>OW569407.1:29749332-31088171 GCA_937654795.1 Cistogaster globosa
ATAAGATTCAATATGGAAAACATATTTATCATAGTACGATGACTTTTTAGAGTAGGTAGATTTATTTACGCGAATATGCTTTTATATAAAGATTCTAGTTAAGATCACATTAAAAGGGCAGTGAAGACTGTTTTTGCTTAAACTTATTATGCTGACAATGTATACTGTAGTATTAATCCCATATGAATGTTATATATAAGTAATGTGCAGCTCAAAAAGGCTGTTGCTTACTTCCTTAAAAATTCCTAAACTCATAAAGCCTTGGACACAGTCGTAGTAATATGTGTAACGAAGTATAATTCAGACTATTGTAAAATTCCAAAAACCCGAAAAGTATCGACTATCTCGAACTGATGAACGCCCAAGGAAAAGCTAACAGCGATATGGCAATTTCTAGAACAACACACGCATTTAAAATGTTTTAAGCTCTATCGAGTTATTATTGCAACCTATGTTTTTCAATTATACCTTGGTTTTGCAAAGTATTAAAACAAAAATCTAAAAAATTTTGTGACTACTAAAAGAAGAGATGACCGATAGGCCAAAGTACTGTAGAGCGGCAGTTTCAATTTTGTGGGCTTCAAAAAAAATTAATCTCTTGCGTAAACCATATAACCAAAAAGATATTTTTAAATGGAAAAAGAAGCGATATGTTTAAAACGGAACCTTTTATTATATATATTTTTTTATATATGCAGGTTCTGTATAGCTTGATGGTCTCGGTGTGACATTATTATTGTGACAACCTTGAGCAACGAAAGCTTTCTCACTTTTGTTAAAATAAGACCCATAATAAAATATATTGGCAATAAAAACTTTACTAATCTACCTCAGGCATAGTAATAATTAAAAAAAGTTTAACAGTATTAAGCAAGACGACCTTTTTCAAGACGAAATTTTAAATAGATTTTTATCTATTTAATTTTTATTTATTTGTTTTTTACTTAATTGGATTCTAGTTTAGCATTTTAGACAATAGTGGAATATGTTATCCTTTTTAACCTTTGTGTACCTTGTAGCTACACTTCATCAAAATCAGAGAACATCAGAATTTTACAGGTTAAAAATAAAAGACCTCAGAACAGTAACATCCTTTTATAAAGTCTGTGACCAAAATTACTCAAAGACGAGAAATTTAATAAAAATTGGTTATGGACTTATGCGTAATATGTATATTGCTCTTTCTAGATAGGGATCCCAGCGTTACGAATTTATCGTTTGGATATATTTAATTGCTCTTTCTCCCTCTTTTCTGACTTTTTGGTTTGAGTTTTGAAAAAATCTTACGACCTATTGCATCTTCAAGATTAGGTCATTACCTATGATTCATATTTCATATCTGTGTCTCAAATTAAAATAAATCGATTGATTCGTATATAATTGTTATTTTTTTGTCCCTTTTCACCGCTCTGAGTCGGCTTTTGAAAAGTTACGTAGAATATTTAACTCTTAACAAACAAACAGAAAATAAACTTATAAATAGATTTAATAAATTAGGTTCTCATTAATTTTTATATTGTTTCAGTAAAAATGAGACATTTATGTGCTGTTTCTCTGTTACAAGCGATCGACTGTTACAGAAATATTGTATAAAAAACACTCAATTTTGCAACGAAAATACAATTAACTTTAAAAATCGTATAAAATGTAACATTTACGTAAAACACGTCAGTTTATTAAAAAAAAAAAATTTTAATTCGTATAAAATGTAACATTAACCTTAAACACGTCAGTTTATTAAAAAAAGAATTTGTAGAAATATTAAATTTGTTAAAGAAGTAGAACACCAAAAATGTTGAATGATGAGTAGTTTACATGGTTTTTCAGGTACAGAATAGAGAATACATATATATTTTTTTTTTTGATCTTCAGTGTTTTTAAATTATTTGACAAAGGTAAGTAATTCAATTTTTAAATTATAGAGATGAAGATTTTTTAATACATAATTTGTTTCTTTCAAGAATAATCCTGAAATTAGATGGCCTTTAAAGTAATTAATATGAAAATAATTACTGTATTTCAAAATATTAAAATCATTTGAGTTTAAGTTAATTTAAAGTAATAAAAAAATAGTTCAGTTTTTTTAATGTTTATTATTTTAAATAATTAAAAACCACAATTATCAGATCTTTGAAAGGGATTAGAATAAATAAAGAAATAGGTTAAATTTTGTTTATTAAAATAAATGAAACAGCAGTAATTTTAAATGTTCTGGTAGGATTTTGATGGGTTGATATAAATGAAAAAAATATTCTTTTAGCTGTTCGTGAGGTTATTTTTTATGATTTAGAATTAGTTATTTTCACATATTATGTCATTTCTAAAATCGTCGTCAATATGTAAAAAAAATTATTTGTGGCAATAATTGTTATAAAATCTATGAAATTCCTACATATTTAAGAGTTATATTGTGATGCCAGTTGTTTGGGTCTTTACTAAATTATATCAGTTTGGTTATTCTGATTCTAATGTTTTATTTGACGATTACAAATATTGTGATTTCAGTATGCATTTTTTTTGTAAGAAAGTTTTAATTCTTTTAAAGCCGTTTATAGCCCGTCACTATGTTTTGGTATAATAAATGCAAAATTCCTTAAGGTTTTAGTAGCACTTAGAGCTTCTATTAACCTAGGATATAACATCATATATTTGCTGAGGAAACTGCGTTTAAGAAATGCCATCAATACCAAGCTTTTCAAAAATTATTATTCAAAATGACAAATTTTACACCCATTAAAAAAATTTACTAATTTTCTGTAAAGTTCCATTGTCTATTAACAGGATGACTTACCACTTTATTATTCTTGAGCTAGACAATACATAAACATCAAATGGTTTAAATGTTTACTTTAAAAACAAAAATTTAATGAAACATTTAAAACTATTAAATTATTTTCTTAAATTGTTACATAAATTGTTTCTAAAATTGATGAATTTTTTAAGGGGTCTCTATTGAATGGGATTTATTTCTAAATATGGTGTTGTATAATGTAAACAGTACCGCCCAAAGTTTTGGTGCTATGAATGTGACTACCAATTTTTAACGATTTTTTAAAAGTCTAAAGTAAGTGGTGTGAAATTTACATGAACATTAATTATTTGGAAGGAATAAAGCACAATTAAAGAAAATAAAGTTGTAAGATTTAACGATATCAACATGATTGAAACGTTTTATTTGAACCTGTAAACTCCGCTATTTTTTTTTTTTTTTTTTTTTTTGACAAATAGACGTACTATATTTTAATATTAAAAATTTGTAAAACATTTAACGCGAGACATAAAATTAATCTCACGGTTATCAATGTAAATAATACGGCAAAGGTTTTCGAGTATAACTGAAAGATGATCATTATATTTAAGCACTTTGTTAAAATGTATGTGAACTCTCAAAAGTTTAAGAATCTCTGATTGAAATGCTTGTCTAAGATATACATTAGCTTGATTTGCTAGTAGTTTCTAAGATTTTTTTTATTCGGTTTTCAGGTTTGTATTCTAGATGTGTGTCTGTCGCGTGTGTGCAACATTTCATGCAGCATGCATTCATCTGCATTTTGTGTTGCTTTTTCATATCTTAACACGTATAAAGTTGTGTGTTAGTTTAAGACTTCGAGTTCTTTTCTTTTACTTTGGCTTGGCAGTTTCTTTTACAGAAAGAAGAAAAATATTTTGTTCTAATCCCGATTGCTACTTTAAGTTTTTTTTTTTTTGTATTTCATTCTGTTAAGATTTTTAGTGTGATCTTGTGCAGTTAGTTCCGTTTGAAATAAACGGATTTTAAGCATTTTCTATGGCATTAATTGGTTAAAAAATGCCAGCTGAATTTGGAAATAGCTCGTAGCATGCAGCACAAACTTTTTTGTTACTATATTTCTACTTTTACAGGCACACATACATACACTCACACTTTTTGCACATTTGATTATATTTGCCCGTCATTGTTTTAACTGTTTCTAGTAAGTTTTTTTTCTAACTGCTGCATAATGTGGTGTGTGACAAGGTTGCGATTGCTGTTGCATGACAATGCACTTGGTAACAAGGCGCTTTTTCATTGCTTCGTTATTAATATGCAGCATTTTACTTATACTGCATACGAGTGTATGCATTTCTCAACTGTTGCTGACATTGAAATCGGCTTTTCGCAAAGTTGTCATTCAAGTTTATTTCCTGTTATGCTGCTATGTGACCGATATATTTCTGCCTTTATGACTCCCTTCCTTTATTGCTCTTTCTTACTATCACTCTCTTTACCACTACCAGTGAGTGTAAGTAAGTATACGGTGTGAGTGTGTGCGATTTTAACTTTGTAGCATGTAATTATTTAATTATTGGGTTAAGTGGGATTAACTCTAATTCTGAATTGATTTTGTATGTTAATACATTTAGGAACAAAAACAAAAACATAGTTGTGATATAGTAATTCGTATGTTCTCTGTAACAATATATACTTGCGGTGAAAAATATTTATACATTAGTTATTATGCACACAAAAAATGCAACTTCTTTAGATTTAACTAAATAACTCGTACTAAAATCAAGATTTTATGCAATAACTTATTAAAAATAAATACAATATATTATCATTAATCAACTAGGAATAGAACGAGATCAGAATGCTTTAATATCCGTTTATGTTTTTTAGCAATCGGTTCATGTAAAAATGATTAAAATTTAAATAGTTAGTTTTATAGTATTTTTTGTTTTTATTTGTTGAAGAAAAAATAAATAATTAATAAAAATGAATATACAAAATTAATAAAACAGACAAAAACAAATGATAAGAAATCGACTATTTATTAACTTACATATATTTAAAATAATTTTTGGAAGGAATCATTCATAAATGCAAATGTTTGCGTTTACTAAATCTTATTATGATTCATTACACCACATCATAATTTCATACATATTATGATATCACAGTTTTATCATTTATATTTGAACATATTTTTACATTTAATTATAACATATTTGCATTTTAAACATTATTATTATTTCTATACTTTAAAATGTTATTGTTATGTTAGAAAAGTATATGATTTCAAGACGCATTATATAATTATTATATATAACAATACTATTTTTTGCTCATAATGTTTAATAAAAACACAATATTTTGCTTTAAGATTATGGTTACCTCAACCAAGTCCTTTCTTTGTGTGATATACATATATAGAACTTCTTGTGTAAAAATAAAACTATATATCAATTCATCCCTATTTATCCGGATGCAACTACATCTGCTGGTCCAGCTATGCCATCTACACAATGCTTTTTGTTATAAGTTATAAAACAAAACGAAAGAAATCATTCATAATATGATGAAGAGAGGGGATAGTAGGTAATACAAAAATCCAAATATTTTGGTGGACATTATTGCTTCTGTAACCAAAATGTGTATTTCTAATTTAACTTCCAATAAATGACTTTTTCTATTAATTTAAATTTTACATAAACTTTTGATTATGTTGGCCGTGGACTGCCGCGTTTTTCCTTGAGAAAAGATATTACGAAACGAATTCTGCATAACTTTTTTTATTTTTCGTATCAGTTTTGTTGGTTTTTAATTTATATCGTTCTCGTTCAGACAGCCTCAGCTTCAGATGGCACAAATGCCGTAGAATAATCGACAACTTTTCCAAGCAAAACCTCAGTTGTATCCATTGACACCTGCTTTATTTTCCAGAGGGCGTCCAAGAAACGTTCAAGGAGGCGAAAGATATAAAATGTTATACGAAACAGATTAACTAGTACGTATAGCTGCAGAATGAGCAAAAAAACAAATAAGCAGTTTCAACTAGTGCAGATAGATCTTCAAGGTAAAGGAAAGTTACATTTGCTTCATATAAAGCACCAATTCCCTTCACCGCAGGCAAGGCTTATATATTGGATACGGATATCCAAATTTTAGTGAGAAGTTTCCTAAGGAGCTAAGTAGGCATTTGGAAAATGGCTATCGAAGCGTGCAATTTTATTTTAAAAGGTTTTGGAAATTAAAAAAATTAATTTAAGCAAAATAAATTATATCCACAGTTCAACTTATAAAAATTAAAATAACCTTATTTATTTAAGATTTTGTGTACATAGCTTATAAGCCATTTTTTATCACCTTGCTTATTAACATCACAGCAACCGTAAAAACCTTCGCTATCACAAAAATCGAAAAACAAAGCTGTGCGTAATTATGAAAAACTCTAAGGTTACAAATTTCAGTCATATCGGTGCAAAACTTTGGTTGAAATTTATTTTAGCCTTAAACAGAAAGGGGCCAGTAAATGGACCCAAGTGGCCTATGGCAACACAGCTGACTGCCTAAGCCCACCTAAAATTAGCTTAAATTTTTTATGATATTTTCAAGTTTCAATAATTTACTTTTTACCCGTATAAACATGGAAAAATGTAAGTAATCGAGTAAAACTATATTTTAAAGAAAATTTCTATAAAAATCAGTTAATATTTATTCTCTATAAAAATATTTTAGACAAATTGAAATAGCATATAAGTTTAGTAAAAACAAAGACAAAAAATAATAAACATTCTTTCTAGCGTTTTACTCGCTACAATTAATGTTCATTCAGTTGCATTAGCTAAAGTCACACACAAGAGCAATTTTTGAGAAATATTTTCAATAGATGCGCTGAATAAATTATATGATATGTATACGAGAAGTTTTTCGTTGCTAAAAATCGGTTGGTATGTAATGAAAATAGGGTATATTTATTAAAATGGCATTTCAAGTATTTTCATAACAATACGACTGCACTAATGTAAATAACACACATATTAGAATTATTAGAATATATAAACTTAATATAATTTCCTATTATATTTTTTGTACAGAAATCAAAAGGATGATTGTTAAAAAAAGAAAACAGTAAAGAGAAGTCTGAAAACTTAAAACGAAGCGATTAGTATTATATTTAGTCGAAGTCCTAACTCTGCACTAAGCCATAAATAAAGTACTTAAGAAAAGAATGTTAAAAAAACGCATTTCTTATAAAACTTCCTTCTTCCCTCTGCATTTTCATTTTAATATTTTTATATATCGTTTTTCTTTGCTCCTCTTTGCATGGAGCAATTAATTTTCAAAAATATATGTAACTGAAAATTTTTTTGTTGTTATCCTATTAAAGTATTCGACAACACTACAAAAAATTCAATAATTTATTTTAACTACAGATTTTGATTCGATCTTATATAGTTTGGAGTTATTGCAAAAAGCTGCATAGTAATAAAAGTTATACAAATATTTTTTGGTAAAGAGAAGGAAAAATGTATATAAATGTAAGTCGAACTCCCATATTGGATTACCGTCTAAAACAGCCCTGTCCCTCTTTTATAGTAAGTTTGTCATCAAGAGACCTTGTTAGCATTACTTGAGGAAAGTTTCTTATTTTCTTTTAAAGTTTTTACCTACCTACCCAATTCTTGATATTTTTGAAAAATTATATTTAATAATGCGATGATACTTCTGCGTATAGTTTAATAGTTTTTCATTTTATAAAGGTTCCTTGTAGTTGTAGATATTTCAATCGTGGTTGGATATTTTATCATTTTTATGGGTCGAAAAAAAAACATGGCTTTTGAAAATCGTCGGCAAAACAACGATAGTAGGTGCAACCCAAGGTAAAGGAAAGTTACATTTGCTTCATATAAAGCACCAATTCCCTTCACCGCAGGCAAGGCTTATATATTGGATACGGATATCCAAATTTTAGTGAGAAGTTTCCTAAGGAGCTAAGTAGGCATTTGGAAAATGGCTATCGAAGCGTGCAATTTTATTTTAAAAGGTTTTGGAAATTAAAAAAATTAATTTAAGCAAAATAAATTATATCCACAGTTCAACTTATAAAAATTAAAATAACCTTATTTATTTAAGATTTTGTGTACATAGCTTATAAGCCATTTTTTATCACCTTGCTTATTAACATCACAGCAACCGTAAAAACCTTCGCTATCACAAAAATCGAAAAACAAAGCTGTGCGTAATTATGAAAAACTCTAAGGTTACAAATTTCAGTCATATCGGTGCAAAACTTTGGTTGAAATTTATTTTAGCCTTAAACAGAAAGGGGCCAGTAAATGGACCCAAGTGGCCTATGGCAACACAGCTGACTGCCTAAGCCCACCTAAAATTAGCTTAAATTTTTTATGATATTTTCAAGTTTCAATAATTTACTTTTTACCCGTATAAACATGGAAAAATGTAAGTAATCGAGTAAAACTATATTTTAAAGAAAATTTCTATAAAAATCAGTTAATATTTATTCTCTATAAAAATATTTTAGACAAATTGAAATAGCATATAAGTTTAGTAAAAACAAAGACAAAAAATAATAAACATTCTTTCTAGCGTTTTACTCGCTACAATTAATGTTCATTCAGTTGCATTAGCTAAAGTCACACACAAGAGCAATTTTTGAGAAATATTTTCAATAGATGCGCTGAATAAATTATATGATATGTATACGAGAAGTTTTTCGTTGCTAAAAATCGGTTGGTATGTAATGAAAATAGGGTATATTTATTAAAATGGCATTTCAAGTATTTTCATAACAATACGACTGCACTAATGTAAATAACACACATATTAGAATTATTAGAATATATAAACTTAATATAATTTCCTATTATATTTTTTGTACAGAAATCAAAAGGATGATTGTTAAAAAAAGAAAACAGTAAAGAGAAGTCTGAAAACTTAAAACGAAGCGATTAGTATTATATTTAGTCGAAGTCCTAACTCTGCACTAAGCCATAAATAAAGTACTTAAGAAAAGAATGTTAAAAAAACGCATTTCTTATAAAACTTCCTTCTTCCCTCTGCATTTTCATTTTAATATTTTTATATATCGTTTTTCTTTGCTCCTCTTTGCATGGAGCAATTAATTTTCAAAAATATATGTAACTGAAAATTTTTTTGTTGTTATCCTATTAAAGTATTCGACAACACTACAAAAAATTCAATAATTTATTTTAACTACAGATTTTGATTCGATCTTATATAGTTTGGAGTTATTGCAAAAAGCTGCATAGTAATAAAAGTTATACAAATATTTTTTGGTAAAGAGAAGGAAAAATGTATATAAATGTAAGTCGAACTCCCATATTGGATTACCGTCTAAAACAGCCCTGTCCCTCTTTTATAGTAAGTTTGTCATCAAGAGACCTTGTTAGCATTACTTGAGGAAAGTTTCTTATTTTCTTTTAAAGTTTTTACCTACCTACCCAATTCTTGATATTTTTGAAAAATTATATTTAATAATGCGATGATACTTCTGCGTATAGTTTAATAGTTTTTCATTTTATAAAGGTTCCTTGTAGTTGTAGATATTTCAATCGTGGTTGGATATTTTATCATTTTTATGGGCTATGCATCTTTGATTTACCTCTTTTTATTTTTAAATTGTTTCTCGCAATAATTGGGTTGCACCTACTATCGTTGTTTTGCCGACGATTTTCAAAAGCCATGTTTTTTTTTCGACCCATAAAAATGATAAAATATCCAACCACGATTGAAATATCTACAACTACAAGGAACCTTTATAAAATGAAAAACTATTAAACTATACGCAGAAGTATCATCGCATTATAAAATATAATTTTTCAAAATTAAACAAATACAATTTGATACATATTCATATGTTCGCTGTGTAGGTATGACAATGTGTTAGTGTTAACTTCATTTAACTTCCAAAAACTGGACCGACTCAAATAATATATAGCTTTAAATTTCTGATCTCAATCAATTGCATAATATAGGCGTAAATAAAAGAACAAAACATGATCTCTCATGAAGTGCTACTTCTCCTTAAAAAAAAAAAAAACGTTGGGTTTTTTTACTTTAAAACTATTAACTCTTCTTATACGTATCTATTTCCGTAGTTTAATTAACAACGTGATTTAACTGACATTGGTGCTCCCAAGCACGTATAAAAAATTGATATAAGGTTTTGAAGGTTATTCCCGTATAGAAATTTCCTTTTTGTTAGCTTATGATGCACTATAATTGCTTTAAGCACAAGTTAAAAAATATTTTAAAATTAAAGGGTGGCCTCATTTTAATATTATAGGAAGACACCCTTATTTTACACACAATATGTAAGGCTATGTCCGCTGTAATAGCAAGTGTAACAAATAACAATTATAGGGTATCTATGTAGAGACATAATACATAAGACAGATACTTGAAACTTATAAATCAAATGTGATAAAAATAAAATTTTTAATAAAAGGGTATTTCTATAGGGGACTTAAATTTTATAAATGAAATTTAAAGAGGAAAGCTTCAAAAGATTATGTGGGACAAGAAGTTGAGAATATGTTTCAATTGCGAATTTAGTTTAAGTTTATTTCACTTTAATCCAACACAAATCTGTTTATGAAAGTAGTTGAATGTAACTTAATCAGCACTTTATTCAAATAGAATGTAATTCTGTTTACTCTTGCATACCAATCGAAATAAAATTGATCAAATGTTACGTACAACATTAAGATGTTCCGATTTTTTAAATAAACAAATCAAATCGATAGTGAAAAAAAGAAGTGTGTTGTGTCAACATCAAAGGGGATGTTACAAATTCCATCAGTAATAACATTTGAAATTCCATGAATTTTTACACAGATATGTTTTTAGAAATCAATCCGCACTTGAAAAAGACACAGGAAACGAAAGCAACAGCCATTGAACAAAATGTCTAAAAATCAAAATCATTCGAATTGTCAATCTTCTCTACATATCAAGTGACCATTAGGTATTTTGCCTTTATAAAACAGAAGTGTGTGTGTGTGAACGTATGTATTTGCTTAGGAAGGAATGTCTTAGTCTAAACTAAAGGGCTGTTGTAATGCGATGTTAAAAAAAGTTATACAAAAGTGGAAATTCATTGCATGAAGCCAACATGTCAATTTAGACACATGTCAATACTTAAGTAACTCCAAGAGATGAAAAAGATGTTTTCAGCACAAAATAAAATGGCAAAAACTTAAATAAAAAGTAAAAATATCAATTGCTTAAGAATGCCTAAGTAAAAAAGATAAATTTTTTCTAATGCAGTCACATGGAACAGAAAAAAAGGGATAACAGGGTATAACTAAGCAGCAGTAATTCATTGTAGACATACGAGGACATGCAACGTCATACAGATCAACTTATTTAGAAGAAGGGTTGTACCAATATCAAATGAACTGAATGAAGCTGAATAAATGCTCAAATAAATGTTTGATTTAGTGTGACAGGTACTAGAATACACTAACACATACCTTCATACAAAGATACAAATATAAATTAAAGAAAAATATATAAGAATAGGAAGAGTTAAAATTCATTCGATTCATTTGTATGTCGCCTTTTTGTATGTTTGTATTTTAGTGTAGTTTTTTCAGTTGATGTAAAAATAAAATAAAATTGTTTTTTATCCGGTTTTTATTTTAAAATGACAAGAGAATTTTTTTATTATTTTATGTTGGATAGAAATTTGAAATGCTGGTCGTATGGTTGGCTGTTTGGAACAAGATTGACACCAACGTTTTTGAGGAAGATAAATAGAGGAGGATTTGAATGAAAAAATTTGTAATTTTTTATTCTCTAATCTTGAGTAATGAAAACATAAATTATTTGTTGAAAACAAAAATATACCATAATTACCACAAAATGTAGACATTGATGCAAAATAGAAAAAAAAAGACACAGTGAAAAGGATATCAAACCAAAAAGAGGATTTCCTTAGTTTTTGAAGGTACAAAAAAAGCAACAAAAATTGCTTAGAAAAAGGAACAGAAGCAAAAATAATACTCAGACTAGCAGCAGCATTCCATTTACGAATTAAAATGAAAATAATTCATGTTTATGCAAAAATTAAAATTACAAAATAATGCTACTAAAATTGAAAAACAAAAAAATGAAATAAGTAAAACATCTACTTTTAAGTGTAAAATGGAAACAAAATATGCAAATTGTTTTTTTTTATTATTTATTTTTATTTTTGACAGACAGACACACTTATAATTCCCAAAAAAACATTTCAATTTATTACTCTGTTGTTATTTTTTGTCATTATTTTTTTATTTTTAATTTAAAGAGTTTTTGATAGAAATCCTTTCAATTTGCGATAAACTTCAGTTTGAGAAACCAACTAAAAAACTATAAAAATTAATGTGAAATGAAAGGTTAAAATTTACCAAAACAAGAAAATATGAATTTGCTAAAACACTTTATTGGAAACCAATATAATCTTGTTTGTCATATCACTTTTATTTTATTGATTAAAAGTTGACATGTCCAGTAAAAAGTTTCGCTTACTCTTAATTACATAACTGATAACTGAATTCTCCATAATTGCCCGAAAATAAAAGTAATTTCAGAAAAATAAGAATTTGTAAAAGTAGTATGGTTGGAGACATATGGAGACACTGCAATTTAATTATATTTGAAGATTATGTAGCAAATGTTTTCCCAATGTTATTCATTCTTTTGTCCGAATATGAAGTTCGAAAAAAAATTATTTTCATAAATCTTTGAGCCCTCAAATAATTAATTTATTACTATTTAGGTTACCTTGTTTAAATTTTTAAATGTTTAAGTTAATAACCCCCGAAGAAATAGTGAAAGTTATGTGATGTCGAAATATGCTCGGTGTATAAGTATATAAAAAACAATTATTGGTAAATTTTTGATAATAACAAAAATTGTATTAAATAGTGATAAAAAAATCATGTAACCAGTAAAAAGAATTTATTAATTATAGACTAAAAATAACAGAATTTAAAATGAAAGAGTTGAACAAAAAATTATATTTATATATATCAAAATTAGATGATTACTTTACAATCAAAGCATATATGGAAGTGATTGTGTAGAAATCGTAAAAATTAGATGCACAAATAACAAAATAAAAAAAATGAGAAGTTAGTTAGGGTTTATAAATATATATTTTATTTGTACAGAGTACTAACCTTTCGGCTCGGGGGTTCGCTAACATTTATATTCTTTGACAACATTCTTTAATTTTAAGCCGCAAATGAGTGAAAAATATATAAAATACTGGTATTTGTGTTATATATCCAGGGGCATATAAATACAAGCACTTATTTTAAAGCTAATACTTAAACATTCCGGCCCCCTTGCTATATTGCAACAAGGAGAAACAAAGTATATTAATAAATATTTGTATACATAGAAAAGAAATAAATTCAGCTTTTATACAATGTACAAGTAAGATACAAGTAAGATAATTGTTAATTCATTAAAAAATAAATTCATATGAAGAGTAAATTAAGATAATTAAAGTATTTTTACACAAACTAGAAAATTGAAATTAATTACAGTATGCAGCAAAAAAGTAAAAGCAATAAGTTTATAAAAATTATTAAATACCAAAATTCCCGATTATGGTCCAGCCAAGGAGAGTGTCCTGAGCCATTGGGGTTCCGACCGATTCTGGTTGAATATTGGACTTAATGAGACGAGGGTAGATATCTGCACCAAGTACAACGTTAACGTCACCATTAATGTTAAAGTTTGGGTCGGCAAGGATTAGGTTAGAGTACAAGGACTTGACTCTTTCATCAAGCTTTTCCTTGGGTTGTTTGTAAGGTAGGTTTTCGGCAACTTTAGCCATTAAACTAAACACTGGCCCTTCATCAATTTGCCCGTGCCACTCTTTTTCACTGGAAGTTTGTACCGTTCAATAAGAAATTCTGCTATCGAACTAAATTCAGAGCAGGGGTTAAGAATCCCCCTGACGTTGCCCCATTCATCTCCTAGCTTTACTTTTACAATTACAGTTGGTACGAGTGTGACAATACGAGGAGTTAAGCATGAAGAACTCGATATGCTTGAGGTTGATTTTGTCGATCAAAGGCGTCTATGCTGATGTAAAAGGGTATGATGACGACCTCCACACTGACGGCAACGTTTGGTGTTACGGCATCGGCTAACCAAGTGTGGGTGTGCCAAACAATTCTCACAATAACGATGCCATTTACCAATTTTTAATTTTTCTGTCACGTTCGTCCTTTTAAATTTAATGCTTCTTCTTAATGGATGATTTTGTTTGCATAAACGGCAGTCAGGGCGTTTTTGTTGGCGATGAAAAATGCGATTTTCTCTAACTTCCAGTGGGGATAGGCTTCTCAGATGGTCGCGTGGCATTCTTTTTACTGTAAGGAAATGGAAATTTTTATTAGTGTTGTTCGGGATTAGGGAGTAAAACTAGTTTAACAATTGGCCTAGTTAAGATGCCATTGGCAGTACGAATTTCGGCGACTCTAACTTTGTTATCGTTACCGCGAATAACTCTTTCAATGCGACGAAGCCGCCATTGGTTAGGAGATAAATTTTCTTGTCGAATGACGACAAGATCGCCGTTAGCGTAATTTTTTTGGGGGTACTTCCACTTAATGCGCTTGTGAAGTTCTTTCAAGTATTCATTTTTCCATCTTTGAGCAAAATGATGATGTAGGACCCTTAATTTTTGCCAACGATTAATGTAGCTCAATGAGTGATCTAATAAGTTTGGTTCCGGCGGTGATAATAATGCATTTCCAATAAGAAAGTGACCAGGAGTAAGAGCAGTAAGATCTAAAGGATTGTCGCTAGTGGGACTAAGTGCTCTTGAGTTTAAACACGCTTCTATTCGGGTTAACACCGTACACAACTCCTCGAAAGTGAAACTCTGACTATTAGATATTCGTTTTAAGTGAGCCTTAACGCTTTTGACTCCTGCTTCCCAGAGCCCACCCATATGTGGGGCACCTGGGGGAATAAAATGCCATTGTAGCGGGGTTAGATTGTCCATATCAAGCAATTTTTTTCGAACAAGCGACAAAAAAGACGATTTTTCCGCGTCGAGAATATGAGCAGCACCAACAAATGCAGTGCCATTATCTGAATAAAGAGCGCTAGGGGAGCCACGTCGGGAGAAGAATCGTGCAAACGCAGCGAGAAAAGCCTGAGTTGAAATTTCGCTAGTGGCTTCAAGATGCATGGCCTTTGTTGCAAAACAGACGAAGACCAGGACGTAGCCTTTAGTAATTTTACATCCACGCCCTGCATATGTTTTGATGTCGAATGGACCGGCAAAGTCAACACCAGTGTTGGTAAATGGGCGTGACAGCGTAGTCCTGTCGGGAGGTAAAGCAGCCATTATTTGTTGACTTCTTTGGTGCTTCTGAATCACGCATGAGATAATGACTTTTATTAAAACCTTCAGACGGGGAACATAGTAGTATAACCTTATTAATTTGAACAAAAGAGCGTTTTGACCATGCAGTGAATATTTATGAAGGAATTCGAGAAAAAGTCTTGTGTAACATACATGGTAGGGCAAAATAATGGGACATCGTTCATCATAACTTAGGCCGGGGGAATTCGATAAGCGATTGTTTATTCTCATTAAACCGACACTATCTAAAAAAGGGTAAAAGAGAGAATACTACTTTTATGGGAAATTTCTTGACCTTGTGATAATAAGCTGTATTCTTTTTCAAAATACATCTTTTGGCAAGCGATCACCATTCTAGATTTTGCGTGAATCAATTCGAAACGTGACAATTCGTTAGATGTTGTGCGATCATGATTTGAGCTATTTTTGCACTTATAATAGAAGCGATAAATCCAAGAGATAATTCGCATAGCTTTTGGAAATTCCGAAAAGTTCCTTAAAATATCTGTGCTTTCTAACTGATTCAAGTATACCTGAATAGGTTTCGCTTCCTCCTCAGTCGAAAAACTCGAAAGGTTCTTAGGCCATTGACGTTGGGGAAATCTGAGCCAGGGAGGTCCATGCCACCATAAATTGTTATCTTTCAGCTGAGATGATGAGAGACCACGGGTTGCCAAATCAGCGGGGTTACTTTTGGAATCGATATGAGACCATGATTCGCTTCCTACCTTTTCGATGATAGAGGATACTCGATTTTCTACAAATGTTTTCCAATTACTAGGTGGTTTCTGTAGCCATGCCAAGACTATTGTCGAGTCGGTCCATAAAAACAGTTTCTGGTACCTTAGATTAAGTTGTGACTGAATTGATTCGATCATGGTTGCCATTAACTCAGCTCCGCAAAGTTCTTTTCTAGGTAATGAGACAAACTTAACGGGGGCAACTTTCGTTTTAGCAACTAAAGGGTGAGAAGAAATACAGCCAATTTTTTCTGCTCGTATATATAATGTTGCGGCGTAAGCTTTTTCTGAAGCGTCACAAAAGCCGTGTAGCTCTATAGAATAAGTCGGGTCAAAATCAACGAATCTAGGTATTTTAATCTGTTCTATATAAACGTAATCGTCGATAAATAAGTGCCACTGCGATAGAGTGGACGGATTAATTGCTTCATCCCAATTTGTACCATCTTTCCAATTCTGCTGCATTATGATTTTTGCTACAATGATCTTAGGGGATATCCAACCGGTGGGTCAAAAAGTTTTGCGATCTGTGATAAAGCCGCTCTTTTTGTGATTGGGTTACGATCAGGGTAATTAGATAGTCGAAAATAAAAACTATCGCTCCCAGCATTCCAGTGCAAGCCCAGGGTCTTGGTGGTGCAAGTATCTGAGAGTTTTAGGAACTCTTCATCCAAAAGATGATTAGCAGGGAGGCCTTTTAAGAGGTACGCGTTATTCGACGTCCATTTACGGAGAGTGAAACCTGCAGATTGAAGAACTTTAATTAATTCATCTTTAGCATTGAGCGCAGAAGACAGATTGTGAGCCCCGTATAAAACGTCATCAACATACATATAGCTGCGTAGGATCTCTGAAACAATGGGGTTTGTTTTCTCACAGTTTTTAGCTAATTCAAGCAGAGTACGAATTGCTAGATAAGGGGCACAGTTTACGCCAAAGGTAACAGTGTGTAGTTCATAATCTTCAGGCTCATCCAATTGTGAATTTCGGAAAATTATTCTTTGAAAGGGGGTGTGAGCAGGATTGACCAGTATCTGTCGGTACATTTTCTCAATGTCTGCATTAAAGACATATCTAAGAAGTCTCCAACGCAAAATGAGAACAGTTAAATCTACTTGTAATATAGGACCGGGGTAAAGGACTAGACGCGTTAAAAACCACTCGCAATTTCGTAGTAGTACTGTCTGGCTTCAAAACTGCATGATGGGGTAAGTAGTAAGTGATGCTGGTACTTGAGGGAGTAACTTTAGACATTTGGTTTGGAGTGGAATATTCGGAAATAACCTTATCATATTCTGCCTTCATTTGAGGATTTTTTCAGAGACGAGACTCATTTATTATAAATTGAGAGAGAGCAGTATTTCGAGAGGAACCTATATTTATCTCATTAGGATATTCAGGGCGAAAAGGCAGAGAAACTACGAATCGACCGTTTTCATTGCGAAACGTTGTAGATTGGTACAAATCTTCACAATAATGATCTTCATCAGATAAGCGAGGCTTCCTTGGAACCTCCTCTAGTTCCCAAAACTTTTGAAGTTAATTATCTTTTGAAAATATTCTTCCTGTGACTAACCACCCAAAAACTGTTTGTTGCGCCATTAAGGATTTGCTGCTATTCCATCGTAGGCCATTACGGAGAATTTTCGGATAAATGTCTCCTCCAAGAAGAAGATCTATATCTGAGTTCTTATGGTTTTGTGTGTCAGCCATTTGCAAATCGGAAAACTCGCTATGCTTCAAAATGGATTATGCATAATAGGGGAGTTGGCCTAGCGGGCCAATTTTCTAACAACAAACGCATCTACACAAGTTTCAAACGCGCTGTCAACTGGTGACCGTATTTGAATAAAGCATAACGCTGTCGAAGTGGCTGTCAAAGCTTCGTTAAGACCACGGATCTCAGTTTTACAGGTGCGAGTTTTTAAGGAAAGTCTTTTTTGAAGTTTATGTGATATAAAGGAAGCTTCGGAAGCTGAGTCTATTAAAGCACGTACTGTATATTTAAAATCATTCGAGTAGATATCAACAAGGGCAGTACCGAGTAAAACAGTAGAGTTCGACGTGGACTGTATCTGAGTGGAAAAAGATTGCCTCATTAAGGCTGCAGCTTCGGCAGAAGTGCTGGGGTTAGTGCTTAAGGACACTTGCGGGGGGTTAACAAGAAGATTATTTTTATTATTATTGGTATTTACACCTAAGATAACAGTTTGAGGTTTTAAAGTTGGGTTAGAAAGTTGTACTCTATTTGATGATGTTTCGATTCAATGGAGTAGAGAATGATGCTTCTGTTTACAGATATTGCAAACATATTGACTTCGGCGTTTCTTAAACTCATGTGAAGTGGCTAGACAATTAGTGCATCGCTTTTGCCTTTTAAGGATCGTGAACCGCTCATCCACGGACATTTTTAAGAAGAAAGGGCAAAGTCTTTGAGGATGCATATCGGAGCAAAGAGTGCACTTCCCAGTTGTTTGTTTAATAATACTAGTGTTATAGGTTTTCAGTTTCTTTTGTTCTTCCGATTGTGTTTTTTTATAATTGCTATTCTTAATATTGTAAGACGGATTAGGGTTAACAAAGGTGGTTCAAATATCTGCCACCGATTCTAATGTCTGGAATCTCGATGTTAGAAAAACGGCCATTTGTTTCCATGTTGGCAACTCCGTACTATGTGGTAGTGACTGTTCCCAAAGACTAAGTGTCACTTCTGGAAGACAGGTTGAACAGATGTACACAAAAATTATATCCCAATTGTTGGTATCGATCTTGAGGAGGGTAAGATTCGTAACACAATCGTTTATAGTGCGTTGGATGCGCCTAATATTACTGCCAGTTTCTTTGGGTAACGGGGAGAGATTAAAAAGCGTTTTTAACTGAGTGTTGATTAGTATTCGCTTATTCTCGTAACGGTTGACTAGATTTTGCCAAGCCATCTCGAACCCATCGTTGGTTATTGGACAGGTCTTCAATAACTCACGAGCCTCCCCCTGAGTTTTCTTAATTAAATGGCACATTTTCTCTACGGGGGACAAACAAGTGCTATTGCGATAAAGAGCCGTGAACATATAACGAAAGGTTGGCCAGGATTGATAATCTCCGTAAAAGATCTCAGTGTCGCAAGGGGGTAAAGAAATGTGAGGGGTTTAAACGACTTGAGGCGATGATGTGGTGATACCAACTGTAGAAGGACTAGGTTTCTTACATAGCATGTCTAAAAGAACATTTGACTTTGACAAAACTTTGACATGAGCTTCAAATGTTGAATAAAAACGCGATTTAAGAGTTTCGATCTGTACCTCGTCTTCAATCTCATTAAATCGATTTAAAACCTCATCGTAACGTGCTCGAAAATCGGCCCAAAGACGAACAATTTCATCTTTTTGAACTTCTAAGGTACTAACTGAGTGGGTGTCAGCGGGAAGATCAGCAAAATACGCCTGAAATTCTACCACACGATCGGAAGCGCGAATAAACGAATCAAGACGTGACATGTTTTTTTTTTTTTTGTTTAAAAAAAATTAACTTGCAAAGCTCAACAAATTAAGAAGCTAAATGATAAACACAAAAGAGACTTTTCGGCCACTAAGAATACCGATTATAAAATTCCTCAAATCACCAAACGAAAACTCAGGAATAATTATCGTTTAATGTTAATACGATAATTGTATTCAAATTAAAATAGAAAAAAAAGATTCTTTTTTATATTAATTATGGGATATGCAAAACAATCTGTACAGTTGTGATCGTACAAAAGAAATATACAAAAATGTATTAAATTAAAAGACAACGTAAATTCGTTAATTTGACTTTGACGTTTTATAAAAAATAATTGCTAGGCTTGAAAATGTTTTTATTTTTAAGATAGAAAACACAGTTATTTATTTAATAATTTTACCTAGTTAATAATTTTTATTAAATTGAGGTAAAGTTGGCTTTTTGCACTGAAAAATTCGTAGGGTATCTAGAACAGTAAAGTGTATCACAAAAAATAATAATTTAATTTTGTTTAACGTTATTCATTATTAATTGTAAGTTTATGTATATTGTTTTTAACATTTATTTAATTTAAAATTGTTTTAATTATTTTTAAGTAACTGTAGTTATTTTAAGTACGTTTGATTTTAATAGCAAATATTCTTTAATGATTTTAAAATAAAATGTTTGCTTGTATATTCATCTACGTGTAAAAGATATGCATTGATTTATTGGATACAAAATAAAAAACGTTTGAAGTTGTGTTTACGTTTAAAAATAGATTTGTGTGGGGTTTGATCATCACATTTGTTTCTTTTCTTTACAAGTGTTTTGCCAACAAGTTGTAAGGAATTACCGTCAAACGGGTCTGATTAAAATGCTTTAAATTATTACTTATGAGAAATGTTCGCCCTTTTTGCTCTGAACCAATTCGCCACAGCAGGCTACACGAACACACGGCAGCAAATGCTGCTAGCTACATTTGCCGCCATATAGCCAGCTACAAAATTGTTTTGAACGCAGCAGCTACATAATAAAAATATGATAATAGTGTATTGCAGTGATGTCACTTTAATATTTTTTTAGCGTTTTTTAAAAGAATCAGTTCTGTTATTTGATTAAAAAAATATTTAGATTATTGTGTAGGAGGCTATTAGAAGACTAAAACAATATTTTTTAAGAGTGCGTCTTCAAAATTAATAATATATTGAACTAATTCCCTTAAATGCAAACAAAGTTACTAGTCTACAGCAATAAAAAAATACTCGAAACAACAAAAGGTTGAAAGCTATACAATATCATGATATCTACCAAAAACACAATTGTGTTAAAAACTAACAGGTTTCCCATACAAGAAACCATCTACTAATAAAGATAGACAAATTGAAATTATCGTAAGAAAAAAGTAAATATATATCGAACTGAATGTTTTTAACACAAAAAGAAATTGTAATTTGATATACACTCGAAAAGATTCCTTTAAAATATTTCAAGTTATTCTTCGTATGTTTTCGCCACCACGATTGAAGTACTTTTTATAAAAAAAAAAAAATACTTGAAAATACATATGCATACACCTAAACTTAAAAACTAATAAAAATCTTTAAACATATAAAAAAATCTTTTAATAAATAATGCATGATTATTTTAAGTTCTTATTGTTTTTTCTTTTTTCCGAATAAGAGGTTTTAAGCACTTATTAGTTTTCATGACTTATAGTACTGACATCACTCAACTGTCTATTGTCGTCAACAAAAATAGAAATTAGTTAAATTGGACTGCACGGCAAAATCAGTTTAGACAACAACCTTTCGCCATATTGCCTTGCTGTCTTCAAAATAATCATTTTCGTATGCACACATGTTTTCTATTTTAGAAATTTTGCAGTCGGTAGTTGCTGTGGTGAATGTGTTTACAGCTTTTGTTTCTTCTTTTAGTAAATACACTTGCACTTACAACCTTTGGTTGCGTACGTTCACAATTTATTTGTTTACTAGTATAACATTTAAAAATGTTGACAAGAAAAATGTTCGTAAACACACTTGAGAATATAAAACATGAATCTCATACAAACTTGTTAAGAATATTGCATTTACTCACAATAATTAAGTTTGTATATTTCAATGCAGCTTAACGAGGGGTATTTTTTTATACAAAATAAGTAACTGTACAGACCACTTTTTGTTTCGCACTTTATATAAGCTATATTATCTGTGTTTTTTTTTACAATTTATAAAAATTAACACTTATAAAATTTATGCAAAACTTACGTTTTATACAGCTTTTTTATGACCAAATGATGATTTAATGGGGTGTTTTGTGATATTCCACGGGATTTTCAGAAGCAAATTCCAAAGAAATAAATTTTGAGATTTCTTTTGGGGTTAAGTTTAGAATTTTTTCCGAAAATATATTATTTGTTTAATTTTTACGACAATCCAATCCGGCTCGATTGGACCAAAAATGATTGTGTAGAAATCGTAAAAATAAGATGCACAAATAATAAAATATAAAAAATGAGAAGTTAGTTGGGGTTTATAAATATATATTTAATTTGTACAGAGTACTAACCTTTCGGCTCGGGGGTTCGCTAACAATTAATATTCTTTGACAACATTCTTTAATTTTAAGCCGCAAATGAGTGAAAAATATACAAAATACTGGCATTTGTGTTATATATCCAGGGGCATATAAATACAAGCACTTATTTTAAAACTTATACTTAAACAGGAAGAATAAAAATACTCCCAAGGATAAAACAAAAGTCCTACCTTTAGAAAGGCCTAAGTGCCAATATTAAACCAAAAAAAAAATTGGAATAATCAAATAAATTCCAAAATGGTAATTTAAAGTTTTAGAATGTCAGCCCAATTGCAACAAAAAAAATCATAAAATATCGGTCAGGCTTTAACAATTTACCTGGTTCAAATTGCCGCAAATAAATGAACTGGAAGAAATTAAGAAAGCCTAAAATTCGATAAGCGACCGTTTCTTCTCATTAAACCGACACTATCTAAAAAAGGGTAAAAGAGAGAATACTACTTTTATGGGAAATTTCTTGACCTTGTGATAATAAGCTGTATTCTTTTTCAAAATACATCTTTTGGCAAGCGATCACCATTCTAGATTTTGCGTGAATCAATTCGAAACGTGACAATTCGTTAGATGTTGTGCGATCATGATTTGAGCTATTTTTGCACTTATAATAGAAGCGATAAATCCAAGAGATAATTCGCATAGCTTTTGGAAATTCCGAAAAGTTCCTTAAAATATCTGTGCTTTCTAACTGATTCAAGTATACCTGAATAGGTTTCGCTTCCTCCTCAGTCGAAAAACTCGAAAGGTTCTTAGGCCATTGACGTTGGGGAAATCTGAGCCAGGGAGGTCCATGCCACCATAAATTGTTATCTTTCAGCTGAGATGATGAGAGACCACGGGTTGCCAAATCAGCGGGGTTACTTTTGGAATCGATATGAGACCATGATTCGCTTCCTACCTTTTCGATGATAGAGGATACTCGATTTTCTACAAATGTTTTCCAATTACTAGGTGGTTTCTGTAGCCATGCCAAGACTATTGTCGAGTCGGTCCATAAAAACAGTTTCTGGTACCTTAGATTAAGTTGTGACTGAATTGATTCGATCATGGTTGCCATTAACTCAGCTCCGCAAAGTTCTTTTCTAGGTAATGAGACAAACTTAACGGGGGCAACTTTCGTTTTAGCAACTAAAGGGTGAGAAGAAATACAGCCAATTTTTTCTGCTCGTATATATAATGTTGCGGCGTAAGCTTTTTCTGAAGCGTCACAAAAGCCGTGTAGCTCTATAGAATAAGTCGGGTCAAAATCAACGAATCTAGGTATTTTAATCTGTTCTATATAAACGTAATCGTCGATAAATAAGTGCCACTGCGATAGAGTGGACGGATTAATTGCTTCATCCCAATTTGTACCATCTTTCCAATTCTGCTGCATTATGATTTTTGCTACAATGATCTTAGGGGATATCCAACCGGTGGGTCAAAAAGTTTTGCGATCTGTGATAAAGCCGCTCTTTTTGTGATTGGGTTACGATCAGGGTAATTAGATAGTCGAAAATAAAAACTATCGCTCCCAGCATTCCAGTGCAAGCCCAGGGTCTTGGTGGTGCAAGTATCTGAGAGTTTTAGGAACTCTTCATCCAAAAGATGATTAGCAGGGAGGCCTTTTAAGAGGTACGCGTTATTCGACGTCCATTTACGGAGAGTGAAACCTGCAGATTGAAGAACTTTAATTAATTCATCTTTAGCATTGAGCGCAGAAGACAGATTGTGAGCCCCGTATAAAACGTCATCAACATACATATAGCTGCGTAGGATCTCTGAAACAATGGGGTTTGTTTTCTCACAGTTTTTAGCTAATTCAAGCAGAGTACGAATTGCTAGATAAGGGGCACAGTTTACGCCAAAGGTAACAGTGTGTAGTTCATAATCTTCAGGCTCATCCAATTGTGAATTTCGGAAAATTATTCTTTGAAAGGGGGTGTGAGCAGGATTGACCAGTATCTGTCGGTACATTTTCTCAATGTCTGCATTAAAGACATATCTAAGAAGTCTCCAACGCAAAATGAGAACAGTTAAATCTACTTGTAATATAGGACCGGGGTAAAGGACTAGACGCGTTAAAAACCACTCGCAATTTCGTAGTAGTACTGTCTGGCTTCAAAACTGCATGATGGGGTAAGTAGTAAGTGATGCTGGTACTTGAGGGAGTAACTTTAGACATTTGGTTTGGAGTGGAATATTCGGAAATAACCTTATCATATTCTGCCTTCATTTGAGGATTTTTTCAGAGACGAGACTCATTTATTATAAATTGAGAGAGAGCAGTATTTCGAGAGGAACCTATATTTATCTCATTAGGATATTCAGGGCGAAAAGGCAGAGAAACTACGAATCGACCGTTTTCATTGCGAAACGTTGTAGATTGGTACAAATCTTCACAATAATGATCTTCATCAGATAAGCGAGGCTTCCTTGGAACCTCCTCTAGTTCCCAAAACTTTTGAAGTTAATTATCTTTTGAAAATATTCTTCCTGTGACTAACCACCCAAAAACTGTTTGTTGCGCCATTAAGGATTTGCTGCTATTCCATCGTAGGCCATTACGGAGAATTTTCGGATAAATGTCTCCTCCAAGAAGAAGATCTATATCTGAGTTCTTATGGTTTTGTGTGTCAGCCATTTGCAAATCGGAAAACTCGCTATGCTTCAAAATGGATTATGCATAATAGGGGAGTTGGCCTAGCGGGCCAATTTTCTAACAACAAACGCATCTACACAAGTTTCAAACGCGCTGTCAACTGGTGACCGTATTTGAATAAAGCATAACGCTGTCGAAGTGGCTGTCAAAGCTTCGTTAAGACCACGGATCTCAGTTTTACAGGTGCGAGTTTTTAAGGAAAGTCTTTTTTGAAGTTTATGTGATATAAAGGAAGCTTCGGAAGCTGAGTCTATTAAAGCACGTACTGTATATTTAAAATCATTCGAGTAGATATCAACAAGGGCAGTACCGAGTAAAACAGTAGAGTTCGACGTGGACTGTATCTGAGTGGAAAAAGATTGCCTCATTAAGGCTGCAGCTTCGGCAGAAGTGCTGGGGTTAGTGCTTAAGGACACTTGCGGGGGGTTAACAAGAAGATTATTTTTATTATTATTGGTATTTACACCTAAGATAACAGTTTGAGGTTTTAAAGTTGGGTTAGAAAGTTGTACTCTATTTGATGATGTTTCGATTCAATGGAGTAGAGAATGATGCTTCTGTTTACAGATATTGCAAACATATTGACTTCGGCGTTTCTTAAACTCATGTGAAGTGGCTAGACAATTAGTGCATCGCTTTTGCCTTTTAAGGATCGTGAACCGCTCATCCACGGACATTTTTAAGAAGAAAGGGCAAAGTCTTTGAGGATGCATATCGGAGCAAAGAGTGCACTTCCCAGTTGTTTGTTTAATAATACTAGTGTTATAGGTTTTCAGTTTCTTTTGTTCTTCCGATTGTGTTTTTTTATAATTGCTATTCTTAATATTGTAAGACGGATTAGGGTTAACAAAGGTGGTTCAAATATCTGCCACCGATTCTAATGTCTGGAATCTCGATGTTAGAAAAACGGCCATTTGTTTCCATGTTGGCAACTCCGTACTATGTGGTAGTGACTGTTCCCAAAGACTAAGTGTCACTTCTGGAAGACAGGTTGAACAGATGTACACAAAAATTATATCCCAATTGTTGGTATCGATCTTGAGGAGGGTAAGATTCGTAACACAATCGTTTATAGTGCGTTGGATGCGCCTAATATTACTGCCAGTTTCTTTGGGTAACGGGGAGAGATTAAAAAGCGTTTTTAACTGAGTGTTGATTAGTATTCGCTTATTCTCGTAACGGTTGACTAGATTTTGCCAAGCCATCTCGAACCCATCGTTGGTTATTGGACAGGTCTTCAATAACTCACGAGCCTCCCCCTGAGTTTTCTTAATTAAATGGCACATTTTCTCTACGGGGGACAAACAAGTGCTATTGCGATAAAGAGCCGTGAACATATAACGAAAGGTTGGCCAGGATTGATAATCTCCGTAAAAGATCTCAGTGTCGCAAGGGGGTAAAGAAATGTGAGGGGTTTAAACGACTTGAGGCGATGATGTGGTGATACCAACTGTAGAAGGACTAGGTTTCTTACATAGCATGTCTAAAAGAACATTTGACTTTGACAAAACTTTGACATGAGCTTCAAATGTTGAATAAAAACGCGATTTAAGAGTTTCGATCTGTACCTCGTCTTCAATCTCATTAAATCGATTTAAAACCTCATCGTAACGTGCTCGAAAATCGGCCCAAAGACGAACAATTTCATCTTTTTGAACTTCTAAGGTACTAACTGAGTGGGTGTCAGCGGGAAGATCAGCAAAATACGCCTGAAATTCTACCACACGATCGGAAGCGCGAATAAACGAATCAAGACGTGACATGTTTTTTTTTTTTTTGTTTAAAAAAAATTAACTTGCAAAGCTCAACAAATTAAGAAGCTAAATGATAAACACAAAAGAGACTTTTCGGCCACTAAGAATACCGATTATAAAATTCCTCAAATCACCAAACGAAAACTCAGGAATAATTATCGTTTAATGTTAATACGATAATTGTATTCAAATTAAAATAGAAAAAAAAGATTCTTTTTTATATTAATTATGGGATATGCAAAACAATCTGTACAGTTGTGATCGTACAAAAGAAATATACAAAAATGTATTAAATTAAAAGACAACGTAAATTCGTTAATTTGACTTTGACGTTTTATAAAAAATAATTGCTAGGCTTGAAAATGTTTTTATTTTTAAGATAGAAAACACAGTTATTTATTTAATAATTTTACCTAGTTAATAATTTTTATTAAATTGAGGTAAAGTTGGCTTTTTGCACTGAAAAATTCGTAGGGTATCTAGAACAGTAAAGTGTATCACAAAAAATAATAATTTAATTTTGTTTAACGTTATTCATTATTAATTGTAAGTTTATGTATATTGTTTTTAACATTTATTTAATTTAAAATTGTTTTAATTATTTTTAAGTAACTGTAGTTATCTTAAGTACGTTTGATTTTAATAGCAAATATTCTTTAATGATTTTAAAATAAAATGTTTGCTTGTATATTCATCTACGTGTAAAAGATATGCATTGATTTATTGGATACAAAATAAAAAACGTTTGAAGTTGTGTTTACGTTTAAAAATAGATTTGTGTGGGGTTTGATCATCACATTTGTTTCTTTTCTTTACAAGTGTTTTGCCAACAAGTTGTAAGGAATTGCCGTCAAACGGGTCTGATTAAAATGCTTTAAATTATTACTTATGAGAAATGTTCGCCCTTTTGTTTCTTCTTTTAGTAAATACACTTGCACTTACAACCTTTGGTTGCGTACGTTCACAATTTATTTGTTTACTAGTATAAAAATGTTGACAAAAAAAATGTTCGTAAACACACTTGAGAATATAAAACATGAATCTCATACAAACTTGTTAAGAATATTGCATTTACTCACAATAATTAAGTTTGTATATTTCAATGCAGCTTAACGAGGGGTATTTTTTTATACAAAATAAGTAACTGTACAGACCACTTTTTGTTTCGCACTTTATATAAGCTATATTATCTGTGTTTTTTTTTACAATTTATAAAAATTAACACTTATAAAATTTATGCAAAACTTACGTTTTATACAGCTTTTTTATGACCAAATGATGATTTAATGGGGTGTTTTGTGATATTCCACGGGATTTTCAGAAGCAAATTCCAAAGAAATAAATTTTGAGATTTCTTTTGGGGTTAAGTTTAGAATTTTTTCCGAAAATATATTATTTGTTTAATTTTTACGACAATCCAATCCGGCTCGATTGGACCAAAAATGATTGTGTAGAAATCGTAAAAATAAGATGCACAAATAATAAAATATAAAAAATGAGAAGTTAGTTGGGGTTTATAAATATATATTTAATTTGTACAGAGTACTAACCTTTCGGCTCGGGGGTTCGCTAACAATTAATATTCTTTGACAACATTCTTTAATTTTAAGCCGCAAATGAGTGCAAAATATATAAAATACTGGCATTTGTGTTATATATCCAGGGGCATATAAATACAAGCACTTATTTTAAAACTTATACTTAAACAGGAAGAATAAAAATACTCCCAAGGATAAAACAAAAGTCCTACCTTTAGAAAGGCCTAAGTGCCAATATTAAACCAAAAAAAAAATTGGAATAATCAAATAAATTCCAAAATGGTAATTTAAAGTTTTAGAATGTCAGCCCAATTGCAACAAAAAAAATCATAAAATATCGGTCAGGCTTTAACAATTTACCTGGTTCAAATTGCCGCAAATAAATGAACTGGAAGAAATTAAGAAAGCCTAAAATTCGATAAGCGATTGTTTATTCTCATTAAACCGACACTATCTAAAAAAGGGTAAAAGAGAGAATACTACTTTTATGGGAAATTTCTTGACCTTGTGATAATAAGCTGTATTCTTTTTCAAAATACATCTTTTGGCAAGCGATCACCATTCTAGATTTTGCGTGAATCAATTCGAAACGTGACAATTCGTTAGATGTTGTGCGATCATGATTTGAGCTATTTTTGCACTTATAATAGAAGCGATAAATCCAAGAGATAATTCGCATAGCTTTTGGAAATTCCGAAAAGTTCCTTAAAATATCTGTGCTTTCTAACTGATTCAAGTATACCTGAATAGGTTTCGCTTCCTCCTCAGTCGAAAAACTCGAAAGGTTCTTAGGCCATTGACGTTGGGGAAATCTGAGCCAGGGAGGTCCATGCCACCATAAATTGTTATCTTTCAGCTGAGATGATGAGAGACCACGGGTTGCCAAATCAGCGGGGTTACTTTTGGAATCGATATGAGACCATGATTCGCTTCCTACCTTTTCGATGATAGAGGATACTCGATTTTCTACAAATGTTTTCCAATTACTAGGTGGTTTCTGTAGCCATGCCAAGACTATTGTCGAGTCGGTCCATAAAAACAGTTTCTGGTACCTTAGATTAAGTTGTGACTGAATTGATTCGATCATGGTTGCCATTAACTCAGCTCCGCAAAGTTCTTTTCTAGGTAATGAGACAAACTTAACGGGGGCAACTTTCGTTTTAGCAACTAAAGGGTGAGAAGAAATACAGCCAATTTTTTCTGCTCGTATATATAATGTTGCGGCGTAAGCTTTTTCTGAAGCGTCACAAAAGCCGTGTAGCTCTATAGAATAAGTCGGGTCAAAATCAACGAATCTAGGTATTTTAATCTGTTCTATATAAACGTAATCGTCGATAAATAAGTGCCACTGCGATAGAGTGGACGGATTAATTGCTTCATCCCAATTTGTACCATCTTTCCAATTCTGCTGCATTATGATTTTTGCTACAATGATCTTAGGGGATATCCAACCGGTGGGTCAAAAAGTTTTGCGATCTGTGATAAAGCCGCTCTTTTTGTGATTGGGTTACGATCAGGGTAATTAGATAGTCGAAAATAAAAACTATCGCTCCCAGCATTCCAGTGCAAGCCCAGGGTCTTGGTGGTGCAAGTATCTGAGAGTTTTAGGAACTCTTCATCCAAAAGATGATTAGCAGGGAGGCCTTTTAAGAGGTACGCGTTATTCGACGTCCATTTACGGAGAGTGAAACCTGCAGATTGAAGAACTTTAATTAATTCATCTTTAGCATTGAGCGCAGAAGACAGATTGTGAGCCCCGTATAAAACGTCATCAACATACATATAGCTGCGTAGGATCTCTGAAACAATGGGGTTTGTTTTCTCACAGTTTTTAGCTAATTCAAGCAGAGTACGAATTGCTAGATAAGGGGCACAGTTTACGCCAAAGGTAACAGTGTGTAGTTCATAATCTTCAGGCTCATCCAATTGTGAATTTCGGAAAATTATTCTTTGAAAGGGGGTGTGAGCAGGATTGACCAGTATCTGTCGGTACATTTTCTCAATGTCTGCATTAAAGACATATCTAAGAAGTCTCCAACGCAAAATGAGAACAGTTAAATCTACTTGTAATATAGGACCGGGGTAAAGGACTAGACGCGTTAAAAACCACTCGCAATTTCGTAGTAGTACTGTCTGGCTTCAAAACTGCATGATGGGGTAAGTAGTAAGTGATGCTGGTACTTGAGGGAGTAACTTTAGACATTTGGTTTGGAGTGGAATATTCGGAAATAACCTTATCATATTCTGCCTTCATTTGAGGATTTTTTCAGAGACGAGACTCATTTATTATAAATTGAGAGAGAGCAGTATTTCGAGAGGAACCTATATTTATCTCATTAGGATATTCAGGGCGAAAAGGCAGAGAAACTACGAATCGACCGTTTTCATTGCGAAACGTTGTAGATTGGTACAAATCTTCACAATAATGATCTTCATCAGATAAGCGAGGCTTCCTTAGAACCTCCTCTAGTTCCCAAAACTTTTGAAGTTAATTATCTTTTGAAAATATTCTTCCTGTGACTAACCACCCAAAAACTGTTTGTTGCGCCACTAAGGATTTGCTGCTATTCCATCGTAGGCCATTACGGAGAATTTTCGGATAAATGTCTCCTCCAAGAAGAAGATCTATATCTGAGTTCTTATGGTTTTGTGTGTCAGCCATTTGCAAATCGGAAAACTCGCTATGCTTCAAAATGGATTATGCATAATAGGGGAGTTGGCCTAGCGGGCCAATTTTCTAACAACAAACGCATCTACACAAGTTTCAAACGCGCTGTCAACTGGTGACCGTATTTGAATAAAGCATAACGCTGTCGAAGTGGCTGTCAAAGCTTCGTTAAGACCACGGATCTCAGTTTTACAGGTGCGAGTTTTTAAGGAAAGTCTTTTTTGAAGTTTATGTGATATAAAGGAAGCTTCGGAAGCTGAGTCTATTAAAGCACGTACTGTATATTTAAAATCATTCGAGTAGATATCAACAAGGGCAGTACCGAGTAAAACAGTAGAGTTCGACGTGGACTGTATCTGAGTGGAAAAAGATTGCCTCATTAAGGCTGCAGCTTCGGCAGAAGTGCTGGAGTTAGTGCTTAAGGACACTTGCGGGGGGTTAACAAGAAGATTATTTTTATTATTATTGGTATTTACACCTAAGATAACAGTTTGAGGTTTTAAAGTTGGGTTAGAAAGTTGTACTGTATTTGATGATGTTTCGATTCAATGGAGTAGAGAATGATGCTTCTGTTTACAGATATTGCAAACATATTGACTTCGGCATTTCTTAAACTCATGTGAAGTGGCTAGACAATTAGTGCATCGCTTTTGCCTTTTAAGGATCGTGAACCGCTCATCCACGGACATTTTTAAGAAGAAAGGGCAAAGTCTTTGAGGATGCATATCGGAGCAAAGAGTGCACTTCCCAGTTGTTTGTTTAATAATACTAGTGTTATAGGTTTTCAGTTTCTTTTGTTCTTCCGATTGTGTTTTTTTATAATTGCTATTCTTAATATTGTAAGACGGATTAGGGTTAACAAAGGTGGTTCGAATATCTGCCACCGATTCTAATGTCTGGAATCTCGATGTTAGAAAAACGGCCATTTGTTTCCATGTTGGCAACTCCGTACTATGTGGTAGTGACTGTTCCCAAAGACTAAGTGTCACTTCTGGAAGACAGGTTGAACAGATGTACACAAAAATTATATCCCAATTGTTGGTATCGATCTTGAGGAGGGTAAGATTCGTAACACAATCGTTTATAGTGCGTTGGATGCGCCTAATATTACTGCCAGTTTCTTTGGGTAACGGGGAGAGATTAAAAAGCGTTTTTAACTGAGTGTTGATTAGTATTCGCTTATTCTCGTAACGGTTGACTAGATTTTGCCAAGCCATCTCGAACCCATCGTTGGTTATTGGACAGGTCTTCAATAACTCACGAGCCTCCCCCTGAGTTTTCTTAATTAAATGGCACATTTTCTCTACGGGGGACAAACAAGTGCTATTGCGATAAAGAGCCGTGAACATATAACGAAAGGTTGGCCAGGATTGATAATCTCCGTAAAAGATCTCAGTGTCGCAAGGGGGTAAAGAAATGTGAGGGGTTTAAACGACTTGAGGCGATGATGTGGTGATACCAACTGTAGAAGGACTAGGTTTCTTACATAGCATGTCTAAAAGAACATTTGACTTTGACAAAACTTTGACATGAGCTTCAAATGTTGAATAAAAACGCGATTTAAGAGTTTCGATCTGTACCTCGTCTTCAATCTCATTAAATCGATTTAAAACCTCATCGTAACGTGCTCGAAAATCGGCCCAAAGACGAACAATTTCATCTTTTTGAACTTCTAAGGTACTAACTGAGTGGGTGTCAGCGGGAAGATTAGCAAAATACGCCTGAAATTCTACCACACGATCGGAAGCGCGAATAAACGAATCAAGAGGTGACATGTTTTTTTTTGTTTAAAAAAAATTAACTTGCAAAGCTCAACAAATTAAGAAGCTAAATGATAAACACAAAAGAGACTTTTCGGCCACTAAGAATACCGATTATAAAATTCCTCAAATCACCAAACGAAAACTCAGGAATAATTATCGTTTAATGTTAATACGATAATTGTATTCAAATTAAAATAGAAAAAAAAGATTCTTTTTTATATTAATTATGGGATATGCAAAACAATCTGTACAGTTGTGATCGTACAAAAGAAATATACAAAAATGTATTAAATTAAAAGACAACGTAAATTCGTTAATTTGACTTTGACGTTTTATAAAAAATAATTGCTAGGCTTGAAAATGTTTTTATTTTTAAGATAGAAAACACAGTTATTTATTTAATAATTTTACCTAGTTAATAATTTTTATTAAATTGAGGTAAAGTTGGCTTTTTGCACTGAAAAATTCGTATGGTATCTAGAACAGTAAAGTGTATCACAAAAAATAATAATTTAATTTTGTTTAACGTTATTCATTATTAATTGTAAGTTTATGTATATTGTTTTTAACATTTATTTAATTTAAAATTGTTTTAATTATTTTTAAGTAACTGTAGTTATTTTAAGTACGTTTGATTTTAATAGCAAATATTCTTTAATGATTTTAAAATAAAATGTTTGCTTATATATTCATCTACGTGTAAAAGATATGCATTGATTTATTGGATACAAAATAAAAAACGTTTGAAGTTGTGTTTACGTTTAAAAATAGATTTGTGTGGGGTTTGATCATCACATTTGTTTCTTTTCTTTACAAGTGTTTTGCCAACAAGTTGTAAGGAATTGCCGTCAAACGGGTCTGATTAAAATGCTTTAAATTATTACTTATGAGAAATGTTCGCCCTTTTGTTTCTTCTTTTAGTAAATACACTTGCACTTACAACCTTTGGTTGCGTACGTTCACAATTTATTTGTTTACTAGTATAAAAATGTTGACAAAAAAAATGTTCGTAAACACACTTGAGAATATAAAACATGAATCTCATACAAACTTGTTAAGAATATTGCATTTACTCACAATAATTAAGTTTGTATATTTCAATGCAGCTTAACGAGGGGTATTTTTTTATACAAAATAAGTAACTGTACAGACCACTTTTTGTTTCGCACTTTATATAAGCTATATTATCTGTGTTTTTTTTTACAATTTATAAAAATTAACACTTATAAAATTTATGCAAAACTTACGTTTTATACAGCTTTTTTATGACCAAATGATGATTTAATGGGGTGTTTTGTGATATTCCACGGGATTTTCAGAAGCAAATTCCAAAGAAATAAATTTTGAGATTTCTTTTGGGGTTAAGTTTAGAATTTTTTCCGAAAATATATTATTTGTTTAATTTTTACGACAATCCAATCCGGCTCGATTGGACCAAAAATGATTGTGTAGAAATCGTAAAAATAAGATGCACAAATAATAAAATATAAAAAATGAGAAGTTAGTTGGGGTTTATAAATATATATTTAATTTGTACAGAGTACTAACCTTTCGGCTCGGGGGTTCGCTAACAATTAATATTCTTTGACAACATTCTTTAATTTTAAGCCGCAAATGAGTGAAAAATATATAAAATACTGGCATTTGTGTTATATATCCAGGGGCATATAAATACAAGCACTTATTTTAAAACTTATACTTAAACAGGAAGAATAAAAATACTCCCAAGGATAAAACAAAAGTCCTACCTTTAGAAAGGCCTAAGTGCCAATATTAAACCAAAAAAAAAAATTGGAATAATCAAATAAATTCCAAAATGGTAATTTAAAGTTTTAGAATGTCAGCCCAATTGCAACAAAAAAAATCATAAAATATCGGTCAGGCTTTAACAATTTACCTGGTTCAAATTGCCGCAAATAAATGAACTGGAAGAAATTAAGAAAGCCTAAAATTCGATAAGCGACCGTTTATTCTCATTAAACCGACACTATCTAAAAAAGGGTAAAAGGGAGAATACTACTTTTATGGGAAATTTCTTGACCTTGTGATAATAAGCTGTATTCTTTTTCAAAATACATCTTTTGGCAAGCGATCACCATTCTAGATTTTGCGTGAATCAATTCGAAACGTGACAATTCGTTAGATGTTGTGCGATCATGATTTGAGCTATTTTTGCACTTATAATAGAAGCGATAAATCCAAGAGATAATTCGCATAGCTTTTGGAAATTCCGAAAAGTTCCTTAAAATATCTGTGCTTTCTAACTGATTCAAGTATACCTGAATAGGTTTCGCTTCCTCCTCAGTCGAAAAACTCGAAAGGTTCTTAGGCTATTGACGTTGGGGAAATCTGAGCCAGGGAGGTCCATGCCACCATAAATTGTTATCTTTCAGCTGAGATGATGAGAGACCACGGGTTACCAAATCAGCGGGGTTACTTTTGGAATCGATATGAGATCATGATTCGCTTCCTACCTTTTCGATGATAGAGGATACTCGATTTTCTACAAATGTTTTCCAATTACTAGGTGGTTTCTGTAGCCATGCCAAGACTATTGTCGAGTCGGTCCATAAAAACAGTTTCTGGTACCTTAGATTAAGTTGTGACTGAATTGATTCGATCATGGTTGCCATTAACTCAGCTCCGCAAAGTTCTTTTCTAGGTAATGAGACAAACTTAACGGGGGCAACTTTCGTTTTAGCAACTAAAGGGTGAGAAGAAATACAGCCAATTTTTTCTGCTCGTATATATAATGTTGCGGTGTAAGCTTTTTCTGAAGCGTCACAAAAGCCGTGTAGCTCTATAGAATAAGTCGGGTCAAAATCAACGAATCTAGGTATTTTAATCTGTTCTATATAAACGTAATCGTCGATAAATAAGTGCCACTGCGATAGAGTGGACGGATTAATTGCTTCATCCCAATTTGTACCATCTTTCCAATTCAGCTGCATTATGATTTTTGCTACAATGATCTTAGGGGATATCCAACCGGTGGGTCAAAAGGTTTTGCGATCTGTGATAAAGCCGCTCTTTTTGTGATTGGCTTACGATCAGGGTAATTAGATAGTCGAAAATAAAAACTATCGCTCCCAGCATTCCAGTGCAAGCCCAGGGTCATGGTGGTGCAAGTATCTGAGAGTTTTAGGAACTCTTCATCCAAAAGATGATTAGCAGGGAGGCCTTTTAAGAGGTACGCGTTATTCGACGTCCATTTACGGAGAGTGAAACCTGCAGATTGAAGAACTTTAATTAATTCATCTCTAGCATTGAGCGCAGAAGACAGATTGTGAGCCCCGTATAAAACGTCATCAACATACATATAGCTGCGTAGGATCTCTGAAACAATGGGGTTTGTTTTCTCACAGTTTTTAGCTAATTCAAGCAGAGTACGAATTGCTAGATAAGGGGCAGAGTTTACGCCAAAGGTAACAGTGTGTAGTTCATAATCTTCAGGCTCATCCAATTGTGAATTTCGAAAAATTATTCTTTGAAAGGGGGTGTGAGCAGGATTGACCAGTATCTGTCGGTACATTTTCTCAATGTCTGCATTAAAGACATATCTAAGAAGTCTCCAACGCAAAATGAGAACAGTTAAATCTACTTGTAATATAGGACCGGGGTAAAGGACTAGACGCGTTAAAAACCACTCGCAATTTCGTAGTAGTACTGTCTGGCTTCAAAACTGCATGATGGGGTTGTAGTGTATCCCATCAGTCACTGGTGCATACACAATGTAGTGTGTCTCACTGGTCATTGACACAAGTACGGTGCATAAAACAAGCCAATAACAGAGTATTGAATAACCAACACTTATCGTCATATGCATTGTGCTGAGTTGTCAGTAATTGAGTGACACACTTTGTATTGAGTGCATTCCATTGTGGTTGCACTACGATTGGTTGCGATCAATTTGTAATTCAACTCCTTTGGATTTCCATGGTGCCGACAGAGACAAATGTAATATTGCAATAAGCTAGAATAAGTTAGAGAGACTAAGTTTTATTCTCATAAGTAGTATATAAGACCTTGTAAATTTAAATAAAATAGGAAAAACTTGATTAAACAGAATTGGCATAACTGCCTTGTTTAAATTCAAATAATACATCTGGCAGTTCCTTTGAACGCCTCGACATCAAGCTGATCCCCGTACAGCTGTATAAAAACAGAACCGGGCTATAGGAAAAATAACAAACGAAAAACTTTACATGGCGATCCTGCCAAACACGGCAAAATAGGACCAAATTATTTTACATTTTTGACCATATGGCCAAACCGACCATTTCTGAGAAATCAACAATACATGTCCGCAGAAATAGACGAAATTGTATCCCGCTGGGAGAAATACTTGGAGCAATACCATCCAGAACAAGTTCCGGAGTCAACACCAGTATATGAGCCCACCCCATTAACAGCAGGCCCTAAAGCTATTACTATAGAGGAATACAAAAGAAGGACGGTAAGAAAAAAGGACCAGTACCAACAAATTATCACAAAAAAGAAGAAACGCGCTGGAAAAAAGTTCCAGAAGAAAAAGAAACTAGCAATACTATACTATGAGTTAACCATAGCAGATACCACTGAAAAAAAAATAAACCTAAAAAGAAAAATAAAGAAAACTAAATTAACTTAATTTAAAAACAATAGACTTAATCTAGAAAAATGACGTGGTGGAAAAACATTTTAAAAACCATCCCTGCGTTGTTTGCAGCATACGAAGTAGGCAAACTCGAAAATGAACAAGACAAAAACAACAAAATTATAGAATACATGAAACCAGATATACAGCATTTAGAAAAAGAGGATGATATAGACACATTCGAAATCATCATAATTGTTATGTTAATTCTAATGGCTATTGCCTATATTATAAAATCAATACTATCAAAAAGGAATTAAATTGTAATATTTTCTCATTAAATCAAATTTTATATATATATATAGATAAATAATGTACACAAAATTAAGCATAATACTATTCATAATCTTTTTCTCATTATTTAAAATCTTCAATTATTTGTATAATCTAAGAAACATTAACAAGAATAAAATACCACAAATAACAGAGGTCTAAATGGAAGAAAAATTGTTTGAACTTAAAGAAATACTGAAAAATTTAAAGAAAAGTCCAAAAAGAACATATTCATCTAAAACTATACAGATAAAACTAGATCTAATACATAATATAAGAAAGGAATTTCTGATAGCAGAAACTGAGAAAGAAGATAAAGAAGAAATAATAGCACTGAAAACAGAATTTAATAGCATTTTTAAAATTATTACTCAATATCTAAAACAGACAGAAAAAGAATTAATAACAGAAATGACAGCATTTAATTTAGACACAGTTTCCAAAGCTTTACCACTCTTCAATGGCAAATACGAAGAGCTAGAAAGTTTCATTGTAACAGCGGAATTAATTGAGACGACTCTAGCAGAAACAGCTAAACAGGATTTCTTAAAATATGTCTACCATGCCAAATTGACTTCAGGAGTAAGAACAGCGATAGGTTGTTATACAAAACCAGAAAACTTTAATACACTAAAAAATTACCTTCAAAAAAGATACAAATCAACTTTGACAATATCAGAACTACAGACAAAATTAGCAAACATTCACCAAGGAAAGCAATCAGTCAATATGTACAATGACAGAATAACGACAATAATAGATAACCTAAACAAACTAGAAATAGAACAATTAGGAAATGACCCAACTGAGGCAGAAAAGAGTGTCATCATTAGATTAAACGCTAAACTAGCATTGGATGCATTTAAAAAAGGCATCAATGAAATTTTAAAAACGACTGTATTTGCTGCTCGTCCCAAAACTCTGCAAGATGCAGTAGAACTAGCTATAGAATTAGAAAATGAAACCAAGTTTAATGAGAACTCAATAATGCACATTCAGAGAAGACGACCTTTACATAACGACAGCATTCATTACAACAACAATAATAGAAACAACAATTTTCAAAGAAGGAACAACAATTCTTTTCGCCAAAATTACAATAACAACAATACAAATTCCAATAGAAATAACAATAACAATTTCAACAATAATAAACACAATAACTTACCTAACAGATATAACAAAAACAACAATTCAAACCACAACAGAAATAACCAAGCAAATAATAACTACAATAGACAAAACCAAAATTATATAAACAGGAACACAAGTAACAATAACAACTATAATAACTACAGGAGACGTATTCATACAATACAAAATGAGGGAAACTTTCAAGGCTCGGAACATATAGATGTTCCGGACAGCCACAATTAAGAGTTTACAAAATTTCAAATAATAACACTAATTACATAATCGCATACTACAAGAATAAACAACTAACATTTCTAGTCGACACAGGCGCGGACATTTCACTTTGCCGCATGCGAGGGTATTTCAATCATGAACAATTAATCGATGAGAACAAATGCAAATTAACAGGCATCAGCAAAGAGGAGATACAGTCATTAGGAACAATAGAACTCGATCTAGAATTTACGGAACAGAATTGCAAACACGATTTTCACATGGTAAATGACAACTTCCCCATCGAAACAGACGGGATAATAGGAAGAGACTTTTTTAAGAAATATCTTTGTAAAATAGATTACGAAACTTTTACAATCTCTTTATTTATAAATGATTCCACCATAATTTTGCCTATGCAGTCGAAACCAATTTCTTCACTACAAATAATAATTCCACCCAGAACAGAAATTATTCAAGCTATAAAATTGGATCTAAAAGAAGATTGCGTCATATTTAATAAACAATTACAAGAGGGAATATTTTTAAGTAATTCAATAACACCAAAAAGCGGCATGACACACATAAAAATTTTAAACACAACTAACGAAACGGTGACAATAAAAGGCATTCAACTTCAGACTGACCCACTTAAAAATTATGAGATATTAAGTTACAATAAAGTGAGCAACAACAAACGTTTTGAAAGAATAGTGAATGAACTGCAATTAGACCATAATGATAATTTTGCAAAAACACAATTAATAGGAATATTTAAACAATATCAAAATGTTTTTCACTTAGAAGACGAAAAATTAACCGTCAACAATTTTTATAAACAAACAATCACGACCTCAGACAACACACCAGTTTACATAAAAAACTATAGATTACCACACTTACATACTGACGTAATAAATAAACAAGTACAAAAAATGCTTGACGACGACATAATAGAAGAATCAATTAGCCCATTTAATGCTCCACTCCTTTTGGTACCAAAGAAAAATATAGAAGACAAAAAGAAATGGAGACTTGTTGTAGATTTTAGAAAGCTTAATGATAAAATTGTCAATGACAAATTTCCTCTGACCAGATTAGAAGACATTTTAGACAAATTAGGTAGAGCAAAATGGTTTTCCACACTTGATATGACCAGTTCATTCCACCAGATTGAATTAAATAAAGAATCCAGACCACTAACTGCTTTTTCTACATCACAAGGCCATTTTCAATTTAAAAGACTTCCATTCGGATTAAAAATTTCTTCAAATAGTTTTCAAAGAATGCTTACAATAGCACTCTCCGGATTAGAATCCGAAGCATTTCTTTACGTAGATGACATAATTGTATATGGCTGTAGTTTAAACCACCATAATCAAAATTTAATAAAAGTACTAGACAGATTACAAAAATACAATCTAAAACTGAATCCAAAGAAATGTTGTTTTTTAAGACCAGAAGTAGTTTACTTAGGACATTTAATAACCAAAGACGGTGTGAAAACAGACCCATCCAAATACGATGTTATAAAAAACTATCCAATACCGAAGAACGCGGACGAAGTTAGACGATTCGTTGCATTCTGCAACTACTACAGAAAATTCATACCAAACTTTGCGGACATTGCCAAAAATTTGAACGCACTATTAAAGAAATCAACAAAATTTATATGGACGGAACAATGCCAACATGCTTTTAAAGAATTAAAAAACAAATTAATCAACCCACCGGTATTGCAATATCCAGATTTTGAAAAACCATTTATTTTAACAACCGACGCATCAAACTATGCGTTAGGAGCAGTCTTATCTCAAGGCGAAATAGGACAAGATTTACCAATTTCATACGCCAGTAAATCACTGCAAAAACATGATATTAACAAACCGGTAATTGAAAAAGAACTTTTAGCTATTCATTGGAGCGTAAATTTCTTTAAACCTTACTTATATGGCAGAAAATTCATTGTAGTTACAGACCACAGACCATTAATTTCACTATTTTCACATAAAAATCCTTCATCAAAAATGACAAGAATAAGACTGGATTTAAGTGATTATGATTTCACAATTGTTTATAAAAAAGGAAAAATGAATACAAATGCTGATGCACTTTCTAGGATAAAACTAGACTCGGACATATTAAAACAAATGATACCACAAGAAAATGACGAAAAAGAAAAAAAAGTATTAATCACGACAAGGGCTATGCAAAATAAATTGAAAATTACAAACGAGGCAAATAAAATAATAAATAACGAGAAAAAAGATATCGAAAATAATACACGTGTAGAAGAGAACAATTCTCAGAAGTCTGATCAACTTCAAATATGGGAATGTATATCCATTAATGATATCAAAAATATGAAAAAATTGCAATTTTATAAATTCGAAAATATAGAAGAAAAAGATATAATTATTAAAGATAATATGGTGCACATTGGACATAATGATAATTCATCGAAACCAGATTCGACCATGAAGAAGTTATGTGCCAAAAATAAGGTTAATAAGAATGATGTGAATAAAGTACGTAACGATAATTCTCCGAAACTAGATTCGATTATGAAGAAGTTACATACAGAAGATATGAATAATGATAGTATGAATGCAAGATTCAGCGATAACTCAGCGAAACTAGATTCGATTCTGAGGAAACTGACATCTAAAATGACTAAAGAAAATATTAAAGAATTAGCGCTCTCAAATGAAGATAAAATATTTAAAATGTATACAAAAGAAGAATTTAAAGACGCATATGCAAAATTAAAAATAAATAACAAAAGTCCTCAACTTAAGATATTAATATACAATGCCCCGAAAAGAATAACAGATGACATTTTAAAATATAAACTAATTGACCAATTCCACAATACCACCCATGCAGGACACTTAGGAATACGAAAAACCGTCATTAAATTAAAACAGCGATACATCTGGAAAAACATGAACAAAATGGTAAAGACATTCATATCATATTGCGACAATTGTAATAAAAATAAACAAACTAAATACATAAAAGAACCACTTACGATTACAGACACACCGAGCAACAGTTTTGAAATAATATCAATTGATACAGTAGGACCTCTTACAATTTCAAACGAATACCGATACATATTGACTATGCAATGTGAATTGACAAAATTTGTCATTGCACACCCTATGCCAACAAAAGACGCACTTGTAACGGCAAAAACACTTGTAGAACAACTAATTTTAAAATTTGGAAAATTTCAAGTACTCAAATCAGACAGAGGGACAGAATTTACAAACGAACTGATGCGCAACATATGCTCATTACTTGACATAAAACAAACCTTTTCGACTCCCTACCACCATGAAACAATAGGCTCAGTAGAAAGAAATCACAGAGTCCTCAACGAATTCTTGCTAACAACAGCAACTGACTACGAATGGGATAAATGGATTCCATATTTTACTTTTGCTTATAATACAGCACCCCATATTGACACTGGCTACACGCCATTCGAACTTGTATACGGAAAATTACCTCATTTGCCAACTGAAATATATGGAACAAATGAAACAAAAAATTACAATTACGATGATTATGCCCAAGAACTTAAACGTAGACTTAAATATTCTTTACACAAAGCTAAAGAATTAATAATTAGAACTAAAGAAAAAAGAGTAATAGAAAATAGATACAGCAATAGATTAGATTCAAAGATAGGAGACTTAGTTTTAATCAAAATAGAAAATAGAAAAAAAAATCAAAGTCCATACAAAGGACCTTACAAGATAATCGGAAAAAATGGTGTAAATACAATAATAGATTATAACGGACAAGAAAAAGAAATCCATAACAATAATTTAAAACCTTACAATATGTTTTTTTTGAGCAACTAGCTTATACCATTATTATATATAACAAAATTCGATATTCACAACACTATTATTAATATTTTTCATAATTATCAAAATACAATCAAATTACACATACATTTAAGAATCGTTGTAACGGTATTATGGGAATGGAGATGGAGATAAAAAGAAAAATAATTTTCATAATTTTTCTCTTAAGGGTAAGGGTGTAGTGTATCCCATCAGTCACTGGTGCATACACAATGTAGTGTGTCTCACTGGTCATTGACACAAGTACGGTGCATAAAACAAGCCAATAACAGAGTATTGAATAACCAACACTTATCGTCATATGCATTGTGCTGAGTTGTCAGTAATTGAGTGACACACTTTGTATTGAGTGCATTCCATTGTGGTTGCACTACGATTGGTTGCGATCAATTTGTAATTCAACTCCTTTGGATTTCCATGGTGCCGACAGAGACAAATGTAATATTGCAATAAGCTAGAATAAGTTAGAGAGACTAAGTTTTATTCTCATAAGTAGTATATAAGACCTTGTAAATTTAAATAAAATAGGAAAAACTTGATTAAACAGAATTGGCATAACTGCCTTGTTTAAATTCAAATAATACATCTGGCAGTTCCTTTGAACGCCTCGACATCAAGCTGATCCCCGTACAGCTGTATAAAAACAGAACCGGGCTATAGGAAAAATAACAAACGAAAAACTTTAAGTAGTAGTAGTAAGTGATGCTGGTACTTGAGGGAGTAACTTTAGACATTTGGTTTGGAGTGGAATATTCGGAAATAACCTTATCATATTCTGCCTTCATTTGAGGATTTTTTCAGAGACGAGACTCATTTATTATAAATTGAGAGAGAGCAGTATTTCGAGAGGAACCTATATTTATCTCATTAGGATATTCAGGGCGAAAAGGCAGAGAAACTACGAATCGACCATTTTCATTGCGAAACGTTGTAGATTGGTACAAATCTTCACAATAATGATCTTCATCAGATAAGCGAGGCTTCCTTGGAACCTCCTCTAGTTCCCAAAACTTTTGAAGTTAATTATCTTTTGAAAATATTCTTCCTGTGACTAACCACCCAAAAACTGTTTGTTGCGCCACTAAGGATTTGCTGCTATTCCATCGTAGGCCATTACGGAGAATTTTCGGATAAATGTCTCCTCCAAGAAGAAGATCTATATCTGAGTTCTTATGGTTTTGTGTGTCAGCCATTTGCAAATCGGAAAACTCGCTATGCTTCAAAATGGATTATGCATAATAGGGGAGTTGGCCCGCTAATTTTCTAACAACAAACGCATCTACACAAGTTTCAAACGCGCTGTCAACTGGTGACCGTATTTGAATAAAGCATAACGCTGTCGAAGTGGCTGTCAAAGCTTCGTTAAGACCACGGATCTCAGTTTTACAGGTGCGAGTTTTTAAGGAAAGTCTTTTTTGAAGTTTATGTGATATAAAGGAAGCTTCGGAAGCTGAGTCTATTAAAGCACGTACTGTATATTTAAAATCATTCGAGTAGATATCAACAAGGGCAGTACCGAGTAAAACAGTAGAGTTCGACGTGGACTGTATCTGAGTGGAAAAAGATTGCCTCGGTAAGGCTGCAGCTTCGGCAGAAGTGCTGGGGTTAGTGCTTAAGGACACTTGCGGGGGGTTAACAAGAAGATTATTTTTATTATTATTGGTATTTACACCTAAGATAACAGTTTGAGGTTTTAAAGTTGGGTTAGAAAGTTGTACTGTATTTGATGATGTTTCGATTCAATGGAGTAGAGAATGATGCTTCTGTTTACAGATATTGCAAACATATTGACTTCGGCATTTCTTAAACTCATGTGAAGTGGCTAGACAATTAGTGCATCGCTTTTGCCTTTTAAGGATCGTGAACCGCTCATCCACGGACATTTTTAAGGAGAAAGGGCAAAGTCTTTGAGGATGCATATCGGAGCAAAGAGTGCACTTCCCAGTTGTTTGTTTAATAATACTAGTGTTATAGGTTTTCAGTTTCTTTTGTTCTTCCGATTGTGTTTTTTTATAATTGCTATTCTTAATATTGTAAGACGGATTAGGGTTAACAAAGGTGGTTCGAATATCTGCCACCGATTCTAATGTCTGGAATCTCGATGTTAGAAAAACGGCCATTTGTTTCCATGTTGGCAACTCCGTACTATGTGGTAGTGACTGTTCCCAAAGACTAAGTGTCACTTCTGGAAGACAGGTTGAACAGATGTACACAAAAATTATATCCCAATTGTTGGTATCGATCTTGAGGAGGGTAAGATTCGTAACACAATCGTTTATAGTGCGTTGGATGCGCCTAATATTACTGCCAGTTTCTTTGGGCAACGGGGAGAGATTAAAAAGCGTTTTTAACTGAGTGTTGATTAGTATTCGCTTATTCTCGTAACGGTTGACTAGATTTTGCCAAGCCATCTCGAACCCATCGTTGGTTATTGGACAGGTCTTCAATAACTCACGAGCCTCCCCCTGAGTTTTCTTAATTAAATGGCACATTTTCTCTACGGGGGACAAACAAGTGCTATTGCGATAAAGAGCCGTGAACATATAACGAAAGGTTGGCCAGGATTGATAATCTCCGTAAAAGATCTCAGTGTCGCAAGGGGGTAAAGAAATGTGAGGGGTTTAAACGACTTGAGGCGATGATGTGGTGATACCAACTGTAGAAGGACTAGGTTTCTTACATAGCATGTCTAAAAGAACATTTGACTTTGACAAAACTTTGACATGAGCTTCAAATGTTGAATAAAAACGCGATTTAAGAGTTTCGATCTGTACCTCGTCTTCAATCTCATTAAATCGATTTAAAACCTCATCGTAACGTGCTCGAAAATCGGCCCAAAGACGAACAATTTCATCTTTTTGAACTTCTAAGGTACTAACTGAGTGGGTGTCAGCGGGAAGATCAGCAAAATACGCCTGAAATTCTACCACACGATCGGAAGCGCGAATAAACGAATCAAGACGTGACATGTTTTTTTTTTTTTTGTTTAAAAAAAATTAACTTGCAAAGCTCAACAAATTAAGAAGCTAAATGATAAACACAAAAGAGACTTTTCGGCCACTAAGAATACCGATTATAAAATTCCTCAAATCACCAAACGAAAACTCAGGAATAATTATCGTTTAATGTTAATACGATAATTGTATTCAAATTAAAATAGAAAAAAAAGATTCTTTTTTATATTAATTATGGGATATGCAAAACAATCTGTACAGTTGTGATCGTACAAAAGAAATATACAAAAATGTATTAAATTAAAAGACAACGTAAATTCGTTAATTTGACTTTGACGTTTTATAAAAAATAATTGCTAGGCTTGAAAATGTTTTTATTTTTAAGATAGAAAACACAGTTATTTATTTAATAATTTTACCTAGTTAATAATTTTTATTAAATTGAGGTAAAGTTGGCTTTTTGCACTGAAAAATTCGTAGGGTATCTAGAACAGTAAAGTGTATCACAAAAAATAATAATTTAATTTTGTTTAACGTTATTCATTATTAATTGTAAGTTTATGTATATTGTTTTTAACATTTATTTAATTTAAAATTGTTTTAATTATTTTTAAGTAACTGTAGTTATCTTAAGTACGTTTGATTTTAATAGCAAATATTCTTTAATGATTTTAAAATAAAATGTTTGCTTGTATATTCATCTACGTGTAAAAGATATGCATTGATTTATTGGATACAAAATAAAAAACGTTTGAAGTTGTGTTTACGTTTAAAAATAGATTTGTGTGGGGTTTGATCATCACATTTGTTTCTTTTCTTTACAAGTGTTTTGCCAACAAGTTGTAAGGAATTGCCATCAAACGGGTCTGATTAAAATGCTTTAAATTATTACTTATGAGAAATGTTCGCCCTTTTTGCTCTGAACCAATTCGCCACAGCAGGCTACACGAACACACGGCAGCAAATGCTGCTAGCTACATTTGCCGCCATATAGCCAGCTACAAAATTGTTTTGAACGCAGCAGCTACATAATAAAAATATGATAATAGTGTATTGCAGTGATGTCACTTTAATATTTTTTTAGCGTTTTTTAAAAGAATCAGTTCTGTTATTTGATTAAAAAAATATTTAGATTATTGTGTAGGAGGCTATTAGAAGACTAAAACAATATTTTTTAAGAGTGCGTCTTCAAAATTAATAATATATTGAACTAATTCCCTTAAATGCAAACAAAGTTACTAGTCTACAGCAATAAAAAAATACTCGAAACAACAAAAGGTTGAAAGCTATACAATATCATGATATCTACCAAAAACACAATTGTGTTAAAAACTAACAGGTTTCCCATACAAGAAACCATCTACTAATAAAGATAGACAAATTGAAATTATCGTAAGAAAAAAGTAAATATATATCGAACTGAATGTTTTTAACACAAAAAGAAATTGTAATTTGATATACACTCGAAAAGATTCCTTTAAAATATTTCAAGTTATTCTTCGTATGTTTTCGCCACCACGATTGAAGTACTTTTTATAAAAAAAAAAAAATACTTGAAAATACATATGCATACACCTAAACTTAAAAACTAATAAAAATCTTTAAACATATAAAAAAATCTTTTAATAAATAATGCATGATTATTTTAAGTTCTTATTGTTTTTTCTTTTTTCCGAATAAGAGGTTTTAAGCACTTATTAGTTTTCATGACTTATAGTACTGACATCACTCAACTGTCTATTGTCGTCAACAAAAATAGAAATTAGTTAAATTGGACTGCACGGCAAAATCAGTTTAGACAACAACCTTTCGCCATATTGCCTTGCTGTCTTCAAAATAATCATTTTCGTATGCACACATGTTTTCTATTTTAGAAATTTTGCAGTCGGTAGTTGCTGTGGTGAATGTGTTTACAGCTTTTGTTTCTTCTTTTAGTAAATACACTTGCACTTACAACCTTTGGTTGCGTACGTTCACAATTTATTTGTTTACTAGTATAACATTTAAAAATGTTGACAAGAAAAATGTTCGTAAACACACTTGAGAATATAAAACATGAATCTCATACAAACTTGTTAAGAATATTGCATTTACTCACAATAATTAAGTTTGTATATTTCAATGCAGCTTAACGAGGGGTATTTTTTTATACAAAATAAGTAACTGTACAGACCACTTTTTGTTTCGCACTTTATATAAGCTATATTATCTGTGTTTTTTTTTACAATTTATAAAAATTAACACTTATAAAATTTATGCAAAACTTACGTTTTATACAGCTTTTTTATGACCAAATGATGATTTAATGGGGTGTTTTGTGATATTCCACGGGATTTTCAGAAGCAAATTCCAAAGAAATAAATTTTGAGATTTCTTTTGGGGTTAAGTTTAGAATTTTTTCCGAAAATATATTATTTGTTTAATTTTTACGACAATCCAATCCGGCTCGATTGGACCAAAAATGATTGTGTAGAAATCGTAAAAATAAGATGCACAAATAATAAAATATAAAAAATGAGAAGTTAGTTGGGGTTTATAAATATATATTTAATTTGTACAGAGTACTAACCTTTCGGCTCGGGGGTTCGCTAACAATTAATATTCTTTGACAACATTCTTTAATTTTAAGCCGCAAATGAGTGAAAAATATACAAAATACTGGCATTTGTGTTATATATCCAGGGGCATATAAATACAAGCACTTATTTTAAAACTTATACTTAAACAGGAAGAATAAAAATACTCCCAAGGATAAAACAAAAGTCCTACCTTTAGAAAGGCCTAAGTGCCAATATTAAACCAAAAAAAAAATTGGAATAATCAAATAAATTCCAAAATGGTAATTTAAAGTTTTAGAATGTCAGCCCAATTGCAACAAAAAAAATCATAAAATATCGGTCAGGCTTTAACAATTTACCTGGTTCAAATTGCCGCAAATAAATGAACTGGAAGAAATTAAGAAAGCCTAAAATTCGATAAGCGACCGTTTCTTCTCATTAAACCGACACTATCTAAAAAAGGGTAAAAGAGAGAATACTACTTTTATGGGAAATTTCTTGACCTTGTGATAATAAGCTGTATTCTTTTTCAAAATACATCTTTTGGCAAGCGATCACCATTCTAGATTTTGCGTGAATCAATTCGAAACGTGACAATTCGTTAGATGTTGTGCGATCATGATTTGAGCTATTTTTGCACTTATAATAGAAGCGATAAATCCAAGAGATAATTCGCATAGCTTTTGGAAATTCCGAAAAGTTCCTTAAAATATCTGTGCTTTCTAACTGATTCAAGTATACCTGAATAGGTTTCGCTTCCTCCTCAGTCGAAAAACTCGAAAGGTTCTTAGGCCATTGACGTTGGGGAAATCTGAGCCAGGGAGGTCCATGCCACCATAAATTGTTATCTTTCAGCTGAGATGATGAGAGACCACGGGTTGCCAAATCAGCGGGGTTACTTTTGGAATCGATATGAGATCATGATTCGCTTCCTACCTTTTCGATGATAGAGGATACTCGATTTTCTACAAATGTTTTCCAATTACTAGGTGGTTTCTGTAGCCATGCCAAGACTATTGTCGAGTCGGTCCATAAAAACAGTTTCTGGTACCTTAGATTAAGTTGTGACTGAATTGATTCGATCATGGTTGCCATTAACTCAGCTCCGCAAAGTTCTTTTCTAGGTAATGAGACAAACTTAACGGGGGCAACTTTCGTTTTAGCAACTAAAGGGTGAGAAGAAATACAGCCAATTTTTTCTGCTCGTATATATAATGTTGCGGCGTAAGCTTTTTCTGAAGCGTCACAAGAGCCGTGTAGCTCTATAGAATAAGTCGGGTCAAAATCAACGAATCTAAGTATTTTAATCTGTTCTATATAAACGTAATCGTCGATAAATAAGTGCCACTGCGATAGAGTGGACGGATTAATTGCTTCATCCCAATTTGTACCATCTTTCCAATTCAGCTGCATTATGATTTTTGCTACAATGATCTTAGGGGATATCCAACCGGTGGGTCAAAAGGTTTTGCGATCTGTGATAAAGCCGCTCTTTTTGTGATTGGCTTACGATCAGGGTAATTAGATAGTCGAAAATAAAAACTATCGCTCCCAGCATTCCAGTGCAAGCCCAGGGTCTTGGTGGTGCAAGTATCTGAGAGTTTTAGGAACTCTTCATCCAAAAGATGATTAGCAGGGAGGCCTTTTAAGAGGTACGCGTTATTCGACGTCCATTTACGGAGAGTGAAACCTGCAGATTGAAGAACTTTAATTAATTCATCTCTAGCATTGAGCGCAGAAGACAGATTGTGAGCCCCGTATAAAACGTCATCAACATACATATAGCTGCGTAGGATCTCTGAAACAATGGGGTTTGTTTTCTCACAGTTTTTAGCTAATTCAAGCAGAGTACGAATTGCTAGATAAGGGGCACAGTTTACGCCAAAGGTAACAGTGTGTAGTTCATAATCTTCAGGCTCATCCAATTGTGAATTTCGGAAAATTATTCTTTGAAAGGGGGTGTGAGCAGGATTGACCAGTATCTGTCGGTACATTTTCTCAATGTCTGCATTAAAGACATATCTAAGAAGTCTCCAACGCAAAATGAGAACAGTTAAATCTACTTGTAATATAGGACCGGGGTAAAGGACTAGACGCGTTAAAAACCACTCGCAATTTCGTAGTAGTACTGTCTGGCTTCAAAACTGCATGATGGGGTAAGTAGTAAGTGATGCTGGTACTTGAGGGAGTAACTTTAGACATTTGGTTTGGAGTGGAATATTCGGAAATAACCTTATCATATTCTGCCTTCATTTGAGGATTTTTTCAGAGACGAGACTCATTTATTATAAATTGAGAGAGAGCAGTATTTCGAGAGGAACCTATATTTATCTCATTAGGATATTCAGGGCGAAAAGGCAGAGAAACTACGAATCGACCATTTTCATTGCGAAACGTTGTAGATTGGTACAAATCTTCACAATAATGATCTTCATCAGATAAGCGAGGCTTCCTTGGAACCTCCTCTAGTTCCCAAAACTTTTGAAGTTAATTATCTTTTGAAAATATTCTTCCTGTGACTAACCACCCAAAAACTGTTTGTTGCGCCACTAAGGATTTGCTGCTATTCCATCGTAGGCCATTACGGAGAATTTTCGGATAAATGTCTCCTCCAAGAAGAAGATCTATATCTGAGTTCTTATGGTTTTGTGTGTCAGCCATTTGCAAATCGGAAAACTCGCTATGCTTCAAAATGGATTATGCATAATAGGGGAGTTGGCCCGCTAATTTTCTAACAACAAACGCATCTACACAAGTTTCAAACGCGCTGTCAACTGGTGACCGTATTTGAATAAAGCATAACGCTGTCGAAGTGGCTGTCAAAGCTTCGTTAAGACCACGGATCTCAGTTTTACAGGTGCGAGTTTTTAAGGAAAGTCTTTTTTGAAGTTTATGTGATATAAAGGAAGCTTTGGAAGCTGAGTCTATTAAAGCACGTACTGTATATTTAAAATCATTCGAGTAGATATCAACAAGGGCAGTACCGAGTAAAACAGTAGAGTTCGACGTGGACTGTATCTGAGTGGAAAAAGATTGCCTCAGTAAGGCTGCAGCTTCGGAAGAAGTGCTGGGGTTAGTGCTTAAGGACACTTGCGGGGGGTTAACAAGAAGATTATTTTTATTATTATTGGTATTTACACCTAAGATAACAGTTTGAGGTTTTAAAGTTGGGTTAGAAAGTTGTACTGTATTTGATGATGTTTCGATTCAATGGAGTAGAGAATGATGCTTCTGTTTACAGATATTGCAAACATATTGACTTCGGCATTTCTTAAACTCATGTGAAGTGGCTAGACAATTAGTGCATCGCTTTTGCCTTTTAAGGATCGTGAACCGCTCATCCACGGACATTTTTAAGAAGAAAGGGCAAAGTCTTTGAGGATACATATCGGAGCAAAGAGTGCACTTCCCAGTTGTTTGTTTAATAATACTAGTGTTATAGGTTTTCAGTTTCTTTTGTTCTTCCGATTGTGTTTTTTTATAATTGCTATTCTTAATATTGTAAGACGGATTAGGGTTAACAAAGGTGGTTCGAATATCTGCCACCGATTCTAATGTCTGGAATCTCGATGTTAGAAAAACGGCCATTTGTTTCCATGTTGGCAACTCCGTACTATGTGGTAGTGACTGTTCCCAAAGACTAAGTGTCACTTCTGGAAGACAGGTTGAACAGATGTACACAAAAATTATATCCCAATTGTTGGTATCGATCTTGAGGAGGGTAAGATTCGTAACACAATCGTTTATAGTGCGTTGGATGCGCCTAATATTACTGCCAGTTACTTTGGGTAACGGGGAGAGATTAAAAAGCGTTTTTAACTGAGTGTTGATTAGTATTCGCTTATTCTCGTAACGGTTGACTAGATTTTGCCAAGCCATCTCGAACCCATCGTTGGTTATTGGACAGGTCTTCAATAACTCACGAGCCTCCCCCTGAGTTTTCTTAATTAAATGGCACATTTTCTCTACGGGGGACAAACAAGTGCTATTGCGATAAAGAGCCGTGAACATATAACGAAAGGTTGGCCAGGATTGATAATCTCCGTAAAAGATCTCAGTGTCGCAAGGGGGTAAAGAAATGTGAGGGGTTTAAACGACTTGAGGCGATGATGTGGTGATACCAACTGTAGAAGGACTAGGTTTCTTACATAGCATGTCTAAAAGAACATTTGACTTTGACAAAACTTTGACATGAGCTTCAAATGTTGAATAAAAACGCGATTTAAGAGTTTCGATCTGTACCTCGTCTTCAATCTCATTAAATCGATTTAAAACCTCATCGTAACGTGCTCGAAAATCGGCCCAAAGACGAACAATTTCATCTTTTTGAACTTCTAAGGTACTAACTAAGTGGGTGTCAGCGGGAAGATTAGCAAAATACGCCTGAAATTCTACCACACGATCGGAAGCGCGAATAAACGAATCAAGAGGTGACATGTTTTTTTTTTTGTTTAAAAAAAATTAACTTGCAAAGCTCAACAAATTAAGAAGCTAAATGATAAACACAAAAGAGACTTTTCGGCCACTAAGAATACCGATTATAAAATTCCTCAAATCACTAAACGAAAACTCAGGAATAATTATCGTTTAATGTTAATACGATAATTGTATTCAAATTAAAATAGAAAAAAAAGATTATTTTTTATATTAATTATGGGATATGCAAAACAATCTGTACAGTTGTGATCGTACAAAAGAAATATACAAAAATGTATTAAATTAAAAGACAACGTAAATTCGTTAATTTGACTTTGACGTTTTATAAAAAATAATTGCTAGGCTTGAAAATGTTTTTATTTTTAAGATAGAAAACACAGTTATTTATTTAATAATTTTACCTAGTTAATAATTTTTATTAAATTGAGGTAAAGTTGGCTTTTTGCACTGAAAAATTCGTAGGGTATCTAGAACAGTAAAGTGTATCACAAAAAATAATAATTTAATTTTGTTTAACGTTATTCATTATTAATTGTAAGTTTATGTATATTGTTTTTAACATTTATTTAATTTAAAATTGTTTTAATTATTTTTAAGTAACTGTAGTTATCTTAAGTACGTTTGATTTTAATAGCAAATATTCTTTAATGATTTTAAAATAAAATGTTTGCTTGTATATTCATCTACGTGTAAAAGATATGCATTGATTTATTGGATACAAAATAAAAAACGTTTGAAGTTGTGTTTACGTTTAAAAATAGATTTGTGTGGGGTTTGATCATCACATTTGTTTCTTTTCTTTACAAGTGTTTTGCCAACAAGTTGTAAGGAATTGCCGTCAAACGGGTCTGATTAAAATGCTTTAAATTATTACTTATGAGAAATGTTCGCCCTTTTGTTTCTTCTTTTAGTAAATACACTTGCACTTACAACCTTTGGTTGCGTACGTTCACAATTTATTTGTTTACTAGTATAACATTTAAAAATGTTGACAAGAAAAATGTTCGTAAACACACTTGAGAATATAAAACATGAATCTCATACAAACTTGTTAAGAATATTGCATTTACTCACAATAATTAAGTTTGTATATTTCAATGCAGCTTAACGAGGGGTATTTTTTTATACAAAATAAGTAACTGTACAGACCACTTTTTGTTTCGCACTTTATATAAGCTATATTATCTGTGTTTTTTTTTACAATTTATAAAAATTAACACTTATAAAATTTATGCAAAACTTACGTTTTATACAGCTTTTTTATGACCAAATGATGATTTAATGGGGTGTTTTGTGATATTCCACGGGATTTTCAGAAGCAAATTCCAAAGAAATAAATTTTGAGATTTCTTTTGGGGTTAAGTTTAGAATTTTTTCCGAAAATATATTATTTGTTTAATTTTTACGACAATCCAATCCGGCTCGATTGGACCAAAAATGATTGTGTAGAAATCGTAAAAATAAGATGCACAAATAATAAAATATAAAAAATGAGAAGTTAGTTGGGGTTTATAAATATATATTTAATTTGTACAGAGTACTAACCTTTCGGCTCGGGGGTTCGCTAACAATTAATATTCTTTGACAACATTCTTTAATTTTAAGCCGCAAATGAGTGAAAAATATATAAAATACTGGCATTTGTGTTATATATCCAGGGGCATATAAATACAAGCACTTATTTTAAAACTTATACTTAAACAGGAAGAATAAAAATACTCCCAAGGATAAAACAAAAGTCCTACCTTTAGAAAGGCCTAAGTGCCAATATTAAACCAAAAAAAAAATTGGAATAATCAAATAAATTCCAAAATGGTAATTTAAAGTTTTAGAATGTCAGCCCAATTGCAACAAAAAAAATCATAAAATATCGGTCAGGCTTTAACAATTTACCTGGTTCAAATTGCCGCAAATAAATGAACTGGAAGAAATTAAGAAAGCCTAAAGCATTACAACGTAGAAATTGTTAACGCTTCTTTTACAGTGTCGTCAGTTGCCACGTAAATGCGTTAAAGGCACTAAGCCCCATTAAACTGAAATATATTCAATACATGAGGCTTCTAGAACGAAAAGGAAAAAGTTTTTTTATCGTATGAAATAAGTACGTGCACCCAACAACTAATGTAAAAAATATAAAGATTTACAGCAAAGACTGCGTGATAAAAAACAAACTTTAATCCAACAACGTTCTACTAATCCAACATTTTTCGTTAATGATATAACAAATGTTGCTAACAGGATATAAATACACAACACACAAATTGTACTTATCTTGCATTGAATACTGGAAGTATACTTAGCCAATTGCTGAAAACAAATTAACATATATAAGTCTTTCAAAATAACCTTAAAACAATTAACTTCTGCCTACGGAATGAGTTTTGTAGCAGATTTGAAAAAAATAAATTATTATTTTTAATGACTTAGGATTATGGCCATTCTAACCTTTTTCTCTTCAGATATATGTCAGTATTTTTAAGATGACCTAAAAAATAAAAATTGAAATAATATAACACTTAATAAAATAAAATTAAAAAAGGAAGGATTTAAAAATCCTTTGGTTTAGTCCTTGTTTCGCAACAAATAAAATTTTGTTTCCATATCTGCATACGTATCTTATGTTTTTATTTACATATTTATTTATTTTTTTTAATATTAGTTGAACGTTTTTAGTGTTATAATCAAATTAATAACTTTAATTTTTTTGGTTCCGTTAGAAACGATACAAATATCTTGAAACCACTTTTTCTTTCTACATAAATTTAAATTTTTTTTCTATTTTTTTTCCTTAAATTTTTATTTTTTTTTCTTAGCCAACATTTTTTTGATTATAGATTTGGACTAAGGAACATTGTCTGGCTGTTTGGTTGGCATAGTATGAGTGCTAGTGCTAGTACAAATTTAAACGAACCTAGATTAATCTACGTATAAAAACTAAGTGTAAGTAAGTTCATTTATTTCTGTAAATATGACAAATAAATAAGTTTTATCTCCAAATTTACATTGATTTAAAAAGTAATATCTGTAGTGTTTAGCATAAATTCGCAAGGAAGGCACTAAATGGTAATATATTTTTCAGGGAAAACACCTTTAAAGGATTGCACACACTTTTCAAAAAACTTATTTTGAAATTTCTGGGGTGTCAAAATACTGTTATCGACAACAAGGGTTAAAACTGATCACAGTGCGTGATAGTCAAACTAAGGCGATTAAAGCCAGTAAATGTTCAAAACGCTTTGACTAAAACAACACACAATAACAGGTACCTTAAAAATCCTATAAAAGGGTTTAAAAACAACATTAAAATTATTTTACATGCCAAAAGTGCTTTATTTAAAACCCAATAGCTTTAGTTTTGAGAAAACTAAACACATCTACATAATAGCCAAAACCTTTTGAAATCTCAGTTTTTTTGAAAATGTTTGAATTCTGATAATAAATTATAAAGTTGATCATGATGACCAATATTTTCTTTCATAGTTGAGTATAAAATACGTTTGTTGGCTAACTAATAAATAAAAATATAAAATATATGTTTTGTTATGTGAACTTTTATTATATTTTTCATTTATTTTATATATATGAAAAATGTGTTATGTATATCAATAAGGATTTCAAAAGGATTCACACTTTGTTACAAATACATTTACTTTGTCTTCAACTTCAAGCAAACTTAACTAACTAAAATCTTTTTGTATTACCACAAAACCTGTAGAGATTACAAAAATAAAACAAATAGATTTTAATGTTTTATGTTGCAACTTAAAATACATAGAAGTTTAATTTTTTATCATTCATTTAATAATTGTTTAAAATTTTGATTCATATATATATATATATATATATATATATATATATATACTGAGTCATCTTCAGTTATTGCCCAATTGTCTCAATAGATCGTCAGTCAAGAGTTGCAATCAATAAATCTATTTTCTATAGCAAATTTAATAAATCAGATGTATGGCTTTGAGATGAAAGAGAGTTTTAATCTATTGAAAAAAACTACTTATTTGAAATTACTTTTTTCTAAACGGGTGCATTAATCCAAAGGTTTAGTTGCATTTGAACAACACACAACCGAAAAACATAATCAAACGTTTCAATCCTATTTGTCTTCTTTCCGTACGTATTTTGTTAGCAATCTTATTATTGAAAATCTGAGTCATCCAACATCTCCTGTTTCAGCAATTAAAATAATCTCTCTAATGATCTCTGTATGTTTTGTCTGAAATTAATCGATTTTCTAGAAAAGTCTTTATGACATGCTTAATTTTTATTAAATCTTAAATATTGGTTACTGTTGTTTTAGTTGTAACTTAATGATATTTGTAGTAATGATACATGCACATGGGATTGATACAGCATATGATTTTGACGTTATATGTGAATGCTTTAATGTATAAACGACACAAAATACATGTCACAGTTGTCAGTATTAAAAAACATGATCAAGCTACGTTATAGAAAATAAGAACACCAACACCCCAGCAAAAAATTTAAGAAAAGTTAATCGAGTATGGAGTTAAGCATTTTTGGCAGAAATACTTCCCAACTAGATTACCAGATAATCAATTATTGAGAACTATTTACAATGATTATTACAGGAAATAATAATAAACATTAGTACGATTTAAGGTATTTCTTTTAAACTTAAAGAACTAGTTCAAATTCTACTTCCTTTATTTGCAAACTAATGTTATGAGTTTTGTAAGCGAGTAAGAAAATTTAGCAATCACAAAAGTAAGTCATTATATGGCGAGTATTTTTTAGGTAATGTCTAATTTTTTGCTGGGTAATTATGCCGCGTACTTTCTTTAGGTGAAGAATTTGTAATTTCCACAATATTATTGTTGCTGACCGCAGCGAAGGACAGGAGGTTTGCGATTTTAACAAATACAAACGAGAATTTATTATTAGTAATGACGTTTATTTCTACAAAAAATGCACCGTTAGAAAATAATTACATATAAAATTAACAAGAAAACACTTACCGCAGTTTTGTACCTCCTTCTTCGACGACAAATATAAAATAGAACGCGTTCGCTTTCTTGTATTTTAAAACAAAAAAGAAGATCAAAGAAGAGGACAAAAAAGAGCGGTTTACAAAACAAATTAAAAAAAACAATCATAACAAATAAAAAGGCAAACAAATAAACCGCTGTTCATGAAGAACGTTGAGATCAGTGGTTCTCTAACACCCCCACCCCCGATCAGCTTCACCGTCATCCACGTTTAAAACCGCTAACTTGGACACAGGCCGTTGTAGGCTTCCACATGCAGTCTTCACTTCAGCTCTTCTTGCAATACCGTCATCACCGAGATGGACGCAAGTGACCACACCTCTCCGCCATTGACTTCGTGGGATATTAGGGTCGCAAATAAACACCGTATCGCCAACTTTGATAGGAGCTGTGCGCTCACACCATTTAACTCTTCGGGTTAACGTAACGCAAATATTCCGCAATCCACCGCTTCCAGAATTTGTCTCGTAAACTTCTTGCAACACGCCACTGCTTCTTTAGGGAGAAGAGCTTTACATCGGGTTCATTTATAGAAGGTGTTGCTGCAACGTTTCCTCTTCCAATCAAAAAATGATTTGGAGTAAGTGGTTCCTCCTCATAAGGACTTATAGGCAGGTGTGTGAGTGGCCGCGAATTAATAATGCCTTCGGCTTCAATTAGAAGACATTGTAGGACGTGTTCTTTAGGAGACACGTCTTTCATAGTATGATGCAAAACTCTTTTAACGCATTGCACCATCCTCTCCCAAACGCCACCTTCTGAGGGATTGGCTGGGCAACTAAATATCCATTCAACGCCCTTTGCAGATAATTCGTTCTGAATCCGTCCCATATCAAATACTTCTCTAAACCTTTTCGCTTCTTCATCAGCACCAACAAAATTCTTCCCATTGTCAGAACGGATTCGAGCTGGAACACCTCGACGATTCATAAAATTACGCATGACAATTATACAAGAATCTGTCGATAAGTCATGTGCCAATTCTAAATGGATGGCCCTTATTGTCAGGCAGGTAAATAATGCCCCCCACCTTTTCTCTGTCCTTCTTCCAATTGATACGTTTATCGGCCCAAAGTAGTCTAGGCCTGTGTACTTAAATGGCTCCACGTATGGCTCAAGATGATCAAGTGGCAATTGCCCCATAAGCGGTGCGATTGAGTTGGCATTTTTTATTCTACATATCTGGCAGCTAGAGATGACAGACCGGAGCAGTGTTCTTAATTGAGGAATCCAATATTTGTTGCGTATTTGAGAGATAGTAGCTTCGTGATTTTGGTGTTTCATGAGGCAGTGCTGATGCAAAACAAGAAGTTTTGTAAATCTGTGGTCTTTAGGCAATATTATAGGCCTTCGTGAACTGTAAGGCAAAAAACTAGCAGCATCAATTCGTCCATATACTCTTAAAATACCATCATCGTCGGCATAAGGTGTTAAATGCAACAAGCTGCTCGATCTCTGGATTAGCTGTCCATTTTTAATACATTCGGTTTCCACCGGAAACGATTCTCGCTGTACTAGTATACATAACATTTTTTCAGCGGTATCAAGCTCACATGAAGTGAGCCCATATAACTCAGAATCATTATATTTCTTTCGAAACCGGTTTATAAACCGAAGAATCCACGCCATCGCTCTTTTCATTCGGGCAAATATTGAAAATCTTTAAAAATTTATCAAATTATTCTGCATAACTAAAAGTGCAACTTTAGTACGAATTTCTTCTTCGACTTGTTCCTCTAGGGGAGGCGATTCAATTGTATGACTTGGCCACTCATTCTCATTTTGTTCCAAGAACTTCGGACCGTTTTTCCACCGTGATGATACGGAGAAATCAATATTATTAAAACTTCTAGTGGCATCATCGGCTACATTGTCTCTAGTGGAGACCCATTTCCAGTTATCAGTATTGGTTGTCGCTAGTATTTCTGCTATTCTATGAGCTACGTATGGCTTATAATTTCTATTACTACTCATAAAGCATTTTAATACTGTTGTGGAGTCGCTCCATAATACTGTTTTTTCCAGCACAACTTTATGCTCATTAATAACATTTTCTTTTATTCTGGTTCCTAGGACTGCGGCTTGTAATTCTAGGCGGGGAATCGAAATCTTCTTTAGGGGCGCGCATTTTGTCTTCGAGCAGATAAAACTAACATTGACAGTTCCATCCATGGCCACAAATCTCCAATAAGCTACAGCAGCAAAGGCTTCTTCACTGGAGTCTACGAATATGTGCAGTTGAATTTGTTTAATCTTTCCAGTTGGGTGGTAGAATCGTGGCAAACGAAAATGTAAGATATTTTGAAGCTGTGACCGCCATCGCTCCCAACTAACGTTAATATCATCAGGTATAGGCTCATCCCACATGATATCACGTTTCCATAGGCTACGTAGTACTAGTTTTCCCCCCACAGTGAAATTACTTTAAAATCCTAAAGGGTCGAATGTCGACATAATAACACTCAATATTTGACGCTTTGTAGGCCTTTTCATTCCAGATATAACATCTTGATCGACTTTATTAAATTTCTTAATTTGAAATTTAAATGTATCAGAGGCTGGATCCCAGTAAAGAGCCAATACTTTTTCCATATTGTTAGTAGATGCAATAGTTTTTAACGATGAGGCACCATCTAGAGCCAGGGAGACTCGGTTTGAGTTTGACGTAAAGCCTCTATGCTCAAAACCTCCATTTTTCTGAATTTCTCGAACTTTCTTAGAAATGTCAATAGCCTCTTCAATTGAGTCAAAGCTATCTACAAAGTCATCCATGTAGTGATTATTCAGTATGGCTTCAATTGCCCTCGGATTGTAGTCATGGTGTTCCTTAGCGTTAACCTTCATTACATGTATGGCTGAACACGGCGAGCATGAGGCTCCAAAGGTCATAACCAGCATTTCATATTCATCTGGCTTGTCGTTTTGATCGCCATTTCTCCATAAGAAGCGTTGAGATATTCGATCACTTGGTTGTATGACGACTTGGTGAAACATTTCACGAATGTCAGCACAGACAGCAACTTTCCTACTACGGAAATTATATAGAATTGCAGTTAATGACGAGATATATTGGGGACCTTTCAGCAAATTATCGTTTAAAGACGTTCCATTTACTTTTGCTGCAGCGTCAAAGACTAATCTTATTTTCTTATTTTCCTTATTAGGGTTTATTACACCAAAATGTGGTAAATACCACTTCTTTTCCGATGTCAGACAAATATCTTCTGCTGACACTTTACGCACGTAACCCTTTTCTACATATTTGTTTATTATTTCACTGTAAGCTGTACAAAAGTTTAAATCGCGTCGCATTTTCTTTTCAATGCCTTCAAGTCGACTAAGTGCTAATTGATAGCTATCTGGCAGCTTTATTTCATCGTTTTTCCATAAAAGGCCTGTTTGAAAACGATTACCAACACGCTTTGTTGATTCATGAAGAATTCTTTTTGCTCTGATATCATCATCACTTTCAATCGGAGGAGCAGCCCGCACGCCCATACTTTCTATATTGAAGTAATTTTCAACCATTTTGTAGATTTCTTTCTCTTCTTCAGAATGTACAATAAGGCACGAATGTGATGAAGGCGATAATGATTTACATGGCCCATACACGATCCATCCTAACTCCGTATTACATGCGAAAGGTCCAGATAGATTGTCAGTTTTAAAACTTAATGGCAACCCTAGGTGAGCATGATCAAGACCAATTAACATCTTTGGCATTACGTTTGCGTATGGCTTTATAGAATTACGGGGTAAATAATTTAAACTCACTTTGATTTTATCCTCACTGGGGCTTTGTATTGGCAAATTCAAGTTTGAAACGGCATAAACGTTTTTGAGAAGGTGACGCTTATTTTTCCCAGCTCCACTTATCTTTAAATTGAATGTCATTGAAGGCTCTCGTGCAGATCTACCACCAAACCACTGGATATTCAAGTCGCTTCTTTTACCACTCACACCAACGCAGTCGGCAATTTCTTTATCCAACATGGTAATGAAAGACCCATCGTCAAATAAGGCATAAATATCAACACTACATTTTTCACCATATAATGTAACAGGCAGTACACGAAACAGTAATTTCTTATTATCATTGGAACAGCTTAATACATTATGGTTAGGTTCACTCGTACCACTCGTATTCGGTTGTGGGTCAGTAGACGCAATAGGCATATGCTCATGCAGCAACTTATTATGCTTACGTTGGCATCCACCTACAGAGCATAACTTTTTTCTACGACACTCACGAGTCGAATGTCCGATGTTTAAACACGAAAAGCAAGCACGGAGCTTTTTCACAATGGCCCAACGTTCATCCACTTTAAAATCCAGAAATTTACTGCAGTCGTATATTTTGTGTCTTCCTTTACATACTGGACACTGCTGAACCCTTTCTGTTGCATGTAGCACTCGGCGCTTTGATTCAGTATTATTAACGTCTTGTATCAAGCATATTAAATTTGCCACTTCACTTAACCACTCACTAAAATGTTCAATCGTAGGATATGGGTTAATATTTACTGCTATTTTGGCCCGTTCTAGCCTTTTACTCATGGGGAGCTTTGAAATTATCTCTTCAAGAAGTGTTGGATTTGCTAAGTGCTGATGACCATCTACGGATTTAAGAAACACTGCTAAGTTTTTTATTTTTGTTGAAAACGGCACTAATTTTGCTAAATTGTTTTCATTTATATGCGGCAGCTCTTTTACTTTTCTCAATTGGCTGTGTATAAGTTGTTCTGGCCTTCCGAAGCGGAACTTTAGCTGGTCTATAACAACACTGATATTATCAGGATGAATAAGTAATGATTTGACTATGTCGATGGCATCTCCTTTGAGGCATTTTTGCAATCGCTGATTGTTTTCAAAATTTGTATATCCATAAGCAGCTGTTGACTGAATATAAGCCGTATGAAATAATGGCCAATCTTCGGGTTCACCACTAAACTCTGGCAAATCTTGTAGTTTACGAGGCATTACATACTGCATTTCATGTGGATGTGCTTGGCTAAAACCTGGTTGCTGTTGTTGTTGGCTAGAGTTAATATAATTGTAAGATGGCGGCATAAAATTAGTTGTTACAAGTGGAGTGTATGCGTTAAACGCAGTATTTGCAGTATGCGTCGGCGGCAGATTGATGTCGGCGGCTGAAGTCGGCAGAGGCTGTGTAGGTGTAATGGCGGTTGATGTTGTCGATGTGTGTGAAGCTTGTGTATTTCGGGTATCGGTTGTTGTAATAAAGTCAATGGCGGATCTATATGGCGTTTCTATGGGAATGAGGTTATGGTCACTTACCTTTTGAAGCGAGGCCTCCATTTGCTGACATTGGCGTCTGCTCTCCAGGAGTTGTGTTTGCGTCTCTTGAAGCTGGCGTTTCTAGTAAGCCATTTGGTTTTGCATCTCTAATAGCATGACGGAGTCATTTGATGCTGATGGCTGCTTGCTTATTAAAGGTGACTTACATGTGGCATCAGATGCCATGGCGACACTCCCAGCGGCCACTCGTCTTCCAGATGATTTCTCTTTATCCCCAGAGTTTCCTTTAGGCATTTCTGTGCTAGCGGCATTAACACTTTTATTTGTGTTTGATGTTGGCAGCATCACTTGTTGATTTATTATTCTTGGCGTAATTACTGTATTGCCACTGTGATCGCTTGAAACACTTATATCATGATCAGGCCGATCAGATGTTACAGTATCGGCACTGACTGTGCTTCTCAGGTTCACTGGGCTCCGACGTACAGGTGGTGCCATCTTTTAAAAATATAAAATCTAAAACAGAAGTTCCTCAATGCAAACTGGCGGCTGTTTTATATTGCACACACATAAAACATAAAATGGCACATACATTAGGTTCGCAACAAAAAAATGCGAAATAAAAATGTTGCTGACCGCGGCGAAGGACAGGAGGTTTGCGATTTTAACAAATACAAACGAGAATTTAATGTTAGTAATGACGTTTATTTCTATAAAAAATGCACCGTTAGAAAATAATTACATATAAAATTAACAAGAAAACACTTACCGCAGTTTTGTACCTCCTTCTTCGACGACAAATATAAAATAGAACGCGTTCGCTTTCTTGTATTTTAAAACAAAAAAGAAGATCAAAGAAGAGGACAAAAAAGAGCGGTTTACAAAACAAATGTCAAAAAACAATCATAACAAATAAAAAGGCAAACAAATAAACCGCTGTTCATGAAGAACGTTGAGATCAGTGGTTCTCTAACAATTATTTTCCGAACAATGCCCCCTTTTTCCTTACAAATTTCCCATGTCGTTGGGTTTCTTTTTATTTCTTTTTTATATTTTGCTAAATTATCAGAAAAAACTAGATTGAAAAAAATTTCAATAAACAATTGAAGTTACGATTAAATATTGTATGTATGTTCACCAAATTGACAAAAACGAAATAACAGCTAAATATATTGAAAAATTAGAATTGTATAAAAAAATCTCGAAAAACAGAAAAAGTTGGCAAGAAATTAAGTTTCGCCAAAAAACATATTACCACCCAAAAAATACACTTAACACAAGACATTTCCTTTCCATCAAGGTATTTTTTTTAGCCCTAGATCCAGTCTTATTTCAGTTTTTTTAACAAAAAACTTCAAATTTTCAACAACAAAAAATCAGCAATTAATTCTTTTATAATCCTTAATTTTTAGGGTATATAAAAATCGGCACAGTTTACAACTAAACTGGACCATGTCTTTCTATGTTATCAATGAAAGAATAAAATATAATCTTTACTAATTTGGGTAAAGTTCTTGTTAACGTTCATAAATAATACTGATATTACAAGTGTGAATTTTATTACAAATTGTTATAATTTATGTGACTTTCAATAAAAATCTTACAAAACTTTTACACATAAAATATACATAAATATGTACATATGTATATTGAAATTTTCTTTATAAATAGAAAAGCTAAATTTAATTGTCACTTTTTCTTTTTTTTATTATCTGGGGGTTACATAAGATTTTTATATCTTTTAATATTTAAACATAGAAAAGATACTAAAGAAAACAAAAAAAATAATATCTGGTTAGAATACTATAACGAAAAACCATGTAACTAATAAAAAACAACAACAAAAAAACAACATCTCTTTTATTATTTAAAATTGTATGATTTAGAGAAATGTATTCCCCAAAAATCATTTGATATGTTTATTGCTCTTTTTTTTTTGAAAATTACAAATTAAACCTTATTTTCATTTTTATCGATTACAAAAAGAAAGACTGTCAAATTGTGTGTTTTTACTGCAAAAATGCGTCGTTAAAAAATCCCTACAAAGCCGTATATTTGACGAATATAGCTAAATCTTTTGAAATGTAATGCATAGATAGTTGAAGTTACAACTGCGTGTGTATAACTACACACATATGTCCAATATAAGAGCAAATATCGTAAGTAAAAATAAAAATTATTATTTTTTTTTAAATCCTAGCAGACCTCTGTTTTTGATTTTTTTCTTTTGATAAAAGCAATTCCAAAATGTTTATATATGTATATTTTTTTTTTTGTTGCAAAAATTGTCATCACCAAACAAACAACAAAACATAATACCATTGCCGCCTTTCAGATTTTTTACTTTCCACCTGAAAATGATTTTTAAAAATTGTCAGGAGGATGTCATTAAGTTCTTTTGTATCATCGGATACGCAGGTTTTTATTATTAATTTAGCTTATTTTATTTCAGTTATCTTTTTAACGGGCGGCAGTTTATGTAACTCCTTCTTATTCTTAGGGCACTATTAAAAAATATAAAATTGCAAAATTTATATTATTTTCTTATTAAATTTTAAATTTTCCAGATTTTCTGTTACGTCGTCGAAACACTATTAACAAAATGTGAATCAATCTAATAACAACAGATCCATATTGACAATTCGCTACTTCTTATAGAGTTCGTCATTGAATTATACCCTTTTTTTGTCAAAACCCAAAGATTCTTGAGTCTGAAACAATATTTTATGAAAAAAAAATTTACAAAATTTATCTATCTTTAATGATGTCAAATGATAAATTTTAAATTAACAACAACTTTATTATCAGCTTTTTCACTTAATTATGAATTTATCTACTTGCATAAAAATACATTTAATGCAAGATTATTAAAATTAAAATTGAATTTAAATTGTCAGCAATTTGAAACAAAAAGCGTTAAACTTAACTTTTTAATAAAAACACACATTTGTATAAATAAATTCGTTTATCCATTAAATTGCACAAAAGCGAAAATTATAAAATATTCATCACAACAAACCTTAAATCCAAAAAACCAAAATAATAATAACAGACAGCAATAGAGCAAAAAAACCTAAAAACAAAAATCGTATAACAGATAGGCACTAATAAAAAAAAAGAAAAAAAAAATCAATTCAAATTGCAAAACACAACAACATCCGAAAATGAAATAATTCCATGAATGAATGAATCAATCGAGACTGCCATTAACAACTTACTGTTGCTACTGCTAATGGTTCTTTTGAACGGTTTTTGTAGAGTGAATTTATATGTCTGTCATTATATAACTTGGCATCATATTTTAATATATTCAGGTTTTACAGCTGAAGGTATTAAAACATAACTAAGACAAGTAAGAATGTAGAGTCGACTTATCTCAACCGCTACAAGAAGCTTTTAATTAATTGCAGAATTACGAATATATATATTCAGAGATCCATAGCGTATTTAAAAAAGGTTATTTACAAGCTGTTCTCATGAAAATTTTATTAAAATTCTCCAGTACAGACGATCATCCGAGAAGTGAACGAATTACACGCAGTGTGAAATCGGAACATAAAACTCTTCTTAGTACTATTCAGGCAATAATAACTAGAATTTGATTTTATTTTAAGAATATTTCATTTATTTTTTATCCTGAAAACACTTTTACCATTTTGATTACATTTTTCTAAAATTTGTTATCTGTTTTCTTCTTGTGTGTACTTTTATTTTTAAGCATAATTTCAACAAATGTATATACTCTTTTTTTTATACGTCACTTTTATTTGCATATAAATCATTGTTAAATTTCCAATACAGGCGCTTTTATTTCATCGCTTAGACACCACTCTGAACGTTTGAAAAAATAGTTCCTCTTAGTCTTGGAAAGTGAAAAAATCATGCCATTTTTAAATTATTGCTTTTTACCAGAAAATCAAATGTGTTTTAGGGATTTGTGCTTTCAGCATTGGTTGGCTTTGTTCCGCCAGTGACTAAACTCCAATCGCAACAGAAATATAATATTTAAAGCTAAAATTTAACTTTGTTTCATGTTGCTCGATTAAAAAAAAATCTCTAGAAGAAATTAGATAAAAACAAACGAAACTTGTGGAAGAAATATAAAAATGTTTTGGTTTTTGTTTACATTTAATTGACAATAACATCCCAAAAAACAAAAACAAAAAATCTCAAAACCTATACATATAATAAAACAGTAACCGGGTCATTTCTGTGCATTACTGCATTCTGTTCGTCTAATATCCCTCTTTCCGAATGTGTAAGCTTTGTTAAGAAATATTTTTAAGTTTCCAAGCCAGTCTCATGCCACTTTCATTTCATTTTAATCGAAATCAGTTTCATTGTAACCTTTCAACATAAAAGCAGATTTCTCTACAACCACTGCATATATTTTCTTACAACCTACTTAATCGATATGAAATATAAAACCCTTTTTTTAAATTTTTGTCTGTCTGTCTGTCTGTGTTCGCATCACGTAAAAGCTGCTGGATGGATTTGAATAAAATTTTGTGAGGAGGTCCCTTAGAACCTTGGTACATGTATAGAATACTTTTTCTTTATAAAAATATATAATTTCTTACAGAAACTAGAGATACAAATGTGAAAGCATCCAATTTTTCGGTGTAATGGCACTTGAACAGTTGTACATTTTATTTTTGTAGATGAAAATATTTAAACACTGCTTACAGAACTCTACAACAAATGTTTTAAAACACATTTTTCTAAATTTTAATTTGCAAAAATTATAAATGATACGCGGACGAAGTCAGTGCCCACGACAAGTAATGAAATAATTTTTTTACGATCTCTTTTTCGGTTGCGAAAAATAAGAATACGAAACTAACCATTTTAGTATGTTTTAGCAATGAGCATTTATTTTAAATATGTTAATTGCTTACATTTACTTTCTGCTGCCAATAGTAGAAATAATATTTTTGAAAACTAGTTTTTTTTTTCGTGCTAAAATTTTATTTTTAAAGAAAATCACTATTATTGATTATTAGTGGTAGATTGCCCAACTGAACTAATCAGAATTTAGATAAGCTAATGCTGCTTATTAAAATAAAATGTTTTTTAAATAACTGAGAAGTGGATAACAAATAATAACAATAATAGCGACAACATTGCTTTATAACGTCTGATTTTTGGATCACATAAATAATATAATTTTCGTTCTTTTGCCGTGCAATTAGTTTAAGATAGCGCATTTTCTTCTGAAAGAACTTTTCGAATGAACTGAATTATCAGAGGCCGTCGTAAATTATTTCGACTTTTTATTTTATTTAAGGAGTAGTTATTCCTTTCGGTAAAGTGACATAAATTTATGTTAATTTTTCCAAATAACATGTCCGTTTTTTTTTTTTCAAAAACATCAACTCATGAATTTCAAAGCAAAAAGTTTTAAATTTTTCTGACGTGGCAGCTGTTCGTTCGCCTACTTAAGTCTTGTTAATAATGTGCTTCATCGTGCATTAAAGGGTTCGAAACAACGGATTTACGAAGCTTTTAGGCATTTATTTTCGCTTAGATTTAACGAATATTATTCTTACCAGCAATACGTTTTTGACTTTAAAGAATCGAAATCTATAAGCTCTTTCTTAGCCACATTATTATCAACGCAGATGTTTAAAGTTAATAACAGTTGCTATAATATAAAGTAGAATCGCTGCTTTTGTCTTAAATTTGAAATCGTAAAACTTCTTGGTGTTTGTCTGTAGGACGTAAGTTCCTATACTTTAATTATAAATTATTAATTTTTATTAATAGCGAGAACTAGCGTAAAACAAAAGTGCTAAAACATGGTTGCGTTATGTTACATTGTCACGTTACTATATTAAAGCGTATATTAAAATGTGCCTCACAGATAAATTTTAGTACGATTAAGGTTAAGGGTAACTAAAGTGTTACAGGAAGTAACGCTTGTCTTAGAGAGACCACTTAGGAAAGACTCATAAAAATAAAAAAGCGAATCAGTGGCTAACAAATCAACAGAAGGGAAAAGATAAGAATATATAAAAGGTTGCTGTGTTCTTTTATAGCTGAACCTAAATCCTTTGAATATCGGAAAACTCCTTACTCGTTCGATGCTATTTTAAAATGATAAGAAGGCTATAGGCGCAAATAAATATTCTGTAAGCAAAAAAAAAAAAAATGAGTTGATCAACACAAGCCTTATGTTATTAACATAAAGGATGAGAAAACTGTTGGTAATGCAACATCCTCTGAGACTACCAATTTATAAAGAGTGTAAATTTTTATATTTTGATTAGCTAATAACCGATTAGCATTAGTATATATACAAATGCATCACAGACAAAGTATATGTATATGCATGTACTTTATCTGAAATATTGATTTTGGTTCTTAAATTTGCTGAAAGTATAAAATGGAATTACGAATGATATTAAAATATGTTTCTAAGCATTGTTTAAAACGATAACGTCAAACAACGTTTGTCTATATTAATACTATAATAATTCTTGCAAAAACAAAAGAAAACCGACTTCAAAACATACAAACTTAAAATCATGTCATAGCTTTATTGAAAGATCCTATAATATTTAATGTATAACTTTAATTCTCGAAGATATTCGCTAATTCCTTGCAAATTGTATCATGAAGCTGTATCATGACACTAAGAAAAAACGAATTTTCTGCTGCTTATAAAAACTTTTATTTAACAAAAGAGGTTCTGTGCTTATTTCAATCGTGTGTCTTTAACTGTCAGCCGTTTGGCCATACACATCAAATAACATCAACTATCGTAACACCTTTTAATATTTATATTTCTTATATACCAGACAAAGCAGTGGACATTATGTATTATTTTCAAGTGTTTGTATATAACGGTTCAAAATATAAGAATTTCTTGCCTGTAAATTTTTACGCTTTAGACACAATGAGAATTTTTTAATGTGATTACAGTCTCTTCCGCTTCACTGGTTTCATTACAAAGGCATATGAAATAACAATTTGATTTTACAATCATGACCAAAACATTATTTAAGCAAAATATTAAGAAAAAACGTGCATATATAAAATTTAGTATTTCTTAAAAATATTTTAAAATTTTGGAGTTAAATTTTAAAATAAAACATTTAATGTGTTAGACTTATATACTGTTTATTTAGACCATTAGGAAATATTTTTTCAGTCCTCTCTGGGCGTGTCTCCACGTTTAAGTTAAACAGGTTTTTTTTTGTGTTTAGATGAAAATATTTTCTTTACTAAAAAATATTGAGTTATACCAAAAGGTCAAAGTGAGCCACTGTGTGCTTTCGCGTCGTTGCTTATATTTTTTTGCTGCTGCTGTTTCTGTTGCTAAAATTATTTTGTTTTGTTTGGATTTTTGTTTTTTTTTTAGTTTTGAAGTGCGGGCGCATATGCGGAAACACTTAATCATCTTAACCCGGTATTTTCACGGTAAACCACATGTCTGCCACATAGATCTACAAACATTTATATTCAAAAGTACTATAGATACATTGCCTACATTTATGAACACACTTATACATATTCACTTTTATGGAAATGAATTTAAATTCTAACACAAACATGTAAAATTATTCGCACACTGAAACTCTAAATGACGTTAATGTCTACATATATTTTGTATACAAAAGTTCTTAATAGTGCTTACACACATGTATGTAAATTTGTTTGCGGGTGTTTAGGAACACATTTTAGTTAGGAAGGCAAGGACGAGGCCGACCGAAAAACGGAAGTTACACCATATTCATTCCATGCCTCACATTAAGGTAAACTAATGCAAGCAAACAGAGAACAGTTTAATTGTAGCATCCGTAAGTAAGTGATTTCATATCTGACACACGCCAAATTCTTCTATTGTACAATAAATATAAGGGGCTTAAATTAGCACTGTCTTTGTTGTTTTTTATCACATGATTCTCTAATTGTGTTAAATAGATTTTAAATGCAAAATAAAGCCAACAACGTGAGAAACCTGTATGAAAGGTAAACTTATGAAGAAGGATGGAAAAGGATCAGATTTTATTTAAAAAACCCCACTTAAAGGTTTCTTTAAATTAAGACTTAATTGCCTAAATTACTTCAATAATGTGCATAATTGATGATAGTGATAATAGTGAAAGTAACACAACAGAGTATTTGTATTTGATTTTATACAATTTTCGTTAATAGTTAGAGCTTTTTGCAGATGGTATAAATTGTTTATCTAAGACAAAGATTTGTTTCTTTGCCATAATGGTTTACTATTTCTCTTCTTAGCATTGTTCTACGATAGTTAAAACAACTAAAAAATTTTCAAAAATAATTTTAAAAATGACTAAATATTATTTTTTTACTTATTTATAGACCAACTATGCCGCTAAATGATTGAAACGTGAGAACATTGCGTTTTATTATTAAACATCGTATTAGTGCTAAAAGACTTTTGAATTCAATTATGTAAAACTGTTTAAAACACCAATAAATACTCTAAAAACAAAGAACTTAACGTGTGTTTAACGATTTCAATTATTCGGATAGTTTTCTCTTTACTAAAAAAGTGTGTTAAGTTAAGAAATTGAAAGCGAAAAATATTATTTTTATATAAGAAAAACAAGCATTTTTTAAATAACACAAAGCTGACGTCCACACAGTTTTTGTACAGTATTTCTTATACAAATAGAAATAATTGTTACAATGAAGACACTTTTTTGTTTGATTTTTGATAATAAATAGAATTTTAACACTCTACTTGTTATAGTGCTTTAGATATACAATAATAACTTTAAACTTTCTATGGGAGGCACAACATTCTTTGTTTCAATTCACCCACACTGCATATTATTGTGGAACTTTAAGGTCTCTACGTGTTATCATCCTGTAGACACGCGATGATAATTTTTCGCCTTACTTGAAAGCACATTTGTGCATTAACAGCAGAATTATTTGTGCATAGTTTCAAGACCTATCCATGGTAGATCTCTGGTTATACGGTAATAATTATTTACTAAGTTTAGAAAGTTCCACGCCATTATTCCAATCAAGCCAGAGAGGTATTTGAGCAGAATTTCAAAGTGTTACTTGTTACAGTTTCCAAGTAACACGATGATAAATATTTGCTTTGTATGGAAAGTGCCACACCCGCGTGAAATATCAAACAAATGTACTCTACAAAATACAAAATATATTAAGTTTTTAAATCAAATTTTAAAATTTCTACATCATCTAGATCAAAAATCAGGAAACCGTTATTAAAATGTTTTTGCATTATTTCTAGTTTGTGTGAAATTATATCGCACACGTCTTTTGCGGTGATAGTCGAATGTTCTGCTACCCAGTAATCGCATCGTGGCATAACCTCGCTCGAAATAGTCAATTAAGTTTAAACATTTTTATTTTGCAATTTAACACAAATTAAATTAAGAATAAATAACATAATTAGAAGCGTTTTTTAATCTTCATGTTAAATGATGTTTTTTTTTTTGTTGTGTAGGAAAATGCTACCTAAACTGTAGTCGTATCTTTTTCTTAAAGTTATGACACTTAATGTTTTCATGTAAATGAACTACTTCAGCTTGTGTACTGCGTCTACTTCCACTGTTACTGCAAGTTTTACAAACAGAGATTTGCATCCACAAGTGCCAGAAGTATGGAAAACACAAGACTTTTGTTTTTCTTTACATATTCGGTGGCACCTGAATAACAGTGGATCAGGCAAGAAAAATTTTCACAAATATAACATTTTCAAGTTTAAAATTTCTAAAGCGAAAAAGCACTAATGGTAGGAACCGCTACTTGGTTACCGATCCATGTCAACTTCAATTTTATTTTTAAATGCGAAAACACAAAAAGTTTTTTTGTGGTCATGAGAAAATAAACCTTTTTTTTTTGGTGCATCGTAAACTACGAACTAAAAATACCAGCACTTGTTGTTTAAAAAATAAATAAACAATAATTTACAAGAAAAACAAGAACAACAAGAACAACAAACTGCATTTGTATATGAACTATAAATGTGTATGACTGCGTATGAAAGTGCGCTCGTGTGTATTTGTTTTAAAAACTTTTAAGTTTGTATACGAATATTTTTTCTCATCTGATTACATACGCAACGGTTAAAGGATTAAAGAATGGGTTAGCCGACTGTTGATGTTTTGCAACCGTAAAACTGACTCAAAAAAACTGTAAAATATTTTGTAATAGAAATAAGAACACATGAAACATTAAATATTTTAAAGCTTTTTTTTTCAATTAAAAAAAAACTTCGGTTTTCTTTTACGACAGATTTGTTGAAATACCCGATTAAATCATCTACTCTCTAGTTAAAACAGAATATACGATCGGATATATGGCTTAATCTTTTAATTGATTAATTCATTTAAGCAAAATTTTATGCTGTTTCATTTCTTTTAGAGATCAAATTGTACCTGAAGTCATTTAGCCTCATTGCTGTAAGAAATTTAACCTTTCACACAGTTTCTTATGATACTGTTTTTGGAGGTTCTAATTTCACTACGAGAAAGGTGAAGAACTTTGTATAGCGGTACTAATAAAAGAAGTACCCCCTGAGAGTTTTGATTTCATGTTACACATATATGGCGTTTAAATGACAAACGCACATTTTGAGTGTTTCTATTTTATCTTACATATTAAAGCTGTGAATAGCGAAAAATCAGAAATCTGAGACTTGTTCACTTTTAAATAAAAGCAAATTATAGTTTTATTTATACGATATAGTTGCCTTAGAGAAAATAATTTATTTAGCCAAAGATTTGAAAACCCTCTTTACTTAAATGATATTAAAGATACAACTATTTTTGCGTTTTATCAGTTATCTTACAAAAACTAAGCGATAACAATAACGAGATAGCATGATACGTTTTTGTCAATAGTATTAGCATTTCTAGAGCTCTAGTAAAAATTTAGGTTAAAAGTTATCACCAACTTATTTGTTTTTATAGAAAATGTAAAAATTGTACTTTTCGCTAGTTTGACATGTTTTATGGCAGCGATGTTACTTGACAAAAATACGTTTCAACCTCATAAAGGACATGCTATTGAGACGCATGTGGAGACATTAAAACCTGTTCGCAGATATAGCCACTGACAGTCTGCTATAAGTTAGAGATTCAAAGTGGGAGAAATATTATATCCATTCTGTAGCCGTAAAATATTATTAAGTCTAGTGGTTCTAGACCCATGAAAGTCAGGTACTTTTGTTATCGACAGGGTGAGGTTATCGTAGAGAAAGCATTATAAGCATTAAAAGGATGTCCGTCTACGGTTTTTCATTTTTTACCAAGCTTTTCCCTATCTAAAAAAGGTGGCAGTAACTAATACGCTTTTCGTACTAAATAGGGATTTTTTAAAATATTCAAAATTTCAATTTTGGGCTGTGTTTTCAGATATTTGTTTGGTAAAATAAAATGTATTTTAAAATAAAATCCGCTCCAAAAAAAGTAACCAATATTCTCTTGAATTTTGCTGTAAAAAAGAAATAGTTATAATTTTCGGAAAGCGTATATGTCAGCTTTAATTTAGCTACATTCATAAGATAAGCAGTATTTATATTTAGCACAAATTTTAGCAAGACACCAAATCTGAAGCCATGTCTCAGCGAATAGTTGACTCGACGCTGTTTCTAGATGTTAAAGGATCTCTACAATGTTAACCTAACACTAGTCACGTTTGAAGAAAAAGAAAGGTTTGAAAACTGTATCAAAGTTTGAGTTCGAGCTATTTTAGGTAGATATTTTGTAAAGGTCGGTGAACACGAAGCTTAGGTTCGCTCAAATGCATGAAGTTCTCTTGATTTTATATGACTGTCTTATAACATACTTTCGCTTAGTTGCAGTCCATCAATTTATGTAATTAAAAATTAAAATTAATTAAGACAAATGCCGAACAGCTTAAATAAAATTTTTCTGGACATAAAGATCGACAAGAATGCGTATTTCGTCTACAGGGTAAACTACTAGACAACCCTCGTTGAACACACACCTATAAAATATACTCACTAGTAGTATTTACACAATGTTTTTATGTATTTATATTCATCGTTGTTCAACATGTTTTATTAATGGCTGTGTAAATGTGCGTTAGTGCGAAGTAAGTTTTATTAGAAGTGTCTTTTTCCATAGTTGCAAACGCAATACCTAAAAAACTAAGAGTTAAACTTCTTTACTGTTGGTACGGAAAAAAGTTTAAACCGCAGGCCAACACTTTTCTTTTCACACCGCCAACAAGTCAAATAAACAATTTCGTAAACAATCAGGCAAACATTTTGTCACTGATACCTCCGCCAAAATTGCCAGCTGGCGGCTGTAATGATAACACTCCACACAGTGTCATCATTAATAATAGAAGGAAGTAAAAACTTTGTAATTTACGTTCCATATGGGTGTTTGCCGAAATGTGGCTGTCATATGTAGAATAAGCATGAATAAGTCATTTTTGAAGCATAAAAATAGAAAAAATAATAATAAATGTTTACACTCTTAGAAAAAAAAAAAAAGAAAAATAACTTGCGTTTGGGCTTCAACTGACGGACACGCTACCAAAAATGCCAAAGAGAAGTATTACACTGAAAGTGGAGTTTTGTAATGTGAGACAATTTATCGGTTCATGTCAGTTTACTTCGCTTAATTAAACAGCAAAACAATTATTTTCGTTTTTTTTTTCTTTAGCAATTCTCAGGTAAAACGAATTACTTATCAGAACCGAATTTGTGTAAATCGCATTTTCTCGGCTGTAATAACTGAATGAATATAGTACTTGCAACAATCTAAAGAGATTACCTAAGCGTAACTCTTAAATATTATTTTTTTTATTTACGTTTATATTATCATACTTACATTTATTAAAAAAATTGCGCATGCAGGATTGCTAGATATTAATTTCATAAATCTTTAATTAGCACCAATTTTTCAATATTTTTCCTTTTTTTCATGCCCTTCGCAACAATTTCAATCCCGAACCTATAAAGTAAATATATATGTATGTATATTCTGAGTCCTTATGCATACCAAAGTCGATTGAGCGATGTCCGTATGTCCGTCCGTGTTAGTGTTAAAATCAACTTTGCCAAGGCATTTGATGAGCTAGAGAAAATTTAAATACGCCTATCGATCAGACATAGATTCGAAAATTTTGCTTATACAAAACACCAATAAGAAATTTTAACTTTTTTTCGCTAACAGCACATAAAAAACAAAAGTGAGATAAAAACGGTCAATATTTAGAGTGTTAGGATTGCAAGCAATGTCATTAGTACATATTGATGATAAAAAGCAGCACAAAAGCTGTGTAAATGCGAGTGGACAGCGAAAGTGCATCAACTCATGCAGTTCTCTGGGGCAAAATACCACGCCTGCCTCTATTTTTGTCACATAATTTCGAACAATAAAGTAGCTCCAATTAAATATATGTATAGGGCGATAGAGAATTAAAAGTAGGAGAAAACAATAGGTGGAAAAATTGTCGCTCTGAAATTTTCGTTGAAAAATTGAATTTTTAACCATATTTTCTAAGACATAATATGGACATCTTTTAAAAGCTTTTGAAGAGTTCTTTTAGGAACTCTTAAATTTTTTTAAAATGCTTAACTTAACCGAATATAATACTCTTTTTTGTTCTATGTGCAAATGAAAGGAACAACGTAAATAAAACGAGACTGCGGCAACGGAAAAAAAATTGTAACGGCGTTTTAAGCATTAACTACTCAATTTTGCAGTCATTCCTAAACAATTTTGAAATTTTTGAAATTGAACTGTAAAAGACAATACTTTAAATTAAAAAACTACGTATAGCTCCCAATAGTAAAAATGAATCCAAAAATATGTCGAAAAATTTAAGGGTGTCCCCATAACTGATAGAGTTTGACCTATATAGTCCTATCTTAAATAAACGCTCGACAATCTGTACCTCTTGCACATATAAAATCATATTTTTAATTACGGCTGATATCTTTTATTCATCTCTAATATACAATTGCTTAATTTACCACCAACAATTGATTTTTTTTCAGACACAACGTATTAAATGCAACAGCCGATAACTATATGTACTTGTTTCTTTTCAAACTGCAACATGATTCTGAGTAATTTTATGCTTTCACACTTTTCATTATTTTCGCATTCACACCCCATTCGTAACCAACATTTTTTTGTTTAGAGATATTAGCCACTGTGTTAATGTTAACTTGCATGGTGTTGAGGCAATGAAATTTAAACTTATGAGTGTCACTACAAGGGTTTCATTTTTTATGTTTTTTTTTTGCTTTTGATGCATTATTACTTGAGCTTAGTTAACACCTCAACTTTGACTTACAGTCGTGAAGGTGCAAAAAGTAAAAAAACGTTAACAAATAAATCAAACTTGAAATAGTTTTATTTTTGTAACAGTTGACTACTTTTAAATAAAGGCAGAGTATACCGTAAAGAAATATGTATAAAATTTAATTTTCTGACTAAATTGTAAAAACTTCTTATAAGACATAGAAATGTCACTGAAGGGTTTTTCTTTACATTTATAAAATTTAGCTTTATTTAATTTGTTGGTAGTGCAGGCAGAAAGTAAACAAAAATGCAGAAAAATTTATATTTATTTAACAAAATCTCATGCATCTTGGTATGCAAATAATGTTTTATTTTAAGCTTATATAACAGTAGAATATGTAATTTCTAACGTCAATCATATACGAATTTTTTGTTGGTTTTAGCCATGACAGCTATTCTCTCTTAATAGCGTCTCAAGATATTAAAAGCTTTAATTTTTTTGAATAAATATATTTATGCGTTTGCTCAAACTGTCAAACAAAAAAATGAAAATTAGATATGTGACGATAATCATAAAAAACTTGTATCGCAAGTTCTAGAACTTTGTCAGCTAAGCCCAATAGCTATGCTTACAAGTATATGTCTTATTATAAATTATGAAAACAAATAAAATGATTATCTTCTCACATTCAATTTGAGCATTTGTCTGAAGAATGATAAATGAAAAGTGTAAATATACCACGCCACGTATTTCAAAAACGATTGTGTTTTACTTAGAACAACTGAAGTTATACACTCGTTTATTAAATCCGATCGATGACGCATATATATACCAGGGCAGAACTTTGGTTTTTTTTTCATCGAAGTAAAAAAGTGACTCGACTTTTTGGTGGCCTGAGAAAAAACCTCAAATGTCATTTCTCTCCAAAATAGTATTTGCGAATGCTCTAGATGTCTTTAGTGTCAAACTGTTTTAGTTTTTAATAAAAGTTTAAAAATATTGTGCTAGTTATCACGACCAAATTATTGAAATCATCGATATTGATTATTAATGGTGAAAGCACGACTCGTTGGCGTTTCAGAAAACTTCTCAGTAACATTTCAAATATACTAAAATTTTTTGTCAAACAATAAAGTAAAGATTCAATTTCAAGCAAAAACAACAACAACCAACATTGATTTCACTTTTCTTTATCTAATGTATACAACTGCCTTTTTTTGTCTTTAAAAAATTATCGTATTAAAAAAAAAATCATCCAAAATGAGAATAGAAAATTATGTTATGTGATGTATAAAAGCAAAATTCTGAATCACTTTTTTGGTATTCGTTAGTTCAGACATGTTTTATAGAATAAAATTAAAAAAAAGTTAAGTTGCTAAAGTATTTTTATATTATTTAAAAATATACAATCGATTGGCAAATGAAAATTAATGCTAATAAATGCGAAACAATACTCTTCCGTCCACCTGTAGGAAAATGAAACAGCAACATTAGCCGAAACTGGAAAGGCTTTATTGTAAAATCCACAAATGACATTTCTATACAAAATGAACAACTTGTAAGGTATCTGGGTATACATATGGGTACTTATCCTATACTTAAAAATTATATTAATCTTCAATTTATATATAAAAAAGTATTCTTCTCAAAATTTCTGAATTTAGAGGTTAATATAAGCATGTATAAGTCCTTAATCAGGCCCATACATATGGTTGTCAAGTTTGGCTTATATGGAGAAAATTTAAGTACTTGAAAGATAATGTCTTAGAAGCTGTACCTCACTACACAGATCTGCAAACAGCAATTATCAAAAATACATATCAAACCAAAGATTGTACAATGAAGCAAAAGGCAGTAGAATTGATATTTTTACTATCCACTTAATAAGAAACCACATTTTAAAAAGCATTGGATGTTACGAAAATACTCTAATTTTGTCCGCCTAATGCGCTAGCGAGGACTTCATATAAAAACGCTACAAAAAGAATACGTCCCACCAGAAGCCTTTATTTTTTTAGATAGACATGTATATATCCAAAACGAAATTGGCATACCTATAGTTTGAGTGCATTTAGACAGCTAAATTTTACTTTGACAAAATTTTGTTAATTTTCCTTTTGATCGTTCTAAATTTTTCGGCGTTTTGCATTTGGTGTTTATAACACAGAAATATATGTACATATGTACATATATTAAACTGTGTATAAGCAAGAAACGAAAAACAAAGCAACTTTGCGTGTACATCAAAGTCTGTACTGGTTATTGTTCATTCTCTCTCTCTCTCTCCCACATAAGTCAAAACTTTGCAAAGTAAAAATTTGCCTTTGTAAACGGAGGAGCTAATATAAAAACAATCACAAGTAAACATTTAACAACAGAAAATAGTGGATTTGATACTAGTGATAACCTATCAGATAAAAAAAGCAAACCTAATTTATATAATAAAAGATATTGGTGGCTCAACGAATAATTTTTTTATTATTTATTTTTAATCCTGGACCACTCCTTTTATTTTCTTAAATAATTTAGTGAGATTTTTTTAAACTTTTTCTCGCATTGTACATTAATACAAAAATTGTTAAAAAAAATCAATATAACCAAAACTTATACTTCTACTTTAATGCTGAATGTACTCGAGTGCCCGCTTAAGGGACAGTGTATTATTATACTATTGTAATTATATGTACTATTGTTTATTTATAGTTAAATTATATACATTGTTGATTAAATAAACATAATTTAAAAAAATTATAGAATTGGTGTTCGTTACAGATGATATCTATTGTAACCAATATATAATAAGTTAAAAATTAAACAGTTCTTCAAACAAGGCAGGTATTTTTTTATATTTTGAGGCATAATTAGCAGAAGAAAAAAAAAAGGCTCAAAAATATGGGTGTGGTCATAAAGATGTGAATTTTACGTATAAAAATGTAACAGATATTTATACATTAATGTGACTGCTTAGGCAAAAAGTAATAAAAACATAAAATTACATATAAAATGATGCTTCATGTAAGTTAAGCTTTTGATATATATGGGCTTATCTTTCAAATTGTAAAATTTATGCACAGTGGGTACTATTGCTTATTTTAAGTAACACTTACAGATTGGTCCCGTTTAAATTTTTATTTTTTACTGTATAACCGTCTACATCTTGGTACGATATGGTTTGTTTTGTCAAATTTTATGAAGATGACGAAGATACATTTCAAGACTAAGAGCTATTTTTAAACTAATATATTCGGCAAGAAACCGATATGAATTTCATGAAATAGTCAATAATTAAAGTTAGATTTTATATATTATACTAAAAGGTTTTTATTTTTACAAACAATGCATGTGATCACTTTTTAGTTGGTACATAACCTCGTGCCTAGCTGTTGCCAGGAGGGAAAATAATTTTATAATCTGCAATTTCATTAGCTTTAAAGACGAAAATTTCTTTATTTTGGTGTTTTTCAATATCTTTTGTTTCCGGAAGTTATGTAAAATTTGCTACATTGATTCCAAATTGCTGACTCTTTGCTCATAGTTTGTTTTTTATAGCCAGACAAAAGATGCTTTGCTTTGTAGAACAAAATGGTGCAATTTTAGTCATTTAACAAGGCAGTCACTGAAGAGCATCCGAAAAATGCATAACATTAATATAAACATTTATTTAATTTATACTCAAAGAGTTTGAAGTTTGGGATGGGTAGACTTAAAATGTTGCGACTAATTTTAATATGACTGAACACACAACGGCAATGCAAACATAAAATAAACCACAATTGCTGGTAGAATAAAGAATGTGAAAGTATTTTAGTTAAAGCTAGTAATGAGCGATCGCGTGTTTTTTAGGATCATCATTACCAGTGAACATGATATTCAAAACATCGTTCTTTTTAATAGTTACAGTGATCACCGTTTGCAGTTCGTTTTTTATTTAAGCATACATTTTTATTTAAGCACATATGTTTATTAAGTATATAAAAGATATATTAAATACTATATTATGCAAACCATAAGGCAAAAGGTAATTGGATTTCTACATTTAAAGGAGCTGTTATTAATTTTGGTCAGTAATATAAAATTCGGTAACATATTCAGTGTTCAGTTCGAATAAAAAAACATAAAACACTGTTTTTTTTTTTTTTTTGTTACATAGATATGTATGTGTAAAATTTGGAAAAAAGAATAGGTGCTGTTAATTAGAAGAAGCGAGAAAAGCTACACACAATGAAGCCGCTTTGGCATAAGAAAGAATGAAATGGTTAAAAGTACTAATATTTCTCTCCACAAGGTAAAATAAAAACTATGTTTGTTTGTTTGCAAATGTAGAAGAATGTTCTTTCGCGGAATTGTTACTTGATAATCTCATTCACTGTAGTGACCAGTGGTTAGATCACAGGTATTGAAATATCGCTCATCTCTAGTTAGAGCAAACTTAGACGACGAAACTTGTTTAATGAAATTTTTGTTTGTTGGTAAGAAGAACAGCAAAGAAGCAAGTATTTTTAAAAATAAATGGTATTTGTATATATTGCTAACTTTGGGACACAAATTTGATAGTTAAAAAAAAAGGAAATCAATGTTGCGAACCATACAAAATATAGAAAATTCGTTATTAGGTTAAACAAAATCCTTGAGAAAAACTTATTATTAGCCAATTTATTGGATAAGCAGCATTGAAAATTTCTTAAAATGGAAGATGTGAAACAGTTTCAAAGATATTTATTCGTTTTATTGAATTAGATCAAAGTTCCGAAAATGGCGATGACATCTATAGAAGGTAATAAAAGAAAATTATTCGTAGTCACCAAAAGTGCTTAAAGAGACCTAAGGCTTACAATTTCAACAGATATAATTGGTAAAAATTTATAATGGCAATCTGAAATAAGTAGCGATAAACATATAACGTGGGACTCCGATTTCGTTTCAGTATTCGATTACGAGTAATTTAATAGGTTTAAAATAGGTGAATTAATCAAAGATAAAATAAAAAATTATTTGAAAGATAAAAAGGCAAAGATTATAAATCTGCTTAAATGCTGAAAGTTTCACTAGATGCAGCTGTTTCAATGGTTGCAAATTTATGCGTAAATGCTTATATTGCAAGTAATTGGCGGTAGCATTTTAATGCCATTAGAAACAGGTATTTACAGGTGTTTTACAAAAAAAAAAAAAAACATTAAAAGCTGACGACGAATGAAACAAAAGATATCTAGTTATTGAAAATAGTAAAGCTATACGCATATTCTATAGTAAAAAAAGTTTTAGACAAATATGGTTTGAGGAAACAAAACAAATACAGTTGTTGCTTTACTATTGAATAATTACAAGGCAATATCGTTGGGTATTCAACAATTATTGGTTTTCCAGTATCGCGCTTTAGGCCTGCTTCTTAAACATGTTATGAACTGCTTGTGCGGTGGAAAATCATTATCATCAAACAAATGTTGCAAGGTTCTAAATATTAATTAGTGAGATAATATGCAGTTCCTATATAAACGTCAGGAATCTGTCTGTCACAAAAGAAAGAATGCTAAAAGCGATCCAGAGATTGCCGCATTATATTATGCTATTCTTTAAAAATTAACACAAAAATTTGTAAGTAAGTTTTGTTTCTGAATAAATTTAGAAACCCAAATGAGCCGAACTAAAATTTGATTCATTACAATTCTAAAATAGTTTGACTAATAAATTTAAGCATTATAAACTGAGTAATTATGTATTTTGCTATCTCTTAAGAATTTGTGTTTTTTTTAACATCATCTTAGAACTAATTTTGTCACCGTTGGAAGTCTCATTATATAGCGTGTGCCATAATTCTTAATTAAAATGTTTGTAAGATTTTTTTACATTGTTTATTAAAATGGTGTTCCACTGAGTAATAAATTATTACGTTGTTCTTTCTTAAAACAATAAAATAATAGCTATATATAAGCTTAATCCTACTTCAAAATAAAATAATAATAAGAACTAGATTTATACCAGTCCTGGCTGCTTGTTAGATTCAGCATTAGCTATTTTGTAATTTTATAAAAAAAACTATCGTATTTGGTAAAGTACTTATATATATATACACGCAAAAACTATGCAACTTGTTAACGAGTTAAACCCAGTTTTCAGTTCTTTACGCGCATGAATGTACTATTTTTACAACCAGAAAATATATGGCTACTTATCCACACATATGACCGACAATATTGACCAAAATATCAGTCATTACGTCGAATGAACTTTGTATTACATCCGTAAGAGCAAAATTAAAAAAGCAACAGAAACATTAATAGGCTTATGATGTTTCTGTAGGAAACAACGTTAACACTGATTGTTTTTACAAAATACTTAATAAAAAAATTTTACCTGACTTTTGGAACAGATTTTAACATTTTATTAGCTGCATTTTGAACAAATATCTGTAAATACAAACCAAAAATTAGATTTGGTCTACTAAACAATAATTGCAATTTAATGCTAAAACGGCATGACGGCAACACTGTGCACAATATAAAATTGTTACAAATGAGTTAATGCAAGCTTGTGTTTTTATTGGTTTGGGTCATACCTTCATTGCTGCATTTTTTTGTTTGTTTATACTTGACTCACAGCTCACGGCAGACTACTTTAGTTAACTAATTACTAATGTTTGTTAAAGTGCAGTTTGTATGTATGTCTAAATATTAAATTAATAAGGGACTAAAGTTTTGCTTAAATTTTGGTGTGTCTAGAGCAAATTAAGGGAAACAGAGAACACAAAAAAATGTTTTAGTTTTGTATGTTTTAATTCTTGAAACAATTAAATTAACTTTGTCGTGGTAGAGGATCCAAAAGTCGGGAATTTCTTAAATAATATTATTTAAACATCTGATAGCTAAAAAATATAAATACTATGACAGAAATGTGGATCAAAGTTAAACTGTCTATACAGCAGGAGATTTAGTGACAGATTTTAAGATTAAGAAATAGTGTTACACTTTTAGTTATTTTTTTACCTTTCTTATCATGTCATAACTTTTATGAATTCGTTTTAAATATAGTAAGATCTACAAAAATTAAATGCTTGCATATTTCTGAAAAAATATTTCAAGATAAACTGCCTTTTAATGTTGTTTAAAAAATTTCTTCTTAATTTATGTACAGTTTTGATGGATTATAAAAAAAACAACTATTTTAGACGACAAGTAATAAATATCTATACAAACTTTCCGTAAAGAAATTATATGTGCATTAAAAAGAATTAACACATTTACCAGAGTTTTCCCTTGAATGACCTTTTCTTTTCTTTAAAAAAGCGATATATTTCCTAACTTAAGTTAGTTTTCAATTTTATTGATAATAAATAATTAATTAATTATCTCTACTGGATCAGTCTGTAGTTTCTCGTATTAATGTTTTTAAGACTTTTTAAGTTAATCAGATTTTTTTATTAGTTCTCCTAAAATTATTGGCAGTAAATAGGCAACTGGTTCTACAGGATGACATTCAAAATGTTTCCGATTGGTGATACACTTATTAACTTCGATTGCTTAAAAGATGCTGTATCCTGTGAATGTTAATGTGAACGTATAAAAAAAACTGTAACTGGGTAAATTCTGTACATGAAATATTTTTGAAAATTTTGATGTTTGTGTAGAGAGTAATCGATATGGAGTGTAAAACGACTATTTTAGGAATTTTTCTCTGTCTATCTTTCTGTGTTCGCATCACGTAAAAACTGCTGAATGGATTTTAATAAAATTTTTGGAGGAGGTCTCTTAAAGACTTGGTTCACATAGAAACATAGAGAAACTAGAAATACACCTAACTAGAAAGCACCTAATGTTACTGGTATAATGGTAAATTAATCTACAGAACTCTGGAATAAATATTTCAAAACACATTTTTCTAAATTTGAACTTTAAAAAGATTAGAAATGCCACGCAGACGATGTTGTCGACACTGCTAGTTTGTTTTATATCTAGACAGTTTTTTCTACCAACTTTTCTGGTTCTCAACTTCTTAAAATTTTTATTAGTGTTTTTTTAGTTTAATTAACATTGTAGGTCTTGATAAAAATTAAAAATTAAGCTGAAATATAAATATTTAATTAATCAATCTTTTTATTTAAGTTTACATAAATTATTTTTAGTTTTTATAATAAAAATACATAACTTATTAATTTTTTAACTATACAAATTTTAATCGTTGTGTTTATTTTTAATCACTTTTTTAACAATTTTATTTCTATTATTGTCGGTAAGCACTGCCGTAACGGTTATAAAGAGATGTCCCCGTTTAATTCTCTACAAACTCTATCCAGAAAAACTAAGTAACATGAACTCACCAAATACTCACCCAGTGGGACTCCAATGGCGCAGGGTTGACATTACGCTTATAAGAGCCGCCCGACGATTTTAGCACAATAGCCATTGACTGAAATCCTTAAAGACAACGACGCATCAGTTTTATTTTTGTTTGTTTTTTATTTGTAATTTATTTATTTATATAAAAAAATACGTATTTGGAGCGATAGAAAACTAAAATATAAGAAAAAATTGGCGCTCGCTCATATTTTCCAAATTACGGGCCTTTGAACTTTTCATCATATTTTTTAGGTTATTAGTACGGTTATCATGTAAAAGCTTTTGAAAAGATCTTTCAGAAAATACTAAATTTTTTTAAAAATTTTATGGTTAAAAAATTATTTGGTTAAATGGATGACGTGTACAACATACAAAACTTAAAATAAATAAAAGAATGCTGATAACTTATGCGGCGATCCAGAAAATGTTTCACTACATACTTTTGGCTATTTTCTTTAAACTGTAAACTGTAAACTTTATAAATAATTTTTTTTTTTAATAATTTTAAATATTAAAATATCGCGCACTTTCCAAAATTAAACGCATTAATTTCGTAATAAAACTAAAATAGTACGATTATTAATTAAAAAAAGGATTATTTAGTTTTACGATATTATTATCATGGTTGCGAACATTAATCCTTCACTTAGTCTACTTAAGGTACTTGTAATTCTTTGATTTAATTAATTGCCTCTAGGTGTCACTTTTGAACAGTGCTGATGTTGAGTTTACTAATCATCTATCATCCAAAATAAAATTCAAAGTGAAAAGTATTCTTCAGCAACAACTTGTGAATTTTCCTTTAAGGGATTTTGCTTCAAAAAACGAAAAAGAAAAACTAAAAAGGAAAAAGTATTAAGAAAAAACTAAGCAAATGACACTAAAAGCAATTCATAATACTTTGAATGTGTTTATCCTATAAATGCAAAGTACAAACGAATGTTTCTGTGCTTGTTATATAACAAATCCATTCTAATAAAGATGTAACACAAGCTACGTTTCAAAATAACACTAGCAAAATGCACATAGCTAAAAGTGAAAGAAACTGTGAATACAATTAATTAGTTGTTATCCTTAAGCATCTGTCATGACATCATAAACTAATTGAAAATGTATCCTCAACAAGTCTGCGTCCCACTGCCTACTTGACCAACATTTTCGTTAATGAATTTAGCTTTAAATGTAAATAATTTTTATATAAAACATTGGAGAATGACTACCATCAGCAGTATAAAAGTAGCTTCAAGGATTAAGTGGTGGAGTTGCTTAATTTAAAAATATTGAGAACTTAAATAGACTCTTTAAATTGTGTACCGGTAACCCATATCAATGTTCATAGTTTAGTCTATGTTCAGACTGAATTGGCATAGTGGGCGCGAAACCCTCAATACAAAGTGAAAAATTACTGTTTTGCCCCTAGAGAGTTGTAACACGTAGATGGATTTAGACAATGGGCGTGGTACCTTCCATACCAAGTGAAATTTTGTCGTTTATCTTGGGAATTTAAAAGAGAAGGGCTTTAAAAATTCGTACAAGTTATTTTCAAAAAAAGTTTGTATTTATATAGGGAACAAAACGAAAAATTAACAAAACTTATATCAACTAATAACAATTCCAGTTTATTTTTTAAGACCTGGGTCAACAGACTTGATGCTTTATATTGTTTGTTTATTTTGACCTAATTTGATATAGTGCAGGTTAGTACTAATTGCCTTATTTAATGAGTTCTTGTGTGGTAAAATAAGCGCAATAAGGACATTAATTGCATAAATTTCGTATGGGTGTAGGGAAAGATTATTTTGTAAAGTCTTGAGTTCAAAGAAAAAATTTAAAACACACAATAAAGCATTCATAAAAAAGGATACATTCATTTGAACTTTCATTGTATATAAATCAAATTTGACAAACTATTGACTGTCTCAGAGTTTAACAGGGGCGCTCTGGATTGAATAGAGTCACTTTTAAAGTTATAGACATTTTAAATGATGCGTAATGGCGTAGAAACTGAGATGCTGAATATAATGACTTCCCACTGTTGCTGTAAGGGAAAGATAAATAATTCATTTTGTATTTAGTTAACATACCTATCATTTGAAAATTAAGTTTTTAATAACTTCGATACCACCATGAATTTTTTTCGACATGGCTATTCTTCAGCCTATTTCGTTTAAATTGATCATTTGGGTATCTTAATGTTGGCATGAATACTTGTAAACGTTTATTAAGCCTTTTTTCCAGATAAACACGTAGGAGACTATACGGAACTGCATTACGTACACGTATAAAAAGGAAAAAATAGTTTACAAAAGAAAACATGTAAAAGAAGATATAAAATGTTAGTCTGTAAATGTGTCACGCTTCATTTAACGTGACTACAACTCTTTATGTACTCAAGATTTTCGAATAATATTTACTATTAGCGATGTTTGATTTGAAAATAAAATTGTACTACTGAATCTTGCAAAAAAAAAAGAAAAAAGAATAATATTAAATTTAGTGCTTCTAAAAGTTTTTTTTTTATATTGCTTAATTTTATCATAAAAAATAAAAAGGATGAAAATTACTTTTGAGCATAACGGAAAAAAATTAATTTAAACTTCGAAGGGACGAGTAGCAACATTAATCTAATTCAAATGGGAAAAAAGGCTATAATAATATAAATACACATCCTGAAATATATTAATGCACAAACTTTAATTGACATATCTTAAGATGCTCCTGAACACAAGAACTCTTGGTCATACTATTGCTTACAGTATAAAAACTTGTACGAACTCATGATATTTAAAGTAGGTAAAATTCTTATGCAATAATTGCAAATAATTACAAATTAAAGGTTCCGAAATCTTTTCTTATTGCCAATCCTAGCTTAATAATTTTACATCAACAGAATTAAATTCAAAATGGCAAACATATAACGTCATAGCTAATAAAGCAAAGTAATATACATATTTATCTTCAAATGTGTAATCACTCACTAGATATGTTAAGTATCATTTGTAATTATAAAATATTGTTGGTTGTTTTAAAACTTTGTGAACTTAACATTTTGTATTTTATATAACCAATAGTCTCTAATTTACTCTTCCAAAAGTTTAAGTTGGCCTTTTAAAATACGATTAAACAAAACCTGTTTTGAAGGTATACAAAAATGTATCGAATAAAGTTCACTTAGAAAATATTATGTACATTCTTATAGGATAAATTAAAGTTTTAGTACAGGTTCTAAATAGCAACAATAGTATAGGATTACTTACTCAATAGGGTTTGTTAATATTTGTTGGGTTGGTTAGGTGTTTGATATTAAAAAAAAGCAAGCAAGGAATTAAATTATTGTACTTCTGTCTTAAATTTATAAAAAAATGCAACACAAATCTCTTATGCTTTTTCATAAAATAATAAATGGGAAAAGACTAAATAGTTTAGCTTTTATTTTCTTATAAAAGTCAAAAATCACCTTTTTTCTTTAGTCCACCTCTAGCTAAACAAAAGACATCGTCTTAAAAATCTTCTAACCATACATATATACATGTTCATATATTTACTTAAAAGAAGTATGCTGCGCCAGTTACGTGCCCAACATTTAAATTCCTTTAAAAATATTCGCACGCACGATATATACTTGAGTATACGGAATATAAAGAAAGAATTTTTTACACTTTATTCTTAACGTAGGGTTTACACTTGCTATAAAATGTGGGATAATTATCTAAAAAAGCGATAAATTTAGTCCACTGTTTCATGGTATTAACAGTGAAAACGTTTTCATTTTTTCAAAATGCATATGATCTTGAAATAAAAAAAGTCAATTATTTTTTTGAATACTTTTGGGACTCCCCACAAAAGAATCAGAATAAAATTGAGAAGTATGTTGAACGACTGACTGCCTGATAATAAAAAAAATATTGAGATTATTATAAGAATGTGTTCCCCTTGATTAAGATAATACTAATAGCAACAAATCAGTTTCATTATTTAACCGGCGTTCGTTACGCCAAAAATAATCCCAGTTTTACTCACTGCGCAAGGAGTTGCGTGGCGACTTTGGCATATTTTATACTATTTTAAGTATTTTTTGTTAACAGCTTATCTATCACGAGAGAGACGCATCTAATGTATTGCACTATTTTGCATTACTGAAAAATTATTAGTAATTTTTTTTACTTTTTTTATTTTCCTCAAAATTTTCTAAGAAGATTGTTTTTTAGGCAGTTTTCGGGATATTCTATTTATAACAGCGTTTGTAGAAGCAATAACGCAACATTGTCAACAATGGTATGAATGGTCTTTGAAGTCTAAATATATGTGTTTTAAAAACCAATGTGTGTCATATGTTTTCTTGACAGAACTGTTTGATATGTGTTTAGAGTTGTTTAATTTTTTCTTTGTGATAGTCAGTTGTAGACTTTAAGAAAATTTTATTAAACGGTTCTTAAAATTTTTTATAATTTTCATTTTGAGCAAAAAATAAAAACATGTTGAACAAATTTTTATTCCAAAATTAGGAAGGAGCTAAAACTTAAGCAAAAAAATAAGTAGCACACAAAAATATTTAAACAAAAATGATTTCTTGCTAGTTGTAGATTGATATATGTAACTTCTATAATAAAGAATTCTGAACAGGTTTCCATCTAGACTAATAATAGAATCTATAAAAGTAAATAGACCCTTTGGAAATCAGAAATTGAAAATTGTTTAAAGCAGTGTTTGAAAACAAACACTAAAGTACACTACGTTAGTGTTCTGTACCGAATTTTATTAACATCAGTACACAAAATAATTTTCTACAAAAAATACAAAATGCATAAAAATTTCTTAGGATGATGATGATCACAAAAACACTACGATAACGTACTGATCCTTATTTTAGTATACTGATCTTAAAGATCACTATGTAAACTGTAGTGATCTTTAGTGATCACTACGCAAATTTTAGTGATCTTTAGAGTATTTTTAGTAAACTTTCGTGTACTTTTAAATGATCTTTAGTGTTTATCGTAGTGGTCTTGCTTGTAGATTACTTTTACGGTTTGTTCTTTAGAGTATTTTTGGTAAACTTAAGAGTAGGTTTTTTTATTTTTTATTTTTTTTTTCATAGTGGTTTTACTTGCAAAGTTATAATTGATAATTTAATAAATACAAATTTTTATTTTATATTTAAAAAATTACTAAAGAAAGTTATCTTTTAATTTAGATATTATCAAAATTTCAAGATTTAATATAATTTATCGATGAAATCTGTTATATAAATTTAAGTATTTGTTAATAAATTGAATTAACAAATACTTATATTATAAAATAAATACAGAGAGAATTCGTTTTTTAGCCGAACAGTTCGTATGTGGAATAAACTCCCTGCAGAGGTCTTTCCTGCCACTTTCAATGTGCAAAGATTCAAATCAAATGTTCACAAGCACTACTCCCTCTATCCCCCATCCCAAAACCTAATTTCCTAGTTCTGGCACAATGCATTGCATAAGTAGGGGTCATCCCCTGAGTGCTGGCCCAAATTAAAAAAAAAAAAAAAACAAATATAGAAACTAGTATTATAAAGTTAAATTAGATAATTTTTGATAAAAGCAATATATTGATTGGCAGATATTTTTAAATTATTTTACACCATTTCAAATTTATTGCAATGTAAAAAATAATAAAAAATATTACTGAATAATAAAGGTTTGGAAAAACAAATTGTCAATTTATGGAGTTTAGTATACGCGAAATGCTTTTATTACATCATAAAGAGTTTTACAACTGCTTAAAAAAATCACTTCATTTGTAAGATTTTTTTCTTGAATTTTGTAAAGTAGGTAGAGAATAAACAAAATTGAATCTATTTTTTAATAATCTATTTTTGTGTTAATAAATTGAGACCACTATGAAAAACATAAAAAATCAAAAAAATACCCTTAAGTTTACCAAAATACTCTAAAGAACAAACGGTAAAAGTAATTTACAAGCAAGACTACTACGATAAACACTAAAGATCATTAAAAAGTAGACAAAAGTTCACTAAAAATACTCTAAAGATCATTAAAATTTGCGTAGTGATCACTAAGGTCAGTACACTAAAATAAAGATTAGTACCTTATCGTAGTGTTTGTGATCATCATCATGCAATCGTAGTGTACGGTATATTATTTGCGTACAGATTCATAAACAATAACAACAAATTTAGTGTTTGTGTTGTACAAACAGTACGCTATGATAGTGTACTGTTTTTTTCAAACTCTGGTTTAAAGTGCACCATTTAAGTAATTTTTACAAGTATTAGTTCGAATGGTATTAACTAAGTAATCTCTTATCTTGTTATTAATTCAAGTCATTTAAATACAACTACTTATGTATTAGTTCGTAAAACAAAATGTTGAAATAAATTATTCTTTATTAATCTTTATCTTTAGTTTTGCACAATTGCACTAGCTGAAGTCACAATCATTCTTATTACCTTTTTTCCAATAGTCGAAAAAAGAAAAATTTTAGCGAATTTTTAAAAATTACACTGAAAAAAATTTAAAGACGATATACGAATAATTTTAAATTATTGAAAAAATTTTGGTATTTTTAACGTCTTGTATATTATAAAATATGAATGCAAAGAAAGGATAGTGTATGTATTAAAAGCGCATTACAACACTAATAAATTACGAAAAATATAAATAATAATTATTATTATCATGTTCATAAACTATTACAACTGATCAAAAAAGACATGCAAAAGATGTACTGAATGAACTGATTTAATTTAAAAAACTCATAGGCTTGTCTTGGCGAGCATAGGGTCATATTAACAAAACGGCTCGGCATTTAAATAAATGATAAATACAAATGAAATTTCCATGATTAGGATACGTTTTTTCATTAGTGTACCACATTAATTTTTTATAATTTTTTTAAAAAGGTTCTTGAAATGTCTTACTAAGAAAACAAAAATAAATTTAAGCAATTGTTAAATATTTTAAACTTGAATAATTTTCATTAAAACTTATTTTTTGTAAGAAAATGAAACAAAACTATTAAATAATTTATTGAGATAGTTAACACATCTTATTTTATCTTATTTAATTTTAACCGCAATTTTTAATAAAAAACTTTTAACTAAAAAAATTCAAATTAATTTTCTTGGAATACATATTTCATAGAATTTTAAAATATGGTTGTTTAAAGTGGAGAACTATAAGAGAAATTATAAATCCAAAAACAAAAAATGAGAGTATCATGCTTAATATACTGATATAATATTGTTTAATTTATGTGATTTTCGTTTATTTTAAGAATGATTATTGTCCTTTATTTTAGGAATTTAAAGTAAATAAATTACTGTTTATTAATTTTTTTGCTTAAGTTCATAATTTGTTGTGATATATGAAGATACCAAGAGAATAAAAACCTACAACCTTCGTCAGCACTCATCGTGAACAGGTAAAATTTTTACTAAACACACTTCATTCTGCAAAAAATATCACATATTTTCACCTGAAATTTACTATGTTGTTTCGAGAATTTTAATTCTATTCTAAAAATAAAGGTGATCTTAAAACAAAGTTTTGGTTTCACATCAGAGTTATAGTTTTTAGCAGTAGGGTTTAGTAATTTGTAAGAAAACAGAGATTTTATTGTAACTATAAGTTGAAAAAGCTAACAGTAATTGATGCTTTTGCTTGCACAGAAAAAACTTTTTGCACATACTAAAAGCTTTACTGGTTTCAAGATTGAATTAAATTTGTAATTGTATTTATTATATGTTTTATTGAAAATTAAATAAAAAAGTTTCTTTTTAGTTAATAGGTGAATAAATTACGTGTTAATTAAAAAAAAAATAAAAATTTAAAAAAAATTCTAATTAAAAGTTTATAATCTAAATCTGAGATTATAAAAAATACCTGAAACGTTCTTGAATTTTAGTATGATTTGAAGGTTCAAGTATTAAACGAGTACGAACACTTCCAATAATCTTAGTCCTCCTGAGGTTTTAATATAATAGGCCATATTTTGTTGAATTTTTTTTCTTGCAACAGTAGGTGTATAGCAAAATATGCATAGATAGACAGGGTAAAATTTCATTTATGAAAAAGCAGTTGGTTAATGGTATTTAAAAAAAATCAATTGAAAAAAAAATTAGGTGATTTGTTATATCTGGTGGATTGAGGGTATATCATTTGAAACTTTTAAGATTTAACATTTTATTTATTTATTTATTTATTTATTTATATTACCTACACATTTACTTTACTCGACTCTGACGATAACAATTTGATGCAAATTGATAATTTTGTTAAATCTTCAGATATTTAGTGAACAAAAACGTTTAAGAACTCTAGATAAACACGTTAAAACATGAAAACACCTAAATAAACACATGTGAATATCTTAACTGTGTTCTGTAAATTGCAATAATGCCAGTCACAAAATATTTGTATAATAAAAACACTTACCCAAACACAACAACAAATAGAAAGATTGAAATGCATGCAATAACATGTTAAAGCAATACGTTCAATAATTGGAATCACATATGTACGCACACACACTCAACTGCCTGTGTAATCGCAATTCTGTTGCATAAACAAACAATAATCAGTAGGGATGATGATAAGTGACTTCACCGACCAGTCAACCCACAACACAACATTTGTACGAGCAAATAGAAACGCTGTATTGAACCCCATTCATTTATTTGTGTATGGCCTCATCTCGTTATAATGGCATGACACCAATAGGCTTAGTGGGTTAAGTAATCACTAGCCCATAGGTGATGTTTGTGAAAAGCACCTTTACATTGAAAAAAAAAACCAAAATATAGTGATTTATAGGTTATAGAAGCGCCAAAACTTTGTTAATTGGAAGAAATATTTTGGTAATAAACAACTTACTATATAATTTGAATTAAACAAATAAACAAACGTAAGTCAAAAAACGGCATGTCCTAAATGCGGACACGTTATATAATTTGGTCTTTAATACAAAGTATTGTTCACCGGCAACTAGTACTTCCTGTTTTGGAAACAAGCGTTCAAAAATCTCAATATTTGAATATATGACAAAAAAAACCCTATTCCTTCAAGAATTTTCAACTTTATTGTACAATTAATTTCTTTTGCATTTCTATATTTCATGTATATTTCAAAGAATTTTTCGAGTTATTAATAGGGGTTTTATTTTAAATAGAACGACAGGAGTCACAATTACTGTTAAAAATATGTTTTAAAAATTTAATTTTGTTAAGAACCACAAAAAGGCAAATTGTCTCTTAAAGCCAAACCAAAGTATTTTTTTTTAATGAATGATTGACTATTTGTGGCCTTGAATGTTTTATATTTTTAAGATTCTTAGAAACTCTATTCTGTACAATTTCCTGCGAGGGGCACTTTATATACAAACAGCCAGCAATAAAGTAATATTTTTTTGTAAACAGAATTCGAATACTACTTAGTCCTCGTCCATACTTAGCAACTTTTGTTGCGTAACTTTTGAGTTTGTGGGTGAGAGAGAAAAAACGAGTAGAAACGGGTACACTGTTTCATGTACTTATAATTCTTTTTTGTTTTCTTATTCGTCTAAGCAATCAAGACCGAAATCGCAGAAAAAAAATTTGAATGTGTGGACACGAATGCAATTTTATAAGAAAAAAAAAAAAATTACAGAAACAGAAATTGGATGTCTAGACGGGGACGTTTAACAATAAATAAATGGCGGAAGTCTTAAGACCTATAATTGTAGATGTCCGTTCTTAAGAAAACTGACTGTACAAAAGTTTGTCCCTGCTTTTTTGTTTTCCAAAGAGAAGTGTATTTGCGTGTGTGCATGATGAATGAATGTAAATTTATGATACGGCTACTTTATTTAATAAAATTTCTGATTCTCCATCTGTCTGCAGCTAGTCATTTGCGTGTATGTGTTTGTGTAAACGTATATCAAGGTAGAAGTGACAAACATATAAAACACTAAAAATTTAGAATGTAATAATTAGGATGTTCGATTTTCACCTTCTGGTAATACTACTATTAACTAGCTGAAATTATGCTGACTAAACGTGTAAATTGGATGATATCCAATGGTTTTATAGAAAATTTGTTTTCAAATTTCTCTGGTGAATTATGATTCAAGCACACAATCCAAGCGTTTATTTTGTTAGTGAGAATTTAGTTACGTTAAAACTGCATTTTTAATTGAACTGCGCTCAAATGCATCAATTAAAGGTCTATGTAAAATAAATATTGTCACTGGTCTACTTATTAAAATTGTAAATTTCTTTATATTAAATACAACTTACACACATTTGCAGACAATCTTTTGTTTATATGCTTTCTCTGCATGGTTAAACGGCACTTTGTTTAAGCAAACTTAAATATTTTGGCCTAAAGGCTTTGTTTTGCCTTCTAAACTAATTGAACATTTACCACCAACTTCTAAACTACTACGCACGTAACAGCAATCCAACTTAAGCACAACCATTATCGTAGTCGGTGTTATCGTTAGCATCAACATCTTCCAGTATTATAATGATTATTACATACGTTAGAAATTAGAACATCTGTCAACATGGTTATTACATTTATCTCGTTCTTAATGTGTAGTTTAACATGATTTGTTAATGTTCATTGGCAATAATCTTTTAGTATCCCTACCAAAGAGATGATTTTGTTAGATGAGCATGTAGACCTCTTTTATTAAATTAATTAATTAATAATAAATATAATAACTGATAAAACACTAAGGTACTGCCTAAAGTCCTCACTATTTTGCCAAAAAATGCTGGACATTCGCATGCGATGTCATTTTAAAAATTATGTCGCTTCCAGGACAAAGCACGAATTATTCGCGCTAAGCTCTAAGTTTTTATTGACGGTGCGGAAACAAACTGTTTTGCTGATTTTGGGCAGGAACCATTTTGCAAGAGTATTTTTGTTGGCCTGTATCACCTTTACAATTGGTCTCTCCATTTCTCGGGAGGAGACTGTCCGTCTTGTTGGCTGATTTTAAATTGACGGGCCAGAATTCTCTTCTTACAAACTAAGCTCTGTCGTTTCCACGCAGTCTATCGGCTAGGGCCTCGTAGATACAAGACAACTTAGCATAAGTTAGCAAGTAACCACAATAAGATGATAATAACCTCGCTGTGGTGAAAACAGTATAAATGTTTTTTAATAATTTTTTTCTTCTTTGTTTTAAGTTCTGTTGTGAATGACGACTTTTGCGTAAAGTTGTAACAAATTTTTTTCTCGAATTTAAAGCTTATAAGTAAAAAACTTTTGATTTTTGTATTAATATATATAAGAAAAAAATTATTATTACTTTATCAACGTTAATTGCTATTTATTTTCTACTGGTATTTGTTGAGAATATCACCAAATAGTTTGCTGTAGAAAAAAAATATTCTTAAAAAATAAAGTGGAAATAATTTATGTGCAAAGCATTTCGAAGAATTATGAGTCACACGAAATTAGGTAAAAACGAATGTCTTTATGATGGTTTTGATTATTTCTCTATAGAAATTTTACTTTTATATTTCAATAAAGTCTACAATTTTAAACTCGTTTTCTTAAAATATTTCCAAGCTGTCTTACAAAACGGCGATCTTAGATATTTTTTTATTTTTCCCTTGTTTAGTTCCTTAAATTATTGTGCCTTGTGTGTTTTTAATTACACTTAAATTAAAAATTGTGTCCTTATATCCATTTATGTAAATGCACTTGCACTTGTAGTTAATTAAATTATATAGAAATGTTTCAATGACTTGTTAATACACAACAGCATTTAAAACAAACAATGAAATATGGAATGTCCGTTAGTGCTTAAGTCATCTCTTAAATACACACAATTATATCACTTTTCTCATTTATTTAAGTACGTATGCAAAACCAGTAATTTTATAGAAGAATACAATACGATTTACATATGTACAAATATATGAATGTAGGTTTATATAAGTTCTTTATTGCATTCTATACATTTTCATTTTGAAAATTTTGAAAATTTATACAATTTATAAATATAAATATTTGGCATGTTTGCCAACTAATTGTTTTTGTTTAACCATCCGCTTTAAAAGTAACTATCAGCTATTTTATTATGTTCAAATAATTTGAACAACTTTAAACAATGTGTATGCGACGAAAACGATTATTTTTGAACACATTCTTATGTACACGCAACTATTTACTACGTGGATGTATAAAAATTATAAACTTAGGAAGTGCAGTAAATAAATTATTTAGAATAAAAAACAACACATCAACTCAGGGAACAAAATATATCATGTAGTCGGATATGACCGGGGAAATTAATTGTTAATATTTTTTACGGTGGTTATGGTTCATACCTTTCGAATTTTAAGGAGAAATCATAACCCACAGAACTATCGTACTCAATTGCTATTTGCCTATCCCGCGGAGCCTAAAACTTTCAAATTCATAGTCATATCCTTCGGTAAGGAATATCAGTTAGAGGCTATCGTCACCATTTGAAATGAGAAGAATGCTATTGCTTTTCGAAATACGTTTATTGTGGCTTTAGATGTAGAAATATTTAATGTCCTGGAATTATCTTCGAAGACACTACTAACGTTTGATTTTTAGACATTTGTATAAAAGCGTAAAAGCATTCGAAATTTCCAAAAGTTTTTAAAAATAAAAAAACTTCACATTTGTCGTTGATTTATCTCTAACCTTTAGATCGTATATCGGAAAATAGTGTTTTATTTAACGGCTATTGCTATGACTTAAATAACATTATAACTAACATTTTGCCTTTTATGACAACATTATTCTCTGTTAATAAGAAGCTGTAGCTTTATTGGTGTTTATATAAGTAAAGGTATTTGAACAAATTACTGACAACATTTAAAATTAAGAATAAGCAAACTTGGAGAAGCGACAAGCCCATGCTCGCAAAAATTTTATAACAAAAGATAAAAAGTTATTCGCTTTCCGTAATATGTCAGTTGACTTAACTTCACATTCAAGAACAACAAAAAAATTAGACTCCCTTTAAATTCTTAGATTTGTTCCCACTCTGCATCAATATGCGAAGTATGAGTAACTTATGAACTGCTGATATGCGCGTAAATATAATTTACAATAATTGTTTTTGTAATTGTATATAGCTAGTTAAACAACTAAAAACTATTAACAAAAACAACAACAATCAACAACACTAGTTTTACTATCAGTGACAAGAGTTTTAGCTGCTGATTGTGTGTCATGTTTTGTACCAAAATAAATAACTACATATAAAAAGAGACAAACAATGCAATAACAGTGCTAATACAACAACAATATGCATATAAAATAACAATAAAACTTTAGAAAACAAAATATTTACTGACATGAGAAACACTTGTGTGAAAACAATTGCATAGAAATAAAATCCATGAGTGTGGGTGCTGCAGTAGAATATTAGTTGCAGTCGTTATTAATATTTTTTGGCAACTTTATATCGAAACAATAATATCTAATGATATTTTGTCATTTCGACGGAAATACCAACAAACACAATATGCAGGAAATGTTTTAATAACCACAAAGTACACAAAAGCTCACACAACTACACGAGCTCACATTTAAATACAATGTTTATGAACGTCATTGGTAATATGTGAGGGTCTCTTAATTTACCATACAAATATCAAGTACAATTATATATTTTAAATTATAATGGGTTCATCAGAGGCTATGATTATAATCAGAATAGTTTTAGCAAATTTTATCAGGATAAAATATATAAACCAATATAATATCACAAAGGGCCGGGGCACATAGAATCCATCATACTTTTACTTTGACTTATATATTATAGCTAGTTAGGAATCTTTACTGTCAATTTTATTACGAGTAAATCAAGGATAATGATCTTCCATTCAGGCACATGCGTTTTGAAATTTTCTGTTTTATATCTCTGCTTTATAATACTTGTATTAAGCTTTTAAAAAGACTTCTCTTTCTGCTCTTGAAGTTTCCTTATTGAATAACAAGCTATTATTATTTTTGTTAAAAATCTGAAATAAAAGTTTTTTGCTAGTTTTTAAAAAATACAATATGATATGCTTTCATTTTGCATGCTATAATGCAAATGCAGTGTTCGTGAAGAATTCTGTATGATAATTGAAAAGGCTGCTTAACTACAAATACGCTTCACCGCTTTCCCCTCTCAAAATCATGGAACCATTTCTCAGAGAACGAACCCATCCAAGCGAACCTAATGCATTGCAATGCTCTGGTCTAAAAAGGGGCTTCATTAGGTAATTATAGTTTTATGTATACGACTGATCGAGCTTCATTCGTCTTTTTACTTAAGACTGCATATTTTTTGTTTAATACACCTTGAAAGCTTTTTTTTATTAAAATTTAAGGTCGGAATGTCACTTTCAAAAGTGATTTTATTATTTTTTCTTTTCCATCCATATGTATTATTTTTTATATGCTTGGAGTGTGCCAACTGCAAGTTTGTATTAAAACTGCCTCAATACCTTTTTTCTACAATACGTTTAGGCAGGCTTTCTAAAGAGTCCTTACAGCAACTTTTAATTTCCTTGGTTGTAAAAAAGTTAGATCGTGGTTTATGCCTGCCTTACTAGACCATTGATTTATAAGAAAGCTTCTGAACAATTTCATCACTTCAACAAGACGAGGTTTTGCACTTGAATTTTTCCGTATGATAATATAAATATGTTCAAGCTTCCATCTAAAATATACAATATCATGCAATATATCAGAAAATACAAACGTTTATTAAACAAATTTATTACACGCTGTATTTGGACATAGAAGCCTTTTGACCAAATCGTCTTTTAAACTATTAAGGATTGAAAACAGATTTATGGTTTGCTTTTGCTATTTAAAACGTTAATCGAAAAATCTCCTTTTTGTGCTTAAATTGTATAAAATTTTGAAATATCTTTGAAAAAGGCTTTCGTATCGAAGTTGAGACGATTTTTTCACCAAATTAAAAAAAAGAAGGAAGTTATCAATTCGTCTAAATGTTACTTTTTTATATTTGTACCCGCACAACTCAGACATCTCTGAACCGATTGTGAATAAGGTTTCTTTATTTAAACAGTTATGCTTAAAACAGTTCATAATTTCAAAAACTAAAGAATATTTCAATACAACACACAATGTTTTACGTGTATTATGAACCGTAAAGTGCACCACTTTAAAATTAAAAGAAAGTGCGTATCACTATAGCTCTTAATAGAAAAGGGTAAAATAAAAATAAATTAAAAAACAAGTATACAATTTGAATTTAAAAAACGGTGTTTCCATAATTGATACAAGTAAATTTAATTTTTGTAATATTAATAAAAAATTTCCAAATTATTAGGGTGTTGTAATAGTTGATGAAATTTGATGTATGTCCCAACAGACAGTTATAGATAGCCATATAAAATTTGTTTTAAAGGCGGTTTTTCTGCAATAATTATTTATATATCAGCTTGCAGTTGGTGAGTGATCGATAGCATGGACAGATTCTTTTTTGCATTCACTAATTTTGTAGGAAATTAAATTCGAAAATTTTAACCCGTTCTACGTACATACATATATATTGATTAAATCATTTCGATTTTTTTTTCAGCCAAGGGATATTAACACGCAGTATATATTTGTTCCTGAAAAGAGTTTGGAGTTTAAATTCAAGTCAAAATAAAAAAATATATAAAAATCATATTGTAATACAATAAAAGAAATAATTTTCTCTCTTACTTTTATGATTTTTTATATAGTCGACTTCAGACAGACAAGAATCAATTGATGATGAATAGATATCTCAATCTCAGAGGCTCATTTATATCACTAATAACCAGAGAAAGCTGATTAGTATCATTTGTTGGTTTTGAGCTATCAAACAGTTAGCTTTTCTCTGTCTTCTACCTGCCAGTAACAAGTGTTTTGAAATTTCTTGACGGCAGCCATAAGGAATAATCTAAACGAGCTTTTGATTTCAGGTCTTTCATATATTTTTTGAGAGATTTAACCGTTCATTAAATTTTTCTATTGCATGTGGTAGGTATCATATGGTAGCCCTTAACAAAATGGTTTCTCAATACTTAATAAGCTTGAACTAAAATTTGGAATTTAGTTAACTTTTTATTTTGTTGATAGAGTAAAGTTCTCATTTTATCAATTACGTTTAAAAATTTTTTTAAATTTTAAGGTTTTTATAAGAATAATTTAAAAAAATTTTTATATAATTAAAGTAATTTTTTTTTTAATTTTCTAAGCGTAAATTTAATAAGATTTTTTTAGCCCTGGGACCCATTTTTTGTTTTCTAAAAAAGCTCAAAAAAAGTAAATCTCAGTTTTTCATTCCGTTTGTAATTTCTACGATAATCATTCCCGACCCAATAAACTAAATATATTTTGAGTCTTTACACATACGTACGAACGTCTGTCCGTTCGAGATAGTGTTGAAATGAACTTTCCCAAGGCACTAGATGAGCTAGAGAAAATCTTAATATGCCAATCGATCAAACATTGTTTCGAAAATTTTGCTATTGTAAATTATCAAGATCGGTGAATGTATTTCGAGGCAGCGGGCCACAGAACACGCATGCCTCTAAATTTTCCATATCATATGGAACAATTAAGTAACTTAAATCAAAAAACACAAATATATGGGGCGATAGAACACTTAGAAATAAGAAAAAAAAAACATCAAGTGAAGATATTGGCACTTGCCAATTTTTTCCGAGTTATGGGCCTATGAACTGTTCGTAGGAAAGTACAAATTTGCACCATATTTTTTTTAAAGATATCAATAAGCATATCGTTTAAAAGCTTTTGAAGAGTTTTTTTATGTTAAATTGAATTTATTACTTAATTTTTTCCTAATCTTTAATTCCCTGTCGCCCCAAGACTTGTTTTTTTTTTATTGGAGTTACTTCACTAAATTAGATTTACATGGTTAATGGTATAAAAGATTCGGCATAGCGAAATAAAGCACTCTTACTTGTTTTTTGCTTTAGATTATTTTTTTCGCAGTTTGCTTTCTTACTATATTTGATTATATTCAACATTTTAATCGTTCTTAATAACGTTCCAGCACTGTATTTTTATAAATTTATGTCTCAATGTATGTAAATTCATAATTTAGATTGCAAATCCTTGTACGAATGTGCTTCTGTGTTGCCTATAAAAATATGAACTTATAGTGAGTGTCAAAAACTTTGTTAAATAATTATTTTGACCACAATGACTAAAAATAAATTCAGATACAGATTGGTATTTCATACGAGGTTTGTAAAGTAAAGCTATAGAATTCAGAGAAATAAAAAATGATATTTAACTATATTACAATTTACTACATATTTTTCAAAAAAAAAAAAAAAAAATAATAATAATAATAATAATTCAAAACACATTCAGGCCTGTAATAACTGCAGAATAAATCAACAATTTGAGAGCAAAAAATAAAGTATGTACCCGTGTTCAATGTGTTTCACTAAGTTTACTTCAGTTTCATATCCTCGTATTTTAAACATAAAATATATTACCTACTGGCTTGTTTACTATTCAAATATATTGTCACCGACATGCCTTTTTTTTGCAAAATGTATTTTAAATAGCTGTACTATTTGCATGGTCACTTTATAGGTTTCATACATTTTAACTCACAAATGCCAGAAATTAAATTAAGCTTTGTCCCTAATAAATGGTTTATGTGTAAGAGAATGTGGTCGTAAAGTAAATATGGCGTTATTCCATGAAAGTGTTTTGTGGGTTTTTCAAATTCAGTTTTAAAATTTATATTTTGTTAATAAAGATATTAATAGTGCTTTAACTAAAAGTGATTAAAGGTAAGTATTAAAAATATTTTGTGTTTAAGAGATTTGACTTAAATTTAAATTTAAGTGATGGAAAACAGATGAACCATTTGCTTTTAAAGTGGCATACCTAAAAGTCTAATAATAAAAATCTGTCTCTTTTTATACGCTTCACCATAGGTGGAAACGTGTATAAATAAGTTTGTTATTTTATTTGTGATTAATTAATTATAACCTTTTCTGAACCCATAAGGTATATACATTTTAAATTCCTATGAATAACGAATTCGATTGAGCGATGTCCATCAGTCTGTCCGTTTTCGAGTTGAAATCAAACTTACCAAGGCACTAGATAAGCTAAAGAAAATCAAATACAACAATCGATCGCAAGTTACAAAAATTTTGCTATTGGAAATAAGCAAGATGGTTCTTTGTCCTTCGAGGCACCATGCCTGCCGTTAAATTTTCCGTACCATTTGGAACAAATCTATTATAAAAAATAAACAAAAAAAACTATATGGGGCCATAGAGAATAAAAAAATAAGAATAAAAAACATCAAGTAAAAAGAAATGCCGCTCGCTAATATATTCCTAGTTATGGGCCTTTGAACTTTTCATAGTAAAGTAAGATTGTACAGCATTTTTTGTTAAGATTCACAATTCGAACGAATTTCACTAAAAAAAAACTGCGTCGAAATTGTTCTATTCTATTCATCAAGTTTTCTCCGTTCAGAATGCGTAAGTGTTCTTTTGTTTCTTTTTTCTGCCCAGTCAAATTCAGCCGCGAAAACCAGAATTGTCAAAATTATTATTTCTGTTTGTTGACAACCCTTAAAAATTTATTTATTTATTGTTGATACTTCAAACAAAAAATTCGTATCGTGATAATTTGTCAAAACACAAATGCAACGTATAAGTGTTTGGAGTGGATTGACCCATGATATCGCGAAATTTTAACAAAGTACTTTTAACTTAGCTTTATAATGAGGAAAGCAGTCAGTGTTTAATTTTGTATATAGTAACAGCAAATTGGCAGTTAATAATTTCGAATAAAGTTCTTAATACCAGCAAAGATGTGGAGACCAATTAAAAGACGTGTTATTTTATGTTACGAAAAAAAGTTGAATAAAATTTGTTTTAAATAGGACACTCTTAATTTATGAAAATTTTTGCTGATGAATTAAAGCGCATTATCACTACTCACTCTAGTAAAATAGTTATTATAAAAAGATTTAAATTGAAATTCACATCAGACCAAACGAACTGATTGTAGTTTAATTTGAAAGTGAGTTTTTAAGCTCTTCTACATGACTAGTGTACAATGTGTTTGACTTACCGCCTGACAAATCAAAAACCAGCTCTGAGTATAAAATATTGTGCCTAATTTTGTAAATTTTTTTAGCTTTTAAAACGCTTCAACAAACACATTAAATACAATTTTAAATATTCTCTTGAAATTAGGTGGTGAAGGCAAAAAACAAAAACAGGATTTAGTTTTTTGTTTAAGTTTTAAATTAAAATCCTTTTACTTTTGTACTCAACCTCACTTAACTTTCTTAACAATCTTAAAAAGTTCTTGGTTGCACGAATACGTTTATAAAGGATTAATACAGTTCTTCTCTTAACAAGAATTTACTAGAAAAAAACTGGCTGTAATCATAATATTATGCAGCCCTAAGTATGTGCTTAATTAAATATTTGCATTAAAATCGTTTTTTTTTTTCAAATTACGAAGTGGAAAAATTACATTAAAGTGTTAGAGCTAATTTTACACAATTATAAATGCACAAGCGTATAAATTTTTAAAGGGTGTTTTAAGTGGAGCTGCGATGAGTCGAAAAATTTGTAATAAATTTAAAACGTTATTCTTGATCCAAAAAAAAAATTTTAACGTTAACTAAAATATAAATAATAATTTGTTCATCACGCCGTCGAACTAGATTTAGTAAAAAAAATACTATATTTTATAATTAAGTAATAATAATCTTAAATATAAAGTGTATGGTAACACTGCAGACACCCAAGTAGCTTGTTAAAGGATTTTAAAACATACAATTTTCTATTTAAACCTAAAGTGACTTTGAAAAATCACAAGATTATCTAATTCCAGGATTATTATATAGCTTCAGTTAGTGATTGTATTTTGTCGAATTCTCTTCTCCCTTCATAAATTTTAGGGAAAAGCTAACTTTAAACATTTTTAGTTATGTTTTGGTCGTTAGTTATAGGAGCATTATGTTTATTATCAGTCCAAAAATGTCATTTACCTAAGAGAAAGCTTATCGTAATATCTTGTAGATTTCTACAGTCATTCTTTTAATTTGTTAATTTGTTTTTCTTTTAATAGAAAATAAAATAAAATCAAATGAAATAGATGAAAAATTTAATTTAATTTGTGTATATTAATGCATGGCCCTTATTTTATACTGTCGCCGGTTGAAATGAAATACGGTAAACAAAAATTTTTAAATGATTCATTATGTAAAAAAAATTACCTGTTAAATTTATGCGAAAGTACTGATTAAGATGTGAACGTTTTCCTAATAAAAATAACTTTTCTTAAATATATGAAATGCGTTTTCTAACTCTTTCAAGGAATAATAAGATTGTCACTTTGAAGTCGCATGTGTTTAATAGTTAAAGTCTGCAAACCTTTTTTCTTTAGTAAGGATGTTGGGAGCGATGATATTTATAATGAAAACTTTCACAAGTTTTAAGTTGGACAAGACCTTATTCATGCATTTAAACTTATCACACGGTATAAAAAATATCTCTGTTTAGTACTTTAGTTTTTTCAAATCAGTTTTGTGTCCTATTAATAAAAACCAAAGTATATAACAGAACAAATATTACAAGAATGACTTTATAAACGTCAATAAATAACAAGATGAAATAATATATAGTTCGAGTAAATATGATGATTTGAAGTTTAAATTTCAAATTGGTTGTTAATTTTCTGTTTGAGAGGCCTTAAACATTCAGGTAATTAGTTGTAGCCCACTGAGATAATTTTTACTGTACTTGGAAGATAAAAAACGTAAGTTTTATATATTATATTATTATTATATTTTATTTATTAAGGTCATTTCAAAGGGCAGGAAATTCTATTTCAGCCAAAATTAATAAAACGATGTTTTATTTACATATTTATTCTATCTGGTATTGAAGAATTTAAAAATTTTAAATGATTTTGGGAATTATGTTGTTTGCATAATAATTAAGGATTAAAGTATTAAACATATTTTAAAATTTATTTTAAATGCATAAAAATTAAAAAAAAACAAATAAAATATAAATATGTGTATGTAAAATATTTGTTTATTCCTGCACAAATATTTTAAAGTACAAAAATTTTCACTTGCATCTTTTGAAACTTTATTCACTTTTAAAAAAACAATAATTTTAATGACCCCTAAATCACTATAGACTTACACGAGCAGATGTTTTTCATTTTATTTAAAAATATTCAAAAATGGATTAATGCTTTCATTTTGGATTGACGTTTTTTTAATTGTTAACAGCACATTTAATTAGTTTACTAAATTTTTAGTTGCTTTTTATATTGACAATTTATTCACTGAGGTTTGACTACTTCGTTAAAAAAACACAAACCTCTGCTCTCAGAACACATCATAATACTGCTTTTAATGGTAACTAAATTTTTTCCTGTTTTAAATTATACAAATAATTTAACAGTAACCGGGTCATTTCTGTACATAATATGTTTTTTGAACACATTGATGTTGGTGTATATAGTAATCGATATAGAATACAAAACACCTATTTATAGAAATTTTGTCTGTCTGTGTTCGCATCACGCAAAAACTGCTGGATGGATTTGAATAAAATTTTGTGTCGAGGTCTCTTAGAACCGTAATTCAAACACAAAATACTTGATGTTTCGTTAAAAAAAAATTTTTGTCACTGTTTACAGATCTCTATAATAAATGTTTAAAAACACATTTTTCTAAATTTGAATTTTTCTAAATTTCGGAAGAGCTCTCGTGGTTTTTAGCAAATGTATTTAAAATATAAACAATAAGATATCTATTGCGAAAAATTTTATTTATACTAAATTTCCAAATAATAAGCTGAAGTCTGTATCGTTTTTGAAAAATGATTTTAAAACATGGCTTAATATTTAAGTCTTTTAAAAGTCTGAAATATAAAAAAAAATATGTTTTACATTTACTTAGAATAGAATTATAGCATTGTTACATTGTTCTGCATAAAAATGGGAAACAAAAGTAAGTAAACGAAAAAAAATATTAAGTATTTAAATTTGTAAGAACAATATCCTTCAAGTAAATGTTACTAGTAATTTTCTCTTTACTTAAAGTGTAAGGAATAAGAAACAAAATAAGCAACGGCATTTGCAATTGTTATATTTACAAACCTAAATGATGGTTTAATTGAAAGAATTCTGCTTTAAGAAAAAGAAAGCAAATAAACAGAATTTATCCTTAAGAAACTAGCCTAAAATAAAATAAAATAAAGTTCAAAATTGTAAAAAGTAGAAATAAGGAATCGGATAAAACTATATTGTATAAATAGACCCTCCTTAAATATTGTTAACCATGGCCTCTATCGCACTCATAGATACATCTTAAGATTGTCATGTTAAATGTATTTCCATTTTAAGTTAACCTTGAATTCGCTTTAGGCTCACATTGTGTTTAAACTCTAAAACGAAGAGTTTCGAAGCGAATACTACATTATTTCTGTGAGCTGTGAGCGATTTGACGCTATATTAAAATTAACCGCAGCTGAAAGGAGGTTCCTGTTAACAGTATTCTGCAAAAAATTAGACATTACCTTAAAAAGTACTTACTTTTGTGATTGCCATATTTTGTTACTTGCTTATAGAGCAAATTAGATCAGTTCCCACATAAAGGAAGTAGTAGTTGAAGTAGTTCTTTAAGTTTAAAGAAAATACCTTAAAATACGTACTAATGATTATTAGTATTTCCTGGATAGTCCTTCCGAATGATTATCTTTTTTGAAATTTTTTGCTGGGTACATTTTTATAGACATGATTGTGGTTTATTTATTTATATTTGCTTTCATTATTGTTCAAACAAGAGGAATTTGAGAACAAAATAAAAAGATCTTTATAGTCTCCAACAACTTTTACTATTTTTATGAATTTTTAGACCTTTACTAAATACTAAAAGATTTGTGCCAACCGAATATTATTTAATAGCTTTGCACTATATTTAAAATAAGAAATTTTGATTAATTTAACTAAATGGTCTTTTACCTGCATTACTGAGTTAGCGTCAGCCCAAACCTGATGGAAAACTTACCAGCGGGCACGCTAAGTGTCTATTATAATATATCAAATAGAAACAATAATCAGAAATTTATTAAATTATTAGAAAATTCTTAAGTTAACTAAAAAAGAAGTTTTGATTTTTTCATCCCTGTAAATATTAAGCTAAATTAATGGCTTTACGATTACTAGACAAGAAAAGTTATTTCTCTTAACTGAAGGCATCTTAGAACTGACTTCGCTTTTTATCTCATTTTTTTGTTTTAATCAAAATTTGATTCTTCTAAGTTACCCACCTATTGCTTGTGCTTTTTATTAAATATAAAACTTTAGATATTTATAAATTTATTTTTAACTGCATATTTAAAATTTTAAATACGATCTCATTAACCGCAATATTTGTTAGCTGAAGACCTTAGCTTTAGAGTTTTGTCTCTAATAACTGTACTGCTAACCAGTCTAGGATTCTTATCTCAGTCGCTGCCCATAAAAACATAAAAGGATAACTAAAATTGTCATTCAAAATATTTTTTTTACTCAAAGAAACTTGCCTGTTGTTCTTAAATTAAAATAGTGCTAAGTTTAAGCCTGGCACATTTCCATTAATCTTCTAACATATATTTGGCTATAGCAACTCTACAGTGCGCAGTAGGGCAGATTTGAAATATTTAGACAATAGCTAAGTCGTTTGTAAAGGGTTTCGTCGATCCAAAAACATGGGCATAGCAGAGGCGCATCTAAGTTTTGCTGATGGGTGCCAACCACTTTCCGTTGGTGGCGCTATTTGGTGTCAAATTTGGCTACCACACACGTGAACTTTTTTCTAATGTGTGGCATTTCTTTTTTCTACTGATTTTAAATAGGATATATACTTTTAAGGGCCTAGTTAGTATCTACTAAATTGTGTAATATTCGAGTTTTTAGCCTTTTAAAATTAAACATTTTGATTTTTCAATACTCTGGAACATTTTTTTTCAAAATTCTGGATACAATTATAAGAATATTTTTTAGAATTGTTTATCGAAGTTAGCGAGCAAAATTTAAAATATTTGAAAATTATTGCAGTTTTGTGTATTTTAGCCAGGGGTGTTCGGCTTTTTTCTAAAAAAATCTTCAAAATTACAACAACAAAATCGTCAAAAACGTCATTGGAAATAAAAAAATTCGTCAACAAAATGTCATAGATTAAGTTCTATAATTTAAGAAGGTATTATGATTTTTTATGTAAAAGACGTTTTTAATTCCATATAAAATAAGTCAACCCCTTTATTAAACAATAAAACGTATAAAATACATTAAAAATTTCATAAATTTTACTTGTGTAAGTAATATCATCAAGATTTCTACAAACTAACGTATATAGGTATGTTAAAAAAATAATTTACATTGACCATAAATTAGTGTTAAGGTACGGTCAGATTAGCCAAATGCTTGTCTAAAACGGCGTAAGCTCTAAATTGGGGAAAACAACTTTTGTTCGTTTCAAATACTTATTAATAATTATATTTACTTTAGTTTACCTTTTCAATATAAACGGTAAGATATCATATTTATTATATTGTAAATCGTCATTTGTAACTATACGAGTCAGAAAAGATTCAATAAACATTCGTAAAAATAAGTGGTTATCCTTTTTCTGTTTTTTATTTGGCTAATCTGACCGTACCTTTACTATACTATCTATATTTATAAATTATCAGCTTAATGTTTTTTTATTAAACTTTTATTAATGTTTTTATTAAAATATTCTGAGGAATTATTATTCAAATAAAATTCCTTCGAATGTTTTCGTCTCCAAGGAATTTCGAGTTTTAGTCTTATTTGAACTCACTTAACTAAAAATTCGTTCAACGATAGCTAAAAAAATTGGTAAAACCATTATGTCATAAATAAGTTACATAAATTTAGAAAAGCCATATTGTTACGTAACTCTAAGAGGGCGCTATAGTTGTGTTGTCAGCCAGCTCAGAGCACACCATCAGGGCAGGTCCCAACCCACAACTACAGCCCAGAGGCAAGAACATAAAAAAAACTTTACAAACAAAGGGAAACTCTTTAGAGGAAGAACAATATGTTGCCCGCCCATCCTTGGAAACTTGATTCCTTTTCATACATTTGTGGTGTCCTCAAAAATCCACACGCACATATAATATAACACTAACCTCACATCCAACGTCACTCGAACACAAGACTTAGATAAGAAACATTTTTTCGCTTATCATTAAGACAGAATTCACATATTTTTATTTGAGACATACTTACAACTATTTTTAAACAAACAGAAAAAACTTATTACTAAAACAATTGTTGAACTAAACTTTTATCGGTATATGAAATAAAAAAAATATACAAGTAGTTAATCCTTAACACTAAATTGCTATTACTTGTATCTAACTTCCTTTTGTAGCTAAAAGAAAATAAATTTGTTCCAACTGAATAAATCCTATTTTTTTGTTTAATGTTATGATATGTATTCACCATTAGTATAAAATATGCCATAAAATAAATTAAGCAAATCAAATAAAACTTTTTGTGCATATGTTATTGGTCAACTAAAATCAGATCGAAATACAACTCTTAAAATAAGGACCAAAGATTCCAAAATAGAAATTTCTTACTCTTTTACCCAAAAACTCCACATATTGACTGGGGCTCATGCAATACTTTTAGAGAAATTCGGAGTATATATGGTTTTATATCGGTCGTCTTCTTTTTCCGCTCCAAGCTTTGGGATTTATAATATAAGGGCTTAATTCGAAATATCGATGAAAGCTAATGTTAAATTTTCTATCAATTAGTCAAGCTCTATTAAGAACGCTAAGTTATTTTTAAAATACTTTGATTCTGCCCCAATTTTTCTTGGTATTCTGAGTTATAAGTTGTGATTGTAATATACATTATTAACTAAAAGAAGAATATATTGTAACTAACGATCTTTAACGAACTTTATCAAATGCGAGAACACTCCGGCCAGCTTTTGTTGTTAAGACTGTTGTATAATATAAGCTATCTTAAAGATCAGGATAACTTTATATAAATTTTTTTGGAAAACCTTTATTGGTTTTATGGAATTTTGGTAGGTTTGGAAAAAATTCGCGGCAAACGCGGTTGCTACAGAATATACAGTTACGCAAGAGTTTCGATAATTTTTTCTTTCAATTTTTGTTTTGAATCTGTAAAAGAAACTGATACTAAGAATTTTAGACAACAGTGACTGCTTGGCCGAATTGTATGAAACAGTCTGGCTATTTCATTTGGACAACTCTAAGTCAGGGAATTTACACAAAGAAAAATTGGACAAGCTCGCGCCTGAGATTATTTCAGAGATTATATTTTGTCAAAATTTTAACCGTTTATAATATTGTTGGGATCAATTTTAATTAATTTTCTCTTTGCCTTTTTGAACAGGAAGTTACCACGTCTTATTGTTTACTATTTCCACCCCCAGTTTAAATGCGTCAAAATTGTTATAGCAGAAAGGTAACGATATGTTTTTGACCATTGAAATAAAAGAAAGTGATAATAAATAAACATACAAACTTAAAAAAAAAGTTTTTTGAAATTTCACTTTTTTTTTTATTTTAATTATTAAAGAAATCGCTGATAACGATAAATGCATATATATAACATAAACACCAAGACGCCATTACACTTTAAGATGTGTAAAAAATCGCTTTATGTTTTGTTACTTAAAACTAAAGTGTTCTAAATTTTATTACTGTTTATTTTTTCAAAAATAATTACGAGTATTTTTAGTCTTAACGTACCCATACACTTGCAATATAAGTGTGCAATAATTGATATTGTACAATAAAGTTTCCAATGTGTATATTATATTAGCAATTTGCACAATATATTGAACAAAATTAAAACTCTTTTGATTTAAATTGCGCAAAAAAGAATATTTTGTACTGTGTTGACAATTGTCACTAAACATTATTTAAATTATTGTGACTAAACATTATTTAAATTATTGAATGCCAAATTACTTAGTTTTTTAATTTAAAATAATTTTGTAATATGAAAAAGTAAAGCTTTGTGTGAATAGTTTTGTTTACTTTTCCTACATGTATAAAACAAATTCCAAAAAAGCGTCATTTTTGCTTTTAAACATTGATAAACTTAGTGAGTAGTGTGGATCATAACGCCAATAATTAAAACAATAAAGTACTCATATTTGTGAAGTGTATGGGTATCTTAAGTTATTACTATCATTTGCAAAAGTAGACAACAGGTGAACCAAGCTTCGTAATTACTGTAAAACTGTAATTAAGAAGGAAGTTTAGGTAATATAAACCAGTGTAAATCGATTAACAAAAGATCCCGAAAATTTTTAAAATTTATAATTTTACATTATATTTTAATAAGAAGATTTTGTGTAAGAACTCTATTAGAAAGATGGGTGTCGCAATTATCTATGCAACAAAAGCCTAAAGGTTAATTTAGACTTACCACAACTTTAACCATATAAAACGGTTGTTTAGATAAACCCAGTAAGAAATGGGTGACTGGTTCTATTACAATTTTGTGTTGAAAAACGTTGCCATTCTAGTGCTTTCAGTAGTAAGATGGAATAAAATAAAATACTTAATATAAATACAGACTTGTGTACTGTTTATAAAACATTTTGTTATTATTCCTATTTTAAAGATTGAGCTAAGTTTGTATTAAATTAAAAAATGGATTTACAAGAATTTCGTTGGTATTTCGTTGCTATGCCGCGCAGCGAGGCAGAACCAAAATATTTTGAAAATAACTGTCATTTGTAAACGGCCAGGCTAGTTCATTTATAAGCATAGCAGAAGAGTTTCTGAACTTAAGTACTATCCACTTTCCAGTCGTGGCACTATGTGGACTCTATTGCCTGGCATTTCTTAAATTTTTTTCTGAGTTTTAAAAATTAATCACGGTTTTAACGGCCTAGTAAATAACTATCTTGTCCAGTTTTTTCAAAATATTGGGTAAAATTTTTGGCAAATTGATAAAATCTAAATTTAATGCATTTTTGTTAAGTCTAAAAGAGACATTTATTATATCTTTTTGTTTTTTTCTTTTTTGTTTTTGTTGGAAAACAATTTTTTACGGAACATATAGAAAATTTTAATTTTTGTTTGTATAATTTTACACTAAATTTCGTATAAAACTGATCATCTTTGTAGAAGCGGAAGTCCTTGAATTTCACCTATATTACATCGAAATTTTTACTTCACTCTATATGTTCTGAAATCCCAATTATGAGAGCTGAAAAAGAGGACTGCTATAAAAGTGCTGACTTTTTGGTAAAAAGAGTAAAAAGTTCAATTTTTGTGACTTTTAGTCCTTGTTTTGGGAATTGTGGTATTTCTCAGATGTTCTTGGCTGAATTATATACCCTCATCTTAAAACATGCACCATGACACAGGTTACTTTATAGAAAATATATAACGCTTTTAAGGATGTAAAAAATACTTTTAAATTGACTCACATTGTATTCGAAAATTAGTGGCATGCCCTAAAGCCATAGATTTAACAGCATATATCATTTGAAATTTGATTTTCTACCGTTGTTATATACAGTTGCTTCTTTTTCTGCTTCTTTCCAAGATAATAAAATTTTCACAGTAAACGATGATTGGAACTATGGTTGTGATAAGGGCTACAGCTGTCATTTTGATATGGCAAGTACAATTAAACTTAGATTAAAGTTTTTTTTAAATTATTAGTCAAGGGAGGGCTAAAAAAAGTAAGATACTCGGTTTGAGATCACGTATGTTCATTTTATTTTTTAATTGTAAGAATAAGCAGTTATTTACAGAGTTTTGTGTTAGTTTTGAAGGAAATCAGCCGAACTTATATTGATTATTAGTTATAATATTAAATTAGTTCAGCTAACTACTTCAAAAATTGAAAATGAAATACACAAGGCCAGGCACCATGCATTCATGCTTAGTTCATATGTATCTGTAAGAAGAGAGTATGAAAAAAGAATAAAAAAAAATTACGCACGTGGCTAAGACGACTGTTGGCAGAAAGCACGACTAAACAGATGTGTCGAATAATGAAAAAATCTGGTGTGGGCTTCGTCTAACCCAATTATTATTATTGATTGATTATGAGCTATTTCTCGTATTCTTAATTTATAAATTAGGTGTTTAAATAGATTTTGTTTTCAAAGTTCTCAACCGAAGGTAAAATGATTCCATGAATGCTGACGGCGGATCTAAACTTAAGCCGAATTATGATTATTAATTAATTATAATACTACCAATAAATTAAAAAAATATAAAAATTAAATAAAAATCGTTTCAAACAAATGTACACTGCTTCGTTCTTGGATATAAATTTTTACTTCTTTTTGTACAACAAAGTAAAATTTAGATAAATAAGTAGGTTTATTTTAAGCAGCAATGTGCGGTTGATAAAATAAATTTTTGAAACAAATTATTACAACGAAATGTCAGCGGTTGAATAGAAGTAGTAGCTATAACTTTTCAACGAGCAACGGCAAAGCCACTATCGGAAGTTTAGTTCTCTTTTAGTTCCTTAATAGGAAAAAATAATTTAGGTGGTAAATTAACGGTAAGACATTAAAAAAAATAAATGATTATGTTGAACTGATTTTGAAATTTTCGTTACTAATTTTTAAACGAATTCCGCACTTTTGCTGCATTTTATTTTTGTCATATGTTAGGTTATTATATCCTTTAGCAAAAGTGGAGAAATAAAGGATCTAAGTTAGTCATTCCCTTTCTAATTTCTACAACATCCATTGCCAATCCATAAAGAGTTCTAATGCATAGCGAGGTCGCTTGGGTTATGTGCGTCTGTCCGTCTGTGTTCGGGTTGAAACAAACTTTGCTAAAATACTAGATGAGTTAAAGAAAATTTAAATACGCCAATAGATCAGGCATAGTTTTGTAAATTTTGCTTTTAAAAATTAGCAGGAAAAAAACTACGCCTGCTACTAATTTTGCTATATCATTTGGAACAAATCTAATTTAGTGAAGCAACACCAATAAAAAAAAATTGTGGGGCCATAGTAAACTAAACAAAAGAAAAAAACATCAAGTAGAAGAAAATTGGCGTTCGCCCATATTTTTCGAGTTAGGGGCTTCTGAATCTTTCATAGAAGAGTAGGATTGTGCACCAAATTTTTTTAAGATTTTAATATGGGTATCATTTAAAAGATTTTGAAAAGATCTTTCAAGAAATACTTAAATTTTTAAAAAGTGCTTAACCTATTGAGAGCCCATTTTTGAAAAATTATATACAGTACTTTTTTAATTTTTTTTTTTTTTAATTCTCTGCCACCCCAATAGTTGTTTTTTGAGTGGAGCTACTTCACTACATTAGATTTACATACATAGTAAAGAGTATATAAGATTCGGGATAGCCGAATATAGCAATCTTACTTATTAGTTTTCTTTTCAAATGTATATTCACAATAGCGACTACTACTTATTTACTCAATTAGATATTTATTATTATTATATTATTTATTTTTTGAAATAACCATTCCACATTAGTTGACAAATTTTTTTGCTGTTAATAATAGAACTGAATAATTTATTAAAAAAATTTTTCTTAATTCGAAATCTATTATCTGATATTAAAATAGTTAAACTTCAAAGTTGCAAAACTAAATGGAATTTATTCACTGTCCCTGATTATATGTTTGGCGGTTCCTTTGGATTAACCGATCTATTTACGGTACACAAGAACAATTTTTGGTTCTGATGCACTATTCAACCTTCCAAGAAAAATATTAAATACACAGAAAAAAGTCTACATGAGTCAAACAAATGCTTTGATTTTTAATGGATTTGTGGTTAAAGCATCTTTAGAACTCAATCTAGTGTTAGACAATCCTTTCAATTACAAGTCGTTGAATTATTATTGAAATGGACAACAAAATGCGTACGTTATATTAAAGTGGGAAGATGAAGCATTCCTACAAACAAATATTGTAATCGCAAAATATTTATGTAAAATATCTTCTACTTGTGTTTAATTTCCTGCTTTAGTACAACTGAGGATGCTTTATTCCCCCTTTTGTATGTTTTATAAATCATTTATTTGGTTCTTTTGAACACGCCGCAAAAAAAGCCATATCATCACACATCTATATTACATGAATCCTGACCTAACACAAATGTATTCCAATAATGCCAAGAACTAGAGTTACATTAAAACGAATTTATTTGTAATGAAAAGAGTAAGTTCATTTTATCGAAATTAAAGAGAATTATATCATTTCTCTTATGTATTTACTATTGCTACAGCTCCTTTAACTAAGTAAATTGGAATTATACTCTTAAGTACTGTAATAGTGTTTTAAGTGTATGTGGCACAAATGTGCATTTTTACTTTGAAATTATTTTTATTTACAGCTTTACATGATAATCGTATGAATGCTTTAACGAAATGCCGGTTAATTTGGAACTTTATGTCGATTTCCGCCTAAACTTCTGTTTTGTACTCTTTTATTCACTGTCTGCTTTCTCAATTTGCTTTGTTTGCTTACCTTTGTATTGGTGACTTTTGTTGGTTTGTATTTAACAATGAAGCTTTTCCTGCAGACAAAGATTTTTTTCATGGTATCCTTAACCACTGTTTCCTTGTGCGAAAGCATTATATTGTTTTTATATTTTGCATGTGTTTTTGTATATGTAGTTGTTTCTAAATGTGAATTGCTAAAAGTATGTATGTTCGTGTCCTACGAGGTCTTTTCTTGTTCAGTGTGCGACATGAACGTGTTTTTTTAGTTTTTGTGCCAGCCTTTAGCAAACTGCACTTGAATCGTTGTTTTTTTCTTCTTGTTCCTTTTGAGGGACTTATTCGTGTTTTACAATTGTATTTTATTTTACAAGAGTGTATGTATGTTTTAAGTTCGTAATGTCTCTCGATGTTATTGTCGACAATGTTTTTGTGCAAAAAAGCTTTTCTTCGCATCTTATAAAATACAGTATATTTTACATATTTTTTTCAATTTAATTTTCTTTATTTTTTTTTTTTATAATTTTTTTTTTAAATTTTGTTGCTAGCAAGTGTTGCAAGTACTCAACATTGCTTCAAGTACCTCTTTTTTATATATCTTCTGTTCTTCTATTCCTAGTCAAGTGCATATTGTAATGCGTTCGTTGAGATTTTTTTCTTACCCTACAGCATCACTACAAAAGAGTACTTCTCATTTGCTATTTGTTACACCTCTGAAGGTATTGTTAAAATATTTATAGAGACAAAAAAATACAATGATGAGTTTAATAGCAACAATTAAGAATTTTGCCTATTTAAAACAGTTTAATTGCCATAACGGAGAAGGCTTTTTAATTTTTTTATTTTGTTTCTATTAGTAGAAAATGACTGTGCGATTTTTTTTTTTTTGCATGTAGGAAAAATTTGAAATATTATTTAAATTTAGTTTAATTTAACATTACACTCTATCGTGACAATTATTTCAATTTAGTGTATTATAAATTACAGTCTTTCGTGACAGTAGGTAGTGATTTTTACTGCTCGTGTCCACTATCTTATGAATAAATAATATAAACTGCATACTGAGAGACAGCTGTAATATTAAGCTAAAATGTCTATTTGAATGCTTGACTTTTGACTTGAAATAAGGTTAAAATATAAAGCAATTTAAAATTTTTTTTTAAATTTTGTTTGATATTTAAAAGTAGAAAGAAGAAGATATTAAAAAATTACGAAATTTCAATTTACAAGTTCTAAATTGTAGCTAATTTTTTATAAGGAAACCGGCATTAATATAATGTATAAAATACTAAAAAATTAAAATTGAATCGGGATGAACTCTTTGGAGAAGCCACAGTTTTACTTTCGTTGTGGAGAAAGTTCAGCATCAAATCACGGATTCAAAACTTTCATGTCAACTTAAAATTTTATTTCGATTTGGAACATTGTAATTCTGCCCGATTATTTGGTGCCGGTAATTTTTTAATGTATTCGATTTTTAATTAAACTGTAATCGAAAAAGATCAAAACCAAGGGATTTGTAATGAACATCTCAAAGACTAAAGACATTTAGTTATTTGTTGCTTTTAAATATTAAATATTTCTCTTCATGACTAGGAATAAAATTATAATTGTGGATGCTGTTCGGGTCTTACTTAAAAAAAAAAACGAGTAAAAATGAAACAAACAACATCAGTCCAAGAAATCCAACTTTATCAAGCTACTAAAATCAAATGATTTTAATTATATAGTGCAGGGTGCGTAAGAAATATTAATTGTCTAGCTCCTAGACTATTAAACTGAAGACCTAACCACGGGAGAAGCTATATTTTAGTTCCTTGTTTCCTAATAAGATTATCTTTCTTTCAATATTCATTGGTGAGGTCTTTTAATGGGTAACTTGTTTTTTAATTCCATAAAAAACTATTGAACAAAATAATTTGAAAAAGTATATGGAGGAATCTTTAGAGTCCTGCTGTCATTCCCGGTTAATCAAAATTCAAGGATAATTTCGATTACTAGATTCTTATTACTGCCTATACCCTGCCATTTGATTAATTCTATAGGCTCTGTCCAATGAATTTGTGACATTTTCTGTACTCTTCGTTATGGAAAAGATTCTCATAAGCTGTTAAGTTTCCAGCGGGACACCAATAGGTTATTTTACGTCAGATTTTATTAATCTCGACAGAAGTCCAGTTTCACAAAATCTAATTTTCAATAAACTTGAAAGCGGAATACCCTTTTCAGTATAAGATTTATAATACTAAACAGTCGACTTTTGCCTGCCACAACATTTCTAGTTATGTAGTTTTCAAAGTTGTACAATAACATTTATTCGTTTTCTCTTACGTTTCAATATTTTTTGCCTTTGGCGCTAAGTACGATGAGTATCTGTCCGTTTTCTTTTGGGGTTTTGTTCGGTGTACTAGTTAGATGCAATACTCAAAGTTAGTTTTGTAAAATGTTTGTACGCTACTGAATAGCTTTTTCCTTAGCACGACCATATTTTTTGCACTTTTGTCATTGTGTTTGTGTGTGTGTGCGTTCTTTTCAGTAGAGGTTTTAATATGATTAATAGCATAGTTAAAAGTCAATTTTGTTAAATAATATCTACAGTACAAGAAAGTATAAGAGGAAAAACGGCACACATAAACAAACAGTTTCTAAATCTTAAATGATAAACATTTTTTTCTTTTAATAAATTAAGAAAAATAAACTTAAATTTTTTTTTAATTCTGACAGTTGAAAGGTTTTATTTTACTTATAAAGAAAATTCAATATTTAAAGCTCTTTAATTTAGAAAAACAAGATAAAGTAATCATTAAAAAAAAAAATGTTACAGCTCTACACATAAATGATAGATCTCTATGCATGTACATATATATTAAATTAATAAGCCTGATTATGCGGTTTAAAGCTTGTTCAGGAATCTCTAGTTCTGCGAAGGTGTCCACATACTTAAACTACAGAAAGCACTCAAATCAAATAAATATTTTAAAAATCATCTAAAAGTGCTCAGTCACTCATTCGATTAATTGAAAACTTACCGTTTCAGTGCAACCTTAATTTTCTTCTACTTTTTATTTTTTATATCAACTAAATAACTGAGCTTAAGGACAAAACTGTATCTTTAATGTTTAATTTTCAAAGTTTTTCAATTTAATTTTTATACCGTAATTATGCATTATTTCTTAAAAATGTTTAATTCTCAATAAAAAAGAAACAAAATATAAAATGCATTTCTGATATAAAAGCATCTTCATAAGGCGGTTTCGTTACAGCATTCAATAAAAAAAATATTTATTTGGCATCAATTTTGAATGGATGAAATACAAAATGCTAGAGACTCACTATTGTTTAAAAATCGAACTATTAATACGTAAATTTTCGAACTTAGTGTTTTTTACCTTTAGAGCAAGACAACCGATAACGTTACAATCTAATAAAATTTGCCAATTAAACCCCTTACACCAACAAAAGTGTAGGAACTATTTTTCTATAATTTTATGAAGTAAGGTATTCTTACTGCTGCACAATTACTTAAGTAATGAAAGATTTTTAAAAATCATACTTATTAATTTGTGTCTTAGGCAGCAAAAAAAAAACTTTTTGACAAATTTAGGACGATTATGGATTATTTATCTTAATTTAACGTAGATTATTTTAATTTGTATATATTAAGGTTTAAAATAATAAATAAATTGCTTCATTGCTGCTTCAAAAGTATAATACACCTGTTTAGCACCTTATGGCGCTGCAACACTGTTCCAAGAAAAAACATAGTATAGCAGGGTTGTGAAAAATGAACATTCCTATTTATCTCTCTTCTTTGCCGTCTATTTGCACTACTTTACACTGTTTCATTGTCAAAGAGTTGATACATTTTATTCTGATATGTAAATATTGCTTTTACTGTTTTCTTTAAAATTAATCACACAGATACGTAGATAATTTTGGCCCTATTTAGGCAGGAATAAATAACGTCAAAGATATTTTATATACATGAAGTGACGAGAAAACAGGTGTTATTGATTCCCGATCATGTCTTTTTTAATTTTTTCTAGTATCAGAAAACTCATAAACACAGCAAAAAAGTTTATTTCAACAAAGACATTATATATATACATAAATCATAGCAATATTTTAATTAGTAAATGAAAACTTCAGGCTACGAGTTCCCAATTCTTTACCATAAAATTTTCTTTCCCCTTCAATAAGCTTGCGTGAAAGTCAACGTTAAGTATTTTCAATTGCGTCTACTTCAGGGGAATATAGTGCCGATTAAGAACATGAACATTTGGTTGTTTTGCAAAATCTATGGCATCATTCCCAAAATATCATTCATTAAAAAAAAAAGCCGATTACTTCAGAGTCTCATACGTTTCTTAATCTATAGCAACCTAATAAATCTTCCAATTTTATATGCCTTCTAGCAAAATGTAATAGATTTTTTGTTTACTTTATGTAAGTGCGTTATTTTCTTGCCTTCTTAATTAGGGCTTTCTATATTTTAAATACTTGTTTGGTTACAGGCTTTAGACTTGAATTTTGGTAACTAGATAAAAGAGATTAAAATAATTTTCTTTTTATAGTTTTTAATGTCCTTCAGTTAACTGGGAACAAATTTATGACTTCGTCTAATTTTTCTTGCATAGCCCCGATAGTAACATCCTTGCTGCCGATTAGCCTCGATTTTTGGTATTTCCGCTATCAAAAATAAATTACTCTTGCCAAAGTTTAATTAATGATCAATAAAAATAAATAATTTTTTTCTGTTCACTAGTTTAATGTGCAAATTAAATGCGACTGCTTGCAAAAACAATAAAAATTAAAAATGCAAAGGGATTTTATAAAAAAATATTTATTCATGTTACATTAAGATTTAGTGTTGTTGTTATTAGTCTTATCCTTGTGAAATGGCCATTCCGACGGTAGTAAAATATTAGCTATTGACAAAGAAATCTAACACAGAATTAAAAAATTTTCATTCACCTGATTAAAAGCGTATATCTGAACATTGTGAATTTCGGTCAGCAGTTTGCCTGTTTCCTGATTTCCAGGAAAAGTTAAAATTTTCCCATTTCAAGAGAAAACTAGTTGAAAACAGAAGGAAAATAGAACATAGCGTCAAATCTAGTATTTTACTTAAGTAGGAAACTGTTTGCTGATTACCATAAAATACAAATAATGCATTTGTTATCTTCTGCTGTTCAACTGTATCTCATCTCATTATTATTTAATATATATTTAACGTAGAATATAAAAAAGCAAGTTTTATTTACTTTGACATGTGTGTCGCGTTTTGAAAAATAGAGAAAAATAAAATAATTAGTTTGCAAAATTTTTGCTTTATCTCAAAACGACAAGTAGATAAAACTAATACATAATTATGCTGCTACATTGAAAAATGCTTTCTGGATACCGATTAGTGAAGTTTAGCACTGTATTTTTCTCAACAGAATAGGTATCAATTGAAATTAAAAATTGTTTAAGGCTCTAAATGCTAAGAGTGCTGGTGTACCTAAACAAAGTAACATTTTAATCAAACATTTTATATCTAATCGCGAAAGTAACAAAACAAAAATCTAAAATTTTTAAACGAAATACCTACCTACACAGGAAGCATTACTATTTTGCTTACTAGTCATCATAAGAAGAGAGCTCGATTTATAATTGATAATGAATTCGAAAAAATAATACGTTTTGAAATGAGAAAAAAGTATCTATTTAAAAGATTGTATTTTATAACTCATGATTATTAAAGAGACTGGTGTTACATAAATATGTAATTTAATTTAATTTAATTTAATTTAATTTTCATTTCTGTTTAAATAAATCTAACATAAGATATAATTTTCACCTTATTTATAGCATATTTTCTATTTTTAACGCTTTCTTTGTAGGTATATTGTTTTTTTTTTTCAAAAAAAAAGTTAATTTTATTAAATACGAACATAATTTTAATATTAAGGAAGGTTTGTTCTGGGTATATGTTCCCTATGAAACATTCTTAGTAAAATGAATAAATGCAAGCATGTACGCATACACACATTCAAATATAATTACATACATAAGTGTACATGTTAATATGTATGTGACATTATATAAACAGAATATAGCAGTATATCGAGGCCTAACCTATCCTAACTCAAAAATTGTCACAATCAACAGCAACAGAAAACAGCAAAAACCAAAAACAGAACAAATTCAAACTAAAACAACAAAAATACTCAATTGCCTTCAAACATGACTGAAGAGTATACAAAGAGTTTAAATAATACAGAAACACAAATGCAGCAATAACAACAAGAAAAGAATACTTAAAAAAATATACCAAACTTTAAACATACCAATTACTAACACATGCATACATACTTATATACTCACATACATATTATCTCACACTTGCACAAACACTACATGTGCATTTGTAAAATAATTGTTACCCGTAATAACAAATTGAGTAAGGACCACAGGGCGTCAGTTGAATGCCAACATAAAAAAGCAGCCACATAAAAACATACATACATATATATTTACTAAATACGAATACGAGGTATAACGAGCAAAATCAAACCGAAAATAAAATTCAAACTGAATTAAATAAAAAAAAAACACTTATATTAAGAGCGTACAACAATGACTGCGTTAAACAAATCGTTTGCAGTACAATAATAATAACAAAAATAAATTACAATAACAAAAAAAGCAGCAACAACAGTAGGAAATTCCGTTGCTGCGTATTAAAATACTTTCAGCAATTAAATGGGGTCCAAAGTCTAACAAACGGCGCTTGTTGGTTTCGGGGAATTCCTTTGCAATCGTGCATGCTGCTCGTGGCCGTCTGCTTTTTTGTTGCATTTCTGTTTCAAGACTCATCGCTTATCCCGAACGGAGGGTGCAACAAGCTTTTAGTATGGAGGGCGACCAACATTTGATAAACGAACTTTATTACACGATGGTACATCGTGTCTCAATTTTGGAACAAACCCAGACGGTAGACACCAAGAGAAGAAACCCAACACAATTTGTAATGTGGAAAAGTACGGTGAATGAGGAGGTAGTTGTATGACATCTGATACACACACACAAACGTAAAAATAAAAAATTTTTCGAAACATATTGCCAATTCGATTGGGAGTACAACGCATGTCATTTCAACGTTTATTTGAAGAGTGCACCCAAATAAAACACGACGAAATGCATTTCGGTTTACGCTCCAAAGAGAATCATATCAAGAAATAAGCTGACAATAAAGAGAGTAAATGGATTTTTATCAGTAATTAGTACGCGCTTGTACCGTGAGATACATATTTTATATGCAGCTCAATTTATTTAATACAGGTCTGCAAATTTCAGAATGCATATATGGGTGAGTAAATGTGAGTGATTAGTTTCTCTACAAAAAATTGCAAACATTTTCTGTTGGACAAGGGAATGAGGTCGTCTGCTGCATAATATCAGTCTAAAATCAGCAGCGGCCAGTGTATTTATGGGTACTGCTGAGGTTTGTATGTTTTGTTTTTTTATTCATACGATTGTTTTGCGTTGTTGTTTTGTGTGACTAGCAAGAGTTTATTGTTCCAGTGACTGCAGAGACTGTTGTTGATACTGAAGATATCAAACGGCATTTTTTATTCTTTTTGTTCGCGTTGTAGTTGATTTATCTTCTTCTTATTTTATCTAAGGTCTATTTGGTGTCAAGGCGCCGACGCATTTTTATCTTCACTCTCTTTTGCGTTTGTCTACGTAAAAGCAAATATTTTTACATTATTTTCGACTAATTGTACCAACGGCCTCCTTAGAAATGTGTAATTTTAGCACTATTTTGCAGGAGCCTAGATTTGATTTTGGGTTTTTAAATACACAGAAATAATACTAATGTTATTTATTTTCATTTCTGATTCTAGAGACGCCCATCCAAATACTCATCCCTTTAAAGGTCTGCTATTGTCTGCTACTGCTTAAGTCAGCATCGTTATTCCTTTCATTCACTTCAAGCACAGTGTCTGTTAGACTAACAAAGGTTACCAACAGTAATTTTTTGCTGGTCTAATGCATGTAACTACATAGATTCCTAAAACATTATATCTAAAAAATAAAAAATTAATTTTTAAAGCTGATTAGATAGAATGTTTTACTTGCTTTCTTGTCACAAATTTCGGTGAACAAGAAGAGGCCTATCTTCTGTAGCTACATTCCTTTTTTTCTTATGAAAGTTGTTACTGCTGTTTTGTATATATTCGCCTTTTTAACAACTTATTATTACTGTTTCTAATCTGATCACTGCCTGATCTTTTTTTTTCTATCCACACACACACACACTACAATTCACTAGTGGTGTCGCTATAAACGTATAGAATTCACTTTATCATAAATATGCGCCTCAGTAACATTATCTTTTTCAATGCAGAGAACTTCAGACACGTTTATAAAGAAACGCTTTTTAGATTACCAGCTGGTTTAAATATCTGTTGCTCTTTTCATAATGAATTTCTTTCACGATAGATGCCGCGAGGAAAAACTTAAAAATAGCTATTGATTTCCACACAATAATTGCCTACAAAAAGTAGGATTTTGTAACCAATTATTAATGCAGTATTAAATCATGTGATACATGAGCATTTTCAGTTTTCAATAATTAAAATATATCTATCCTGACCGTCCCAAGCGAGCCTGACCATTTGTGGATGTAGATTTACATTTCTTTATTCAAATAAAGTTTTTTGTAAGTACTTTTTTACATGCTCTAATACGAAGGTATATTTATTATATGACGAAACTTTGAAATATGTTTTTTCATTATTTAAAAAAAAAAAAAAAAAACAAGATGAAATAAACTTATTTAAAAATGGCATATTCTTAAAGTTTTGTTTTGATTTTAATTAATATTCATAGCTATAGTATGGACTTGCCCTTTTCAAGCAATCAACTGCATGAACAATTTTTTGCCAAGAAAGTTGCTGGGAATATAAGAAAATCTAGCTGTGCTCAGTCTGTTATTATTTTAAATATTTTTCGGAACAAATTTCAGGTGAATTAACTTAGAAATCTCGTGATTTTTTCCTTCTGTTATCACAGCATTTATTTGCAATCTGGTTATATATAAATATTTGTCATGTCAGGACAAACGCTTTATCTGAAATAAGATTTGCCAATTATTAGTGAATTTGCCATAAAAAATAATCAAAATGGCCTTAAATCAGTAATCAGTTCATTTTGTTTATTAGAATTTATACAAAACGATCTTATCGTAGAAAGAAGAAAACATGAAATTTTTCTCAACAGTGGCTTGTGTGGACAAGGAAAGTAAAATGCTAAAAGGAAAAATAATAAATTAGATACAGGAATTTGATAAATAAAGGCATAAGCATGCATGTGAGCCTTTTTTAAACGATTCCGTTGTTTTGCCATATGGGCGCCTGCACTTTATAGCTGTTGTTCTCTAACTACAGGCTACCTTACCATCTGATCTGCAGTTCTAATAAATTGGCGTATTTGCTTCTATGACTACACTAAAAACTATAAGTTCGTTTTAAATTTGTAGACTTCAGGTCGTTTGAATGGATTTTTTTCAAATGCTATCTTTTCCTTTTACTTTGTTCTTTCACACACCAAAATCTTATGAAATAGAAGCAGCAACTTGTTAAACTCTGCTTTTTCTTACCCAAGACACAACCCAATTTTGTTGATACAGATATGTGAAGGTTCGTAACAATACTCCATAATTACAGTATTTTTAAGCAAATGAAAACCCAAAAACGTTAGTTTATAAGATTAAAAAGAATTTGTGTAATTTAACTAAAATGTGAGAACTAGAAGTAATTGTTTCTGCACAGAGACAACTTATAATAAACTTGCAGTACTACAGCTATAGTTTGTTATAAGATCGAAATTAGAGGCATTTTATTTCGTTTTAAATTTTCATAAAAATTCTTTGACAAGCTTACTTTAACTTAGCTGGTCATCTGTTACGGCTGCAAAGAAACTCACTCATCCAACTTGGCTGCTTTATACAACGTACATTAATGCACTGTTATGTTTGCTAGTTATATATTTTTTTTAACTGTTTGACAAACATTTAAAAACCTGGGAATAAAAACAGAGCTGCAACTGCATTATTTCTGTTTTACAACGTTGACGGCAACGACTATTAATACTACTACTCCGCCGACTGGCTACAACGAACAAAGTCGATAATGGTAAAAGCAAAAATTATACAAAAGAAAATAATATAAAAAAACACAATATATATGTAAAATAAATAAAATTTAAAATACAACAAACAACTAAAAACAGAAATTTGCAATACACACATTTCTCGTTGAGTAAGTTCAAGTTGTAGTTTGGCATGCAAGCGTTTCAGTTAAAACGGAACTTTCACAAGGAACGGTTCAAATAACTCGTCTGGTTGGCTTGATTGGTGGCAAAATACATTAAAAGCAAATCAACTCAAAATAATTTTAAACTAAACAATAAAATACTATATAAGATACAGCCATAATTACGAGGCTTGATAATATTTCAGTACAATTATAAAAAAAGAAATGTATTTAAATCAATTAAAAAAATTAAATACAAAAAGATATTGCATTGAATTAAACAAAAACTGCTGCTTGGCTGGCGTTTCATTTTTATGTTGGCCAAGACAAGAATATAAAATATCCAAACAACAATAAAAGCAAGAAATAAAAAAGTTACCATAAAAACTAGTGTAACTGTTCTTTTTTTCTAAATAATATAAATATAAAAAAATATAAAAAAATCCACAAAAATTTATTTAATAAAAAAGACTTTCGCAAATATACTCGTATAAAAGAAAAAAACACTAAAGTAGCGGTTTAATAAATGAACAAGTAATTAAATAACTAACACAATTGCAATTGCAAATAATAAAAAAAACTAACAACGTTAGATAGCTACAAAAACAAATATTGATAATTAATGTCATTGTGCTAAGATGTTGGTTAAATTGGTTAAGGTAAAAGAGAGCCAAAGAGAGACAATAATTTGAAAAATTTGAAAGTCAAGAAATTCAATCACTAGTAACCACAGACAAATGTCAGCTATTTTTAGTAAGTTGTGTTGGCGATTTTTCCATTCATTGTCAGAAAAAGAGAACAGAAAAACTAACTTTAAAAAATGTCTGTTAAGAAATTTGCAATTAATAAAAAGCAAGTCTTACTTGCTTAGAATTTAAAGTTTTGATGTGGCAATTTATATATTTTGATTTTCACTGAAAACATCACACATACATACATACGTACATATATATAAATTTTAAAGTAAGAATTTGTTATAGTTCTACATTAAAAATTAAAAAGAAAAACAGTTAGCGGCACATGTTATTAAATATTCCTATATTTAAGTTTTTAAATAGTATTAAAGGCCACTTAACCTGTCTGGTGTTAAGAGTTCGAAAAAGTAAAAAAAAAATCGTAATTGTTGAAACATAACTACCGAGAAAATCTTAATATTTATTTTAAGATGAAACAAAAGTGAGTCAGTCCTCTAAGTTACTGAAAAAATAATATCCCCATTTTTTTTTTCCTAAACTACTTCGGACTAATGCAAGAACGTTCGAAAAGCCTTTGAAAGGCTCAAGTAAAAAAATTAATACTTTATACTTTTCTAACACATACAGCAGTAATATTTTAAAGTATTTAAATTATTTAGTTTTATTGACTTTCACACAAAATGCAACGCGATTCGCATTTAAAAATAATACTATGAGCAAGTTATAAAATATCTTTTAGTATACACCTAAATAAATCTTAATAAAAAGTTTTTAAAATAATTGGTCGTTTTATATATTCTATTCAGTAAATAATTAGAATCCTCATTCTTTAAAATATTAAATTATAATGTATACAGGAAAAACAGAATTTTTTGTATATATTAATAGCTTGAATTACGGCGTTATCAGATATCAAATAAGCTTATAAAAAAAAGCTGAAATTAAATTTCGTTCATTTCGCGTTAATTTTAAAATTTAAATACTGATTATTTTATAAAGCAGTTTTAAGTAATAATGCCTTTAAATTAAACACCTTAATTTCATATCCGTTCTATTAATTCGAAATTATGACATTTATAATAGAGGAACTTGCTAATCGTAGCATATCTGCAAGTCTAGCATATTTGCAACGATTTTTACTACAAAGCGTGATTGCCTTTCCAAACGTATATCAAACTTATTGTAACAGCTGATTTTATAAACAATAATAAATTATTTAAAAGTAAGATTTGTAAATCGTAAAGGCTTTTATTTTTATTACAATGTTTAAGGAAACAGAAAAAAGCAGTCATCTACTTATTGCTTAAATATAATTGCAATAGTTTGCTGTTAGAAGTATGCAATAGTTTTTAGCGATCTAAGTGTGCTACGGCGTAGCAAATTTCAGTTCAATATAGCACATATGCTACGTTTGCAACAGCAGTTTGCTACGAAGCGTGAGTTGCCATAAAAGTTTCTGTTTTAGGGAAATATGGTTAAGACTCACTTTTTGCTCATTTAAAAAAATTAACCTCTAATTTATTCGAACCCTCTAAGCTGATCATTTATTAATTTAACATAAAAAATTATTACATATATATATAATTATTATTATAATTGCTTATATCATATTAAAATATGGAATCAATAGGTATTAAAATTTTCTCCTTGTAGAAAATAAAATAAAAAACAATAGTAATTTGCAAAATGTTTTCAGTTTTATATTTTCCTTTGGTTTAAATATTAAATTTCTGTAGAACAAATTAAGCCTCTTATTAGTTTTTGTTATTAAATTATTTAATCAAATTAACACCTGTATTTATAGAAAGTAAAGCAAAGAAATCTACATGGATGTTTTAAAATTAACAATTCATATTTACAAAAAATTATTTTTAACTCTAAATTTTTTCCAATACAATAAAAATGTTAAATATCTCTTAATTATTAATACTAGGAAATAGCTGAAATTCGACAGTTTTAAAACAAGTAATTGATTGTTAAAAAAAGAAATTTTAAATATTAGCCAAATTCATTGCTGTATTACTGGCATTACATTAATAGCAATTAAAGCTTTTTTTGCTCTGGTATATATATATATATATATATATATATATATATATATATATATATATATATATATATATATATATATATATATATATATATATCTTGATAGATAAATACATTAAAATACCTCTTCAATGTATTTAAAAAGGTATTAAAAAAAACTAAATTTTTAAAAGCAGAAACTTCTAAAAATTTTGTAATAAATAAAACTACAAGTTAACTGTGATAACAAAATTGCCTTTTTATTGTAACTGCTAGTGATAGATGATAGCAATGACTAAAACGCCTCGAATATCATAAAAGCATTAAAACTAATATTGGAAACAAATAATTTTCAGTTCAGCTCGTTGTGAAAGAGCTGTTATTGCAGCGTCCATTTCAATAGTATTTAAGACACCTAACCACTTGTCAGTGGCCCAGTTTGTTAATGAAAAGTAAGTGGATTAGCTCCGTTTATTTGTTTGTTTTTTTGGATAGCCAACTATTTACGCCAAAAAATATATTTTGTTTTGTTTAACAAAATGCTAAAACTGTTCTTATAATGATGTTACAATTCTGGTATTAGTATTGCTGTTGCTGCTAACAATGCTGAAGCAGCTGTTGCCAATAACAGTGCTAAAAGTGGTGTTTTTATTAGTCAAACTAGCAATGGCTATTGTGATGGTGATGATGATGATGTTCTTAATGATAATAATGTTTCTGTCTGATTTCGTGCAATTCCCTGTAATCGTTGTACTGAAATCATTTCATATTTTTCTTTTATGGCTTTATCGCATGACGTTGGCAGTAACAATATTCATTCGTCCAACGGTCGTTGAACGTCTCGGTTTATTATTGTTATTAATTTTATTTACCCTACATACCTACTAGACAATTACACATTGGTGCCTGCTGGCTGCTGATTAAAGTCATCCAACCAACCATCATTTTTATCTAATGACGACTTAACATCCATTCAACACACCCGCCGCCTTAACCGATATATTTTATTTTCTGTTTTTGTTGGCCATTTCTTCTACTTTTTCATCGACTGTTTCTTTGCTGTTGCTTGCTTGCATGTAAATGTTTGTTTTATTGGTTCATTCAACCATTGCAACCCATTTAGTCTACAACTATTTGCAGTAACTGCCTTCTACTCATACAAGTCATTCACTACTCGCTCATACACATATGTAGGCAAAATGAACATGTAAAGAAATTTGAAGTGCTCATAACTATTGACACTGCAACTACAACTCGCTCGTACTAGGCAGACGATTTTTTTTAAGCTTTCTTTCTATCTGTCATTTCATCTAAGGTGCTACTAGTGTTACAAAAACGTCAATCAAACCGCAAACATTTCAACTAGTATCTTAAATTTCAAATCCATGAGTCTAGAAACAGATTTATTAAATAAAAAAGGAGTACGAAAAAATATTTAAAAATAAGTTATTAGAAAAATAAGAAAGCACTATCTGTGTCTAACATTTTCATTCATACTTGTCTTTTCTGTCGTTTATTGTGTAAATTGGCCTGTATTTAAGCTAAAAAACTTTTTAGAATTATACAAACGGATTAATGTCCAAGTGTTATTTTTAATAGTGTGTTAAATAGTTGTCTTGCAACATTTCAACTTAAAGTCTGTCGTTCATCTTGAGTGTCAAGTCTATCGGTGTCAAGTCAAACAGTCATACTTAAAAAAACAGGAAACAATCTGCTCAAGTGGTAAAATGTTTTACGAGCCAGAATTAACGAAAAACAAAAGAAAACCCAAAAAATAAATCGTAGCAAATTAAAAATGATAATTCAAATATAACGGGCAAAAGAACTTGTTAAACTTTTTTTTTGTTCATCATTTATCAAATACCAGGAAATAAAAAAAGCAGCAATAACAGCAAATAAAATAAAGCTTGCAATGTTAAGAAATCGCCATTACGCAAATTACAGCTAATTAGTGCTTAAGCAAGAATTATAAACAACAAGAACAAGAATACCAAAAAAAAAAGAGGCAGAAAAGAATACCGCCCATATTTCAACATTTCAACTTAAAGAGAATTTAATAATTGGAGCAACATTACGACCAATAATAAAAAACAACTATTTAAAGATTGTTAATCTCTCTTGGTAAGTTGCATTTCTTCATAGTTTTTATGTTGCAGTTATTTGATTTAAAACTAAATAAAAGTTTAGATTAATAGAAACGCTCAAAAAGCAATATTTTCATTATATTTTTTTCAAATTTTTTGTTTTCTAAATACTAAGAAGAAAATATTTAATCTTATTTTAAATATGAAAATTTATTTGTTAAATATTCCTTAACCATACATTTCATCAAAATTTAATTTCGTTTTAAAAAATTTTCAGCACTAACAAAATGCGGGGCAGTTGATTGCATTATAATTATAGTTATTACTTAATGTATATTATTATAGGCCAAGCGAAGTCCTGATAACAAAATTAATTAGAATCTACTTAATTTTTTTTTTTTTTTGTAAAAAAAAAATAATTTAGCTGCATTACAATTTTTTTAACTAAAAACAAAAGGTGAACAATATTTATGTACATAATAGTTTCTTTACCTCGTTGAAATATTGTTATTATAAAATATTTAAAAAAAATTAAGTAAAACTTAAAATTTTTTAATAAATTCTCCTGGTTATACATTCAAAGATGAGATAAAGTAAGTTTCGTAAACCGAGTACAAAAAAAAAGAAGAAAAAAAAAACTACAGCAACAAACCATATGAAGCAGAAAGGACATTTTACTGACTGATTTCTCGAATCCGTATAAAAATCATTGAAAACCTTCAGAAATTTACTGTATTAAATTGTAAATTTGTACTTTCTTGGTTCATCTTAAAGTTGTCTAAAAGTTATTTTCTGATGGCTTTTCTAGGAGCTCTTTATGTATTAAAAATATTATCTTTGTGTTACTTAATTAATAACAGACAAAAATTAAAAAAAAAAGAATATTGATTTACATATTTGAGAAGCTTTTTCTACATATTTCGTTCTGTCTTTAGCTGTCTGAAATAATTTTGCACTAGATGCGGTAAAAGGAAATATTTATAAATGTAAAATTCCACATCTCAGATATATAGTATAGCATTTCTCTTATGATGGGCCTTATACTCACAGATAGCTCCCACACAGGCACCTGTCAGAAGTTCCTTTCCAACCGCACTGATGTACGAGTATAATCTCGTCTGTAAATTTTTGATCTGTTTTACGCGAAATATTCTTAAACTCGATTAATCACAGTTATGTTCCATTAATGTCATATCCTGAGTTGTAATAAAGAGTGCTCCAAAGAGACACAGAATTTAGTTAATTTTTTTGTTTTGTCTTTAGAATTTAAATCTTACTTAAGATGCTAAAAATTTTTTATATGTTTTCTATAAAAAAAAAAAAAAAAACTTTATTAATTAAAACTTTTATTTTATATATGGGTTTTGATTAAAAACTTGTTTTTTGTACTTTCCCTCGCTTTACTTTTCTTATTCTAATTCAAAATGTATTTACGGTATAATTTGATAAATGCATTATTATTTTTCAATTCTGGTTTAAGTTCATTAATAAATACGATTAATTTTAAGAAAAATTAGTAAATTTTTTTTTTAGATTAATATATTCAAAATAACTGATTTAAGGCTGGATTTTACTATAGTTATGCGAATGTCATTGATTGATTACATGTAAATATTTGCTTTATGTGTAACAATAAATTTTTTCGTAACATTTATATTATTATAATTTGTTTTTCTTTTAAAAAGTTGAAAAATTTATATATCGATACTCAAATCAGTACAAAATTTACAACTTTTTATGACTCAATATCTAACTTTGGAAAAAAAGGGCAATAACACTTACAATCCCAATCAAAGATGTTTCAAGAGTTTCTGGAATACAATCTAAAATGTATACTATATTGATGGTTAACCATTACACTATTAAACGGTTAATGTTGAATTTTCTATACTATTAATACAATCAATAAATATATTTTCTTTATCTATTAGAGACTATTTTAAAATTGTCACAAACTCAAATCGAACGAAAGACATAATCTTTAAGTATTAACGCAAGAGTATTAATTTCATTCAAGTATTCTTTACTATATGTATTCAGCTTTTATATCTAAATAATTTAAGCAAAAAAAATCTTCTGCTCCTGACTATAACTTAAAACGTATAAAAAGTATTTTACTTAAGAATATATAATATAATAATATAAATTACAATAATATAAATTTTAATATAATAATATAAATAATCATACTTTCTGTTTTAAAAAGCATTAGCATAAAAGTAAGTTTAAAAAGAAATAGGAATTTTTATCTACTGACAAGATTTCTCTTACGAAAAAATCTTGCGTCGCTAAGTGCTCATTTATCATACAAAAAAAAAAAGTAGAAAAAATGCCAACGAAATTATGAATGTTAAACTCGCTGATATCAGTCATTGCAATTTCATTTCAATTTTCTACGAAACATCTACAAATCGAAAGCAACAATTTGCACTAAATAAACCCGCTTGTATATAATTGATAAGGAAATTTCCCTATAGAAAATATAACTTAATAACACACACGTAATACGTTTATTAAGCCCCCCTTATACTTAAAGTGTAAAACGCTTGTTGATATTTCATTAAACTCAATTGTTAAACTTAGGAGCAAATGATGATTTCAATAAATAACGAAAATATTTCTCACCTGCATAAACGCCAACACTGATTAAATAATTATTTCTTCTTCTGACATTTAAGTAACGGAAACTTTCCAGTAGCAAGAAAAAATTTTTTATAATAACATTAAAATGTCTTGTAAAATTCTTGTTTCTCTTCTAAAGCTCGGCTTACCCCATGTTGAATTTAAAATTTATTTGAAATCATTATTAAGGTATATAGTAATTGATGCCTTTAAAAAAAATTATAAATATTTCATGATATTTTAACACAATGTTTATCATCAAAAATTAAACAGTAAAGATGCCCTTAGGCAAAATGCTTTTTACAGTAAAAATCCGCCTGTAACTCCTTAAGTATGTCAAAGTTGTAATTTTTACAAAGGCTTAAAATTTTGCCTATAAAATTAGATGCAAATTACGTCTAACATAACTTACAAAGTAAATAATTATTTACAACATTTGTTTTGGTCAGCAGCTCTGTCAACTCTATTCTGCTTTTATCGATATAAGAGATTTTTCCATTTTTTGGTCATTTAAAACGGTATAAGTGAAGATGGAAAAAGTTACAGCACTGAAAGTTATTTGCAATCAAACACGCTCTTTTTGATGGTGTTTGGTTCCTTTGGACGAGCCAAATCGTTCTCCTATCTTTCAAGATTCTAGAAGAGCAGAAGAGTAATTTCTAAGTATTACAAAAAAAAGAAACTTTCTAAGTGATAAATTTTTATGTATTTTTGATAGATGTATTAAACACAATTAATGTTTTAAATCGGTAACGCGATAAATCTGTATGTATTTTAGCATGGAAAATCTGACAAGTCATATGTAAAAAACATTTCATCTAAAGGCACCTTAAAACGGATGACTGTGGAGAAATCATATAAATATGGCAATTTTTTCATGCATAAAACTCAACCTGATATACTTAAGTCAAAAATCTGGTTCATTAAATGAGAATTATATTCAATCCAGAAAACAATACTTAAATTTTTAATACAAAAAACATTTACTTTTAATTTTTTCCTTTCACTATTTACATACATACGTACATATCAAAGACAATCAATGTATATAATTGTGTATAGCTTAATTTCGGTTTATTTTTGTATTAGATTGGGCTTTTCAACAGTTCCAATCAAAAACGACAATAATTTTTTATATTTGGAAAAGAAAACATAAAAAGTCTAAATTTCTGTCCAGTTTTGAGAGATTAAATATACGATTTTCAGTCGTAAATCAAGGCAAAGGCAAAATTTATATCGTAGGCTTAAAATGGCAAATATGCTGTAATACATCGCTACATTTAAATGCAGCAATTTAATGAATTGCTGGTACTTTATCTAGTTTTCATTAAATACTTTTCAAACCACAGGTCTCCTGTCGTCGCTTCGTTACATTCCACCAAATAATTTACGTTTGCTCACTGTATTGAAGACGTGATTGAATAGGTGGTAAACCAAGAAAAAGCGATCGTGATTTTAAATTTTACCGGAAAAATAGAATATTGAAGTCAGAATGGTTACGTTGTTAAGACGAATTTGAAGTAAGAGATATCACGAGTACAGGGATAACAGCGGAAGCATATTATGACTTTATTAGTTTAAGTGATGGGTCTGATACTTCTTTGCTTTTTATAGGATAAATTTAAAATTCTTTTTGCTAATTTTAAGTTTAATAACGAATTAATTATTTCAAACATCCGATCTGAGCAATTAATACATTTCAACACAAATTGACATTGATTTTTTGTTTTTGTTATTATTACAATATATGCTTAGTCACGTTACAGTTATTTTTATATTATTTGTGTGGTTTCTGTTGTAAATCAAAAATAGGTTTAAACCAGTTTGTTGGTTTTTTTCCCGCTTTTATTTTTAGAACTCAACTGGAATAGCTAAAATCCATTTAATATTCATTGTAAAGGGGGTGGCCCTAAGCAGTAAAAGTTCTAAATAGAAAATTTTTGATTCTTCTTCAATAATCACAGGCACTTCCATTGAATCAGATAACATATTTAAAAACTAAATTTTTATTATTATCTATCCACTGTGTGACTAAAGTGTTGCTAATAACTTAAAGAATGACTGATTAAAAATAAATATTTCTAGTGCTTTGCGCATTAAAAACTTTTTAACAGTTCTGAATAGACAGATCTTGTTCTTAAAGTAAAAATAATACGTACATGTAATATATTTGTCATTAAAGTTAGTTAAATAAAATGGAGCGTACCTCACAATGGCGACACCCCATACTTTCTATTTCAATGTCCGAAAGATGGCCATTAGACAGCCCTAAGGGCTAATTGCGGCACTCGATGTTGAACTAAATTGCAATAGAGTTTAAATGTAAATTTCGACCGATATCAAGTGCCAAAATTTAGCTGTTGTTCTGTAAATCGAAATCTTGCCACTCTACCCGCTTTGAAATCAAGTAAGGAAGCCTAGTTAAAAGTAATTCCAGTAGTATCTTTTTCTAATAGAAGCTTGTGAAATGTAAAAAAAAAACTTTATATAAAATTTGAACTACTCTTAATAGAGCTTCAATAAATTTGGTTATAATAAATAGTCGCATCCGTTTCTAACCAAGTTTAAAAGCAAATATAAAAGCCAAAAATACCTCGACATTTTAAAGTGTTTAAAGTAAGAAAAATAAATAAGTGGAGACATTTTTTGCAAGAAGTTGCCCTTTTTTAGTAGGACATTAAAGTTGATAAAAAAAGAGTCAACTATTTTTTTTTTCTAATGTTGTTGTATTGGACAGGCTCAATTCGTTTTGTGAATCTTTTAGATGAATTGACCAATTGGAATAAATAGTTGCATCGTTAACGTCAAATATAACAAACGTAAGTTAATAAAGAAGAAATACAAATAAGAGTGCTGCGGCATGCTATCTCAAAAACTTATTTTTTTTTTTCTTATTTTTATTTTGTCCATATAATTGCTGTTATACATACATACATTTAATTAATCTTAAGTCACAAAACATATTAAGGTTATTAAAAAATCTCAAAAAATAAAACATTTTATCAACTTCTACTTTGGTTAAAATAATTTGCTTATAGTTTTTCAAAATTATAAAATTTTATAATTCCAATAAAAGCTTAATATAAAATCAAAAGCAAACTTTTGTTTATTTTGACAGTTGACATAATTTCATGGTCATTAAAATATAAGAATCCAGTTCTTTCTTAGTAATTTTGTTTTGTTTCTATAACCCATTTCAATTTGTTGCTTTTTAAAACAGCATACCGTACGTACCGTTATATATTTTTAAGTATTTAAGCAAAAATTGTGTTTGTTTAAATTTTTGTGTGGTGTAAGCTAAGACAAGATTTACGGTTTTTCTAACGACAACATTCCTTCGACAACTTAATGTCAGAATAGTTAAAAAATGTGAAGAAAACAAGTCTTGACTGAATGAATACGAGTACCAGCTGGCAAAAAATTCTAACTAGAGAGACGACAAGAATAACAGCACGAAGGCAAAAAGAAAGCAACAAAAAACTTTGATGATGGTCTACTGACTACAAAAACTAGTAAAGCAAACGCAGTCAACCCAGCAAACAAATTCTGCAAACCTGAAGGAGCACATACATACATATCTACACTCACAAATCTGATAAGAAACAACTTAAGTCAAAATAGTGTTTGAAATTTAATTAATTCATCTACTTAAGAAATATTTAAAAAACAGCGCTTAATATAGCCAAATAATGGCGCTGGAATTGTGTCATTCTTAGCCTTATCCATTCCTTACGAAGGCTTAAAAATACGGTTTTGCAATCATCAAATGTAATGAAGGATTTGTTTCACCTCCACATCTAAATATCATCTAAATAATAATTGTTTCACAAAATGTCCGCATCTATTAAATTTTAAATACCTAATTTCTCCAATTTAATAGATTTGCATTTTTGTGCCCTTAAGCTTTCCTAAAATAGGTCATCACAGCCGACAGGTGGAGAGATTTTAAATAAGTTTTTTGAAGCTGCATTTGTCGTGAATGGTGCTAGGCCTGTGGCGAATACTAAAAAATATTCTACAATGTAATAACTAGGTCATGCCTTCAAGACCACGAACAAGCTTAAAGTCATGCGTATGAGGAACTGACTGGGACAAAATGTATGTAAAAATATTTTTCCCAATAATTATCAATTTATTTTCTCGACGCAATAATAAATCTTTTTAGTTTCATAAAAACATAATTTTTTATGTCTTTCGCAGGGCTGCTTTTACATTGGCTAGTTGTGGATAACTATAAATAAACATGTTTTCAAAATATAACTTAAAGTTTACAAAAAAGAAAAATGCGAAAATCCAGAAAAAAAGTAGTTCACCGATTTAAAAATATTTTTAATAACCAAAAAACAACATAAATACAATTTTTATATTTAATTTTGAAGTGTAGCAAACGAGGGCCATAGTATTTTATTGCCACTTCTTAATTTTGTATGCCAACTAACCGTTTATAGTTATCACGACTGGCATAGAATACCAAAGCAGAATGAACACATACACAAAAACTTGCACGAAAAGCCAAATGCTGTTTCTGCTGCAGACAAACGGAAAGACGTTTGTTCTAACAGACAGACGGAGAAACAAACAAAACGGTAACGCAACGATAACAAAGAAAATAATTTAACATCATCAGCACCATTCCAACATTCTTTCGGTCGTACAACGACCTCGACTTTGATTTGCAGTTAAATAAAAAAACATTATTTCACCAAATGTAAGAGAAATAAATTATATATATTTTTTTTTTTTTGTACAACTACACAAATATAAGAAGAGTGATAGAGAGATAATGTGAAAAGAGAACATGAAAGTTTTGCAAAGCGAGAGAGATTAAAGCTTTAATGTGAGTGCCAATGAATTTTTTTGACTTTGAATGGGATTAAGAAATTGTTAAAAAGTGTTGCTCTAAAGGTTTAATTTAATAGGTACCACCTTCTTAAAAAATATTATCGTATAATGGATAATAAGGTCTATCACAGTTAATTACTATAAAATTTTTTATCTATAAGAGTTAAACTTGGGTTTAGCCACATCAAAACTTAACCGTTATAAATTAAAGACATTCAAATTGTATTAATATTAATTAGCCACTTCACCGGTTTACTTTAAAAGATACGATTACTCAAAGGTATTTACAAAGATATAACAAATTACGTTAAACTGCTTTTCTAAACGTAATTGCAAGAAAGCTTTAAAAAGCAGATAGCAAAGTTTCTATAGGTGATGAATTTAAAAAGGAATTATTGCCACAACCTAATTATTAAGTATGTTGTACCTAGTTGCCGTTTAGCATTTCATCCGTGTTCCTTTCTTATGCATATTGCAATTTTTTAAGACACTTACAACAACCTTTATCTAATTTTTAATCGAATCAAAAACCTATTTTTAAGAAACGGATTTGTTTTTTTCTTTTTGATACAAATAAACCTGAATAAAATCTACCTTGAAAACTAGTTGGCAGCTATGAAAATTATTTCAGACTCACCTTTAGATCCTTCACGGCTTTGTAATAGGTCTTAGACTCTGCTGCGCTTGAACTTAAGCTTTATCGTTTCGGTGATCAAAATTCAATACAAAGATCTTTTGACTGAACACCACAGATTTTTTTTTGGTGTTGCATGGCTAAGATCTTTGTGAAAAAAATATAGCAGCCACCGTGCGTTAAAGACAGAAACTTAAAACTACATCACTGAGCTTCTACTACAGGTAAGCAGTAACGAGATGATAAGTTCATTTATACCAGCATAGAAGTCGTAAAAGCCATCTAAATAAATTAATAATAGCATTACGAATTTAGATGAGAAATGACATTTGTAAATCTACAGTAATCTAAATCTACTAATACCCTAATGATTTACTCTCTGGCCCTAATCCGTAGCAAAAACATTTGTTTTATACATGCGTATATTTAATATTGTATGTTGTTGTTATTCCCCGAAAATATTAATAATCACTTATTTGACAACATTCATTGGGCTTGAAATGTTTCACGAGAAGTTTTGCGACTGATATGTTTGGCCAAGAACTCAAGCGACACACAACCATGTACACTTAAGTAAAGCTTCCATACAAATTAAACAAACGGCCTCTAGACGACCTACGCTCTCTGTCTGCGAATACATTTGGAAAAAATTTAAAGAGACATTTCTAGAGAAATGTAATATTTAAAGAGTATAAACAAAGAAAGAGAGGTATAATGAGAGAAAGTGAGATAATGGTTATGTGTACTAGTGTGTGTATTTGCTATTTAAAAAAAAAGTGGGGCATGGGGAGCAAGCCGGTTTTAAATACAAACGTGTGTTTTTCTTTTACTTCTATGTTGGGATTTTTTAAATTAAATTGCAAGCTTTTACAAAGTATATGAGCTTGATTTTTAAAGTTGCTGTTTTTGTTGTTGTTCTTAGCATCGCTTTTTATTTAAGCAAACGCTGGCGCTGTAATACCCCCCACCCCTTTCCACAATTAATGAAAACAGTTGCTCAAAATAGAAGAAACTTCGTGTTTAACGTTAGTTGTATTTTGTTTGTTATGTGTGGACTTCGTCTATGAACTCATCATTTCTTTTCACTCATTCGTTTATTGGCTGTCTGCTACGGCAGTTCTTGTTAGAGAAAAGTTAGATTTCAATACCGATTATTTCATGTCTAGAGTAGTGAAGTAAATATTGCAGTTTTTTTTAATATTTAATATTATCATGTACATATACACATATGTATGTATGAAAGTTTGGCAAAAGACTTCGTTTGTTGTTTATATTCAATTGCTTTAAAATATATTTGTTGGTGCTGTTGTTCCAGTTTACGGTATCGGTTCGCTTGATTATTCGTATTTTATTCGGTAACATTTGTATACGGTAATAGCAGTCATTCGCATTCCGCTGCTTTAGTGGCGCAGTATAATGTAGCGGTAAATTTGTTGTTGTATAATGACTCAAATTCCATAATTAACACAAAACAAAAACCCAATTAAATTAAACAAAAATCAAAAAGACTGATATATATTTAAAATATCCACACAGAAAAAAAAAATAAAACAAATATTATTGCTGTGCACATTACAGAAAAATGTTTAAGCAAAGTGTAAAAAGTAACAGATGACACGCGATCTTGTCTGCAAGGAATTCATGACAAACAAATTTATAAGGCAAAATCAGCGAATTCATCTTGATATATAAAAAAATAATGAAATAATTTTGATATTTGCTTATTTTAAACAAGAAAATAATTAAAGAATTTAATCAGATATTAAATTTAAACTTTGAAAAAGATTAAACTAAAAGAAACGCCCATAAAAATCTACCTATGTTGATGTTAAACATTGTTTTTTTTTTTTTTTTTGCTATTGTGTTTTTTATTTAAAAACGGACAACATCTAGCGTAGCGAATATGAAAAAAATACGCTGCCTAAGAAAGTTCGAATGAATTTTTCCATATTTTATTTCATTTTTACAAGTTTCATTTGAAATACGGAACTTAAAAGTAGGTTAGTCAGACCAAAGGAAACTATTTCTCAACCTTACGTGCTTTTGCATCCATCTTATAAAGCAATTTAACAGTTGTGCTCTCTCTCACTCTCTGGATTATTACAAAATTCCAAAAACTCAGTGATTAAGGGTCAATGACTCCTAATTAAAGGTTTTATCCGCAAAATGCTGTGATCTTTTAAACACGACAACTGGTCAATGACATAGAAATTACGCCAACTTTACGCTCTTTATTCTTCATGTTTCTCTTTGGTGTATTGGTATGTATTAATCAATAAATTTCAATGCCATGTTATTGTATTTTAATCGGACTTGTTTAGTTCAGGTAGAAGTAGCCCTAGTATTATTTAGTAGAGGTAATTCCTACCACAATCATAGTGCTTTTATTGTATTCTGAAGACTTAACGTTAAGTAAATTTAAATTTTGTAGTGCTCCGGTTATTATTAAATATCTCATACGTAGAGTATTTGGTAATTGCTCTCTTGTTATTATTGTCGATTCGGTAAAATAAAATTTTGCATATAAAAAATTCCTGCTTAAGCCTGCTTTACATTGTCCTGCATGTATTTAGATATGTCATAAATTTGTGTCGAATTAGAAAAATAGAATAGTATAAAAGCAAATTAAACTGGGAGGAACAGAAAATGTGGCAAAACGGAGAGAAATTACGGATAAAAATTTGACAAGCGGATGGTAACTTCTATTTTTAAAACCATTTGAAAAAATTAAGATTTTTCATTAGACCAGTGGTGCATTTTAATGTAAACAGTGTGACCAGGTGTGAAGAAAATTTATTTAACTTTTAGTTATTTAAATAAATCTTACTATAAACAAGAAAAGTTTTAACTTAATTTCATATAAATAATACATTATTCTTTATTTTAAATATTTTTTATAAAGAAAACACTAATCAGATAAATATTTAATTTTTTTTAAACGTTTTAAAATTGCGCGGTTTTAACTTCTATGGGCAGTCAGCTGTTTTATTTCTTTCTACTTTGATTCTATTTGCACTAATAGTCTAAAAGTAAATAAGTTTTACAACCGATTATTACTCTCATTTTTTAGGTACGGAGCTAATTTCATTTTACTTTTGCTTCTACAAAATCAAATCAAAAGAATTTCAGTCTAAACATACCTTTAATAACAGACGCGGAAAGTCACTTGAACGAAACATGTTTTCAAAATGTATTAAGAAAATGCGTTAGAGTGATTCTAATAGTTGTTAAAAACTTAAGTAATACAAGATTATGTAAAAGTTAGCCAATAATATTTAATATTTGTACGTATGTATGTATGCCAGTTTCTATAATTTTTAAACAAGGTGTTGTCAATGGGATCCTTTTTGTACATAGTCTTTGTTTTTTAATTTTGTTTTTGATGTAGATAACAATCGTTATGAATAATAAAAATGTAAAAGCTCCTAACTTAACCGGTAAAATGATAATAAACCAGTTGTCAGTACATTTTACTTTACATATGGATAATTTTTAATATTATAAAAACCTTACAACCTCGAAATACTCCAGCGTCATAAGAACGAAACCAAAATTATTTTATAGCTTGTGATATAATATTTAACATCTGAAATTTTACTAAAAAATTGAGTCATAAAAATCTTTTTCTTTTTTTTTGGCGCTACTGCTTGGAGTAATATATGTCTTGTTGCGCTATTCTCATCTATTCTTGTCTGCTTCAGGTCTTTTTAAACAGTTCCGAATTCCTCTAATTCATAGGTCTTTCTTAACGAAGTATTTCTATGTTACTTTTAGATGTTCTCTTTGCCTAAAACATCAAATGTTTGAATAACTTCGCCTTTACGGCCTGCTGTTATCCACGCGTGCTACATGACCAGCACGTATGAATTTAACTATGTCGTTCACACAATTCGTCATTGCTTGCTTGGGTAAAGTCGCAATTCGTGTCTTCCACTGCGACAAAAATTTTGCGTTTGTAAACCATGTTGGTCATTAAATTCTAATAGACAATTAGTTACGTGGCGGTTAGCCAATTTATATATATATATATATATATATATATATATATATATATATATATATATATATATATATATATATATATATATATATATATATATATATGTATGTATGTATATAAAAATTTATTTCGAAGATTTTCTACTGCCCAAAGATCGCTATATTTGCTGCGAATAATACAATAGTCGTTTTTTGGAGGGCTTAAAATCCCTCTGAATTAAAAGGTGTGTACTAATTTTTTTTCACTTTTTGTAAGGTACTGTAGACTTTCAAGAAATCTTTCTTCAATATTTGAAAAGAACTCCTCTATATGTTTCTTGTCACAATTGCAATGCCACAGACTATAGTCAGACAATATATGCTAATTAACCTGCCTGTTCGCACATCGCTTTTAGTGTGGCACAAGATTTAATTCTATTGTTGAAAGGGCGTCTTCTTATTTCACTCCGCTCTTTATATAAAGACGTTGGTATCTTTTATTTGAACTAAAACTTTAACAGATGTAATTAATTTGGCGATATGGCAAAATTTGAGAAAACTTGGAAGAGTATAATTTTTTGATTCGGTTAAATACTTCTTTAAAATCTGTCGAATGTAGGCGGAAGTCGATACCACTTACAGCATATTTCACAGTTCTGTTTTAATAAAAAGATTTCATCGATTTAAGAGCTACAAAGAACCATTCCAATTGTTCTGCATACAAAAGTATATATGTTCATGTAATAAACTAAATGTTCATGTAATAAACAAATGCTTAAAAGTTTTAGAAAAAAATAATTAAATGAAAATATTAGACACACGTCATTAATTAGAAATAAACATTTCCTAAAATCACAGACTTTATTTCTTTCCTTACTGCGGAGACACATACATATGCATGTATTTATTTAAGGGATAGTGGGTACAAGTTCTGCGTTTCGTTTTCTAATTGTACGAATACGATCATCAACCGGATGTCTAGTCTGGTCCAGTATGCGAATAATGCGACGTCAAACACAGTCACTTTAAATTATTTAAATAGAAAAAAAAAAACAAATAAAAAAAATAAAAATAACAATATGTGCTTTTAAAGATAGAGCATATGGCTGTATTCAGTCTGACATATGAGTATCTGTTTAGCATGAGAATTTTGTGTTACTTGTTTACACTTGTTTACATCTACTTTGAAAAAATTTCATTCATAAAATCACGGCGCCCACAAGTATACAGTAACAAACCTACATCTCCACTCAATGGCCTCAAAAAAATTTTAACAAAATCTTCCATTCACATGCACTCTCACCACTTACAATTTAAATATTCTCCCACACATACAGTTTTGTCAATTTTGAGAAATTTTATACATATTTTAAACGACAATATTTTCTAAGAGGAGTGAGTGAGTCTAAGCAAGATGAGCCATAGAGAAAGCCATTAAAGTTTGTGTGAGTGCGTTTGAGATGAATGAAGCAATAATTTTTATAATATGATCTATGTTTACTTTCTTAATTAAAATGTTATAAATTTTGTTGCTGGAAAGTAGGCACAACACAACAACTGTTAAGACGGCAAAAAATAATTTAAGTATCTGGTGTTGTACGTTTTTAGGCCCAAATTTTTGCACATTCATATTCACTCGTCCTCGTATGCCTTGAAACAAGCGTTTATTTTGTTTATACGAAGTGACTTTTCACCTTTAATCTTAGTTTTTCTGAATGCAATAACACCAGACCTCAAATGTCACAGAGGTAGAATAAAAGATTGTTTTCTTAATACATATTTTAATAAAGTTGTAGCCTTGATATCAAATATATTATTTTGAATCATTTAATTTAATTAACGTTAATTGCACTTGATATCTTCAACAAGAAAAAAACATTTCATCAAAACAAGTTCATGATGGCAAATATCCATGTGACAATTTTTTTACTGCTAATTAGTAGACCTTGATTAAAAATTATCAAAATCACGTAAGTGCGGTTTTTTAATACAAAGTTTAAGATTTTTATGCCTTAAACCAAATTTATTAAATTTTGAACAACCTACGAAATGCAAAGAGACAAAAAAGTAGTAACCATTGGGAAACCTTTTTATTTTGAACTCCTGTTTCCAAGGTGTACATCTATATACAAAATATAAGGTCAGATTTAGTTGAAATACACGTGATAAAAAAATTACAACATTTAAATGTCAAATGCTGCCGCCCGAATAACGAGGTAAATTTTCTTTGCATCCTCTTCAGTCAAATTTTAAATGTACTGAAAATAAAAACCATTCTTGTGATGACTTGGCCGCTGTTAATGCTTGGTAGTAACAGGCAACTAACATCTTAAAAATGCAACCACTAAATTATTTCTAACTCTGTCTATTGGAAAATATGTAAGATGACATTAACAGTGAAATTAATTAAGAACCTGCCGTATATTCCCCCAAAATAACGATACCTATTTCGTTTTATGGAACGCATTATTCTGAAATGAATATTTTTTTTTTTGTGATTTAACAGTATACGTAAATAATAATAAGGGAATTTATTATAACGTTTCTATTGAAAAGATTCTAAGCAGCAAAATATTGTATGCCATAAATGCTGCATACCCACCACATCCACACTAACATGATACTCAGTAACTTAGGCGTTATTCAAACTCACGGTTTGTAAAACTAACTATTGCAAATTTTAAAAGTAAAAACATCTATTGCAAGTTTAGATTTGAATTACTGATATGGATTTACTTCTCATTACTTTTTATTCTGGTAATAGAAAAAGGAAAAAGAAAAATAACGGGTTTTACTTCAGTATAAAAGATGTATTTTTAACTCCTTAATTTTAGTTGTGTATGACTTTATTAGTGACCCTAAATTTAACAAGTAAGAGTGCTATATTATACAATGCCGAATCTTATATTGCCTTCACCGTATATGTAAATCTAGTTTAGTGAAGTAACTCCAATCAAAAAAACAAATATCAAGAATAAGAAAAAAATTAAGTACTGTGTGTAATTTTAGATAAAAATGTCATGGGTTAAGCGTTTTTTCAAATCCTTATTATATTCTAACACATTTATTCAAAAGCTTTAAACTGATACCCATAAAATGTGTTAAAAAATACGACGTACAATCGTGCTTTTCTATGAAATGTTTAGAGGCTTATAACTCGGAAAATGTTTGCGAGTGCAAATTGTTTTACCTGATGTGTTTTATTTTGTTGATTCTCTATGAAGCGCTACTTCATATATTTGATTTTTTGATTGAAGTAACTTTAATGTTTCAAATGATATGGAAAAATTAAAAACAGACGAAGTGTGTTTCCCGTTGCTTCGAAAGTCATGGACCTATCTTGCTGATTTTCAATATCAAAATTTCGAACAATTTCCGGTCAATTGGCGCATTTAAATTTTTTTTAACTGATCTAGTGCCTTCGTAAAGTCGATTTCAACACTAACACGGAAAAACAGACGAACATCTCTCATATATATAATTTATGGGGTCGGAAATGGATACTGTAAAAATTACAAACGAATTGAAAAGCTTAAGTATACCCTTTTTCCACCCGTGGTGAAGGGTTTAAAAAGGCCAAATATCTGATTTTTCATTATCATAGTTGATTACAGCAGCTTGGTATATATACGGTCAGCCACAATTCAATATTAAATATACTCAAGCATGCATCAGTAGAACTTCTTATTCCTTTTCGTGCAAAATTAAGTAGGCTACACTTGCAACATTCATTTGCGACCTTTTTCTTGTGTCAAATTCAATTAATACTTGTGTTAAAAAAAATAAATAAAAAAATGTTTTATTTTCTCTATCCTTGTTTGGATCCTTAATTACATATTCTTTAGGTTTTTATTTAGTTTTTACAAACAATGAGACGGGGGAGTATTGCGACAAACAAATGAACACTGTGTAAATTTTTTAGAAATAAATGTATGTTCCGCTTGCTGTTTTATTTTAGTTATTCGCTTATTCAGTCATTTGCCCTTTGTAAGCAACCTGTCGCTAATGCATTTACTTACTTTTTTCTAAATGGGAATTTTTAATGTTCATGTAATTATCTCGGTGAATTTAAAAATGTATTAACATTTGACTTCTTTTTTCAATTTGTATTTGGGTCCTTTTTATACCCTGCACCACAAAAAGTGGAAAAAAGGGTATATCTAAGTTTGTCATTTCGTTTGTTATTTCTACAGTATCCATTTCCAATCCCATAAAGTATAAATATTGTGAGTCCTTATATATAGTGAAGTCGATTGAGCGTTATCCGTCTGTCCGTCCGCGTAGAAGTTGAAATCAACTTAGCTGGGCCCTACATAAGCTCGAGAAAATTTAAATACGTCTTTGTTTTCTGCTGAGAGAGGTGTTGAAATCACTGTTATTAGATAATTTTAGCAAGAAAATACATAGCGGCATAAGAGTCTTAGCGATGGAATAATCAAAAAGTGTTTTTATTATGTTATTAATAGATTAATTTAAATGAACTAAAGTATTGAACTAAATATATGAAAATAACTAAGAAATAAAGAATATTATAATTATATATATATAATCGATCAGACATAGTTTCGAAAATTTTCTTATTAGAAATCAACAAGAGCGGTCCATGTCCTTCAACACAGCAGGCAAAACACCACGATCACCAATAACTTTTTCATATAGTTCGCAACAGTGAAGTAACTCCAATCACAAAAAAAAATATATATGGCAACGGAAAACTGAAAAATAAGAAGAAAAAAAACATTCAGGAAAAAATTTTCGCTCGCCTAAATTTTCCTAATTATGGATCTCTGAAGTTTTCATAAAAAGTTCGGTTGTCTATGTGGTCAATGTGGGTATCGTTTTAAGCCTTTTAAAGAGATTTTTCAAAAATAACTATAATTTTTGTTAAACGGCTAACCTTTTAAGAACCGAAGACATTTTTATGTAAAATTACATATAGTACTGAATTTTTTTTTTCTTATTTTCTGTAATTGTGAAATATTTTTATTTTTTATTCTCTGTCACCTAAATATTTGTTTTTTTATATTTTGTTTTTCTGATTGGAGTTACTTTACTAAACTAGATATACAAACATACTTGGTGCTGGTTATATAAGATTTGGCATAGCCGAATATAGCACTCTTACGTGTTTTTGCTAATGTTAACATTTCTTTCTGTTGGAGGTGTTTTCCACTGTGGAAAAAAACTATTTTATTTTCTACTAGCAGTGCCCACGACTTCTTCCGCATGTCACCTGTAATTTTCTTAAAATTCCAATTTCGAAAAATGTTTTTTTTTAAATATTTATTGCAGTGTTCTGTAAACAGTGTAAAAAATTTTCCATCTAAAAAAATCAAATGTTCTGACAACTGTTTTAGTACGATTATACTGATAAAATTGGGTTACGACATTTATATCTCTATTTTCTCTACGAAATAACTTAACAAAAACTATTCTTCATTTGAATAGGTTCTAAGGGACCTCCCACCAAAATTTGATTTAAATCCATCCAGCAGTTTTTACGTGATGCGGCCACAGACAGACAGACGAACAGGCAGACAATCATTCCAAAAATAGGTGTTTTATATTCCATTTTAATTACTATCACACCTAAATTAAAAAAAAATTCATGTACTTCCACTTAAAGAACCGTCTGTAATGTGCATAAACTTGCTTAAGCCAAATTAAGCAAATGTACAACTGCATTTAGATTGTCAAATGTCATTTCACATTTAGACTATATTTTTTAGATATGATTTGTCAGTTTCAAAATCCACATGAAATTCCTTGTGAATATCAAAGTTTTCCTTTTTATACATGGTTAAAAAAAAAACGTTGCGTTTAAGCGTAGATGAAAATTATGTCCAATATAACTTACAAAGTAAATCATTGTTTACAACAGCTATTTGTTATCACAGCTGATGCTAAAATAGTTGCCAACTCTAGTGTGTGTTTATATATTTAAGTTCTTTTTGCATATACGGCATTTACACAATAAATTTTTTTCATAAAACTAGCATGAAATTTTTGTTTGATCGTGAAGCATGAGAGGTAAGCAATAAAGCATGGCTTTAATTTCTATGGGTTGTTATTGTTGCTCATGTTTTGTTAAAAATAGCGATTATCGCTACTGCTTAAAAAGAGATTAAAAAAAAAAATTGCATCAAAAATGACATGGAAAATTAAAAGAAACACGAAAATTTTAAAAATTTTGGTTTTGACAAGCAAAATTGGTGATATAATTTAAATATTAATTGTGTATGAATTAGGCGGTGCAACCCGTGGTATTTTTTAAATATGTTTATGAATGTCACTAAATATGAAAAATACTATTTCTGTGCCTTTTTGTTTATAAAACTTATTTATTTATGCAAAGTTATTTTTTTTAAGAGTATGAATTAAATATTGATGGTTTATTTTATTGCCTAAGTTCATGTAAGTACATCGTAGTCACCTAAAATTCTTTAAAGGTTTGATTAAGCATTTGACAGGCTTTAAAGTGGAATTATAAAAAAATTTTGTCAAACCATAGAAAAAAGGACATGTGTTTTTTCAAAACCTCCAATAAAACGAATTGCTAACATTTGCGAAAAAAAAACATACAAAATAGTTAGTGTTTAAAGCAGACTGATACTGAAGAGCTTCGGCAAAAATATTTTTTCACAAAGCATCAAATGTTTTCCGTATCAAACTGAATAGATCTGCAGTGGAGCATTTTACAAATCGTTCACTTTTTTTCGAATTTATAAAGTTTTATTTAATTTATTGGTAGATTTTGGGTTCCATATAACGCAGCCCCTAAATTCACAAATATTTTGTTGGACTCACCAACTCATTTTTAAAAGGAATTTTTAATATTTGTATAGCAGATTAAAAATGTATTAAAATTTGTTAACATTAAATTTTACTGAAGTTTCGTCAACAGCACAGCTTATGTTTAAACAAGAATAAATTATTTTATCTTGCTTCCATTTAAGAGTGATTGAGTCCTGCAAAGAGGTACTAAATTTTTGTTTTTAGGTGTATTTTTTAATTTTATTATGTGTACGCGCTTATAATTGAAGAATTCTTTGAATTTGTGTTCAGTTATTGCGATTTCTTTATTTAAATTAAAGATGACATAAAAATAAATAAATTTACTTTTTATTAAAAAATCTGGAAAACGTCTTAAGAATAAGACTGCTTGTCTATTGCATTTTTCTTGATTAATTAGAGAGTGCTAATCACTAAAACAAAAATATTTCGGATGTTGAAAAAATTTTATTATTATAGGATGAAAAAATAGCTTTTGAAATGACGCCACTTTTTTATCCGATCATAACAGCTTAGCCATCATCCGATGCATAATATAACAGTCTTTGAAACGGGATATAACTATGTGGTTCGTCATATAAGGAATAAAAATTTTAATACACACTTTGCTTTAATTTTAAATTTTTGTCTATAATAAATTAAAAGATATGTCCCTATGCATTATCACCTATTAGAAACTCTATAATTTACAATTTAAAATTTTATAATTGTTCTTATAGTGAACATAGAAGGCAATATTCTGTGTAATCTAAGTTTAACTACAACGGTTTAAATTATAGGATTATGTAAGTAAAATTAACGTCAGCTTTGAGAACACCCATCATCTTTTTTATACTTATGATTGTGTAATACAAAGATAAGGCCATCGACATAAATAACATCATCTATAGGGACATCTTTGAACTTCCAATTTTGTTCTCGTTATATCAGACATCTAAGGACTAGTTCTGTGTAATTTTTAAGACTATGGCAGTTCAACAGATTGAGCGATATAAGTCAAATTATCTAACATATGGGGATACCTTTTAATACTTAAGTATATTTTTTTATTACTTTCTACTTTTTGAGCTATAGTGATGCGAATTTTAATGAAATTTTAAATGGGTGTGTGTTACGGTTCATTAACTGTGTATTGTATGGTGGCACCTTTTAGTTTTTGATATTATGGGACCAAGCCGTAAGCAATAAAATAGAAGTTTGTAGGCCAGTGTTATATTTTAAGCTTTGAAATTAATTATAAGTCAATCGATTTTAGTATTATAACCAAGTAAATCATTTCAAATCCGGCTTAAGTTCTTGTATATTTCAATTTTTAAATTAATTAAGAAAGAAAAATTATTTTTAGCAGTTTATGTGTTTATTACTATTGATTTACAAAAATGTTAAATGTCAAACGCTACACCGAGTACGGCTTAGCGTTTCAATATATCTTAATAAAATTTTTTAGTGTTTGATATGTCCTAGATACCTAAATAGAAATATGAATTTGCTGCGGAACCGCAACATCCTGTTACTCCTTCTGTTACGGAACAAGTTTGGAAGATACACAATTGTATCTCTTTAATGGAAGCCTTTGTGGGATATACAAAAGACATGACATAATGTATACGAAACTTTGCAGGTTCATTGTCGGAAACATGTATTTTTTTACGTTGTTACTTCACTCAAATTTGCAGTTTTTTTGGGGTATAACCAGAGCCTAAATACTGCTGTGATGGAAACTTACAGCTTGCGGGCCGCCATGACCATCAGTGCCCGCGTTTTGTGTATTGGTGTTAAACTTACCATCGGGTTAGGGTTGCACCAGTTATCTATCTGAAAACTGTGTCTTGTTTCTCGTAATTAACTTGCATATTTTTATGCCCATCGGCCAGTTCCCAATTTTTTACCATCAAATAGACGAAGACTTCTTTGTTTATAAACCAAACCGCTTAATATATGCAAAGTTACTAAAGAATAAAGAAGGAATGCAAAGACATTCACTTATAACCTTTTACTTAGACCTTAGCTTAGATTTGTACAAAAAGTATCCGAAATCACTTGATAGCTGCGGGTTCAATTTCATCGGGCTAACACAAAATAAAATAAAGTATTTTAGTTTGACAACGATATCTTATATTTTTTAATTTTGTTTTTTTTTTAATTTCTTAATTTTTTTTTTTTGCCTTTTTGTCTCCGTACAATCTATTTAACAGCACATGTATATACATACATTGTAACATACATACTTATAGTTGAGTATAAAATTGTAGCAATAGTGGCGCTCGTATTTAAAAACAAGTCATACAATTTTCACACAAGGCCACTCCTTAATGAAAAATAACGGCAACATTTTATGAATAAAAATAAAACAAAAACACTAAAAACAATATGATAACTCTGTATTTAAATTGCCTCGTTTCATTAAGTTTTTTCTTTTCTTAAACTTTTTTGTAACTTTAAAATCTTTTTTTATTCTATGTAGACGTATTTGCACTTTGTGTTTATACCTTTAATTTTTTATAGTTTCCCCTCTTAACTGCAGATATAGATGGAAATTTAAGCTTGCATGTGTTCTGTAATTTGTGATTTTCCAAATTTACTTTATCCTTTTATTTTATATTGGGTAAGTTAAAGAATATTTTGAATATTTTATAGTAATACAGATCAAGATATTAAATATTTTTAAAACACAAATAATAGAGCAACGGTAATTATGCCTACAGAAAATGATACCAACAGTTGGCCCTAGTTTAACAGAAAAATCATATTTAAAGAAATTCAAAGGTGTCCCCATACTGCACACTTGATGTATACACGTTTATTGGTAACATAATGTAACCAAAAAAGAAACTTAAAATGTAAAGGGTGTCCCTACATTTGAAGTACTTTCTTTTAGGCACAGAATATGTACTGCTACATCCTCTAAAATATAAAAGTATAAAATTTAAAGAAATTAAAGGGCGATCCAAAAGTTATGTAATTTAAGGAAATAGACTTATATTTTTAACTGATATAGGTAGAGAATTAATTTTTAATCACATGGTGCATTAAAATTTTTATTTTGTAAATGTTTGGCTCTGGGTGTTTTGTCGACAGTTCTTTAGTGCAAAAATTATATTTCTGACAATTTAGTTGTTCTTTTATAAAGTGTCCAAATTTAAAGAAAACAGATAAAAATAATTTAGACTCTAGCAGACATATCCAATCACAATTTGAATCAACTAAATAAAAAAAACAAGAAATACTATTCCATCATTAAGAAAATGCAGCATTATTAATTGTTTAAGTTTTTTGTAGATTATTTATTATTATCAAACTAAATCTTGTGAAGAAAACATTTTACCGATGTGTAAAAATTTATTGTGATAAAAAATTAAAAATTTGTTTATAGTGATTTAAATTTTTAATTTTGTAACCCAAAGTCTGTTTTAGTTGTGGTTTCCTTTTGCAAATGTTTCAAATGAAACTGAATACTTGCTTTGGTTCCAAATTCGACTTTGTTATAATCTGCTAGAATCCAGTACTTTTCATGAAATAAATATCTTATGTGCAAATAGATAGGTACTGAAGAGAATGCTGCACTTTATTTTTATTCACTTAAATAAGTTCTTTTGTTATTTATTTTAATTTAGTCTTTAATAATTTTGTAACTAAGTAACATGGTACAATAAAAATTTACCGGATGGGCATAAGTTTATTAATAATTGTGTGTACCTATAAATATGACAATTCTAATAAAAAATATTTGTATTTTTCTTGTTTCTTGGTAGCGAGAGATTTCATTGAATTATTATTAATTAAAAATTCCTATCGTCAATAATTTATAGTGATGCTGATAATGCAGAGGACTAAGTAATCGTTACGTTTTTAGCATCTTATTTCACATTATTATCATTAAAACTATTATTTTTTCTGATCCAATATTATTTGAACAGTTGTACCTTTGAAGGTATTAAACTGCAAGTAAATATACATTGTAGGTATAAATTTGAATCATAAGACAGCGGAAATACAATACTATTATAATCCCGGATTCATGACACATTTGCAAATAAAGCATTACTGTGGAAGAATAATATCCATAATATCAGTTGATTCTGCCAAATTTTGTAACATCAACATAAAAAAGATTCCAAACAAAAGATTTCCACTTATTATAATATAAAAAAAAATTCGAAAGTTATTTACAATAACTTTAATCATACGGCTTTTAGCAAGTTATAGTTGTTTTTTAATAGTCCAATGATTAATAAAAGATAAATGAATTGAATAAGTGACTGCTTGTATTTTTAATTGTGCTTAGATTAGACCTTACATAAAACACAAAGAATCCATGGAAACGGTCTAAAAATTGTACTTAGTTCTATAAAAGCTGAATTAAGTACAGTTGTATAAGTTTTTGAAATACAACAAACAAAAATTTAGATTAAGACTATAAACAAAATTTTGGCAATTTAATATCTTAGACCCTAAACTGCTGTGCAGTTGAATACAGTACTTTATTATACAAATAGATGATTTGCTGTTTAAATAATAAATTATCTATTTTTACATTTAACGCTTCTATAAATATTAAAAATAAATTAAGCAGTCAATCGCAACAGCATCAACATTAATCAACATTTTATAATCTAGAGATAAGAGTTGAATTTTTGTTGTTTATATTTGAAATTTTTAATTTTTCATGTCTACGATTTAAAATTACACCAAGCAACAAAAGTTTAGCTTCACTCCAATTTTCAAAAAGGAATCCTACATTTATATTCCTTATTATAAAAACGATTAATATCCTGGTTATTATTATGTTTGATATATTTAAGTAATAATTTAATAAAATTTTAAAGTTTGGTGTAAAGTGCGGAACAAATACATTTATTATACCCTTCACCATGAAAATGAAATGTTAACTTGTTACGTCTTATGCCACCAACTTGAAATGTTTTAAGGATTCAATAAAAACGAATACATAAACTACAGTTTAGAGTTCGAAATAACGAAACGAAGATTTTGTAATACTTTTTGAGTTTATTTAAATTTAAAATTTTTAGTTTGATATGCGGTTTTATCCGTAAAACAACCTCTTAGGAATGACGATATATAGACTCAAACTTGAATACCTCGCACCTGCAAATTTTTCTAATGCTTGGAATTTCTGCAACTTTTGCCCATAAAGTCTACATCTGGGCTCATGAATTACTTTAAGCAGCAATTATATATCTATATAAATAGACACCATCCTAACCGACAAAACTACCTGAACCGACCACTATCTATGCAACAAACACCTTACACTTTCTAACCAGTACTAATCAAAACGCGGCTTGATAATGATGTCTTTACATCGAAAGCGCTCGCCAATCGTACCAAATAAACAGCCAGTGACGACGGTCTTCACCGAAAGGTATGACAACTGTAATTATATATCTTTTTTTTGGTAGTCTTCCTTTACCGATTCAAGCTTTTGTAAAAAAATTCATTATCCATCTTCTTTAAGAATGATCATTTTTATGGGCTTAAACAAAAAAAAAAATTCTTATATTCCTCAGAAAACTTTTTTCTCTCATACAAAAAAAGATTGCTTTGTAGGATAAAATTCACAAAAATGCAATAGTTTTGTAATTTTTACGTTGAAAAATGTATTACTTAGAAGACAGAAAAGATATAGTCTTCATTTTTTCTTCACATTTAAAATTTTACTCGCCTACTACGGTAAAAAATTAAAGAAAAATTTCCGAAGATTCTACCCAATATTTAAAAAAAACTGAATCGTGGTTCGAATATTAAAAATTTTAATTTTAAAATGCTTATGACTCGACCAATTTAAAACATAAGCAAACACCATTTTATAGGAATTGACCTTTAAGACCACGTATAATCCTTAAAAATCCTATACCAAGCAAGGTGAAAGGTGCTTTAAAACTTAAGCTAAAATACTACTCTGCCATACATATGTATGAAGTTCTATCTAAAATATTTTGATTCCGCCCCACTATGCATTGCCAGTGATTTAGTACAAAATATTATCATCTGATCTTATTTTTGAAAAAGAATTGCGCGCAATCTAGATCTTCCCACATAGCAGCTTTTTTTTGTTAAGTCGACAAGACTGAGAAATTATCATTTTGTGATGTGTCTAGAGTCTAACAGTTTTAGTTGCAAACGTCGATATGGTTTTCGTCAGTAAAACGTTTGTTCTTATATATAGTACGTCACTTATTACGACCGATTTGATAGCTGATTAATATATCGGCAAAATTGGATGGTTTCACAATTTAATCTATATTTCTCTTTGTAATGACTTATTTATGTAAAACAAGTACTCCATTTTTTGAACCGAGTTTCTAAGGGACTTCCTCACACAATTTTATTCAAATCCATTCAATATCTATACCCACAATCAAATTAAAAAAAAATATTTCATGTAAAGAGGTGACCTCATTTCAATATTATTATTTGTCACTTTCGGAACACTCTTGCCTTTAGACTATATTAAACAGTTTCAGAGATAGAGTAACAGATGGTTATACATTTAAGCTAAATCAATAGGGTTACGATGTAGTCTTCTGTTCATACTAGAAAACTATCAAAAAACTGTGGAGCAGCTGTAGATTTTAGGCATAAAACACACATGAATTTGTATATGCTTATCTATCAGAAGCTTATTCTTGAATTAGGCTTAAAAGCGTATTGATTAAAGAAGCATCGCCTAAATTTTAGCATTAAATAAATTTCGGTTGAATTATATTATTACAGTTTCTGCACAACTTAATACCCGAGGATATTTTGTTCATGACCATTTATTTTATTTCAAGGTAAATTTTAATCATGAGTTGAAAAAACATTTTATTTTTCAGTTTGCTTAAAGTCATGTATACTTTTTGTATCAGTGTTTTTGTTTTATTTATTTGGACACAATTTTCCAAACAGAGCGAAAAGGAAAGAAAAGCAAATTATAAAAATTTTTGATAAAACATATATTTATATAAATGTATTTCTGTGACTATGTGTGTAAATTTCAACGACCAAAAATAACAAAAAGACCCAACGTACACAAAAACTATTTAAGGATGAAAAAAAGTAAAAATGACAATATCGGTGCCTTGACGGTAGTTTTGGCAACATTTAGTTTATTTTGTTTCTCTTTGGGCTATTTTAATTTGAATGACTGCAATGTCTGCCACGCCTACTTCCGCTTTATAGCCTCATAAAATTTTAGAATGATGTTGACACTCGTTACACAATGTTGCTGCAGTATATTACTTTTCTATTTTTTCTATAAATAAAATATATTTTTTAAGATTTTATTCAGAGTATGTGCAATTTTGTTTTAGGACGATGATTTTAGAAATTGCAGAAAAGTTTTAAATGTCAATATCTAAATATCGAATGAAGGATGTTGCCATTACGTCGACTGTGTTTGCATATTTTATAACATCTTACAAATAAGTAAGGCGCCTTTCAGAATACTGTAGATAAATAAATTCATATTCTGACATTGGAACAATACTTTTAAATGTAAAAGATGATTTTTTTAATTTTTTTGTAGGGCTTTGATAACAGTGGTTCCAAAACATGCAATTAACATTTCAGAAGGACCTATACCTATTGATAATTTAACTGAAATCAATATACGTTTCACTCTACAATTCACAGGAAATTCTGATTGTATTAGACAGACCTGTCACACATTTTATTTTAGTATACACAAAATCTCTTATAAAAGATAGATGTAAATCTCTATTTGGTTAAGTAGGAAAAAAGAATTTAGACAAAAAAATTACAATATTAAGAATACCCTATTTTCAGAGCTTTAATCGAGTTTTGCTGGGGCAGAACAATAGAACGTTGAAAATTGTAAACTCTTTATTAATTAATCCCGTAAGAAAAATATATAATAAGCTCTCACATTAGCGTTGTCGATTTACTTTAAAAATAATTAAAAATATCAAATTCCATGAAAAAGAAAAGTTTAACCGCACGAAATTTAAAAAATCTTTTTAAAACGTTGCATACATTTGTGTCGTTACAAACATCAAATTAATTTACTTCATGAATTTTTTTAAATAAATTTTACTTAGTCATTTTCACAAAGTAGATAAGAAAACAGATTTCATGCTGTCATAGAATGCTTATGCATTTTGCTAAAGAAATAAAAGATAACTTAAATTAAGATTATGGCGAATTTTAAACAGGTTTTTTACTGGACACGCTAAAAATTTCTTTTATATACTTGTCGTATTATGAAAATTACAACTTTCTTTCTAATCTTAAAAAAATTTTACCAAATATATCAAAATAAACTCTTGTGTGGACAACCTTAAAATTTAAATTTTATTTTTTTTTTTTTGATACTTTAATAATTACTATTAATTATATAATTAATAATAATATAATATATAATAATTATATTATTATAATTATTATTATTTTTTAATTTACATATCCTCAGTGTATAATACGATCGCCTGTCTATTACCGTTTCATTATTTTAAATTTTATGCCGATGCTTAAGTGGATATAGTGTTGCAGACTTTAAGATTATTTTGTAACATTTAAAAAAAAATTTTATTTTTACCCTTTCAATGTAAAATTTTACGATCTTGTGGCTATTCATGGTAATCAAAAGTTTTATTAGTTCTAAAACTGGTATTTATTGCTGTCCCTTTTACAAATTAACTGTTTAATTGTGTATTTCAAATCGAAAGAGCATATTTAAAAGAAAATGTGTTTTTCAGTTTTACGCTGACACTTTTAATGTATAAAATTACCTTGGATCCACTGCAACTTTGTTATCTTGCATTCGATCGATGTGCAAAAAATAAAATAGAATTGTTTAAAGAGATGAAAGTGTTTCTGTTGCTTATAAATTTTATCAACCAAAGGTAGGCGAAAAATAGTTACTATAGTTTTTAATTTAGTTTACTGTCAGCTAGTTTTAGGATGTCGGTTTGAATTACTGCTCTTCAGCGTTTTAAAGAAAAACAACAATTTTTTAACCTTTTCTTTATCAGTAAATGCATTTGCTTTATTTATTAAAGTGATAAATTTTGTTTTTCTCTAGTCTACTCAAACTTTTAAATCTAAGCACATCCTGCTAAGTTTTTAAAACCTGTAGCCCCAAATTTTCGACTTACTTAAAATTAGACCGTTTGTAATAAAAACCTTATGTTTTGTACAACAAACATTGTTGTGGTGTTTGGGTGTGTATTTTATTTTATCATTCAATGAAAATTTTGGAACAACAATTTGCCAAGGATTTTAATGGGTTTTTGGATGTTTTCCTTTAAAACTATTTTATAGATACGAAAACACAACACACAAGCCACTGGTGCTTGTTTGTAAAAAATTATCTACAATAAAATGTAGGAAATTTTTGGCGCAATAATATCACAACAATGACCCCGTTTTTAAGTAATTACATATTTACATTTGGCTTTAGTTTCATGTGTTCTGAAACTAAAAAACAAAATAGGACACTCCAATAAATCAAGTTAGATTTTGATTATGTCCTTCCCAGCCAAGGAAAACTTATTATAAGGAGTGACAAACAAAAAAATAACATTTTTGGCAAAGCTGTCATTGTGACAGCTTCTGCTTAAGGTTGTTGTATTGTTGTATTCTCTTTGTCTTTACAGTATTTGCCAAGAAAATTCGTTTAATTTTGTTAAAATTAAATTATTTATACATATTTACTCTAGCGTACAAATATAAAAATAACTTTTCTAACTACTCCCACATATGAAAACATATAACTTTTACTCACGTATTAACAAGTACAAGTATAAACGTATTCAAAATATATACAAAACAGTGCTGTGAGTTACCATTAAGTTTTTTCTTGTTCGCAAACATTTACAAAAAATTCTACAGTAAAGAAAAAATCCAAAAATATGCTCACATAATCCAGTTCTAAAAATCATCATCTGAGAAGAGTTAAAATAAATATGGACTTAAAGCGCATTAGCTTATTATGCTCCATTTAAGAGTGATATGGAATTTAAGGTCTTGATTTTTCTTTTTAGAAAACCCAATTATTAGGAATTTTGTTCAGAGCAGAGAAGATCAAAGAATTTCGTCTATTTGTTACAATGATTTAAACCAAAAATGTACTATTTGTGATATTTTTTACAACAAAATATTAAATAGTTAATGGCAGGCATTTCTTTTTGCCAGTTCTTCACTTTTTCGCATAATAATTTGATAACAAAAGCTTGCCAATAACACACAAAAAAGATAAAAATTAAAAGTCAGAATTATTATATTATCAAGCACCCTAGATCAGTGTCTTTAAATGAAGCCCCCGAAATGTCAATCTGGATTACTTGGTTCAAAATCGGTTTAAGTGGAAATTAAAAAATTGCGTTGCTAATATAATTTTCATAATACTTTGTTTATGTATACATATTTTTACTTAGACGAAGTGTATTCTTTTATTGCGCAATAATATCTTTCATTTATAGCTACACCAGGTGAGGACAGCTGTGGAACTGTTTTGCAAAAATTTTGCGATCTGTTAACGCCTTTCTTTATTATACCAATGTTAAATGTTAAGCGTGTTATTATTAATAATCCAAAATGAAAGTTAACGGTTAATAAAATTCAACTGTCGGCATTTTGATAACATTTTTATTAACAACGAGGGTTGTTCGCAACTAGTCGAAAAGACACCATATGAAAACTTCATTTATGCAGATCAATGTAGTTCTCATATTCAACTGGGCTGGCCTTGCTGTTGAAGAATCATTAAAAGAATAATTGGCCTCCTTGGTGCTGTTGATTAAAGCAGTCGATCTTTTTTATTGCTTTAAGAATAAAAGTAAAAAGTTCTGACTTCGTCTTTACTATGTAAATCTTAAAACTTTTTCTTTGTCAGAAACCACTTTTCTGATAGAGACAAACTTCGACAACCTTAGCAAAATAAACTGTTGCACAGATCTTTAATGTCACTTTCACTTCCCTAAGAAAGCATTTAACTACGCGCTGGAAAAGAAGTTGTTGTCATTTGACAAATGTTGTGAGAGCTTTTAAGCCTCAATACAAGATTTGAAATCGCAGTTAATATTCATATTATTTCACAACTTAATGTACAGAAACTAATCTTTACATAACCTTGTTTTAAATCAAATTTATATCTTTCAAAACATTAATAACTAAAATTGTAGTATGGCAACCCTATAATATATGATAACAGTAATTTAAACGTTTGGTTTGTTTACATAATGTTCTTTTTTTTATACTTGCGCTAAAAATAATAATAATAAGTTCCAGCAAACAAGGACAACATTTTTAAATATATTTCTAAAGCCAAACAAAAATATAATAATGAATATAAACATTAAGAATGTTTTTGAACTTTTAAACAAAATGTCCAGCCTGGAAATAAAATAAAATGATAATGTTTTTAAAGAAGCATATTAGGCAATAAATATCTGGTATGCTCTACTTTAAATTAGGTTGCATAAAAAATTATTTGTAACAATTATTATGCCGTAACTAAAAACACAACCTTAACATTTAATAAATTTGTTATAGTATAAACATTAATATTTTTGTGAAAACTTAATATTTAGAAGGAATCAAGCACAATTAAAGTAGATTATTTTATATTTTTTTTAGTAAAACAAGACTTGTATTTTCTGAGTTGAATACAATGTTGTTTTGTTCTTTTTCATTTTTAGTAATCTTTGGCGTTATTAGTTAATATTGGTGTCTCTAATGAAATACGTCACCTTTAAGATTTTATTTTAATTTTGTTCTTTTAACGCAATATATAACGAAACCTACTAACTTTAAATATATGTTACACGGAAAAATTTTTTGCACCTTTTAAATTTTTTTACTTAAATTTATAATTGAATCAATTAATTATTTAATTATAAAATTGTTTTATTTTTTTATTTTTTTTTTAACAAAATGTATAACTGATACAAATTATTATAAAATTAGAGAGTTTTGTATTGCATTTACTAATTATTATATAATTGAGAGAATTAAAATTTTAATTGATACTGAATTTAAAGCCAAACAAATTTTTAAAAGGTGCAGACAATTTTTTTTGTTTGTGTTTACTGTAATGTTTGAATTTTCCAATACAGATCGATTACAACTTATTAACATGCCTCATGTGATTAGCGAATAAATTTCGACAGCTCTGTAAATAACACTAATTTTCTAACCCGTTGCTTAACCGAAGGGGAATTTATCTATTATAAGATTAATCTCACTGTACAGAGCATATCTTTTTTCCTTAATTTTAATTTATTAGTAATTAATCACAATTAGTTTTTATTTTTTCTGTATTTTACAAAACAAAAATACTAATACGATGAAAATGTTAGCCACCCTAAAAAATAAAAATTTTGCAGCTGACGGCTTGATGTTAAGAAAATAAATACTACAAACTAAAATACTAATTTTAATGGTCAAACACTCTGACGACTGATGCCTCGAACAAAATTAGCTATAAATCGTTATTAATCCCTCAGTGTAAAAATATAAAATTATTTTCATTGAAACGTATTGAATTTTTGGCTTTTCATTGAAAGTCTTATTAATACATAAAAGCACAAAGATTGTAATATATAAGCACATGTACATATTTGTGTTTATTCATTCTACCTGTGATGCTGGTCATTGATCCATTAAAAAATTATTTCCGATAATTTACTTAAAACCTACTCAAGAATATATCAAATATGGCATAAACAAATAAAATTTAAACTATAATTTTTTATATATCTACGAGTACTACTACAGCAAAAACGAATGACACATAAATTTTTCCTATTTAAGAAATAACTATTTATACGCAATTGCGTCAGCAACTTTCAAAGAATAGCCAATTTCTTACTGATGTTTAATTTATATTTGAATATGAATTAAAACCCGTACGAGTGCTAATTTCGGCAATGCCGAATCTTATATACCCTTCATCGTATATGTAAAATCATATATACATATTAATCTAAATAATAAACTCTATACTACCATTTAAAAAAACGTCAATAATTTTGAGTTTTGCTAAGGGTTGTTGTCCTATCAACAACCACCTGCAGGATTACAAACCAAAGACTTTACTTAGTACTTAAGAGTAATGACAGCCAGTTGCAGGAATACAGACAAAATATGAAAAAAGATATGAAAAAATTTGAGATAGCGTTGCTGATTTTTAACAGAAAAATTTTCGAAATTATGTCTAGTCGATTGCTATTTTTTTTTGGTCCAGTAAGACCTTGGTACAGTTTATATTAACACGAACATGGACGGACAGACGGACATCGTTCAATCGACTTAGCTATATATAAAACCTCAGAACATAAATATACTTCTTAGGGCTCGAAACGGATATTGCAGAAATTACAAACAGAATGACAAACTAGATATACCCTTTTCCACCAGTGGTTAAGAGTATAAAAATACACACAAAATTATACATGTTCTTGTAAACATATGTCGAGTATGATTACGTAAAATGCTCACAACTTTATCAATAAAAACCAAAAACTTTTGAGAATAGAGTTTAACAAGAAGACAAAGTAAAAAGAGCAATACAAAAACTAAAAAAGTTAACAGAAATTTAAGTACGCAATTGAGAAACTAAAAAAACAAGATTCCAAAATTTACACCCCCTTTTTTTGCTGAGTTCACCGTGTGCTAATTGACTAAAATACAGTTTAACAACTTGTTGAGCATTTTCGAATGAAGAACAAAAATACTCTCAATCGTACTTAAAAACTGATTTATTTCTAAGAGCATTCGTCTAAAAACAAATAAAAGTTTAGAGAAATAAAGTGATTGAGTTTAATATTTGTTGGCGTGAATGTAGCTGGCTTTTTTGTTGAAGGCGTGTAATCAAAGTTTGTAGTGTGCTCGCATGGTACTGGTGTGTTTGTGTGTATTTGAAAGTTTTGCTTCTTGCTAGTTTTTACATTTTTAACTGCTATAAATTGTTTGACTGCTAATTAACATCAAACTTACGACAGTCATAAATATAATCATTCATACATATTCAAGCAGAACAATACGCATTTGAATGATTTCACTATTCTAAATCAAAAAGACTAAAAACTCAAAGCAGAAGGCTTGAAATTGAAATAAACATGAATTTTCTAAAAATAGACATCTGCTTGAGTTTGATTCATGTATATAAAAATAAATATTTTTTTTTTTAGATTTTGGTAACTGTTTGATTTTTTTACTTTGGATATTTTTAAATAGAAATCCTTTAAAAAAATTATTGTTTTTTTTTTTTTAAGAAGTCTGTGTGAAAATATTATATATTGTATTCGGCCATTCGACATGACTTATCTTTGGCCTGTTACGTACAAAGAAGGTATTAAGGATGGGTCATTTCATTTGTTTGAGACCATGCTAATAGAGCTTACTATTGTAATGAACATGAGAAAAAACTTTATCCAGCACCGGACTATTAACAGCGGTATCTTTACATAACTTTTTCTAAAAACTTGAACAGATGTAGTCTGAAGACTTATCTGTTTGTCAGTGGCGGCCAGGTTAAATCAACTCAGTCTTTCTAATTATAATTAATCTCGTAATTGTAAAGATGAAAACAATGAGTAGGCAGTCTTGCATTTTCTTTAAAAACGGCTTACCTAATCTTTTAATATACTTGTATGCAAATTGATGTGTTGAGATATATTGGTTTTAAAAGTTTTGAACTGATTTAATGATTCACCAAGAGAAAGTTCCTGTATTGTGATATAGACTGTATAATAGTATTCCTCAAAAACTAAAAGCAAAAAAGTTATAGTACCAAGCAAGCTAGTTTTTTAGCATTGCTACAAAAACTAAAAAATCAAATCTCAATTTTGTCTTTGCTAAACATCGAATAAAGCAGTTAAAAAAACGGGTGTATTAAATATGATATGGTTTATTTTAGTAAATAATAGGAGTGTATTTTTTAAGTGAACATCACATAACCTTAAAATCTACTATGTATTAAAATTTCAGACGTTAGGCCTAAAGAGATTTGCAAGAAATATTAGATTGTCTTAACGGTCTTTTTTTAGCCATCACAATAACTTTTTTAACTTTTGAAAGCGCAGACACAAGTTTGGCCCATGTTCATCATTTAAATAAAGAAATGCTGAATTAATTTAAATTAATTGAAAAATTACCAAACCTAATATGGATCAAACTGGAATTTAAGGATTATACAATTGATATGAAATTAAAAAGAATGTTTTTTCAGCCGGGTTCTGTTCCAATATTAGTTACCAGATAAGATTCTACTTCTAATTTTTTAATGTGACAAAGTCTACTGCATCTGAATCTATTTTATAATATTAAAAGTTTTCCATTTATTTTTACCTTAGTTGATATGAATCTTGTTCGGTTGTTTTTTATTACTGTCTATATTTTTTTGCTGGGAAGAAGTGCTTCTGTTGGCTTTATCCTTTTGAGAATCGCCACAAAATATTAATTTTTAAGAAACACGTAAAAAACCCTTTAATAATTCATATGGTACAATATACTACATAAACGGACAATGGTGTACAACAAGACCCCCATTATTTTAATGCACGTTTCATTTTTTTTAATTAATAAATATCTAGGAAAGTGGAGGTTTAAACTCTTAACAGCTTTAACGTATCTTAGAAATAAAAATATATGTCAATAATAAATATATTGTAGAAAAAAATAAATGTTTATTTCACATTATCCGCGCTTAATTTAATATTGACAACATAGCATACACGCATCATTTTTATTTCCGAAAAAGATGAACTTGTGGTTCTAAATGAACAAAAGTGACAAGACTTAGCATTCTGTTATTTCAGTAAATTAATTTTGAAGTTAAATAATTGGCTCAAAAGTGTAGAAAACCATGAAAATTATTCCATACTTACGGCACTTTGAGAATGGAATTATGAAGATACATTTTATGAAAACAAAAATTTTCATAAAAAAAATCTTAATTTAGGAAAAAAAAAACTCCAAAATTTTTTATTCTTTTTAATTTTGGAAATATGGGAGACATATCAAATTTATTGCAAACTTCGACAAAGTTGGAGACATAACGTCCACTGTGACATTTTCTAAATTCTTAAAATATTTATGAAACTCATGTGGCCAAGTTCTCTAAATACTAAATAAAATATAAATTTTGTATCTCACTGTCTCCAATTAAATTTGGAAAAGTTGTTATTGGACTTACTAGTGAAAAAACTTTTTATTAATAACGTTTTGAGGTTCAATATAAGAAAGCTTTTTAAGGTTGCGTCATTAAGGTCCACTTGTTTTTTTATTTGTTTATACACCTCAATGTAAAAGAATACAATTATCAATAAATTAATTTTATTCAGTAGCACTAAACTTTTTATTGGAAATATTATTGTAATTTTTATAAACATTTGTACGCATTTATCCATTAGTGGCAGTGACACAATTTTTTGTTTTAAAATATTAATAAACAATAAAATTGTTTCATACAGGTTAATATGTTTAATAAATTTTAACAAGAAATTGCAATATTAGTTGTCAAATAACTAAATCAAAAAATCCTAATTTTGGAAATAGATCTTCAAATCTTGTTTTGGTTAAAAAATCTTTTAACTTAAGATAAAATCTTCATTCTACATTCTGTCTGCAATTGATAAGAACTTTGAGTTTACGCTTTGCGTGTAGTCTTTCAAGCTTATTCTGTACATTACGTGATTTCAAATTACAAATCATTTTGAAATCAAGCAAATGATTCGGTGCAGCTCTGCACGTCAAACGATTTATAGTTTTTCACATTGGTTTTAAATTTTCGAAAACAGGAGAAAGTAGATAATTTTAAACAATTGCGTTTTGTTTCTTTACTTTTTTAATTTGGAATTTAAATATTAATGGAAGTCAATGACAGTCAAAATGCTTAAAAATAAAATAAATTATTTGTTTTAAAAAAATCGTCAAATAAAAATTTACAAATTATAAAAGTAGAAAGGCAATAATTTGCTTTTGTATTATATTAAGAACATAAGCAAGTTTAGTTTTTAAAGAATTATCTTAAAAAATCCACTAGCTGACTGCTACAGGAAAAAAGTAAGCAATGAGCACTTCTAAATTAAGTAAAACTACATTTTTTACAAAAATGGTCTTAAAAAATTTGGATATATTTACGTTTTCATTTGTATAAGCGCTAGACTAAGGTAGTCCAAAAAATAAAATTTTTAGTTCTTAAAAACTAGTATCTCTTTTACTTTAACAGATAATCCCTTAGAATTTAGTATATTTAAAATATGACCAATATGAAATATACCGATTGCCAAGTTTTTAGTTTTACGTACAATCAAGTTAGCCGCTTAGAAACTTCGGAATTGTTTCCAACTTTAATTGTGTGGCGTTATGTTGTCGTAGAAAATAAAGTAAAGTGATGTGTAATATTCAAGAAGTATCTTAGATTTCCATCTCCGAAGTTTTAAATAACAACTATTGATCCACCAGTAAAATGCTAGAGAATTAAAATTTTCGTTACAAACCTACCTTCTAGGAAAGGTGTACCTGTCTTGTGTTACCATTTATTATATTATGCGGCTACGACAACTGAGAAATACAACAAAAACAGTAATAGAACTAAAAAAGTCCTATTATTTCATTACATTTGTATTTCAGTGTCGCATATTCTTAGTCGAAAGAAAAATAACTATGAGAAATGGGCTTAAAATAAACAGCTTTGATAAAATTATATCGAAGTTAATTGCATGATAAAAAAAACTTGTTTCTTTAATTCTCATTGCCTTCGCTTTATTTATTTGTTTAGTTCACATTAACACTTTGTTTTAAATATTTTTTTTAAAAGAAAAAAACATTTTCTAAGGTATTACATAGAGAAATTGTGTCTATAATCCTGAAATTATTGTATGTAGTGTACAAAAATATGATATTTTATGTGCTTCTCACGTTCAGTGTTCGTTCATTCATGCTGTAGACGAGAAAAAATTGTCTGCTTAAAACGTCAAGTTATGAATAAAATTCCCAAAAGCCACACATAAACATATTTTTTTTTTCTTCTTTAGCTGCCACTGTTTCCTTTCAAAAGTATTAATACCGCTAAGGTTACAGTTACGCCTTTCTGACACTTCATTGACCAAGTGTAAAAAGAAACTAGCAGTTGTAACAGAAAAAATAAGAAAGAGATAAATTGGCAGCGATGTTTTTTTATTTCTATACATCCAAGTAAATTATTAGGTATAAAAATAAAAACTTAAGCTTTTTTAATATATTTGAAAATAACTTGAGAATAGAGCGTTCTCATCAAAAAGAAATAAATTTTCTATGACATAATTAGTTATACCCTTTTTGTCCACTCTTTTTGGTGAAGTGATAATAATAATAGTTAAATAAAAAATACATTTTTCTTTATACCTTTTAAATAACTTAAAGTTAAACAAAATTAAAATATAATTTTTTTTATATTCTGATAACTTCTTGTATTAATCGATTTACCCTTTCTGTAAAAAACAAGTGAGCATCTGTGACCGATGTTAGGTGCTTAAGAGTTTTATTATATCTCAAATCTGTCAAATCCATCACCCAATGTCAAAAGTTTGAGTTTATGTTTGCTGGGTTGGAACGCAATAAGTCAAAAACTTAAATACACTTAAAATTATTTATAAGTGGTTTTGATACGTTGCCACATTGAGTACGTTTTCCCAAATTTATATATATATATATTTTTTTTTGTTTTGCAACTAATTGTCTTGTGGCATAAACGCAGACTTTGTGGCGCCAGCATGATTATGGAAAGAAGACCGATTGCTTTAAAAAATTATTCATTTTTTAGAGAATTAAAGTTTTTTTAAACAAACATCATGAAAAGCTATGAATGGCATGATAAATGATTTTATGAGCATTGTTCCAACCAGGAATGCGATTGGTTAGGTGTAAATCAGTAAATCTTTCCATATGTTTTTGCTTGTAAATGTTTTTTTAAACGTTAACGAAAACAAATTCTCAAGAGGTTTTAATCTAAATTCACAACATTTATTTGCAATCCTTTTCCCGTCAACAGCGTTAAATCATGTCAAAATAGCGTTCATAGCTTTTTAAAACGATTAGTTGATATAAAGTAAAAATATGGGAAAAATATGTCTCATGGATTATGATAGTCGTTTGTTTCAATTCGCTTATTTTTGACATCGATGGCAAAAATCAAGTAATAAGGATGAACAATTTTTATAAAACTTTTGAAATACTGATTGAGTTTTCCGACGCCTCAAAGTGGTTTGAAAACTATTTATCTTAGACAAAACTAAAACCAATTAAATTGGTATCTTATGAATAACTTATTTAACACTAGGTTTACGGGACCCGTCAATTTGACGGATTTCAAACTTTGAAATAAAACACGCAATAAACCATAGCATTAATTTTAACAATTTTGTATCGTAAATTAATAATTTCACCAAAAGAATTTATATAAACATTTATTATGTTCCCTAGCTTCCGAAATTTTGAAATTTTTATGTAGTATACCTATCTGTACGAAACCCCTCAAATTGAAGTGTTAGCTGATTTCATAAACAATCCCTATACGTTATTCAGTATGATTGCTGCAGTGCCAGTTTGTAAGAACATTTTTCAAAAACAGTGCAAAGATTTCAGCTATTTTAGACAGCCATATCAGTCAAAAATCACATTGCAGAGAGTCTCCGCTTATTGTAAGTATTTACAATAGGGTAATTGAGTTTGGGTACAGTATTTTTTACTTTCACCGATCACCCTTTTCTAGCAATCATGAGTAGAAATACGAAATATAAAAAGAAATTGTCCAAAATTACCATCAATGAGAATTGTTCTGAGGTGTCCTCCGAAGAAGATCAATATGAATTAGACGAAAGTGATTATTACAGTGAATATTCTGAATCCACTGAAACTAGAGAAATAGAAGGATCTTCGGATAGTGAAGAGGAAAACTTCTTGAACTAATGACAACCTTGATTGGGACAATTCGCTCGAACAAGAGAGAACTGCCAAAAACAACGAAAGAAACAAAGGACAAGATGCCGTTATTTTCATCAAATTTATATAAATCAGAAGACTGCACGCTTACTGTGTATAAAAGTAAACCGAAAATAAAAGTCCTTCTACTAAGCACCAAGCATAGAAATATACAGATAGAGGACAATAGAACACGTGTTACAGAAACTATTACGTTTTATAATAAAAGAAAGTTTGGTGTCGATGTCGCGGACCAGATGCCCGAGGAATTAGCTGGAGAAAACAAGGAGAACATTCGTCACAGTTCAGACGTTTCACCTTCAACATCAGGAGTGCAAAAAAGTTGTCAAGTAGGCTTTTGTAATAAAAATAAAAGCAGTAATTGCTGCATGTATTGTAAAAAGATCGTATTGGAAAATGCACAAAAGAAATTCAATACGTATGTAAAAAATGTCCTCGATAAATATAGTTATGTAGCGGTATACTATTGCTATCATTTTCATAATAACTTCAATAAAAGATGTTGAATTATAATATTTTGTTTTTATGTGAAGCTTTATATTGTTAAACTAAGATTTAATTTGAATAAATTGATTTTTTTTAAGTAAATACGTATTTTCATCCACCCGTCAATTTGGCTGATGCTCGTAGAGATAGGTATATAAGAAACGCCCGTAAACTCAGTGTTAAACACGATAAGGTGTTTTTTTTTCTAGAAAAATAAAATATGCGCTATGTCATATGGTGAAATAAAACTTAATTTTTTTATTTTAAAATATAAATTCGCGGAACGGAGAAAAACAAAATAGATTTTTTTTTACAAAAGAAGCTGCCCTGCCTTTATTAATCATGGAGATATAAAATTATTATTAGAGTATATAGCAAACAATTGGAGGACTTAAAAGTCCGTAAAAGTTTTTTTTAATCGGTGCTTTGGACTCTGGAGAATTTTACAATAATTTATAAATTTTGTTTTAAATTTGTTATGTTACCGTTACAACTTTAAACCAAATTTTTCTTTTATTCATATTTGCAATAGGTTGCCCTTATAATGGTTTAAAGAAATTTGCTTCCGCCGTAGTAAATTTAAATTACACAAGCAAAGAAAGAATACCACCTTTCTGGGAAAAATCCTTAAAAACACGGAATTTTTTATATTTTCTCAACTCAAACGGCTTGTAACAATTTAACAAAAACGCTACTAGAACAAAACTTTCAGTTCGTTTATTCTAAATTGTATTAAGAATGCAGCAAATATCTTAAAGTAACAGCCTGATCATAAATTAGTTCACTACGTCTAAAATACTAAGTTAAGGTCAGACAAATTAAAAAAAAAAAATATATATATATATATATATATATATATATATAAAAATATATATATATATATATATATATATATATATATATATATATATAAGAGAAAATTTTCTTGCTATAAGCACATTTTTGCAAGATCTAATAAAATTTTAAAAATCGTAACATTTGAGATAAAAATAAACTTTTTATGACATTTAAAAAATTTATATTATCTGGCCTACCAAGAAGCTCCCTTCGAGCTACCTCTGCGTTGCTTTTGAAAAATTAATATACCTTAAGTGGTTCATAAGATACCGAATTTTGTCCAAAATAAATTGTTTTAAAGCCACTGTGCGCCTGTGGCATTTTTTGTCTGATAATAAGTACAGTCAAAAATTTATATTAAATAGGAGTCACCTTATGTAGAACAAAAAGCCTTTATTTTGTGTTTTCATTTTAAAAATCATTTAATACCTGGTGACCTTTAAAACTGTCTCATTCTTAAAAGCTTTTATTAGTGTTGTTCATATAACATAAACCGGTACACGAAGTATTCATTCATATTTTTGAAAAGTTAGCTTTAGTAATTGTAGCGACCCAAAATTTACAAAATATTGCTCGGTAGGAGATATAACATATTTTATTTAAAATTCTACAAATGAACATAAATTGTATATTTATAAGAAACTATGCAACTTACCAACAACAAAAATAAAATGTTGGAAAAAAGTTTGCGATAAAACATATACCATGATAGCTGGGGCTTGTAAACAAATCTACAAATTTTGAATTCAGTAAAACGTTAAAATACTATACATTTAATCTGTAATCATTGTAGTGTCTTCAGTCAATGCACAAAAACGAATGCTTTATTCAAGTTTTCTTTTTACGTGCATTCTTAAAAACTAAAAACATGACTTAAATTAAATTAGGGAGAAAACATACTATTGTTTAGAGTTACCATTTAGTATCAAAATTAATACTCAACACTAATTTTGCTATTAGTAATTCTTTCATATATATTTATATTTATTTACAGATACAATTTTTGAAATAGGGATACTCAAAAAATTTATTATTGATTTTTGCCACAGCTAGGTATAATTCCATATCCACTCCAAAGTAAAATATTTTTACATATTTTGCAACCAAATAAAAAAATATTAAGGTTTACTTTTTTTAAAAAAGCGAATAATAATGATGTGTTAATTTTCATCATATATTTTCACAACTAACTTAAAAGAATTAGATAAGGAGTTCCCATTATCAATTACGATCGGCACAATATTAAATAAAGTCATACATTTTCTTTTCTGTTACAAAGAATGGAAAATTCATTCAAGTATGCTAGTATCTTAACTTTTTCCATATTCTGTCACATCAAGACATCATTTAAAATTAATTCCTATAAAATAAATAAAACTGAAAATACGAACTTGAACCTTCAAATAGTGTTTATTTGCAATTATTTTAAAATATCATTATCTTTTAGCCACTTATCCATTATTAAATAAATATTTTTTTTAATATTTCTAAAAAAAAATTTGAAGCATATTTTAATTTTCTCTTTTTATTTTCAGATAAAGATATAACACACAAATTGAAAATAACAAAGAAGGTATGTGTACATAAGCATTTTATATTAATGGTCTTAAACGACAAAAGCTTTGTATGTTTATATTGACGTTGACAGTATGAATAATTAAAGTAGAAAATAATTTGCTTGAATTTATAGTTTGCACTTTAGAAATAACCTAAATATTTCTCATTGTTTTAAAACATAAAAATATTCATTCTCTATTTAATGATAAAAAACTGCAAGGACAATCACTTTTAAGATATGGGTTTTTTAATATCAAAAGTCATACATTTCTTTGTGCCACGTACAGCACAGATGTATTTGGCTCATTAAACCTTCCAATATTGTTTTTTTTTTTTACGGAATCAATGAATAAAACAGGAAAACAGAATAAAATGGAATGCAATATAAAAATCTCCAATGGAAATTTATCTTGTATTGTCACATAAATTACGTTAATAAAAAATATAGACGGCACATAGAAATGCAATATAATGTCATTTTGCGAAAAAAAAATATATATAAATCGTTAGTTAAAGCTAAAGAGAAACAAGCGGGTCACCATTTCGAAATAATTGAAGAAATATAAAAATATTTTTAAATGGGTAAATAAAATTAGGGTAAATAGAAAAGCATAAGGAAAGAGAACAATAATAACAAACCAAAAGTAAAATTATGGAGATACAAAAGAGAAAAAAAAATAAAGATAAAATTGCATTAAATTGTATAAATAAAACGAAAAGAATGAATTTCCCAAAAGACAAAACATCTAATGACTTAGTTGACTGGCATTGTGTGCATGTTCATTTTAAATGAACATTGCCTACTTTGAGGCTGCCACGGCAATATTACACGTTTTGTTTTTAGACTCGTAATTTGAAATAGTACTTATGGATGTATGAGTTTTGCTGTTACGCTGAAGAAACACGGAAACGGAAATGAAACCATAAACCAAATGCGACATAATATTAAATGAACTATTTCAACAAAAACACAAACCCATTAAAAGTTTTATTACTGCTCATACTATTTAATTTAGCATTTTTATGAACGTGTCTATGCCAATGTATGTTACTTTTCATTCCTGCTGCTAATGTTGAACAGTAAATGGTACTTTGCTGTTTTAAAAATTTTAGTTGTATCGTATTCATAATATAGCAGTCGCATGCGGTAGATTTTTGTTGTATGACAGTAAATATGATTGTATACGGCCTCAATGCAATTGTCAAGCAATGACCTCATTAGTTGGTGACACACACGCTAGCATTACTTTTCTCATATATATGTACGTACCAAAACTAATACTTAGTTAAAACTCCGTTAGTTTCTTCTAATCTTACTTATAGTTATCCCCTTATGGCTACATTTCACAGTTGTACAAACTAAGGAAATTCAAATTTTGTTACTATAGCAATATGCGTATTAAGGATTTTAGTTCGTAATTATAAAGTTAATTTCTTGCTGTTCTTTTTATTTTTCAAAATATAATTTTTATGCAAAAGTTCTGGAAAACAAAAATTAAAATTTAGTTTACCAAAAAAAAAAAAAACAAAATCTCTCCCACGCAACAGACGGCGGTAACGGAACGATTTATCGTTACTAAGAATAATAATAAATAAAAAATAATAGTACCGTTGTGTGTATTAAAGACCAACAGAAAATACTGGGTTAGATCGGTTAACCGTCAAGAGATCCAATAAAGTTTATAAAATCAAGACGAAATAAACGAAGAATACTTTCATTTAAGTAAAACAATAAACAAATTATGATCATATATTTTTGTAAACGGGCTCATTATTTTTTTTATTAATTTTTTGTGTACTTAAATCATTTTTGTGATCTATATTCTGATTTTTTTTTTTTTTATTTAAATAAAGGGACTTTTGCTATTTTTTTTGTGAATTCAAATAAATACAACATACCGCTATTTGTAGAAATACAATTAAACGTAATCAAGCTGTTGTTAAACTGTTTAGCCAAAAAAGTTTTTAATTCGCATTCCTAAAGGAACTTATTTGGAATAAACAAAGTGCCGTTTACTTAATCTTAAAGGGAAATTTGTTTTCCATTTTTGATTTGTTTTTTGTGTACCATTTTGGCCAGCCAAACTTATTTAAGAAAAATCAAGAACTCTTTTATAAAAACATAGAAAATAAAGTTTTCAAGTTACAAAGCAAGTGAATTTTCTTATATTTATTAAGTATATGGTACGACACAGTCTCGTGGTCTACTTTCGCTTATTATACCAATTTTAAACGTGGCTTTCGGCATACATTTTCACAACAAAAAACTCTCCGTTAAGGAAATAGTCAAAAGCTTATCATGGTTAAAAAAAAAAAATTTTTCTACATTTATTTCCATAGCTATTATTTGCTCTAGGCTCGGAAATTTTTAAACATCCGGAGTATGCTGAAATGATGTGTCAGTTTTTTTTGAGCATGGCTAATCATTAGGCAATGACTATATAAAATTCTCAATTTAACAGGGGCTTAAAGAATTCTACGTGTAATCATCCCAATTGCATAAGTTACTTCTAATTTTTATAATAAACCTTAATTGTCCATTTTAAATATGTTAAAATGGACAATTAAATATGTTAAATTTATTAAGGTGTAACATTTAATTTAGATTTTAGAAATTTAAATTTGAACTACAATAATGTATAGTTTATATATGTTAGAGCTGTAAATAAATCATTCATACATATATTTTATGTATATGTAGAAATGTTTATAATAGATTTGTTTTTTTTTCTCGATTGTCACTATGGTTTTGTTAAATAAAAATTGCATAAAGAAAGCTGCTGTTGCACATACAACAAACAAAAAACGAAAAAATAATAACAACACAATGCAATCCACTGCATTGCAAAAATAAATGGTGATTATGATGACGATGAAATTCACATGCTGATGAAGCGCCTGATAGGCACGTTTCTGACAACTTGAATAGGTTTGTCTACATCCATCCAACATATGAATTTTGAATTGTGCTGAGGTAGACGATATGTATTTATCTAAAACCAAAACAACCAGTATTTTAAACATCACACTAACTAATACAAGTGATAAAGATTATGATGATGGTAGTGATGATGTTGTTACTTGCTGCCACTGCTACTAATGCTGCTGTTACTACCGCTGCTGTTGGCAATGCTGATTATGATGACGAAGAGAACCGACTGTCACTTGAAATTACACTTCATATTTGTTACTATTGTAGACAAATACACTTATGTTTAAACACATGGACACACATACACAATTTTACACACTCGCACAATCATACCTTCATATACTGACTGGTTCCCAATGCACACTTTGAATATTGGTGGCATGAGTGAGTAAATGAATGGAAGTGAATGCAAGTGTGCCTAAGTGTAGTACAACAGAAAAAAATATTGTCTACCGACGACGAGTGTCACTGTCAACACTTTAATTCGATTGTAAAAGACAAAAACGAAACAACGGAACAACGGAACAACAAGAAGAAGAAAACAAAACACAAAGAAACAAAGAAATCACAGGAAAACAACAAGAATCTGGAATACAATTTTATTATGACAATGTACAATCAACTATTTTTAATATAGGAAATGCAGCAAAAGTTTTTCTGGGATTTTTGTTTTCGCTTCCTTTTTGTTAGCTGCCGATTAATAAAGAATGGTAACTTCAACAATCTACTTGTCTGACACACATTATGTTAGTAAAATACCAGTATAAATGTCATAATCAACTGAAAAACTACATATAAAACGGACTTTGTATTAAACTATTTATATCAGTCATTAATAGTGAATAAAGCCCAATTAAAGCGTTAGCCATTTCTTCTATAATTTTAAACAGTTACTAAAGTTTTTGGATAAAGTTTAGTTTAAGGTAACTTTTAAAAAAGTTTTAAAGGACGAAATAGAAAAGTTTTTAAATGCTAAAACATAAATAAATTAAAAGAGTGGCTGACAGATACTAACTTGGATATTTTCAAAAGCTACCGATATCGGTGCATAGGTAAATTTGCTTAAGAGATACTGTATAATCACAAAAATGAGTAATCAGACTGTTAAGGGAGTACTTAAGAAACTAAAATTGAGTTTACATGTCTTGTGTGTTAACATTTGAGTTATGTGTCTAACGGCCCCCATGTATTTCCATTGTCTCTTTAAATTGTCGATTAAAAAACGATTTTTAAATTTTGTTTTCAAACGTATAACTGCATGTAACGTTACCTGCGGCTATTCACAAAAGCTGATATCTAATTTACTTATGTGGAAAATTTATTATCTAAACTTTACATAAACTATCTAGTAAAACTGGAACATGAAGTTTCTTTGTCTAACCAAGAAGTGACCTTCATTTTTGTTTGTACCCCGACAAGACTTTTGTGTTATTAATCTCTAAACTAGATGATGTTGATATAAATGGAAATTGTATTAATATGGCAGGACAAAAGTGATTATATTAGATGATTATATTGCACTGTCTTATCTACATTTTTTAGTACGCGTCTTCCTCGTTTTAGTTATCTTAAGTGATTTAAGCAAACCTTTTGGCAAATGAACTCAAAAATTTTGTTCAGTTATTATGGGTTCAGAATGCCAGGCAATAGCCTTATCAATACAGATTTATTTCTTTTGCTTCTCAATTACCGCATAAAAAGATACCATCAGACATTATTTTATTTCAATTAAAATAGATATCAAAAAGTGTTTCTGATATAGCAGTTTAAAAATTGCGAATACGATTCCAACAAAAATATCTGAGTGCACTAAGTAAATTACATTGATACGGAACCGAAGTCGATTGAGTGATGTCCGTCTGTCCGTCCGTGTTCGGGTTAAATGAACTTTTCCAAGTTGCTAGATGAGCAAGGGAAAATTTACGCCAATTGATGAGAAATAAGATCGAAAATTTTGCTATTGAAGAGATCGGTTCATGTCCTTCGAGGATGTGGGCAAAACACCATGCCTGCCTTTAATGTTTCCATATCACTTGAAATTATAAACTAGATTTATTTAAAGTGATATGGAAATAAAATAAATCCAATAAAAAAAAAAACAAATATATGGGTTGATAAAAAAATAAGAAAAACATCAAATGAAAAAATTACGAATATTTTGCGAGTTATGGGCCTCTGAACTTTTCATGTCAATATTAATATGGGCATAATATAAGAGCTTTTGATGAGATTTTTCATTTAATGCTATATCTTTTAAAAAATTCTCAATGGGTTAAAACCGATAACATTTTTATGTAAAACTATATATAGTACTTTATTTTGGAGTTACTTCAATAAAATTGAGTTACATAAACAGTAAAGGGTATATATGATTCGGCATAGCCGAATATAGTACTCTTTTTTGTTTAGTATTAAATTATGAAAAATCAATAGAATTTCTTTTAAATCTACATAACGCGATCCAGGCTTAAAAGATAACTAATATAACCTATGTTTTTTTAACTTGCTTCAATGATTTTCAACATGTGTTAAAAATGTAGCCGTTTTGGAGAAATCGAAGTAGTAAAGAAACTAAGTAAAATCAGAAAGTTGTGGTTAGTTAATAAACAATGATTAAAGTAACTAAAAGCACAGTAGAAATAAGAAACGGGTAAAGTACTCTGCAGCCACTTTTTTATACATTTTAAATGGAACATTTGCTTGGTACCAGAGCTATTTAATCACATGAACTTGAAGTCAAATTAGCAGGTACATTACTTGGAATTAAGTTGGAACAATCCATATTTTGAAATAATCAATAATTTATAATGGTGCTACATAGAGCTCTATTGAACTAAATCTGACGTTATTTTTGAGAAAAAAAAAGATTTTTTCGATTCCACCAGTATGTAAACCGCGCCAAATATTGTACTTTTAGATTTAAGAGAGGTCATAGGTATTGTAACGTTTAGCCAAAAAATAAGGTTCGTCGCTAAACACAATTTTGCTATGATATTTTTTTACTTTATTTGAGCGTCAATCTTTTGATATCGATTCTTGAGGGCATAACAAAAAATTATAACATTATGGTTGTTCGTTTGGCAGTTATCCCTTTACGGCGGCTAATTGCGAAATAAAATTAGCGTCACGATGTTATACTTAGAGATGTAAATCCTTTCCGGCATATTCGCAAAGTATTGTTCTTTAACGCTTTCCTTAACATGAAGTCTAAAGGGGTCTAATAACAGCTTTGATTTCCAATATTTGTGCGTAAAAGATTGACTTTTTGATATGCTGTGTGGCATTGTGCACCATTTTGCTGAAACCAAAATACATTCATGTTACTTTTTTTTATTTAAAGCCATATAAATTCTCCGTAGTCATTCGTAGCATTTGCCAGTGATGCACTTACGCCACCCCCGTGTGTTCTTAAAGCACGAAACATGTACTTCCTCAGCTGTATCAAACCCATACATACATATGTATAGACATTCCTGTACATGAAATCTTTTTGATAAATTTGTTGTTGGTGTAGATAGTAATAGATATTAAATACAAAACAACAAAACACCTATTCTAAGAATCTTTGTGTAAAACTGCTGGATGGATTTGAATAAAATTTTGTGAAGAGCTCCTTTAGAACCTTAATTCAATTATAGAATATGGCACAAAACTCTACAACAAATTTTTAACAATAAATTTTTCTTAATTTTTATTTAAAGCAATTTATAAATGATACGCGGACAATGTCTTATAAAAAATTGAACAGAGAAAATTGATATATTTTTAAAAATATATAAATAAGTTTTCTGGTTGAATATTTTTTTGATAAAATTAAAATGTTTTTGATTAATTCAATTAATTGATTTATTATCTTGGGGTATGTTTCCTGCAACGGCTTTTCATACAATGAAATATACAACAACATAATGATAACAACATATCTCTCCCCTCTTCCAATGCACCCTTCATGTCTTGCAGCCTGTTCTTGCGGCGTTCATTGGCTATCTCTAAGGGTAGTGAACGCCTCTTGGACACTACTGCCCACCCGGAAGGGTGGATAAACTTCTGGATAAACAAAAGCGAAAAAATTATAAAAACTAAGAAATAGAAAAAACAACAATAAAAAACAACGTGGCTCCGTGTCCATGGAAATTTTAGCTTAGCCATATATAAAAAGATTATGTTGATTTTTTAAGAGTGACCAGGTAGATAATTCATAAAAACCAAGAAAGAATAACTTATCAGCGTATAATTTTTCCATTTATCTAAAAAAAAACTTCCAAAACCTGTAAATAAATATCGACAATACAAATTTTAATTACACATCCCCATATTAATGTAATCCGCTCTAACACAAATATTGCAATAATTTATTTTTAGGCAAAAATGTAATTTTGCAGTGAAGTTATTTATGCAAATATTTCAATGATTTTGGATTTTTTTAAAGCAATAGCTGCTTATTAAAATTAATCTATCAAGTAATTAAAATCAACCACCAACAAAATTAATATAATTAAAATTCATTAAATAAAATCGGCCATTATAATGCACAACTAAAAACCTGATTCTATTGTATTTAAAACAAAATAAATTGCAGATAATAGCACGATTTAATACAGATTAATTAAATTAATAAAATGCATACAAATATATTTCCCATTTCGCAGCACTTATTTACTCAATGGCAGAGAATAAAAACTATTTTCTAGTCCAAAAAAATGTATACATACATACATAGATACATACATACATAAAACCAATATAAAGAATACAAAAAATTTAAATGTCAGAAATAAGAGTTTGTTGCTTCCCCTTTTAATCTAAATAAATTTTATTTTATTTCAATTTGCCACAAAAAAATAAACAGACACAGCCAAACATAAACGCTGTGGCAGGAATAAATAAATATTTTGTTTTAAAAAAAGATGTATATATATAAAACAATTAACTTTATGGCTATAAAGTCACAGCTGTTGGTAGTATATTGTTATTAAAGCCAACCGAATCAAACTGACTCATACCAGACCATTATTTTCCATAGTAAATCAATAAAAGATTTCTTATGACTTTTTTATTTTGTTTTGTGTAATTTACTGCAGAAAATTGTAAAATACGTGCATTTAAATAACTATTTGCACTATTTAAGTAAAAATGCAAGGAAATATTTAAATTAAATATCATATTACTTAAAGAGTTATTTTTTTTTAATCGTTTGTTTGGGTGGTACTATGCTACATTTAAATTTTACTTTTTTAAATTAATACAACCATTTTGTTGAGTATTCTTATTAAAAAAGATTTTCCACCATTTTTATGTTTTTTTTTTTTTATACGGAAGAAAGAAAGAACTCTTAATTTAAAAATTATTCACTTCTCTTGAAAGTTACACATTTTTCTATAATACTGAAACACAGAGCCCATGGGAAACCCAGCGCTATTTCAAAACACAAATCGTGTCTATTTGTGAGAAGCTTCTGATGCTTGCACAAGAGATTAAACTGAACGAAAAATGAATTTCTTTTAATTAAACGTGATTCTCTTTTGCAATTCCTTTAATTTCTAAGGTCAATGGTGAGGAATTTTGCTCTATTTATTAACTTGTTTTTTCTTTGTTCTAAATGTTGATAAATTCACTGGACGATTTTACTGTCTTTATTCACTTTTGATTAGACGAACCTGACAAAAATCAATCCGCTTTATTTAAAGAAGATATTTCTGGTTCAATAAAAGTGAAAACAGGTTTTGCTAATTGTCTGCATTCAATATTTGAAAAATATTTTAACAAAAAAATCTAGATTATAACGCATCAACTCTTTATACATATAAACAACACATGAAGAAACAAAGCTAACGTACCTCTTAATAATCCAATAATAACTTTGTCCCAAAGAAATAATTAACAAAATAATATAATTTCTCATTGGGAAGTTTTATTAGTTGTCGTGACGAACTTATTCTTATAAATTTGATGCCAGTAAATTTTTTCTGTTCTTTTATTAGGACCAGCTTTCAAAGGAAGACCTGTACTCATGCAACGCATTGAGCCAAAACGAGGAATTTAGGTTGTGAGAAGGGGAAAGAAGGAGTAGTGCTTGTGAATATTTGATTTGAATTTTTGCACACTGAAAGTAATAGGAAAGGCCTCTACAGGAAATATATTCCACGTTCGAACTGTTCGGCTTTAAAGCGGATTTTCTCTGTAATGCGTAGTGAGATTCACTGGCCTGGAAGTTTCCTGATTTAATAAGAGCACATTCCGTTGTAGTAACGATAAAACAATAAAACTCATCCCACATTGCGTCGATGCTTCAGTAAATCAATAGGGCTGGATACCCTACTGTCACCGCCAAGCTTTTTCGCGGTCAAGTACCTCTAAAACAGATTTTGGAGCACCGGCAAATATCTGAGAGTTGTATTCCATTTTCGGTCTGATAACAGTAATGTAGATAGCGAGTAGGTTAGATAGAGTGAAGTATTTCCTTCACCGTTTCAGAAAACCTGGACACTTATTTACTTCTTTTGCGACATGAAATATATGCTTGTTACACCGAACTTTGCATTGAATTCTCACTCCAAGAACCTCGAGAGCTTCTGATTCCTTTATATCTATATCACCCATAGTTAGAGCTCAGGTAATACACAGCACTAAGTTTTACAAGCGTTTAACTGAACACTGTTCGCAAGGCGTCATTAGGATATCGCTAAAAGACCTCGATTAAGGGTATCGTCCATGTGCATATGCGTAGCCCAAATTTGCGGAAGTCTTGGTCTATTGTAAAATGAACGGCATATGCTATATTAATAGGTGAAGTTAAATAAAGAGATAAAGACACTAAACAAATAAAAAAGGAATTAATTGAAGAGATCTCTTAATGGAACAAAATGCGACAAAAGTTGTTTATTTATTTTTTTTATTTATTCTCTATTCTGTTACTTATAAAACAAAACTTTATTTTTGCTTTTAAGAAAAAAATTTTAAATTTTATGATCATATACTACTGTTGCACTCTGTGCCATATATATATTTGTTATACATAGTAACTCACTATTTTGCTGTTTTATAAAATCTTTTATTTAATTAATAATTTTAGTTTAGGATGTTAGTTTTGTATAATAAAATTATTTTTTTTGTCTTTTTTATTAGTTAAATCTTAAAATTGTTAAAATTTTGCCATCACGTAACACTTGCTTGAATTATTTTAGATCTTTAATGATAAACAAAACTAAGTTACATTTTATCAACTTAAAATTTTATGATCCAATTAGCAAAAATCGTACATATCTAAACGATGAGAATTTTGAAATAGTGAAACATAACTTTATTTCCTTCTTTACTAAAGATGTCAAGAGGTTTTCATACATGTAATTAGCATACGTGCACAAATATGAAAATATACATCTATTTAATAAAATGGAATTTTTTTTCCTAATTTACTGCGCAAATGTTATTAAAAGTAAATGAAATAAGATGAAAAAATTAAATAAAAAAACTAAAATGTACACGCACACATTTAAATATACAGTTTGATGTACATTTGTTGTAACTTTTTGCATATTCATGATACAACAAATTGTGCTTTTAACTACACATTTCTTATGTGCTTTTGTGTTTTATAATGGAAAAAAATAAAAGTTTTGGCGCCAGTATTTAATAGCAACTTTGTATGCATTAGGTTTGTCATATGAATAACTAATACATATTTTTAAATGTAAGCTTGTATGTGTGTACTTAAGGGGAAATAGAAAAAAAGTTTGAAATATTTTTAATAACATTTGGCACGCAACAAAACTATCATAGATTTTTAACGAAAAAAACAAGCAAATTTTGCACAAAATAACACTGAAAATATTAAAAAAGGATTTTATGTAAAAACGGAATATTGCATTCTAAGGAAACACTAAAAGAAACAAAGTTGCAGATAAAATAAAAAATAAGAACTGAAGTATTCTCCACTTTGTTGCAATTAAGTTATTTTCATTTAGTATGTCTGTATGTGTGTATATTTTACATGTATTTTAATAAGTATTTTTTTTTTTACTGTGAAGACTTTTTGGCGACTGGTTTTTTTATTAAATTTCTCAACATTGTTTATTTACGAGTATATATATATATATATATATATATATTTATTTTTTTCTCGAATAAGTCTTCGAAAAAAATCACAATAGTTTTGTTTGTAGAGAAAAGAAATTGTTTTTAATCAACTTAATTTAAGCTTTTAACTTCTTTAAGCTCCTTGGTTTCAAGTAATGAATTCTTTTTAAAAGAAATAATTAAGAATTTTGCTGTACTGCTGACTGATGAGCAATCAAAGCCAGGTTACTAAAACAACAGCACGAAATTTTTAATGTTTTTATTTAAAAAACAAAAGTTTGGTGTTTAAGAGAAGTTAGTACAAATAAGTTTTTGTCATAGGACTTGCATAGAAGACAGCCAAAAATACAATGGGAGCACCAAACAAAAGCAGTTAACTTTAATAAAATGTATTTAATTACATTAAACTCTCATTTAATTCAACTTGAAAAGGTTGCTTAGTCTTTAATAATGTTTGAGTTTTTTTAGCGCAATTTTTTTGATTCGAAAACTAGATGTATAAAAAAATATCAGATGGCAAATCCCTGATGTTGAAATATGTTGCGCTTATTTAAACTGTGGCAATTTTTTAAGCTAATTCACAAAAATAAAGTATTTTAAAAAAATTCGTAAAAACTATACATGCGATTAAGTTTCAGGTTGTCGACTTAAGTCACGATTTGACCCTTTTTTGGCCGTCTGTGTCTTTTTGTGAGACTTTCTAAACTCAGCTAATTTTGCGACTTTTTTATTTTTCTGGGATTTTCTCCTTTTTGTTAGTTTAATCCAGAAAGAACTTCTTTATCGGTCTTGTTAAATAGAAAAACAGTTAAAATTATTTTTCCTTTCCTAAATGCTTTGTACTTTTTGGCCACATTGTTATGTTTCTTCAAAAACAAATATGAAGTCTTTCGTAAAAACTGATTTAAATAAATTTTTGCTATTAACCTTATAATTTGTTTAATAATTGTCAAAATAATTATTCATTATCAAAACAAATGAAAAAGATACCTATTGATTCCGAGCCGAAAAATTTCACCAGCACTACCCAACAGAAAATGTCTAACATTATCTTAATAAGTACTTATCATATAATGAATTACTTTTTGATTTCCAAATTTTTTTACTCGCTTACAAAACACATTACATTAGTTCCCAAATAAAGGAATTAGTAATTGAACTAGTTCTTTAAGAAAGAAAAGAGTACCTTAAAATACGTACTTATAATTTTTATTATTTCTTTCAATAGTCAATGTAATCGATTCTTAGTAGTTGATTATAAAAGTCTCATGCCTTGTTAAAATCATTAGGTTGGTAATCTAGTTGGGAAGTACTTCCGCCAAAAAGGCTTATTCCACACTCGATTAGTTTTTTTGAATTTTTTTGCTGGGTACATGTTCTTCCAAGAAACGTAATATTTCGCTCTATTATTATTTTAGAGAATCGGAACTAAATTGAAAGCAGTTTACGCAAGGCGAAGATACAAAGCGTTAATTTCAAAATACCTACTTTTATCTTTTGTGCATCTTTTTTTTACAAAACGACGTTTTGTGCCACTTTTGGAAAATTCCCAGGGCTAAACCTGTATGTGTTTGTATTTTCCTAGAAGACTCACTTATGAAAACATGAATTTGTAATAATTTAAGGTTCTAAGAATTGTATCGATATATTTATAATCAGAAAAACAAAAACTTTTGACGTGCAAAAACATAAGACATAAGGGTTCCTCTTACTTTCTTCTACATGTTGTTATTTTTATCTGAAGATTGTATTGATTTATTTTTAATTACTGCACTTGATAAAGCAAATTAATAAATTTGAATTTTGATTTTTCCCAGAAAAGAATGCTAACAAAAAAATAATTAAAAACTAATTTTCATTATAAAAACTACATATCCAATTAGTTAAAACTGTGTATTAATTTTATAAAATTATGAAAAATGTTAGAGAATTTTGTTTTATAGCTTTACACAATTAGAAAAATAATTTAACCCAATTTAAAATTTTGTTTTATCTCTTATTTTAATTTTAATAAAATTAAATCAAATAAGCTTGTTTTGTAGGAATAAATTTTTTGTTCGGATGCATTTTTGTAATTTATTCAATATATTTTAATTTTTAATTACGCATCATAAAAAGGGAACAAAAGTATTTTATTTTTTTAATCTTTAATTTATGAATAAATTTTGTTATAGAAATTAACCTGGACAATTGCATATCAAGGAAGAGATAAGAACTTTAATCCTTATATGAATGGCAAAAAACACCTTCTATAGCATAGCAAGGTACCTATAGGGTACCTAATAGAAAAAGTTAAGAAATTTGAAAAAGTTTGCCACAAATATTTATATTAAATTGTGTAAGTAAATATAAGATTTGTAATATATATTAGATGTTTATTTCTGATAAAATTCTAACTTATTTTATGCAATATGTCATAACACAAGATTTTAAAAATATTGTATATAAAAGGTGGCAAACCAATTCAAGGGTGATGATTCCACGTTAAAGAAGTATACGCAACTCTTTACATATTTATTTTCGACCAAGATTACATTACATGTGCAAGTTTTTACAAACACAGTAAGTATGAGTGGTAGTGTTCAATCTAAGAGATTTACCATACGACTCAGAAGATAGTATTGATTACTCGTATGATGATATAGAAAGAAACAGTAAACTTCATGCTAAGGATGGTATCGTTCAAAAAATTCATCCATTTCCTGAATCACAGACTACAAACTAGCTACTGCTAAACAAATATTTAGAAATATTTTGTCTGTTGAAATATGTGATATATTTCTACCGTAAAGGGCAAAAAACAATGAGAGACTGTAACACAAAAACAGGCAAAACACAATAAACCAAAGTAATTGAGCCATTCAGAGAAGAACAATTGGATGCATATTTTGGTATTCTTATTTATGCTGGCGTTAACAAATCAAATAGAGAACATATGGAAACCAACTAATTTGCTATTTTTTCGGTTAGCAATGCCCATATGCAGATTAAAGGTGCTGCTACAATATATACGATTTTACTGTGATAAAACGGTTTATTCCGCACTGAAACTAATAAAGCTGCTACTTTTCGTGACATTTAGATGATGGTCAATAAAAATAAACGTTATAGTTACAGACCTGATGAGTGCATTACATTTGAAAACCAGAATACGATGGATACGACGCATATAAATCATATCTTCTGCATGGCAATTTATACACTGGTAAATAAGCGGAAAGTAAAGCAAAGAAATGTATGAACATACAGAAAAAAATGTTACCACAGACAAAATTTTACGTCTCTAGAGCTGGAAAAAACCTTTGGGATTATACACTTGATAGAACAGTAAGAAAGAACAAACGTTTTATACTAGCAAATATGCAGTCAAGTAAGAAAAGGTTAGTATTATACTAAACATATACTATATAGATTTATGTTTACAATCTTATGTTCTTAGATAGAAATGGTGATGTTTTATTATTATTGAGTTTACAGAAAATATCAAAATAAATATTTATTCTAATCGCTTTGTAACATAAAATGTATGAAGGTACCAAAGGGTTTCAAAAAAATTATTTTTTTAGCTGAAATACAGTAATAATTTGAAGTCTATTAAAAGTTAGGAGTTCTCAATAAGTTTCAAGAATGTAGATCGTCGGCTTCTTTGAAAAAAAATTGTGTTAAAAATGTAGGGGTTAATATATCTCCTCAAGCTTTTGTGTTGGATAATATTTTCAAGTTCACTTTAGTTTATTGTGCCCAAAAAGTAGCTAATAACTTAAAATGCCTTTCTTAAAATTATTTCCATACTTAAAGGTACCCGCTTCAGCCATTACTTGTAAAACTTTATATAATACTGTGTCTTCAATGCATTTTTCCTTTATTTTCTTAGCCTCGACGTGCTTATGACAGATATAAAGAACATAAATAAATGTCACATGGTGCTGCATAGAAATTAAGGTGCCCATTTTGCACCTTGCAGTGTTATCAACGAATAAATAAGGGTGGTTATACTCCCCCGTTTCTTTATAAAAGTTTAGTGGCCGAACTGAAGACAACCATTTATTTTCATAAGTTGTTCTAACAAACATATAAATAAATATAAAAAAATACAACACTCTTGTTTATTAATTCACGCTTCCAATTACAATTCAGTTACCAAGTTCCATTTTAAACCTTCTGATATCTTAAGCTTTTTATTTTATTGTGCTATTTTCCCGATATTGACTATTGGAGGTGAAAGTACGTCTCGATGGCCATTTCGCTACCGCTTACTTAGCTCTTCAGGAAACTTCTCACTATTATTTTAATTATCTAAATATTAAATTATTGCAAGTGCCTGTGCAATAAACAAAAACAAAAATTCATAGTGTTTCGTGATGTTTTATTTGTTGTTTTTATTTTTCAATATCTTTAAAACTGTATAAAAGGAGCCGAAAAAAGTCAGCCGTATACAGTAAATAAAGAAAAGTAAAATCAAAGTTGATTATTGTTGTTTTTGCTTGAACTTTGATTTTTGTCTTCACTTTATTGTTTAGACAAAAATCTTTAGTTCATTTAAAATAATTGTGAGAAGTCTCCTGAAGAGCTAAGTAAGCGGTAGCGAAATGGCCATCGAGACGTGCTCTCACCTCCAATAACCAATAGCGGGAAAATAGCACAATAAAATTAAAAGCTTAATAAATTTAGTTTAATATTCCCGTGTTTTTAATTATTAAATTCTGATTTCTTTTTGAATTCTTGTTTTGATTTAGTTCTAATATATTCATTTTTATAAAATAATATTACAGCTGCTTCCATATTTTTAAAAAATAAATAAAAAGATGACATCAAAAAAAACTTGCAGAATGTTTATTTCTGTACTCAAACATACACATATATGGAGCAGCAACAATTTCCATTTGTTTCAGAACAAAGAAACCTCCACTCTTTATAATGCTTATAAAGAGAGCTTAAAAAAAACCCACATTTGGTTTGAATACTGCAACATAAAAAATATAAATGTATTTACTGTAAATGGCCAACACAAAGGAATTTTATTTTGTTCGAGATGAAACACTTGTAAAAAATGATAAAATAAAAATATAAAAAAACAATAAAAGAGCTAAAATAATAAAATGCTTTTTATTGAAAAAAATTCATTTGAATATTTTTTAAGAATGTTCAATTGTACTTCTCTTATTTACTCGTACTTTAGCTCTGTTATTTTTGTATTAGAACGAGCCTTTGTTCTCAATCGAATTTTTTTATTATTTTTATGTATTAATAATAATGCATTGCGTTTTCTGTTGGAACGTTTTGAAATAAGAGATAGGCAATAATTTATTTTTTACTGTAATTTATGTTACTGGAGTCTACTTTAAGGCTTAATGGCGCCAATGAATCATGCTCTTTTCGAATTCTATTTATAAAGGCAAGTTCCCTTATTCCTACAAATAAAAGCATAACATAATATTTTTTATATCTTTTTGAAGTTATATAAATCTAAATTATATCTAATAAAGCTTAAAATGCCAGTTCTTTTACAAACTATATAATGTAAACGTAATTTATTATTTTTTTTTTTTACAAGAAATCCTATGTTAAATCTATAATGAACACAGCTATTTTGATGCTGGCTTAGGCGAGCGCATAGAAAAATTGGATAAATTTTAGTCTTAAATTTTTAAGGACTTTTAAGGCCTGGAAAATGGCCGTGGAACAAAATAAAAAACTTCGTTTAAACCCAACCAGAAAAATGCATTGAAACACAACTAACCTGATATATAGGATTGTTGATAACTTTCAAAAAAAAAAAAAAAAAAGAAACGAACAAGGTTTTTATGAATAATATGAAAATTGCAAATACTTTGAATGTCTTTTTATATATCCTTGTTTGTGTATACTGTTGGTACAAATATGATAACCAACTGCGTAATGGACTTTACTATGGTTGGGAGGGTAGCAGGGTAATATTAAGCACTGTAGCTTAAAAATTAGAAAAAACTAAGTACATTACATAAATTTACACGAAAATGTCACTGGCATTTTCTGAAAAATCTCTTAAAAATAGGGTCAAAATCATACTTTTCTACTAAAAGTTTAGATGCCCATAACTCGGAAAATATAGGCGAGCGTAAAGTTTTTCTCTTGATGTGTTCTTCTTATTTTGAAATTCTCTAACGCCCCATATATTTTTTTTATTGGAGTTACTTTATTTTTCCATAATAGGGAAAAATTAGAGGCAGCTGTGTTGTTTTGCCCACAGCCTTAAAGGACATGGACCGGTGATTTTCAATAGCAAAATTTTCGAAACTATTTCTGGTCGATTGGCGTATGTAAATTTTCTAGTGCCTTGGCAAAGTTTTTGTAAAAGTAACACAGATGGATAGATGATTAGATAAACAGACGGACATCGCTCAACCGACTTCGCTATGCATAAGAACTTAGAATATATATATATAAACTTAAAAATACTCTTTTTCCACTTTTTGCGGTGAAGGGTATACAAATCAGATGCTTTTTTTATGCTTTTAATCACTTACAAGTCACAAAATCAAAATGAACCCATATTTGCATCCTTGTTTCTCTGTTAAGAAGTCATAACTTTCTAACTATAAAAGTTTTTTTTTAATGGAATTTACTTACATTAAATGTATATGAATTAAAATACTTTTTTGTTCGCAATTTCTTGCATTTTTATTTATGACTCCAATTTTATCACTTTTAATTAGGATTTGTATATTTTACTATATAATGCTAATTTGTTATATTTAAAGAAATTAAATTTATGTGTACATCATTAATGGTAGTAGTTATAATTACAAAAGCTGTTGCAGTAAAAATATAGAGTTGAAAAGCATAATTAACAAAAAAACTGGATATAATAAAAAGAAACAAAAATAATGCCAATAAATTAATATTAAATTTCCATTTTTATATACAAATCCGTATACATGCTTAAGGTAACGGAAGTTAATAAAAGAAGAAGTTAATAACAGAGGGGAAGCCAAACTCTCCTTAACTATTTTCAAAAACGGTCGGGTTAATAGTGGATCTTAACTAAAAAGGGAGATACTTTGTAGCAGGACATAATGTGTACTTCACTCTTTTATTTTATTAAATAGAATTTACCGTTTTTAAAACATATTTTAGCTGTCTTTTTATGATGGTTCAAAGGTTTGAACACGTATAAAAATTTAGATCGACTATTGGACACCGTTTAATTTCCAAAACCAAATTATATGCTTTTAGTTATAGTCACCTAAGCAATGCAGGTCATTTGTACATTTCAACCGTCGTTCTAAAACTGCTTAAAAGTTTAAAATTTATATCACATTCCATCAGATATTGGGACATCCTTCAATTTCCAAATTCTAATTTAATATTTGCTGTAATAGTGGAATTAGCAAAACAGGTACTTTGTTTATTACAATATAAAAGTTTGGCCATATAGTTAGTTAGTTTAATTAAATTAATTTTCTACTTGCTGTTATAGAAGACTGATCAAACGAGGTTCTTTATACATTTTAATCGCTGTCTACAACCGTTCAAAAGTATGTTCATATACATTAAACTAAACTATTGGGTCACCTTATAATATATGATTTTGAATATTTATATTTGTTATTCTAATGATCATAATAATCGACATTCTGTGCAATTTTAAATATATTTATTGGCAAATTTTCGATTGATTTTGTAGATTTATTTTTGAATTGCTTTTTGCTATTGATTGGAAGTTATAGTGGCAAGCAATTTTTTAAATATTAATATTAAAAATAACAGCAGTATTATTTTTAAAAGCTTAATCTAATAAATTAGAATTTAGTAATTTGACGGTGCTGAGAATATTTGAAAGCTATTATCGTTGCTTAGAACTTTAAGTAGCAGGATGTAATTTTCATATTCATATTATTTTATTTTACATTATCAATTTTTTTTTGCTTGGGAGGGAACTATATTCGTCTGTGTCCATTCTTATATATCCTTCAGCACAACAAAAATGTATTTTTTAATTAATCGACCCTTGATTTAAAGCGATCCTGAATATATTCTTTGTAGTTTATGATTGCGAACTTTCTACTAATGCTAAAATAGATTTATTTACCTTCACCAACTTAATACCAAACAAATTGGTATTTAATTGGCAGTTTTAGCTGTACAAGTGTAGTATTATTTATTAAAACGGAATTGCTTCGATCTACTTAAAGATATGTGAGTAACAACATGCTACAAAAACGATAACCAAGTTTCGATATCATTAAAAAAAAATTTTATCAACAATTTTTAATTTCAATAAAAAGTATCACATAACGTAGAGACAAAATTTATAGTTTCAGAAGAAAAAAAAAATAACCAAAAATTGATCCAACATCGATGAAAAAAAAAACTGAACAATATAATTTAAACATTAATAAAAGGCAGATGCATTCAAACTGACATAATAAAAAGTAAAGTTTTTCATTTTAGGTAAAAGAGTTCAATGTGTAAAATGACATTAAAAAACTTTGTAAGACATAAATGTTACTAATTTTCTGAAATCAAAATCTCATTTCTTCGATACTTTAACGGAAGCTTTTATGTGTCAAGATATTTCTGGTTTATATTAAGTTATGATAAATTTTAGGTGTGACTTTAACAACACTTGGTTTAAAGTTCTTAAAATTCTAGTATTTTAATCTGCTTTAATTTCTCAGGATTACTTGAACGGAATTTTTTAAATTTCCCTTACTCCATATATACTAGTGATTGCGAGAGACGAAACTGCTCAAGTGTACATATAAATATTAAGAATAGCATAATTTTTAATGTCAAATAAACTTTTCCTTAAGTTAATGGATTTAAAAACAAAAGGAAAACTAAAGCAAAGATAAACAATAATTTATTTAAAAACCGCAAATACATACATTTATTATAAATTTTTTTACTTAAAGCTAAATAAATCAAAATTTTCTAAACCAAATTATGATTTAGTTCTTGTCGAAAATAGCAAAAAACTTCAACGAAGACAAATTTCAAGATATGCAATAAATTTTATATTTAACTTGGTATAATGAATCCTCATTTAATTAACACAAACATACACAAGCAACATTAAATATCTGCAATACATTTCAATGTGTAAAGTATGTGTTCTAAGTAAGAGAAAAAAAAACATGAAAAAGAAACAAATGCATTATAATTTTTCACTTTAAGTAGATACAACACGAAAGCAGCAGTAGTAGACTGAAGACAGCCTGCGAAAATATAAATAATTGCGTTGTTCGTTCGTAAGACATTGTGGTGCCACTAGCAGTTAAAAATATGCACAAATATATAGTAAATTTATTCATGCATATGCATATATATATATATATATATATATATATATATATATATATATATATATATATATATATATATATATATATATATATATATATATATATATATATATATATATATATATATATATATATATATGTCCAGCATAAAGTTGCAATAACAGAAGAATTTAACTCTAACTGAAAACCTTTTTATCCACTGATTGTGGGGAACTATGGAATAAGTTATACGTTTGATTTTTTAATAAAACAAATGTGTAATGCTATTATAGTTTTTGTTTTATTTTTCTTTTAAAGGGGTGATGTTTTGATATTTAAGAGTTGTTAGTTAAGTAAAGAAATGTTTATAGTAAATAAAACAAATAAGACTGCTATTTTCGGCTATGCCGGATCTTATATACCTTTCACCATATATGATAATCTAGTTTAGTGAAGTAACTCAAACCACAAAAAAAGTTAGGTGCGAGAGAATTAAAAATTAAGAAAAAAAAAAGAAAAATAATTCTACATACACATTTATAAGTTTTCATAAAATATCCTAATAGATTTAGCATTTTTTTTTTTTCAATTTTAGTTTTTCCTGAAAGATATCTTCAAAAGCTTTTAAATGTTACCCATATTCTAATATTAAAAAATATGGTGCACAATCGCACTTTTCTACGACCAATACTTAGAAAATGAAGGCGAGCGCCAATTTTTTCACGTGATGTTTTTTTTATTTTCTAATTCTCTATCGCGTATATTTATTTTTGATTAGATTTACTTCACAATACTACATTTGTTATAAATGATATGGAAAAATTAGGGGCATTTTGCCTCCTCCCTCAAAACACATGAACCGATCTTGCTAATTTTCAGTAGAAAGTTTTTGAAAATATGTCTGATGGATTGGCGTATCAACATTTTTTCTAGCTCATTTAGTTCCTTGCCAAAGTTGATTTCAACGCTTACAAAGGCGAACGGACACACAGACAGACAGTCATCGCTGAATCGACTTCGCAATGCATAAGAATATATATGCTTCATGGGGTCGGAAACGGATATTGTAGAAATTACAAATGGAATGACAACTTACATCTGTGATGAGAGATGAAAAAAAGCCATTTCGAGGCTGTATAGTGCTCAGTGTAGGACTCATGGTTAAATAAAGTGTTCATTTGAAGGTTTTCCTCATGGTAACAAAACACATGTTTGTGGTCATCGTCTTCTTTACATATACTTTACCCAAGTTTTTGGTTTCCTTTCATACTCATGATTACTTTTTTTTTGTATTATCATTAAAATTTTATTTGTATTATTGTAAATTATAACAAAAAAAAATATTTACCACTATTTAATGCTAATGTATTTAATCTTAATTACAATCTTTTTACTAATGGTAATAAAATTAAAATAAACTATTTAACAACTAATTGCAATTAGACAAAAATAATTATTTTTAAGAAAAATAAATTTATGATAGCAGAACCTTTAATAAGCTCTATGCGTAAGACTAATAATTTATCAATTTTAAATGACGTAGGTCTGAGATCTAAATTTACTTAGCACCCTGCTAGCAGATTTTATCACGTAGATAAAATGATATGTATTGCATTCAAAATAAGAGATGGCATACATATCTAAAACACAACAGTGGTGTTGTTGTGTGAGGGCATTAAGTTTCTTCCACCAATTGACTGTGTTTAGAATTGCGCGATAATTAGCTAACACGGTACAGGTGCCTGTTTGCTGTCAAACAAAACGATCACCAAGTTTATTAGTGCGTAAAAGAAAAAATAATAATTATAGCAATATAAGACAAATAAAAATGAGAAGCAGTAATCGAAACCTCCCGAAAAGAAAAAAACTCTTATTGTGTGATAATTTAGTGGACGATAATTTAGTAGACGTTTATTTAAAACTATTGCAGTAGATAATTTTATAATAAAGAGGAAGACCTCTAGCTGTTTGCATAGGGAAGTAACAGCAAAGGGACAGTGCATGTGGATGTACAGAGAAAATAGTTACCCTGTGGATGATTAGGTTTATTAATAACGAGGCATCGAGTTCATGTCTCGCCCGGGTAACACGGTAGTGTAGCGCAGGTGGCTGTGCTTAGCATAGCGTATGTTTAGTGTAAACAAGAGATAAGACTGTAGAATGAAGCAAAGTCAGATCTACAGAGTATGAAGTATAAAATTTATTATATGCTACAGTGGTATTTGCAATCAAAAAAAATATGTACATATATCCGAAAGGAAGAAATGTAACAATCTGTTCCTTTAGTGTCTCATTTTTCTTGAGTATGTAAATACATATACATATATTTCAACAAACTTTTATCAATTTTCATTAAAAATCATGCTACTAAAATTGTCACTTAATGAGCCCTTTAATTTATTGCTTCAATATTGGACTTTATAAAACTATTTAACTTTAAGTAACGATAGCGCTCTCAAATGTTTATTGAAATATAAATTTTTGACTTTTAATGAATGTTTCTGTTAGAATATATATCTTCTCATTTAACAATAAGCATATTTAACTATAAAACAAAAATCAAGCTGATTTTATTTTTCTAATATCAGCTTGCACTATTTAAAAAAAAAACTAGCAGGGAAGATAAAAAGCTCCTTTTTCAATTTACAATTTTTTTGTTTGTACTAATTCGTAAGATTGTAAAAAAATTTAGAAACGATGTTGATATTTCTATGTTAAGCTTTGCCACACATACGGCATTTTTTATATTTGCATTAATTATTTTTATAAAATAACGTATGAAAAAATAAGACTATGAAAAAATTCTTCTTGTTTAGGTATGTGCAGCAAGCTCTCTTCAACGAATTAAAAAATAATTTTACTTATTTTTTTAATAAAATACCCATCAAAACTGTCTGCATAAATAATCGATATTTTTGTTTTCTACGAGAAAACACTTTTTGTAAGAAGTATTAATATTAATTTAAAAAAAAAATAAAGACTGCTGTTAAATTATTGGTAGCAAAGGCATAAAGAAATTTACCGAAATAAGTGACCCGCTGATATTATTCAAGATAATACAATCATTTTAAGCATCTAACGCTTGCAGTTTCCAAGCCTTATTAAACTTTTTTCATAAATGTTCTATGGAAAATTTCAATTTTTTGTTGTACGACATTTAAATTTCTTTATTGTACTTTTCGTTTTCAATATCAAACTGGAACTGAACGAAAAATAGGTAGTAATATGAAATTTGTCTGAAGTGGTATCAATAGTGTAGCTCCCTTTTAAAGCAGGATATATACAATTTATTTTAACTGATTTTAAAACTTATACGTTTATTATTAAACAAAAGGAGCTTTGGGGCCACACCCTAAAAGCAAAACTGACAAAAAACCAACAATAATAACAACAACGTATACTAATTTGTAGTAAAAAATCTTTGACATACACCCATACACACATTAATAATTATTTTATAAAAGTAAACTGGCGCGTATTAAGTACTTGCATTTATGTATGCATTATTATGTGTTAGTGTGAGGATGTTCATGCATGTGTATGTAATTCGCATTACAACTACTTACTCTACAAATCAGAATCTCTAGAGAAAATTGTATGTTTGTTTTTTTATTTTTTGTTCATTTCGGTGTTTTTGTATTTTTACACAAAATTCGTTTAAAATTAAAATGCAGATAAGCAGCTGGCAAAGTACAATATAGTCATAATGTATAACACAACACTTCAAATTGAAAATAACTTCCTTACCACAACTACATTTGCAAGCCGAACAAATCCTTACATACATTCCTCTACACATGTCCCTGCAAAAACGTTGTATTTTAAAACTAAAAGTACTTGTAGTACAATTACACCAACATGAACGAATTACTGAATAAGAAAATATAAGCAATGTAACCCAGTAAATAATTTTCTATAGAAAAAGTATATGCGAGGTGCGTTTATATTAATTTCAAAGGTTATGAAATTTGTTTTTTAAATAACCAACAGCACACATGCAGTATATTAAACGGCATTCCTAGGCCATCCTATTGGAGGGAAGACTTAAAGTCTAAGACTATTAAAATATTTATTTTATATTAACACACCTCGTAGCAAGATTGTTATTAAATATTTAAAAATTATATTAAATACTTTTACTGAATAACAATTGGTTGCTGGGAATAAAGCCACTTCTAAAGTGGGTAAAGGTGGTGCTCAAAGATGAGGAATATAACATATATTATATTAATTTTTACATTACTTTACACTCTAAACCACTTTAGTTTATTTTACTTGTATCTCAAGCTGTTATGCGGGTGTTTATAATAGTAAAATGTCTTGAACATGTGTGGTTGAGTGCAAGTCAAAAAGTGAGCAAGTATGTGTGTGGTAATAATGAAGCCAAGTGCATCAGTATGTTTTTTGAGAAAAATAATTTATTATTCTTCCAATTTTTTTTTTCACGACGGCTGTATTTAAAAATTTTAGACAAATATACTTATATTCCTTTCAATTATATGCTTCAGTTAAAGGGAAATTTTTTATTCAAAACCAAAAAACAATTTGACTTGTGTAAATTTTAATTGTTTTTAAAAATTAAAACTACAAAAAAAATTTGAATCGCTTAAATTTTTACAAGAATATTTTTAAGCTTTAGCAGCCTTGTAGAAGAAAAAAAAGTTTTGATTTTATTAATAAATTATTTACCTCCTATAGCCAACATCCTTTCCATTCATAAGCTTTATTTTTTTACTTTCTTTGATTTTACTTAAGCCTCTTCAAAAAATGATTTTGTGACATTATTAAAATAATCCTTCTCATTTGAATCAAATATTTTTCATCGAATTTTTTTCTTTAATACTAAAACAGGAACAGTTCATAAAAGCGAAATTAATTATTTAGGGTGGATGTGGCAATTGTACGAAATTGTAAATATTTCCCTAGAAGCTGCTCTTTAAAAATTAATACATTCTTTTAAAATAAGGTTTATTTATAAAAATAAATATATTTCGTTTGATAAAGTAATTGTTGCAAAAAATAGGGGCATAAAATAATTTTTTACCTAAATATTTTTTTTATTTTTCCTTGATTTGTTTTTATTTGTGGATGTGAAAAGCAACTGATTGATTAAAAGCAAGGCAAATTTAAGTTATCCTCGTATCATCCATCATTCGGAACTTCAAATAAATTTGAACTTTAACAAGAAAATTTTTCATTTGAAATCTCTTTTATATTAATTTACTTTAAATGTGCTTGATTCCTTTAAATATAAATATTTCATGATATTTATTATTTTAAACTAAAAAACGAAATGTATTAGCGCGGGGAAAATATATCCATATGACCATTTCACTACTGCTCATATAGCTCATCAGTGGATTTGCCCAAATTTTTGTAACGAAAACCTTAAAGTCTTTAACAAGAGCCAAATTATTTAAATGAGAACTCCATTGAATCAAAAAAGCAAAAAGGCCATAAAAAACTCGAAAATTTTATTTCAAAAACACAGTAACCATTACGTAACTATTTTTATTTTTTCTTGATATTCTCATGAATTATTTAAATTTGAAGGAATCAAGCACAATTAAAGTAAATTAATAAAAATTTGTACCAGTATGAACCAATATGATTATTAAAGAAAGAAAACTAATAAAAGATTTCATTATATTTACAATACAGGAGACAATGTTAAGTCGCTTTACCTTATTAGCACCGCACTGTGGTCAATATTTTGAGATAGCGGCCAAAACTCCTTTTGGTTTTTGTTCTCCGATTTTATAGTTATTAGACTCGTATGAAAGTAGACAGTAGTAAACCTCCGGAGCCAAACAATTAGAACTCTATTTCAACTATTTCACTGAGAACAGGGTGGTCCAAAATGGGCTTTTTCAGAACTTAGTAAATTTATGATATTTTTAGTTAATTTTTAGAGTTTAAATGATCATAACTTTTTTGTTTTGCAAGATTTTTGGACGAAAAAAATTTTGTGTTATAACTTAACTTATTTTTTATTACTGGTAAAAAAATTGAAGCTCTACTGTTTTCAGAACAATTTAAATATTTTTTAAAAAAGGTCAAATTTCTCGGAAATTTCCTACTTCATAGAGCACAACTCCTGTGAGTCAAGCTGAGTCAAAACACAAATTTATTATTTTGTAGTCCTAACTCTCCCCTACATTCCTTTATATACATGTCCATGCATCGGGACTGCACTTTTTGAGCTACAGCAATTTTTCTGACCCAAGGTAAGATATTCGGTACAAATGCACGTCATATTTTTTGAGAAGTTATTTGTATGTGAAAGTGGCTATTATGCATATATTTTGATAAAATTTTGTACAAGAGTTCTTATTGACCCAAAAAATAATTCTGTTGAAATTATGAGAAGTTGGCCCATATTTGAACCTAGTCCACATAGAAAGTTGTATCAAAATTTTGACAAAAAATGACAATAGAACTCTCAAATTATGTGGTATCTAGCAATTTATTTGGAAAATGTAAAAAATGATTTTATTGCCATCTAATATTACACAACTTAAGTACCTGAAAATTGCAAATAAATTTAAAAACAATGGAAATAACTGGTAAAACCAAGTACCTGTTATATTATGTTTCAAAGAGGTAAAAAAGATCATGTTGAAACTTCGAGCAATAGTATATTAATCCATGCATTCATTTTTTTTCTTCATTATCGTTTAAACAATGGCTAAATTTAGTTATAGTGTTCTATCTGATATATATTTTGAACGGAAAGATGAAAACGACATTATTTTACACATAATGAATAATCCATTCTTCAAAATATGCGACAAACAAGAAACAAACAAAACAAGAAAATATAACTTAAAAATAAAAAACTTTTTAAATACTTTAAGAAAACGGTACAATCAATATTCCAGAAGCAAGAAATTGTTTTACTCACGCAACCAAGAATGACTTAGAAATAAAAATATTTTTAAAAAGCCATCAGTAACTACCACGGAAACTGGAAAAGGTGGTCGACCTGCAAAGCCAATTGATAACTGTAGTGAAAGATCACGAAGACGAAAGCGTAAACATATCACTGAAGAAGTTTCTTGTAGCATCATAAAGGATTCATTTCTGCATCAAATTCAACCATCGAAAACTAAAAAGAGTACAATTGCTATCATTGAAAAAATAGTGGAAGCAAGCCCCAGACGCACAAAAAGGATTTTAGAAAGTATGCCGACACCAACTGAAGAAAATAAATTCACTCCAGAAGAAGCATTTGCACTATTTTTGGATTTGAAAACGACTAAAAACCAATATACAGAATTACGGAAGCGAACCAATGAAAAAAATTGTGGAATTTTTCCATCATATCGAGATATAGTTGCTGCCAAAAAAAATTGCTTACCTTCACCAACTGCTATTAGTGTAACTTCAAGTTCAGCAGAAATAAAATTGCAGGATCTTCTTTAACACACTGCAGAACGATTATTAAAGACATTTGATGCTGACTATTTAAAGAAGTTTAAAAATTGCAGCATGACCTTAATTTCTAAATGGGGATGTTATGGGTTCTCTGGCCAGAATCAATACAAACAATGTAATGCGGAAAATTCATCAGATGCCAATTTAGTCATGATTTCTTTCGTTCCATTATGTTTAACAAAAATTTATATTGGCTCAGAGCCGTCAACTAGTAGAGCTGCAGAGATAGATGTATGGAACAATGAAATTCCCTCGTCAACAAAATTTTGTAGACCAATAAAGTTTGCTTATAAAAAAGAAACTAAAGATGTCATAACTGAAAAAGTTGGCAAAATAACAGATGAAATTACAGAACTTCAACCAGGGATATTTGAATTTAATGACCAATGCATCGAAGTTAACTTTAAAATGTCACTTACAATGATCGATGGAAAAATTGCACAAGCTTTAACCGAAACAAAGTCTTCGTCAAGCTGCACCACGAACACAAGACGATAGTTTTAATGCTAGAATTCATTTTATGGAGCATATTCTTAATTAAATTTTATTAATACATTTAAATAAAGTATATGTGCACTTTAAATCAATAGTAAAAGTTTACTTAAAAATTTTATCGATGTTGTGTTTTTTTTTTTTTTTTTTTTTTTTTTTTTTATTTGTTTATTAACTCCAAAATTTTTATACTAATATAACTATAATAAACAATAGTTGATTAGATGTTTTTAAAATACACTGTCCCGAGATCGAGCACTCTAGTATTATGAATATTAATATAATTTATATTTGTTTTTTACAACTGATTATATTTACAAATGAATTACGTATAATTGAAATTTTATTCTTTGTTGCAATGAAAACTAAAGGGAAAAACATTGCTTATTTATCATGTAGCGAGGAATGGTCAAAAGTTAAAAAAAAGAAAAAAGAAAAATAAAAAGGAGTATACTTAATACTAATTCTTCTTTATCCACCAGTATTTTTTGGTTTTAATTGTTTTATTAAGCAACTTTAAATCTCTACGTGAAACATATGTATCGTATTTTATGTTTAAATTATTGAGATTGCAAGTAATTGCTTTTGTAGTAGCTCTTCTATAATTGTGGTAAAAAATTGGAACGCTATTCTCATTTTGGATTACTCCATTTTTATCCAAGTAGAGAAATGCTTCTGGTGGTATAAGACCTTTCGGTAAAGTTTCAATTACATACATTTCATTTGTAAAATAGGGAGCCATTATTAGATTATTTCCAAAACATTGTGTGCATCTTAAAACATTATTTCTAATTAAATTTATGATAAAGTTATCTATTCTTATAATATTAGCTTTGTTGTATAATTTTCTATTAGATATATATTTAGAATAGTTACTTTCTGGAGATTTGTATAGTGAAGTACATGCTCTTAAACATCTTCTTTCAAATATTCTGATTTTTTCCATGTTAGAAGGCGATATGTTGAACCATATAGGACAGCCATAAGTTATTATAGGTCTGATTAGAGATTGATACATTATTATTTTTATTCTTTTGCTAACAAATTTATTGTAAAACAGTGAACGATATAAAAAAAAGGCTTTTCTGGCTTTTGAATGACTTTCATTAACATGATGATTAAAATATAAGAATTTGTCCAGAAATACACCTAAATACTTAACTATTTGTCTGTTTGGGATAATACAGTTGTGGTCTGCAGATTTTATTCTGAAATCTTTCCAATTTTTCCTAATATCGAAATTACATTTGTTAACTGGTTGTCTAAAAAGTATTGTTTCACACTTCGAGACATTTATTTTCATATTCCAGTCCTTTGAGTATTGTTCCACTTTATTATAAAGCAATTGTAGATTGTAATTTATCTTATATATTTTGTCATCAGCGTGATATATGATAATATCATCTGCAAATGCGATAATATTTTCGACTTGTGACATCAAGTCCAATAAGTATAAATTGAATAAAATAGGAGAATTTACACATCCCTGCTGTAATCCATTAATTATATTAAATTTTCTATTACTCATCGAGTCCCTATAACAAACCACAAATTTCTTTGCATTTATCATGTTATATATTAATATGATATGATTTAGAGGAAATTTATATTTAAATAGTTTAAATATTAAACCTGGAATCCATATGCTATCAAAGGCTTTTTCCATGTCAATAAGACAGGCACCTGTAGCATATTTCTTATTCCAGTTCCAATTGATAAAGGATGTAATGTTATGAATAGCATCTACTGCCGAATGCCGATATTTAAAACCAAATTGTTTTTCACTTTCTAAGTGTTTATTTTTGCAAAATTTGTTTATGTTTTTATTAATACATATTTCGTACACCTTACTTATATTAGGTAGTAAACTAATTGGTCTAAGGTTTTTGAGATTGCTTGGGTTCTTGTTCTTTTTTGGTAGTATTACCACCTTTGCTGTTTTCCATTTTACAGGGAAGTATGAGTTATTTAGCAAATTGTTAAAAAGTTTGCAATATTCGTTTATCATTTGCAGAGGTAAATTTTTTAGGACAATATTTGGAACATTATCTATTCCTGTAGACAGTTTGCCCTTAAGTTTAGAAAAAATATATATTAAATCGTCTTTCGTTACAAAGTAGTCATTGCCGACATTGTCAGATAAGGTGTTTTCGCAGAAATTAATTACAGAAGAATTATTTCTATCAAAAGTTGCTTTTATTTCAAGAAATCGCTCAAAAGTGTTCACAATGTGTCTGTGTAGGTTATTACTGATATCTGTATCTTTGCGAGCATGAACTGATTCTAGAAAAGCTCCTATAATATTTACCATCTGGTTTTGTTCATCGACTACATAGTTTTCCTGGTTATCTTTTTTTAAATTTTGATGGCTAATACCCGCTTTGTGTAAAAGGTACTCTAATTGACTTGGAACATTTATTTTTGAGAGGTTTAAAGGTCTAACACTTTTGAAGTTTTTTCTAATTTGATTAAACATATTTCTGGAGTCTTTTGGGTCGATACTCGTAAGTTTTTCTTGAATGCGTTCATTGATTATCTTTGAAAAATTCTCATTTATAAGTTTTTTGATCAACTTCAATTTGGTTTTTAGGGTTTTGATATGTGTTTCAGATAGAGAATGTTCTAGTCTATTATTATTTTTAATTATTGTAATTATCTTACTTTTCTCTCTGTAGAGCATTTTTATCGTGTTGTTGGTTATTTTAGTAAAATAGTTATTTTCCTTATGTTTAGGAACAATAGCTTCGATCGTCTTGGCAATTATTTCATTCATTCTATCAGCATGAAAATCAATTTCGTCATTTGATAAATTTCTATTGTTAGGAATTAAGTCCTCACTATTTAAACGTTGAACAATTCTATTTTGAAATTTTTTCCAGTTTGCGCCTTTAAAGTTGTGTGGAAATTCAGGTTTTTGTTTTAAAAATGTAAAATGATTTTCCTCATTTCCCATTGAGGCAATTATTTGTACAGCATTGTGGTCACTGTCGTAATCTATTACTTTGAGGCAATTTAATGTGTCATTTTCTGTTTTTATGCACAATCTACAGTCGGCTAAGCAAATGTCTAGGTAAGAACCTGAACGAGTGTATGAGGGCGATGTCGTGGCGTAAAACTTACACCTGAACCGTATTTCGTTTTCTAATAGCCAATTACGTAAAATATTTCCTTTGCCATTACTTGTTGGGTTTTTCCAGTCCGTATGTTTGCTATTGATATCCCCAGCTAAAATATAATAATTTTCAATGTTATGCAAATTTATGCTTTCAAAGACTTTGTGTAGTTCATCCTTGAAGTAAGAGTCGTTGTTACCAGAAGGGTAATACGCCGAAATGATAAATAAAGATTTATTCGCAGTCATGTGTATTCTTATTATGCAAGTTTCTAATATTCTTAGTGTTTTTATATCTTTGTTTGTATAAGTACTAAACTTTATATCGTTCCTTATCAATATTGCTGTACCACCACTACGTACGGCATCTTTTCTATCTTTTCTAATTAAATTGTAGTTTGTAAATTGAAGATTATGTCTAGAATTAAGTTTTGTCTCATTTAGGAGTACGATATCTGGATTATGTATTTCGATAAACCGTTGGAGTTCATATCTTCGACTTATCATTATTATGGAGTTTACATTAATTTGGATTATCTTAAGGTTTTCTAAAGATTTTACTAAGTGGTTGCTTGTGGCCATTACGTTTCTAACATGGAAAATATTGCGTCAATTCTAGATGCTTGAAGATTTAATTGGTTTTGTAAGTTAATTATTTGTTTATTTATATTTAACATAAAATTTTTAATTTCCTGAATAAAGGAGTTATTTATGCTAGGGTTATTTTCGCTATAAGTGTTATCGCCCCTAAGTACGTTTGCAAAGGTTACCTGTGTATTAGTAAATGTATTTTTATTATTATAATTTCTATTTTCTAATAAAGTTTGTTTCTTAATATTTAGTTTTTGCTTTAATTGTTTGTACTTCTCGCAGCCTTTGTATGAAGCTGGATGCCCGTATTTGTTGCATAGCACGCAGAATAATTTTTCTTTTTCCTCTGGTGGGACGTTTTCTACAGTACATTTTCCTCTTTCGTGACTAATGTTGCATTTAACACATTTTCGTGGTAGGAAGCAGTTGGCCGAACTGTGGAAGAAACCTTGGCAGTTGCGGCATTGTGTAATGGCAGGTTTTCTAATTGGTTCCCATTTTATGCATCGATGTAGTAAAGTTCTGATATTTTTTAATTTGTTTATACTACTTTCCGGTGACACTTGCACCAGAAATATAGGAAGTTTAATATCTTTTTCCTTTGATAGTTTTGTAGAAAATTGTGTTACTTTTATAAACTTTAGATCATCACTATCTGATTTTAACAATTCGAAAAGAATCTCGTCTGTGTCTACATTTTCATCGAGGCCCTTTAAAAGGTATGTTTTATTTTTTAAATTTTTAGGTGTATAGGTAAAAAATTTAGTTCCAGTTTGTTCTAGAAACGCCTTAACTCTCATAAAGTCTTTAAGCGAGTTTAAAAATAATGATTTTTTATTTTTAAATTCTTTGATTTTAAATTCATTAATTTTTAGACCATTTTTAATAAATTCAATTAATTGTTTTGTATTTATTTCCATAATGTTTATTGGTGGGATATTTTTTGATTTGTCGTATTCATCATTGACCACTGTGCTATTGGAATTTACATTTTGTGAATTATTATTATTATTATTAATATTGGTAATATTGTTATTATTGTTGTTAGTAACACTTGTTGTTACATTTTTAATGGCTGAATGAGAACCTAGAGATTTTTCACTGTTCTCTTTGACATGTTTTTTGTATTTATTAAGAAGATCACGATCGCATTGATCATCATTCTCACAATCAAGAACTGTATAGTAGCCAAATACGTCTTTAAAGTGTTTTGGATTTGAATTATCCATGTTTTTGTTTTTTCTTTTTCTTTCACTTAGAATATTATTATTAATATTTTCAATAGTTTTGACATTGTTTGTTTTTGGAGCATCATGCTCACTCATAATTGTTTTTTATAATTTTTTTATGTTTTTATTATTTTTGTTTGTCTTTAAAGAAAAATTGTAAAATAAATACCAAAAGTTTTTGTTTTTATTAACACACAATTTACGTGCTCTGATCTCCGTAAGTCGACTGTCGCGCATCACGGTTACGATCGAACTCTCGATGTTGTGTTCTGAATATAATATATCCAAATGGTATTGATATAGTTGGGAATTTCAGTGTTATTTTTCAGTTTAATCCTCACAAGAATAAGCTTTCTTCCAAAAAAAAACCAAGCTTTGGCCCCTGTGAATATTGAGACTAAATAAATGTCAGGGCCAAATGTTAACATTCTTTGACCAAAATTAAGTTTAGGAATAATAAATAAGTATTGGTTGTAAAATACGATTGAAGAAAATAAGAAATTATAAAAAAATACCTATTTAAAATGTCAAAATATTCAACTTTTACATGGAAACTCAACAAAAAATTAAAATGCATTTTTAACTCCACATTACTTACGTTCCTATCGTTCGATTTTTACGTTAAAGTCCCGCCGGTCAAAAGTTATAGAGTTTCGACCGCTATCTCGCGAAATTGACCACTGTGCACCGGTTGAGCAAATAGAAATGAATTTAACACTATCTTAGCGAAAACAAGTCTCTGAGTGAAGGAGCAGGTTAAAGTGTATGAAGATCTCTAAAAACATATATAAGTGCGTCAGGTACAACTCAAAAATACCACATACGCTGAGGTTTTAAAGCTACACAGCGTACGATAGGATTATATTTTATTTAATAAACATTATGAACTAGGAAGGATACATCACTTTTCAGCACCGATAACTTATTATCGGCTTCTTTTAGATGTGTCAATGCCACCATTTTTATTTTTTTTTTTTCTTTTTTGCTTTAAAAAATTGATTTTTAACACATCTTCAAATAAAAGTTTAAATATTTATATACGGATTTTTAAAAATTAAAATATGGTATGATTTAAAAACTAAGACATATGAAAACAATAACATATAGTCGTTTTGATATAATGAATGATTATAAACTTTTGTAAGAATTGTTAAACAAGTTTTAAGTTATTTTTCAAATAAATCTTCAGTTTTGATTATAGTTTGAACTCTGACAAAATCTTTTACACACACTGATAGTTTTAATCTAAGACATTTTTCTATAAATTTCGTTTTTCTTTATTTTTCTTACAGATTAATTTTTAATGAAGGCAGTGAGTGATATCTTCTAGAGAAGCGAAATAAATTTCCAAAGTTTTTTAAGGTAACTTTGTCTATTGAAAACGATGAATATTTTCCTCTACAAATGAAATAATTTAGGAGTGCACTACTCCTTAGATTATCTAATGTTTTCTGAATTCGTTAAATATTTTTATAAAAAAATCCACGTTTTTAAAGAAAGCAAAACATGTTTAAAAATATAAAGGAGACTTGAATAGTTTATATGAGTCCTAAACACGCTGATGATATTCGGTTGACTAAAAATAGACACTAGAACAATAGAAGAAAAATAGTTAAGTAGAAAAATAGAAAATCTGTCACACAAAAAAAAAAACAAAATAACATTTTCAATTTTCTACTGAAAACTTGAAAAACAAAAAATTCTAAAGTGCTATTTTTAAACTTTAGCAAATAACGGGCTAAACAAACGCGTGCAATTAATTAAAAGCAAACAAAAACTGTTTGGATGGCCACAAAAAATAACACATCGACAGTAGAAGTAGAAATAGTTAAGGCAACGTTGAAAATGGTCATAAGGCTGCAGCTTTTGGTGGCGAATGCTTCTAGGATAAACTAAAAAATTGTTTGTTGCAGATTTGAAAGAGCTTTAGTTGGAAAAGGAAACAAGTGATAATTTATTTTAGTGTCTGTCTGCCTGCCCGTAACGTCTAAAATTTAATAATGTTATGTGATAAGACACTCAAGATAACGGACAATGAAATAAAAAATTAGAAAAACCTTAAAAAACCGTCAATTTTGTTTTTAAACAAAAACTACTAGAGAAAAATATTTCTTTAACGTTAAAAATTCTTACTGTTGCATGGAAAATATTGACACTGAATTTTTACCTTCTAATTTTTATACAAGAATTTTGCAACACCTATGGCCAGAACGACAAGTAGAGGAGAAAAACAAAACACTAAAAAATTACAAAGTACTTTAAAACGCTGTCATCTAAGACTAAAAGTATTTGTGCAAATGTGTGAGTGATGGTGTCGCTATCAATTTCGATGTCGCTCCCGTCGTTTCGTGCTGGAACAGATTTTCCATTTTACTTTTATACTTGATTCTCTTCCGTTTGAACTAAAATAAATATATAAATATAAAGGAGAGTGTATAGCAAATTTGTTCCTTTTTTCCCTTCCGTTTAAATGTACCTGTATGTGTATTGGTGTATGCATGCAGTTTAGGGTATTATGTCCTTAGTGAATGACACTTTGTAAATATAAAATTAAAAAAAAAAACCTTTTATTTTATTTTTTATTTTCATTTTTTTTTTTTTTTTTTTTTTTTTTGTAAAAGGGCTTGTAAAAGCAAACAGCAGATCTTTAATAAAAAGGTATAAAAACCAACAATTGCAACAAAGTGTTGGCCATTGAAGTGTTTAAGCCAAAGGATTTCAAAACGTTTGCAAAAGAAACATGTAGCTGCCGCAGAAGGTATAACAGTAAAAATAGTTTTAGCCAAAAGTACAGTTGAAGTGAAATTATTACGGTAAAAATTATTTTTAAAACGTGCAAAGCACGAATATGCCATTCAAAAAGAAAAAAAAATAATTTTTCAAACTGTTACCTTAAATTAAGTGCACAAGAGAACAAAAACCCATAAGTTCTTTTTCATGTTCTATTCGCTGAATTCAATTTTATTCAAAGTTTCATTATAACTTTATTTTATTACTTTACTATTTCTTGTGAAGTTTCTTTTGAATCAAAAAAAGGTAATTGTTCAATTGAATAATTCAAAAAAACCCTAAATATTTGCTATGGGAAAATAAAATTCGAAATGCTTGTATAAATTTAATTTTGAATTAAAACTCGATTTAATCCAAAAGTTTTTTATTTTAAACAATCTAATAGATAAAGGTAATTTACTGCTGGAATTAATTTTACACCGCTAAAGCAAAAAATATTTAAAATTTAAAATTATTGAGTAAGAAAATAAATAGTCTATTTTGTATCTAAAAAAATAAAACAATATTAAAAAATAAGGTTGTTTTGAAAAAATCTAAATAAAAATGAACAGTATAAAGGCAGAATTAATCTCTACTTTCTGTGTCGTGACGAATCAGCTGATCAGTTTCTGTTAAATGGAAAATATGTATTTGTGATTTGTTTTAACTTTGACGTTCTGTTCCGTTCGAAACAGTAGAAAATAGAATTCTACGTTAAGTTACTTGGAAGTTGTTTGGTGTGTGAGTGCACAATTGTAAACAAACCATTTTTGTCATTGTAATGGTAGTTTATTTTTTGGTTGTATTGTGTATTGTGTTTTCTTTGTTTATTATAAACAGCTGATTTGTTGCTACAGAAAAACTTATTATAATAATTTAAAAAGCAGAACGGCACGGAACAGAACAGCAACAGAAAGTAAAGACTAATGCGGCCTTAAACCTGAAAATTTTTCATAAGGCTGAAAACGAAACGGAATCAAGGTTATTGAAATAAGCTCTAAAACTCGTAATAATGTTCCATTAATTTTACTTAACGGTAATTTTCCTTTACAGCAAATCTTTTACAACTGTTTTATCGTCTCAATTATGTGAATTTTTTTAATTCTGATGTAAAATGAAATTAATAAGAAATATATGGAAATTTTAGGCTCATATAAAAAAATTGTTTTATAACCATGTTGAAATCTACCCTATATTATTATCCAGATCTAATACACATAAACTCTTATGTCTCATTGAAATTGTTTATACGCCTAAGATAATACATATTGTGTTACGATTTCGTGAAGGTATACCAATTTTATTAAATGTGATTCGTTACATTTAATAAAATTTAAGCAATAGAATAATCTGAATAGAGAGTTGCAGTTTAAAAAAAAAAGTTCCTTATTCTTTAGTGACAATAATACTAATAATACTGCATGCTATTCAGACACTTCATTGTAAATTTTGTAAAACCTCATGATATCCGATTATTTTTAATGAAACAGTGATAATATTTACGTGTAAGGTTTCTACTAAAAAGTAAACAAATCAGACGATAGGTACTGTACTAATCCGTCAAAATTCCAAGTTAATCCACGTTAGACTTTTATTATCTGTTATGACAATCTACTTTTTGTGTACCACAAATACAATAATTCTGTGAGTAAGCTGTTTTTCCATTCCTATAATATATAGAGTCGTGAAGTTTTGGGCAATTAACTCAGATATTCGTTTTTATAGTCTAGAGAATTGCAGAAAGTTGGAAATTATCGTCGTGTACATAAAGAACTATAAAACTATAAATGATGCCTGGGTTAGAGCGCGGATGTGGGTTGATTGTTCCTGTTAGGGAAGCGACGTGTAGCGGGAATAGCTAGGTAATAGTAATATACAAGAAAGTATTTATGTTTTTAATTTTTGGGCACTATAGCAACAATGAAAATCCCTTAGCAGCCGATTGATTCAAGAAAATAGAAACCCTATACGAACAAAATTATAAGTCGTTGAATAAAATAAGTTTGTAATTTTAACTGCTTGGTACCTTGAGACAAAATTGTGGTAAAAGAAAAGAAAATTGTAGAAATCATGATATTTTTGTGAAGAACTATGTAATAAAAAATGCGAAGAATAAGGAAAAGGATTTTCAAATAAGGCCGTTAAGAATTAATATATTTTTTTAAAAACTTTTAATTTAAAACCAAAGTCATACAACTTCTTAGCTGAAATCGAAATATTCGCGACCATTTTTTATTGTGGTTTTAAAAGTTATATAAAATTAAAAACTTGTAAATATTTGTGTATTAAATCCGGCTGTAGCGTATGAAGTATTATCGTCTAAAGTGCCACTTTTAAGGAACTGAAGCAAAAAGTTGTCGCACTTAAATTAAAAATGTATTCAGCAAAACAGTGCACTGTATTTAAATTGCAAGATGCAAATTACTGTTCGTTTCATTAGTTAGTTTTGTCTGGATTAAATTTATTATTCACCACAAAGATTTTGAACTATTGCTTGTTTTATAAAATTGCAGTTTAACTTAGATATTTTTAGTTTTCTTTTATTGCTGTGTTATCAAGACTGATAGATTAATATTGTGTTTTAACGAAAAAATACTAGTGAATACTAGTGAAAAATATAATTATACTAGACACAAGACCAATGTTATAGATAAAACCATCTGGGGTCGCCTAAAACATCCAAAGTAAATTTCCCGTTTCGAGTTTGTCCCTGTTAATTGAGTTTTATGCGGTAGAATGCCATCCATGTACTGTAGAGATCGTATTGGCTATTATGTACGGGGCCCATACATTGCAGATGTGCATATAGATTTTTTACCCTGTCTTTATGCTCGCCATAGAATTTTAGTTATATTTTCCACTATTTTGTTGTCTATGGGCTGTCTATGCTTAAATCTCTTGCTTCAGCCATTTATCCATTTTTGTCCGAAAAGAACGAAAACGAGAAAATAAATTGAAGGTTCACGAGAAAATATTAACTTTAAGTCCCATTTTTTAAAATGTATTTAAATAAGGTTGATTTATTACATAAAAAATGTGATTGTCTACTTGATATTTTTATTTTGCTGTATACATCACTCAACACTTTTTTGTCTTATATCATTTAAAAATGTTTCTTATTTTTTTACCATAATCATAGCGGCTGCTGTATGCTGGTAGTTTATGGTCAAAACCTAACGATTTTTTCTTTATTAATTTTTTTTTTTCTGTTTGATGCAAAAGTCATAAAATCTTTAAACTACTGCTTGTCATAATAAATGTCAGTTTTTACACACTTGCTTTTTGAAGCGAAATACTAGAACACAGAAACATTTATATTTTTAATTTCAGTTTTTTGTGCATTTCAAATCAGTAAAGACGTTTAGTTTAGAGTTGCTAATATACATATTTGTTTGGTGCTAAGAAATAAATACATAAAATGCCCTAGGAAATCGTGGGTATAAAAATTTTAACATATTTTAATTTTCTCCTTTCCGTTCGTTTTTTTTTTTTCACACCAAAATTGTAGTCAAGGCAATACGTCAGACATCACACTTGCAAACATCTTTTACAAATACACTCACCATTACACATAAAAATTTTATGTTTTTAAGTGAAGTTGGTTATCATTATCGTCGTCGCAGTTACCTTTAGCACTGACACAATTCCAGCTTTTCTATTTCTGAACTTTTCTCGTTGTAAGTTTTTCTTTCGCATTCACTTTACATACTTATATTTATCTTTTATTTTTGTGTAAGTTTATTTTTTATTTCATATTTTTTTTATGAAGGACACTAAACATATTTTTCCACGTTATGAAATAATGTTAAAGTATAAATGTCTATGGTTACTAAGCAGTAACACATTTGTGTGTGTGTATGTGTGGAAGTAGGTGGATGTCCTTATTTATTTGTATTGAAGTGTGTTTTGTAAATTATTTTTTTGTTAGGTTGCCATTATTTTCTGTCATCTTCTTATTCGCTGTTGAAAATCTTTCAAAAAATACTCTTAGTATTTCCAGGCAACTTGGTGCCAGTGTTGTACACTAGTCCCTAGGAAGTACATGTTTTATAATTATATTTCTTTTGTAAAAATCTTAACAAACGTCTTTATAGTTTTGTACGGTTTAATATTTTTGCTTGAATTTTAGTTTTATTTTATTTGATGAATTTTTCTTATAAAATTTAATCATTTTCTTGCTCGTAGTTTTCAAAATTTTTGTTGAGTTAATAACACTTTAAGTAAACACAAATTTCGCAAAAAAAAATATTTAAATTGTGCTACTTTCTCATATCAAAGGTATAATAAAAAATATAAAAAACTATTACAGACTATTCCAAATTACACAGATTACAGATTTTTTTACTTAACGAACTTAAAAAAGGCGAAAGCAATTCACTCACTAACAACGTTTTATGCATTTAGAATTACTTACTTGTCACTAAGTAATTGAAGTTCTACAGTTAATTATGGTTGATAAATAATTTAATAAAAAAAGTATTAAAATTTTATTTTCTTGAACGGAAAAATAGACATTTTTAGTATTTGGAAGTGCAAGAGCCTATTTGGAACCATTTCATATAATGAAAAAGTAATGTGTTCATATATTTAAAGTTTATTTACACTTTATTATTTTTTTACATTTTATTAATTTTTTATTTGCTGTGTGAATTTTTTTTTAATAAATCAACATAACACATATATAAAATTTGTTTCCTTGGCATTGCCATATCTATACTTTATATATATTTTATCGTAAACTTTATATTGGCAGTAACCGAAAAAAAACATAAAGAAAAAATACAAAGAGCTAAGCTGAATCTTACATATCCTTTAAAATAAATATAAATGTAATTTAGTTAGAAAATTAAAAATAAGAAAAAAATGTTTACGCAAAAATCTCGTTTGCTCTTAATAGGTTAAGAATTTTTAAAAATTTAAGTATTTTCTGAACGATCTCTTTAAAGCCTCTGAAGTGATACCAAATCTTATATACCATTCACTATCCATGTAAATAAGTTTAGTAAAGTAACTCCAATCAAAAAAGTAAATATTGTGGTGACAGATTATTAAAAAAAATGGTGCTGGATACATATAATTTTATATAAAAGTAACATCGGCTCTTAATGGGTTAATCATTTTTTAGAAATATTTTTATTTCCTTAAAGACCTCAATAACCCATATTGATATTTTAAAAAATTTGAAAATTTCAGAGCGCCAATTTTTTTACTTGATGTTTTTTTTCTTATATTTTAATTCTCTATCGCCCAATACATTTTTTTATTGAAGTTACTTTATTGTTCCAAATAACATGAAAAACTTAGAGGTAGGCGAGGTAATTTGCCTGCTGCTTCGAAGGACATGGACCGATAATGCTGATTTCCAATAGCACCTCTTTCGACACTATGTCTGATCGATTAACGTATTTAGTTTTTTTGTGAAAACTTGATTTCAACACTAACAAGGACAAACAGACGGACATCGCTCAATCGGCTTCGCTTTGCATAAGAAGTCAAAATATATATACCTTATGGGGTCGGAAATGGATTTTGTAGAAATTACACACGGAATGACAAACTTTTTCCACTTTTTATGGTGAAGGGTATAAAAATATGGTGCACAATCTTATTTTTATTAAAAGTTTAAAGGCCCATAGCTCGGAAAATATGTGCGATTGCAAATTTTTTCACATAATGTTTTTTTATTTTTAAAACTCAATGGCCCATTTTAATTGTTGATGAGTTACTTCACCAAACTATATTTCTTTCGAATGGTATGGAAAAATTAAAAGCAGGCGTGGTGTTTTACCCGCTGCCTCGAAGGTCATGGACCGATCCTGCTGATTTTCAATAGTAAAACTTACGAATCTATGTCTGATCGACTGGCGCATATCATCTTGTACCTTGGCAAAGTTGAGTTTAACACCGACACGGACTGACAGACGGGCATTGCTGAATCGACTTCGCTTTGCATAAGGAAATAGTTAATTTTAAAATTAAAACCGGAATGAAAAACTAAGATATTCCATTTTTGCACCTAAGTGAAGGGTACACAAAAATATAGAATAAAAGTAAGTGCAAATCATCCTAAATCAGTAACAAAACTATTCATAATTCTTCAGACCTTAAATTCTGAATTTTAGCTCTTATAAAGGCTTATAAAAAAAGAAAACAAAAATAAAACTATTCATAATTCTTCAAAAATTAAATTCTGAATTTTAGCTCTTATAAGGCCTGGTTACAAATCTAAGAATTTTATTTTGCTTGTAACAAGTTCTTAGGTTGGTTATATAGAGACAATCACAATATAAAACAGTATATTTTTAAGTCAGAAAAATTAAAATTAATTATGTGGATTTGTATATTTTACCCGCTTTGAGATTCCAAATTTAACTAGATCTGTTTTTGTAATCGTTTAAAATTCTGAAAAATCTTTTACTAGTGAAAAAATACATAATTCCAATACAAATGACGATAAAGAAAAAGGCAATAAATAAATTAAATTTCTATCCCTTAAAACTTAACAATAATGTCTTGCCGTTCTTTGAACTAATTGCCATAATTTTCATTTATATTCTGAAAATTTAAAATGACATATAAAAATGCTCTTAAAAATTTTTAAAAACCATATGAATATCTTGTTCTTGGGTATAAGTATTTTTGTTAAAAAACACACTGAAAAAAAAACTTTTTATTTAACGTATTTTTGATCACCCAATTGCCACATATTAGCTAAAACAGTAAGTATGTAGCAAATAAACCTTTTGCTGTAAGCTTTAAAAATAAGAAATTACATTTTTTTCGACTGTTGTGTTTCAAATTTAATATTCAACATCAAGTCCTTTTACGTGACCTAGTTTTGTGTAAAAAAACACTTAAAAGGGTTTCATATTTATTTGGCCACAAAAGACTTTCTAACCGTTAACTCAAATTATTTTCATTTTGTCTTTTATTCTTTCAAAATTAGAAAACAAATAAAACTACTTAATCATTTAATTTATTTTTAATTACTTCCCTTGCTTTTTTAAGTCTTTAAAATATGCCCTTATTTCGTTCCTTCATTTTGTTCTACATGGCGGTAAATTGCTTTAAAATTTAATTGTTTATGTAAATAATTGGTCGTAAATGTTGTTGCACTTGATTGTTATTTTAATAGCTAAATTTTTATTACTTGCAATTTAAATATTAATAATGTAGCAGTTTTATTTATTATAAAGTGTTTTTAAAATTTTACATTTATTAGTTCCTAGGAACTTGAGCAATAAAAACTTTCTCTTTATTATTAATAATAGCGTGGGATATGCCATGTATTCTAAGATTGAAAATTTGCAAAATTTCATTATTTATGCCATTTATAGATATATCTATATTCGCCCTATGTATACCGATATTTTCGTCAATTGCAAAACGATTTTTAGATGGGGATTTTTCCCGTGGTACTGTACTTCCATTAAGTCCAAATCTGGCCGACTGCAGCTAAAAAGATTAAAACTTCTTATAACTAAAACATAAGACTGTCACAGTCCTCTAACTCTGGAGCTGTAACAAGACGACTCTTGAAATGTTCACAGGAAATTAAAGGGTGTTATATAAGTGAACAGTGTATGTTAAAGTATTTGCACGATGTTGAAAAATTTATAAATTAAAGGGTGCCCAAATAGTCAAATCCTTTTTCCTTACTTAGCCTTCGTACTTGAACTGCATTAGACAGATTGTTTAAGTATTTCAATTTCCACTATAAAGGGTGTTCCTATAGTAGTGTAGTTTTAACGAATATGGCTTTAGTTTTTTTTTGAATGTAGACATTAAGAGTTAATACCAAGTATAAGCCTGCTATACAAATTTGAGTAAACAGTAAATTGAAATATTAAAAGGTGTTTCAATACAGGTTGTAATTTTGGCGAATATGGTGGTCTCTTTCAAACCGTTATATGTAGACTCTTAAAATTTGAACACAGCATGTGTTTCATTGTGTGCTATAAGCACGACGATATTGGAAATTAAATAGTTTTGCCTTAGAGACTTTATTTTAACGATTTAAACAGTTAAACAGGCAAGTGGAATTTAATACGAGGTGTGCCCTCTATAAAAACAATTATAAAGAATAAAATTCAAGATGAAAAGATATTGAGACGAAGTATTTTTACTTATAATTATAATATAATATCTTATTTTCTTTAAACTAAAATACATAAAACGAACTTAAACCGAATTATTAATTTCAGTTGTTATAATATCAGTATTCATTGTTTAACTTTTGTTGTAAGTTAGAAACGATTTTTAATTTTTTTTAGCAGTCTAAATAAATATTAATATTAACTATTAAAAAAAATTAGAAAACTTACTTTTCTTGTTTAAAAAAGGCAGCACGAAAGGTTAAATCGAGACCTAGAAAAGAATAACAGCTACTTTCTAAAATGTGTGAAATAACTGTTGGTTTTGTAGAAAGAAATTACGAATCCTTTCAAAAAGCCTATAAATTAAGAGTCTTTTGGTTATACAAATGTATTTGTCTGCATAAACATATACTTGTACATGTGTTATAATTTACGTTAAGCACTTAAAATGGTTTCCACTGTACATGACATACATTTGCCCACTTGTAATGCATTTAATTTATTTTTATTTTTCCTCTTTATTCTTTTATCCTGTACTTCTGCTTTTCATTTGTGGGTTTTATTTTTTATATTGTGGCCACAAAAACACAGTCTTCTAATTAACACAATGTCATGATATTTGCCCTACAGGAAAGGCAGAAGGAAAATATCTGATACAGCCGTATGTACACCAAAAAAACGAGAAAAAACAATAGTTAGTTGAAGGGCTGTAAGAAAATTATAACACCCTTTCCGTCCATTTTGAAAAAATGTCAATTAAAAACTTTAGTATATTTTGAAAGAAAAGGTCATTTAACAGCAAGACAAAAAAACCAACATCATTAACCACAATCTTTTACCACATAAAAATAAAAGAAATACAGAAGTTTTAGTAAAAGTATGACAAAAACGATAATTGATAACAATCGTGGTAGTTGAAAGCTCTTATATGTACAGAGAACATCAAGAATAGCAACATTACAGTCTGTGAAAACAAGCACACATTGCTGACTATTACCTGCATATAATGGTTCAAGTAAAGTGGAGTGGTTTAGACAAAGCTTAGTAGGCATAAAACTTACATCATGATAAGTCGTCTTTGAATACTCACACCTCTTCCAGAATATATTTTTTTCTTTTACTTTTCATTTAAATTCTTACATTTCATTTCCTTAAACACTTATGTATGTGGCCACTTCAGTGTTCACATAACAAACAATATAAAGCAAAAAAAATAACTATATACACTTTTCAACTAACCTTTAGCCTGTAATTTTTTTAAAACAATTTTTGGTTTGGTTTCATTCTCCACTTTATTGTCAAAGTTTACATACACTTGTGGGTTCACTGTCGTTTACATGTAGAGTAGTGTAGTTACATGAATTTGTAAACATCATAGTAACAATATGTTGTTTTCCACTGTTAAAGTTCTAACATTTTGATGCATCGCTGTTGTCCTTTATTTGCACAAGACTATTCTTGCTTGTGAAAGGCAAACACTTACTGCAATAAAACAAAAAAACTGTATTGCTTTTATAAGTTTTCAGGAATGATTATGATTGTTTTAAGCTTTTTAGAGATTTTTTCCTGACAGTTAAAACAATTTTTTTGGAAAGAAACTAGCACAAAATTAAATAACAACTAGTATATTTGTTAGTTTAGGGATTAGAAACTGCAACATATTAATAAATTAAAATTGTGTTGTGAATTGTGACTCCAAAATTTTCATAGAGTAATCAAAATTTAAAATTCTTTTCTTAAATACATTTTTTTTTAAAATGTTCTTATCGTTTTCAATTTAATTAATTAAATATGCATAATTATATGAGCTTTAATGGAAAATTAATAATATTTTTGGAACCAGTGCAATCAAGGCTATATTAAGAACAAAAGTTTTATAGAATAAACGTCTCAGGTTTTTTGTAAAAGCTAACAGAATAACAGCCAAAATTTTATGTACAAAAAGAAAAACGGAAATAATGTGCTACTTTTAGTAACACTAAAGATGGAAATATTTTCATATGTTACAGAGGAAATCAATCTTGAAATGGCCACTACACTTCTAAAGACATCAAAGTTACTTTACCTTGGAAAATATCGAAAAAGCAGATCTTTAACTATAGTGTATAAAGATTAAAAATAATCTATTCATATATATATATATATATATATATATATATATATATATATATATATATAAATATATATGCCAAATTATATATATATGCCAAATTATTAGCTTTTACACTGACAAACTATGTGACAAATTGTACTTGAATCATTTTGCTTAATTGGTTTTTCTTGAATAATATATAATAATTAAAATATTCAAACTCTTTTTTAAAAAGAAAATTTCGCAGCACTTAGTCCACGGCGTTGAAATATGAGCTTAAACAGTGGAAAATTATTATTTTGGATACGCAATGTACCGTTCGTAGCCCAAATTAGGCGAAAATATATCTGAAAAAGTTGCTGCTACTGGAAATTATTGGTGTTTCTGCCTATGCACTGTACGTCGTTTATAGACCAGTTCCTCCACCTAAATTTGATTTTAAGCGAACTATTTTTCTATTACGAATTTTTAATTGTTTTAAGATAATTTGTTAACTTTTAGTATGTAATAAAAAAAAATGCATAAAAAATTATTTTTTCAAGTGATACGTTGGTTACAGCCATAAATACCTATTTTCTCTCTTTTCTCTCATTTAGATTAAAGTTCTGGAAAAAGATATAAAAAACTTGACTTATTTTTTTCTAATTTCATTAAGGTCGATTGACCGACAGTTTTTTTAAATCGTTTCAGACGCGCGAAAATCCCTGCTCCTCCTTTTCTCGTTTCTGGCTCACTGTTCATCCAATCAGCCGTGATTAATGCACCAACAAATACATAAATGCAGAAAATTATTGCATGCATTAGATTACTTCGCTTAAGGCTTTCTAGTAAAAAAATATATATCTAAAAAATATATATGACGATAAATCTTAGCAAGAATTACAATTAATGATCATTATATATATATATATATATATATATATATATATATATATATATATATATATATATATATATATATATATATACTACCACAGGCCGATTCAAAAAATTAATAAAAAAAATTTACTGTAAACTTAACGAATGTAAGACAACAAAAGACCCGTACTTGAAAACGAATCAGTATTTAGAAATCCGCAATATATTTCGTGTGCATATTAAACAACTTAAACCTGTTGTAAACCACCTTTTGTCTTATGAACTGAACTAACATTTTAAAAATCTTACTGCTTATTTTTCTTAATGCGAACGTACATCTCTTTCGAATATTTAAATTGCAAACAAAAACAAATTTTTGTATATTTTTACAAGTATACGAAAGAAGTGTTTCCTCGCATTCAGTGCAATTGATAGTTTAAAAGGCATGAACTATTTGAAATCACTTTTTAAACTCCTTATTTAATTAATAGTTAGTTGATTATTTATTTGTTTTGTAAACTTCTTAAATTCCTAGAAAAACGAAAATAATACAACAAATGTACGAAGTTCGTTTCCTTAGCATCCCTAAACCTTATTTTGTATGCACTTTGCCAATATTTTCATATTGACAGCACATAAAAAAGTATAGAAAAAACAATCCAGGATAAAAAACCCCTAAAATCATGCCACAACAATACAACAACACAACATGTTGAACATAAAAAAAAATAAAATAATAAATATTTTAGAGGAGTTACGCTTGTCTTACATAAACAGTAGATAGAACTTTTTTCATAATTAGAACGGAACTTAAAACACGGCTGATTATATATTGAATTTCCATGAAGATTTTCGATGATTTCAGTATTATGATATTTTTGTTTCAAGAGTTTTTATTATAGATATTAGCGTTCCTGAAATTACATTATATTTTAATATAACAAAAAATATAAAAGATACTATTTCAAAAAATAAATATCTCAAAAACTAAAAATGCAAATCTGAAAATTTGCTTCATGAACACGAGAAGAGCAAATCATGAACTCATTTTTGAGTTAGCACCATAGGAGAAGTATACCTCATTAATTTAAGATACAGTATCCTTTGTATATCAAACATTTCTTATTTTTATTATATTTTCTTTAATTAATATCAACAAACAGGAAATTATTACATATAAAGAACATATCTTATAGAATAGGAGATTTTAAATTTTAACAATGACTTTTTTAACTCACTTTTTGCTATTTCACAAAGACAAAAGCAGATCTTAGTACTTTTAATTATCAACTATTTTTTTTTTTCAGATTCTTAAACACTATAGGAGTAAATTGTTAAAAAATCTTTTAGAGCAAAAAGTTGTACGAAAGCAAACCAAAGATTTAAAAACGCAAAATTTTTTGTGATTTTTCGGGAAAATGATACAAGATATTTACGTAACAGAATATAACACATTGCATATGCAAAGTAAAAATAAAATTCCTTAAAAATGTTGCTATACCGAATATAGAAAATATGACCTCTAGGGCAGATATTTTCTGTAATCGCAAAACAGATTTCAAAAGCATTTTAACTATTTCATATTCTTGTATTTGATTTGTTGGTCATTAAAACATAAAAAAACAAAAAACAAAATAAAATATTAAATAAAAATAAAGAATATGACAAAAAGAGTTTTGTTTTTCTTAATTTTTTATTTTTTTTTTGTTTGTTGTGTTATTTTTATAAAAAAAATGCTATTGAATCGATTTATGTAAATTCCTTTTTAATTTATAGTTTCATGTGCATAAACAAATTCACTTATTAATTGAAAAACATTTTCGTAAATGGTTCAAATAGTTTCTTTCTTTAAAAACAAATAGTTTCAACAAATTTTCGTAAAAGACTTTTTACTGCTACTAAAACCAATTTTTTTTTCTGACATTTTTTAAAACCACATTTTTTAAGGCGCCTTAAAAATAAAAATCAAGAAGTGTAAATTTATATAAATGAGACTAATTGTCACTTTAAGTTTATATGTGTTAGATTTCTAATTAATTATTTACATCATTTACATATATCACTTAAATATGGTACAATTTTAATTAGAAAAAGCATTCACTAAATGACTAAAATATATATATGGCTTGAATAACTTTTATTCCTTTAACTTTGTAACAGTTTAATTAAGACACTTTTAATTATGCCTCGCATGAAAAAAAAATGTGTATTTAATGTTTATTCATAAATTGATTACATACGTAGATGAAATGTTGCAAGAGTTGACACTTAAGTGCCGATTGAATTAAAATGGCTTCTAAAACTAATGTGTAATTCTCTGCTAAGTATTTGTAAACAAATTTTAAGCAAATTTCTGTGTATCTCAACATCAAAAGGATAAAATCAAATTATTGCAGTTATTGAAATATAGGCAACGACTTTTACAAAATACATTATTTGATTCTCACAACCATATTTAATTAATTGGTATATTAATATGACTCCTTTTTGGGGCCTTAATTAAGTATTTAACCAAAAACTTTTAATAAAAAAAAATGAATTCTTAAAGAGGCATAAAATTATGTAACAAATTAAAGTGAAACATTTGCAAAAATTATTAAAAATAAAAATAATCGCAAACTTTAATTTCAAACTGCATTCATATACAAAAAGTATAGTTTGAAAACTCCATTTAACTTGTTTGGCTACAACCAATACAAGAAGGACCAAAAAACAACATATACATCAACATATACTACCACTTCCTTGCGGATGCGGAAACTTAAGCGTCATGTTAGGTCAGCTTATAGGAAGTGTATGTTAAAACCTGCAAACAAATAAACACAAATGCTTAACTTGTATTATAAACTCACACATATTCATGAATACACATGAAAATGCAAGCACAAAAAAAATTAATTTGAAAGTTGCGGTTTTAGGTTGCAGTGAACTTACAAATATTGGAAAAGTTGTAAATTTTTACTAACATACATATTTGTTGTACACAATTTACTGCTAAATCAATGCTTTTTATACTTGTTGAGAGAGGTATATATTGAAATTCATAAGTTGCAAGTGTAAACAGTTTGAGGCTTATTCTGGCCTGAATTGACGTAATAAGCCTGCTCTCTTCAGTTCTTTAATTAATTTCAAAAATTCTGCTTAAGTGAATTTCATTTCGATTTTCTTGTTTATATACATCGTTTTCATTTCTAATACTGTTGAATTTAAATGCTCTGCAAGCACTATGCATTAAAAAATAACAATTTTTAAAATTTTGGGGATGACCAATTAGAACTAAAGTTTACTAGTTCAGATTCATAATTTATGGATTAACAATTAAAGGAAATGAAACATTGTTTTGCCACAATAAAAACTAAATCGGTTACTGTACTCAATAAAAATTGGTGAAAAAAAAACATTAACCGCTTAAGGATTCATATGATTAGTCGAGCCTAGAAATTATTATTAAATGAAATTGATGTCAATTGATGTGGGAAAGGCTAAAGTTTTTTTATTTTAACGACGTGTGTTTTCCGACTCCATAAAGCATACACATTATTGATCTCTTTTCCGACTACATAAAGCATGTACATTCTAGATCTCTATACATATGGTGGTCGATGTCCATTTGTACGTAATTGAAATGAATTAATGAATTAATTGCTTAGTTCCCAGAGGAGGTAGAAATAATAATAACCACCATTCTGAGACATAGTTTGGAAAGAAGTTCTGTGGAATATCAGCAACATCGACCCATAAATGTTAAAAAAGAGGCCAGCGCCATATTTTTTTATGTTTTAGTTTTATTGATGTTTAACTCTGCTTAAAAATGTTTTGCAATAAAAAATAAAATTAATAATTCGGTTGCAAACGCTCTAGGTTAGCAAAGAACTTTAAATTTTACTAAACTATTAAAATTTCACCAAAAAATTTATTTTTACGAAAATTTTACCAAAAATTTTATTTTTTCCAAAAAATTTGTACTTCCAGTAAAAAGCTTAAAATTTAGTTGAAAACCGAAAACGCCAAAAAAAAATAACTGAAGCTTTCCCACGAAAAATTTCTTAAAATCCACTTTTGCAAGAATGTCAATTTTTATATTATAATTGTAAAAATGAAGCTAGAAAGCAAATATTTGACATCTTCAGAATATTACCTCAATAAAAGCTTGTCTTATACTTCTATATTTTAGGAAAATAGATCTACATATTTTTTTAGTAAAGTAAAAGATTTGACATAGTCGAATAAAGCTTTCTTACTTTTTAGTAATAAGTTTGACACAAGAAGCTTCGCTTAGCTCTGATTATAATCCAAAATTTTTAGCAGGCTTTTAAGGTTAATCGTTTGTTGTTTTTATTTCATACTTCAACTTGTTTTGAGCTTATAAATCAATCTCAACACCAAGCCGGAAAGTTGATTCTACTTTAGTTGTAAGAGACCGGCGTTTAAACTACTATTAAATGTTAATTTTTATTTTTTTGCCAACTACTCAGTCTCACGCACCAGTTCTTGACATGAAAATCTGATGGAATTAAAAAATCATAACAAAAAGCGTTTTAGGGTGCCACAGACGCAACTCTGATCGTAAAAAAAGTGTAATTTTCTTACTTTTTTCATAGCAAATCGCTACAGGTCTGTCTGTTACACATAAACTAAATCCTAAAAAGTGTCTGATCTTTAATAGAGTACGTACCTATTACATATCCTCTTTATTTCTTTATGCATTAGAATTGATTATTATACTTGCAGGATTAGTTTCATGAATCGGTCAAGAATTTAACAGATACAGTTCAAACCTATTTTTGAATAATTATTTAAACTGCGTCTACAATTAACGTTAATTTAATAGAACAAAGAGCAGAATTATGTCATAAGCAAATTGCATCTCGCCTAGTCGAAAAAGGATCTTTAATGAACCAAATATTCTGATATTAAACCCTTTTCTATTAATCATTAATCATTCAATATAAATATTATCAAAAATCCCAAAATAGACTATAGTCATAAAATTATAAGTGCCAGGTGAAAAAAAGAAGAACGGGATAATAAATAATATGTTTTATAGCGGAATGTATTTAAAAACATAGGAGATAATAAAGGACTTTTTTAGCACAGCTCAAAACAGTAAAGTATGTAAACTGTTTCCAGAACTGTGGTCTTACAAATTTTGTCTTTAAGCGCCTTTTGTACTTTAAATGTGTTTTTGGCCAAAATTTGTTTTAAATCTACCTTATCCGTCTGAATGTCATTTATTTAAATGCATTTAAAATTACATGACCGCATTTTAGAAATTTCAGCTTGCCCATCGGTTATTGCATAATTCAAATTTCGAATAAACTTATAATATTGATATCAAATTTTAAAACTTAAAATAGAACTATGTATTCATATGTAAGAAGTAAAAAAAACTATCCTTATAATTAAATAAATGAAAGTGGAAAATAAAGTTTAAATCTTATTGGAAAAATGAACAAAAGAACGGAGGAAACAAGTCGTTACAATAAAAATCGTATTTGTCAAAAGTTTTGTTTTAATAAACTCATATACAAAGACCCACATAAATATACACGAACACAAAAATATATAAATGAAATAAAACTTAATAACGCCAAGTTAAACAAAACAAAAAGAAAATCTATTGCTAAAACAAAAAAACCAAACCAACCATACGGTTATTGGAGAACCTCAAAATAGAACCTAAAGAAGTAAAGAGAAGCACTGAAATAGGTTTAAGATTATTAGTGATATTTGTAAGTAAAATAGAAGATGTTTATTGCACACAATCTTTAAAACATGCTTACGACCTCGTAATGCTGATTTATATCATATTGAATTTTTTTATCCTTTTCTTCTTTTTTTTTCGAAAAGAAAACTTTTGATAAAATTCTTTGACATGTCTGCAAGTGCAAAAGCATTAAATCGAAATGTAACATAAAGACTTAAACAGAAAATTTCATTCAAGTTTTTATTTATGTTGCGTTAAGAGTGCATGCGCTTTAGAATTCCTTTTGAATTGATTTTCTTATGATCTTAAATTATGGTCACTTCTAAAGCACTTTAAAGATGTCAAGAACGTTAATATATATGTAAGTCTCCGATAAGCATGGAAAACAAAAGTGCTGACAATGAATGGTTTTTAACAATTATGAACTTTGCTTCCTTGAAGCGTTTGTCATATTTTTAAGAGTTGAACACTTAAACTAAATAAATGCTGTCATCACAATTATACTTTATCAACTTAACGGTTCTTCTATTTATGTTAGCTAACACTATAATCAAGTATTATGGCGACATAAAACGTGTCGCAAAAAAGATAGAAAATATAATTTATTATAGCGCTTTTCTCCTTAGTTTTGACAGTGAAAAGCTTTTTTTGTCGCACTAAACTATAAACGTTCTGTTTTCAGCAGTAAAGTGTTAACCAACAAAAAACAGATTTTTTATTTCTTTATAACCATTTTTAGTTGTAATAGTGAAGAGTAATTTAATTAATTAAACTTTTTTTTACGTTGATATATTTTATACTTTAAAAATTACTTTTATTTTTTCAGAATTCAATGTAATAAAATCGCGTTAACATAATAAAAGGTAAGTTTAAAAAGTTTAAAATTATTTAAGCTAAAACTAAGTAAAGTTGAAAAAGAATGGTCGATTCTGCCGCTTTAAATTAATAGATACAAAATTATTCGCTAATTCATCATAAGTCCAAAATATTGAAATTAATTATACAGAAAATTAAAGTGAAAAATCATTTTTTTGTGCAAAAAATTCCGTTAACTATTTTTTAAATACATGCTTTAATGTTGGTTATTTGGCCAGTAAAGTGCATTGGCCCTTTCTTTAGGATTGAATGGCCAGTGAAAATACTTGTTAATTTTTACTTGGTTGAAACCAATCCATTAAATTCTAAAATTTCAATAACCAGTGGCATGAAAATAAAAGTAATAGGTTTTGCAAAAAAACCGACTTCATAACAGACAAACTTCAAATCATGTTTGTTAACGATGATAAATTTTTTTTTTTTTGTTTTTGATCGCCAGTTAGCACTTAAAACACAGCATTATCTATTGCAAGTAAGCAGTTATCTGTTTCAAACTTTAGTTCTTATGACTCTTCTGTTTCCTAGCTCTGTATCTATAACAGAGAGAAGTCAGTTCAAATGCAAAAAATACTTTAAAGAGGACGTAGCAGTACACACTCTGCTTTAACTCCATCTATCTTTATATAAAGGTAAAAAAGATGAGGTCATATACATCATATTACTTCGCCTATGGGTACAACGCTTATTTTTTGTATACCTTCAATTTATAGTATTAACTATTTGTCGTTGTTATTATAGTGTACAAAGTTATACATATTTTATGTTAATTTAAAAAAATAATGCCATATTGGTCAAAATACATTATCCGTTTGACGACTGGAGGCAAACATGCTTGCCCAGGAGTTTTCGCATTATATAATTGTTTACGTAAAGGATAGAGTAAATATGTTGCAAAGTGATTTGTAGCGGAGGAATAGGGCAACAAAATAATGAATTAAAATGATATGTTTCTATCTAGCCCAATTTGACTGCTAGGAGGCCTCAAAGTTGGTCAAAAAAAAAAAGAGGCGTGCTGTGGGAAGAGCGTAGGGTACATCTGTCTAAAATCCCGGTACATTTAAGGGGCAACCCTCTACCTTTCAAAAAATTAAATGGGGAAGTTTTTATGAGCTCAAACCTGCTGAAAATTACCCCAAACATGTTTGCCAGGTATATTTGTCTATGGGCTGGAACGCAACTAATAATAATCAAGAAATATTTTTTTTATTTACATCACTACATGTTCGTATGTATGTACATACTTTTTTACTTCGTTTTGATGCATGTTTAAATTTGACTATTAATGATGAAATTTAATTGAATAAAACTTATTTTGTTTGTTTTCGACAAAATTCAGCAACTTTGCTTTGCAACTTTAGTGACAATAAGGAAGAAGCTGCTACATATGAATAAAGAGAACGAGTCTATAAAAATAGTTATATAAAGCACCAGTTCCATAAAATCTTCTGAAACTGAAAAGTGTCGCGTTGGTCGTAAGCCGATACCAGATGCTTTAGAGGATGAGTAAGTAGCATCGACTTCAAGTGCCATTGTAATACCTGAAAATAAGGAACTTTTTATACCACTAGGAAAGACTTTTTGGTTCAGAGAGACGCTTTCCTATAAAACACCCGTTGTCATTGTTAAAAGTTCAAGACTTACATATATGAGTCTAATCATACGTATGAGCGTCGCAAAACTACCTATCATTGGAATTTATTTGTCTACAAATCATCAAACCCAAATTGCAGATATCATGACGCGACCCCGGTTTGACAAAATCGATAATCTTCACTTTTATGAAATAATCACGTTGATGTCAACGAACGTAGATACAAAATCCAAGAAATTATAAAAGCGCTTATGGTAAAGTTCAATGGATATGAAGTAGTTAGTTTGTGTGAGCCAAACACCGGATACCTATAAAACGTAAATATATACTCCGGAAAAAATACACCTGTGGAGCACGGTCTTGGCAAATCTGTGGTTTTGCAGTTATGTAAGCCACTGGCTAAGAAAGGGTTTGAATTTTACCAGCATAACTTGCTGGACATTTTACAGCTAAGATCAGGGCATTTCACAGTTATGGAAAACACATATCAAAACAGTTTCTGGCCGATAAAAATATGCAGCGTGGGAACTATTTTCTATTCGTTGTACAATCGATGAATAATCGCGCTGTTAACTTAGCTTCAAATTTAATTGACACAACTGCGGCTAGCAAAGTAAATCGGCAGGCCTATCTAAAAGCTTTGCGGTAAACGTTACTTTGATTGGATGAAAACGATGTACTCTAACCACTTTATTCTTTTGCTTCACTTCATCACGAGACTGCTTTGGTGAATACCGTATATCTTAAATTTGTTCAAATCCCTTTAAATTACTTTTTAAAGAGTTTGAAATAATCAAAAATATATAAAACATTATACTTTCTAACTAAATTTTTTAAATAAAACATTCGCTTTCAGCCCCCAGAGGCAACTACATTTGTCAAGCAAAATAAGAGGCAAGGAGAGGATATGAGGGGCCATATTTTTTGGCTTAGCTAAAATTGGAATATATAATTTAAAAATAAAGAATTAATAAAATCGCCTCTGCACCCTTTATTTTGTGTAGTAGTTTTTTTGGACATAGTTATTGCTTTAATTTTACTTGTCAATCTGCAACAGTTCAAAACATTAGGCATTCATACAATTTTATAAGCTAGAGGGAAACAATTTCATTTCCAATGTTACACTTGTCATAGTACACATTTCAAGTATCTGTCTATAACGGTTCTGAGGATGACGCCACATAAGTCAAATTTCCTTATTGATATAAATCCCCTTGAAGCTTATTGTACTTGTTGTATCAAGACAATAATAACAGCAATAAAAATTTACCACAAAAAAAAATAAAACTTAACATTTGTTAAGTTAAAAACACTATTTAAGCTTCCATATTAAAAAAAAATTTGAAACTTTTATAGTCAATCAGGGATTTATTTTACCATTTGAAATATAATAATAAGAATTTACTGGTGTCTTTGATAAAATGTCTAAACCTTTTGCGAATAAGTTAGAAAACTAGTTTACTGTTCAATGATTTATTGCTCCTTTGAAAATATGATTAATGTTTATTCAATAAGAGCATCTCGTAATATTCATTAATATCTAAGATTAATGGCAATAGGAAAATTGTTAACTTCAATAAAATTTTGCTTATTAAAACTTTTTTTCAACCAGTAGAAAATGTGTGCTAGGAATAAGTTAAGTTTAGTCTCTATCGAAGCAGGACAACGAAATCCCGCCATAAAAAGAACATCCAAACCATCAAATAATAAAAGCTATGAGAATGAAAATTACTTTTATAGAAGTAAATTCTAATGGGGTTTTGTTATTAAGGCAACGTAAAAACTGAAATTATTCGATTTTTCTTTGTCTTATCCTTTTGTAATTTGTATCGTTATTCCTTTTTGTGTAGCTTATTTTATATTGGTTTCGTAGCTGATTTTTATGAATGGTTTCCCAAGTCCTTAACAATTTTTTATTCTAACTTATTTCCTTTCTATTTTGAAAGTAAGGCAAGGTTAAATAAATTTTAAAGTACACTCTTAATTAGCTTTGTGTATAGTATATTTGTGACTAAAAGAAAATTTATATATTATTTTATTAATATATTATTTTAGTTTCAATAAAAAAACACAAAAGATTAGCAAAATAGTGATTTATTGCATAAAAAGTAAAAATTGAAAAGTAAATATTGAAATTTACTCATATTTAACACTTCCAAATATTATTGACATCTCGAAGTTATATGGGGCAGCAAATCCATCCTGTTATTATATTTTTTAATATATAATTAATCTCCCTTTTTTGTATGAACAAGGTAATTATCCATCAAAAAAAAAAAAAATGTGTATGATATAACATAAGGTACATCTCTTATTTATCTTATCCAGCATATTTTCCTATTGTTACCTTTTTTTCTAGAATTTGGGTTGAACAAAAATCTTGACGCTTTATTTCATGTACATTATTTCTTCATATACTGCTTTAAAGAAATTCTGCTTTATCTTTCTGGGTTGCTATTTTTGTTAATTTACATGACGGCTTTCTATTTTAGACTACTTTGGAACAGATTTGTAATTGAGAATTCGAATGCTTATGAGTATTTTAAAATGTATCTCTACAATTTCCCAGGTTTTAAAGTCTAATAAAACAACTCCAAATTCTGGACAACAAATATTAAACTACATTTTCTTTTTCGAATAGCTACAATTAAAAACTCACTTACCCTATTTATAAGGTCTTAAACTTTCATATCTCGTTTATATGTATATATTCCAATTTTTTTATTGAAAATAATTTTAAGGATTATAATTAATTTCACCTGTAAATGGATATAAATAATAATTTCAAAATGAAATGCTGGCTCATACATAAAACGACATGTGCCCTTTCGAAAACCTTGCCAGTCTAAGCGAAATACATTGCATAGTTTTCGCAAATGTTCAGAGAAAATAAAATTCGTATTCCTAGTTTAAGTATATTCTTCATAAATTTTGCACAAGTCATATGCAAGCTTTCTTAAAGTATGCAAGCAAAGACACTTATTTTACAAGGTAATAATAAACACAAAATAAAATCTATTATTATAAAAAAATTCAGTATAGAGGACTTGATGTAATCGCTTTTAAATTATGCTTGAGTTAAGAATACTTAAGATTACCTAATTTTTGACATCCCTCCGGATTAATTTTAGAACAGGTTGCTACTGGTTCTACTCGGTTTTTACCCGAATAAAAGTTTTGTTTGTTGTTTATAAGAATTATGAAAATTCAGCCTTTAGCAGTTACTTATTGTCGAACTGAATAGCAACTAAGCTGCAATAAAATTTACTTAAAATTGTAAAGAAGTTTAGGACTTAATTATAATAATATTGAAATACTGCTGGAGTAACTTATAGGCGAAAAAAATAACAAAAATCTCCTTGAGCAGGATAACGGTTGTAACATTGACCGATTCAAGCATTTCAGACGCCACTTACCGATAATAACGACAGATAAACACCAGAAAAGTGTTATTATAGATTACTCTTCTTTGAATTATCTTTACAGTTTAACTGAAAATGCAAAATTAAGTGAAAGCAATTTCTTTTTTATTATAAAATGCAACGTTGGCTTATTTTTGTAAAAAGCAAGAAATAATAAAAATATTAAAAAAAAATACATGTGTGCTAAACGCTACGAGTATATGATTTTTTGTAATAAATTTCTTTCTAATAAACTTTGTATACTTTATTAAGTTCCATAAACTTCGTTTTCTTATCAGTCTTCTTCAATACGAAAAGTCTTAAATTCTTAAGACTTTCTTTAAAATATTCACTAAAGTCAAAAAATCACTTTTTTTTAACGACAGAAAAGTAAATGTGTCACTGCTATTGTAACGACCCAGCAATGTCCAGATTCCGTACAGCTACGCCTAAGATTGTGTTTTCATGTCAAAAACATGGCAATTGTCCACCTACTCCAACAGCAGCACTCTCAAGCAACCATACAATACTCTTCGAATATATACAATAACTTACACATATAAAATGGTTTATTGTTTTTTTTTATTCTGTCGCTGTCCTATCTTGACTACATTTTGTCTTTCATTATGTGGTTTTACCTTACGGCTACTTTATGCATCTCTAACAAATGAAAAATGAACAAAATATCCAAACATATATAAAATAATATCAACAAAAAAGACAATTATGACCATAACAAAACTTCATCTTTTCATACCACAAACTTTAACACACGGTTCAAGTGAAATACATATACACACACATTTATACAAAATAAAACACATACTCCCCAACTGTTTGCCATACACGTCATACTCATAAATTATCTTGTGGTTTGTTATGACTAACAAGAACAACAGAACAAAATTGGAAAAAAAAACTAGAAAGGACTTTTTCTATTGTTGGAAAATTGAAATTTAAACTTTCATTTTATTATGCAAATGACATATTGTTTTATACTCATAGAAAAAACGAGTCATACGCATACATGGACATTAAAATACAGCACCAAGTTTATTATATGTATTATAATAATTTAAAGTTTCATCAGCACACACACATGAACATATACCCGATCTTAATTTTTTTCTAGTATTTCTTGCTGTATGTTGGAGTTTAATTTTAAATGTCCTCTTTGAAAATACATATCAAAGAGGAAAAAGAAGAAAAGGAATAAAAACTAATAACATCTTAAATGAGCATATATTATTATGTCTGATTAAAATTCAATCAAAAGTTTATACTTTTGCATCACATGATTTTTATGCAAAAACTTTCATTGCTGCTTTAGTTTTAAATTATTTCATAGTTTTCAATTTTATTTATTTCAAAGTTAGTTCATTAGTTGCAGCTTTGTAAAGAAAATTTGTTGTTCACAGTCTTAGGATGTATACTGGCACTTTGACAATGATTTATTTATTTAAACATGTCGTTTGCCATGAGCTTTTTTAAAAAAAAATATCAAATGAATTGTTCATTCACAAAATAATGTTGTAATCTTAATACAAAAGAATCTTAATTTTCATTTTGATGAAATTTTTTCTATTTTTTTTCTGTGTTTGGCTGCCATACAATTCAGCATAGTTAAAAATATAAAGGTTAATTATTCTTATGTTTTAAACTACATATTTTCCATAGAATAAATTTCAAAAAAAAATAGTCTTCTTAGCCGTTATAAAAATAGTCTGCAAGATTGTAAAAACCTTTGGGACACCTTTAAATTTTAATTTCCTTTTATTTTCGTATCAAATGTTGCATTGTTGTTCTGAAGACTCAAAAATTATGATTTCTAATGTTTGAAAAACGTTAAACGTTACGCATGTCCGTATAGGGAGCAGGTGGAATGAAACAACGTTATTATAAAAAACGAGAGAATAACGTTTTATAAAAACAGATTTGAGTCCTAAAAATTATTTTGTGATGTATTTTGAGTCGATAAAGTCAATATAAGCATAATATGATTTAAGGCGTAGCTTTAACAGAATATAATAGATAAAAATTGCAGAACAGCAATATAAAGCACCTAGTCAAATTTCGTAGATATAATAAACGTTAAACCATTATGGATTAATGGCTGAACCAATGTTTACTGAACGGTTGTTTGGCTTAAAAATTGCTTGAAATGGAGCTGAAAAGAAAGTTTATTACTGCTTGCGTGCCCGACGTTAGGAAAAAATAGTAATTTCAAAAATGTTAAATGAAGCAAATAAGCTAATCTAAGGAGAAGTGCTAAATAAAAATAAATTTTTAAGTTGCACAAAATAAATTTAAAAGGAAGACAATTTAAATTAAATTTATTTTTAATTTTATAAGTGATTTTGGTGTTTCGTTTTCACAACCAATTTACGAATTGAAACCGCCTTCTATCGGCATTAAATGCTTAGTACACAAAAGGGAACATGACCGGACAACAACTTTTTGGCATTAGTTTCTATTATTTTGAGATTGTTGATATTGAAAAAAATGTCCGGGCTTTGCTGCGCAAAGAAAATAAACGTACAATAAAGATTCACATTATTCTTCCTATAATTTATATGATGTAATTCACGTTACCACAAAAAAAATCGTAAGAATAGCTTTAATCACTTTCTATGGACAGTAGTTTCTAGGCAGCTATTAATTAGAATAATTAAGCAGAAAATTATAAATTTTAAATTTTTTTCAAAAATATTTTCATTTCATCGGAACTGGCTTTGTACTGGATAGAAATATTTCAAAAATAAAGAATAATCTATTCAAAATATTTCATTTTCACTAATTTCTTCAAAATATTCAAGCAAGAATTATAAGGATATAATTCTTCACAATAAAGTCTTGCATATTTATAATGCTTTCTACATCAGTTTGGATAAGGAACAGTGACAAGGCATGCACCATGGGTACACTCATACAGGCTTTATCGTAATCGCCAGAAAATACTTCCTTAGTCGATAGACGCAATCCTTGAATGTTTTGTAACCACCTATGCCATCCAGCGGCATAAAGTCGGCATTGATTTGCATAAGAAAGAGTATGCTATTCGGCCCACTTTCTCCTTTTTGCCTCTTGCTTTTCTCGTTACGATATATTGTTGTTACGATATTTTGTTTTACGATATGTTGTTTTGCTCTTTAGAAAAAATTCCTTAATTTGCAAAGTATTCATCAAAAACTGAAGGTAAGAATATATAAAAATCATAAAGAAGAGAGTTCGTTCAATTGTGTGTAAGGCATTAAGTTAAACAAGCATGTTGCAAAAAAATTAAGGGAACCAAAAAATATCTACAAAAGAAGTTTTAAATTAAAAAAAATTAAAGTGTAAAAACAGAAGATGAAGAGAGCTAAAATACTTTTGAAGTTAAAAAGTTTCATTTTAAGAACCTGATATCAGCTTATGTTAAATGAAACTGAAAACGTTAATACAAAACAAGGTGTAGCGTGCTCAGAAAAAATAAACCCTCCTTCTACTTGCAACGGTCTAAAATATTTTAATACCTTGAAGAGCGGCCAAAAAATGAAGTCATTTTGTAAAGTTTAAAAGGTTGAGCACAAAAAGAGAAGCAATAATTTCTTTCTTAATTTATATATATATTAAAATATGGTGTCATGTCATCGTCTTAAGACATAATAACCATCAACGTAAGAAAGATGTAACATTTTTTAAAAACTGAGTTGCGGAAAATCTTTGTTGAGCAAAGCGGGTTTTAGTTTTACCATAGAGAAAAAAATCCATGCGCTCGACCAAAGGCCGGCTATGAAAGAAAATTTTCGGTACGCGAGGCCGTTGTTGACATTATAACGCTTTCATAAGACACTCCGTCCATATTAAAAGCAACACAATGTTCCTGAACGTAATGACGTTAGTTTCGGGTTCGACATAAAATCCATAACTTTATAACATGCCTCCACAGATACACAAGCTTTTTACAGATGTACGGAATTTTTAGTCGACGCGAAAGAACTCCAAAATTTTAAGATTTTCTAAAACTTATTACAAATTTTCTATAAATTTGAAGTAAGAAAAGGAAAATTCAAATTCATATTCTATGTTTTAAAAATTGTACATCAATGGAAGAATTTATATTTTGTTTTTTTATTTCAGTTCGTCGACGTACAAGCTAAGTCAAACGTAAGAACAAAACAATATCAAAACGATACGAAAATTATCGAATTAAAAAAAAAATAAAGTTTTCAATTCCATCTCATGTATGTTTTAAAGAAATCCTAATTTTTTTTGCAAACCTTAACGCGAGCTATAAATGTAAAATTATCGTTTGAGGTCTTATTTCTTAACTAGGGTCTGAATACATAATAATAACATTTATGCTCTAATTTTAACAAAATGTTTTTTTTTTTCTTTTTCCAAAGAACTAAAACTCTTTAGACGGATACTTTTTAAAAAAGAAACATTTTAAAATGGCAGAAGAAGTGCAAATTGAGTCCAAAACTTAATAATCCAAGTTTAAGTGTCAAAAAGTTCAAAAGCGCAGTAGTAGATCATAAACACTTTTGAAAACAAATTGGAAACATATTTCTGAAAAGAAGTAGTTCCACTGCTCTTAATCCTTACTTTAGTTTTTTTATTAACTTTTATTTTTAACAATTTAAATTGCTGAATTTACCAAACTTCTAACCTACCAAGAGATGTAGATACAATATTCTAATATTATTTTTCAATTTTTGCCATATTTTAAATTAGTTAGCTTTGTAGAAGCGGTCTGAATTACTAAAATGTATTGAAAACCGCAAACGTTTAAAAAAATGTTGCATTTTTTTTTTCAATTGGAACAAAAAAAATTTAATACAAAAGCTCCCGGAAATATGCTCAAATATCATAGTTTTTGTAACTGTTTTTACAAAATGCAAACATTTGAGTTTACATAAAATGGCCATGAACCGAAAAAGCATTACTAAGGTGCACCTCTTAAGTAACTGCCACCATATTTTTGATGCAAGCCCTAAAGTTACCAAATTCTAAATGAACTTAGTTATGTGTATTTAATCAATATATTTATATTTTTCTCAGTGTATTAATAGTTTTCAGTGTCCAGTTTCTGAAACAAAGCTCTGAAAATTTCACGTGCAAATATAATATTTAATTTGTTTTAAATAGATTGAGCTGAAGTTAACATCGAACAAAGGGTCAAGGTTAGCACTAACCTATTTTGCATAAAAAGGTACACTCTTCGAAAATTCTTCAAAAGCATGTTAGAAAAGCAGTTAACCTTAAATAATGCTAGAAACTCAACCGGGACGAACGACGAATTTCATCCAACACGACGAATTTTTCATTGAAACTTCCTTGTGTAAGTTTGTTGTATTAAGCACAATAACGACGAAAAAATTTACTTACTTTTTTACTTATGTGTTCTTTTTGTGAGTTGATAGGGTGACCAAAAAAAACATTTAAGAACTGAAACACAAAAAAAAATACAACTAAAAATTAATTTTATATTTAACTACTAATTTGTGCACTATACTTAATGCTATAGGATACAAATAAATCAATTATAATAATTATTCAAGTGAAATAACTAACTAAAAATCTTGTACTGAGATGTTCGTCGTTCGCCAGCCAAAGAAATAGATGTAAACATTTTGCAAAGTTTGCGGTTTATGACGACTTTAGTCCGACATCATGATTATTTGCACTTTTATCTAACCAAAAAAAATTAACTTTGTTTCTCTTATCATAAAAAAAGAAAGATTCCATTCGCATATAATTTTTAAGGAAACTTTTTAACAATCGCTTTACTTAAAATAAATTTTAAGTTTAATCAATAGCGGATGTTGCAGGTTTTCCCCAAATGTTACGAATCTAATGTCTTTAGATATAAACTAAGGTTCGTTCAAACTAAAGAATCTTATTAAAAATTGCCGAAAAGTAAATTTTCCTTTATTTGGATATGTTGTAACCTTTTGTGTATCAGCCATAAAAATATTAGTTGATCAATATTACAGTGGATGGTGCAAATTAATGTGATTTATACATGTGTTTATTTGACTGGTAGGCTAACCGTTTTCTTTTTATATTTAATAAATAATAATTCACTACATGGATTATATGCGCAAATAAAAATATATGTGTGTGTAAATATAAAAGTTTGCATGCGTATCATTAATAAATATAAACCTATTAATTACTTAACTTAATATTTGTATTTAAATTTTTATGGCTGACTACTTACGTATAATTATAATTATGTATAAGTACTTGGAAAAAAGATTATTATTGACTTCACACCAGGAAGTGTAAGAATAGGTGCATGAAAAACTCATTAGCAAAAATGATTATAAAACAACCCCAAGTGTAAACTGCTTATGAGGCCTACATTGCGTTATAAGTAATTTATGTAGTAAAAGTAGCCACAACAAATAAACGTGGAAAGGCTTTTACACAATATATGAAAGAAATAATGCTTATTTATAATATGCGTATAGTCTTGAATATAAAACAAAAACTTATGGATGGGTGAAAATGTGTTCTTGACCGTTTCAACTTATCTGCCGTAATCGCACTAAAGCAGTAAATTTAAGTCTGAAAACAACTGGTTAAGAAAGTTCAAAAGAACCGCTTGAATAGTGGTAATTAAAACACCATTGCTTAAATTGTATTGAAAAAAAAAAATTAAGAACTGCACTAACGAATAATTGTAGGGGTGTGTTTTTTATGCATGTAAATTCAAAAACAAAAAAAGACTTCATTTTATTATCATATATTCATTATACGCCCCTATAGTTCTTTGCAATGAAACATTTTAAATTAAGTACCATCTTCTTTAATGTAGCTTATATTCGAATAAAAATGATATAAATAATTGTAATATTGTGTGTATGGGTGTTTGATTTTAAGTGCCCTCCTTAAAGTATGCACTAAAAAAATAAATTTATTGCATAAAATTTTCTTAAACGCAAAATTTTTTTTTATTTGCAATAAACTTGAGATTTAGAAAACGATAAGGCTTTGCAAATAAAAGAAAGTTACAACTTTAAATAGTTGTTTTGTTATATTACAAATTTTTTAATATAATTTGAACTGTGTATTAATTGGTAGAATTTTTTAAATTTATTTGTTTTACAATTTTGAAAACCGAATATATTTAGGCAAAATTAAATAATAAATAAAAATTAAAGAAGAGCTGATATTTTAGTATTCATTAGGGGTTGCTGCAGCTTAGATGGTTAGCACTACGACTAATATGCTAATTGAAAGGTTTGGAGATCTGTCTTTGCATTCCATTTGCTCTAAACTTAACGATATAAATTAATTTCATTTGTGTTACGGTTAGTAACCATAGTATTGATGGTATGGTGTGATAAGACAGCATAAAAATTTTAAAATGAATGTTGTATTAAGTACTACTAAGTTAATTTTGTTGTCGTAGTATATCTTGATCGTAGTATTTTAATTTTTGATCGCCTTAGCCATGATCTTTAAGACAGCCATCATAACCAGGTTCAAATCGTACGAGGGCCTTCCCAACTATTATATGTTTTTGAAAACACTATGCGATTTTATCGATGACCTTTTGTTAATATTGTAACTTTTCTGATAACTCCCAAATAGGTTTTTCTCCACTGGTCAACTAAAAATCCTTGGAGAAATTCGATCCCTAGCTTAGTTCTGATTGTAATAATTTAATATGATTGTTCCTTTTAGCAAAAGCCTACGGAGGCATATCTTGCAACAAATGTCTGTTTTTGCCGTGTAATGACCCATTTTTAAAAAACCGCTCAGTATTTCCATAGTGCTTTGCGCAATTCATTTTTAAGCATTCAATATTTGATTACAAATTACAGTTGGAAAACATAATTGTTTTTATAAAAAATAAATTAATGCTAACACAAACTTCAAATATATCTCCGATATCTAAAGTCATCTAACATCTCAGCTATCAGATCTTATTATAAACATAAAAACAAACATAATGCTCTACTATTTTTTTCTAGTACCTTAAGTAGAGAAAAAATTCAGAAGACTATACAACAAGATTTAACGCATATTAATGCATTTATTCAATCGAAGAAAGTTTTAAGAGTGACTGACATAAAAGTGATCTTTAGATTAATTTTGATCATTATAACAGTTAAACTTTCACCTCTTATTTTAATCTTATATATTGTCAAATTATTGCTATCATATTAAACATTTAATTGACTCATTTTGTAGATTAAAATTTCAAATGTAATAAGTGCTGACTTTCTAGATCAAAATCTTTTTTCTAATGGCTTAATCCATATGGTTTTTGTTGGCCCAAAGATATTCTCATCGAAAACTTGTTTTAAACTATTATATGACCAATTGCTTTTCAAGTGGTTCAAAACAGCATGTAAATGTTTGTTTTGAATGCATTTTTTTCTTGTCTCATTCCTTTGATTGTAAAATTCTGCTATAAATTAAGCTGTTTGTGTAAACTTCTTGTGTGCTGTTTTATTAATACGTGTTGGCTGTTGATGATTGTAATTTAAATTCAATTTAAATTGATAATCAATTATTTAAATGCTTTTGCTGTTTCTACACATAATGGAAAATGTTAAACTGAAAAACAGGTTACGTTGTTAACTGGAATATTTACATTCACTCACACAGTTACATTGATGTTAATGTAAAGCTATTCATAGACCAATTTTATATTAAGCGTAAATTCTGAAAAGAAAAACAAATTAAAACACCCACAAATTTATTTTACAGAAACATACATAAATAAAATATGTATGAAATGTACTCCTTTAAATAAAAAATGTTAATGGGTTAGTATATTTGTACGGGTATGTATCTGTTCATGTAATGTAAGTTATTCACTTATTTCATTGTATTGTTAAGCTGTCGGACACATTTAAATGCAATTTTTAGCAATTTACTGCATGCCAAGTAAAATATATATTTATTTTTATAAATACTTTTCCATAGACTCGTCCAGTGCGAATAAGAGGGTCTCCTAAGAAGTTCTCTTACCAGATTTTTTTTTTTTTTGAAGGACATTACATATATTAAAAAAAATAACAAGAAAATGGTTTTAATAAATAAATTAATTTAATTCGGCTTAAGATCATGTTAATTTTAATTTCTACATTTTTAAAAAGGAAAATTTATTTCTAAAGTTTTGTGTTAATTTTTAAAGAAAACAGGAAAATTTGGATTGTATTAGAATCAAATACAGCTAGCTGCATCATACATCAGCATTTTTTACATCCATCTAACTTAGGTTGTGTAAGTTTAAATCATCATGTAAGAGTATTTAACAAATTGATTATACAAATTAGAAAAGGATGAATGTACACAATCAACCAATCGTTATATAGTTAGACGAAGGCCACACAATCCAGTTCTTTTAATTAATTACATACTTTATTAAACTACATATATGTTTGTTTTTGTCTTTTGCTAACCGTCTAGTAGCGAATGCAATTTTAATTTTTTATACATATTCCTTCACATCACAGAAATTTTTTTCCGGTATTATACAAATTGTTTTGGGAGAAGCGTGAATGCGCGAAGCCTTGCTTGTAATTTTTATTTTAAACTTTTAAATTATATATTAACTTTTTTCTATTTTAAATACTATTTAATAATAAAAAAAAATATTTGAAAACTTTTGTGCTCATTTCTAAAAGAAAAAAAATATATATATATATGTATACGAGATATAAAATAATTGACAATTGTTCACGTTTATTTAAAATGAGGGTACTTCTTATTAAAATTTGTAACCCTGTTGATAAAAAAAACACCTTTACTGGAATGTTATAATTTTTAAATATTGACCCTCTTTTCACAATTTCGTTTATATTTCGCTTAATACGTAAATTTCAAAATATATTGGAATCAAAATCTCTGTGAGCTAATGTTTCGTTGTAAGGCTATTTTGAATTATATGAAAAGAAAAATGCCTTGCAATTCACTTTTCTGATTAAAGCAGTTTTTAGAATGGCCCGCACTTGTAAAAACAATATAGGGCACCATAAAAACAGCGAAATTTACATCCAAATAATAAGTATTGTTTAGTTCAAAGTTAGAGTAGATCACTTTTGTTTACTTTTTTCACATCATATCCGCTCCTTGATTATTTTCTGCTACCAAATACTGACATATAGCCTTCTCGCGCCTATTTATGCCATGATTTGTATCTGTCGTTGCTCTTCCTTATTACTGAGCATTTGTTGCTTCTAGCTTTTTGCAATGCCTTCTATCGAACCAACAGTGAATAAGCAATGCCTGTAGTCCTTAGTGTTACATACATTGTGTACTACTGTGCCCGTCTTTTCATCCACAACTAACAACCATAACTTCTCTTCAATTGCATATTGTCATTATATTTGAGAATGCCGTACCCGTCACTAGTACAGTTATCTCAACTTAAAAAGCCACACCAGCTTATCTGCTACTTCATATTCGACTCCTTATCTTATCTTTCCTGAAGCTACTAGCAGTTTACATTGTAGAAATTATGCATCTTCACCCCGCCAGGTTCTATTTCCAATATACGCAGAACCCCTTAATTTCAGAAAAGCGCGGATTATAATGAGCTGTTGATAACGCAGGTTAATTTTAGTTAAAACAAATAAAAGTGTTATATTCGGCTATGGCGAATTTTATATACCCATCACCATATATGTAAATCTAGTATCCAATAAAAAAAAAAACAAAGCTATTATATGATATCCATATTGATATGTTCAAAAATATGGTTCACAACCGTAATTTTCTATGAATAGTTCAGAGCCTATAACTCGGAAATTATTGGCGAGTTCCAATTTTTGCAGTGAATGTTTTTTTTTTTTTAATTTGATATGGTCCTACATATATGTTTTGTTAATGGGAGTTTCTTCAATAAACTAAATTTTATCCAGAGCCAGGTGTATTATTTTCCCGCTTCCTCGAAAGACATGGGCCGATCTTGCTGATTTTCAATATCGGTTGGCGTAGTTATATTTCTTCATTGATTGCCTTTGTTAATTTCAAAATGAACACGAACGGACCGACGGACTTCGCTATGCATAAAAACTCAGTATATATATACTTTATGGGACGTTGAGTTGTTATATAAATATTACAACTGAAAGTCTGCTCTTTGTCTTCAACTACGTATACTCAATTATATTCGGATATGGTTGACCTGAATTTCTTTGCTGATCTTTACAACGTTAGAATTAATTTAATAAGTGAAGTGAAATGGCCGAATTTATTGTTTATATTTTTAATTGATTTTCTGCTTGCAGTCGTATTACAGTATATGTAAAGGGTAACGCGAAAGTACTATCAACTAATTTACTTTACAAAAAATTGTTTAGTTAACAATAAATAGTTGACAATAGTTAAGTGCACAACTAAAGAAGGTGGAACTATTGTTATTGCTTGCTGGAACATTTGTCGGTCTGTTGTTTTAATAATGCGTTAAAATGTTTGTCGGTTTCATTCTCTAATGCATTCAAACTTTCAAACCTCGACCTAAACACAGCAATTTAAAAATAAGCGCAAATGGATATCAACACCGAAGGTGGTCATCAATTATTTATCCCCAAATAAATTTTTGTGATTTCTAAGCTAACTTTTATAATTTCTAACAAAATGTTAGCCAGTAAATATTGTGACTAAATATCACATCTGCATCTCATTTTAAAAATAATACCAAAATTAAATGCAAAAATAAAATGTTTCTTCAACGTGTAATTGTGTTTTATATTAAATGGCTGCGTATAAGTTTCGTTTATTGAGATTTTTTGCGCAGTGGGATATAATTCTACCTTAAATGCTTTATACATATTTATATATTCTTTCGGCTTTAAACGCATTGTATGTGTAGGATTTTACATGCTGTTATTGGGATTAATGTTAATTGAAATCAGGAATGATTATCGTAACCTTTTGTGTAACTTTTGTAAATAAATGCATTAAAAAAATAACTTTTTATAAACGGAAACACAATTTACTTCCGCTTTATTGCTCATTGGCAGTTATTGTAAGTTTAATTTTATTGAGTGTACGAAGCCATTAAAACTAAATCATGACCAACAATTTTTAAAGAAAATGTTTGCGAAAATGGCTTCAAAATTTGCATAATCAACAAATTTTAGTACTTTCTGCTAAAAACAAATCAAAAAATTTATAATTCCTACAATTTTTTTACGATAAAACGTCTCTTGCAGCAATTTTCAGCGGACTGATAAAACGTTCTGTGTTTTAGGAAAGATATTTGATATCTCTCAATTAACTCAGACTAGAAAAGCTTGATTATATTGATGCAACAAAGAGTACAATAACATAAATGAGTAGCAGCTTTAGTTATATTGAAACTGAAAATGTTACTCATACAACGGTCAGCATTATTTTTTTTTTCTTTTTACCTCTTTAAATAAACTGTTGGGAAATTCTGTACACATTTTATATATTCTCATTTAACTTAGTAAAATTCCATGGTAAAAAAAAGAAAACAAAGTTTAAAATTAATTCAATAATATTTTGTATTTTAGTTAATCCTGCGTATATATTTAATGATCGCATATTTATGCCTAAATACTTTCAGTCTAGTAGCAAGTAACGTACGCACATACCTTTAAATTATATGACTTAGTCCTATTTACAAAACTGCTAACCGGTTCAGGTTGTATGTTCGCAAAATTGAGAAATATAGAAACATGAATATATTGAATATTTTAAATATTCTCGTGCAATATATTATTTAATAAACACTCGTGTATATCTGTATGTATGCGTTAATGTATATGTCTGCATCACCATTTTATTAGCGTAAATTGATGTTTGCTGATAAGTTTAAATTGCTTATTTTAATATAAATATTGTTTCATAGACAGGTGTGTACAGCCACAAATATACAGACACACGTGTGTGAATATGTTTGGAAATGTGCTAAAGAACAATTGCAGATATTTAAAGCTTTAAAATTGTAATAAACATATTTCAGTGATTTTAATTTTATAGTTTTATCTAGAGTTGAAAAAATGCATTATAATAGTTGATATTGGTTTAAATAGCCGATCAAAATTAAATACAATTTATGGTTTGTGCTTGAAAAAATTGTAATTATATTTCTTTTTTTTAATTTAATAGGCAAACATTCATTTTATACTTAAAAAATAAATGAGGTATAATTAAACGTGTTTTAATTGATTTTTTTTCCCTTAAGTTTTTTTTTGCCTTCAATTCTTGGTTATTTAAAAATAAGAAAAAACATTAATTTGTAATAAATATAATTGACATATAACATGGATCAATGAAAATTTTAACTATTACTAATATGATATATATAAGTGGTAGAATAATTTGTCAAACAATAGAAAGAATCCTATAATAATCAACAATATTTATTAAGAAAAAAAAATGGTTTAAAAATGTGTAAATATTTCCACAAAATTGAGAAAAGTAATAATAATGGCTAAAAAACGGGAGCATCGGTCAATGAATTTTTGTACAAATAATTATAAAAAAATGTATAACATAAAAAATTATGTATTTTAAGTAAGATTATACAAATGATTTTAGAAAAAATTGCTTTAGACAACTTTTCTACTTGAAAAAAAGTTGTGTTCAATTGAAAACAATTTGATTCTGTCACTAAACGCTCGTTTATTAAATTCATTGTGTTAGTGACTTTTGTTCCCTTTAACGCGTGAACCGATTTGTTTCTGTAAATTTTCTCTCAAGGTGACATTAATAACAATGTATTCAAAGCCTTTGGATGTATGTTTTTTCACTAGTTATAGGTTTTTTAATACTTATTAGTTCGTTTATTGGAAATCCATAGTCGCCTAAAGCAGTGGAAAATCATCCGGCAGTTACTAGCTTTCTCTTGAGTAAGGAATACGGCTTATATTTTTTAATATTTTGTATAGGCGCGACACTTTGTTTACAAAGTAAATGTTAGTTTTCATGTAACTTTATAACTGCAACATGTAAAACCTTGAAATTTTGCTTTAACTGTTCCCTTTTTAATGGACATAGTCCAGCCAATACCTTTCTTTATTGGAACAGTAGGCGGATTTTATTCTATAAAAGGTAAACATTTATTGTCGTGTGCTTAAAGAATTGTGCGAGATATGCAAAGCATTGAAGTATACGATAACCCCGTTAATATTGTGTGTTCTTGATTTAAAATTTAGCTAAGTTGAGCATGATATTAGGATTAATGCTCTTATGCGAATAAAAAATAAGACAAAGATTTTATAAGAACATTGCAAAATACTCATTAAAGTTCACAACTATTTGTGGTTGCATTAATTTGTTGTCAGCCGATTTTATACAAACAATGCAATTATTCCAAAATCAAGGTTTGCTATCAAATGCATGCTTGCGTTAAGTATTCTTATTTATCAAGATTTCTTAAAATATTTAAGCTTACCACTAAGGGTCGCTTGCATTCATCTGCTAATGAGTTTTTTAAGCAATCGCTGGATATTTTGAATGATACAATTTTCGAATGAATTTTGTTGTTATGTCTAATCAAAACAGAAGTTGAGTCAAAGCAATATTCCTAACATATTATAACCATATAAATGTAATACATAGTTGAGTAAAAAAGCAGTTTTAGTGACAAAGTACAAAGATATTAGCAAATATGGCCATACAATTCAAGATTCCAGACGACTTTTCTTCGTACAAGTCTATTTTTCTGTTCTCAATAAAGGGATTGTTGTAAATTATTCAAGAAATATGTTTAACTCATTATATTTACCCTGACTGCATTAAGAGATATTCAAAGGCATAGAGTTATTCATTCAAAATATCCCAATGATTTGAATTTACCTACTTTGGTTTCGCATTCACAATGCGTTGGGGGTTACTATTAACAAGGAACAAACTATCCAGAAATATAGTATCCAGTTTTCTCACATGGACTGTTACATAGACAAAAAAAAACTGTTTTTCACTGATTTAAATAAATGAAACTGACAACTTTTTTTACTGTTAAATAAATTTCAATATGTTTGTAGTTGAAAAAATAAATTTATAAAAATCCAGCTTTAAAATATTTCACATCTTGGCAGTTTGCTAAATAATAAAAATAGTTTCTCTAAAACATACACACATAATTTCTTAGCTTTCTATTTTTTAGCTGTATTCTGATGTTGCTATTCTCTTTATACCCTTCACCTTAAAAAGTAGAGAAAAGGTATATCTAAGTTTGTCATTCCATTACTACAATATACATTTTCGACCCCATTAAATATATATATTCTGACTCCTTATTCAAATTGACGTCGATTGAGCGATTTCCGTCTGTTTGTTCGTGTTAGCGTTGAAATCGACTTTGCCAAGGCACTAGATGAGCTAGAGAAAATTTAAATACGCCAATCAATTGGACATAGTTTCAAAAATTTTTTGTTGAAAATTAGCATATCTTTTGGAAGTAACTCCAATCCAAAACACAAATATATGGGGCGAAGGATAATTAAAAAGTAAGAAAAAAACATTCGAATTATGGGCCATTAACTTCTCACAGAAAAGTACTCTTGTGCATCATATTTTTCAGGATTTGAAATGGGTTCCATTTAAAAGCTTTTGAAAAGATCTTTAAGAGAATACTAAAATTCTTTAAAAGTGGTTAACCCATTAGGAGCTGATGATATTTGTATTTAAACTTTTTTTTTAATTTTTTAATTCTCTGTCACCTCAAATTTTTGTTTTTTTTTTTTGTTGACTAAAGTTTCTTCCCTAAACTAGATTTACATGGTGAAGAGTATGTAGGATTGGGCTTAGCCGAGTATAGCATTCTTACTTGTTTTTATTTACTTTTGATTTAATCAAAATGGCAACTAATATATAAAATTTTTGTTGACGAAAAATTTGATACAATTTTTATTAAGAATCTTGAAATATATTTAAAAAACTGTATGCAAATATTATTCTTGGAATTTGGTTCAAGAAAAACAAATCACTCACATACCAACAATATTATTGTAGAATATTTTTAAGTAGAACATTGTGCGTTACTTATAACAGGTGCACAAAACCAAATAAATAACATGGAAGAATGTACATAAATTAATTCAACTGTAAACAAATTGTATATATTTTGACACATACTACAAAAGTAACAAACAGGAAAATATATAATATTACGACATCATCAATTTGTTTTCCCAGAATTTTTTTTTTTTTTTTTGGAAAATTTATAATGTAAATATGAATAAATTCTACTTAACAAATGTAAGTAAACATATATTTTCAAGTGTCACATACTTTGAGAAAGTAAAATTTACTACTGACTAAACACATGAAACCGTTGTCATTCAAATTCTTTCTTTCTAAATGTCAATTTTTCACTTTTGTTATAGTCTACATTTAGATTTTTATATTCTTTTAAGTATGTTAATAAAGGGGTCAATAATGTCAGCCTGACTGTAACATAATAATGCAAAACTAAATAATGTAAATAATTATGAAATTTAACAAAGGTAAGTTACAATCTGCTACAAACCACCATGGCGCATTTTATTTTAAAGGAGTGGCGGTTGCATGTAATATTTTTCAGTTAAGCACATGTTGTTAAAGTAGTTTGTATGGCTCAAAATTATAAACCACAAAGATAATTTATAATCAAAAATGAAAGTAACATTCATGTTCTTAGAAAAATAGTTTTCAAAAATCAAAATTTGTAGTGTCAAAATAGAATCCATTCTTTTTATTCACCCTCTACATTGTCATAAGAAATATGTCATAAAAATATGCAAGCCACCGTACTTACGCTACTTATACAAGTTTGTGCTTTACCACCGGGCCTTATAGCCACTTGCAGTTAAAAATTTCTCATGTGGCCTTCCTATGGCACTAAAATCTATAAGAGAATTTCGATCTTAATTTGAGGTGTAGGTGCCATGACAGCTTTAAGTCGTTGATGAATTGTAGATATTTTGCGCTGGGATGTAGCGTAAATTTTGAACCGTTCATGGCTTCGAATAAAAACATATATTTTGCTTTCTGAGATTGAATTACAACATATAACGTTTTTATTACACTCCTTTGCTGTTCTTAAACTATTGAAGATTTTCAGGAATTATAACCTTTTTCGTGATCAATCAACTTAGAAACAGCCACCTCAACTTTCACATGTTTTACCGCTGTTACACAAAAAATAATTCTTCTTTCTAGCCTTTTTCGTGCCGTTCAACCCAGAAGACTTCGTTTCTTATCGGCATGCTTTTATCACCTGATATCCTGCTACGAATTACTCGGCTAGCTAGGACTAGTGATAACGACAAATTTAGCTTTACTTTCGAAAAATTCAATAATCTTTTTTATATGAAGTGATTGATAAACGCTTTTAAATAAAGAAAATTTAATTTTAATACCTAAAATTTACCTTTATCGTAATCTGCGTTGGCTTCATTATGTAATTTCTGTGATGTATTTTTAAGTTTCATTGTTTTTTTTTAATGAATGTGCAATTGTTTACATCACTAAGTGTTTCTAAATGACAAAACAATTAAATCCCTCAAATAAAATCCAAATTTCAAATTCCCTAAGCAAGTGTTACTAGAAAAATGTTCACCTTTTCCTCCCTCACTCCACGGCAAACACATACACAAGTACATACAATCACACCAAGTTAGAAAAAATATTTTTCTGTCATGTTTTTCTTTATGAATATTTGTATTTGTTGTTAGCTTTATGGCCTTGTCAACACTCTGGTCATCAAAAAACAAAACCAACAAGTTAATAAAAACATAAAGAATATTACTTGACATCAACAGAAATAAAATTTTATGATTTTATTTTCCATGTCAGATTAAATAAAAATGTAGCTGCCTCTTTTTTCGATTTACTTTGTTTTACTTTTTCTTCGCCATTTGCTCTTTATTAGAAATTTATTAAACGTTCACCGTAATGATTTTATGACACATATTTTGTTGTTACGATTATGTTAACCGGTTATTCGAAATAAAAAATTTTTAGCAAAGAAAAGTTTGTTTTAGTTTTATATTTTCACAGTAAAATCGTTCATATATTTTTTTTGGTTTGGTGGTACTTAACTCTTCGTTTAATACACATTAAGTACATTTTATATCTTTAAATATTTCCAAATCCACAGATTTCATTTTTGCAACTAGTAAATCAGTCCTTATTTAAATTTCTTTAAATGAATGTTACTCGTCATAATGTTTTTATATGTAAAACCTATATTTGAATATTAGATTAGAAAAATTATGCATCGGTTTGCAAATCTTTTCTCTTAGTACCAAATGTGAGAGAAATTAGCTTTGAGTTTTTATAAAAACTTAGGATATTTGTAGACCGGAAGCTGTATTTTTTAAGCTTAAACAGATTGTTTAAATATAATTTTATAAAAAATCAGTATTTTTCACGGATAGCTTTTAAAATATTCCATTTAGATAACTTTTATTTAAATACGAATTTTAGAAGTTTTTTTTGGGTGCTTGAAAGCTTAAGAAAAACCATATTAAAAAATAGTCACGATGAACTTATTTTGACATGTATTTGATGATCTGATTGCGGGCAACACAAAACAAATTGCCTCAACTCTAACTACAATCAAAATGTTTACTTTTTAATAAAATTATTGCTTGTGAAATTTGAATAAAATAATACTAGGATGTGTTAATATAGAATGTCTAGAATTACCAAAAAAACAAACCCCAAGCAAATGATGTTCTCTTACAACAATCTCTATAGTTAGAATTATATTTTAATAAAAATATAATAATTTTAAAGTGTAAATTACAGACCTTAAACGGAACATGTAGGACGGCTGTAAAAACAAATTTAATTTAAAATAATAAAGTTAAGGTTAAGATATCGAATTAAAGATACTTGGGAGATACATTCAAGCCCTAATTATTGGCTAATCCCAGCAGCTTGTTCTCTCTTCACCAAGTTTCTAATGTAAATCAAAAAATAATAATAAATAATTGTTACTCAGTAAATGCGCAAGCCTAAATTAAGGGTCAATAACTAAAGGAAAAAAATTTTTTAACTACCGATTAATTCTATTTTTCTTTATATAATATTTGCAACTAACAACACAAAAACTTTATTTTTACTACAAATTATTAATTTGCTTATTAATTCGTTCTGCGCAAAAAAAAATAATTACAATAAAAAAGTAAAAAAATATATAAAAATATGTGAATTTTATATCTGATTTTTTTTTTTTTTTTTTTTTTAATCTGCGGTAATTTGATTTTCCTGTACAATATTTGGGTAAAATCAACTTATGTCCTATTTGAGTAGTACTGAAATGGCCATATGGATATGCATTCCCTGAAACAATATTTTAATTTTTTTTTATTTCAAGTAATAAATATTTCATGAGAAACATAATTATCGAAGATTAATATTATTATTTTTCTTTTTCTTATTTATACTGTTAAATAAGGAAAAATAATAATTTCGCACTTTCATAGTAATTTTTATTTAATTTTTTTTATTGAAAAAATAAGTATTTATCAATTAACGCAAAATATCGTAACATGACATTAACAACAATAACGCTTAGGTTATTACCGGCATATATAAATTAACATATAAAAAAGTACTACAAATACACGTAAATACATACTTAACACAGTAATAAATTATTTTTTATTATGCTACAATAACCCGTTGTTTTAAATCCATTAATTTATCAACAACATAAACTTTAACAAGTAAGCCATGCCGAATCTTCTTTACTCTTCATTATATATGTAAATTTACTTCAGTGATGTAACTCCAACAAATACTGAGATAATTAAAAATTAAGAAAAAAATCAAGCATCGTATATAATTAACATTTACATTTCATCGGCTCTTCCTGTTAAAAGCATTTTTAAAAAATTTTAGTACTTCCTGAAAGATGTTTAAAAAAGAATTTATAGTGCGTAATGGTACTTTTCTATAAAAAGTTCAGAGTCCTGTTACTCAAAAACAATGGGCAAGCGCCAATTTTTTCACTTGATGTTTTATCCTTTTCTTTAATTCTCTATTTTCCATGTATTTGCTTTATTGGTTCGAGTTACCGATTTTGTTGATTTTCAGTAGCAAAATTGATAAATTATGTTTGATCGATAGGTGTATTTTTTGTTTTAAAATTTTCTCTAGGTCATATAGTGCCTTGGCAAACTTGACACGAACATAAACAGACTTCGATTAATCGACTTCCGTATGCATAAAAACTTGGAATATATACACATTATGGGGTTGGAAATGTAAAAACTACAACCAAAAAAAAAACTTAAAACCAAAGGTGAAGGGTATAACAAACATTACAAAAATGCGAGGTAGAGTTTTTCGACAAACAAGTGCTTAATAATTTTTTTCAAATTTAAATACGGATTTATCTCACAGAATAAGCCCGGTGACCAAACTTAGCCCCTGAGGAGATATTAAGACGTTAAACAAACTATTTCATACGGCTTAAATGGATTTTACGTGAATCTTGAATATAATTATTCTTGTCTGTAAAATGCAACATTCTGAATATGTTTTGAAAACTGGACCAGACGAAAGGGAACTGTATAACGCTGAGATTTTTGCATTGCTGCGTGACTTTTTGTGATAATTACATCATAGATAGATCCTGTTTAAAATTGGTTTTATAAAATGAAAAGGGGTGAAATCATCAATTTATGTATAAGAACTGTCTAAACTTAAAAATATGATCCGATAGGTAGCGCCAACCTGAAAAAATTTTCGATTTGGAAAACTTTTCGCTTTGCTTGCGATGGCACTAGTAAGTGGCCAAAAGTTAAGCCATAAACTACATTTGAAATCAGTTTTTCTAAAAAGACTATTAAAAGAATTAAAAACATATAGAAACTTTTTAGTATTTCGAAAAACTTACAAAAAATATATAAATCTTAGAATACGGCGTTACTGAACTTAATTTCGTGTTAATGATGTTTTATGAAAACACGCAATGTTTCGCCTTTTGAATAAAACTCTTATCTCTAAAAATTCTTCTACTATGACATGACAATTTTACTTTTTGTATATATAAAGGAAACTATATAACTTTAGACCAGTGGTGGCCAATCACTTACATTCCGAGTATACGCTTGTGTTAAAAGTGGGAAAATGCACAGTTAAAACTTAATGCTGAGATGAAATCTGACAAGCAATTAATGTAATGGAATGTAAGCCTTTGAGGTTCGTAAGTGTGAGTGCGCCACAGCAGTCAAATTTTGTGCTCTTCACTTGCGTGCTTACTTGAGAGTCTGGCCCTAACTGCTTTAAACTAATCGTAAAATTATTCTATAGAACAATAATAATAGTTATTTGCATTATAAATTAAAATACTACTAACGACACCGGTTTTAGTTATTTGGGGTTAATGTACCCTATAAGACTTCCGGATAGAGACTAGCTAGAAATCCAAGTTTTACCTAAGTTGGTTCTCGAGAGCCAATACAATAAATCTTTTATTTACATTTATGGTATAATGCCAGTTGTATCAAAATTTGTTAAAGAAATTCTAATAATTATGTAAAATAACAAACAATTTGCTTTAATCTTTTGCATATCTTTAAATTGTATAAATAAGAGTGAATAACTAATTAGCCCATTTTTTTCTACATAATTAAAAAAAATATATAATATAAAAACTTCTACAAAACAAAAAGTAAAACAACTACTAAACAAACTATTCTGTGAATTAATTTAAAATTATTTATAATATACAAACATGCCAATTATCTAAGGGATTTTAACCTAAACTTTTCAACCGAAATTTGTTGGAAAAATTTTTAATCGTAAAGTTGATTTGGTGAATTTAAAGAATAAAATGTTAACTACTTCTACCACACAGCATGAAGCCTCGCAAATGCAAGTATAAATGGATTTAAAATACAGATACACACATACACATATTTTAATGCCAATAATAAAAAATATTCAAATTTAAAAATCATAAAAATACGCTCATATACCACATTCACGCATTCATGCTTTTATAAAGGCTAACAATATTAGGCGGTCCAAGAATGTTAATAAAAATTTAAACAGTTTTGTGGGTTATTTTTTTAACAAAATACTTTTAAAGAGGTCTTTAATAAATTGCACGGTATTTGTTAAGAATTAATTAATTAATTCTTTTATATAAATTACTGAACGCCCCTACTGCTTAACAAATGAAATTAAATTTCGTACCATGGTAAATAAGAAGATAATTGCCAGAACTGAATGAAAAGGATGAGCGAATAAAAAAATGCAGTTGGAGTTTAAGCTAACAAAAGCTTAAATTTTTTCTTAAAAATTTGTACCACGGAATTATTATGTGTTTTAAGAGTAAAAAAAATATACGAATACTAAATAAGAACATTTTAAGAAAAAGGGGAATAAGTGACGATTTTTAACTTTAAGGTTTTCATTTTTAATATCTAAATTGTTGACGAAGCTAGGGAAAAGTTTAATAAGATTACAAATATTAAAGTACAATTTAACTCAAATATAGATTTAAAAATTATGATTGCTGGAAAATAAATCCACGTTATAAAATGAGTGATCTAAGAGTTAAAGTACGTTGAAATACCATCTGTGATCACATATGCATTGTTATGTTATTCGAAATCGGATGAGTTTAGCGGAATGAAAGCATGATCACGAAATTTTATTGAAATGTATTATGCCAAAAAAAAATCTGCTTAAAAAATTGTTACCTAACATAGAAAATACGATTTTGATTAATTTTGTTCACTAGTAAAAGTTGTTTTAATAATTCAAACGTTGAATTGGCAACACTCTTTCTGCAATTAACGTGTGAGTTTATATCAATGCTATTTCTTTGGAAATATTTCGTATTAAGCTTAAGCCACTAGCAAATATTAAATATAGATGATTTTTTAGACGAAATTAATTAATTTTAGATTAAAATAAAACACGGGAATATAGAAATAAATTAATTAATTTTTGAAAATATCATGCTATTTTTTATCCAATTAAATTAAAATTATTAAGTTATTATTATTATAGATAAAGAAAAATAAAATCATTGTTGATTACTGTTGTTTTTTGCTTAAACGTTGATTTTTGTCTTTATTGTTTAAATAAAAATTTTTAGTTTATTTAAAATATTTGTGAGAAGTTCCTTGAAGCGCTAAGTAAGCAGTAGAGCAATGGTCATTTAGACGTGCTTTCATCTTCAATAGTCATTATCGGTGATTTAATAATTAAATCAGAACAAAAATATAGCACACTATTTTTTTATAATTAATTTTAATTTTAGTTTTTTTTTTATTTTATTTTTCTTTTTTTTGAATAGTGGCATGTCCATAGACATCGTGTCGTTTTTTGTATGGACATAGTTTCTCTTATATAAGTGTCATAATGTCCATACTTAAAACAACACCGACTACGCTTACTAAAGATTTTCTGCAAGACAGCTTATAAAAACGTTACATCTTTCTCTAAAAAAAAAACATTGATATTATCTCATTTTGTATTGCGACGTTATGGACATAGACATTATGTCCTTGGACATTATGACATGCCGCCGTGCAAAGTAGCTTAACAAAAACAAAAATCGATCGGTTTTTTTTATCAAAATATTTCCAAGTTAAACCGTTCTGATTACTTTACTGTATTAAAAGTAAATTATAAAACATTTGCTGTTAATAAAAATTGCAAATATTTTTTTATTATAAAAATTTAAATTTTCTTAAAAATGCACCAGAAAAAGACTTAAAATAAATGAAAAATCTGCGTTTTATATCACTGCAGTAATAGAATTAACAATAAAACTTTAAGTATTTGACCTCTACCACGAAATATCCGCATTATGAAGAAGTGTAATGTCTATATTAGCCTTTAGCGTCATACATGCCACTTTACGACAAGTAAATTTGTTATACGGAAACGAAAATAACAGAACAAAAAAAAAAAAAAAAAAATAAGACCAAAAGAGCCATTAAATTTGTAGATGCAAAAAGTGCAAAAGACCCTTCTCTATTCACAACTGCGTTGTGCTGTAAAAATGCTTAAATATTATATGAGTTATACACTTGGAAACACAAACTTTTACCTTTTAAATATCTGTGGAACATTTAACATTTTAAACAATTTAACAATATAAGTGACGCTTACTTAACATGCATTAAATGTCATCAAAGATGTTGAGTTTTTTTTTTAAGTTTTTCCTTGCATTTCTCTCACTCTGCTTTATGCTATGGCACTGCTTCTTATTATTTCATGATAGAAGTAAATACAAAAAATGCATTTTATCTAGTACAAAAACTGACGACAGCCTATCACTATTATTATAAGTCCAAAAGGACATCATATTCACTCTAATATTTATAAGTTTATTCACTTATTCAGCCAGCTACACATGGACACATTTAAACAATTCCTGCAGGGCTTCCGGGCCACAAAGGCTGCAAATCCAATAATTTATCTTGATTTTTATGGTTTCTTTTTAGTTTTAGCAGACACAGATTTTAAGTTAATGTGAACATTAAATATCTAACAATTTCATAAACTCGCTCATTGATTTTTTTTAGTTAAACGGCAGTAAATATCAAAAAAATTAATGCACCGTTCCCACATTTACTATCTCAGTGTTTTAATTCCTTTAGTTTCAAAAAATAAAATATAAGTAATTATGAAAAGTTTCAAACAAAAATTTCAGGTAAATAAATCGTAATTACTATTACGAATTAAGTATTAGGATTACTTTTTTAATTTTTTTTGTTCTTAATTAAAATAATAGAAATAAACGTTCAAATATTCAAAGCTCCATTTCAAAAGGAAATCGGTTTTTTCATTCGATATATTTGGATCACTTTGATAATGGTTATTTTGCCTTAATGAATTGTAGCAAATAAAATAAGAATGGATTTTGTTCTTTGTACCAGAAAACAATTGAAGAGAAGTAAACTAATAGTAAGCTTTGAAAATAAATAGCTAAAAATTAACCTTAAGCAATATAAAAATTAAATACTTCAAATAAAAACTTAAGCTTCTTGACAAATGAAATCGAAGCTGCAATTGATTAATTATGAATGAATAAATTTATTATACGCTTTAATCAAGTTCTAAGACAACATTAGAACAAATTTTCACGTTCCTATTTTGTGCAACACCTTGGTCCCATATAAGCATATTTGGTTTGCTATAAAGCCTTTGTTTAGAAATATGTAGACGTTTTTATTATTTTTGGCTTTTATACGATCGCGGCAGTGTTTTCACTAATCCAAGTATTTTATTTTAAGAAAATAATCCTTTTATCATTCAAAAATTGTTTCAAATGACCATCTCTGATCTTAATATAATAAAGAATAAATTTTCTATAGCATAAATTGTCAAACTTAATTCTTTTAACCCAAAATTTGAAATTCTATTGTATGAATAAAAATATAATTATATATAAGTTTTACTATCCGCAATGTAAGATGTGTCCGGCAGACCGTTACATATTTTTTGTTTTATTTAAACACACATAGATGAAAATGTGCATCTATTAAAATGTATGACTGTTTCTAGTGATTTTTAAGAATATAATACAGTGGCGAAAGCAGCGTGAAATGACAATTAACATTGTCAGCATCCAACGGCATATATTGGTTGCACGGGTATAAGAATTTGTGTGTATATCTATTTTAATGTCATCGAATCTTTCTACTACTACTACACGTTAGCCGCGTTATTTTGTTTTTTTTTTTTTAATTTTGCCATTTTTGCTTTGGTTGCCATTAAAACATTGGTGATGTTTTTAAAAGCATTGCTTTGCCCTCTCGTTTCTAGTAGTTAATCTAAATTCAAAAGTAAGAGCTAATGCTTCTCACATAAAACGGATGTCATTAAACTTAACAGTTTAGATATTGTAAGTCAATAAAATTATTGTTTATTTCAATCTTAAAATGTCAATTGGCATTTAGTTAATTTTATTATTTACCAAAATGATTTTCATTTGAGTGTATGTATTAGCAAAGATTACAAAAACTTGCTTTTGAAAGTTTTGTTGTTGCTGTTGAATTTCTTTTGTAAATAAATAATTTTGTGTTATTACAAGTGTCAAGTTATTATGCTTAAACTGTCAAATGCTAAACAATTAAGAAGTTGATTTTATTTACATTGATTGTAATCTTCTTCTTACTTGTGTTAAATTATACTTTTTAGTTTTTGATTTTTATTTATACACAGACAAAAAATGATAAAATAAAATATTTTAAATTTAACTTGTGATACCAGAATTTAATTTTTATTCGTATAATATGAAGTACAAAATGTATTTGTTCTTTTGTTTCTGTATCGGAAAGCTACCTACATCAGTTAATCGCTCATTCTGGAGTTTTCACATTTGGTTATCAGATATGCGGTTGGTGAAATAGGTTACCTATTTCTTGATATTTCATGCAAACGTGGCACTTTCCACACAAAGTGTATATTTATCATCGTATTACCCAGTAACTCTAACAGGTAGCACCTTGAAAATTTTTTTCAAATATCTCCCTAATTATTATGATAAATGTATAGAAAAATTGGCTGGATTAAAATAATGGGCAGGGTGCACTCCATAAAAAGTAAACAATTATAACCGTATCCCTGAAGAACTTAAATAGGCAGGATTGCAATTTTGTGCAAGTAACTCGGACATAAGTTTTTATAATTAGGCAAAACACAGACAAAATGGAAACAGTGAGGGCGGTAACTCACATAAAAATAAAATATTTTTAAAGGCATAATGTTAAAATTATTATTCTAAATAATCAATTGAAAAGGTGGCCGATTGTTAGAGAAAACGTGGTACGATTATTAATAAAATAAACCTCATAGTAAAAAAATTAAGAAAATACTTTTGTTTAAAAAACTAAGAAATGACAAAGTGTTGAAAAACTATCAAATAAAAAATATATTCATTAATTAATTTTCAAGTTAAAATTAATTCAGAAACGCATATTTTCAAATACAAATACTTTTTGTTTTGTTTTTATTTCATGTTGGCATAACATGTGGTATTTTTAAATGGAATGAAAAAAAAACTGAAAGGGACAGGAAGCAAACAATCACAAGGAAAAAGGATAGATCTGAAAAATAGAATTATGCTATTTATTGAAATCTTATTTCAGAAATTTATTTAAATGATATTTTTATATCATAAAATTTTAATAGCAGTCAGACAACAGTAAGAATGTAGCTACAGCTTTTTAGTAACTTTAAAATCATCTGCACTCTTCTTCTCTTCAACATTTCATTCTATTTAATAATTTTTAACGCTTAGAAAATAGTAATAACAATAATAATAATAATAATAATAATAATAATAATAATAATAATAATAATAATAATAATAATAATAATAAGAGGAAATTCTAAAAAAACAACTTTCAAAATGCCGTCAATAATCTTCTAACCTATCAGTTTAAGGTTTTAATGTCGTGACTTGAAAAATATCTAATGTTATAGATAACTTAAAATCATTGGATTAATAGATGACAATATATTTTATTCTGGTCCACCATATTTTTTTTTTTGCTATTGCTTTTTTATCTTTTATTGACCTTACGAGCAGGTTGGTTGATCGGTCTGCGTTTTTGAACAGTACTGGTATGTAGCGTGACTAAAATTACACAACATGGTGGCATGTTATAATAATTATTATTACAGGTGCTTTCAGTGGGACCCATATTCAAAAGACACATTCAGATATTCCGATTAGTATAGTGTTTTTGGTTTTTCAAGACTATGATAATTTTACATAAATTAAATAAACAAAAAATAACAACAAAATAATAAAAAAAAGAGTGTTTAAGTTGCAGTTGTCACGATTTCATTCGGCTCATTGTTTTGTCATATTACTTCTAGAACATAAACAGAAATTCAATCTTTAAATAACGATTTTTTGTTATTTGCATTTGTATTATAATACATGACCAAATTGAAGAATGTAACACAAATATTTTCCGTTCTCTTGAACTGCAATAATAAATATATATATAACAAATGAAAATATGATATTGTCCATATTTACATTTATTAAGTGCTACACAATGTATGATTAATATAACTTTAAGTTCATATTAATTAATATTATAATATTATTAACACAATATTTGCGTATTGCTTATATGTTGAAGTGTGTGATTCATCGAACACATTAACTTGTTTGATTGCATATTTCAATATGTAAAATGCATTAAATATTTTACAATATAAATCCCATTTAATCTATAATACTCGTTGTAAGTAGTCATGTTTGCATTTAATTTTTTTATGCATTTATTATTCAGCACATGAATTTATATGTACATATATTTACTAGCAATTTCTTATCATTGACGTATGATTTATATTAAAATGAAAATATTACGTATACGAGCACAGTGCCGACATATGTATATAGTACGCTTTAAAAGAGATCTTAATGCTCATATTATTAACTAAAATCAAAAACAATGTAACTGATTTAATAGTCTAATTTTAGAAGATACATATTCATTTAATACACAAAATTAAGTAGAACAGATTTAGAGAGTTTATTAGTTATATCATTTTTCATTTCAGCTTACGATATATAAATTTAACAAATTTTCAAATGCAACCAGTAAAATTAGTGCAAGGAACCCAAAAAAATTTTAAATCTAAGAATTTTCAAACTACATTATAAATTTCTAACATCAATTTTTGTGTTAATAAAGTTAGAAAATTAACTGCATTTAAAAATCTTAGCCGAACCATTTGCAACTTGGATTTCTCTATACTACCGATTTACATATAAGGTGTCATCATTTCTGAGTCGCTGACAATCTTTTGAATTATCTGATAGACTTTGAGAATAAAATCATTTGTGCAAGAAACAAGCCAATGTTAAACACTCTTAAGATTCATCGGGTAACATTTTTCCATGCCCTTTATCCAACAATAATCGTATTTTATACGTATCACCTTAAATGTGACAAACTGATTACCGACATTGAATGCATTTAGACTTTATCGAATGTCATCAGAAAGTAATAGGTTATGCCCCAAAAAAAGCTGTTAATTCCGCCTCTGATCTTTAGTTGTACAATGAAATGCTTCTGATTGCAGTACCTCACCCATTTAAAAATGATGAATAATAGTGAATTTGTATTTTAATTGACTCACTGAGATACATTTTGTTTTAATTATTTAGTTAACAAAATAAAAGAAACAAAATTTTGCCAAAGAATTCACGCTCACCTAGCAGTTGGTCACTACCTTGGGTTATTAAAGACTATTACACGCATCGGTTGTTTGAGCGTTTGCTAATGCAAGCCTGATGTAAGTATCGCTTAAACATCGTGTTTTAAATGAAAGTTAATACTTCCCCTTAGTCGCTTGATTAAAACTGAGTATTGGAATTTATGTGCTCTGCAATATTAATTTAGTTTATTATCTAAAGGTCTTTTTGCAAATAACTTTCGTTATTTTATCAGTGAAGCTGTAAGTGGCATCTATCAATGTTCACTACTGCCAAATTAATTCCACGTAGATGAATAGTAAGCACGCATCCTAACGTCAATATAATTTTGCTGATGTACTTGTGTCACAGTAATGAAAATCAAAGTGCTGATTTGCATTTTTTATTATTTTAACTTTACAATGATTCCTTCTCAGTATCTGCTTAGAATCAGCAAAAGAAACTCATAAAGAGATATATAATATAACAATTTTTTCTTTGTTTCAGGCCAAATACCTTCGTGGCAATGGAAAAAACATTCAATTATTTTTTATTTAACTTATAGAGAACAGCTTTAGTTTTTATTTTTATATATTAAAAGTCAAAAATATAATCCTTCGTTTAGTGAGATATTAAAAAAAATCAGTAGAAAAACAAAAAAAAATTTTGAATTTTCCCTTTTTTTTTCACGGTAAACAGCATAGAATTTTCAATTGCACATTTCAAAACGTATAAATACTCATTCACACTTATACCTCAACAAAAAATTGTAAAATATTTTACTCCTTCCAAAAAATAAAAAACATCTACTTCATATTGAAAAAGCAATAAGCAAATTATTGCTGATTATTTCTGGCCTCTGTTACCCTACTTGAATGTAAATTTAAATGAGATTTACAATAAATATTAAATAACCTGGCAGGTTGTGCATAAAAATGTTATAAAAAATGTTTAATGGTTCAATGTGATATACAAGAAAGTAAATAAATCAAGAAGTTATTAAATTTAGTATAAAAATTATCATGCAGCTAATGTTGTAAGGGCTCGCACAACTTCCTAATACTTTCTTATACCCTTCACCACAAAATACAGAAAAGGGGTATATCTAAGTTTGTCATGCCGTTTGCAATTCCTACAATATTTATTTCCGACCCAATAAAGTTTATATTCTAAATTCTTATGCATAGAAAGGTCGACTGAGAGATGTTCGTTTGTCCATCAATGCAAGTGTTATACAAACTTTGCTAAAGCACTAGATGAGCAGGAGAAAATTAAAATACTCCGATTGATCGTACATAGTTTTGAAAATTTTGCTATTGAAATTTAGCAGGATCATTCCAAGTACTTCGAGGAAGTGGACAAAACACCAACCCTGCTTCTAATAGTCCAACATAATTTTGAACAATGGAGTAACTTCAGTCGAAAAAAACAAATATATGGGACGTTAGAGAATTCTAAAATAAGCAAAAAGATTATGTTGAAAAACTGGCGCTCGCCCATATTTTCTGAGTATGGGGCCTCTGAACTTTTAATAGAAAAGTAGAACTTTGGACATTAATATATGCATCATTTAAAAGATTTTGATAAGATCTTTTAAGAAATGCTCAAATTTTTTAAAAGTGCCCTTATCCTAATAAGAACCAGTAAATTTTTATGTAAAATTTTATACCGTACTTAACTTTTTTTTCTTATTTGTTTGTTCATTTGTTGGAGTCACAATCACGACTTAATGGCTGAACTAATTTTAATGAAATTTGAGACACATGGATCAATAGAGAAAGAAGAGAGTAAGCAAGCTATTATACGTCAATAAGAAGAAAGAGAAAATAAACAAACACTTTTTGCTCAGAAATTCAACGGCCATTGTAAACTTTATTAAATACTATGACCTGCATTCATTCAATGTCTAAGACCTGTAGTAAAATCCTCTTCTAGTTACTCTCTTGATTACAAAAAATTGTTCCTCGCCTTCGTAGTGGCTAAAACACGTTACACATAAAAAACCCAAAAATAAGTCAAGGGCATTGCCGGGTACACCATTTTAGTCGGCTGTCATATCATAAGTTTTTAAAGCAAAATTCGTTTAAAGAAAGAGGTCGAAATCTTAGCCAAATATTTTCAATTTTCAATTATATTTTGTAAAGATTTGGTCAAGCCTTATTTTGTTATAACACCGTATATGCAAACTGAAAAAAACAGATTTGTTTAACAAATGTCTGCTAGTATTGTATTATTAAGGCCAACGGTAAACATTTATTTTTTAAATATTTATTTTGTGTTTAAAAAATATCAATATTAAATATTATTATCTAAAATGTCAGAAAGATCTTTAGTAAAGTTTAACAAACAAGATGAGTTTAAACAGTTATAAGTTAATAATGCAAGTAAGTGAAATAAAATTCACAATTTATTGTGATTTTATAAATTTTAATCGGGAATTAGTGTTTAATCAGTACAATTTAATGTAAAGGTCCTTTGAGTATTATATACACGCTCGTATAGAAATTTTGAAATATAATTAAAAACGAATTTCATGCAAAGATGACATCATCCTGATCAACTTATATGTTTTTCTATTTTTTATTTTGTTAATATATTTTTATTTACAACAAACATAACAATAACTTATAGAGTGCTGCTTGTTGTTGCTTTGTAATTACAAATAATAAATGTTATTGTTATTTATATATTTCTACTCGAATTACAATAAATAAAAGCAAAAAAAAAAACACCATAACAAATAAAAAGATAAACATAAATAGTTAATGCAAACGTTTGTTAAATCGCTTATATTCCATCTCATAATGTATATTTGTACTGGTTTATTGTAAATACTTGTATTTACAAATTATTTAGTTGTTTAATTAAATGTTAAATATTTACAAAAATACATGTTATTTAAAGAACTGATTTAATAAATCAGTAGAAGCATCAAACAAATACATAAAATAAAACTAAATGTTGTTGTGCTATTCATTGCTGTTGTTTTTTATATTATTAATATTATAAATTGCAAAACGTCAAACAAAAGAATTCAAATAAGAACAAATAAAATTGAAAATTAAATATGCAATTTATGCAACTGAAAAATATACGCATAATTCAAAATAAATATGATTTGCCAACCAGAAATAAAATTATTTATGTAGATTTATAATTTCATTTTAATTTTTTTATTTGTATTAAAAATTTTAGTTTTAATTTAAAATTCTTTTTAAAAACTGTGGCCCATAATCATAGTCATAAATAAGGTATACCTCACGAGCTCTTAATTATTAAATAATATTGACTTTGCCAAAACCATTTTCTATACTTAAAGTGTCACTCTTTTTAAAACTTATTTACCTTAAGATGTGCTCTAATTTTTCAGCGTGAAACTATGATGATTGGTTAATAATTCAAATTTGAGCAAAATATAGATTTAATATGACAGTCAACAAACATCGAATAAGGTTTAAATAGAAGTAATGAAATGTCGCTATAGAAACATAATTCAAAATTGCAAAATTTTATGAGCTGGTATCTGAAATCAAAATACGCCTACGTTTGTAAGAGAAAAAAACGTAACAATTTTTAATTTTTATGCGGTTTTTAAGCTTTTGCCATTATTTATGTTCTTCTTCTCTTTACCCGCTTGAACTCCAAATATTACAAAAGAAAAATCTAAATCCTGCACTTAGATATCAAAAGAGAATATCTGTATGCAATAGAACTTAGTTATGTGCCCGTCTTTAATTATAAAATGCTTTCTATTCAATTACATTTGTTACTACTCACCGCATGTATAATAAAAGCAAAGTTCTGTTTGTGTCGTAAGGATAAGAGTAAATAAAATTAACTTCCTAAATCAAAAAAAAAAAAAAAAACAATATCCAACCTAAATCCAATTTTTTCACTTTACATTCATTAAAAAGTTTGGCAAAACTTTGCCTTGACTTTTATTTTATATATTTTGCAAGAAAGTTAAAACTGCATTTTCAAGTTTATTGTATTTTTAATGCCATTTGATGTGACATTAATTACATTGAAAATTGAAATCACATAGACCACTTTCTTTCTTACTTTCTTTCCTTCGAAAAAAAATAATTTTTTATCTCCAGACTTTCATTTCAAATATTGTCAATTTATAGAAACATTTCAATTCGTTCGATAGCTAAACAACAAAAAAGTTAAAAACTTTTACTGAAAACTTTTTCAATCTTCTTCCAAGTATTTTAAACTTTTAGCTTAAGTAGCCGGAAAATTAAAACAGTATAACAAGTTTGTGTCCAGGTAAAATTGCAATAGCATTTGTATCTCTACAAGTCCGTATCATTTAAATAGAAAAAAGTGCACTTAAATATTTTGATTTTATATTGTATTTGTTCACAGTAAGAAACTATTCTAAACTAAATGGAAAATGTGGGTGAAAGCAAAAATTATTGTTTACCCACAAAGTAAAGATTATATAAAATGTATTTTATTAAATTCAAAACAAAAGATAAGATGTAACATATTGCTAGGAAAAAACAGATTTACAACCATTTCCGTATTTGTTACTGCAAAGCTTATGTTGTTCTTGGCTGTGTAAATGGTGAAACACAATATTTTTTGTTATTTATTTGACAATCTGTGTGCTTCAAGACAACACAGGGTTACATAACGGATAAAAATATTTGCACACGTACATATACACATTCCGTTTTGATCAGATGATTAATACAAATTTCTGTTTTTACTCGTATTTGGCTATATTTTTATACATTTTTTGTGGACAGCTACAATTTTTCTGCCATCGAAAAAACATTTTCTTAACACTAAAAAAATAGGGATCAGCCCTAAAGTTTAATCGGCCAGGATCTTACAGGTTCTTTAAAAAAGTTGCAATGTATTCGTTCATATAAGTAGAACTACTAACAAAGGAAGACTTAAATCACTTTAACTCCAAACAGAAGAAATAATTAGGTATAAGTTTTATAAAAAATTTGGTATAAGTTTTATAAAAAACACAATTGGTTTTTAAATTAATTTAAAACTTTCACAGAATTATTTAAAATAAAAATTTAAAATAAAAAACTTTTATCATCTAAGCTATTTTAGCCTTTTTACGAGTGTTCTAAACTAAAAGCAATCACATGTACCGAAACTTAAACCATAAACTATAAAAACAGAAAGGCTAGAAGACAATAAAAAAATCGTATTTTTTCAAAATTTTGTTTGCAAAATAAGAACAAAATAAATGAACTTAAAACTAAACTAAACTAAACTAAGACTTTACATTCCTTTGTTTTTGTTTTCATTTTAGTTACACGACCGGCCAGCCTTTATAAATACAAAGAAAAGCAAGATATCTTTCATCATATAATGTACGTTTAATGGAGCACACGCACGCACATGTTAGCAAATTAAATAATGTGCTTGTGTGTAATAGAAGCAGGACATTCTCATGCATTTAGTTAAGTTGACAAGGAGAAAGCCTCTTTTAGATTCTTAAACGACACCAGGTAATTATGCATATTTAATCAAAATTTTCCACAAACACAAGCACAAAGTAAAACACAAACAAATATTTATACAACGTCTATAATAAAGCTACATGTACGAGTATGTTAGTGAATAATTTATAATGCTACTTATGTTAAAGTTGAAACAATTCAAACAAAAATTCTAAGAACTTGAGCAAAGCCTATTTAGAAGACTTTTTTCTTACAACATTCTCTCTTTCTGAGGTATAAAAAGTGTAACAGAGCCAAATTGTTAAAACACGTATTTAACCTAATACAGCAAGAATTTGCAGTTAACTACAGACGTTTAAAAGAGTGATATATTTTTCTAGCTCAAAATCAAACTAAAATACAAAAAAGACTTTTAAGTCTGCTAACAACTAGAAATTCATACATTTTTCTGTTTAGCTATGTCGAACATTCTGTCTGTCAATGAGTTGATATTAATGTGCATGAATAAAAGAATATGTAGACGTACTATTCATATTATATTATATTTAAATATATTTACATAAACACTCACAATATATATTTACAAACCTGGATTCATAATTTATGCATGAGACTTAAGGTAAAATATCTTTCTCGCTTAGTTCGTTTAGTACAAAGTTAAAAAAAATTAAAATCCAAGAAGTGTCTGGAAATATGTACACTGAAAAAAATACAAAAAAGCAGCAAAACCAGACAAGAAGAAGAAGAGTACCTACTTTACATAATATTTTATAAAATGTAAATATTTCTGTGGTATAATTGTTTACCTTCATTTATACATGTGTTTGTATGTATGTCTATTTATAAGTATGCGATCTATGACTAAGTAAATACTCATATTCGGAGTATGTGCTATTAGTTTAAGACCTAAGAAAATTTATGTAAATCTTTTCACTTAGGCAAAATTATAAATATAAAGAGTACTGTGTTATGCATTTCTGCATAACAAATTTTCCATTTTCTATAACAAATTCATGTATAGATATGAATAATATGTCATAATTTTAATAATAGTCACTTGACTTCAATATTATTAAACTTTACATAAGTTGTTAGCGTTTATTGCGCATTTACCGCTTCATAATAATTTTTTAAGATTTTTTTTTTTTTTTGTTAAATTCTTTTCTTAAAAAATCGATATTTTAAATAAAACATCATTTTATTTTTAACCTTTAAATCTAAAGGTATAAATTAATATTTTACGGATCACACACTAACGTTCTACCACATATTTTTAAAATCAGTTCTTGAGATAAATTTTTCATCAGCTTATCAATACATAGACAAATACCAAAAAGTACAAAAGTGAACAAATTACCACAAAAACACTTTTCAATTTTAAGAGCGTTTGTATTTAAATAAGTAATTAAAAATTTTGTGAAATGAAAATTTAAATTTTTATTTGAAGCATAAATTTTACAACGATTATGGATTGTTTAACAATATTCGCTGCTTCTAAAAACTAGATAATATAGTTATCAAGTTGATTATCGTTGAATAAGCGACTATAATTATAAGGTTGTTAAATCTGTCGACAAAATAAATGACACTATTACACTATCCCCCTTTTTGCTTTTCTTGACAGATTTAACGACCAGATCGCTCATATTTAAACTATTGGCAAATGGTCAGTTACGTAACTGGTGTTATTAATGTATTTACAAGGTGAAAACATACGCGATGTTTGTTTTTATACCATTCCTTTTCAATTGTCGGCTAAATCAGCAGCATACTTAAGTATTTTCTTGAATCTAAATTTTTCCCTTTACTTAAGTGTGTCGAGAGCTTGCCTATACATAAAATACACGCAAATTTTTTATTTCGATACGAACACAAGTTGATAAAAAATGGAACGATACATTTATCAAGAATACAAAAAGTAATTGTTTCGAACTAGAGTTTGTTCTTCATGTTAAATTTAAGTCAAGAGGATATCGATTGCTAATGGTCATAATGAAGTTAAATTATTCAAATCTTAGCTTATTTTATACTTTGAGTGAGAGTATAAAAACGTGTCTCATATAAATAAAAATCATATTTTTACAATATACACATATAGAAAAACTAACTTTTCATTACTTTCTAGGCTTTCATTTGCATATACACAGTAAGTTATAACAATTACCCAAAGCTGTTAATTCTGCAAAAAAAAAAAAAAAAAAAAAAAAAACATTCGATTATGTTACAATGTCGTTTGTTATTATTGCACTTTAATAAGTGCTACTGCTAAAATAATAAAAAAGTAATTTTTCAATTTAGAATGCTTCTATTTCAATTCAAATACTCTTTTATTGCCCTTCAATGTTGCCACAGTTAAAACAAAAATGTTTTTATTACCATTTTTATGATGACCAAATTGTTTCCTATTGCCCACTGCAATCAAGAGAATTATAAATAAGTTTACAATCATTATTAAGCAATAATAAAAACAAAACATACTTATGAACAAAACAGTAAGAAGCGAAAAATTAGCAGATTCTGTTCCTTTAACAAAATAACATACATAAAAAAATTAAAGTTTAATTAAAATCTACACAAGTGAAAGAAAAGAGAACGAACAAAGTAACATTTTTTAAGTGAAGTTTAGAAAAACTGATGTTTTTTTAACTGTTTAACCAGCTTAGCAAATTAAAAAGAAACAAAATGAATTTTTGTTTCTGTAAATCGGTTGGCATGAATTTTAAGTACAAACACATTCAATGTTATTGGCGTAATTAATACTTTTATTTCAAATTGTTGCTACTTTTTGTTTGATGCTTTAGTATTGCCACGCCATTATAGTGATAGAAAACAAAAAATTAAATAAATTAAAAACTCAATTAAAAAATGGCCAAATAAGTGTTAAGTTCATTTTAAGTGAAAATAGATTTTCAAAATACAAAAAATGTTTTAATGCTTTTTATATTCAGACGTAGTGATTGTTTTTATTATATCAAAATAGCAATATATACTTAAATAAAACCGTTTGGTCACAAGGAAATTGTAAAATGTTTAAATAGAAAACAGAAACGTAATGATTTGTATTGGGAAGTCAAAGGGAAAATAAAACACGATGAAAGCAAAGCAAGCAAAAAAAAAAACAAGAATATAAAGTTTTAAATTAAATTAAACTTTTCGAATTTCCATTGAATAGAATAGAACTTTTAACATACTTATTTCTAGGTTTGTGATTTGTGAGGGCAAAGCATACATGATTTTTTTTTTCGTTTCATCCTGTAAAAAAGCAGGCATGTAGGCAGATATGTACGCAGGCAGGCTATATCTGTTTTTCAACGTATCATTGTTGTTGCTACAGTACATTATTCTTTACTAAGAGATTCTGGATGAGATATAGAAGTATTCAAAACTATTTTCTTTAAGTGTCTTTTTTTTAGTTTTTTTTTTTGTGTTTTTGGAAAATTGGATAGTGATAAACATAAGAGCGGGAGACTGGCTACAAAAATATGAAATTAAAACTTATACATCGGCCTCACAAAGAGCAAGAGTTGCTTAAATATAACGTAGTGGAATTGAATCAATAGTCAACCCAAGCTTAGCTTTTTTCCCTTATTTGGACAGCATAAGAATTGTTCATTAAAAACTCTTCACTCCTATAAACGATTTGCGAACCGAACTGATTAACACGGCGAGCTGGAAGCAATATAGAGAGAACAAGGCGAAAAGTATTTTGTTTTTTATTCTGAAATTAACAGATACTCCTTGTCAAAATTCTTAGCAACAGCAGATAATACCCACGCTTAAAACATTCTGAGGGTGCCATCGCAGTGATCCCAATGTTTATAAAGTTTATTTTATCTGAGTTATTTTTATTAAGTTATTTGGTAGGAAATTTAGATGAAAGTTAGGTTTAATGATTCAATGATTCTGGCCACAGATTTAGAGATGCGATGGACTTAGAGACTTAAAGAGCCTGAAATTGTGATTTGATTAAATAGTATAACCGTAGATAAAATTAAATTAGTATAACCGTAGATAACTTACTTGGGCATGACTTTGTTTAGTATACAGCTTCGCATTTATTAATACTAGCCGAAGGAATGCAAATAGAAAAATTTTATTAAAGAAAGTATTACAGTGTGTTATGAAAACTGACAGGACAAGTACACTTTATAAACGAGTCGTGCTGTAACAAGCCATAAAACAGAATATGCTTGCTGCCAACTAAAGGCTACCAATGTGGGTGACTTTTAGTAAAGCCAAATCAAAATTTATTAAATGAAATTAAATTCTACCCACGTAAAATATATTTTCATAATTAAAAGAATCTTAATTACCTTTACTAAATTATGTGGCAAAATCGTTAAAAGTTAGTTAATATGGCAATTAGAGTGCATTTTTTGTGTAACTCCGATCTACCAAATTAAACTTATTCTCCTGCCAACCAATATATGTTTTAAGCAAAATTTTTTGTACGAAAATGATAATCAATCAACAGAATAAAAACGAAAAATATACAAAATAAAAAAATATTTCATTTTTATTCTTCTGGTACTTGATATTTCGTGAGCAGATAAAATTAAATAAATTGACATAAAAAATACTCTTTATAAAACAGTAATAAAATGCAAATATTTCTATGGTTATTTAAGGAGCAAGCAAAAGGAATGTTGATAGGTAAATAAAATGTGAGCTTTAAGTTTATTGATTTAAGGCAAAAAGAATAGGCTATTTACAAAAAGGTCAAGGAAGCATCTTGTACACTTTTAGTAACACATTTTAAAGTCACTTACAACACCCGATTCTATAACACATATGTAAATTTTAAAAAGGCTTCCTGTCCTGTAACTTCCAAGAACTTTAGTGCTTTTTTTTCCTTTGACTATTTTCAAAAACAAGTAAACAACAATATGACTTTATTTTTTGTTAACAAAATTTAAATAAACTTTCCATAAAATCTTATTTATTTGTTTTGCTGCTATTTTTTTATTGGGTACGTTCGTTTACGAGTGTGGCTGATATAAATAAAACGAAAAAGTCAACGCAATTGCTTAGCATATTTTTAGGCGCAGTCTAAAAACTTGTTCTTGCTCTTTAAATTTATTTTCTAGAAAACATTGTAATCGTCTAACTTCTTACCATCTCTGCACGTTTATTGTTTATTTTTCATTTTTGTTAACAGTTTTGGTGATTTCACCAGCCATGTTTTTGGGCTGTATCCTCAATAAACGTGTTTTAGGGAGTATGTAAATGTAAAAATAAATGTGTTTAACAAGTTTTGTTGTATGTAGTTTCTAAAATTTTTTCTTTTTCTCTTTTGTATTTTTGCATTAAAAAATAAAAAAGAAGAAAACATATTGATAAATGGCCAAGGATTTTTTCCTTATAACAAAAAAGTTCATAAATCACACTCTTTGCTCTTTCAACGAGTCCGTTTTTGGTTTGAAGCAAATAGACATAAAAAACCTCTAACATACAGCTTTCCTTAGTAAATGTGCTAGTTTCAATACACGTTGGTTCTACGTATCAGTATAAACTCATATATGTTTGTGTGTATGTATTTAGTTATATAAGTCCATATATATTTCAAGTATTTTTTTTTTTTTTTCCTTAAATAATATTTTACTGGCATTTTGACATAGTGGCTTATATTGGCACAAACAATAGTTTGGCCGACTCTATGACGCCTCATGTTGGTTTCATATGGCAAAAAAAAAATTTATACAAATATGTATGCATGAAAATATTAATAAAACGTTAACCAACACTTTGTTTAGTTCTTAAATCAAAGAATAGGAAAGTATTTTAATATTATGATATATCGAAATATAAAATATAAAACAAGTTTTAAAATTTAGACTTCTAGATCAATGAACCCTATTTAATATACCATTTTAAAAGTGTCTTGTTGACGTAGAATGTATATAGTGAATCTCTTCTTCAGTTTGTTCGTTTATGCGTCAATCACGGAAAACCCGCTGTTCCAATTTTAATAAAATTTAAAACATTAATAAGCCCCTAACGCGAGAGTTAAAAGCGCTTTGCATCGTAGTAAAATATAGATCTAAAGGAGCTATTTGATCCTTATCTATAATACACGAATTTAAAGTTTACACTGAAGAAAAAAATGAAGACAAATAATTATGTATAAAAATTGAACGTTCTGATTATAATGTTTAGTATTTTTGTAACTTTGGCTAAATTTAAACTACTAAAAATACTTTTGCTGTATTTAGAATAGTCACAGGGTGGACAAGAGCTTGAGTTATTAAGCTCCCTAGTGCTTTGAAAAGGTCAAACGTCAAAGTAAATAAAGATTTGTGTCCAACAAAGACATAGCATGAGGGCAAGGTCTCAGCATATAGTTCCGTACGAATCGATAGTACGAATAATTATTGAATGAATTCGATACCCATTAATTTTATTCTGTAGCAGTTTGGCCTTAAAATTAGTTCGATGGGCTCGCTGAGACACTACTCAATTTTCACACTTATGCCACCATTATGTCAAGTTGTACATATGCTTTGGTCATTTTTATAAAAGGTAAGTGTCGACCGTTTCTGTTTAAGGTGTTTTATAACTTGGAATTTAATAATTGCGAAGCAAGTATTGAACAAAAAACCATTTATGCTATATGCGAGCCGCAATAATTGTGAATAATTGCGATTCTATATTTGGAATGGAGTCACAGGGTGGACAAAGGCTTGGGTTATTACACTCACTATTGCTTTTAAACATCGACAAAGACGCTTCAAGCAATATCTTGGAGTCCATCAAAAATCTAGCACAAGGGCAAGGTCTTAGTTGAATGAATTCGATGCCCGTTACTTTATTCTGTAGCTATATTGATCTTAAAATTAGGTCGAGACTCACTGAGACTTTACCTAGCTTCCTCACTTATTTCGAAGTTTTCCGTTTATGATGTTTTATAACTTGAAGTTTAATAATTGATAAACAGCAGTATTTTCGAATTTATTTTCTGTTTTATTTTTTTGTTTGCCTGTTGTCACTTTAAAGGGCAACCATTTTTTTAACATACTTCATACGGCTTTAATGCTTCGTGTTATCTTTCATGGCGCTTTTTAGTATAAAATCTTTAGAACTTTAGAAATCGTATAATTCCTTTGGCATAACTTTTTTAACACTGCTCTTTAATACTGATTTTTAATATTAGCAAGAAGTGCTTATTCTTTAACGCCTTTTCGCTTAAATCATTAACTCTTACTCTTCAAATCCCTTCAAGAAATATTTAATAGTTCTTCTCCAATTCGAAACATTTTAACAGTGTTTTGTTCAAGTTTCCACCGAAAAATTTGTGTTTTCAGAAAATTTGTTATAAATATCACACGCAAAACAAATTACCATTTCCTCTCTTTCCAAAGCCTCAAAAAAGAACCATAGATCACCCAGTTACTGAGTTGCGCATTCATTAATAATATAACTAATGTACAAACAGTTTTTTATAAATCTCAGTTTTTAGCGTAATCTGAATTCCTTTGTTTACAGTTTTTATTTCTTAAAATACGATACTCTTAATGTAGAAAATAATTTCAATCATACTGAAATTTTAAAATTAGTTTTTAACCACATTTTCGATTAAAAAATTATCTTAATTGCTTTTTTTAATTATTTTTACAACAATCACCATTTAACATCTAAAATTTTCTAATATTACAATATTGTTAGAAATTAATTTGTACAATTTTCAGCATTGCATTATAGCTGAACAAAAAGTGAAAGAGAAGATTATTAAACCACAAACGCAAATGTAAATTTTATAAAATATCAATTTCCGTAAGTAAAAAAATACGTATAGGCACAGCCACAGCCACAGCTAATAGCAGTATCGCAAATACTGAGTTAAAAAAAAAAACGTTTATTTAGAAAATAGAATACTACACCTAGTAGTTGCCACAATTTAATTTTTAAAGATAAAATCAAATATTTTCTAACATACACACACATCTTTAATTTAATGCATACCAGTTGAAAAGTTTGTGTGTTTATTTGTAAGCTCATGTTAGGAATAAACTTATATAAATAATTTTTTCCTGTCGTTTTGGCACTTTTATTTGAACAAAAATTTAAAATTTAAAACGTATGAGAGGCGATGTTTATATTATCGTACAAGTTAAAATTTAATAATACACATTTATAAACTAAAGTTTACATATATATGGGCATTTCCATTGCATCATAAGTAACTATAGAAGATATAAAATATTATATATTTAGTAAGAACAGTATGCTTCATGTATAGGTTACTATACTTGAAAAGACATTAAACAAACTCCAAAGTATCGAACAACAACGTGACATAAAGCAGATGTTATATTGTGGTACAACTAAAGATATGCATAATCCTGTGAATTTATTTTTTTATATTCTTAATACAATTATTTTAAAAAATTAAAAAGAGTAAAAATATTTTTCTTTTTTAATCTGTTATATTCAAACAAAAACATTTTTTCTTTTCTTAAATAAAATGCATCGTTAGTGACATAACATACGCTACTTTTAGTATATCTATTGCTTTACTCTTAAAGTATCTATTGCTTTTAAAATTAGAAAAACTTTCGAATAAATCCAACAAAATACAAATGACAAAGGCAAGGATTCTCCAAGTTGAGCGACTACCTAGCCATTAATGGAGGTATTTTAATTCCGATTGTTTGGGTACTATTCAGTTCTTTATCTGATTGGGCGTTATGCTCCGAAAAATATGAATTTTATATGCATTTACCCTAAATCTATACATCTTTATCTACTATTACAAATTAGATATACGATTTTGCAAATAATGTATATCATCAGCCAACACTTCGGTAAATAATTGGAAAAAGTGGAAAACCAGTTTCAATTGGCTGGGGCGAATTAAAAATTTCCTTCATTAGGTAGGAAGTCTTGAGCAGTAAAATAGCTTTTTCACAATTTACTAAAGTTTTAAGGGAAAATCAAGTTTCGATTCAAATATGCTTTGTCTAAATAGTTTCTGTTTTCCTCAAATAAAAAAATCTTTATTTTTTCTGTTTTTTTTTTCTATGATCGTTAAGAGTTGATAAGCTTTAATAAAGGACTGAAAATTTAAGGATTAGTCATACAATTGAGTATGTTCTCGACGGTGAGCAAATACGACAACTTGCTGAGTTATTAAAAAAGATCATCTATTACTAAAAGACTAAAAATATTGAAATACGTGTAAGCTGAGGAATTTTAAGCTTACAAACTTTGACTTATTGGACAATCAAGTCTAAACTGTGGATTTCACTCATTGTTTTGGATGCGACCGCTACAAATAAATGTCTTGAATAGATAAATTCGTTTTTTATACGAATAAACAATGGCGTAGGTTATCAGTAGTTTTAAATCATCTTAGATTTTTCCTTTTAAACGAAAGTGAGGTAAAACTGTCAGTTTCCTTAGTACTGAACGTTAAATTACTAATGTTAATCTTTCTGGTTCTTTTTGCGGTTTATTCTTTATGTTTTTTTATAGTTTTGCCAAATAATCCTCATATAAAAATATATTTAAGTAAATGCATTCTTATTTTTGATTCAAACGGACAGTGCTTGAACATCTTTTGTGAATAAACCTGACAGATTGTGTAACTTCTCCTAATCAAATGTATATATTCTAAGGCCTTCAGCTAGATTTGAAAATGACTTCTAATAGACGGCTGCTGATACTGAGTTTTCACAATATTGTAGCTCTTTTTTAAGTTATTGTAAAAACTGTCACAACAATTTACAATTAAGTATTCGAGTGGAAAAGGAAACATAAAAAATTTTGAATTTCTTGTTTTTTTAGTAACATTTATCGTAATTTTAGAACAAATATTGAATTTTATTAATAAAAATTCTCTCACATAATGAAAAAAAAAAATAAAATAAAATCAAAAATCAATTTAAGCATAAGAATTTAAAATAACAACTATGCATTGTCTGACACCAAAACCAAAAACAAACAAAAAGACACAAATTGTAAAATTAAAATCAACATAATATGCATGTTCTATACGTGTTCATTTAGATCAAAATGCCGTTATTGAAAATAAGAATATCAACACATGCAACAAACGCATACAGAAAACAAACAAACAAGCAAAAGCGACTACTACTTTTTCTATATTCTTTTGCAAAACTTTCTGTAAAGTTAGTAACAGCTGCATTTGACACAAACACACATGCATACCATATATGTATGCATGTGTGTATATGGGTGCATGCAGCAAATGTATACTTTTATTTAAGCAATAAAGCATAAAACTTGCCAATGTGTCAATTTTCTACATTCAGTTTTTCACAGAAAAACAAATACTTTTATTGCAGTTTTCTTTTTATTTCCTTAGATGTCTCACACAACAAAAGCTCAAAATTAAAAAAGCAAAAATTAGAAAGAAAATAAATGCAAACGTCAATCGCATGCATCTAACATCATCATATATATAACAAACTTCTATAAGAAATATAAAAAATAAAATTACACAAAGACATGTGTAATGTACGGATTTATTTATTCACTTACAAGCCGGTGTACGTGCAGACATCAAAACATGTGACAGTTGTAAAGAATGAAATTTTTCTAACTTGTAATTAGGTTATTAGGGACCGAGTACTCGGGGATTTTTACGAAGCAACATGAAATTGGGGTTACACTAAATGTTTACTTATAAAGTTATTTAAACCGAAAGATTGAATGCTTTAAAATAGATTGTGATTAAATACTTTCATATAACTTATTTTGAGATAATTTTGATTTTTTCTTATCAAGTACCTGAGTAAAAATCATTTTAAAACTCTTTATGTAAGTACTCGTCCTCTGTTAGTTAATACATTTAAAGGAATAAAATGAAGCTTATGAAGAAAAGTTGGTTTTCGTTGGTTGTGACTTTTTGTTACTATCAGTCAGAATCAACCTCCCTTTCCGATTGAGTAACCTGGGGAAATATCGCAAACTTATTTTAATAGTAAATGATATACTGCGCAGACTGCGTCTTTGTAAAAAAATCATAAATAATGAGTGCTGTTTGCAAATTTATACATTAAATTCGTCAATCTAATCGCTAGAGCATAGCAACAATGGTCCCCGTCACTTTATGGTGCATACTGGAAAAATTGTGATTACCGCGGCCGAAAATGTTTAATTAAATCCAATTGATCGCAATCGACCGTAACAACATGGCATTTCTCCAACATGAGAGAATTTTTCAGAAAAAACACATAAAACGCTTTCAAAGTTACGGCTTCTCAGTTTGGGTTTTACAAAAGTTAAAATCGAACATCTAAATTAAGCGAAAACCCATAACTTCTGCTTTCTAAGCAGTCGACTTTCTTTGAATAATCTGCTGGAAAATTCTGCACTACAGAGCCATGACAATTGAAATGGAAGATGTGAACTGGGATATAAATTAGTTTCTGAAGGACGACGCATAATGTTACTAAACTTATGAAAGCATCTAATCTTTGCGTATAGACGATGTAAGGGGTCCATATTAGAGCTGCAGTTTAAAAGGTCTAAATTCATGTACGGTGTCATTAAATACAGGCTATTAACGTTAAAGTTATCTCAAAAACCCTAAGCAAAGTTATGGCAAACTATTTAAGTGCGGAGCGAACTAATGCAGCTACACTAATGACATTGTGTTTTGTAAATATTTGTGAATTCTAATAGCGTTTCAAAATAAATTATGTTGAGTTCAATTTATGTAAAATGTGCCTTCGTTTAGAATACCAAAATATGCGCCATTTTTAAAAATGTTAGGTGTCTCTTGTTTAATAATAAATTTTTGTTACAGCTGATATTCTAGTCGGGAGAACAACTCTTTAAGTAGCTATTGGTACTTTATGTGAATAGAACAATTAAATAAATTTAATGCAATTTTACTTTATGTTTTAATTCGGCATCATCCACAATTATATTAAGCATCGATCCTAAGTTCTATATATTTCTTTACGTACGTTCGTATAATATTTTTTTTGCCAGACGACAAAAAAATAAATAAATTTAGACTGCATCACTATTTTTTAAACAAGTATATAATAAAAATGGATAATTAGTTTTTGCCCAAAGAAGAATATGGTGGTTTTTTTTAATACAAAGACATCAAAGTTAATACTTCCATCGACACCAACATGGCTTAGTACAATATTTCCACATACACATGAACACAGAGAAATATTTCCTTTGTTAAAATAGAAAGTAATTCATACATATTGTATGTACGTATATAAGAAGGAATACAAGGCGTATCAGACAGAAACAACACTTTATTTTTATTAATATTTTTTTCTTGAATTTAAATACAAAAACAAAAATATTAAAGTTTTATTTTTTATTATTAATTTGATAATCCTAAAATAGCATCCATTCACTACGTTTCTCTTTGTGTTTTCTAAATATTGAAATGTATTATAAATATAAATAAACTTAAAACTATTAACCTCGGATATTAGGTTACCTAAATATATGCTAATAAGTATAAGAGAAATCAAAATAACTGTATTAGTTAGGTGGAAAAAGAGTATATCTAAATTTGTCATTCCGTTTGTAATTTTTAAGAAATCCATTTCCGACCCCATAAAGTATTTATTTTCTCAGTTTTCATTCATAGAGAAGTCGGTTTACCGATGCCCATCTGTCCGTCCGTGTTAGTGTTAATATCAACTCTGCCAAGGTACCAGATGAGTTACAAAAAATTAAAATATTTCTATTAATAATAAGCAAGATCGGTCCATGTCGTTCGAGACAGTGTGCTAAACACCACGTCTGCCTCTAATTTTTCCATATCGTTTGGAACAATGAAGTAACTCCTATCAAAAAAAAAAATAAAAATAAAGAACAAATATATGGACCAATAGAGAATTGAAAAATAAGAAAAAAATACCAGAAATATCAAAAAGTTGGCGCTCGCCCATATTATCCGAGCTATGGCCCTCTGAAATTTTCATAAAAATGTTCGACTGTCAATATGGTCAATATGGGTGTCATTTAAAAGCTTTTGAAAAGGTCTTTCAGGGAATACAAAAATTTTAAAAAAATGTCTAACCCATTAAGAGCCCATAAATTTTTTTATAAAATTACGTCACTAAATTACATTTCACTAAAATAGATTTACATACATGCCGAATATAGCACTCTTGTTTTTTATTTAATGAAAAATTCAACCATATGATGCATATACCAACTAATATTCCTCCAATATATCAATAAAAAGTAATCAAATTAAAGTCGTTGCTATAATTTGAATTGCATTACCACATGGAGTATTGAAATAACTTTCTTGGAATAATAATAATAATAATAATAATAATAATAATAAAATATTTAATATTTTAATTTAAAATTAAACATCGCGAACTAAAATTTCCTGTGATTTAACTTTAATCAGAATTTTAAAAGTATCCGTGAATGAAACAAAATAACAATCATAATATGTTGTGATTTTTTTATTTTATTTTTCGTTAATTTTCAGCTGCATTTAAAGACAAAAAAGGGCCGCATGCAGAGGATAAAGAGATATAAAATGATGAGTTCGTTATTGTTATTTTTACTTATTATTTTAATTTAATTTTTATTTAAAAAAATGTTTATCTAATTTAAAAACTTGTGGGAAGTTTTCCGAAGACTTAAAAAAAGTAGCGACGTAAATTCATCTGCAAGAAATTTAACACGCTTGAATTTAACTAACGTAAGTTTAGTTTGAGGCTGCTGTAGTCGAAGTGGTAAGCACATTGGCTGCAAACCTGGTTGACCAGGGTTCAACCCCTGCGGCAACCAAAAATAAAAAATGTGGTTTTCTGTTTGATGGTATAAACACATATTCAGAATTAACATTAAACATGCAGCCCCCTTCGTCGGTACTTATTATATACTTAGCATATTCGCCGGCGAAGTAAAATAACTAATAAAATGGCTATATCTAGCTTTCTCTTTTCACCATCTGTCTTATCTCTCATCTATCCCTTTCCTAAAGAATGTAGCACGGTTACGAAAATAACTAAATAGGCATTATTGCCTGAAGTGCTACTACTCTTTATAAAAAAAAAAAACTAAATTGGAATTCCTTATTTTTAATTTGAATAATATGTAAATTCCAGATTTCATTAATATAAATGATCATGTTACTTTTATGTTACTTTTTTTTATTTACGTATACAGATATTTTTCAAGCCATTACTATAAACTCTTTAGTGAATGCCCGCAATGAAACATGGACTTATACTACTTTCAATGGAAGTGACTGATATAATGTGAGTTGTTATTTAGTACACGAATAGTTAGTTAGAATAGTTTCTGCATAACGATTTCAGACAATTATATTGCAATGTCATATGCTTTTTAAAGCGAAATCCTCAAATTGTCGGGCTTAAGGCCTTGAATTAACTTTCAGTCAATAAAATGGCTCTAAAAATATTTGGGAAAAAAAATTGTTTTATGTTACAGTTTTTCCATATCAAAATGTTCAAAGTCGCTAAGTAAAATGTTTCTTCTTGTACTGAAAAGGGTACACAAGTCCATTTCTTATGGTATAAACACAGCTGCGGAAAATTTAATAAAGCACTACAAATTCATTAGAAACTCTATTTGGACGACAAAAATTGTATTAAATTAATTTAGAAAAGGATTTTGTTAAAATATTTCAGTAAATGGAGCTACCATATATTTGAAAACACGAATTGAAAAATGATCCTCTGCATTTACGATGAATACCTACAACGAAAACTTCATATTTAGTAGCATTTTCACTTTAATCCCAAAAAGGTCTAAATTGTTGATTTAAAACCTCGTCAGAAACTAATTTCGACGTAAAAAACATTAAAAATCTTAATTCCTTTAAAAATAGCAAAAAAAATGTTTAAACAATTTTTCTTTCTTAATAAATTTAAAAATAAAATTTACGTAAACTTAAGCGGAATTGATATTATTTATTTATTATAATACCAAAACAGTTCACCACATAATTTTAAATGTCAAAAATTAATGTCTTTACTGTGTCCATATGTAGAATTATTAACTTATCAAACTAAACATTTATGTTGTTTCAGTTATAAATCATTTAAAGAAAATGTTTTTAGAACATTCTTTTTCAGATCTACAAAGTACTGCACTGCACAAAATTTATTTATTTAAAAAAAAAACCTTCAACGCCCTTGTAACTGTAAAAATAAAGTTTATTTTGTTAAGTAAAACTTTAAATATCCCCTAAAAATAAGAACACATAACGCATTCAGTACGTTTTCTGTATTTATGTTTTACATATTTATGGTCAAGTTATTCTTTCTTCTCAATAAAAAGCGAAACTACATTGTAACAGGAGGAAAAGCTATTGCATTTTTACCCTGGCATATAATTTAGAAAGGAAAATTGCATTTCACTATTAAAATATTTTCATTATTAAAATATTTATTAAACAGTAATTTTAAGCACATACTAGAAAATTACATAATATCCATCAACGTAGAGTCATAACTTCGATGAATATTACAAGTATATTTGATGGTTTTCTTTGTAAGAAAGATGTAACGTTTATATAAACTGGCTTGCAGAAAATCCTTGGTAATCGAAGCCGGTGCTAATTATTTGATATTAATATTCCTTGCGCTCGTTTGAAGGCCAGCTAACATTGGTAAGCAAAGTTGTTGTTGTTTTAAATGTCACTTTTTGGTGCGACTTAAAGTCCATGGACGTTATATCTGTGGACACTATGACATGCCACCTTAAACTGTCTAACTTTTCATTTTTATTGTCTCTAAAGAAAGGACTTATTATTGCAGTGGTATAATATTAGAAATTTCCAAAGCTTATTTTATTTTAGACAATAAAGCTACACAAAATTCTAAAATATATTTACCTCGCTTTATGCTGTATTACGAGTAAATTAAAATATATTTGTTTTGCTGCAAAGTGTTTTTGTATCGATTAAACCAATATCTACGCGTACTTGTCACAAGGCTTAATACATAATATATATTATAGTCATAAAGAAGCTTCCTAATATACAGGCATGTCAAACATTCCGATCGGAATGGTTTTAATTCCGTATTTACCATTCCGATCGATTCTGTCTTACCTTCTTTACATTCCGAATGATTTTGCTTATTTCTGAAAAGTATTGAATCTCCACTATTATAATTTAAATGTGGTAATATTTTGCACACCAAAATAAACAACAAGGCTAATCTAAGTAGGACACATCATAAAAGTAAATTTAAGAAACACAGATAACAAAATTTCGAAGAAATTTTTCGATTTTCTGAAGAAGCAATTTGCGGAATAGAAACCACTTTCGATCTGAATTGAGTTCTGTAACATGGCTGATAATTATCAATATTAAGATGTTTTCCTTGGCATTGTTTGAAATAATGACAATGAAAAAAATTTAGGTAGCATTTATCGCTAATGATTTGTTTTTACCAATGGTAATGAAAATTTAATGAAACATATTTAAAAAAAGTAAATTTATGGTATCATAAGTTTCAAAAAAACTAAATAAATAAACCTTAGCCCTCTTGTAGATAAGTTTAAGTAAGATAAGTGTAAAACTTAATATCTCAGAAATAAGGTCACCAAGCATCCCACCTGGCAGATCTTGTTACTTATACGACAACATAAATATATTCCTATTTATCAAAACTTTTATAAAAAAAATAATATTTTAAGGTAATCCTTTACTAAACTTACAAAGACAAGAAGTGACGTTTATTATTTTCAAACCATTTAAACATTAGTCAATGATAATGACTTTGCTTTTTAACTAATTAGCAGTAAATCTTTACATTAAAAAGCATTCGCATTAGCAAACGTTATAGTAATGCTAAAAAATCATTATCTTTATTTATCACTAAATGCTAACGAACGTTTCCACTAAGTTAAAAAAAATCAACATAGATATCTTCATAGTGAAGTGAAAATTAGATTCATACAAATAAAAATAAAGAGCAGTTACATTTAATGCGAATTTATAATTTTTTCAGGACTAAAACATTTACATTTTAGTTTTATTTTTCCAAACATAAATGCAAGCAATATTAAGCTTTCGTTTTAATATAATAATTTTTTTAAAGAAAAAGTTGTAGTTTTATCTATTACGACATTAAATAAATTAATACATTAGAAGTTCATTTCAATTGTAGGATTTTAGCACAAATTAGCGCTGACTGGCGATGAAGAATGTTATGTAACTTACTTTACATGAAAATATATATTTTTCTTTACCTGTTATTTTTCAACCTCTTAAGTAGAAGTTGCAGTGCTTAACTAGCACTAAAGAAATAGTTAAACGTATCTCATACTTCATTTAAAAGTATGTTTTTATTATCAGTTTTAATGTAATGCGTTATTTGCAACAATAATTTAGTTAGATACAATTAGTAGCGTAATAAATTATCTTGTGCAAAATAAGATATCAAACACTTTCTGGAAAAACACTGAATGAAATCTAACGAAACTCTAATCAAGGGCACTTAAGGGTTTTTTGCTCTGCAGGCTATAAATTGAGCCTGCTTGTTGTAAAAAAAGTCCTTATGACCTGTCATCAAACAAAGTCTTAGCAAAGCCTGTATATCCGAAATTAAGTAAAAATTTACACTACTCTTTCTGTTCAAACTTTAATTAAATCAGACGAAAAATGGTTGCAACTTTACAATTGGAATTGTTTTTTTTTTTCTTGCACGAGCAATCAAATAACTTGCGAATAATAACCATAATAAACAGTCCTTCAAAATTCTGTAGCAAAATAAAATGTTTGTTTACGTGCATGATTGTGCAAATGTATTGAGGTTGTTCGTAGATTTTCTTTTTTTTTTTTTTTTTTTGCACTGATATGAATAAATGCTTGAGAACATATTTTTATGTATGCGTTAAAGAGATTTTTCATTGCATGTGTATGTGTGTATGCGGCTTTTTGTATGAATGTGTGGTTAATATAAAACATAAAGTTCACATGTGGTCAAACGTTATTAAAACAACAAAAAAGATTTATAAATAAACGTTTTAAACGGTCAAATGGTGGTTTTCTTTGTTTTATACAATTTTGGGTTTGGTTTCTGTGTTCTGAAAACCTTTATACCAACAATACAAATTTTTTTTATACACATATGCTTAAATGTTCTTTATAAATAAAATTTAAGCCTCAGACACGATGTACAATAAATCATGTCTTTGGCACGTGAAGTTTTAATTTTTATCCTTGAGTAAAATAATACATTCTGTTTATAGTGTATAAAATGGTCCTAAAAACCATGCACTAAAAAATATCTATAACTCAAGACCAATAAATTTTTTTAGAAACTCACAATGCTACTGCAGGTTTTTTGGTCTTAACAACAAGCAGTGCATACAAAGAGATTCGCTATTTTTATGGAAGATTAGTACCTACTGGAGATTTTTATGTTAATGTTTCTTTTATTTATGAACGGCTTGGAAATTAATTCGGATCTGAATCTTCTAAACGCCCATAATTTTTTTGTACTTTCCTTTCCTAACGTGTTTTTCTTTAATAGAAAATAAAGAAAATACATCTATCAACAGAAATATCTGCTAAAATATTGTCTTCGAAAAAAGTCTATAATAATGGAATTCTGGCCACCTAAAACATGGAAAAATATATTGCTTAGTTCGGTATTTTCAAGCTAATTTCAAAAGAGAAAAAATACGCTTTACGAACAACTGTGTAATTATTTAATTTTTAATAATAATTTACATGGGAAATGTTAGGAAAAATTATAAATCTATGATACCTATATTTTTGCATACGAGATGTGTTCAAAAATAAAAGAAACTCTTACATTTGTTGCGTTGTGTAAATTCATTACACTCTCGAATTTACAACAACATCTTACTTAAGTATTTGCAAATTTTTCATTAGTTTTGAATAACAGAGTTATTCAATACTGTCTTTGATATTTGTTTGCGTAAATATTATCTCTCTACTAGACATTTCCAACTTTAATCTGATAAATTGAGAGAACTCTGCACTGTTCTTTAAATATCGCTTTTAATTGTCCTAGTCTTTTTAATATGATAGTAGCTCCTTTCAAGGGTTTGTGATTATTTAAACAAAAAAATTATTCCCGTAACTTTTGCCCACACCTCGTGTATATAAGTATAAATAAACTTTTTACTATAGCTTTTAATTAAAATGCAAAATAATTTAAGTCGTTAGTATTGCATAGTTTTACTAGCAAAAAAGAACAGCAGAATTAGAAAAAAACATCAGTTTGTAAGTGAAAACTAAAGATGGCATTTGAAAAGTCAAATTTAAAACTGATTTAGCATTGCTGAGAATAAATAAAATTTTATTCAAACAAAGGCGTACGGTTTTGAAAGAATTATACATTCTAGAACATGTACTTGTACTTGTTAACATTTTGCTAATATACATACATATGTGAAGATTTCCTTTGTAAAATTATTCTTTATTTGAACATACATATGCACAAACACGCTTTTAAAAGCATTTGTTTGTATAATTTGCACATTGAGTTGACATAATTAACATAAAGAGTGAAAATTTACATGAAATCACAAATATCAGCAGGAGACAAATGTCTAAATGTAAAGTTTAATTTAAAAAACAACTATTGAAGCCCCTTAAGCTAAAAGAATGTAAAATTCTAAACTAAGGCTTAGATTTTTTAAAAAGACGAAACAAGTGGGCAAGATGAAATGTCATAATTTGTTTCTACAAGCACGGTATTTCATATCAAAAGGAGATACTATTAATAAAACCTAACTTCTCTTCGTTTTGGCGAATACTTTACTATTAACATCATTATTGGCCAAAAACTCACACAACGCATCACAAAAATTAGATGTTTCAAGCCTCACAGTTCGTACAATGAATAGTTTTATGTCCAAAGAAGCTACTCTATTTTCCCTAACAAAATCTAATTTCACTTTATTTTAAATTGCCTCTCATGCCCCTTATCGCACCATAGCATAAAGCAATGTCGACCATATTTATATATTTCACAAAAATATATTTCTTATTGTCACTGAATAACTGTGAATAGCTTGATATATTTTGGGTTTTTTTTAGATTCTAAAAACGATATGACGAGTCGAGCAGTTTAAAAAAACGCCTCTTTCAATTAAACATCGGCATTACGAGCTAAACAAAAACCTTTAAATTCAACACGACAAAAAAACATTTGTTCCATGTTACACAAGAATTATAAAACAACAAATGTTATCACTCTTGTCGGTTGGCTAAATGATGTGCATTCAAAATGTGCCATCATGTGATGCAGTCTTTTACACTTGAGGGTTCATGGAACCAAGCATTTTAAATAATGAATATAGCAATGCAGTGGCTATTACTGGTGCTTAATATCGCGACTATTCATTTAACTATTTTCTTCTACAACTATATAGTGTGACTGAAGTGTGAGCTTAACGAAACGGTGTCAGATTTTATACATCCTGGAAAATAATTAAAATAATGTACGACTTGCTACTCGTGTACGACCCACTGCGGTTCGAGAACTAAGGCCACATTTCTATGTGGGAACCCTCTAATTATTTTAATCTATTATCCACGCTTGTAATAAAAGCGGATAAAGTTGTATACAAACTGTAGAAATTTCATGATTCTTCATTATACTGTTGTTGCATTGTACACTTTAGTTTTTATCTGCTTAGTTTTAATAAGCGAACCAATATATCCAAATCTGTTCACAAATGACGGAGCTCTGAAGTCTCTAACAATAAAAAAATACATATGCTCTTATTCGATAATACTTATGGTAAAAAAATAAAAAATGTGTTTTCCAAACATTTTTACAATTTTATCTGCAAGAAATTCAAAAAGTTAATTTGTGTTTAATTTCACTTAATGGCAAGAAAATGTCTAAAGTAGAAACTTCTCTTTGAGAGTTCACGGCAGGTTTTTTTCTCATTATGTTGCCAACTTTACAATCTCGAATAAAAAAAGTTTGACGGGAACTTCAAGCCAACGTACTACTTAATCCACCACAGAATTAGTGTCGTAGACGATGTAAATTTGGCCGACAGCGCCTTCTACTTACATGTAAGGTTCCAGCTTAAAGACGATCTTTTTTTTTTTTAATTAAAAATCTTAATCGTCTTAATATAAAAGTTTTTCTTTTATTTACAAAGAACATTAAAAGCTGGCTTGAGCAACCGGCGAAATACGTATAGATACCTGCTTTTCCAACCAACAAATAAATTGCATTTTTATTTGAAAATATTATGAGATATTAGCAAAATATAATAAATAATATTATAAAAATTCACTAAATAATTTTACAAATAAAAGTATTTATCATTTAAACTTTAGTAGTGTTTCGTTTTAAAGCTAAATTTTTTTAATGCAAATTTACATAAAACAGCATTTTATTTTTTTTTTTTTCAGATTATCCTAAACACATAGAACACAAGAATATTTTAAGGTAAGTCAATTAAATTAAATAAGGAAATATTCTTATTTCATTTGTTTTATAAAAAAAGTAAAGCTGTTCAAATATTAAATTAGGTTAAGTTACTACCTATATTTTATGATTGATTCATTATAGTTTTCAATATAGTATTTCTTTTATTGACATCTTTTAAACGCCACGGCGTATATATAAAGTTTTTTTGATGATGTTTATCAGATTCTTCCAAAAATTAATTTTTTTACTTTTATACCAGAAGCAGTGACAACATGGCATATGAATGTGTTATATTTCATTAACATAATATTTTTTAATATAGTGGATGTTATTCTTTTCAGAAAACTATTGAACATTTTGCATAAGATTAACACTGGTTTTATTTACCATTTCATTAAACAATTAACATTAACTATTAATTTTCTGCTTCAATTTTTGCATTTTGTTTTTTTTTTCATATAAAAACAGAAGATCCTAGTAAAAGATTTTATAAAAAAAATGTACTTTTATAGCATTCTTTATGCAACAAAGCAAAGATTCTGTGGTCTGTTGTCCCATTTCATGTTCAGTAACAACGCTGCACATACCTAGCAACCTAAGCGTATTCCACTGCAATTGGCTGTGAATTGTTCGTATTGTTCTCAAGTATATACGTTCCTATTGAAAAGAGAGACTTGCAATGTACAGCAGCGTACCAAGTGTCAATAAATGAATTTTGTGAGGTTAACGTGCGTGTATTCACTTCTTTCTTACATTTTTCAAAACAATTGCAGTTTGAAAATTTTGTTTGGTTACAAAACATTCAAAATTTTATTTAATTTTTACCTCTTTTTTTTATTTTATTTGTTGTAGTTTATTTTACTGTTGCTTTGGCAGCCACCTCACCGGAATTCTGGAAATAACCAAGTATTCATTCAGCAATTTTATTGCAATCTTGTGCTTAAATATCATTGTCATTTTTAGTTTAATATTTGTTGTTATTTGAATTCTTATTATTTAAAATAGAAGAGCTTAAAATTTCCTGAACATTCCTACACAGCATAGTTCCTGTGATGGGGAAAATAAATAACATTTTCTTTAGCTCCTTGAACTCTCTAATCCATACATGCAATTTAAGTTTATTAGTGTAAGAATTATTGTAAATTTTATTTTATCAATTGAAAACTTATTTTTAATATTATTTTGATAAAGTATTTAATGTTTAAATTATATGATAGATTTCCTTTCGAATAACGAATCATTTTGATTGTTTGACTAATGTTACAATATTGTTGTTGTTGTTTTGTATTCCTTTGTACTTAATGTACTATGATTTTGACGTTAAATTAAGTACAAAAGAAAGAAATAATAAAAACTTAACTAGACTTTGTTACTGCTTATTCCAATTGTAAATGTTGTTGTAATTGCTATTGTTAATATGTTGTTATTGTTATTTTAAGGCAGTAATCTGGAAGGAAACATAAATTGCGAGTACTTGTTTAACAGCAATTACAATATCAACAACAATAAGTTCTGATGCTGCTCATGATGATAAAACTGAAAATAATAGCGTTCATATTCTTTCTAAATACAAACTAATGGAGAACAGGATGTTTATTCTTTAAGACGAGAGTTTATGTCTTGTTGTTGCTTCTTAAACGATTCCTGCCTTTGTTGTTGATTTTGTAACTGTTGTTACTTTTTCATGAAAGATGTCTATCAATTGAAACTTTCTTGCAAGCTTTTGCGAAGAAAGTGAAAAATAAGTCCTACGATTTATAACAATAAAAACTCTGTACAAAAACTGGTGTTTATTTGTGTTTATATAGAAATTTTAATTTTTTTTTCTTTGCTTAACAAGTCATTTCCAATTGTTGCTTGGCGACAAAGTTGAAAATAACAAAACAAAAGTTTTAAACAAATGCTACGTCAAAATGAATGTAGTTATTTTTAAGATTTACTTTTTGTCTTCTAAACAGATTCTAAACATATTCTAAATTGTTAATAAAAATGACGAAGGGTATATGATTTCTGAAGACTACTGTCAAAACTTATAAGGATTTTAAGAGGAACAAAAACTTTTGAATTAATTAAAAATAAGTTTTTTTCGTCTTTTGAATTATAAGGCAAAGTTATTTTCTATATAAATTAAATACATTTTTTCTTAAAATTGTTCCTTAATAATTGCAAAAAAAAAAAAAAGAAAAACAAACAAACAAAACATTGAGACAAAGGTTCCGTTAGTATAAATATTTTAAGTTGAATATTAAATAATGGTTCTGCTTATTTTATTTATTAGAGGCTAATGGCTATGGTAGGTATGACGTTTCGCAATCCCAATAACCAAAAACGATATTTTACAATTTTTATCCCAGTTAGGTTTAATCTCAAAGCTTCGACAATGGCTTTTAACCGTAGGCTATTAAGTACTTTATATTTCGAGGATCAAAACAATTGTATATATCTATTCTCAAATATGGCTAAATATTTATGTATTTACCCACGCCAGCTGCGTTAAAATCTAAATACTTTTCCCACATAGAAAATAATAAAGTTAAAACAGTTATTCCTTATTTAATGCGGTAGTTAACTTCCAGAAAAAGTGTCTCGTTATGTAAATTTGCATTATATAAGTCATACATTTCATACAAATTTTGAGAGTTATGTTCCAATAGTTTTTTTATAAAAAAAAACATGGTAAATAACAGACGCAAATATATCCCAGCTCATAATTAAAATTCAGACTTTGTTATAAAATAAAAACAAAAAATAAACATAGTACATAAGATTATAAAATCCAAAAAGCTACATACATATTATAATATTTTAACACAAACTGAAAAAAATTAAAAGTTGTTTAACAAACTTTATAATTATTCAGGATCAGGATAAATCTGTTTCACTGTGTTAAGCATTTTATTTAATGAAAAGCGTTTTTGGGCGTGCAATAGTTCCAATAGAAGATATATCTTCTTCATAGTTTTCGCTACTGGACAGAAAACAAGACATAGATCCTTCTGATTCTTTCACTGTGTATATCATTGTGCTTGGCTTTTTTTAAAGATCCTTTTAAATTTTATAATCAGATGCTAGATTAATATCTAATTGTCTTTTTATTTTGCTGGATTTCTTCAGTAGAGAATCATTATTTGTAAAGAAAGATTTCTTTTTTTTAACCAAACTTAAGCCTTCTTCTATGAACTTCATAATAAATATGAATATCTACCTACCTAATGTTACAAGTGTGTATGTATTTATTCTTTTTTGATTTTTTAATTTTTTTTTTTTTTTTGTTTTTTGGTATTTTTAACTTTGCGTTACATAAGCAAAAGTAGTTGTAAAATTACCACGGTAAACGAGGGATACCTGTGTTTATAATTAGTATTCCAAATTGGCTAACATGGTAATACTATCCACCAAACAGCCAATTTTGACCTGTTTATAAAATGTTACAGTGATTTCAGTTATCTTTACATTGACGCTTTTGTTAATGATGGTAACAATAACAATAGTAATAATAATATTAATAATAATAATAAAAATAGTAGTAATAATAAAAATAATAATAATAATCATAATAATAATAATAATAATAATAATAACAATAATAATAATAATAAAAACTTGTATTTTCTGATGATTTCTTTAAAAGCTTTAAATAATGCCCACGGTGACCTATTGTCTTAAAAATTATGGTGCACACTTATACTTTGTACTTTTCTGTGCAAAGTATAGAGATCTATAACTCGGAAAATGTGGGTAGCCACCAATTTTTGGTTTTTTCTCTTCTACTTTACTAAGCAATATATGTTTTATGACATGGAAAAATTGGAGGCAGGCGTGGTGCTTTGGCCGCTGTCTGGAAGGACATGAACCTATCTGGTTTTGTATGCACAAGAGTTTTAATGGTATTTATATCACAGCCTTGATTAAAGAAAAATCTTATTTGGCGTTTTATAAGACTTTTCTTTCAACCGCTAATTTAATTCTACAGATAATTATCTAAGCCTATTGTTTCTTCAATGAGATTTCTGAATGTGCTTATTTGTTAAACCTTTTCTTAATTAAAAACATTGTAAAACATCTTGTTTCAACATCTTGCTTCATTTCACTTGAATACAGCATTCTTTATCATGCTTGAATTTTCATTAAAATTTTCAAATAAAAAAAAAAGGTTCTTAGTAAAATATTTCGTTATCTTAAAAACTTCATTGTAGGTTAACACGAAAGACTTTTGTTCATAAACTAAATTATAAATCATCGTATCACTGTGCAGTTTTTGAGTTTTTAATTTAAAGTTGTTTTATTCCTTTTCTATAACCCCTCCCTTTTTTCTACTTTAATGACTTCTTACCTTAATTAGAAATTTCTTTAGTTAAATTGTTTAAAATTTCCTTCAAGTTGTTGTCATACCTTTCGGTGAAGACCGTCGTCACTGGCTGTTTATTTAGTACGATTGGCGAGCGCTTTCGATGTAAAGACATCATTTTCAAGCCGCGTTTTGATTAGTACTGGTTAGATAGTGTAACGTGTTTGTTGCATAGATAGTGGTGGGTACAGGTAGTTTTGTCCGTTAGGATGGTGTCTATTTAAAAATGGTATTATGCAGGTAGATTGCCTTATATCTCTCATCTTTATTGAAGGTATATAATTTTAATATTTCTGTCTTTTATTATTAGGTAGGTAAGTGTGACCATCTGTGGGTGTTTTGCGTTTGTAAGTTTCTTTTAATAGTTTAAGTGTTGTAAAAATTGTGTCTGAGGTTGTATTTACCTGTTCGTTAATAATATCTCCGTTAAACGTTCGTGTTTTGTATATTTCCATGTTTTCAAGAATGTCCAGTCTTCGTCCTTTTTTACTAGGATGTATTAACGTCATACATTCATCTATTTCCCTTGGCTCGTGTTCATGTGTGTTAAGGTGTATTGCGAAGTTAGAGTCTTCTCTTATATACCTTCAATAAAGATGAGAGATATAAGGCAATCTACCTGCATAATACCATTTTTAAATAGACACCATCCTAACGGACAAAACTACCTGTACCCACCACTATCTATGCAACAAACACGTTACACTATCTAACCAGTACTAATCAAAACGCGGCTTGAAAATGATGTCTTTACATCGAAAGCGCTCGCCAATCGTACTAAATAAACAGCCAGTGACGACGGTCTTCACCGAAAGGTATGACAACAGTATTTTATTTACTGGCGGAATAAATCCAATTCCTTCAAGTTTTTTATTCTCACATACAACAAGCCTTACAAGAACATTTTACCTTCTTGTCGACCTTCAATAATTTTTCGACAATCAAAAAAAGAAGAGAAGAAGAAGAACAAGGAGAAAATAGAAAAGCAGGAAAAATATAATAATATAAAACCTTTTATAAATATATACAATTGTGTTGGTTAAACCAAGAAAAATACAAGAAAAAAGTAAAAAAAAATAGAGCAAAAACTAGTTTATTGTGTGGTCGGTTACTATGATAAAGAGCGGCAGTTAGAAGAACGAACGATTTTATAAGCTTGAACATTTACACGTAAAAAAAGTCGTTACTACTTTTATTACATTTTTTCCATTTCCTTAAATTATCAGGCTTAATTTACATATCAGCGTAAATTTAATAACAAAACGACGTTTTCTTCCACTGCTTTTATTCATTTTTACTTTTGCAATCTTACGCTAAATAATGGAATTAAGACGAGGTTCTAAGCTGATGAGATGTAAATATTTTAAAATTTCGTGAAGCTTTACAATTTTTTATGTGCTATTCAATACACATAATAATATTCAATAGGTTTATTAATTTCTAATATTTAATGTATAATATTTTCTAATTGCTTCAATAATCTCTTTTAAAATATTGTTCATTTTGCATGTCTGTTAAACGCAGTGATTTGATGATCGGCTACAACATAACTTAAAAGAGTCAAGGTCAAAACTAATATGTCATTTAAGTCTACATAACAAATTATTTAATTTTTAATCTCATTCTACAAAAAATAAGTCTTTTCTCATTTTTGAGAAAAACTAAAAACGAAACATTTAACTAAAAATCAAAGATTTCTATTATCTCTTCCAGACACTTGCCCAATTTGGGGTAAAGAAGTCTGTTTTGATAGAAAAAATATTTGGAGAGTTGAACGCAAGAAGTTTGCACAAAGAAAAGAGCCAGTAGATTAATGGTCTTAGTGGTGGAAGGCCAACCGACAGAGAATTTTAAGGGTGTTTACCCTGGTAATTTAAATCTGTTTCAATAGAATAAATAAAAAGCCAGTACAGTCTGTAGGTGTTTTGGTGATGAAAATGCTAATTTCGAAGGGGTTTTCCTTCTCAAATAAATAGCGGTATTCTTTAATATCGCATAAATCTAGTAAAGAAATTTTTAATTATTGGAAAGAAAAATACAAATTTAAGGATCTTTTTATAGACGTGCAGAAGTTTAGGTTGGCAACACTTTTTAACTAACTGTCAAGTGATTTATGATTGGTTTAATAATTCACTCTAAATAATAACACGCATTCACAGAGACGTCGTACAGTTCATATAGAAGAAGTCGTGGCTACTATAAAACGTAGCATAAAAAAAGACCCAAATTAGTCCATCCGTTATCTTCCACAGGAAGTGGATATGTGGCCATCCACTTTTACGGAAAGATATTTTTTGTGCGTGCTTAAAAACCTCAACACGTACAACAATTAAAGCCACATCCTGATTTTATAAACGAAGCTAACTTTTGGTTCAATGAATACGCTAATAAACAAAACTGCCGTTTTAGGCCTCTTGATAATCCTCAAATGTATATTAAGGACACCTTTTAGTCCACAACAATTTACTGTTTGGTGTGTGTAGTGGAAACATTCGTTCATACTTCCTTACATGATAACTGACTTTTTGGTTTATCATTTTAATAACCACAATGTACAGTAGCTGTGTTTTCAACAAGATGGCGCAACATGTCACACAGCTCGTACCACAATTGATTTAATGAAGGAAATGTTTGGCAACCGTATAACTTCACGTTTTCGACCCATGAATTGGCCTCCATGATCGTGCAATTGAATGCCGCTAGACTCTTTTCTGTGCATACATAACTTAACCAATTGAAGGATAACATTCTCTGCGTTATTACCGATAAACGGCAATAAATGTCGAAAAAGGAATAGAATTTTGTACTTTCATATTATCCTATGTTCAACCCAGCCGTGGTGGTCATATGTTAGAATTCATATTTAAAATTTTAATGTCAGATTAACTACCGCATAAAGTGAACTGCATGCCAATTTAAATAATTTATCTTTGGCTACTCTATTTCAAAAAATATTAAATCTTTATATTTTATATTTTAACACTAACGAATTTCTTTTAAATATTTACATATCCTGATTAAGAGCTAAGAGCAGGCGTGATAAATGCAACCTGCTAAGGAGCTACGGATCTTTTTAAATGTTTTTTTTTTCGAACTTACCAGACAAATTTTTTCTGGAGATGGCTAAGCTGTCACCAGATATTTTTTTACTACGCCAAAAATTATTTGCAAATATTTTTGTGTTTATTATTAAAATAAGAAAAAGAAATAAAAAACTATATTACAAAAGTTTTTCATATAAATAAATATATATACAGTAACATGATGCGTTTTCTACGAAAGACATTAAAAAATTATTTATTTCAAGCTGAAAAACCTTTTCTTAGCTTTTTAATTGCGATCTCATCCCTGACAAAAAATTGGTTTCCATTATTTATGATCTTACTATATCTCAAAATCAAAACACAAAGTGAGAAATATTCACAAATATGACTCAACACTAAGTTTTTTTTTTATTAAAATATATGTGTATGGAGATTCTGTAGAATTTGGAAGGGTATCGCAATAAGAAACTTTGAATTTTACTACAATCATTCTAAGTCTTATTATTATTTTTATATAGTTACGTTCAGTTTGAGTGCTTATCATACATAAATTATTATGCCTCACATTAAAGTGCATGTAAATTAAATGCGTTAAGGCCAGGACTTACTATCATACTCAGTCGTACGACCTGTCATAAATTGCATGTGTGCCCAAAAAGTATGATAGTGTGGATTAAAAGTGTATGTGTGTGACAGACTTTTTGACAGACCTGTACGATTTTATAATCATTTGAAATATTTCATAAAATGATTTTTTCTATGCGATCAAAGTTGATTTGTTTGAAGATTAGTAGAAAAAACAACAAAATATTAAAAGCATATGTTTTTCGCATCTTTTTTGTATAAAAGTGTGGCACCTATGACGTCATTTTGAAACGATTTTTAAAGTAGGACAGAATTCTGTCAGATTTTTGTGTGATTTAATCGTCCGATTGTTTATGATAGTAAATCCAGGGCCTTTATCTGCATTAATAAAAATTTCTAATGAATACTCATTTATCTATTTTTTATTATAATTATTTTTTTTTACTTTAAACTCAACTCAAACTTTTCTTCCAACATAAAATTTAAATAAAACTGTTTTATTCTTTAGTCTAATTGTGATTACATTGTGTACTTAAGTGTAACTACGTATAGTAATAAAGATTGTGTATTAATAGTATGAAGAAGACTTAAAGAGATGTTCTTTATCCAAGAAACAAACAGCTTCTAAACGCTTAAAATACAATCTAAATTTTGACATTTCCATTCTTTAATTATATTTTTTGCTTTTTAATTATAACATTAAATATATCACACTGCATATAAAGCAATTCACTAAGCAAATAATGCAAATGAGACGATTTCAATTTAAATGTTTATAAAGTCAAATAACTGAATTTTTTATGAAATATAAAGTTTCTTATGCAAAACTACTACAGAAAGAAAATAGAAAATAGTAAATTAAATACAGAGACTAACACACGTACAAAGTTTAAGTTGAATCTCATAAAGAGGACTAGTGACACGAAATGTAGATGCATTTGTACCCAAAACTTTATCCCGTTTATCTTTTTGATAGAGTGTAAGTTTATATAAATATTTATACAACATAAAACTTAAACACACACAGCATGAGCGAACGTTGTATGTATATGTATGTGTGTTTCTCAGACTATGTGTTTATGAGATTTCTAGAATTTCATTTTAAGTTTTTTGGAGATTTATTTTTTTTTACATTGTGTAAATACTCAAATATATGAAATAAAAAATTTCAACTAAAATAGACGGATAAAACAAGAAAAAGTGTCAACAATAATTTTTAATTAAGAACTTTAACGCTTGCTCACTCTATCTGACAAACCCCAATACATTTAGAATTACAAAGCAAACCAATTACACAACCACACAAAGCAAATCACTTACACAGACAGACATCTTAATTTACATAATTTTTTTTCCATGAAGTTGTATTAAAAAAGATTGTGAAAAAGGATCATCAACAAAGATGTAACGAGGCTTAAGTAAAAGAATTATGTTGGGAAACAGAAAAAAAAGACATGGTTGTTGTGTATGCACAGAATTTTAAATCACATGTACGACTACATGTCGAACACACCCACAGTGTTACCAACCCACACAATTCTTACCATCTTCTTTCTTTCTCATATTTATTTCTTTTTTTTTTCATACAAGAACTGACACTTTTGATTACATACAGCATTACACTACATTGTGACACTTCTACTTGTACGTGTGTACAATGTACATACATACGTTGCATGCACAGACTTGCAATTGTTTTAAAAAGCTGGATATTACGACTAAATGAACGAACATAAGGAAAAAAAGAAGATAAGCCAACGAAACAAAAAACCATGACTAAAGATGTGAGAAATATGTTGTACAAATTGGGGGTCTAAAGTGCAATAACTGCGTTGTAGAATCGTAAACACACATATGTATGTTTTACAAGACGCCTTTCAATGCTTAAATTTTCCTTTTCTTTTTTGTTTCTAATTTTTTTTTTTTTCAAAAAATTATCGAAATATTTCGCTTCTTTTATTGCATTTTATGAAGAAACAAAATTAGAAAACACGTTTTAACTTGTTTTCCGCTTATTTCACTTTTTTGTTTTATTCGCTTCACGAGTTAATTCAAAGATCTTTTCGTTACTTTTTTATTTTATGTATTGAAGCTTTAATATAATTAAACTTGCAATAAGAAGTTATATCTTAAGTCTAAAAAATATACTTACATTAACAATATAATACAATTATTTAAAGGGTCGCCAATGAAGAAGTAAGATGCTTCTGCCACTGAAACCAATTTACTTGTATTGTTTTTTTTTTTTTTTTAATTATTTTAAAATTTTTTTATTAAGAGAAAGAACACTAAGCAATAAAGCCTACTTATTAAAACAGGGTATGAAAACAAACCAAACTTTTCGCAAAACTTTCATACAAAGAAATTAGCTTTTTACAATTTTTAAAATTAATCCAAAACAAATACTTTTTGAATGACAAAGAAAGCACAGAAAGATATCAACTGTTCAGTCCTCCAAATTGTTTACTACAAGCCGTGCCTACAACCTTGTCGGCGTGCCATTTCTAATTTTCTTAAGATTTAAATTTAAAAAATTAATTCTTAAATATTTAATCCACAGTTCTAAAGGCAGTATACCGAGAAGATTTGTTGCTTCCACATTCGTATCTATATTTGCTCTATAAGATGACATATTTTTACGAAAAAAAAGTATTCTATACTTGAACCAAGAATTTATGGGACCTCCTCATGTTTTATTTTATTTAAATCCTTCCAATTTTAAATTTGGTGTTTTTTATTCCATATTAATTACTTTCTGCACCAACATCAAGGTTTTAAAAAAATATTTCATGTACTAAAATGGCTCTGTTACAGTCCTATTATATGTGTAAATAACGATCCAGTTACTCAGCAAACGTTTGCAAAATGTATTTTTTCCCGTTATTTTCTCTTGTGGCCGCATATATTTAAGTTCATATACCTTTTGTATGGGTTTTGAAAACCTTGCTTATCGCATTCATTGTCTTTTATAGCTTAGGAGATACTTAGCCTTTACAACTGAACATTCACTGCTTCCTGCTACCTTTGTCTAGCTTTTGCTTCTGATAGAGCCAAAACTCTTCCGACTTTTTTTTTTAATTTTTTTTTAGATTGATGGAAAGTTGTCTAGAGCGAAGAAAATAAAATCCTAAAATCTTTTCTTTAAAAAAAAAATAAGAAATTGAAATTTTTTTATTTTTTTAGCGGCACTGCATTTAATGTTTGTAAGTAATGCAAAAATTTATTCATTTATACTTCTATACATAATATTAAATAAAAAATAAATTGCCTTCCGAAATAGACCAATTTTTTAATAAAAATCAAATTTAAGTCAGTTTTTTTTTTTTCTCATGAATAAAATGGAATCAAAAGAAAAAAACAAGATTATATTTGTTTTGATATGTCCATTTTTACCACGCAGTTGGTATTTTACACCGATCTTTTTTAATGGTAAATACAACAACAAAAAACTAAAGGATCCAGTTTTTAAAAATTTCAGGAAATTGTGGATTTGCATTAGTCAATCGTTTTATTTTATGTTTTTCTGTTTATTCATTTACCGTATAAATTTATAAATATCCCTAAAACTACAAACACTTGTTACATTTAATTGGTAATAAAAAATTATTTAAACTAAATTTATTTTCTTCTCGCTTTTGTTAAAAATTTTTAAATTCGTAAAAATTGTCTTTGCCTTTTGAAGGAAGGAAAAATTTCTTAAAAATTGATGTATCACTACATTATTATTAAAACATGTTACTATAATGCCTAATCACCATGTACCAAGTTTTGGAAACATCCTCATCTTTGTTCATAATTTTGTCACCACGAAGACGAGGCAAAAGCTTTCAAATTGTACAAATAGATTGCGAAAATGGAAATCTATGTACGTACCTGTATAAACGATGCATAATTTGCTTACTGTATTAAATAGCACTATTAGCTACGTTTATTTTTATTTTATAGAAATACATAATTGAAGAATTTTAAAACGCTGTACTTTATTAAAGTGCAAAAATATAGTTAGTTTTTTATGCAAGATCGTTTCGAAATATTTTTATGGTTTGCAAACTGAATAAAACTCCCAGCATTATTACGTTTACCTATTAATACAGCAAATGAAATAGTGATGATTTAGATATTTGAAAACTTTACAACATGTTATAGAAGAAAAGTATAGTTTGAAAACATCTACACAAACACTTACGTACGTATGTAATGCTGACTCCATATTTCAATGCCTGTACGTTTTGTAAACTAAAAAGTTTTAGACACATATGAAAGCAAACGATACAGTGCTAAAAAAACATCAAATCAAAAAAAATTTGATGAAGAAATATTAGAAAACTAAAGAAACAACAACAAAAAAGCTTTAAGTTTGCCTCAAGCAGTTTGCTTAACAAAGTTTTAAAGGCAGACACAATTACAAACGTATGTTGGTAGAGCAAAAAATATCCCCTTTTTGTCTGTTCATTGTCATGAGGAGCCGTTCGAGGGAATATCTTCTCGTATTAATATATATATTTCTTTTAGTTTAATATATATACGTATATTATCTATGCACCGTATGTATTCGTATGTCTGCGAACAATTGTATGAATGTGTATATTTTTACCCTCGTTTTTATTGTATGCGGCGGCAACTTCCGTTTTAGTTTGCCTGCATTTTTGTTCCAGTTTTATATTCTTTTTATATCTATGTACTGTTTTATTTTGAAAAAAAAATTTCTTATTTTTTTTTTTCTTTTTTGTGAATTCATTTTCTATTGTAAACATTTAGTTTCCTTGGGTGATTTTCTTAAGATTTGTGCATTTTCTTTAACAAATTGTGTTTTTCTACTTGTAATTTCCTTTAAAGCAAGAAAATTAAGTAGAACATACAAGCAGACTACCGAATTCATACAAATAAAAATTCTAAAAACTCCTTTGAACTTATGTTTATTATGGCCATGTGAGCTGGATAGTGTTTGTATATTTTACACACTTAAATGTGCAAAAACAAGTTGAATAGAAATTTTAAATTAACTAAACAGCAAGAAGATTCTATTGTAGTTTGTAAATTAAGGACGACTTAAGAATGTTGAAAGTTAAAGAAGTATAAAATCAAAAGCATTAAAAGAAACAGCGCGCAACAAAGTAAATCAAACATGAAATGAAATTTTTCCCTTGTTGCTATTATTCTAGAAAAGATTTTAGAATTTTATTTGTGAATGTTTTTTCTTTGTTGAATTAAAAGTTTTTATTTTCATTTAATTGAATTGTAAAATTTCAATTAAAATCAATTTTTATCGTACTTATGATGTTATCGTTTAGGATTTTTTTAAACATTTGCCTAGAGAAAGTTAAACTAAATAAAATAAGTTTTATTTTAAACATTCTTTCCGCATGTTTAAATTTTTCAGTATAAGATAATTTTAAGCTAATAATTAAAAAGAAAACATTTAAAATAAAATTAATAAGCTTATTAATATTTAATCAATTAAAATGCAAATTTTATTCTTTTCAAGCTATTAAAGTAGTTTACTTTTATAAAGTTGCTTAAACATATTTTAAGAGGGAAAAATCAATGTATACCCGGATGCTAAATGCAACCCTTTTCCTGATATTCTTTCAAAATACATTGTTCTGGATTTCTTTGGAAAATATAAAATTAAAAAAACAAAAAATTAATTGATTAAAATTGTAGAATATTTATTTTGTACTAAGGGCCTTTCTTTTATCTAAAATGCATTAAAGCAAGTTGGAGCTATGTTAATTTAGATAGGTTTCCTAAAAGGAACAGGAACATTGGGTCCTATTACATGCAGATGTTTGCTTTATTACTAGAAAAGGCAACTTCTACTTCTACTTTTTATATATCAGAGCTAAACGAACTGAACAAATATAGTCTAAAGCTACGGAATATTTTAACTTAAGAAATTTAATATCAAAGTCAAGTAATCGTTATCGTTATTAAATATATTTTTACCTTAACGTAAAGCACGGTTTCATGTTCTTTTACCGATGCAGTTATACAAAACTCAAGTTGTCACTCTAAATTCAATTAATTTTTTACTGAAAATACAAATCGAATTTAAAAATTTAATTTTTCACTAAACAATAAAAAATTTTAATGTATGTAAAAAACTTGTAAATGAAAACTTTCATTTTATTATTAATATATATGAATTTATATATATATATATATATATATATATATATATATATATATATATATATATATATATATTTCTATTATAATGAACTTTTACTTCCATGTTATCAACTCACATTTAATGAGATGTACCGACACAACAGCTGCATTTTGAGCGACAACAATCGGTGCAAAACTTTAATAAATGTCATTAAATTTAATGAAGAATAAATTTTTGCAAGAACCTTGTTCGTAGATAACCATTTCTTAAGAACAACTTAAATAATTTGCATAATTAAATCGACAAACATTTTGGAAAACTACAAAAGAAAATCTTAATAAAAACGATAATGTGTAACTTCTTTTGAAAATTTGTAACCATGGCTTAAAGAAGCACAAAATTCTTATTAGTTTTACAGTCATAAACTGAAAAAACAAAAAACAAAGAAATTATCAAGTTTTTAAAGAATTTTAAGATAAAATCAAAGTAATGTTTGTGTAATTTAAAAACGAACAGATTCATGTTTTTTTTTAAATTAAAATTGCATTAACAGTTCACTTAATATTCCTCCAGAAACACTATTAAGAAAACAAGAATAACAACCAACCACTTTACCGCTGAACAATGAAGAAATATGTCTGAAATAGTAGTTATTCTCCAATTTCAAATAAACGTTAAAAAAAACATACACATAAATTTACAGATAGATAGATACTACTAAATACTATTATTATCATTATTATCATCCTTATTATTAACTATTATTATTGTTCTAGTACAACAACAACAACTGCATACACTTAAAATTACTTGTACTTAAATTTACCATAATTATCTTTTCTCAAGTGTTTATACGTATATATGTCTGCATATAAGAAATTGAAATAATGTTTGTATGTGTTTATGCTAGATATAAGTGCATGCATTAACATCGACATACACCAACCAACATTTAAAATTATTCTTTGATACTGCAAGGAAAAGGCACGATAGCTCGAAAAGAAACCAAAAAATTTTTGAAATTATACACGATAAATTCCTTTTAATGTTTCAAATTCCCATAATTTCTGGAGGAAACAAATCGTCTTAAATATCTGATAAGTTGTTTGCAAGAATAACAATAGTAAGTTGCCCCAACTTCTTTTCTTTCCACTGCTACAACTTTAGAACAATGAAGGCAAACAAACGAGGACAAAAAAAATGAATTTACTGTTCGTTTCGAACAATTTTACAAGAATGGCGGTTTGATAGCCGCTTAACTATGCAGGGTATTAATTTTAACTTACTTTTTTTAATTTTTTTTTCGTGCATAATTTGCTAACGTATAAAATAGCAGTAGTCGTAAATGAGTCAAAAGGTTAAATTTGGTACAAAGGATGAAGTGAAAAAAATGAGAAATAAAACATGCAACTTTTGAAATTTATTTGAAGTTTTAATTAAATTTTATTACATAAATGTAATAAAGTGTCAAGATGATGTCTTTAATATTATAAATTATGCATTTAATAAATTTAGTTACTGACGGTATTTTGATGGACTTTAAAAAGCAAAAATACAAGCTGCTGTAGCGCTCTAAATACAATAAAAACAAAGGATAACAAGAGTACACACTGACACAAAAAATATCATTCTTATCAAAAACTAAATAACTTGTCTTTAACTTATTTTGTTTAGAAGAGAAACATATTTTGGTTAGCCCAGAGGCAAAGCAAATTTTGCTTCAAACGTCTCTAGACTAAATGTACTTAAAGAAATATCGCCTTAATCTAAATTCGCTTTAACTAAATATTAGTTTTACTGCTTTAGTTTATACCTCAATAAAAGACACGTTCCTGATATTCAACTTAAGTAAACATTTTATTAGTGCTTTATAATGTTTCAGCCGTATGGCCTTCTAACGATTCAAACTCTCTCTAGTCTTTAAAAATAGTACCGCAACGATAAAATTCGCAGTTAATAATGAGTCTGGCCCCATCACTGGATTAAGCATAGCTTAATAGCTTGATAGCTTTTTTGTCTTGCTGTAAATTTTTAGGTGGTTTTACACGCAGCCTGACATCCAGTTAACTAGAATAATAATGATGATAAAGGGAAATTAAGCGTTCTCATCTATACAGGATGTACACCACTAAAGGCCGTTCACAACCGTATTATCGTATGGGTCTTATGTTCTAGACTCTTAAGATTAAATGGTTCTTTTTTTCTCCACCTTTCCAGCAAGTCATAGTCATATGTTCATTTTACAGAAAGCCTTGAAAGCTTTTCTTGCGACATATTTTGAATAGTCAATTAGAGTGAGTGTCCCATATCCAATCTTAATGTCAGCCGTAACCCGGCACTCATGTAGTTATAACTGATTGTTTCAAGGTTTTTTTAAGCCCAGCTGCCGATCCAGATTCCTGTATATGATTTTTGTATATGATTTGATTTTAAATTTTATCGCGGCTTTGACTCGCTGAAAAGTTTTTTAGTTTTTATTTTTAACCTCAAAAAGAAGATGTTCCGTAAAGCTCAATTTAAATTCAAACATTTGTAGGCGGCCACCATCTTTTAAACGATTTGTTATTTCTCATCGTTTGTTTTATATTCGCTTTACAATCCTTGGCCTTAATTTAATTTACAAACATTTGTTAATAAATTTCTTTTATCATTAAATTTATTTTATGTTTCAATGACTTTTTATTTGTATTCTGTTGAAATTTTCACAGAATACGCATTACATGCAACGCGCCGCTGGCTTTTCAGAAATTTTTTTCTGTAAATTAAGCAAGGATACGGAAGTGAGTCATTATAAATAATATATTGGAGTTTCTTTTAGTTAAACGACTGTATAAAGAAAGGAAGTTCTTATATTTTGTTCCAAGTCTTTATATTTTACACAGCTTCTTCTTTTATTTAACTTTTTTGTTGTTGTTTAAAGAAGACGTTGTAGCAAACACATAGAAGCCAATTCATGGCAAAGATTTTTTTTCATTTATTTTGCAGTCAATTATATTCGTTCATTTTTTTCCGCATGAAAAAGAGCGCAAATATTAAAAGAGGGATGGAGGAAGAATCGAAAAGCAGAAATGTGGGAGGGTGGTGTAAAGTTTGTTTAATAACAAGGTTTGTTTGTTAGCTGTTACTACTTACTATTTTATTGCAAAGCATTTATTAACCGTAAAACTTTATAAATTTTAAATGACCTGTATGCATTCTACAAAACTCTGGTAAATATTAAACTTAAATTATTGAATTTGATTTTTGTATTTTCTTTAGCATTTTCTTTCTTTAAACTTTGTCTTGTTGAAATGGTGCTTGAGGCAAACAAATTAACTTGCCAATAAAGAAACCATCCATCCAGTCAACCAGCTTACTAACTAACTAGGCGTGACCAAGTAAACAAATAAGATTTTCTAGATCATTAGAATTATGATTGTTCTACGGATTTCAAACAAGTGCAAACAGAAATATTTATTTATTATTTATGCATTCATTGCTTTTAGTGCGTGGCCAGATTTTTAAAGATTAAATTTGTAAAACAACAGTTTGTTTTCATTTTGTAGGGTTTCGTACAAAAGTATATAAACGTTACAGTATTTTTTTATCACAATACACAGTGGAATAGAATCAAAATATTTAAAAATAACATAGCCATTTGTAAGCAAGTTTACCATATTTAGACCTGAGCATAGCACAAGAGTATCTAATCTTAAGTTTTGAAGCTGGGTACAATTCCTTTTTCCATGGGTTGTAGGTAAAGATTTTAATTGAAGCTTCTACGACATGGTTGGAAGGGCAAATGAGACGACCATCTGTCTCCAAATTCTTTGTGTGGTATATTGTGTGTGTAGTTCTGTTAGGTTTGTTTTTGTTCAATATTAAGTTTTCGGATACGCGGCTGGTGAGAAGAGTTGGAACCGCCTGAGGAGAGAAATAATGAGCAAGGCCGAAACCTCGCTTGAGAATCTATCAACTGTAAATTTTTCTAATGCAAGGCAATTCTTTAATCTTTTTTTGATTTCTTAAGGAATTGATATATATATATATATATATATATATATATATATATATATATATATATATATATATATATATATATATATATGTGTGTGTGTGTGTGTGTGTGTGTGTGTGTGTGTGTGTGTGTGTGTGTGTTTACTTAAACCAAATTTCGTGTAAAATTTCCCGTCCTTGTAGAAGATGGCGTCCTTGTAGATATTTTAAATTTACGCTATAAGTTCTATAATCCCAAAACTGAAGTCGGATAAAAAAGTCTACTATAAAAAAGCTATTTGTGTTTACTCCGAATTGTTGCTGACAATATTTTATAAGACCTAGTCTATATGTGGGCTTTATGAGCAAAAGAGTAAACAATTTCCTTTATCTTAATGTTTTGTTATTTGATTTTCGTTGACCAACTACAAATGCAAGGAACATTTTATTTGTTTCACCTAATTTATAAAAATTGTTCGCATATTTAATATTTTTACTTTCCCTATATTTAACCATTTAAATCATAATAATTTGTAATTTTTGGAGAATATAAAAGAAAACAATTTCCTATCAAACAAAAGAAGATTCACCTGTCCTTAGGTATGAGTGTTACAATATGTAGTATTTTACTTTTATAAATTATAGTTCTTAAAAAAAGAAATATTCCTCAAAAAGGGTTAAAAATATAGCAGCTTTGATTTTAATACTTACGTTCCAAAATTTTTGGTGACCTAAACACGCTATAAATATCCACATGTGTTTAAAACTTTAAATTAAATGTTGTTCCTATATTGACGTTTATTTAGGATATATGTCTTTATTTTTTGCAACCGGAGTAGGCAGACATTTAGAATTCACACAAAATATGGTCGCTATAAAAATAAATTGTAAATTTAAATTTAAAAGATGCTTCCAAAAAATGACGAGTTTCAGGAAATAAGGCAATTTAGGCAGACGCGTAATATTTGTAAAGAAGATGTACTGCTATCTCTGCTTTAAAAATAAGTATTGCTAAGTATTGTATTACTAACTTGCTATGAAAAAAATAAAACAAATTTAAAAAATGTCTTAGTGTAACGTCATTTTCACAGGACCTTATTTTGAACTTAACCAAAGTATGCTTTACTGTGTCAGCAAGTTAGTAGAAATAAAATTACTTATTAAAGGGTGACCTTTACATGGTATGGAATAATTTGTGTTTGAGTCAAACTCACAGTTGGAAGATTTTTTTCTATTTAACTTGACAAATCGTAACGTTGAAACTGAGTTTGATTTTTAAGTTTTATAATTTTAAGCTAAATTGTGATAATTATATTTGAAGTATGATATTGGCTTTACTCCCTTTTTTCATTACTTTTACTTTTAGTGGTTCCCTGTTACACCAGTTTTATTACTGATAATATTTGCAGTAATTAAATACATAACTTCATAATAATTATTATATGAACGATTTAGGTGTACAACTATTTAGACAATTTTATTCATGCAAGAAACAAAATTAATTTCAAATTATTAAAAAAAAAACTTGGAAAAGTCTAAATCGCTACATCTGTCATCAGCATTTTTCGATACCGTATACAAATTCCACTTCCGAAATCAAATTGGGTTCTAGAAAGATAAAAAATTATCCATGTTTTTAATACTCACTAATGTATTTATCATATTTGTTCAGTTACCAAGCAAGTAAGATGTTTTAAAAATTCTACAAAACTCTCAAAGAAACATTTTAACTGCAATCCGATACATAAACAAATTTGCATGCAATTTTAAAATTAAATTTGTTCAAAATATAACAGTACATTTATTTTTCGATAAATTAAAACGGATAGAATATTTGCTGAATGGACGTTCGTTTAAATATACTCGTATAAGGTAAAGGAAATGTTTGTGTGAAAATTCATATTATTTGTATATAAATAAAATTAAGTGTAGATATGTATGTGTTCGTAAATAATGCAAAATACAAAATTTATAGAGAAAATGCATACAAGAAGATAGTTCGCGAGGCGAGATGTCGGTTAAATCTCTGTATGCCTGATTGCATGGTTGGTTTAATGGTTTGAGTTGTTTGTCTGTTGTGTTTGTCAATGTTGATCTGACTACAGGCAATTCTATGCATACAACACAATTTACGCACACATACATTACCGGAGGCAATCACGCACACAATTATATAAAAAATGCGTAATGAGCATTTTAATGCAAATATATTTTAATTTTAATTTAAAACAACAACGAAATGACCACAAGGCAAATATAAAAAAAAAAAACAAAAGAAAAATAATTTTACACGATAACCGAGCAGTATACAGATGAGTACAGCTAACATTTTTTTGCTCAACACAGGGTAACACAATTGTTCGTAAAAAATCTAAATATTTCATTTTAAAAATTTCATAGCTAAACATTTTTATTCAGAGGATTTGTAGCTGCTTTTAAGGTAGCAATTAACTCTATAACTTATGAACAAATTTGGCCAAAAATGTTGTTTTCTTAACCTGAAATAAAATAGTTACTTTTTAACAACTCTGTTGTTACGAACAGCAGCGTATTTCAAGCCTGGAACTTTAATTAATGTTGCAATAAAAAACCGCTTGTGTTGCATTAATTTTCTCGTAACCCTTTTTAAATATACAGCCACATGACTGTAACGAATAAATAAATAAATGTAATTAAACACCGAAAAGAAATAAAAGCAAAATAAGATTTAAATTAATGTGATTTTGTAATTTATGAGGTGTAAATAAAGAAATGATAAAAAGAATCACCAAAAAAAAAACTATTTAAGAATTATATAAAAATACAAGTCGATAAATAAGTGAATTTAAATTCGCAGAAGTATGTAAGGATAATAAATATGGACATAACAAACTAAAAGATATTAAGTTAAGAATCAAATGTCAATATGCATTGTTTTTAAGGGTTAAATTTTATTTAAATGGTATTTTGTGTTTTAAGCGGTATAGAGAAGAATTAATAAAACCTTGAGAATTTTTAAGATTTAATTACGCCCACTGTTTTAACTTCTCCAATTGCCATGCAACAGACGGCATAAAATTTCCCTTGACCCATTCGCCACAGTATTTTTTTTTTTTTTTGTTTCTTTTTACAAGATCTTAGCACCGCATCTAAATTTTCTTAAGAAGATTTCTAAAAATTTTTCAGGGGCAACAGCAATTAATGTTTATGCTAGAATGGTTCTGTTGAAGATGTGTACGTTGATGAACAAGTTTAGTTGTTGGTTGGATTGCCACAGTTCACGGATTTGTCTCTATACTTTTGTCGTAAAAACAGAATTTATTTTAAGTCTAATTGAGAGTTTCAAAATAGCTTTTAAGAGAGTTAAAAATTGATAACAATTCCAGAAGGAGACCCTTTTACAAGAACAGTACTTTAATTTGGATTACATCTTCATCAAAAGTTTATTATTTTTAATTCTGGAAGTCTTTACATTGATACCATTTATTGATCATAGATGTGGCCTTCAAATTTACGCCTCTTACAAATGATGAAATCACTAATGCGATGAAGGCACGGATCTGCTAGTAAAATATTTCCTAATTGATTGTTAAAACTATTTTTGCTTTTTTGTTTTTGTGACCTTACAGTTGAGCACACCTACTTAGAAGCAATACTATCATGGATTAATACTTCTCCATTCTAATGTTGGTGACAAAAATGCTCCTATTAAGTTTTTTGTCGAACAATGCTTAAATAGCATTGTTATGCCCCCAGCCATTTAAATGTTCTTTTGACATAGGGACAACATGCTAAGTATCACATCATGATTCGTTAAACAGCATATTTTGCTTTAAGCAAAAATTACATCAAACCCTTTATAAGATCTATCTGCAAAGGGCTAAATCACCAAAGGTCTATAGACTCCTCCAGAAAAATTCTAAGCCCACGCTTATTTTAACAAATGAACAAACTTTGCTTTCCCGGTTTTTGTAAATAACATGAAAATCTAGAAGCTAGTAAATTTAGATGACTATCGCTTTAGCGACAACTGAACAAATGTAATCGGTCAAGGCCAACCCGTTTCAAACACAATCTAACCAAATGGAAGCGCGTAAGTATTGGCTAGTTTTTATGATTTCGGCTGGTTAGTTTTTTGGTTTTGCTTCAGCGAAGTACCATGTTGTCACCAACAGCACCTTTCTATAGTTTCTTCTATTTCCAACTGACACGAAATTTATCGCATTTGTACAACGTTAAATAATTTGTCTCCTGATATTAAGAGCCGATGTCATTTTTACGTAAAACTATATATCGTACTTATTTTTTTTTAAATCTTTGTCACAGCAATATATCTTTTTTTATAGAAGTTTCCTCACTCATTTATGGATGTAGCTTGACATTTAGCATACGGGTACAAAGATTGAGTTTCATTTTTTACTCATAACTTTCTATCATTCTTTTTACTTAAAATTACTTTATGTAGAGCAATTTTTTTACTTTTCAACTTCTTTTTATGCTGGTTTTTTATATTGGTGGATCGGACGAATGTCATGAAAACAGATTTCCAAGGATACTGGGCTAAAGTAGCTAAGGCTCAGTTTGTTGTTGTTATGTTTGACACAAGAGAAACGATCTGATACATATAATCGCAAAAGTAAAGCTTTTTTAATCTTTATTTCAATGACGCATCCGATTTAGTATCAATATCTTGTCGAGCACCTAAAATGGATATTTACCGAAACTTTAACTAAAGTCTGAAAAATTTTACGAAATACGAGCTCCGAAAGTCAAACCCCACATATCTGAAAAACTTGGAAAAAACAGAAGTGAATTTACTTCCACCACTGTAAATCAATTAATGCAGAAATTAGCTAACAGAAGCTGAGCAATCTCAATTGTAAAAAGCCATAAGCCTCTCCTTTTTCCGATTCCATCTTTAGGATCTTATAATATAGAAATTACATTCAAAATTTATTTTTAAAATAGGTCAAATTAAAGGACTTCCGTATTCTTTTTCTAATTAATTTTGTACGAAATTCAGTATAAACATTCATTGAACATTGTATACACATACAGTTAGCTGAAACAAAAATAAAAAAATTTTATATGGAAAGCTATGATTGATTGCCCTTTTTAAACTAAAATATATTATAATAAAATAATTTTTAAACTATGATAAAAATATTAAAAGAAGTTAAAAAATATTATACGCAATATTTAGAAAAAACTGGAACAGGATATAGAAACATTTTAAATTTTAATTTTAGAACGTTTATAATTCGATAATTTTAAAATATAAACAGGAAGAGTAAAGAACTATTTTGTAGGTTTTGTGACCACATAGCGCCATACCCGCTTCAAAACTTAAGTTCAGGTACTTCTGTGCTATGCTCGTGTCAAATTTTAATTCCATTGGCCAAGACCTTTTACAAATGGATGAGCTATTTTCAAAATGTTTTGATTCTGCTCCACCATGCAGTGGTAGTTACAATTAAGACAACATGTATGTTTGCGAAATGAAAAAATATAAAATTATAAAAATATTTTAATAAAGATTTTTAAAATTGCTGTACAAAAATATCAAAGATTTTCCAGAATATTCATTACAGTAAAGCTTGAACAGATTTCTGTGATTCAGGAAATTCGCATGATTATTTTTAAAGTTTTGAATGTGTTTTTTCTTTTTACCTCTCATGCTGTACTTAAAAAAAAACAAATTCAAACAACTTTCTGTTAAGAAAGAGAGATGAAGGAAATATTGCGACGCATAAAATAATGTGAGTTCTGAATTATCAGGTGTCATGTAATAAAGTCCAATAACAGGTATATTTGATGGTATTCTATGTAAGAAAAATGTAATGTTCTTAAAAACTGGTTGGAAAAAAAACTTTGGTAAGCTAAGCCGGTCTTGGTTATACCAAAGAGGAAAAAAGTCTTGCGTTGGCTATGCAGAAAATCTGTAGTAAGAGATGTAGATTTTGCTTTAAGTGCGGACTTTAGGACCTGTGTCCATACTAAAAACAAAACAATTTCCATTGACATTATGACGTCTTTTCAATTATCCTCATTAACTTGACACACAAATAGCACACAAATTTTTATCAATAACAATATGAAGGACGATAATATTTTTAATTTATAATGTTAAAATCACTCATTTGATTATAACACTTGTAAGTACGGCTATTATTAAAAACTTAAATATTAATTAGTTCCACAAAAGACACCACATAATCACTTGATGCTGAAACAGCATCTGCTTTAAAAAGAAGAAAAAATTATTATAAAATTTATATAATTTACATCCTTTGTTGAATCGAATGCAGAATGTAAGAACAATTGTATGCGATGATAAATATAGAAAACTAAGAAAAATCTTTAGATTGTGATTGGGCTTCGACTACGCAAATTGATATTAATTCAATATTATTATTCCTTGTATTATTATTTATTAAATTAGTTGATGAAATAAATCAAATGTACGCAACCTAAGGAAAATAGACGTAAAGAATGCTGATGACGACCCAGAAAATGCTGCCTTAGATGCTGTTAGCATCTAACTCATATAGGTTTCTTTAAAAATTAACGTAAAAATTTTTAAATATTCCTTCTTTCTTAATTAACTTAAATATTAAAATATAGGCAAACTTAAGCTTAATTAATAATTAAAAATATAAATTTCACAGAAGTTGACAACTTTAAGTTACTTTTTTGGCGCCACGAATTCTTTTATACAACCGATATTATGCACCAACAATGTTTTGAACAACCACTTCAATTTAGTAATTTACAGTTATTGTATTTCTTCAAACAAAAATTTCATAATAAAACAAATATCCAGATAACTCTCTTGTGTTTTTATTGAATTTATTAAATTAAATATGATTTGTTTTGATTTTAGTAAATAATTCAATTAAAGTCTAAAATTTAAAGAGCGTTTTGATTGTAAAAACAAATATTTTTCAAAATTGAATTCCTTAAAGACTTCATATGTTGTGTGTCTTAAGTGATATATTTTCGTAAGATATATATACAAGAAGAGTAACAACAACAATAACAGGCAAATCAGTAGCCGGCAGCAACAACAATTTTAATATTTAAGTGTAAACTTACGCAACTATTAAATACTTGTATAAGTATAAGTCAATCATTTTAAATAAAAATAGTTGCAACAGGATATTTAAATTGTTATATATTCAATTAAAGCTACATAAATATTTAAGAGCTTTAAATTAGAAAAATAGTTTTGTCAGTTTCAAATTAAAGAGTTTTTCATTCAACATTATAAGTTCTGTGTTTTATAGATTTATACACATGAATTTTAAGTGATGTATGAATGCATTTCGTATTTGTTTGAAATTCCCAGAACTGTGCTAATAAATTGCTGCCGTCAATATACTTCAAGTATCATGTTTGTCATTTTATATAATATTTTAAATATAAGCTCGTGCAAGCAGGCACACATACACACATTTGCATCAAAAAATTGTTATATAAATTAATGAATTTTTTAAAGCGGCGGCATTTTTTTAAGTCACTTCGAATTAAATAATCCTAATAATAATAAACAGAAACAAAAATGAAGGCGCATTGAACTATCGATTGCAGTGATTCCAGCAATTCAATAGAATTTAAATGTAAATTTCGATCGATATCGAATGACATAATTTGCCCCCAGTTTTTAGGACGAAATTAGTTAAAAAATTACAAATATTTTCAGACAGAAAGGTTATTTAAATTATAAAAAAACAAGTAAAAGTGCATTCGGCTAAGCCGAATTTTTAATAGTGACAGAGATTTCAAAAATAAGAAACAAAAATTAATTAATTAAGTTTTAAATTAATTAAGTATTATATTATTGCTATTTTTCAATATTTTTGAAACTATGTCTGACCAATTGGCGCATTTAAACTTTCTCTAGCTTATTTAGAGCCTTACCAAAGTGGATTTCAACCTGAACACGGACGAACATCGATCAACTGACTTCGCTTTATATTGTCGGAAGAGTATATTGTAGAAAAAATTCAAACGGAATGTAAAACTTAGTTACACCTATTTTCCATCTCTGTCGAAGGGTATAGTTAATAAGTTTTAATACATTTAATAGTGCCTCTTAGTGTTAGCAAAAATCAGGGAATATATTAAAAAATTATAATCTAAATAAACTAACTGAACACCCAGATAATTATCAAAAAACGCAGCAGTATATCAAAAATATCAGCATTATTATAAACGAAAAAAACAAGAGTCAGTAAAAAATATTCGATAAAAAAATCAGTTATTATTTGGTGGTAGTCTATCATTCAAATACAAAACGTAAAATTCATGAATTAATAAAAATTCATGTAAACAATTATTATAAAATCAGAGTAGATTTTAATGTTTTAAATTTTCTAAGGCACTAGAAAATATTTATTTTAAAAGGTTAGTTTCCACTTAATTTTTCTAAGGAGAAATATAATATACAATAATAAATTTTCGCAGTATTATTACTAATTACCAAAGGTGTGAAATAAAGTTCCTTCTAACAAATAAACAAGTTAACATTACTCTGTTTTAAGAAACTTACTGGACAAAAATTACTAATATTTTATTAAACTAATTTATTTCATTTCATTTACATATAATGGTCAAAGTAATTTTTGTAGGCCGCGATTTACACTCGGTAGCTTACCTAATGAAGCAAATGCACTAATTGCACTAACACAGCATTTACCTATCATTTTTGTATCAGTTTGTTAAAAATGCAAACAAGAAATAAATTGAGCCAGAAAAATTCCCCCTTTTTCACCGCAGTTGAAAAGGGGCATTTATAAAAGTGTAAGATTTTATCTCCCTGGCATTTTAATAAAAACTTTATATCTTTCACAAAAATAGTGTCAATCGAGGTCATATTGACGCAGCTTGATCCTTGCAGTTAGATCAATCGATAAATTTCACAGATAAACTCACAGGAGTATTCAATAAGTTATCTTTAACCCGCAGAGTCATCTGCAATGTAGTTGTAAAAACCAAGACTATTTTTAATACAAAATAGACTAAGATTAAAGTGTGAAATATTTTTCTCAACAAATGTCAAGTATACTTTGAGATACAATTTTGTTTAGTGTAGACCTTATAATAGTCAAAACAGTATCATGAAATTAGCTACGACAATTATAATTAAACGACAAAAAAAAATTTTAGTTGTATTTGTTTTTAAAAAGAAAAGTATAAAATTAAATAAGCTTATCGCGCTATGCCAGATAATAATGAAATTTGTAATTCTTGTTTTGGATTAATTATAAATTCAAAAAATCAAATTCGTTATTCTACCGCGTGATCCAGTTATGAATATTTAAGATCTAGTGATCATTCAACACCAGCGGCGTCTACATTACCTACCGGTAGCCTATTGCCACCAAATTTTTATTTTTCCTAAAGCCTTTTAGAATCATCAAGAAAGAAAACTCTTCACCGCTTCATGGTTCCAATGCGCTTTGCCACAATTATTGTGTGTTATACATAGTTAGTTAAGCTTATGGCATCAATATAGTTAATAGAAGAAGTCAATATAAATTGCGAGTTAAAAAAAAAACCTAGAAATTTATTGATTTTTGAGCTTTCAGGATGTCCAAAAATCCTAGTATTCCGGAATCGGAACTTTAGAAATTTTCAATCTCTAGACTTAAAAAACATTAATTATGATTGGATTTTCCTTGTGCGTGTACGGTTAAACAAAATAGCTTTCTATTTTTTATTCCTTTGTTCCCTTAAACTGTCCTCATAAATAAATTAGTTTTAAATCCGAAAAGTAAAACTTTAAAATATACAAAAATGTATCTAAATATCAATACATATGAATTTAAATCTGCATGTTGATGTTGTTTTTTTTTTTTGACGTAAGTACAAGTATTTGAAATATTTTATAGCAGGAAAATTGAGGTGTATCAATCCATGTCAAACCTCAGTCATTTTATGTGGAATGTTTTAAATTCATTTTTTTTTTTTTGTGCTCGCTCTCTTTTTTTGTCACTTTAATGTCGTCGTTTTGGCTATACAAAATGGATTGTTTTTTTTTTTTTTTTTTTGAAATTTAAACATTCATAGATGAAATTCAAACATGTTTACATAGGACTTTAATATTTTGTATTTGTTGTAAAACTGTAACTGTTTGTTATTCATATAGTTTTTGTTTCAATATAAGTTGTCCTTTCATATTTTTGTTCCCTTATTTTATCTATATCAGCAATATTTTTCTATTGATGAAATTCTAAGCTAACCAACAACAGAAAGAGTTTTGAAAAACAAAACAACAACAAAAAACTGAAAGGTAAGCAAATATTGATTTATGCATATGGATTTGATTTTATTTGCAAGAGCAGTGTTTGGCTTTGTGACATTTTGTTTGTATTCGTATTCAAACACCATTAAATTTATGACTTTTTGATTCATCAGTATTGTGTCACACCGAAACAAAGTAACAGAAAAGTTAAACATGTAAAGAAATGCTGAAATTTGTTGTAGTTGATTTAACATATTTATAATCAATTCACATGTATTTAGCAATGGGAATTTTATTTTGTTGTACTTGTATTGATTAAAGTGATGATATTAAAGGGTATTATTTATTTACATAGCCATTCGTACGTATACACATTCATAAATTTATTTCTATGGTTATGCATTTTGTCAATGAAATCTAAGTTTTCTGCTATTTAGGTGTATTTTAAAAATGATTATAACGCAGATTGAAAAACTTCTAAAAATATTTCAGAGCGAAAATACTTATGTAAATATTTACTGAATATATCAAAAAATGTTAAAATCTGTTTTTGTGAAATTAATATTATAAAATATTATTTAAACCAATTCAAGTATTTAGTATTTTGATATAATTTAAAGTTTCTTAAAAAACTTATATTATAAGAAATCTCTGTCAAGATAAAATTTAAGAAATAAACATCGTTTAATGTCTATTATACACTGAATAGTGACTTTTCAAAATAAATTTCTAAGTTTGCCACTTTTCTAACGACTTCAGTTCGTCTGAATATTGCTTTTTCATGTTTGTGCCCGCAGAACACAGTGATTTTTTTTCTTTATTTGAAAGATTTTTTTTACAGATTGTTAAAAACAGTTCATAAAAATTAAGAAAACAATTAACAGGTGTCCACATACAACATACATGTCTTATGCGTGTATTGTGTGTGAACCGTAATAAGCAACACTTAAAATCTAAAAAACGACGTATCATTATAGCTCACACTAGTAATTTAAAAACTAAAGTGTTTCCTCATATGTGACGTAAATTAACCTATATGGGCCTATCTTTTGAATTGTAGATACAAAGTCTGAAAATTTTTTTATTTATTTATTTTTTTTTATTTACAAAAAAATAATAAATTAGGACGCATATTTAAAGAGTCTTCGCAGATAAGCCTAGAAGTGATCGACCAATAATGCTAGTGATATCAGAAACGAGAAGAAGGTATTGGTCGATTGAAAAATAAAAGTTCCACTGAAGAACAGATGCTATAAGATTTGATACTTTTTATGATAACGTTATTGTCCATTTGGTAAAAAAAATTGTGTTTGTCTCTTCACGAGAGTACTGTTATATATATTTTTTTTTTCTTACAAAAAATACTTATTAAGAAATTGCATTTTAGTTGAACACGTAGAAGTAAAAAAGCTATGGTATCAGTAAAATATGTAAATAAACCAAAATGGGAAAAAACATTTTTGTTATGATATTGCACCAACAATAGTCAAGTTTTTGCAACACCTCATAACATAATAAGAAACCTGTGATAAAAATGGAGGCAATAGTCGAAGAAAATGTTTAATTTTATTGATACCTTTTAAAAAGAAGCCATATAAACAATCAGACTAGATATTGCTTATATAAGTTATTGTTTTTGGTTTCGATGATAGCTTCTCTTGACTTACATCGAGCATTCTTAGAAATCGCACTATACGAGTTGTTATTAAATGGGATCTCATTAAACGAGTTCAAGATAAATTCAAGGGTACCGAAGGGTGCACCCTTTCTCCTGCCCTATTTCTTGTTTTTCTTAACGACCTTCTACGTCAGACTTTGAACCCTATCCCTTCTTTCGCAGATAACAACAGCAAATGCCATTCATTTTCATTTCCTTTTGGAAATTGGTGCTAAGCTACGGCTAACGCTCGTAAAACTCACTGCTGTGTGCTTTTGCACAGTCGTACAACCGAATGTGCTACCTCATCTGTAATTAATGGTATTATATATTAAGGAATCAAAATCAAGTTTATTTTTCATGTCGCAAAAAAGCATTCAAGTTCCTAGGTTTCTTCTTTCGATCTTGTGCAGGTCAATAATGTATATTTTTTATTTTCATTTGCATCTGTTGCAACGCTATATCCTAAATCAGTATTCTTCATAGTGTTTATTGATGGCAAGCTTCTTTATTTTATGAAACTGTACTCTTTGTAGCAATAGAATTATGTGTTCTCTATTTTTCATACTTTATTGAATTTTAGTAATGATAAAACATATATATATATATATATATATATATTTTTTAATTAAAAAACTAAACTTACTTTGTGCAAATTTAACTTATCTACTTTTTACATTTATTTCCTTGCAGATTAGTTAAAAAAATAAAATAAAACGAAATATCATAAAAAAAAAGGCACAAACAGCAGGTTATAAAAAAACAAAGTGAGTTCTAAAGCAAACATCCACACTTGGCTAAAATACATAGAACGGAAAATGTTATTAAACAAAAACCAATAAAAAATAAAAAATAGAAAACATACAAAAAATATTTAATAAATCATACGCATTCATATATACAGGAAAAATATGTTTTATTAACGATTTCCGTTTTGGCAAAAATAAAAAAAGCTGATTAATTTTTACATCTATAAAAGAGTATTGTTGATGATCACACAAATCAGGAAAATAATTTAGCATCAATATTAATGTGATACAAAATTAAAAAAATGGAATAAAAATTAAAATGCAATATAAATAGAAACCAAAAAAATATTTAATTTTAACTTCAAAGTTCAAAAAGAAGACTTCTGCAGTTTCACCGTAAAAGTGGTAAAAGACCATCGCTATACTAATTGGAGTTTTTCCTAGTGCTGCTGTAATTAAAGAACAATAAATATTGTGATCAAAAATGATCAAATGACTATAAAACTATACTCAGATAATAGTTTGATTTTTTATACATTAATTTGAATATAAAAAACCTGGTTGATGTGTAATGTAAGCTTTCAATTTCTTCTAAAAATTCAGTACTTAAAATTAAAATAATATACAACACATCTGTGTTAAGTTTCCTAGCAAACTGAGTTTAATTAAATTAATTATTTTATTAAAAAATAATGTTTTTCTGGAATTATTGAATTTTGTTTTGGACCTCAAAAACTGTCCTTATAAAACCCAACAAAAACAAATTGTTCTTTTGTGCTGCTTCCTTGATTGATAAATTTTTGAAGTAAAATATCAAACATTTCTTACTAGATTTAAAGACCACATTTTCCCTATTTTTCTGATGGACTAACACACTGTCGTCATTAAATTTGCCAAAAAAAAGGAACACATTTATCTAAGACTTTCAAACACATGTCTTAAAACAACACTGCGAAGCATTTTTAAATATCTAATAAATTAGCTGAATATCTAACAGTATAATCGTTTGTTGGCAATAATTATACTTAATTATTTTTATTATACAAAAGAAAATTTAAAGAACAAAAATTTATACTGAGACACTTAAACTATTTGAATATTTTTTAAAAGTTTAAGATAAAGATAAACAAAATTATGATCGAATAAACCAATTGAAATTCAACTAAACCTGTATTTATTTCATAGCAACATTGCCTAAATTTAGGAAGGTATTACGCCCCCAATTAATTAATAAATAAATTAAACGTTTATACAAACTTTTTACGTTTTCTTTTGATTTGATTTTCCTTTGCAAACACAACAAACATACGCCTCATTAAGTTTAACTTACTCTGTGACGTTTGTTTTTCTTCACTCAAGCAATAACAAAAAATTAAAGCAATAACAACAAAACACGTATGATCCGGATGCTGTAAGCATAAAAACAAACACAACAATTTCCTACTCTTTCCGTCTGTTGCTCTGGGCTAGAGGTTACAATAAGAATTATGCTCTGTTATATTAAGTGGACTGTAGTCCTCTTCTATTGTTGTTACTATTTTTCGTACATTTTATACAACTTCATCTTGAAGATGTGAATAAATGGTTTTTATGTATTATCGCGCTTTATTCATTTATATCAATTTTCAGTTAAACGCACGTTTCACTACAATAACGTGCCTTTATTTTTCTCAATACAAAAAGGAAATTTATGAAGCACTCATTTTTACAAGTCGTATATGGATGATGATGAACAATAATACAAGTAATAATAAAAACGACAAAGGAGGGCCAATTTAAGGTTAAAACACTAATAAAGAGTAGAAGAATAAGTTAAAGGATAGCAGTTGTACGAAGAATTATTAAGGATATACGTTAGCATAAAGAATATGTTTGTGTTTAAGTACAAATAAAGAAAAGTGGTCAAATTTTTATTTATTTGCCACAAGTATTCGAAGAGGATGTCAATAGGTATGCACATACACAATTAAAATTTACTGAACGCCATGCCGTTAATAAATAAAAATTTTACACAAGGACGATACTTAGATGTATAAACATATAAATAAACGAGGCAAGGCACTTACAACCCTTCAATAAATTCAAATCTATTAATAGTTACATCCAGATTTAATATCCGATTGAAAAAAGAATACATTTCTGATGTATTTTTTTAAAGCCACATTTTAAATTGAAAATTGTGTAATTTTTTTATTCTAAACATATATTAGATTTTTCCAAAATATTTTATAATTATACCGAATGAAAAATCAAAACTTTTAATTTCAAATGCTTAAGTCGATCATTTTAAAATATATACATACACCATTTTGTAGACATTGACTGGGTCTTTTAAATAGTGTATAATTTTCATAAACCCGACAAAAATTTAAGAAATGCCAAGCACTAGAAAAATTTGCAGATGTGAGGTACCCAAATTCAAGACCTAGCGCCAATATTGGGAAGTGTATGGTAGGCAGCTTAGACACTCCTCTGCTAAGCTTATGTCTTTTACAAATTGCTGAGTTATTTCCAAAATATTAAGATTCTGCCCCACTGTGCATTGTGAAAAAGGTCCCTAAATATTTTTTTCAAATATAAACAACATGGCTGGCCCAAGTGTTACTAACTGTGTGTAGAAGTTGTGTTTTACAGAAAGTATCATTTAATTTATGGAATCTCAATCATAATCCATATTTTTTATATTCTGCACTACATCTCTTGATGGGTGTAATACTTAATGGAATTCAAGTCACTTGTGTTTGAACATTTATTTTTATAACAGAGAGGTTAAACAAAAATATGTAATCTTTTAATCACCACAAACAATATATTTTAAAATGATTTTTCAAATTAAACGTTTATAGAATAATTCGTGTGCACCATCAGTGCAGCTTCGAATATTTATGAGAAATCAACAATAAATTAAATTACCACTTTAGCTTGTTGCTTGCAAAAGGGACTGAAACTCGTAAAAGACTTTTTAATGGACATGTGTAAAGAAAACTAAGAGAAAGTAACATTTTAGAGAGTAAACAAAAAGTTGTAGCATTAAATACAAATGAATGCAGTGGTAGTAAAGTAAAACATGTTTTAACTTAATAGCATGTTTACGATTTTTTTTTATTTTTTTGAGTCATAAAACTACTACTCGTACATTCTTGAAACGTTTATATATCAAATAAAAAAACACATTTGCATATATGTACTCGTTCATAAAATATTAAAAAGTAACAATAAACTACCAAACTGTGATCATCAAACATATAGTTATATATACCCAAACCTACATGAACAAGTACAAGAACAACTGAGCATATGTTATGGCCAATATAAGACTCATAAACCAAATGACTGAACGTATGATATGAATACACATTTAAATAAATAAACACATGCAAACGTACCAACTGCCATAAATCGACACAAGCATACATTTGCATGTAACTTTTTATTTTATAGTGTTTTACGAGTGTAACACAAATTAATACAATTTCATGCAAATATACTTCTACTTTAACAAAGATACTGCAACAAATACAATATTCATGTTATGGTCTGACATTAAATCATACATGTGTACGTAGATATGAATATTAATATTTATGTAAAAGTGTGAAAGTGCTTGTAGCTATCTGTCTCTGCAAGTATTTACCATTAAACACATATGTGTTAAATGTAGCTGTGTAGGTGAAAATGCATGCTTATTCTTAAGTGTTAGTGTTATAATTCATATATTTATACTTTTCATTTTAACCCTATTTGTAACTCAAATTTATATTAAAACCTTTGATTTAAAACCTGCAGTATATAAGTGTTCATAAAATATTTATAGTCCATGTAAGAATTAATAAGCAGTTTTAGAACTATGTATGAAATATTCGTGATTGGATTTTTAAGTGATAGATAGGAGGTTAAAACTATTACTTTTATTTTTAGATAAATATTTTTATATATTTACCAAAATTCTTTAAGTTGTAGTAATAAATATTAATATTTTAAATAAAATTTAGCTTGATCTAACTCAATTCCGATTTCTTATTTTTTGCTTATATTTGGTAGATTTAAAGATAATATACTTATGTTTTTATTTATTATTTAATTGTCTACGGAAATTAAAATCCTTGCAGATATTTTAGTTTAAAAATATCATAAAAATTAGCTTAAATTAACATACATACAATACTAAAACAAATTACAAGCAAAAAATTTAATACAAATACAAACAATTATGTTTTGGTTAACTAATATGTTATTTCTATTTGAGCTTAAAATCAATGAACTTATAACATTTATTAAAATTTTTAGAAACGCGTTAGCTAATTAACCTGAAAGACTTATACTGGTTAAGAGTTAAAATGTCGTAATTGTCGTTGTGCTAAATTTAAAGTAATTCCGTTAATAAGTAAAAGCGTAGAAACGTAAGTAATATTTTGCAACTCCTCAGAGTTGGTAGTCTAATAAGAGAAAGTATGGCTGAAGAGGCAGTTAAGTCCAATGGATTAGAGTTCAATCCACAGAGGCAAAAAAGCAGGAACTGTTTTTGAACAGATCTTGGAATACCTTAATATTTCTTTTAATATAGGACCTTAATTTATCGACCCATGCTTCGAAATAGGCCTGGTACGCTACATACATATAAAGGCTTTTGGTATTGTACCGATGATCAATCTCTTTAACCCAACTTTTTAACATTACAAATACGTCTGCATCTTTGTTTGCAGTCAAATTTATGTATGAAAAAAATTGAGTTTGGAGTCAAGTAAAAATCTAAGATCTAATCAATATATCAATTTCTTCCAGATGATAGTCATCGAAAACATCACGAAAGTTTGTTGTTTTTGTAGAAACCCGCGATGTATAATTTTTGAAAAATGTAAAAATTTCTCATACTAGTGCAACTCTCTCGAAACTCTTTCTGTAATTAGTTATCAATTTTGATGTATGAAAGCATAATTGTTCGAAGATAATTTTTTCAAATAATTAAGGTTTAGTATTTAATTTTGCAGTACCACATCAGACTTGGCTTAAAAAAAATAAAAAAGAAATTGAATCCTTCCAGATTTTGGGAAAATTAACATATTATACTAACGTTTTAAAAAAATTTCAAATACTATTATCTCTTTTTATCAAAATTTATCATCACAATTTATGAAAATATTGGTGAGGTTTTTTTCAGGCGCACAGTTGTACGAGAATTTAAATTTTTTTTATTCCTTGAAGATTTTTAATTATCCATAAATAGTATATTTATTGTTTAAGTTTAAGCGATATTGAATGGATACTTGAAGGATTCGGTGTAATCTGCATTTGAGTAAATTGTATAGAAAAAATCGACGAATAAATTTTTTATAACGATTTCATAACTGGGTTCGGTTAGTTGAAACTTTAAAGCGAAGGGAAATCCATCCGTTCCTTTTTGATTAACAAATTTGAAAAATGGGTTTAGATTATGTTTTAAATTAACTTTTAATTTGTATATAAAAATACCATAAACTATATTAAATAAAAAGTATGTACCGCGGCTTACAGAATACCTCAAATAACAGCAGCATCACCAGACTGTTTGAATTTTTTATTAAGTAGTTTATTTGTACTATTTTTAGTGTAAGAAAATTGTTTATTTTTCCAAGAAGGACCAACATTTTGCTGGGTTATTAGAATAGAATAGCATTGGAGAAGATGGCGACACATAAATACATGTTATGACAAATCGTTTATCCCTGTTTTTTATCAATACAGATATAAATTTAACATAAAAAACTAAGCTAGTTGCAAAAAGCTTAGACGTCTTTTAGAACTATTTAGACTTTTAGAAAAATTATTGGGTACCTATTTGTTACAAACTTAAGTTAATACAAAACAACTTTGAAACATTCTCGTTATCCTTACAAAAGTTTATGAGATCGAGATAAATGAGCTAAATTTATGATTTATATTTTTTTTATTTTTATTTTATAGCCAAACAAATCAATTTCTTTTTCCTTAGAACATCAATATTCCATGTTAGCAAATTTTTTAAAGGTAATTATTATGATTTGTCCTGAAAAAAGTAAGTTTGTCAAATTACATTTAGAAAAACCTAGTTAAAAAGGTTTACTGTTTTGCGATTAAGAAGTGGAAAATACCGATGAAGGAGGAGAAATATATACGTAGATAACATCACTACTGCTTAACAATTAAACACTACTTGACTCAAGCCCTTAGTAATATCCAAAGAAATCATCATTACAACTTCAAGTTGTTGATTATATTCCTGCTGAAAATGAAGTGTTTTGAATCCTTAAAATAATTTGCAATCTTGTTCTAAAAGTTTCTTCTAGATTTTAATAAAATCTATTACAAAAACAATAGTAAAGTATTGGTATGAGAAGTTTTGAGTCATAACAATTGAAAACTTATCAAAAAACTTTCCCTGAGGAATCGCCCAAAGATCCTAGCCTTTAAAAACAGTTTTTCAATTAAATGTATATCAATATAAATGTAAATTTTATTGTTGTAAACTTTTCTAAAAAATTATATGATCATTATTATTACTTGTTTTTGGCACTGAAAAAATGTTAAGGATATAGTTATAATCCTGTCGTCGTATTTTATTTACTCATATGACAAAAGTGACAGTTTTCAGAGACAATCCAGAACAGTTAGTTACATTCTTTCACTAGCACTCACTGCTTCATTGTATGCTTTTATTTATTAAAGTTTCAGATTTCCCAAAATATAAATAAATATAACAATATTTAACACAAAATATTGATTTTTAGTTAAGCTTAAGTTCATTATTATAAGTATTTAAAAATAAAGAAAATAGTAAATAATATTTAATAGAATTTTTTTAGATCGCTATATACGTATTCTAGTTAAGAGAAATCTGATTCCAGAAAAAAAATTTCTTCCAAAGAAATTATTGTTGGTTTTTAAACAATTATAATTAAATTAATAATATATCTTTTGCAAATTTAAATGGTTTTGAACATAATTAAATAATTTATTTGAATGTACTGCAGTTATTCTTTTGTTTTAAAGGTTAATAACTAATTATTTATCACTACAGTAAAAATATTTTTACAGCTTCCTTAATTATTTTAGTTTTATTTTTGGGCAAACTAGAGAACGGTTCACATGAAAAATAAAAACAAAATCAAAATCAAAATCCTGAAAGTTTTGTGAATTCTAAGTAACAATTTACCAGTCTAAAATGTGGCTGTAACAAAATATTCTTAAATATTTCTTATTCCATGTTTAAATAATTGAACAACGAAATACGTTTTCTACACTTACTCCGAAATATGCATGTTGTATGATCGATAGGTAAATAAAAATAAGTCATACGTATACGCAAGAGCTAAAAATACATACAACATCTAAAGAATACTTTAGTCAAAAAAGTGATTGATTCAACAACTCCATTATTGCTTTAAAGTGTATGAAATTTGTTTATAAAAAAAATAAATTTCAAATTATTTGCAATAAAAGGTTCAACTATAATTCAATGACTTCATAGATCTCTCCTTGTTAGACTATTTTTGTTTTTCTCCGCCTTTTAGAAATATCAGTACAGAGAGAATTAAAGAAAGTTCCGAGGTGGTTTACATGTTCTGCTGCTAAATTGTTGTTGTTGTTGCAGCATAGGTGTAACTCAGACCTCTTCATGCTGAAGAACTAGACCCCAATTTTCGCTAAGATTAATTTGCTTAGTCCCTTCTTTGAAAATTGTGAGAATATGGGTAACAAGTTTTTTAAGAAGTTTACATAATTTTGCATATTTCATGTATTTTGTAATTGTTGTAGTTTTTTATTTGTTTATTTTTAGTTACAGCACTTTATAATTTACGATAGTTATTCATCCCCTTCTCGCATGAAAATCTTGTTGCTTTTTTGTAGTACAACAAAATTTTATTAAGTTTTTAAATCAATATATAATAAAACGAGCATTGAAAACTTACGTGTTAAATATTAATTGCATGATGAATTAAATAAATATTACCTGAATCATATTTGCTGAAAATAAACTCGAAAAAAACATCGCATAAACTATAATTAGTTTTGAAAGGCTAAATAACAATAGTTTTAAAGTAATTGCTTTGCTCTTAATTTCCTGTACTATATTTAACTAAATTTAATGATGCATTGTTAACATCATTACCCGCATAAAGATATAAGTTTGCGTTTGTCATTCAAATATTTGTATTTGCATGCGTGCATTGTTTAATATCTGTTTACATTTTTACTTATTCACTGTATAATGATAGCAATTACGACAACAATAAGAACAATAAATTCAACATGTAGCGACTATTTTTAAGCGTCCACCTGCAACAGCCGCTTGTTTATAAACTGGTCAACCAAAAATGATCCTGCAGTCAAGGCAGTACACACATTCAAAAGGCTGTTATTTAACATACCCACAACTACGAACGTTAATCTACGTTAACATATATAAATGGTATTTAAAAAATATAATATCTGATTAATGGTGTTGGGCTATTTGTATGTGTTAATAAATATAACTTTAAAAAAGTTATTATTTTCGAATTCGTGCATATTTGTTTGTACTGCCATTAACATAGAAATTAAATGCACATGTGACGTTTTAATTTATTAAATTTCTCAAATTAATACAAACCAAATGAATATCTGTAGTCAAACAATAATAAAAAAAATAATTAGCAACATTTACATTTTACATTTTACATTTACTGTGGTACAGCAAAAAAACTCAAAGCTTACGTGAAGTTACATCTCTGTGGATGACATTCATTTATTTCGTTTGTTTAAAATTAGCTAAGCATACCTTTTTTGGGTAAAGTAAATATGCATTTACTGATGCCCGATATTGCTAGCTAAAAACCAGTTACCGATTACTTACTATAAAATAAAAAGAGTGTGTTCTAAAATGTGCTCAAAAATTAACTCCAGAACCAATTCGCTTTAAAATAAGTTTCAATACTATTGAGTTCTAAGAACGTAATGCTGATATATGTATAAATAGTAAAAAGCTAATGGACTTAATCAAAAGATTGAAAAAGACCTCAAAAGTGAAATAAAAAGGAACAATTGTGTATCTTCTTGCGAATAAATTTTGGACGTAATTTTAGAAAATGTGATCTTTCATGAATACTAAGGCTTTTTACTGAACTATATATTAATTTTAAATTCAAATTTGGAAACATTATAACATCCATATAATAAAAAAAAATATAGAAAAAAACAGTAGAGTAAGTTATCTGCTGCGTTATTTAACTTACACCTATTATAAGCACTTTTGTGTTATTTTTTAATTGCTACATTAGAATAATATCAAGTCTGATTGCACTGAACTTTCTTACGATTATATCGCTTGTATTTCATCTGAAAATTTTGACAGATACCGGTATAATTGTTAATTAAAAACATCAAAATTGTATTATAAGTTTCCCAAAACATCAATCATCGGTTTCGGATTTTAAAAAGAATTGGTTGAAAATATTGAATTAAATTCAATCATTTTTTCCATTCCTGTTCAGTTACGTATTAAACACATTCACCAAGCAACTACTGACTGAAAAATTTTATAAATAGAATAAATATGTTTATATAAGTGTAATTATTTTGAAACCAGCAAAGCAAGAAGGCGAAAGGTTGTTGTCTTGACTGATTTTTCCGCTGCAGTCTAATTAAACTAATGTTGTGAAAACATTCGCCACAGCAGGCTACAAGAGCACACGGCAGCAAATGCTGCTAGCTACATTTGCCGCAATATAGCCAGCTACCCATGGCGAAATAATACTAGGTGGTCTCGATAGCGAATTCATTGATTTTCGCCGAAACGTTAAGTTTCAGACACCATATAAAAAATATTATACTCAATTTTTTATATATGGAGTTTGACATTTCAGGTTTTGAGCAAAATTAATGAATTCGCCATTGCGACCACCTGGTATTGATTCGCCTTGCAGCTACCCAATTATTTTGAACGCAGCAGCTACACCAAGGCGAATACATTACCAGGTGCAGCGCAGGCGAATTCAGTATTTTTTGCTGGTATACACGACTCTCAAACTCCATATATAAAAAATATACACAAATTTTTTATATATGGAGCTTGACAGTTGTGTACGCCAGCAAAATATACTGAATTCGCCTACGCTGCCACCTGATAATCATTTCGCCTTGAGCTACACAATAAAAATATGATTTCATTGTATTTCAGTGATGTCAGTTAATTATTCTTTTAGCGTTTTTAATAAAAGGAGTTCTGGTTTATGATTTATTAAATACTTATAGTATTGTGTAAGAGGATAATAGAAGACTAAAACAATATTTTTTTAAGAGCACACCGATTTTTCGTTTGGCTTGTCTTAAAATTAAAAACATATTGAAGTATTTCTCAGAAGCAATAAATAGTACTGTCACTCCAAAAAAAAACGAAGTTACTAAAAACAACAAAATATTGAAAGCTATACAGTTCTATGATATCCACCAAAACCAAAAATTTCTCATTGAAAACTACAAATACAAGGATATTAAACCCCATCCACAAACATTTGTTATTTTAGCGTGGATGATGAGTGCTTTATTTAAAATTTTTGGAAAACTTGACGAATATGTTATAAAACTTTTTATAAATTTTTTTATGACGATATTGTAAAATTATTGTCACCAATATTATCATTTCAGCAAATGTTGTATTTTTCTTTATAAATAAAAATAAAAAGTTTTAACTAAAACAAAACTTCAAAAGAATGTTATTTTAGTAGCGGTACCATCTAAGAGTTTAAAAATATTTTTCTGTGATCTTGTCATTTAGACTTTTCCCTTTGTATTTCTTATACCATGCAGGCCACATTTGAATTTAAATGAAAACAACAAATTAACAATTTCATGCAAAATACATTCTCCTTTATGAATTTTACTTTTTAATTTAACAGTTTACCAACTGCATTCAAACCATATTCGCCTCATTAAATGTATATTCAAAAACTTGCACGTACCAACAATTACATACGTATTTTCGTACTATTTTGCCTGGATTACCAACTACGCACATAGAATTGTGAAAATGTATGCAGGTATTGAATAGGCCAAGAAATGTTGTAAATTACATTCTACACTAACTAAAATGAAAAGCCTATAAAGGCTTAAAAGAGAAAAATGCAATTTGTTTTCCTTTACGGAAGACAGCTGGGTCATTTAAAACAAGACCAAGTAGAAACAACAAATACAGTAGCAATGTTACATAATAGCAAAACCAAAGTATAAAAACCGAATTCAGAAAATGTTCTAAGATTTATGAGAAACATTTTTCATATGTGGTGTCCATTGAAAACACATTTAAAATCGAATAATTTTTCATTGCTTCAAATGACCATACGTTTGCATATGAAAATTTTTTAAAATGGAATTTACAAACAAACAAGTAATAGTGCTATATTTGGCAATACCGAAAATTATATACCCTTCACTATATATGTATAACCACATTTACCATACTGCAGATTTCCTATTTCGTACTTTAAAAAAAATTGGCTTAAAAAATTCTTTCCTACCCTAAAGATTTCTATTCGAAATTCTTTTTTCTTTTTTTCGAAAATTCTAAGTTTTGTTTAGGGTTGCAGTCCTAGCATAATAAATGAAAACGTTGCTGTATCAGATAAACGCTACCAAATTTTTCAACCTTTTTTATTTTTTATCATAAAACACAACAAACGGCAGCAAATGAGATATAAAAAAATTAAGTCGTGGTGTTTTGCCAGCTACCTCCAAGGACATGGAAATTTGTTGCTGATTTTTAAAACCCAAATATTTGAAACTATCTTTGGTCGGTTGGCAAAGTTATTTTCAACATGAACACGGACGGATAGACCGACAGAAAGACATCGCTGAATCCACTTCGCTATGCTCAGAATATATATACTTTATGGGTTCAGAAATGCATGTTCTAGAAATTTCAAACTGGATGAAAAACATGGATGTACTATGTTCTACCTTTCTCCATGTCTTTATTTGAGATAGTTAATCGAAGATCCGTTACCACAGTCTGTATATGTTTTTACAAAGAGCAGTTTTGATTATTAAAATTAAAAATGTTGTAAAAGGAATAAACACCTTTCAACTTTTGGTGATTTTTAGTTTTTGTGCATGTATTAGCCTTAAATTTCGCCTTAAGTGTCAGCCAAATCTAATGTATCTATACTTACCCTCTTCTGCGGTTGTTTTAGAAGCCAATGCCTCTGCACAATATCTGACTTTCCCACTTTTCTTTTCTACTAGAAGAACATCTGGACTTGACCCGTATTCCAATCTATTGATTGTAATGACAATTTTCTCAAGTCCACAGTAAATTACGAAGGACGTCAACTTAGATTACATTAGTAATTTATACGAAATCCGGTAAGCGACCGATCAGTTTGCATACATCCTTTAGTTTCTGCTTCCTCAAAGAAATGTAGTCACTTCCGAGTAATAGAGTTTTTGTAATCAGTCAATAGGGCCGTTGTGATACCAAAATTTCTGGTAACGCTCTCGATAAAAAACTTTGCCTACTATAACAGCTTAAGAAACAAGGCTTTATTTGTCAAACTCGTGGCATCTTGGAAACATCCTTTAATTTATAAATTTATTTTTTAAAATTTATTTTTATATCAGACATATTTGTCCATACTCTATGTGAGTTCAATATATCTGTCTACAACGTTTAAAAAACTAAGGCCATAAAATGTATTTGTTACTATAAAAAGCAAAATACTTAATCGAATTACTAGCAGGCATACCTGAATCAAAGCTTCAATGCTATGTTAAAATAATAAAAATAGGTTGTTAAAAAATAAATATAACTTTCCTGATAACTTTATAAAGAATGATAATAAAAAATAATTTTATAAGAACAACAACAATTAAGAATTATTTGAACGATTATTTTTTGTATTTTTTATATAACGCATTGTCAAAATAAAAAATTGTCATTGCGTCGCCACCGCGTAACTTTTGTATGCTACATAAAATTGCACGGGCATGATAACTTTTGATAGCAGAAAAACGTTTTCCGTTATTGTTCGGTATTGTACAAATGTAAGAGTTTTGATTGTAACTGTTCTCAAAGAAATTATTATTTAATGATTAAGAATGCAACAGATGAAGTAACCTAAAAAAAAGTTTACCGAATAAAACGTAAATTTAAAATTTACAGAGTTTTTTAGAAAGGTGCCACAGCTTTTAATATTGTTGTTGCTTAGAAGACACAAGTGAAATCAAGCCACTCCAGTTAGTGGCGTTAAAGGATTATTTTTTTGGTGTAAAATATCTTAAGCAGCCATAATAGACTAGAATAGTTTGGATAAAGAATTGAATTATTATTATTTTAAAGATAATAGTCTCTGTTACTTATTATTCCCTTCACCACTGGCAAAAGATGGTTTATCTTAGTTTGTCATTGTGTTTTTAATTTCTACAATATCCATTTCTTATATATAGCGAAGTCGATTAAGCGTTGTTCGCCTGTCCGTCTGTGTCTCCGGGTTCAAGTTGAAATAAACTTTGTCAAGGCACTAGATGAGGTAGGGACAATTTAAATACGCCAATTCGTCAGATATAGTTTCGAAAATGTATCCTTAACAAATCAACAAGATCGGTCCATGTCTTCCGAAGCAACGGACAATACACCATACCTGTTTTAAATTTATCCATATATTTCATTAAAACTTTCATTTGCATTCCTGCAAATTAATATGAAAGGAGCCTTTTTCATTTACTGTGCTTGGACTACAAACAAAAAATGGAATTAAAAAAAAACCTTTTTTTTAAACAGAAAAACTTTAAAGTAGGAATGAATTTTTTAACGAAGAGTTGTATATTAACTATTCAATTAGAAATCTGAAAACACTGTTACCGATGCCCAAATAAAAATATAATTGTTACTGGTCCGAATATCTGTACCGTTATAAGTAACGGTTGCCAACCGTTATGTCTATTCAAACATAAAAGAGTGAATAAAGTAGAAGAAGTTGAAGTACGATGGATGATTAAATATTCTTTTTAACAATTACTTTTTTCTACTATTGTAAATGTTATTTTGTAAATCCTATTATTGTGGTAAAAATGTTAACATAAAAATTTTTGTAATTGTATGGGTTGTATTTATGTTCTTTACTACTGTTTAAGTTATTTCAGTAGGTACCAATTATCTATAAAATTCTTAAATGTTTGTAAGAGGAAGTTTTTGATAAACGGGCACATACAAATACAAGCCCAGATACGCACATATAATGAAAAAAAGACAATGCTTCTTTTTTGATATTTTATGTTTATGCGATTCGGCATACAAATACGAAAAGAAATTCATGCAGTTAACAGGCATTAACCTTAATTTGTTTCAATTGTAAAAATGCATTTGTATGCACTTGATTGCACATTAACACTTGCATTTACATATCTCAACAAACGCATTTTTAAGACTTTTTGGTTTTCTTGCTTAATTTTCTCATTCTTTCAGTCATCATGATATTCTGCCTTGAGTTGTTGTTGCTCAAAATCGGTATTGAAATTATCATTAACAAATATTGTTCTTGTGGTGTACATTGATTTTATCGGAAACATTAAAGTTTAAGTTTATGTGATTTTAAGGAAGTAAGAAAAAACTTAAATCTTACAACAAAGGAATTTGATAAATTAAACGAACAAGTAAATACACTTGAATGCATCCATAAATTGAAGATTATTTCGACAACAGATTTTATTTCTTTAAATTTTATTTTGTTTAACTTTTTTAAGTGTTTCAAAAGTTTTTTAACTTACTTTTTTAAGTAAATTGATTGAGTATTTAAATGGACTATAAATTTATGTATTTGTCCAATACGCTAAAGTATTCTTAATAATGAAAAAGGAGGTGTTATTTTTTATTTCTAAAATATAAGGAACCTTCAGCAATTTTTTTCTACGATATATCGTGATATACTACTTTTTGAGCTGTAGAGTATGAAAGTAAAGTAAAGTAAGATATGTGCTTAAGCCATTTAAATTTTGTTAATGAATTAGACAACTAAGCCCTATAGGGTTACACTAATCCCCTTTAGGGTTACAGTTATAAGAAACTGATTTTAGAGATTTTTAACAGAAATAATTGAAAGTGGGACTTTTCTCCTAAATTTAGAGCCGTCTTCACTTGCTTTGAATTGAAACCAAAAAGTGGAAGGAATTATAGAAACACGTCACTGCGAACACAGGGCATACAAAAGTTACGATGTCCTCCTCCCACGTCCTGCATCCACTATCTTGCGCTGAACACTCGGCATTTGGCGAAACTTTCTGTTTTTAACATTTTGCTGTTCATTAGTGCTCCAAGAAAATTTCGCTATCACTAAGTTACTTCCTGCACTTTTTCTCAGATCGTGTAGTAATTCGATACTAGTCCATCCAAGTTCCTTAAGAATGCAGCCTATCATCTGCTAAGAAATCGTAAACTTTTTTTAGGCAGTAAAATACCTAAAATTATTTTAATATTATTTGGGAATTGTTTCATAAAACTGTGTGACATCATTCAATACATAGCGAATACGAGTTATCTGCTGCCTAACGCAAATAAAAATTTTATTTAATAAAAAAGGTTGTTTTAACATTTTAATCGTCTGTCTGAAATTGTTCAGCCGTTTGGTCATATATGTACATCAAATTAACTTAACAATTATAACACTCTTTATTTCATAATTTTAAATATTTCTACTTCTTAATATACCAGACAAAGAAGTAGACATTCTGTCTAATTTTCAAACGTTTTTATATTACGTTTCAAACGATAGGGCCATGTACGTTAAATTATATCAATTATGGGTACACCCTTTCATTTTCAAATTCAAATTTTATACTTGCTATTGTAACGGACTTAGCATTAAGCGTTCTTCGTAAATTTAAACCGTCTATTTGAACCTGTTCAACAGTTTGCCCATATACATCAAAGTACATCAGCTATTGTAGCACCCTTTATTTTAAATTTTTAATACTTTCACTTCTTAATATAACAGGCAATTTTGGACATTCTGTCTTATTTACAAGTGTTTCTATATAACGGTCCAAAAGATAGGCCCATTAGGTCAAATCGTGTTAAATATGGGAATAACTCATAACATTAAAGTAAAATTGTTTACTTTTTAACATCTGCCTTAGCAATATATGTAAGCAAGGAGCTTGTCAAATTTCTACAACGGTTCAAAAGTTCGGCCATATACATTAAATTACACCAACTATTGGGACACCCTTTAATTTCCAAATCAAAATTTTATACTTTTCATTTTAGCGGAGTTAGCAATACAGGCCCGTAGTAAATTTTTAAGCATCTGTCTACAATCGTTCAAAAGTGTGGCATTTACATCAAAATAAATGAACTATTGGAGCACCCTCTAATTTATAATTTTAAATATTAATACTTGTTACACTAACAGTTAGCAATCGATACTCTCTTCAATTTGTAAGCGTTTTATATTACGGTTCAAGAGATAGGCCTATATAGCTTAATTCACGTCACCTATGGGGGCGACTTTTAATTTTTAGGTATATTTTTGTAGTACATTATGCTATTGGGAGCTATATTGAAACGATACGGTATCCACTTTTTGCTTTAAAACAAATAATTCACTTATATATTATATTATGCTTATATCCCATAACATTTTCAAATTAAAATGCAATTTATTTATTGGTTGGAAAAGCCGATATCTACACGTACTTCACTGTTTGCTTAGGCCAGCTTATTGGCAAATCTTTATCCGAATTAAAAAAAAAACATTTTTCTTTTAGTATAGAAACCTCAAAATCAATATAAAAGTTATTTAAGAAGCCTAAAAAAATACTAAAGCTTCAGCAAAAATTACCGACAATGAAACCACGTTTTTATTTTTCCTTACATTTCTTTCTGAGTTAAAAATTAAAACAACATAGTATTTTTTTAATTTCTCAAGAAAAATAAAACAACAAAAGTAATGCCAACAGTTTTGCTGATACCTTTAAAATACGCCTCTGTGTTTTTTAGTTTTTAATATGAAAATATGAAATACGTAACAATTTTTGCTTTTCAGACGCCTTATATTTAAAATATTATAAATTAAAGTTTTGTTTCTTTAATTCGCCTGATTTTTACCAGCTAATTTTATTTGAGTAATTAAAGAATCGTATTTGTTACACCCAATTTTATAAGCATAATAAATTCAAATCCTTATTTTATAAAAATTATTGTTAAAAAACATTTAATAGTTGTAAAAATCATAAAGTAAAATGCTAAACAAAACACTTACTTGTCATAAATTCTCGGCTATAAATTTCTATTTTTTATTATGTTTTTTTTCAGTTTCAGTTGTACATTTTACTTCTATTGTTTTTTTGTTTTTTTTTTTTTTTTTTTTTTTTTTGGTAGCACATTATTCTTTACAATTTTTCTTCTTACGGAAAAACAAATAAAAATAAATACTTATGTGAAAAGCATTCTACCATGATTACGTTTTTCTTCTTTTGTTTTTATGGCTTAAATGTTTTTGCTGCAAAAAAACTGGAAATAAACCAACATTTTAGGAGCGATGAAAAATAAGTAAACAGAATAAAATAACAACATTCCCTAAACCACAATTTTGCAGAGACGAAAAATTTTGAAAAATACAACTATTAAATTATTATTTTTATTTTTTTCTATTTTATTTTGATATATTTTGTTTTACTGTTTTTACTTTGTGCTTTCGAATGATAACTGCGAAAATATTTATTGTAATAAAAATATTTTTGAAAAAAAAACTCTTGCTGCTATTAATAAAACGAGTTAGTAGGCAAATATTTTCTTAAGAAATATTCAAAGTATTTATTTAATATCTCCATGCGGAGAAAACAAAACTTTTGGTGCAACAAAATTTGTAGCCAGGTTTGTCAGTTGCAGTGCTATTAAAAGTGAAAGAAATAGTTTACACAACTGTATAGAAATATATGGATATTTATAAATCAAAAGGTATTTTTGCATAAGCTTAAACAATTTCTTGCTTTAAATTTAATATGCTTTACGATTGTTACTTACAACCTTTTTATACACGACATTTATAATTCTTTTTAAATTGAATTGATTTGAGGCACCTTTATATAGCAATTCTTATAAAAAAAAACTGAACCAGAAATATAAAGTTTTGTTACAACTTTACGTCTTGCAATTTCTTCCAGTTTTTGCTCTTCTCAGAAGAGCATTGTTTCTTCAGTTTAAATATAATCTTCTTAGATAATCTATGCAATTGTACTATTTTTCTGTTGTTTGATTAATTTTGGAGGTGTATTAGCCCTCCCCAGACAGGTTTTTCTGCTACAGTGTCCAATGGCCATTTCATTGATTATTGAGATTAGCTCCTCAGGGAACAATTAACCTTAATTAAAAGTTTAATGGACAACGCAAGCATTCCAGCTTACACAAAGGGAAAAACCCAAGGCAGGATGGTTAAAGGGATCACATTTTCAATCACTTAAAGACTTCTTTAAAGGCCGGAAAATTAATGAAAAAGTCACATATATATATTTCACCATAACTCTACAAGAGTTAATTAGATTTTAATAAATTGAAAATCAGAATAAATGAAATAAAAATTACCTTCCAGTAATTCTGATAGTTTTTGATTCGCTTAACAGTTTTTGAATTATTTAGAAATAGTATTTAAATTATTCAAAAATTACGGGCGAAAAAATTTTTTTTTAAATAAAAAGATTTGTTTTTTTAAAAATGCATAAAAAATTTGCCCACTTTTAAATTATAATTGATTGTGCTGTGTGTGCTCTATTTTTCACTTATAAAAATTAAATTTCTTTAAAGTGGATTGAATAGCAGCATAATCTTTTGATGTTTTACCAAAAATTATGACAACATTTACTTCAAATTACCACAAATGGAAACAAAGGATGTTCGCATGATACTCGTAATGTAAAATAATAGCAAAATAAACTAAAGCTTAAATAATACTAACTTTTATATTCTATGGTATTCCATCATAAACCAACTTCTTTTATACTTCTTTGCTATATTTTGAAATTTGGTGATGTTTAAGTATTTTATTGTCAAGTGCATAATTATGAATAATAAAATATTTGTATTGAGATATTGATTGCGTTTTTATCATCACATATACCCTTCACCACCGGTAGAAAAAAGTGTATCTAAGTTTCTTATGAATAGCGAAGTCGATTGAGCGATGGCCGATCGAGTTTAGGTTGAAATCAACTTTGTCAAGGCGCTAGATGAGCAAGGAAAAACTAAAATACACCAATCAATCAGAATCGGTTTCGAAAATGTTGACCTTTAATTTATAAAGAAAGTGGTAGATTACGTTTTTACACTTTATGTACAGAATCCTAAACACTTAAAAAAATTAAAGTAAATGGAATGAATTGCTCGTAAAAAGCAAACTCACCATTGTAATCTCCCAATGATTATTTCGCCTAGGATGTAATTTTACAACAATCTCCAAACACATTTAATTTTACATTTTTAAATAATTGCTCATTCCATTATATTTTTTAAACATTAATAATTATTTGATTTTATGTGAAAAATACGATTTGCATTGACAAATAATATTAATTAGCATCTAGTTCCTTAAATGGTCTGCATAAGTTTTTTACGGTCTAATTTATAAAAATTCCTATTTTAGATTTAAAGTTAACAATATTTATCAAGCACATTTTGTTTACTAAACCAGTTAAAGAAATTTTATATTCAAAAATATTTAATAACAGTTCTGTAGCTAATCTTCACTTTAAGCAACTTAGTTTTTACTATTAAAAATAAATTTTCAATTAAACCCGAAAAACGAATATAGTTTTCCTTTTATATATATTTAACATAAGCAAAGGAACTTTTTAATTAGAAATAGATGGTTACTGCATTAAATATGTTTTGTTTTAGCCATAGATAAAATTAAGAGCTTTCGAATAACGAGTTCTATAACAAGCTGTTTACGTCTTACATACTTAACTATTCAAATAAAATTATTTTAATTCATTTTTATTTAATGGAATAAATCTTTAACCTGGTAGCTCTATATAAAATAAAACATTGTCCGGGGCCCAAAATAAGTAATTTTAAGAAAAAATTTGTTTTTATCATTCTTATTTTTGTTGGTTTTTTTAGTTTCTTAACTTCTTGCTGTTTAGACCTGAATTTTTTTGTTATAAATAAAATACCTTTTATTTACAATTTTTCCCGACGTTTCGTAGATCTTTTGTCTACTTTTTCAAGGGATCGTCTATTTAAATAATAAAACAATTATTACAATAAATTTTTTACAAGAAGAACAACAAATTACTTACAAAATTGTGGGATTTTACATTTAAACAAAAATTTAAAACATTTGGACTTTTAAAAATTATTTAAAAACAAAACAAAAAACAAAAATAATAAACACATCTTAAAATTTAATATCACAGTTTATTTAAAAATTATTGCTTAAAACCACTCTGTAGCTTACTTGGTTTTAAGCAATAGTTTTTAAATAAACTGTGATATTAAATTTTAAGATGTGTTTATTATTTTTGTTTTTTGTTTTGTTTTTAAATAATTTTTAAAAGTCCAAATGTTTTAAATTTTTGTTTAAATGTAAAATCCCACAATTTTGTAAGTAATTTGTTGTTCTTCTTGTAAAAAATTTATTGTAATAATTGTTTTATTATTTAAATAGACGATCCCTTGAAAAAGTAGACAAAAGATCTACGAAACGTCGGGAAAAATTGTAAATAAAAGGTATTTTATTTATAACAAAAAAATTCAGGTCTAAACAGCAAGAAGTTAAGAAACTAAAAAAACCAACAACAAAGTAAGTGACCAAATGAATACACAAAACATTCTTATTTTTGTTTTTTTTTTTTTTTTTTTGTTAAACAAAAATTGCTACTTTTTGTAATTAAAACATTCTGTTATATGTATATATTTCGGGATACTTACTAATACTAAATAAAGTGCTAGATTTTATTTTTTGAATGCTTGAAAATCTTACTGGTTATTAATGGATTAACAATTTTTTGTGATATATATCGCGCTTCATAGGTATTTTGAATAAGATCTTCTCTGATACACACATTGTACCATTCCGCCACAAAGCTTTTGAAATATTACAAAATATTTATAAACACTTTGTGGATACGTTAATTTGAAACTATGGGTTATCAACGATTTCGTCGTTTTACATTTCTTCTTAAAGAATCACATGTAGAAATAAAAGTAATGTTAAACCTACGATTGCTTTAAAAATTTATACATCAAAATCTTCATTAATATACATAACGATTTTTTATGCTTTTGTTTTAGCTAATAAATTTGTTTTTTATTCTATTTTAGGAAAAATCTTGATGGAAATAGTATGATGCGGCTCCTTACATATTTACTTTTATGCACGTGAGTCAAAATATTTTTCTTTTAACTATTAACACAAATTATTAACTAATTGACAAATTCACAAGCTCCCGTTGTATGGTATATCGTCTATGAAAAAACCTTTCGTATGTATTATTGTAAAGTAAATTTTAGTTAATTACTTGTCTAAAAACAAAGTTAAATAGAATCAGGCTTGTTTTAACGATAAACCCCTTAACATGGTAACAGGGCGCTTGTAAAGTTAACAAATATTTTCTATTCGTAACTACTTAATTCAAAACTCTTTCTAAAATGAACAAAAAGGTTCCTTTTTTGTACCAATTCGCCGATGACTGCACCTTGTTAGACTCGCCTTTCAAAGTTCTACAATTTTTTTATTTTCTAAATGTCTATAAATCTGAGTTGCAATATCTGTATCTGCATTAAAATAAATTTTTTAATTTTCTGTCTTTTAAAAAAGGCAAAACAATAAAATTTTGCAGCGCAATAAATCGTTTTGTTTATTAATCATACAAACTTTCTTTAGAGAATTTCTTTTTATAAGTAGCATTAACAAAAAATATTTAAGAAATTGTAATTAAATTTGTTAAAAATATTTCTCGATAACTTAAAATATATTATAAATTAAACGCCTGAGTATTTTATCAAATTGGCTAATTAACTAAGAATTTCATTAGCATTATATGAATACTAATGCTAATACCTTTTTATACCCTTCACCACAGGTGGAAAAAGGGTATATTTAAATTTGTCTTTCCGTTTGTAATTTCTACAATATAAATTTCCGTCCCCATAAAGTATTTATATTCTAAGATCTTATGTATAGCAAAGTCAATCGAGCAGTGACCGTCTGTCCGTCCGAGATGGGGCTGAAATCAACTTTGCCAAGATACTAGATAAGCTACAGAAATTTTAAATACGCCAATTGATCAGACGTAATTTCGAAAATTTTGCTATTGAAAATTAGAACGACTTTTGTCGTTTCAGGCATCGAAAAAAAACCACGCCTGCCTGTCATTATTCCATTTCAATTGAAACAAATCAATATATGGGGCGATAGAAAATCAACAAATAAGAAAACCCGTTAAGTGAAAAAATTGGCATTCGCCCATATTTTCATAGTTATGGGCCTCTGAAACTCTCATAGAAAAGTACGATTGTGCGCTCTATATATTTTAAGATATCAGGTCAATATGGGTATCATTTGAAAGTCTTTGAAGAGATATAAAATGCTTAACCCATTAAGAGCCGATGACATTTTTATATGAAATAATCAACCTTATTACGGTTGCCGTTGTCGTATCAAAAATCGTACGTTTTTTAAATGGTATTACGCACGTCGTTTTCGTCAAACATATTACTCATAAAATAAATCTAACTCAAAAATTGGTAATATGTATATCGCAATCGAGTGTTAATTTTTTTCAAATATTGTCGTTGAAATTTATGTGCACAACAAATGATTTTTTCTGTGTTAACTTTTAAAATGAACGCTAACAAAAGAAAGTTTGCTTTGAAATCTTTACATTATGCTCAATATTATTTTTTTTTTTTTTTGTTGTGCATTCTGTTTTCCATTTTAAGTATAAAAATAACAATCGTTAAACAGTTCAATCTGCTAGAGGCTTTGGTTCCAATATCAATAAAATTGACACAAAAGAAAAGTGAAAAAATAGCAAAAAAAATTAAAGAAAGAAGATTATAGAGAACAGCTTCTAAAGCTTGCGTTCAATGAAATCTAATTTAAAAAAACCTAAAATTGAATTAGAAGAATTGAAGGGCAGATTTTTTTAGTAATTAAAATGCATTTTATTTTACACTATTTAATTTAAAGTTTTTCTTATTTCAATAGTGATTGATTCCTTCAAATATAAAATTTCATGATATTCGCATGAAATATTTATTACTTAAAACTACAAAATGAAATATATTACTGCGGGGAAAGCATATCCATACGACCATTTCACTACTGCTCATAAAGCTCATTAGTGGATTTTACCCAAATTTTGTATTCAAAATCAGAAAGTCTTATATCTATTGACAAGTTGATTAAATGAGAACTATATTAAATCAACAAAGCAAAAAACAATAAAAACTCAATAGGTTTTATATACAAAAAACATTCAATAACTATTTTTATTTTCATGAGAATATCATGAAATATTTATATTTAAAGGAACCAAGCACGATTAGTGTAAATTATTATAAAAAAAATTCCGAATAATAAATTTTCATATTGTTTTTCTTACTTCTATATATTTTATCACATCTTTTTTCTTATTTCGTTTTTTATTATTATTTTTAACTTTTAAATTTTCACATAGAAAGCTACTGCAAAAAAAATCTCGAATGCCGTTTTCAACAACCATTAAAAGGCCGAATATATGTTAACTGTTTTCTTTTTTTTTTCTGGTTTACTTTTGAATTCTCTGTCACCTTAATATTTGTTTTATTATTATTTTTTTATTAGAGTTACTTCGCTAAACTAGATTTACATATGGTGAAGGTTATTAGATTCGTCATAGCCGAATATAGCACTCTAACTTGTTACCATTACCATTATTCATAAACAATATAAAGGGTTCATTGATAATTGGTTTAAAAGAAAAGTCCAAGCATCGCCATTAATAAACGTCACTCCTTGTCTTTGTAAGCTAAATGAACGCCTTAAAGTAAAGTAGGACATCATAGCCAAATGGCGTTTTTATTAAAAAAAATTTTGAAAAATGTATACGTTTTAACATTTTTAGAAAAAAAGAGACACTAAATAACCATATTTTTGTGTTAGGGTAAGTAATTAGATCAGACATCAAGTTTTACACCCACCTCAAATAAAACTTTTAAGCTTCACTTAAGTTCGTATAATAAATAAATGAGGGGTACTAGTTTTAACTACCTTTTTTATAGAAAACCATCTAGAACCGATTAAACGCTTAAAGACGTCAATAAAAAATAGGCTTCTCAGGTAGATAAAAAGCGATAAGTACCGTGCAAAAAAATAATATCGCCAGGTGTCACTAAAGTAAACTAAAATGTGGGGGATGGTAGAATTAAGTATTAAAAATAAGTATTAAAAAATACTTGTTAAGATAAGTAAAAATCTTTAGAAATTTTCTGTCACAATATTTCCGTTATTTTAGTTCCTGAGTAAACTGCAGATCAAAAAATTATAAATTACTGAAGTCTTGCAGTCTTGATGAAATGTTAGCAACTAACGGGTTCAATATATATTAAGAATTCTCAAGGAGTTCTTAGTAACACATTTCTAAATATTAGTACCGCATCCACTCTTTAGAATGTGTGTTTTACTTTTTTATATTTGTTCTTTATTTTTAACAAAAAATACTAACATCTGATCAATGATGGATAGTCTATTTAACTGTAGTTTGTTTCAAATTATAGGCAAACATTTTCTCTATTAGATGTGTCGGTTCAACTTAAAATATATTTTATTTTTGACTATAGTATCAAAAAAGTTAATAGCAAGTTTAAAAATAAAGTACTTTTTAAAAGAAAACGGATTTAATTTGTTTCTCTGATTATGGGCCATTGTTTTTGAAAGCCTATTAAAATTAACAGTTGAAAATTTTGAAATGTTTTAAATCAAATTTAATTATAAAAATATGTTATTAAAATTAATTAAAATTTTCTAAAACAAAAATGTATCATTATTATAAACGAATAAGTTTTGCTTTAAACAACAACAAATGTCTTCCTGTTATGCGTGTTTATGTGAATATCATTTTTTATGTATTTGATTTTTAATTTGCGTATTTGATATATAATTAGACACATACATATACATATATTTTATGGGAAAATGTGGTTGTATGTGAGTATGAGACATTTTTTACATGTGAAAAAAAAAACATTTGACAAAATGTTTAAGTAAACATTATATTTACTTACTTAAGCATTTAAAATATTCATATACATATTAACAACATCCAAATATATATAAATTTTAAAATAAATAGTTCTTTGTATGTATTATATGTTAAAAATGATAATAAAACAAGCAAATAACCACATAAAACAATAAATCAAATTTTTATATATATTTTTTAATAGTTTTCAGCAGCATGTGGTGCGATATTGAAAATAAAATAAAAAAATTGGCACTCTAACACATATTTTATATTCGAGCAATTAGTATTGAATTAAGTAACTGCATAAATATTTAACATTTCCTTTGTACTTGCACAAGTTAACATGCAAAAAAGCTAATAAATTTATACAAGAACTAATTTAATATTAATTTAAATTTATTATATTTTATCAACACTTTTTTCTGAATGAACTTTCGGTGAAATTTTGAATAAAAAAGACACATCTCATTTGGCAAGCGTGAGTTAAACGTATACAAGAAAGTTTTATTTTTAATTTTTTATTTATTTATTATTTATTTTTTTTTTTTAAGTATTAAGCGTTTGCCGGTAACGGAGCAAAACGTAGAATAATATATGTACAAATCAAATCTTTATTTTTAAATTGTATTTTTTTTTTAAAATTAATAAATCTCTCCGTGGTTTTACATTCTCACTTATCGTTGTTATTACTAAACATTTCTTTGAACTCGTTTGATAATATCACATCTATTACAGCTTGATTAGTTAGATACCTGAGAAAAAATCGATAGAATATCTTACTGATGCCAAACAATTTACAATATGAAACCTTTTCTTATTTTTATTTTTTTATTTTTTGTTACTAAAGGTTTGAATGGTTTATTTTAATACGTTAGTAAAGCCAGTTTTCATGTTCTGAAGCAAAATGTTTAGTGTAAATGCCCTTGATTTCCATTGCAGACTTGCTTATTTGAAGCTATTTAAAAAGACTTATATCCCCAATTGCTTAGATTGTTACATTCTTGCAGCATCTTTTATGGCCGATTCAATTGTAACGGTATATCTTCAACGTGTCAATAGTACACCGCCGACCTTTTTAATGACTTCACACGAATTATGCAAGAAAAATGTCCACTTGTGTAAAACTCTATTATCTCAGTAGTCCAAAATTGAATTTTAGATCAAAAGCTCTTACACCAGAAAGCACACGCTTTAGTAGACATGCAACCTTGCATATTCTGTTCCATTTTGGATTAGGGTGTTATTTTAAGGAGTATTCACTGGTAAAATAAAGGGAAAAATTGAAGAACAATTTGGCCAACATTATTCATACACGCCCTAATCTTCACAGAGTTATTACAAGTTATTTTTTTTTTTTTTTTTATAAAACAGTAAAAAATTTCCTTAATTCATCTTTATATTCCTTCTAAATTTTGCATTTGTACACAACATTTTTGCAAGTGGCTATAAAAATTTTAACAATCATCATAATATTTGAATAGTGGCAGTTACGTATTTTTACACACATCTGTGTATGTAAAAAAATGGAAAACGAAAACAATATTAGGGTATTTTTGGTCGGCTTTAATTTAGTAAATTAAGTAACTTTAAAAAAAGTATCTATTGTGTTTTTTGGTTTTTAATTTAAACTATTATTGCCGTTTTTATTAGCGCATTTAAGCCAACAATTAGCGGTTGTTATGAAATCAACTTAATTTATGTACTTGCGGTCAAATAATGTCATTCTGTATATATGTATATAAAGAATTACACATTCATATATGTATATTTGCTTTTACACATAAAAATTGTGAAAATTTTATGACGTAATAAAAAAAACAATGATAATAAAATAAATATGTTACTGATAAAAATTTTTTTAATCTTATTTACTTTTCAATATTTAAACATCATGTGTTAAAATGAAAATGAATTAAATTAGCAGAAATTTAGCAAATGTATGTAAATTAATACATTTGAAATTTTTTCTTCAATCAAAAATTAATTGCTTTTGTCTACAGGTAATTTAAATTAGCAATTTATATTTAGTTTTTATATTATTTATTTTATAATAAAAAATTTAAAATTTATAAATTAAAATTAAAATTATTGTTCTTTTTAAAAAGCAGAAGAAAAAACTTTTTTTTAAGCAACTTTTTAAGTCTTAAATAAATTGATGGATTTGTTATTCATACTTTGTTTTTGTTTTTGTTTTGTAGTATTTGTTTTCTATATAACTGTTTGTTGTGAAAAAAACAAAGTTTTTAACCTGAACAAATTATTAATTATGCAAAATAATGATTAAATGAAATAGTGAAATTTCCATCTAATTCTTTTTTTAAATATTTTACATTAAACAAAGCCTTTATTCGTAAAAATATATTTATAAAATTTAACGCAAGTGTGAATTTGGTCAGGAAAAATAAGCCGCCGAAAAAAATATCGGGAGCTCCTAAGCACCTCTTGAAAGCTTTAATATTTTAATTTTTAGTACTTTTCAAATAAAATTCTACATTAGAGAATAACTAAAGAATATACATTTAAGCCAAGGTGCACATTAAGTTATAATTTAGAAGAGAACTAGGGGTAACACCTTCAACACTTGCGAAATTTGTTTTCTACAATCATCTCAGTAATATTAAATTAAAGAATTGTGGAACTTCTATGCGCGTGTCCCGAAAAATTTGGAAACCTCACATTCAGAACTGCAGCTCGAATGCTCCACTGCTACTAGCTTGTTATATTCATAAATTGCTGATTGCAAAAAATTTTTTTAAATGATATTTTCTTTTATGTTTTCTCTATTTCCTGGAAAAGTATTTAACGGAATCCAAAGTAACTCCGTTTGGATTTGACTAATATTTTTGTGACTACAATATCTATCTTTAGTAATATTTGATTAACAAAAAATATTTGTTATTTGATTTTCAAGCTCACATAAAAAAGCAATATCGTGTTTTGGTAATAGAGTGGATATCAAACAAGCTTTTAACTGGATTTTCGTTACAAGTGTTAACGAAACTTTAAATTAAAATTTATTATCTATTTTCTCCCTGTAGTTTTTATTTTCTCTGCACAACAAGAATATAAAAATCAGTTCGTATTCTATTTGTATGAAATCATTTGACACTTACGATGGACTTTTTATATTTATTAAATTAAAGAAAGATAAAAATAGTTGACATACATACGTATATAAATGTATATTTTTAAGTGTATATTCCAGCATAAGAATTGATGTAAATAAAAAAGAAATACAGAGCAAAATATAAAAGTTTTGGTTTGTATATTGATTTATGCGTGATTTTCTTATTTTTTGTGTTGCTCCTTTAATCTGATGTTTTATATTTGGAAATCTTTTTATTATATAATTATGTTGGAATGAGATTTTAAAAACCAAATAGTGTCTTATTTCTTTCCTTTTTAAGAAAAAACGAAGCGTCTTAGTCTACTGTAAATAATAGTAAATATCGCTTTTTTAACTTAAAGACCTTGGCATTGTACTCTATTACAGTAGCCTTTTTATCTTTTTGGCGTTAGTTGAATAATGTTTCGCTGTCTTCTTATCTAAAGATAAATATTGCCCAGACTCTCCTCAAGTGCCACATATATTACTGCTATAATAGACCAAAAACTGTTTTTGAAATTTCGACTGTTGGCACATTTCAGTAATTTTCTTAGCTTTTTAAATATAATGCTGCTTAAGTGATGTAACAGACTCCTTTATGTTTTTAGCAAAAAAGTTAACGTTACTTATCTGTAGCAATAACACATGATCTAGTAAAAAAGTGTAGCGTCTTAAACTTAAGTAAAACAGAACGCAACATATTTTTACAAAAAAAAAAAAGATCATACACAGTATCAACTATACGCAATATTTTTGTCAGAAAAGAAAACGCCATTAGTAAAAGTAAAACTTGTGCCTAATATAAGAAAAGTACTTATTATGTTTCATTATAATAACAGATAAACTCTTAAACTAATTGTCTAGAAAATACCTTCACGCAGATTTAGGTATTAAAGCTTTCTCCGCTTTTCCAAGCCCCTTAAAAATTACTTCCTATAGTATCAATTACTTGCCATTATAATTTGAATGACAAATTCCTTCCTGGCTCAAAGTTTTTGTGTCATATCCTTAAGACGGAAAAAAGCCTTATCAACAGAATGTAACGAGAAAAGGGAATTTTTCGTGTTGATTACTTTCATGACATCGATAGTTGTGAATGATACGTCGATTTGGATTTTAAAAAAAATTGACTTTTAGTATCGAAACAGAAAATCCTTTGCTCCTTATCTCAATGATTGTTTCGTAACTAAATCGTTGATTAATCGCTAACAAATTGCAGTATAAAAATTACTATTTGTACGCATTTAGGAGCAACATAAATATATAATTGTAATTGATGCAAAAGACTAAGCTGGAGGGTCTTGCAGGTCTGCCATCATCATAATTTATTTTTGTAAAAAGCAGCCCTGCTCTAGAATAATTTTTTAATCTAATAACAATAGGTGAAATCGAGTCATTTAAATATAAATTTTTCTAAGCACTACAATGTAAAATAGTTTACTACGGGGAAGTATATCCATATAACCATTTCGCTACTGCACATTATTTTCAAATTTATTTATAGCATTTGTTTGCACTCACTTCTCAATAACAAGTTCAAATGTTTATGGGGTATTTATATTTGATAATATTATAGCAATTTCTTTAATTTTTTTAAACTTCTTATTTCTATTTTGAAACGTTTATTTCCATGCCGTTTGAACACTTGTTTTTGGTTTCTGTAGTGTGAAATTGTATTGTTTTACTCTAGTTTTAAACGTCCCCAGCTACAAACATACACACATATGCTTGGATATAGTCAAACGTATGTGTGTGTGTGTAGTAGTGTTTTGTTATATTTTCTTAACTTTATTTTTATGTTTGTTGTCCTTGGTGTCGTTTGCTGGTGAACTTTATGCTCTAATATTGTAGTGTATGTTAAAGAAATCAACATCAAAGCCAAAAAAAAAAAAAATAAATAAAAAGAAAACATGTTATATTATGGCTGTCTGTCTGTAGATTTTTTTCCTTTTTTTTTTCTTTCTTCTCTATAGTTTTTGTTTAAAGACCGCCGCAATGCAGCAAAGTTATTTGTTTTTCCTGCCAACTAATACCATTGGGTATGTATGGTTTATTTAAACAAATTTCAAACATACACAAATACACATATACGTATGCACAAACCTATTTTGATACTTGAAAACATTTTACTCTTTTCATTTTTTAATTTTCTTATTAAAATATTTTTAAAACGTGTTATTTATTGCAATTCAGGAGAAAACATTAGTTTCATAACAAACTTTTTGCTATTCCCTTATACGAGTATTAATATATTTCAATTTATGTACTAACTACACAAAAAGACGCCTTATCTATTCAGTCCGTTTTTTTTTTTTTTCAAAATTTAAGGTGCTGACATTTTTAAATTATTTTATTATAATTCTTGAAACAAAATAAAACATAAAAATTGTTGTAATAAATCAACAAGTTTTAATTATTAACTTGCAAACATTAAACAATTTCTTGTTTTCATAACTGAAATTGTTTTTATAGGAAACAAATTTTAACTCAAAACAAGTTCATAAAACCATATTTTAAAATTATTAGCAATCATAAAACTTTTACTATTTAAACAATACATTCAAACAATATCCGTTGTATTGTTTTTTTTTCAATTACTTGTTTTATAGAGTTTAAACTTGTATGAATTGAATTAAAGATATTGATTTATAGTATTTTTTGTGTGTTTTTCAATAAGGGAAAATCAAGTGCCAAAGTAAAACTTAAAACTCATAAATTATTTCTACAGTTTATTTTATGTGTTTAATATAGTTTTTTTTTTAAATTTGTGTTTTGGTACAAATGGAATTTGTTTTCCATTTCCGAAAGCCATTAAAATGTTACTTTAAACGTACATTAAGCCATATACAGACACACATATAAACTGTTACTTAAACTCAAACTTACAGTCAAACACGCACAATGATGTGAAAAAAACTAGCAGCATAATTATGAAACACAGAGAGACATTATGATAAAGGGGAATCCAAAAGAAAAATATTTCAATACAACTAATTTTGGTTGAATGTTTAGCTTTTAAAATCTGCTTGCTTCTGTACCGCTACTATTCTGATTCTTGTCTGAAAAAAACTATGAAATCACAAACAAAGAAATAATAAAATTAAATTTATTTAATATCATTGGTTATTTTAAAAAAATATAATTTGTTTTTGGAATATTTTGCAATAACTGATTTTTTTAGTGGAATTGCTAATTTAAATTTTTGTTGCAGTTTATATGAAATAACCGACGACCAAAAATTCTGTGGCCATGTATTGATTAATCTATTAATATTAATTTTGCTTTTGCAAAGGTATGAAGGCATTTTTAAAAACTTCAATGGCAAATTTTATAGACTTCACTTATTAAAAAAAATTTTTTTAATTTGTGAAATTTTATAAGAATCAAACCCTGTATAAAACAAGATAACTACAATAATTTCATGTGAAAATCTTTTCACTTTAGTTACAAAAATGGCATAGGATTTTTAGAAAGAGAAATGCTGCATGTTTAAAAAATAAAATATTGCGTTAAAGTGGTAAAATGTGGTATGATACTAAAAAATATAGTATATGTTAATAAACCATTCTTAACTTATCAGAATAATAAGCTGATTAGATAACAGAAACAGAGACGATTGAAAAATTAGAGTGTGAATAACAAATCTAACTTTAATAATTAAAATTGAAAAAAGGTTACATCATGTTTACAGCTACTTTGGTTGTATACGATACAACATACAATTTACAACAGATTTTTAATCAAGTATATATAGTAAGAATAACATTAAGACTTACACTCTGGAAAATAATGAAACTACTATTTTAAGGTATACGAAGGTGAGTAAATATTTTATAAACTTTTTTTTAAGTGTTACAACATGTGTGATTCGAAAATTTCATGAACGAACCATGTATTAAATATAAAATATTTTAATTATGGTGTAACTGCAATCGGTGCGACCGGATGATGGTCCTCAACGACCGTTTTTTATACAGGTCGGTGGGATTTTCGTCCGCTTGTAACGCCATAAGTCAACGTTCAAAAAGTTTTTTTTTTAGTGTTTTTTTTAGTGTTATTTAGCAGATCTTCAAAACCATCGATGTCATTGCTCATTTAGCTTAGGTAAAACTTAAAAAAAAAATAACAAAACTTTATGCGTTTTGCAGCATTTAGTGTTTAATTTTATTGACAAAAATTTCCTATTTGAACAATTTTTAAATTTAATATAAAATATTTTAAATATAAAGATCTGTGGACAACGCGAATATTCAAATAGTTGTGCATTTTGTTTTAATTTTGTTACAACTTATTAACCAACATAAAATTCTACTATTTTGTTTACAATTGTGCCCAAATACACTAACGAATGCTTGAATATTTGAAATAGGACAACAATAAAAAAATCAATCCAACCATGTTCAACAAATTTAAAATACATAAAATATCCGTAAAATACTTACTGACTTAGCAACTTATTTAAGAGTGTGTGAGTGTGTTTTAGTGTGAATAAAAAAGCAATAAATGAATTAGTATATGAAATAAAATAAACGGAATAAAACTTCTATTTTTTTTATTTCGTGAAAGAAAAACAAACATGAAAAGAGATTTAGTATCCACTTGTAAAGTTGTTGTGTGCAGCTAAAAAAAATATTTTTATTTTGCGTTTTTCTTTTATTTTCACATTAAAATCTCATTTTATACATATTGATTGGCCATTATATACGAATTTATTTCCTTTCAAATACAATTTCTCGCACTCATGCATAAACTTGCAGGAAGTGTTTGTGTGAATTTAAAAACTAAAGGAGGGCTTTTATATATTTTTGTTTTTCGTTGCAGTTTTATTTTTTATTACAAATTATTTAATACTTAACTTTTTCAGATCATAAATTTTCAAATCTACAACTACTGCTAAGGCCAGAATAGCACAGCATCCAACAACTATCACAAACTACCATAATCCAGATGTAACAAACAGTCTGCATCTCAACTCTCGACAATATTGTGTCAAGACTGTTTTATAATTTATTTTCTATATTTCAAGCATTAGTGTTTTTCTTCTCACATTAAGCTTTTGTTTTCCCACCATTTTATGATACTTTTTTGGTTAAACATTCATTGACATTGTCTCGTTATTTGTACCATTGTCATCGACTATTTTGCTATAGATCAGCATAATCATGTTTTAATGTTTTTTGTTGTTGTTGTTTTTGTATCAAATGTTCTAGGCGGAATGTAAATTATGTCATTTCATTGTTTATGCATTATTTTCTTATTTATTTCATTTTTCACAAATCGTTTACGTTTGAATTTGTGTATGTTTGTTCTCGTATACATATGTATGTGTAAGGTAATTGATGGAAGTATAAATCGTGTTTATGTGTGTGTTTGTGTTTAAGAAAGGTGCTTTCTCAAATTCCAAATAGTTGTGTTTATGTGCCATGATGAATAAAATTTTAGTGTCACATAGTGCTTCTAATTATAATGGTTCGGTGCGGCCGGATGATGGTCCTCAACGACCGTTTTAATGACTGGTCGGTGGGACTTTCGTCCGTTTGTAACGCCATATATCAACATAAGTGAAGAATAAAGTGACAAAGTGCATTTACGTTTTAAAAAACTTATTATTGATTGCTGTAAATCAAATATTTCAAATAAAAATTTAAAAAAAGGTCTTCAATAAACCTCCCACAAGATGAGTTGCAATATTTAGAAAATACAGAACGAATTTTTGTTAATCCGGAAGACTGCAGTGATTAAAGCATGTCATAGTGTCCAAGCACATATTGACCGTGGACGGTATGTCGCACTCAAAAGTGGCTTCGCTTACTAAAAACTTTCTGCATAGCCGGCCTTTGGCTGGGCTCAAGGATTTTCTTCCCTATGGCAACACCTAATCGGCTTCGCTTACCAAAGACACGTTGCATCTTTTTTACATGGAATACCATTAAAAATACTTATAATATCCATGAACGCTATGACTCTACGATGCGACATATTGTCCATTAACACCATACCACTTTCTGCTGCGACATAATGTCCATGAATGAATGACATGCTAGGGCAGTTATCACTCGTAGAATTTTATTATGGCATATTGGATCTTACTAAATCGATACCGACCCCAATAGCTGAGTTCTATAGCACATTAGTTTTCAAAAAAAGAAAAGGTTTACAATCTAAGCTAAAGACATTATATCTGTAAATAACGTGCGTTTAATTTCAACAGTTTTCACTTCCACTTCTCTAAGTGGAAGTATTATTTGGAAATTATTTCGATTAGGAAGAAATAAGTTTCTCCGCAAAGTGTATGTTAGGTGACTTTTGATCATTTTTTATCAATTTTGCAAACAAATTAAATGATCATGTATATCGGCAATTGTAAAAATTATGGTACATTTCAGTTTTTGAATATTGACTTCTTTTTAAAGCAACATTCAACGTCAAAAGCGTGTTCAATTAAAAGATTTTATATCTCGTTTCAAAAGTTATCAAACATCATGGCAGGCTAACTCAAGTAATTATAATTGGATTAAACAAGTACATTTTACACATCATATTATTTAAGAATTTGAAAAGCAATTTTTGGGAGAATAATCGAATATTTCGTTACTTCTCGTTTAGTTATTTTTGAAGTATATTATACATACAACCGAGCAAAAATTATTTAATGATCAAATTCATTTTGCATTTAAAAATCACAGCGGCTGGTTGATAGAAATAATATTTTTATTATTTTTAAATAACTTTTATATTTTTACTGGAAAGTATTTCTTATACTATAAAAGTACATCTACGATTGTTGCTGTGTTAAAAGCGGATTAAATGCTCTTGTAAATAATGAGGTATAATAAAACTATCTCTGCATATAAAGAACTTGACGATCAGCAGCTTCTAACTATAAAAGATGTCACTTTAATTTAATTGTGCATGATTCCTTCAAATATAAATATTTCATAAGAATGTTAATTAAAGAAAATTTATATAAAAAAGATTCCAAATAGTAAACTTTCATATTGATATAAAAGATTTTATTCCTTATATTATATTTGTGAAAAACAAATTAAAATATGTATGCGATTTTTTAACAACCTTAACTAAGAAATTAAATTATAAATATACTAGTTCATATTTTATTTGAAAAATTCAAACAAAGTTTTCACTGTCATCTTAAAAGCTTTTTGATGTTGCTGCTTGTGAACGTGTTTAAGTCTTGCTCACATCAATGGAAGAACTTTTCAATTAAATCAAGCTGTTTTAAAAGGAAGAAAAGGGCTAGATTACTAGAAAAACAGCTATTATAATTATAAGAGTTGAAAGGAGCCGCAAAAAAGTCGTGTTCTCAGAAAGTGCGCTAAAAAGTTTTGAAAATGAATCCGTGTTTTAATGTCACCTATAACCCATGACAGAAACATCCCCGACAAAAACACCCTCTGCGGAGAAACAGAAACAGCATAAACTTCGCCGACTACTTAAAATACAATTCCCTTGCATGTATCTTAAGTCAGGAGAGAAGCTTTAAAAGGTATTAGAGGAATTCATATAAAAAGGTTAGAATTTGGATAACGTTACTCGTCAGATATGATAAAAATTCGATTATTTTAGATATACTTTGATTTTCTGGACATATTGGATGTCTTTTCTGTGTGGTGGCTGGTAACTTGCATGACATGTCAAAAAATAAAGTTAATAATCCAAATACGATTAAAAATATCTTTATGAGATATGCCAAGCTGTAGCTGCTTTTGTATCTTATTGGCGTCACGATATATGAGTTTTGTGATAAAACAACTTGGATGTCTCTTGATATGCACGACACTGCAAATAAAATTGATTACTGTTATATCGGTATAGAAAATGTATTCTGCATGTATAGAATAAAATGGGGCAGAAAAATGCCAATCCCGCGATCACCACCTAGTGATCACAAAAATTCAAGTCAAGATCAAACAACTCAACAGCTACAATAGAAAGGACTTTACCATACAAAATAGCTTAAAACTTGAATCGTTTTATTCGGCAAATGCTAAGTAGGAAATAAAATTCTTGCAACAACAACAAACCGACCTCAAAACACATTTCAGATATCTGTCTAGAGCAGTTCAAAAGTTTAGCCCCTTACATCAAATTGGATTAACTATTTGGAAAATTATATACTTGTAGCGTACTAAACAATACAGGATCTTCGTACTATTCAATCATCTTTGTGCAACTTTTCAATAGTATGGTCACATACATCAAATTAAATAAATTATTGGAGCAAACTCTATAATTATTTTATAATATCATAATATTTATACTTGTATATAATATTTATACTTGTTATTATATCGATCAATGTAATTGACATTCTGTCCAATTTTCAAGCGTTTGTCTATAACGTCTATAACACCCTTAATTTTAAGATATATTTTTGTATTACTTTTTGCTAAATGGATTTTTAGTAACAGGCGTTTTTTTTTTTTAATTTCATACTACACTTGAAAAAACATTTATGTTGTATGAGGACACCCTTTACTTTACTAAATTATACGCTGTTTTTAAAACTAGACCTTTCAAATAAAAAAAAATTTTAAAAATCGGTTTAGAAACGACTTAGCTCTGCAGGCACAAATATAAAAAGAGCAACATTCAGAAGAATTGACAACCTCCTTTTTAAGGTCGGGCTTATATCTAAAAAAAGACACTAATATATGGCGCATAAATTGTGGAATATTATTGGAGAAATGCGAAGTCTAAAGGAATACTTGAGACCAGTAAATAACTCAAAGCTAAAATAAACCTAGAAACAAATTACCTTATACTGCACAAAACAAATAAATGAGCGGTACGTAAAGGTAAGCGTAAGCGTATTGAAAGCTTTAAAGAAGAAGCTCGTAATACACGTCCTGTGTTTAAGGTCACAAAACAGCTAATAGCGCGCAAGTTACGCACAGAATACCCTATAAGAGATCTGAAAGGAAATTTGCTCATCTTCGACCACGAACAGCTCCAACATTGGAAGGAATATATCTCTAGTGTGTTAAACTGTGTCATGGATACAACCCGAGGATTAGAAGAATACCTCCTAGCAAGCGCAAAATATTGCTGCAATAAAACAACTGCTCAATGGAAAAACAGTTGATATCGATGATATTCCTGCGGAAATTGCGAATGTGATATGTGACTTTTATCACAAATTTTAAATTCCGAAAAAGTGAGATCTAAAAGATTGTTTAACTCGAGAGGTAGTTACAAGGAGTTTTATAAAGTGTCGCATAGTGCACTTTTTGGTGTCGGTGATAGCTTTTCTCTACTTATATTGATCACACTTTACGAGTTGTTATAGATCGCATCTCATCAAACGAGTACAAGATAAATTCAGGGGTACTGCAGGATTCCGTCATTTCTCCCACCTTTTTTTTTCTTAACGACGTTCTACGTCAGACTTCCAGCCCTATCTATTCTTACGCAGATGACAGTAGCATATGACATTCATTTTTATTTTGCAATAGGCCAAGCCTCTTAGTAATTAGGGCTATGCGAAAGCACATTGAAGATACCCTTGATTGCGATCTCTTGACAATCTCCGAATGGAGCCTTGCGAGCAATGTTCAATTAAACGCTTGAAATATCTAGTTCTGTGTACTTTTGCACAAGCGTACGGCTGAATGTGCTATCTCATCTGTAATTATTGATGATATGGTTATGAAGATTCTCTGCATGAAGATTCAATGCGATGATCAATGGCAAAAGCATATTTCTCAAGTCGCAAAGAAGTATTCAAGTGCCTATGTTTCTGAAACAGTGTAATAATTACTTCACTTCATCTGACCTCCTCGCTATCTATGTCACTTTTATCAGACCTAAAATGGAAAACAACTCTTATATATGGGCCGGTGCTCCAAAGTCTATTTTGGAGTTACTCGACCGCGTGCAGAAGAGAGCGAAGAAGCTCATCAGCTCTATTGATTCACTGGAGCGTTGATGCAGTGTGCGGTGTCTTTCACTGTTTTATCGTTACTACAATAAAATGTGCTTTTATGAAATCGGGGAACTTGTTCCTGAAAACCATAAATTCGTACGCGCAACGCATCAAAAGCGTATCTCTTTGTAGTCGAGTCGCACTAGGCATTACAGAGAAAATTCGTTTTTTAGCCAACAGTTCGTATATGAAATAAACTCCCTGCAGAGGTATTTCCTGTCACTTCAGATTCAAACGAAATGTTCCCTAGCACTACTCACTCTATCCCCTTTCCTACAATATAATTTCCTGGTTCTGGCGCAATGCATTGCATCACTAGGGGTCATCCCCTGAGTGCTGGTCCTAATAAAAAATAAGAGAAAAACAATACGGCAATCGTTATATTAGCCGACATTTTCTTTTGTGTGCAGTAACAATGAAGTGATTCACAAGCTTTAGTTTAACGATAATTGACATTTTTTAATTTCTATTAACACAAATTAAAATTGAGTTGCAGAGAAGAAAAAAATGAGATCAAACGAGACACATATAAACATGCGTTTATTTCTTTGATGTCAATTTACACACATGAATACATATGTTCTAATATGCAATATGGAGTATGACATAAGGAAACTCATAATAATTGTTCTAGTTAAAGAGTTGCGATTACCGTCTCTTAAATACAGCCAAAAAAATTTCCTTACGTGTAAATTTTTTTAACAAGAAATTTATTTTTAAAATATTTGTATTTTAATTTAAAAACAAACTGTACTTATTGTATTTACTTATTTTACTATTCATGTATTCGAATATATATTTTCCGTGTTTATGATAATAATTCCGCTTTTACATTATGCAACTTTTGTCGCTGCAATTTTTCTCCTTTCTTCCTTAAAATTGTATTTGCTTTTACACTGTACAATTTTTGTTGCAGCACTTTTTAAATATGTATATATATTTTTATGTGTTTGAATATTTTGACGTTTCCTTTTTTGAGTACATTCTCATAAATAAACAAATAACAAAATTGAGCAACTTGAAACAGTAAAATTTAAAAACACTGATAAAGACGACATACTAACTAAACCCATGTTAATTTTAAAATTGCTTCTTTGAAAATATTAGGATCTTAGAAGAAAACTAGAAGAAAACTGGATTTATTTTCCTTTATTACCAAAGAGCTAAAGATAAGTGACGAAGCTTCTTATAAAAATTTTCAAAGGAAACAAAAGAAATGTCGATCCAGAAATTTGAAGTCGTACGCAATCAAATAGAAAATTTTCATAATCTGGATTGTTTTGTATGTCGCAAAAAGTAACAATAAAATTTCGTTTTCTCTTAACAATGACTGATAGGAAAATGGCTTACTATTAAACTAGTCACAAATCTACGCAATCTTGTTACATTTGCGATGCTAAGCCCAGTAAAATGAATAACGTCAACATTGTCAAAAAACCTAATTCAGCATTTCATTCATACGGACTGTCCAGCCTTCATGCGTGGATAAAGACATAAGAGTGCACGCTGCATATTGCGTACCGGATAGAATTGAAAAAGTAATTGCAGATAAAAAGGGCTATAGCGAATCGAAAAAAAAGATATTCAAATGCGTTTCAAAATTGAGATGGCCTGATTAATTATGGTGTAAAACCGGGACATGGCACGACAAATGATGGATATACTGCCAGAACGTTTTTTAAAAATTATACAAAAAGTGCTGAAATAACTCGACTAGACGAAGAAGTCATTAAAAGTCTTGTCATCAGGATTTAATATTAATCTGCAGGAGTTTCAAGGATTCATCCAAAAAACTAAAGGCAGTTATCTGAAAAAGCTCAGGAAGCGCCCACGATACAGGTTGGCGCACACACGTAAATCTTCCAGAATCAATACAAACAGAGATTTGCTTAACATGTTGTTGATAACATCTGATCTTCTGATCAATTCTTATCGACAAAAACCCTTTAAAAACTTTTCATCGCTCCCACCGGAAGTCATAATGTTTTTAGTTGAGCCTATTTTTGATGCCCATAAATATTTACGTATTGAGCTTGCAGGAGCACGTGAAACTGAACAAACAAAAAAGTTTAGCGAATCTGATTCTGATAAATAGTAAAGTAGAAGTTTGGTTTAACTGCTTTTAAGTCCTTATTTTTTGTTTAAATTGAACAATAAAAATTTGAGCAAGTTATTTAATTCTGTTTTTTTTCTATTGTGGTACAAAGGTATATAAAATTTTCAATTTCGGGTCATTTATTTTGTTGCTTTTTTTGCGTTCTTGACCTCTTTCTCAGTATTTTGTGTTCTAGCCCTGTACTATCAACTCCATTTGGCGAATCATCTATAACATTACAATTCATTGAAAAAATATCAAAATATAAAATAAAATTGGCCCTTTAAATGGGCCCTAAGGCTCCTAAGGACCACTCGGTTCCTTGATCCTGTCAAAATTGTTCATGGACCAATTTTACACCAAATCCATCTATTTTAAATTTAAAAATAATTTTTGCCGGCTAACTTGTATGGAGTAGCCCACTGTGCGTCATGCATTTTAGTGTTTCTATAACGTTTTAGGAAAATCGTTTCAGAGCCTTTATGACCTAAGTAAATTTTTGACATGTACTTTTTCCGGTATAGTTCCAGAAGTTTCCGAAATATTTCTGAAGAAGTTGAAAGTATAACATTTAAAGGTAAAATACATACTACTTTAATATAATAATTATTATTGTAATTAAAAATATTTTTTACAGTTCCATAGGAACATTACAGAATAGAATTTGCGATAAAATGGCATTTTCCTAATTGTCTGGGTGCTTTAGATAGGAAGCATATAATCTTTCGACCATCATATAAAGATGGTGTATTTTTTCATTGTTTTAATGGAACCAACAGCATTATCTTAATGGACCTTCAGTTATCTTTTTGTAAAATTAACAACTTTCCCGTAAAACAATAAATTATAAAGCTTAAAAACTAGTTTACTGGTTTTCGAAAAAACCGGTTCATAAATTCAATATTTACTTTCTAAATGCAGCATTCAAAATTTCTAAAAGCTTCAAGATTAATGCTATTAAATAAATCATAAAGACTTTGTTTTTAAAGATTAATGCTATTAAATAAATCATAAAGACTTTGTTTTTATTTACAAAATATTTTATGGAAGTTTTTTTTTGTTTTTTTTTTATTTACTTTACAAATGAAATTTACGTAGTATGTTCAGTATTAAAAATATAACAATAAAACTGTATTTGACAGATAAGGTACTGAAAAATAAAACATAACAACAAATTTACGATTTCAAAACCAAAAAAAATAAATTTAAAAAGAGTTTGATTAATAATAAGGATTTCAAATTAATATGAGTTTAGTATTTTGGCGCAGAAAACGCAAAACATTTTTGCATTTTGATTTTATAAATTTTGTTTAAAACTTTCAAAAAGAAGATCATAAATATATTACATTATTTCAAATTTTAGTGGTACGATAACTTTTTTAGCACTTTCAATTTAATTTATTAATAAAACAAAAATTTGGTTTAATTTCGGCCCGATTTATTTGTAAACATCTTTTTTGGTAAAAATTTTAATTATTTTATCAATATATTATTTTAAAAAGTACTAGGTTATTTTGCGTTTAATAGAATACCTTGAATTTATTCTTAGGCGGTTCTTCTAAATCTGTTTCTTCGAAGATATTTCAGTTGCTACTTTCTGTGCTGAGAAATTTCCATCTACTTGAAAAATTAATTTAATTTCTAAACAATCTTTATGGCTATTCAAACGACAAACACATACCTCTATATTTTCCTCAACTTTGCTCATTACAGCGTGTGTTTTTCAAAATGAAAGCTGGTTAAAACACCACAGCTTGGGAACATGTTCATCAAATGTTCCTGCACCACTTTTTTTTTTTGAAAGGCTAGTTAGCCGCAATCCTTTTCTAAATTGTATTCTTAGGTTGCACTTTTTTCGTCCTTTCTCAATATTCCTCACTTTTAATATTTTCTAAACAGGAATGTTCCTGAATAAGCATGATAAGTTTTTCGATATCTTCCCTCTTCCAATTTAATTCAATTTTTATGTTTTTAAAATTTTTATATTTTACAATACTTAACTACCATTTTTGTTCATTTTTTTGTTGCATATATTTATTTTATTCTTTAAATCAATTTATATAATTTTTTTTTAATTTATATTTTACATATTTTTTACTTTGTTTATTTTGTCAACAAATGTAGCAACACAAAAATTATAATCGCCTTCTTAACGATGAGCAACTTGTTAACTACTTATATCAGCTGATTTTAAGCAACAACGATCATCATTTAAAATGTTACTGTATAGTAAAATCTGCAGTTTTGTTATAGTAAATTTAACAAACCAAAAATTGTTAAGAAGAAGTACTGAATCGCACAACAAGTCTTATTTTGGCATTCTAGTCCTAATCTGTCAAAATAATAAAATCAGCCGATCTATCTTGAATTTTAAGAGCGAATGTTAAGTCGAAAGGAAGGTTACAAACGACATAACAAGACTTTATTTGGCCGCTGCTTAAGAAAAGTATAACGCATTTTTTTCTTTTTGTTTGGACTAAATCGATATCAGACGTCGCATTACTAGTAAAGACAAGCCAAATGGAAATGGCAAAACCGGGTCAGATGGAGAATAAAAAAATTCCACAAAATACATTTAGGCAATTTATTTTTAATAAACTTCTTTTGTAATAAAATAAATTCCGGAAATCATCTGAGAAACTTTCCGCTTAAACATTTTCCTGTTAATGTTATAACAATCCTGGATTAGTTTAAACAACTGCTCAGCTTTTATTTTGAAATCTTGACTGACGTAAAAACTGATCTTGGAATTTTCAAATACTTTTTTTTTTAGAAAAAAGTACGCTGAACTGAGCTTGTCAAAGTGGATGTAGAAAGTGGAATATAGATCCTTTATTCCACTTTTTCTTTGGCAAAGCAAAAAATGTACAAAGTATTTATCTGAGTAAAGGTAAAATAATTATATTTTGAATTATTTTAGCTACAGAAGCTAATATCAAATCTTGATCAGACTTTAGCTCGTTAATTTATTATTTTAAATAAAAGAAAATCTTATTTAAAACGCAGGAGCATATATTTTGTAGTAGACAATTTGCTAAAACTACGTTCCTATTATGTTTAAGATTCAAAACGTCCTTGATTTCCTTAATAACTTTATAAATTTCAAAAATTATCCACATACCTGGAAACTGTTTCTCTTTAATATTTTTTTATGTAAACGGAATTTTACATATATTTCAGATAAGTTTGCGTATGCCTTAAGTTCAGTACGAAAACGTTTAATCAGCTACCCAACAGAGAAAAGAAATTGCATTGGTTTTATTGCTTTGAATACATTCACACAAAAATAATGTTGTTGACATTACTACACACTAGGCTAATGAAGCGAATGAAAACACATTCACACAGAGATCGTATGATAAAATATGATGTGTGTATTGCATGTGTTACCTAAATGACAACAAACATTCACAAAGACTCATGAATACCGCGCTGTATTCATGAATCATTTGTGAATACCTGTGAATGAAGGGTACTAAAAACTAAATTACGTACGTAGGATGAGTGTTGTCAACTGTCAAATGTATTTCAGAAAATAAGTGCGATTATGCAAAATAGGTTTAAAAACAAGGATTATTAAAAAATTAGATACATAAATAGCGTATTACATTAGGCTTGCTTGTATTTAATAATTGAATTCAGAAATAATATATTATTTACAGACTTAGATCCCAATCTATTTCGTTTTTCGGTAATGATATTACCTGCCGCAAAGAAAACACGCTCGGAGGCAGCACTACCAGCCAAAATTTTCTTTGCTAGTTTTGACAATCGGGGGTAATCGTTCGTGTGATGGTTCCACCAGTCCAAAACATCGAAACTGATGTCAAATAGCAGGAAGAATATCGGTTAAGTTCGTCCATAATGCTTTCTTCTGTAGTAGGATTTCTCGTGTTTATAAAATCAGAAAAAAACAATTTGAAGTCACTTGGTGTTTCGTTAGAGATATGCATGTGTGTTTCAGGAGTTGAGATTCCTGGACTATTTAAAATTTGTGATATGCAAAATTCCTTTACTTGGCCTAAAACTTCCTCCTCTAAAGCGCGATTGGTTGGTGGAAAAAAACAGGCGGCATATTGGTAAATGCTTACATTAGGTATCCATTTTTCGTCTATTTCCTTTAAAATGTTAACCTTCAATTTTAACCTACCACAAAATCAGTTAAATTGGCAACACTGTCTATATTTCTGTGTATGTACAATATACATACATATATACGTATGTAAATACGCACAATTTATGGTCTTTGTTCGTACAAGCATAGATTTTTTCATTTCTTATTTTCTTTATGCATGAATACTATGAATACCATGAATACTATGAAATATGATGGTTAGCAATGAATAGGTACCAAAGTCTCGAGCAGTTTTCAAAAATTTTAAATGGCATGAATGAAATGGTTGATTAACTTGTGTTGGCGTAATAAAAGTAGTGCGAAAAAAAAAACAGTCAAAGCAAATGGAGAGTTAAACACAAGCATGTGCATTGATCATTTTAGGCAGTTAAATGAATGGCAAAAGCAATGAACATATGAATGAGAAATAAAAGTGAATATGCAGTATTCTTGTCTCTGCTGTCCAATAATATCATCAGAAGCATATATTTGTATATATTAAACACTAATTTTTTTAGCAACAATGTTGCTAAATATGTAACATATTGCCGGTATAAGTAGTTCTAATAAAAACCTTAATACATTACGAGTAAATAAATCATTTATTACCCACACTAAAAACATTATATTTTTTTTAATTCACTTCCATTTTCCTTTGAGTCGACCCACTTAATCGTTTTGGGTAAAACAAGATTTACGTTATAAAATGCACCAAAAAAAATACGTCCAATGTTTTACAATCGTGTATTCAAATATATAAATTTATTTTTTAATATTATTATTATTATTGTTATTATAAAAAGGTTTGTATAAAATGCTGCTTACAAAATATAAATTTTCTTCTAATTATTTTGAAAAAATCAGTTCAAAATAATTTCAACAGAATATTCATTAATTTGAAAAATTCTTGGTTTAATATTATGTCCCGACGACATTCATAATAATCCACTCAAAGAAAAGGAAAGTTCCTTAAAAGATAAGGTGAAAATAGTTTCGTATGACAAAATTTCAATTATTGTTTATTTATGCAATTTGGTTTAATTTAGGCAGAGTGTAGCCAGTGTACCTGGTTTTCAATCCATTAGCCTTCTCTGGAAACATTAGGTATAATTGTTGAAAAAAAAACGTTTCTGATCCTTAAAGCTAAGCCATAACTGTATTGTTAAATAGGTGAAGCAACTTATCTCTATCACTTTCATGCCCATTCCAAAGTATCCATAGTTAGATTCAAAAACCTGCTGCTTTCTATTTAAACCATCCTCAGAAACGAGTAGCTGCTAGTAACGTATAAGTCACTAAGCAGACGAGACGCAAGAAATCAAATAAAAGTTGCGGTAGATAATACCAAAAGGATTGCAATTTTCATAAAGTAAAATTTTAAAGTTCTTTAAAAAAAGACAATTGAAACAGAACCACATGTGAATAAAAAGAAACAACAAAAAGTGCAAAGTAAAAAGAAAAAAAATTATGCATTACTTAAGCTAAATTTATTATTTTATTAAACTACTTAAAGCGAACGTGAAAAAATACTAGTTTATTCAAATAATTAGGGTTATATTAACAAGGTAAAATATACATATTGGTAAGCAAAATCAAATATCAATATGAAGTAATTTTTTTAATTCTATGACGATTTACCTCATATCAAATTGAAAGAAACAAAAAATACATATCTACAATAGTCACAGGATTACCAAGCTACAGTTGCTATTGAATTCATTTATCCAACTATGTACGTCAAGTTCGAGGAATCTTCATCGATCATCATGACTCAGTTGTAAATTTTGTCTTTCCTTACTTTTTTTTGTCTTTCTTTCTTTCATTGTCCTAATTGTACTCGTAGGCATGCTTTTAAGTTTGATTAAGAAAAAAGAATACATACAAAAGTAGGAGTTATAATTACATATTTGTCTTTATGATGCCGATTTTGCCAAAAAATCATATTTTTAGATGAAGCTCATTTTGATCTTTGCGGATATGTAAACATGCAAATTGTCGCAATTGGGGCACAGAAAATCCGCACGCATACACGAGTCACTGTTTGGTGCGGATTTTAGTCCAGAGGCATAATTGAGCCATTTTTCTTCGAGAATGATCAAGGAGTGGCCGTTGCAGTCAATGGCGATCGGTATCGGGCCATGTTGAACGAACTTTTGTTCACAAAAATTTAAGAGGAGTATATTGGCAACATTTGGCTTCAACAGGACGGCGCTACGTGCCTCATAACCGAAGCTACACTCTATGTTTTGAACCCTGTTTTTGAAGATCGTATTATCACCTGCAGAGCTGATGTCGTTTGGCCACCTCGGAGCTGCGATTTGACACCGTTGAACTATTGGGAAGCCGTCAAAGATAAGTGTTATGACGACAAGCTGGAGACAATTGACGCTTTAAAGCCATTGGTATAATACAGCACACAGTCGATAATGTGCTTAAAAATTGGACCGATCGTGTAGGCTACTGCAAGGCTAATATTATATAACATCTGTTCTTTTACATTTATAGAATAAAATGGTAAAAAACACGGTTATTTTAAGAAAATATCGTCGCGACGTCAGACGGCAGACGCGTCGTGCCATCAGAATCATGGTAAGGGAAGGTTATGAGGTTTCTCATATAAAATAATCAAAGTGGGCTAAATTTTTTTATTTGTGGTTATGACAATCCACAATGCAGTACATTAAAAAAACTCGGGGGTCGAAATAAAGTCACGTAATAAAAAAATAAGTTGGCTGAAAAAATTCGAAAAAATTTACTTTTATATAAAAATTAAATTTAAGGCTTTTAACTTTTGCTTTTCACTAGAAACTAAGTAAAATAAAAATTTAGTCGGTTCCCAATGGGCCCACATTTATTTATTGAGAGCCTGAAGCAAAGACAATTAATTTATAAAAATGTTGCACTCTGAACATTAAAAAACGAAAGTTATTAGTAGCTTTATGGCAGTACAGGTAAATAACAAGGACGAAATCATGGCGAAATCATGCACCAGGTGTGACAGTGCCAAACATGGCGAAATAATTTACCAGGTGGTGGCAGTGGCGAATTTATTCATTTTCGCCGTTGCAAAAAATGTCAAACTCCATATATAAAAAATCAGCTAAAATTTTTTTTATATGAAGTTTGAAGTTTTCTGCAACGGCGAAAATGAATGAAATTCGCCACTGCCACCACCTGGTAAATTATTTCGCCATGGTGCCAAATTCATTCATTTTTGCCATTGCAGAAAATGCCAAACTTGATATATAAAAATCAGCAAAAATTTTTTTATATGAAGTTTGACATTTTCTGCAACGGCGAAAATAAGTGTTTGCCATCGGCGAAATTGTTTTGTAAGTGCAGCACAATACTATATTAAAAAAGATCCGCTTGTTCGACAAATATCAATTGTCGTTTGATACATAGTTATATAACCAGCGAAAACAACACTAGGTATTTCACTATTCTAATAGCAATGCATAAGTGCGATAATTGTCCAACCTATGCATTACCAGTAGACAGTTAAATGGATGAACAGATAATAGAATTTATTTATAATTTATTTAATTATATTACCCATGAATTTCATGTTTGTAAAATACGTTTTTAAATTTGTTTTTATTCATTCCATTGTAAGTTTTCTTTCAATAAACATTATTTTAATTGAATAATTGTGGACCTCTAATAGTTATTAAAGTGTATTCAAGTGTTTTATAAATAAGGTAATAATAATGAGCAAAAGAAATTTAAAAAAGTTAATTAAAAAGGAAAAAGAATTGTATTTAGAGAAATTTAATGAAGTGGAAAAACAGTTTTTGGGAGAATTTATTCCTACAGAAAGTATTTGTAATGATTTCGAAAGGGCAGAAGTTAGTAAAGAAGTCGGTGGCAGTGACAACTTGAAAAAAGTCCGGCAGTCTAATCTCAGTGAAAAACTCAAAGAATGGAGTATCAAGCATAGGGTGTCGCGGAATTGCTCAAAAGAATTAATTGAAATTCTAAGAAGTGAAAATGTAGTTGTTCGACCTTTTTATAAATTTGATTGCCAAAAAAAACCTGTTGTAGAAAACATTTGTGGTGGGTCATACATGCATATTGGTATGCTGGCTCAGTTAAATAAAATGTCAGCCATAATTCAGCTGCCTAAGCATATTATTCTTGATATTAATATTGACGGCTTACCTCTTTTTAATAGTTCAAAAACGCAGCTTTGGCCAATCCTTCTCAGGGCAATAAATGTTAGCAGTCAACCTGTCTTTCCAATAGGAGTTTTTGTAGGCAAAAGCAAGCCATCCAATTGTGATGAGTTTCTCGACAAAGTAGTAGAAGAAGTATCGTTCTACATAGAAAATGGGTTAGAAATCGATGGTGAATTATACACAATTGAAATAAGAGCAGTTCTTTGTGATGCTCCGGCTAGAGCATTTATTACAGGAACACCCGGTCATACTTCTCGCTACGGATGTTCAAAGTGCCTTCAAGTTGGAAAAAAAATTAATGGAATTCTAACTTATAGTGTAACTTCGGGAACTCTAATAACTGATGAAGATTTTAAATTCCGCAAATTTCCAAATCACCACTCTTACCCATATTTAACAAGAAAAATAGCATTAGAGAAACTCAATATATTAATTGTTACTCAGGTGCCTTTGGACTGTATGCATTTGATTGATTTGGGGGTGATGCGTAAATTTTTGTTAAGAGTAATAAAAATTCATATGGTATCCAAAGAAAAATTAGATAGTATATCCGCTAAGCTAAAAGGAATGTCGAGCTATGTAACTCAAGATTTTGGACGTAAGCCCCGTCCTTTAGATGAAATTTCTCATTGGAAAGCCACAGAATTTAGGCAATTCCTTCTATACACAGGATTGATTGCCCTAAAGGATGATTTCGGCGAAGATCTCTATTATGAATTTTTGCTATTGCATTGCGCATACAGAATGTTGTGCTGTCCAAAACAATGCAGCTCAAACTTACATATAGCTCAAATTCTTCTCAATACTTTTGTTGAAAACTTTGAAATTATTTTTGGATCTAATAGTATATCGTACAACGTACATTGTTTACTTCATCTTAAGGAAACAATTAAAATAATTGGTTGCCCAACGCAAAATTCATGTTATTCCTTTGAGAACTACTTACAAAGATTGAAAAAAAGTGTCAAAAGACCATCAAAAATTCTTGAACAAATATATAGAAAAGTTGTTGAGGAAAAGTTCTCAGTGCCGGAGGAAACGGACGGACTAGACCCACTACAAAAAAGATACAGATTTCGTAGTAGCATTTTAACCAAAGAAAAGCCAAACAATATATGTTATGTCAAGAATGCGACACCCGTTAAAATCCTTGGGTTTTCAAATTAAAGTGGCGGTATACTACTAGGACAAAGGCTAACAAATATTAAAAGCTTCTTCAAAGAACCATGCGACTCAATTTCTCTAGGCATTTTTTGTGTTAATATAGAACCAGTAGATGAAGTTGAAAACTTTCCATTAGCCGATATCGAGTGTAAAGCTGTAGGTTTTCCAAATAATAATCAATTACTACTGCTGCCTGTTTTGCATGGGTGTCATTAATTTATTTTGCCATTATAATTACCTAAAGGTATAAAATATATAAAATAAAGTTAAACTGTTCAAAAACATACAATATGTCGGATCCCAACAGCCCGGTTAAAAAAATAAGAAGAGTTGCACTTACAACAAACTCAGAGAGTAAGTATTTTCATAAGTATATTAAAACAATATGCCGACAATTATTTTTTTATAATTGCTTTAACTAAATGAAATTTTAATTAAATTATTATTATAGTTAGTAAAATTTTATTTGCATATAACAATAGAATGGAAAAATAGCAGGAACAAACGCGAAAGCTATTTGAAATTTTACGAGAACGTACTCATAATGAATTGTCATAATTATTGTCTAGACGCATACACTACAGCATTGTCAGCATTTTTGACAAGTAATGCGTATTTTTTTATTGTCATGGCAGCATTGTCTAATGTAAACGTAGCGTTAACAATACTAATAAAATTAACATATTTTTAGATCAAGATCCTGTAAATTTCCATAATGTTATAAAATCTATAGCAGAGCTTAAAGAAACCGCAGGCAATTTGCAACAGCAGCTAAATGTCATTCAAGGTAGAAAACAATTTTGATGATACTGCTAAATTGTTGGACATTTATATTTGTTTTTAAACATTTTACTCTTCAAAAGGTCAACTTAAAATTATAATTGAGTCACAGGCAGAAAACAAAGTAGTTCTAGGCAAACTTTTGCGGCAGCACTATGAGGAGCTACCAGTTCAGAAAAAATTTCCAGTAATAACGGAACAAAAATTAATTCAACTAAATTCAGAAATTAGTGCAGCCAATAAAAGTCAATACGTAAGTATTATTGTGTAACAGTTACTTTATTTCGATATACATACATACATATTAGGCCGCGTCGATTTAAAAATCGCTCAACGTACAAAGAAAATCGTATTCTAAGGATCAAAATAAAAAACTTTGCCGAAGGAACTACACCTCTAAAATGAATTGTGATGTCCCGGAATTTTTTTAGATTTTTAAATGTTTGTATGGGGAACCCTACCTACCGGTTCAAATTCCAGGACATCAGAATTCGTTTTAAAAGTGTGAATCCTTTGGCAAAGTTTCTAATTTTGATCTCTAGAATACGCTTTTCCTTGCACGTTGAGAGATTTTTTGCCTCCATACAAATCGACACGGTTTAATACGGATATATGATTTATTCTATTTTTACAAAGGTTAAAGCAATGGCTTCTCTGCTGGGCACTGGAGGTGTATTAAAAAACTTTAAGTACATCATTGATGACCATGTAACTATGGGCTTTAATGTCGATGGTGTACATGGAAAGAAAAGCTTAAAAGGCCTTGGTAATTTTTATAATGCTCTGCTAGGTCATGGTTTAAATAATTTTTGCACATAATTCATTTCTTATATGTACATATATTCAAACTTAACGTTTTAGAAGCTGTTTCATCACTGACAGATTACAAGGGACCCGCTGAGGAACAAATAAGGAAAGCAATGCAGAGGCAGAAAAAACGCCAATTTAAAAATAAAAGCGTTACGATAACGGCAAACACTGATTCGAGCCATTAACTTCTTTTCGAAGTTCTCAACTTTTGAAAAAATTTCACTTTTGTTTTGGTTTTTAATTACTGTTAATGAACTTAAAATTATTTACTTTTCTTAATAAAAATATATACTATGTACCTAAATATGAAATAAATAATAAATAATCTATATGAATGATATAATTAATTATACGATAAAACATGTTCATTTCTTTTAGTTCATAAACTATTCATATCTAGGTATTACACAAACTATTTATCTCTATAAAAAGTGGTAGTGAATTGATTCTAGTAACCTAGTGGACTATTTAACGTCGAATAAATTACCAGCCCAATTTCAATAGTTATTTAGTTGACTAAAAAGTACCACTGAATTCATATGGTCGCTTTGACTAGTGAAATAACCTGAGAAAGGTAATGCAGAAGGTAGACAATTGTACCCCTCATATGACAACTTCATGTTAAATTCACCAGTCAAATACGTGGGAAGTAGATTGAACGGTAACTAGTGCTGGGTATTAATGTCTAGAGAAATAACTAGTTCGGCACTAGAACCTCGAACAAGCGGGGAGGAACAGATTCATATACACATGCGTATATAAATGTGAGTGTATGTATTTCATTGAAGAAGCTTGGTTACCAAGGCGAATCAATACCAGGTGGTCGCAATGGCGAATTCATTATTTTTGCTCAAAACCTGAAATGTCAAACTCCATAGATAAAAAATTTAGTATAATGTTTTTTATATGGTGTCTGACACTTAACGTTTCGGCGAAAATCAATAAATTCGCTATCGAGACCACCTGGTATTATTTCGCCATATTGGTTAATTTTATTACATGTATTATAACGTTTAATGACTCCACTTAACATTCATCAAATTCCGTAATATTTATTACTGAAAAAGAATTGTTTCATCAATTGAGTGAAGAACCACTCTGATAGCCGATTTTACTTTAGAAAATCATATAAAATGTTTCTGGCACATTTTATCAAAGCTGTGAAATAAAGCAAAAATTCTTTATTTCATGCAGAAATTTTCAAACAACAGCTGATCATATGTATTTTGCTGACATTTCTAAATAATTGAATAATACATCAAAACAATAAAAAGTTAAATTCTTTCAAATCGCGAGATAGAAACCACATTTAAATGTCAAATTTTCCACATAAAATAATCAATGTGGCTCAACAATTTTAACAAACTCAAATAGAATACCAGGCTTAATACAAAAAATTGTGTTGCTATTGTTGTACTCTTTTCAACAAGCGAAAAATTTAGAAAAGTTTCTCTTCAAGTATAGAAACAGCAAAATGTGTCTGCCACACTTTTTACAACTGAGGGAAAAACTCTCGGTTGAACTAGTATCAACAGAAAGAATTGAAATGTAAGTTTATTTCATAAAATTGTTTCAACAAAGTGGCAACTAAATCAGAAAAACGTATGTAAACCAAGTTTAAAAAAAAATAAATCTCAGCGCGATGATTGTAATGAGTATTTTAATCGGGACTCAACACTAATATTCCGTGATTAAACTAATACAATTACTTTCTTTGTAAGATTGAACTTTGATAGAATTTATAATTTAAAAAATACCGTTATTGATGGCAAATCAGAGTTTTGCTTAATAGTGTGTTCATACATGCACTTTTATTGAGTCAATATTCTGTGTATTGACAAAATTAGTTTGGTTTAGACGCTATTGGTTTGTGTCTGTGATTTCTGAACGGTGTTGTATTTTAATTTCTATTCAATATTATAACAATTTCGTGCTTATTGCGCAATAAATTATTGAGATTTTGTATGAAATGTTGAGCTCAATAATGAATTTTATTGAAAAAACCTGAATATTGAGTAATGTGCGAACAGGCTATAAAACTTCAACACAAAATTGCTGACATTTTTTCCTAAGTATATGCTTTTTAGTATAGGCTTTTTACACTTGCATACATCTATGAGGAACGCGTGGAAGATGTTGAAAATGAAAAAGGGTGTTTACAATAGCAATATCTTTCATCTTTGGCAAAAATGTTAAGGAATTTAAAAAATAAATTTAGAAAAGTGTACAATAGTTAGGTTAATTATTGCCGTTGAAAACAAACAGCAGTAATTATTGCATTATGTAGAAGTTATGCTGTAGGAAGAAAAAATGAAAAGGAAGAGCTACAATATTCGAATAGACTATACAACACACATGATTTATTTTTTATTTTTTCAAATAATTTAAAGTTATATGTGTCTTATATTTTATATTTTGTGTATTTCTCATGAGTAAGATGTTGCATCGTGGCAAATTGATGAAAGATGTGAGCAATTGTAAAAAGGCTATAAAGATAGTCTTAATCAAGGTATTTGCAAGGTTCCACTAGCCAGTTATTTAATTTTTCAAGCGGAATAACTTAACTAAAGCTTCTAACGATTTTCGCAAGTTTGAAAAGTGTACTTAGTTTTCCTCACAAAGTAAGTAGAACTCATTTTATTTCACAATTGAAAAGTTGCTACTAGAAACATCTAAAGAAACATTTCTGGATTTTTCACAAACTGAACAACCACATTATTTATTTCGAATTAATTTTTACGTGGGGTATTGATACCATTTGTAAATGTATAAACTCTGTTATAAAAATCAACTATCAGAGTGGTTCTTGCCTTAAATAATGAAACAAGAACCTTTACAGTAACATTACTTTCTTTAGTGTTTTTAACGAACATTTTGCCATTTATAACAAAATTTTACATGTTAAGTGGAGCTACAGAAAATATCTAAATTTTATTCAAATGGCTTTAATATATTTTTTTGGGTTCGAGCATTTGGAAAAATTTTTTTGGAAATTTTTCGTTCTTTTTTTTTTAAGTTAAAGCATTTATAGTTTTGATATGAACCCTTTAACCGGATGGTTTTTGTCTTTAGTGTTAACCCTTATGATAACAGCATGGTCCGTAATATAACGAAATAAATACAAAACAAAAAAACTTTTTTTGTAACATAAACAAAAATTTATTTGAAACATTTGAAAACAATTAAAGTGATTTATTTAATAATAAATAAAGAAATTTGTCATTAAAATAAAGCGAGCAAACATTAACATTATTCAGAGTATTGATGAGTTATAAATTATTTGTAAGTTTTACAAACATTTGAATATTAAAATAATTTTCTAGGAAAATATTGCTCGTTTTTTCGGAGATAGTTTTTCATTTTAAATATAATTGATTTGCTTTTTGGTAGACCAATTTTTTTAATGTCTTATTAAACATTATTTTTTTAAATTATTAAACATATACAAACATAGATTAATAAATAATTTTACTATTGACTAGGGTTTTGTTTAAAACTTAATATTTGTTGTGATTACAAGTTTTCTTTTTTTTTTTAATAAATTGTGATAGTTTTTTTATTATGTATACATTTGTTCTATATTCACTAGAATTTTATAAAATGTTTAACTTATAAATAATTGTTTAAAACAATTTTTTAACCAGATATAACAAAGCATTTGTTTGACAAATATTTTCTGTTTATAGCTCTGGTTGTATTTTCTTCTATTTTATAATTTTAAAGGACACATTTTATAATAAATTTATAAAGTTTTTTACTTTTTTTAGTAACAAAACTTGTTTTGTTTTAAACATAAATATCAACACATATTTAACTAATTTTAACAGAAAAATCTTTTGCTTTTTAATTAATAAATATTTGAGATTCTCTCAAATTACAACGTTGTAGTTAAATGTTTTACAAATCAGGTCAGGTTTTGTCGTTTACTTGGCTTAAACTTGGGGTTTTTGTAACAACCATTTTTCTTTCAGGATTAAATTTAAAAAACATAGATGCGACATCTATTGGCAAGATGAGGATTTTAGTTTCCTTGTTGCTTGGTTAAAAATAAAAACAATTGGGATTTAATAAATATTTACAGTAAATAAAAAGACGTGTTAAAAATAAATCTCAATATTTTGTTGATTTTGGAGAATTTGTGAATAAATTGTTCGTTTGTTTTCATGAAGTATACATTTCGACACAATGATTTGAGACTGTACCATTCATAGTTGAAGTTGTCGGTGAAGGGATGGTAGCATCTGTGGCTACCACGACCGTCTTGGCATTTGATGCCTTTAGATTTTGGCCAATGGAAGAGTTTGTGGTTTTTGTATTGATTTTTAGTGCATTATGTTCTACTGTATGACTGATATCGATGGCAAGCAATGGCTTTTCGGTTGGAGACACTTTCAAAATGCCACTTGGTGGTGTTTGTACAACTGCTGTTGCTGAAGGTGGCGGAACTGTTAAGACTGCGGTAGTTTGCAATGGAGATGGTGAATTATAATGATGATAAATATTTGTTTGCAGATGTCTAGTTGGTGGTGTTTGCTGTAACGGAATTTTACCGTGATAGGCGGGAGTAACGGTGGCTACAGTTTGTGGTGGTCCCGCTGCTACTGAAGGATATTGTTTAGCTGTTGGGATTAACGTCATTGTTGGCGTTTTGTTTGGTGATATTAATAAGCCACTTGCATTTGTGGAAACTCCCACTGTTGAAGGACTTATCGGAGATGTAGGATTAGCATAGTTTGTTGGTTGTACAGCGGGTATATAATCTAGAGAATACTGGGAAAAAATTTCTCTCTTTAGAAATAAAACATATATGCAATGAAATAAAATTAAAAATTTACAAAATATGTTCATAGTTTAATCAGATCAAAAAATGAAAAGAGAGAAATAAAATCAAAAATAGATAAAACAATGTTGCAAACTTGATTAAGGATTAAAACAGAGAATGGTTTTTATCAAGGTACAAAAATAAACAAAACGAATCGTTTGTTTTCGTTTTGTTTTTTTAGTGAGTTAAAACAAAAACAATGTGGTGGATTGAAACATTTATTTCTAATTATTTTTGCTCGTGTGCAAAATATGTACATTAAATTTAACGGACGCAGTCAGAAGAGAAGACAATGAAAACAATATTGAATCGCTTTGAGAAAAACCATTTCAAAAGCGTTCGCAGATTGTGAAGAATATATTATCATATATAACAGGGAAATATTATTGCGCGTACCGAATATAAGGTTCTTTATTATATCAAAAATTACCGCCAAAAAGTACGTCTACATCTTCCATCCTATCACTGACATAAGAAGCACGATTTAAGTTTTTAAATACTGCTCTTTTAAAATCGTCCAAACATTAAATTGTACTTTTTAAAGTCATCTCGTCAGAAAGGGGTTCACAAGAATATTTTTCTATAAACTGCCTAAGACTGTGCAAATTTTTGACTTCAGGGGAACCTAATATGAGAAAAATAAATAAAATTTAGCTTTTGAGTAAAACTAAGAAAAGAAAAAATTGGACTCAAACACCTTAAGAAACGGTCTTTTCTTGCTTTTGCATTTATTTATTTCGTGTAAAAAAAATTTTAAACGTTTTTAAAGTTTTTAAAAATAACCTTTAAAGTAATGTTCAAAATCGGTTCAGAAATGACTGAGTTCTACAGGCAAAAAAAAGCAACATTTAGACGAATTGATAACCTCCTTCTTTTTTCGAAGTCGGTTAAAAACATTTTTTTCTTTCATTTTAATTAGAATGACATAGTTTTCTTCTTTGAAAGCGAATTATTTTATACTAATAAATATGCCTACAATAGTATATATAGTCATTGAAATTTACCTACCATAGGTGGTCCATGATTACCAGGTACATGAGTAGGCGAATGCGTAGGCTGATTGAAATACGTTGTAGGCGATACCGGAGGACTTGGATATGACCAATAAACTAAGGGATGAGGATAAAATGCTGCCGGATGTGGTGGCGGATGATGAGCAGCCCTGTGTGGTGAAGCTAAAAGAGGTCCTGGTGGAGGAAATGGACCAAAATGACAAAAGGGTGCACCAATCACAGAAGCACCTAAATTAAACATTTTATAAAAAATTAACAAAAGTTAATACTGAAAACCATAATTTGAATACTTGATTAACATAATTAAAAAGAAAAAACAATTATTGGGGTAGTTAATTAGAAAGGTTACTACTCATTTTATAAAACGAAAAAAAAAACATGTTTATTAATTTAAAAGGCTCTTCAGTAGTAAGACTTGTGTAAATAAATTCCATGATTATTAAAACTTAACTGTTTAGAACAAATTTAAAAATTGAGTATTAAAAAAATGTAAATAAAAACAAAACAAAACTAAAAATTAAATAAAATATTAAAATTTAACTGGAGGAAAAACTAGTAAAGTGTTCTTTTATTAAGAAAAAAAAAATGGGTTAGAAAAGTGTTAAGAAGACTCAAAAGAAAAGAATGTTGTGAAAGTATTAAATTATAAATTAAAAGCACTCACCGTAGCAAAAATTTTAAAAATTACTTAAAAACATTTATAAAAAATAAATATTTACCAGTGACCCACCATGAATAAGAAGACTGTTCTATTTTGCAAATCAGTATTTTTTGTATCGTTTTTTTTTTTTTTTTTTTTAATTTTATGCCACCAGCACCACCAATAAGAGTAGAATACAATTGACACTCTGGACCAAAAAAGTACGTACGATGATGATTAAATAATTATTTGGTGTAAGAAAGATAATAAATGTTTATAATTTTAACAATACACACACACGTTTCATGTAGTAAAAACACACAATTCTAAATTAAAAAAAAAATTAATTAGATTGAATAAATTTTATTGTATTTTAGATAAGAAGCTCCAGTGCTAAAAATATAAAAAGAGAAGCTTAAGACATTGCATACGACTAAATTTTAGATGCACATTATTTTCCAAACTGATATCGAAATTTTTGCTGCATGAAATAATTTAGTTTTCTCTTTGACTTAACTAAAAAGATATATTAAACGTTTAACATGGCTTAAAGGGCAAGGAATTAAAAAAAATAACGAAAATTAAAGCATGTGGAATCTATTTCAAATAATTGTATTTAAAGGACTTGCGGTTGTACAATTATTTTTAACTACTTATTTCTAATACAAACTGCTTTATTATTTAAAATATCAATTACTCTCTTGCATAAAAAGTGGGATTTGATAGGAATCGTTTTACCGTTCAGTGTTTGCAAGGTATCATTTATACATTTTTGTCTAAGCAATGCTGTTGTTGTCTTTCTATAGATAAAATATGATTGCAATGTTGCTAAAAACAATAGAAAATCCCCGAAAACTCTTTAAAGCATTTAAAATATTTTTAAGAGAAATCTCCAGTTCCCAAACAGAATTATTTTCCCCATTTTATCAAAAAAAAACCCTCAATACCGTTACTTTTGCAACCATTAAAATAAAACCATTTATTGTTTTCCAAAAAAAACAATTAAAAATAATTTTAAGCCATGTTACGTTTAGTGTTGTTTTTATACTTTCGCTGATTTCCAGCCAACATTACAAGAAATATCAGAAAGTTACTTACAGCTTTAAATAGTCGTAGCTTTACTCTATTTGTTAACACCATCTACAACACACATACAAATAACTATAGGAAAATAAAATTTAAAATAACTAAAATTATAATTTGTATGTGTAGGTTTTGACTGCAGCAGCACCTTAAACCCATTATTAAAAATTCATAAATATTTTGTTTAAATTAAAGAAATGTGGGCGGACGTTACAAGACACACACATACATATGTAGTAGAGATTTTATTTTAAATACAATTAAAGCTAAAGAATTAACTAAAATAATATTAATTATATACTGAAGCCACCTATGAAACCATTTTCTGATTGATTTTCTATGTGACCTTTATCTTGTTGAAAACCACCAATTTGTTAATTTTTTAGCTGCATATAAATCAGTTTATACAACCTCAAAATTAAGAGAATACAAAGTTTATCGTTACATTAAAAAAGAGGATGCACATAGAATTAATAAGGTTACTCTTTTTTATTCCCTTTTTTTTCGTTACGCAAAAATACAAAAAGTAGTTAATTTAGAATATTCATTTACTCTCATTTTTTAATCAATTAGGTCACATTAAAACTAATATGTAACCAATTTTTACATGCGTGATAATGATAGATACAGTCTTAAACTAGTTCGAATTTTTCTTATACTTGATATTTATATTTAACTTTAACCTGGAGTCATTTTTTAATTGAAAATAAGATCAATGACTTCCTGGACTTTTTTTTAACTTTTAGTAGAACTTTCATTCTTCGACTTTAATTATTGCGATTTCATTTTTTAAAAGAAACAAAATTTGTATATGACTAAGATTGACAAATATCTTATAAGACATATGCTTGGCTTATGGGACTTTTGGCGGGATTGATGTGAAGTAGGAATGGAAGCGATCTTTTTGATAACTTTAAGTATTTCTACTTTTAAATAATTGTGGCTAAACGCCTATCATTAAACAGACATCAAAGCACAGCAAGTGTTTAATGCAATAACCTTCATAGGCTTAACATCCACTATACTTTATTTACCTGAAGAGTGAAGAAAGTAAAAACTGACCGTTAAACTTCCTAATTAGAACAGTGCAATAAATACAAATGAAACTTTAAGAAACAGTGAAGCCAATTAACAAAGCAATTATTACGTATCTAAATTAATTTAGCTCCTACCAGGAGGAACAAAAACTGAAAGAAATTTGCTGTTTTTTATTCAATGACTAAAAAAGCTCATACGCTGTCCTTAATAAAAGGCAGCAGCACTTGATGTTAAATTTTACTCCGATGACAGAACTCAGTTTTTATACAAGTATTTTATATAGCCACCTGCCTTTTTTAGCACTGTGTTGCTAACAATTTCTTATGCCATCGGCCGACAGTTTTGCTTGTAATGACATCGAAGTAATATGCACTATTTGCACTGCAGAGTCATGAATATAATTTTTGTTTTGTTTTTAAAAGACTACATTTACTATAAATTGAGTATTTATTTAATACTTAAACGCTTTCTTTTATTTCCTACAAAAACATTAAAAAAAAAGCTGAGCTAAAAATTGGTAGTCAGGTAGTCCCTTCCCTGTAAGACTTTGATTACTTTTTTTTGTATAATTTGTCTTTAGCTGCGTTTTTTCGAATAATTTTGATCCTCTGGTAAATATGTGAACAACGAAATTATATAAAAATCAATGTCTTACTGTTACCCTAATAGCTTTGCACTATTTTGTCGAATTCTTGCTTTTGCATAGAATCGCCACAACCCGTAGTTCTAAGAGAAATACATGTCAAAGGCAATGTGATGTCTTGTCATGATCACTCTTACGAAAGAATGCAGCACTACAGTAGTGTTGTTAAGAGAAATAACAGTCAGGAATTTTAAACCTTGTATAACCATTTTGTTAAGGGAAATGTACATATTAACTGAAAGGCTAGGAGACAAATTTTAAGGAAGATAGATATTAATGAACCGCCTTTTAAATTATTTATCTTTTAAACGAACGCTAAACTTATGAATAACACCCTACTCAAAACTTAAAAATTTTATTATAATTAAACCAGTTAAAATTACTAGAAAAATTTATAGACACACCAACTTAATTTCGAGGCAATGTTTTGTTTTCATTTCTTGTTTTTTATGAATAAATTATGGCTTTTGGTTGTTTTTTTTTTTTAATATATTAAAATAATTCATTTTATTTAGTAATTATTATTAATTATAGTTAATAAATCAAATTAGGAGAACTTGAAAATATAAAAACATTGTTATGTAAATTAAAAAGAAATAATTAATTTAATTAAATAATTTAATATTGAATACAAAATAAAAACAATTTTTCAACTTTTATCTGCTTAGAAAAAAACAAAATAAATGTACAGAAAATCCAAATGATGCTGCTTTTTTCTTACAATTTGTATTTCAATATATTATTTTGGTTTAAATCCTTTCTGTCTTTTTAAATTTTTTAAAAGCAACTACACTATAGCCATCTCAAGATGGCCATGAAATGAAATGCTTAAATTAAAAAAAATAATATTGTTAAAAATGTTATTTTAGGCTTTTCTTGTACTTTAAGTACACACGTATAAAAAATATTTATTTTTCTATAAACAAATTTTTTTATAAAAAAATGCTGCCGCTTTAAAGGTTTTGGATAATAAATTGATGTCGATCGCAAAATCATTTTGAAGTATATTTTTATTTACAAAAAATTTAATCTGTTTAGAAATTTTTATTAAATGGCTTCAAAGTTTGTGTTTATTTCAAAAGTCAAACAAATGTTTACCTCTATATTTGCTAACTCTTGCTTTAATCCAAGTGTGAAGCACTTTAACATATTTCTTAAACGACTTTTTATTTTTAAGCCCGTTTGATTTGCTCAGTTGCTTTCGTATTTGATTGTCTAGAAATTAGTGAAATTAATTCCAAATTCCATTTTGGTCAGTTTCAAATCACTGTTATTATTTGAAAAACTGATCTTAGAGATTTTAAAAAATTTAAAAATGTACTTGTCTTCTGAAAGTGAAAAAATCAACGCAGTTTTCTAATTAATTTTAGATAGAAAATTATGTAACAAAGAAGAAGAAGAAATTTCAGTGCACCTCACAGAAACGAAAAGTGTTAAAAATAAAAAATATTAAATGTTAATTTTTTTTTAATAAATGCAAATAATGTGTTTTCAAAAAAGCAATTTTTTGTTTTAAAATTTTCGTAGTAGAGGATAATTTTATTGATAACTCTATCAAAAAATCTAAGATAAATAGTTTCAAATAACTTTCGACTGAAATATTCTTTCAACTGAAATAAACAACGGCTTATTCTAATATGGGTGTTAGAATTTCGAACAAAATACATCTACCGTTTTTTATCATTATGTTTTGTCATCATGGGCGCTCAATGCTACAAGAGTGGTGCAAAAATTAGACTAAGCAAGGTATTTCAAATTCCGTAGAATATATTTAAATTTTATAAAAATACCTAATTCGGTCATAAAAAATAATTAAAAAAATATTAAATAATTTGTATTTAAAATTCGTTTATTGTACAAAGAATCCATTGATGCGGTTTCTGTAGCTTACTGAGGGTCTTTTAAAATACACCCGTGCAAGTAAAAAGGATAAAAGCGACTATTTTAATATAGGGGATAATTAACTAAATTAATTCTATATACATGCAGCGCAAACATGAATATTTCCACGGAAATTTCTCACGGAAAAATTTTTCTCGAAAAAGATTCCTTCAATTATAAATTCCGTGGATACAAAAAGATAAAAAAGTGGCATCACCGTAATGATAATACCTTCTTTTTATAACTCATAATACCTTATTATTATTATTATTTTTTTTAACAAATTTATAATCTGCCCAATTAAAAATACTATCAAAGAAAAAATTCTTCCCAAAAAAAGATTCCTTCAATTATGAACTCAATGGGAACTAATTAAAAAAGTGGCATCAACATTATTTCGTATGTTTACATTTGATTTTTCCCTTGATTTTTTTAAGTTTAAAAATACTAGGTAAGAACGTTCCCCTAAGCTTGTACGTAAACAAATAACGTACAAGTTAAATTTCATTTAACTTTGTGCCAGAGTTATTAGTACTTCTAATCCTTTCGTTCTTTCATAAGTCAAAGCAGCCTTATTGCTTTGTAGCTTTTTTTTAGCTTTTACTTATAAAAAACAGCACATGAGCTTTTTTATTTCGACCTATAATCAAATTTTTTTTCTGGCAAAACTCAACTACAGCTGCTTTGAATGTAGAAATCAAATTACTTTTCTCATTGTGGTTACTGTTTGCAGTAATGCATTAAGTATATACTTTGTATATAAACATGTATGCTTGAATAAAAAAAACTACAAAAAGCGATCATGGTATCTGTTAGAAGGGTGATTTAAAAATCACGTTTACTGGTATAACGTTCATCAAAAATCACGGGATCGCTTATCCCTAGTGTCATACGCCAAAACTCACTAACAAGATAAATACGTTTGCTTTTGTTAGAATGAAATAGAAGATGGCTGGTTATAGTTCCTAAACAGGAGAAATTTAGAACATCTTAAAGAAGCTAATAATTGCTATTATATTTTTATTATTCATTTGGAAAGAATGTTTAAATTTTTTTTTTTATATTTTATATAAAAAATTTCATAATGTTTCATTTTAAAAAACATTTTTCGTGTTTGAAAATTAAGATGGAAATTAAGCACGTTATTTATCAATTTAAGAAAAGAAGATTTTATACAAAAAAATTTTAAGTTTGATTAAGTGTGAAATAAAATTAAAATACTTTATGATGTCAAATCACCATATGGCTGCTAGTAGTGATTGCCGCGTTTTGAGGATAATAAAAAAATCTTAGAATACGGTTACTATAAACGAATAACCCACCAAAATTTTACAAATATAGAGCGCATAAGTTTGACACAAAAGCAAAAATTAAGAGGAAAAAAAAAACAATTGTATAGGAATTGTTGTCTACAGTTCATGAATTAGTGATGACAAAAACAACACATACATTGATATTAAAATTACATTAATAATTAAATACCAGAAATTATTTAAAAATAAAACTCTTTACAACATAATGATTTTGCAACTAACACCAACAAATTCTTCATTATAAAACCCCTTTTTTACGAATAGCTTAATAATTATGTTTAAATTATATTTAAATGTAGAAAAAAATTTTAATTATGATTAATGTTTCAAGGTTTTCCTTTAAGACGAATCTAAGTACAAACTAATAAGAGTTAGAAAAAATAAAAGTATAAAGGAGATGAAAGAGTCAATTAATTAAAAAAGTCTTTAAAAAAGTCAATTAAATAAAAAGTCTTAAAAAGGTTATTAATAATTTACTTTCCAGTTTATGCCTTTAGTTTTTGGTATCACGGAAGATATTTAAGCCTTTCAAGTCTTAAATGTTGTAGTTTTAAAAGTCTAGGTTTATGGTTGTATTCTCTAAAGCTAAAGACTAAAAATTTCTTGAAAACAGATATTTTTATAAGAGAAGGAAAAGGAAGTTTTAAAATTAAATTTAATTTTTGCTCCATAGTTTCAGTATATGTCGACTATAATTCAAATAAGAAAAAAAGGAATTGTTTAAAGAATCAAAAGCATAAACCGCATCTGTATGTTGCACAGGTAGTTTAATCGTTTATCTGTTTTATTCTGGAATCAAAACTTAGATTTGTCTTTTGAATGATATCTGTCTTCAAATTGATTATTGTTCATAATTTGGGCAACTTAAATTGCAATAGTGATCACCATGCTACGTTTAAAAGTTGCGGCAATTACCAGGGACCTACTGCAACCTAAGGATTTGCTGTAAAAAGGCATAACATCACTTACTCGAAATTGAAGTTGGGACCCAAGAAAATAGGCGGAATTCAATTAAAATTTTAGCATCTACGAAATCCAAACTTGTTTATTTCAATTTCTACTAAAAACTTAATCGATTATCGACCAGAAGATTCACTTGGCCAGACCTATTTGAAAACATCAGTTCTACATGGCAAAAAAGAACGACTGGGTTTAATGGAATCCTTAACTAGAAGCACTAGGTTTATATATGTTCTAAAACTGGGATCTATAGAGGAGAACAAATGGTCAATTTATATGTCTGAAGTGAAGTTAATGACATTTCAAAAGTCGTATATAGATTCTTATCATGTACGCAAAAAAAAAAGAACTAAAAGTAAATGGATAATATTTAAATGCTGAATTTAATGCAATTGGAAATATTAATAGATCCTTATCAGGAGGTTCAAATATCTGTTTTCAAAAATCGCTTACCAAAGGATTCAAGTTATAATAATTACATGGCATTTCGGCTTTGTGTATTTTAAGTAACTAAAGAGTAAAGAGTTATTAAACAACGATTTTGAGAATTACGCCCCACCAGGCTTAAAAAAAGGAGCAATTTAGAATTTTTTGTTAGGATCAAAGAAATTTATGACCTTTCATAATAAAACTTTCTCATAAACCAAAAGCAAAAAAGTTAATAACCTTTTTGACATTAAGAAATAGTAAATAATTAAATCTTATTAGTTCAAGTTAATGATAAGTTAATCTTAATTTTATTTCCGAATTTAAAAGTGAAGTAAACAAAGAAACAGAAAGGTAGATTATGGTTACTTTCGTTTAAATGGAAAATAAAATGAAAGTAAATAATTGATATTTGATGCAATAATCTTAAATTCTGAATTATAAAATTTTTTCTGAATAAATATGTAATTTAAAAATTTTTAGTGTAAAATGACCAGTTAAAACACAAACTGCAAATATCAAAATAAGTAACAGAAAAATGTCAGACTATTTAAGATAATTTATTTTCTTAAAGTTGTATAAAAAGCCAACACCAGACATTTATCAAACACGGTTTAACGGAATTTCAATTTTAAAAATAATTGCTTAAGTACGCTTAATAAATATTTTTTTTTTTTTAATAAATTGCACTTTATAGAAAAATTTCATATTAGCTGGGCATCAAAACGTCAAGTGATTTTAGTACAAAGTGTAAAATAATTCTCTAAATGAAGACGATAAAATAAAACTGTGGATTTTGAAATGGAATAAAGAAAAAAGTCACAAAGCTCTCAAACATGCAACATCATCTTATTATTCATTTCATAAATTTTTATGAATTTTACATTAATCCGTTATTTTAAGTTAAGCAGAAAAAAGCTATGACTCTCAGAAAGAGAATACATATTTTCAAAATTACAAATCTTTTCGTAAATAAATCGAGTTTGTAGCTAATAAATGATGGCATCTAGTCGCTATCGTTATAAAACGATACAGCCATGAACAACTTTTAAAAACGTTTTATCAATAGCCGTATCATTTAACACTTTTGACACTTTGATGCGCACCGTAGGATTAGTATTTTAAAGAAATAAAATTAAACTAAAAGTTTGTTTAACAGTGTTTGATTAATGTTAGCCTCTAAATAAATATTTTTCTCTCATTTTTTAATTTTCCTCAATAAAAAAAAATCAATCAATTTCTTAACCAAATCTAAAAATCAAATTAGTTTGTTTTATATTTAAAGCTGCCAAATAATATTTACTTTCTTGTTTTTTTAAGGAAATAATTTAGTTTAACTTTAAATCCTTTTTAATGTTTAATTGAAATATATTTTATGTATTTTAAATTATTAATTTGTGCAAATGATTTAGATATTTTTCGTTTTCTATCGGAAAACTTTAAGACTTAAATCTATTTAAATAATGAAAAAAATTAAAAAAAAAATAAGCTTAATTAAAAGTTATATATGTATGTATATATGTGTAAAAATATTAAACAAATAAAAATTTAAAAATAAGTTGTTAAACCCATGATAAATAGTTTCAGAAATTTTAAATTTCAAGTTGTAAAAGAATTCAATAATTATTGCATGAAAGTAAAATAATGAGTTTAAAAAATTAAAAATTAATATATGATAAACCAATGAAAGGTTTTGTAAAGGATTTTTGTTTATTATATTGCAATTGTACCGCCCTAGTGCTGGCAGAAGTGTGTTAAGATTAAGAAGAAGGCTGTTTTGGAAGCACTTTAATTGTTACTATAAAATGGAATGTCTTGAGCACAATACTCGTAATAGAGTCAATTTTATATTCGATTAAGATTATTTTAAAAACAAAAACTTTTAGATGCCGGGATTATAAAACTGATAAAAGTTTCCTGGTGGACGGGTTAAAACACGTTTGGCTGCACTTGCAGCGGCATTGGCTTCCTGTTGAAAGGCATTTTCATAAGAACGTTTCATGGAATGTGGTAAAGATGCAGCCGCAGCCACATTTGCTGCGTTAACAGCGACTGCAGCTGCATGAATGCCACTTGTTGTAGCAGCAGTTTGTTGGGGCATCATGCTCGCAAAGTGATAACTGTGCTGAGCTGGCATATACCCTAACGGGAAGGGTTGGAAATATGGGCGTGGCATAAAGACAAATTGAGGCTGAGCAGCCGCTGTAGCATTGGCTTGGCCCATAGCTACGGCTGCAGCAGCAGCATTTTGCTGTTGCATAAACAAATTATTGACACTTGTATACATTTGATGCTGTTCAGCCGCTGAAGCAGCTGCGGCAGCCGCCTGCTGACGTGCTAACAAATTATGTTGAGCAATGAATTGAGCTTGTTGTTGGGCAATTAAAGCCGAGTTTGTTGCTGCTGTGGAAGCAGTAGGGGGAGGGGGCAAAGAGAGATTAAAAGGAAAAGTCATAGCGGCTTGTGGGCTCACAGCTGATGCGGATGCAGTATGTACAGGTAGCTGATTGGGTGGACTAGCTAAGGAACCTACTGCAGCAGCTGCATTTTGAGCAGCAGCAGCAACCGCTGCTGTTTGAGCTAAGGACGGATGGGGTATTGCTGCTGAAGAAGCTGTTGCTGTTAAATATGGAGAAATACCACTAGCAGCAACAGCCACTGGTTGAGCTGTGGCCGGCACAGCTAATTGGGGCGGCTGTGAAAGGGCTGCAACCGCTGCAGCCACTGAAGGCGGTGATTGCAAACCATGGGCATGAGCATGGGCATGGGCATGGGCATGAGAATGAGCATGCGTATGAGGGCTAATAGTTTGTGTGTTGGCCGTCGGTTGTTGTGCTAACATACCCGGTGATAAAAGTGATGGTTGCTTGCTAGTGCCCAAATGAGGATGTGCATGAGCAGCTGGCACTGGTGACTGTAGGCCTCCGTTTAATACCATATTCATGTCATCACCAGAACATTGAAAAACTTCAATGTAACGATACTTTTTACCAAACACCATAAATTGGTGATGTTTTCTTTGGGCACACAAACGGGCTGATTCCTCAGAATCCATCTGTATGAATGCCTCGCCACTCGGTTGACCCTGAAATATAATAAAAAATTAAACCTGTATTTAATAACATTCGTTGCTTTTTGGATAGAAAATTTAAGGAAATTAAAAAATAACTGCCAAACGCGTTGAAGTTGTTTCGTTTTTACCCTATCAATGGGAGTTACATCGCATTTATTGTAGCTTTATGTAATTGCAGTTTGTGCAAAACTGGCTTCACTCGGAAAATCTTATCAACTATAATTGCCGGCCTTAAGATGGACGAAATATTTTTCTTCATACAATGTGTCCAAAATACTTTCATTTCAAAAAGACGATAGAAGCAAAGATGTTTACGTCCGGTAAATAAGAGCAAAGCAATCTAACAGACTGACCAAGTAACAGCAATGCAGACAGTATTTGTGAGGCGAGAACGTTTTTGAACAAGCCATAGAGTAAAAAGTTTTTGAGCTCAGCCGAAATTCGTCTAAAGAAATTAACTTTATTAAGAAAAGCCTGTTTTCGCCTTCACATATTTAAACAACATTTTACGTTTAGAATTGAAAAATCTAACGCACGAGGCATTGCAAGTTATTTTATTTTTAAAGAAACTGATTGCATTGGGACTTTTTGATGGGCATTTTAGTGTCAGGAAATTTTTTCCACTGTCATTAATTCTTGATATCGTATTTCAGTTTATTTGGGATTTAATTATTTTTGTTTTGCGGGAGTTGTTGTATAATACATTTTCTTTCTTTCATTTGAACTTTCAAAAATGTTTACGTTAGTTTATTACTTACCTGGGCATTAATAACCATATGAACACCTTGAAATATTATATGTTTAGCAAAATCGTCCAGGAAATGTAAAATATGTTCGACGAGAGCTTCATATGGCAATCCCCTTAAACGTATGCAGTTTTTAGTAGTACCCGAAGTTATAAGATGCTAAAAATTAAATCAAATTTAAGAATTCGTAATTAAATTTTAGTTGAAACAAAAGAATTCAATTATTTTGTTATTATTTTAAAGTTTACTTGTGGCAACAAAGACAACTGCATGGGCGGTAACTGAGCAATTAATGGGGGTTGATGATTTGGTTCATACGTCTTGGGATCCAATGATCGATTCAAAACCTGTTGCACTTCTGCCGTGGTTGATCTAAATAATTCTATATAACGTTGACCTATAGACTCTCGATGACGTGCTAAGGCCTTAGGTGCATCGGTTTCATTGGCAAATAAAACAAAGGCATCGCCTGTAGCCCGACCATCTGGTTTCTTAACAAATAAAACACCTTCAGTGTTATCGAGCACACTGCACGGATTTTCACCATTTGTAAAAAAATCCAACTTTTAAATGATAAAAAAAAAACAAAGAAAGTAAATAAATGAAAGTAAAATAATGATTTCATCTAATGTTTACCACTTGCTTAGCTGTACAATCGTACGGCAAGCCGCGCATACGTATTATAACTTGGGCACCTTTTGAGAGAAATGCCTGGGCTTCGTTAGAGGCACCACCAGCTACAGATAGGAAATCATCACCTGTGGCACGATAGACTTCAATATAACGATTGCCTATATGATGTTTGTGTCGTTTTAAGGCCATGTCGCGATGTTCTTGAGATATAAAACGTATCAAAGCTTCACCGTTACGGCGACCTAAAGGTGATAGACACAATGCCACACCGCCTCTGCAAAAGATCAAATGATTAAAATATACACACAAACGAATAATATTGGTATAAAAGAAAGTTTAAATAAAAATTAAAAAAAAACTCAATAAGCTTGATCATTTTTTTATTTTAACTGTGTAAAGTTTTTTAGTCCAAGCAAACGGTGCATATACTACTAGAATGAATAAAATGGAGAAATGTTGTAGACGTGAGATTAACTTAGCAATTTTGTGATCTCCTACTTTTTATTTTATGACCTAGTACTTGTTTCTCACTGGAAATTTTTCTCATTTTACTTAAATTGGTTATAGAATTCTATTAACGACGTTGAATTTTTTTCCGAGTGTTTCGAAAGTATTTTTTGGTGATCTTTGTAGAACACTTATATTGAACTGAAAGCTGTTGAGCTCTTTGGAAAATCCTAATAAATTGTATGCACAAACTATTTGTCTAAATTTAAATATAACTTGTAAAAGTTTGCAAAATAACATAGAAATTAAAATACATAGCTGTCACAAAGAATCTGACCATACTGAGCTTACATAGTAATAGTATAATTGGGTTCTTTATTTGTCGCTATAAAAGTCTGCTGTGTACCCAGGAATAGACGCCTGGATTCCTGTACAGCTTGTATAGTTCTTTATGCCACTAAGCCCACATTTATTTTCCACAAGCCTTCTACACTATTTTGAAATTCGTTTGATATTCATTTTTATTCCATAAGCTACCACTAATAGATCCAATTTTCGCCAACAGTGGCCTAATGAACTCCCACCGAGATTCATTACATTTGCTATAATCTTTTTGTTGAAAATGGATGCCTATTGGGGTCTACTACTTTCACTTGTATTCACACATTTGAAAACAAGAGAAAACATAAAAACCTGGAAAAAAAATGGCAACCCCTGCGGTTCTTTGAATATCAAAGCAAGTACTATATTTTAGTAAACTTAAAAATTGTTTAGGATCGTTAAATAAAATTCCCTTTTACTGACGATTAAGAGTTTTTTCTGAATCTGTGGTTTTTAAAACTATTTTTTACGAAGTTTTAATGAAATTTTAAAACATAAAAAAATTAATTTCTCTTTATAAAAATTCAATTAAAAAGACTAAAAAATAAATTTTTATTGATTTTTAATAATCCACATCTCAATCCCTGATTGGGGAAAAAATTAAAAATAGTTTCGATTATTTGTTAAAGTTAAATTCCCATTTTTAGGTAATGTAGTGTTTTTTTCTGAATTTTCGGCTAAAAACAAAAACAACGTACAAAAAAATAAAAATAGGCGCTTTCCTGTGTGACCACATCTTGCCTTGAAAAAATTTTTTTCAACCCGAATACACAGACGTCGCTAAATCATCTCCCTAGATCCAGAATATTTTATGGAGTCGAAATATATGAACTTTAGGGGGTCGGAAAATATACTTTACAAATTATATATTAACCCTTTCTAGTGTGACGAAGAACGTGTGTTTATATCAAAAAGTAAAAAAAGTTAAAAAAATTAACTTGCTTGGTGGGATGAACTGTGTTAAGACTTTATAGAAAAAAATGATAACATAAAATCATATTTAAGTTTATATAAATAATTTAATGAAAAGTCATATAAAACGCTTAAATATTTTGGATTTGCGTAAGGAAATAATAATTTTGGTGGTTTTGATATTTAACTAATTTTAGTTATTTATTTAGTTACTTATAGTTTTAATTAATAAATACTAAAATAATAAATATTTGTATTTAATTTTAAAATAAAACAAAGTTCAAGAGAATTTCTTTATTTGAATATTGAAGGAATACCTATTCTAGTGACGAGTACTTTAAATTTCTCCTATAACATGTATTGTGAAACTCAAAATCATGAATTTTTTTCTGTAAAAATTTCATGCGCCGTTTACAAAACTGCAGTGTGTCAAATTTCATTGACACTTTACGGAATAATAACATGCAGACAAAAAAAATTGTAAGCCTTAAAGTGAATTCTTATCAGTGTATGATTAACCTACAGTCTACATTTCTGCTCAATTCATATTAGAAATGGGGAAAAAGCAAACAATTTTGAGAGATAAACATTTAAATAGTTTAGCAGCAAATATTATCAAAATAGAAAAATACAAAAATGATAATTGTTAATCAGTTGATAATGGACTAAAAAGACAAAAAAAAACAGCAATAGATTAAGAAGTCATCTGTGTAATGGATGAAACAAATTCATTAATGAGAATGTCATGCACTTACGATGATAAATGAAAAAAAAATAGATGTATATACTAGCACAGCCTTCAGCCGCGTATAATTTTTAATTTTCCTTAAATTCGAACTTAGAAAAAAAATTTTTTTAAATAATTATTGTAGAGATATGTAAACAGTGTAAAAATTTTCCATCTATAAAAGTAAAATGTGCTAACAACTGCTTTAGTACCATTATACCGATAAAATTGGGTGACTTCACATTTGTATCTCTATTTTCTCTACGAAATAGCCTTTTTGTACGAAACAAAAAGTATTATATATTTGAACCAAGATTCTAAGGATCTCTTTACAAAATTTTATGTGAATCCATCCAACAGTTTTTGCGTGATGCGGACACAAACAGACAGACGGACAGAAAAAAGTTTCAAAAATAGGTGCTTTGAATTCCACCAACATATAAATTTTCAAAAAATATTTCATATAAAGAAATGACCATTTGGAACAGTGAAGCAACTCTAATCAAAAGAACAAACATATGGAGCGATAGCGAATTGAAAAATAAAAAAAAACATCAAATAAAAAAATTAGCGTTCGCCCATATTTTAAGTTATGGACTTCTGAAATTTTCATATAAAAGTTTGATTGTCAGTATGGTCAATATGGGTATCATTTAAAAGCTTTTGAAGTTATCTTTAAGGAAGTACTAGAAATTAACCCAATAAAAGTCGATGACATTTTTATGTATAATTATACAAAGTACTTAATTTTTTTTTTTTATTTTTTACTTCTCTGTCACCGCAAATATTTGTTTTTTTGAAAGGAGCTACTTCACTAAGCCAGATTTACATACATGGTGAAGGGTACATCAGTTCTGACATAGTACTCTTACTTGTTTTTATATTCTTTAATTGGCCAAACAATTGCATTTTCTTCAATGTTACAAGAAATTCTTTCATCAGACATTTTAAAAGCAAATTATTTTGTTAACAAAAGTAAAAAACAGTTGTTTGACTTACTCTTTAGATCGGCTATCAGTTCCTGAAGAAAACTTTTGTTTCTTGAATAAATAAGCAGTGGTTAAATATTGGCCGTCAAATGTGTAGAAAAAATATGCTACTTAGACTTAAGGAAAACTGTGCGACCAATAATAGGAAGCAGAAAAGGGAAAGTTACAAAATTCTAGTCTAATTTTTTATTACCACTAAAATTTTAAATTTTTTTGAAATAATCACAATGAAAAATAATTTACTTCTTACTTTTGATGCCAATGATTGAATTTTAGTTGTTATTATTTTTATTAATTTCTATTCTAAAATTTTAATAAAACTCTTTAGTTACTAATTACAATTAAAAAAAAAATAAATTTATGATGGCAGAATCTTCAATACAAATTAACGTTAACCCTTTTGTGCAATGATCTATTTTTGACAATTTTGTTATTTTTCTAGTTCAAAAGGGATAGGTGTAAAACTTGATATGTCAGATCTAACAAATCTTATTACTTCTACGAAAACAAAAATATAAAAATTGTATTTTACTATACTTTTAGGTGTTTATTTAGTGTGCAAAGACAAGGACTGACGTTTATTAATGGTATTGCTTTGATACCATTTAATCACTAGTCAATGAAAGTGTTTTTTTAACTAATTATCAATAAACCTTTTCAGTAAAAAACGTTACTAATAGTGAAATTAGTGCCAAATATATTTAATGATTCTTCTAATTAATTTTTTTTCATCAAATACTATCAGCTGCACATTTGTTAACCTAGTCTACACGTTTCTAATGCTTATTTTGACATAAAGAAAATATTAATATTCGCTTAAAATTGCTCAACTTTGTTCGAACCGTATATAATTATTTTGAAGCTCTAAGCTGCTGATTTCTGCCGCTTAGAATCCCACATATTATTTCAGTTTCCTGTAATTTATCACAAACTCATATTAATTAATATGATCGATCCCATTTTGAATTTCAATGCGAACATTTTATAAAAATTGCTAAATGAACTCAAACGGAAATCAACGTATAAGACTAAATCAAAATAATAATAAAAATAAATGAAATTTGCATTTCATTCAACTTACTTGGCAACGTTGAGACCACGAAAGAATTTTGCTATATCTTGATCGCTACTTTGCCAAGGAAGACCGCGAGCTCTCACTATACAATTTCCATCAATTTCATCGTCGATTGAACTAAAAGTAAAAAAGTAAAATGTTTAAATAAAAGTAACTATTATAATTATTAAAGGATATGAACAATGTAAATTTATTTTACCCATATTAACTTATTAATAATTAATTTTGACTTTCCCAATTAAATAGAATTTTTGTTTAAATAAAACACAATCTTTAAGAATATTAACAAGGCAATTTTTGCTTAAAAAATTACATTTTTCTACAAAATCAAAAAATCAATTGCCCTGAGTCAGTCAGCTACATATTTTTAAAACCATAAACTGCTGACTTAAGCTTAAAATGCAGCAACTACAACTCTCTTGCTCACTTGCTCTACATAGTTTAGTAAATAAAGCACTTGAATTTTCAATATATTTTAATGTATTTTTTATTTTTATTATTCACTTAAACATTTGCTCGTGTTTATAGGTAATTTGGCATATTTTTTTTTTTTTTTTGTAAAAACTAGAAGAAATTGATTTGAAATAAATCACTCTTTATATAAATCGTCGCAGTACCTTTTTTATTTCCAATGAAGTTTTTATGTTAAATTTGTTTATGGATTTAAAAGCTTATGTCAATTGGCATTTTTTTAAATATACAATATTTTCAAGGAGTTATTGCTACTTTGTTTATTTATACATTTTTATAAGCGATACGATAACAATTGATTTTATTTTTGTTGTTTTTTTTTTATTTTATTTTAAAATCACTTTTTTTCAATTTAATCCCTAAAATTCATCAGGGATTTAACGGTTGTATTCTGTTTTATTTAGAGTGTAAATAGCTACTGGTGATTTCATGATAATCTTTTTTACTTTTAAGCCAGAGAGCACGTTTCAGATAGACTCGTCCCAAGAAAAGTGTCATTTATCAAAATGGGCAATAAGAAAAATACACACAAGTTCGGTTTTCGAACCTAATTCTAACAACTGTGCAACAGTATTTTCAACTAAGAACAAAAGAAAGAAAAGAGTAAAAAGTTTTCGTTTACATTGAATAGCAGTGTTGGTTAGGGGGCTTAAAAAGTACTACTTTTTTATTTTAACATTTTTTATTTCAACAAGAGGATATGAACTCTTTTTAAAAATATTTCTTAACAGGTCGCCATTTTTAGTTCCAAAAATTGACTCTCCAGCATCTTTAATCCTTGGAAAGTCCTCAAACTGATTTCATATGACGTATTTTTTATGACCTGTCAGTTGTGCAATTGAAATTTTCTTATCTGACTTTGTCATCTGAATTCTACGCTTACACATGGTATATCAAAAGGTGCACACGCAATATATTAATTTAGCAGTGGATGTAAAAATCATGTCAATTGTGAATGACATTTCACGTGTAGATTTCGAATTAGTTGTTCCAACTGAACGTTATGAACGAGTTTTATCGGTATTGCATTGGCACTAAACATTTCTTCTCGTTCTTTTTAGTTTTTCCAAAATATTATGTGGAACAAGAAACGTTTAAAAATACTTTCAACTCCCTTTCCTTTACATATGATGCCAACAACTTAATACTCTCATTATGCTCTAAGATACTTTTTCATAAGACTTAAATTTGGTGTCATTATCTTATTATATGGCAAAGATATTTAACATAATTTCGTTACTTGTAGATATACAAAGGTCGCGCCAAAAGATCTTAACTCACAGGAGAATTTTGGTTAACCTCAACAGATTTTTTCATTAAGCGGAGACTTTTACTTTTTGTGTAGTATTTTTATGTATCATATGATCAGCCTTTTAATACTAGAATTAACACGATTAATAATATCTTTAGTTTAAGGCGAATATATTATCAGGTTGAGAAAGCGCAGTGCCTACGAATATTCAGAATAAATGTGCAGAAAAAATACATATGGAATTAAATCCAAGCTTAGTTTAAATTTCAATACAAGTCGTTTGAATAACTGACTTTGACTTTTGCAGAATATGAAGCAAAAATTAAACTGGTATTTATCACTAAATATTTGCTTACACACAAACAAGATAAGGACAAGAGTGGACTTGACTTCGACTTATCATTACTTTAGCGGGAATTTATATTTTTCTTTAACACGATAATATACTGTAAATACTGTCTTACTAAGAAATCCGATCCAAAAACCTAAGCCTACAATATTATTTAAATTTTTCTTTTTCATTGGTACTATTTCTGAAAAATATATATTTCTCTATGTTAACACCGGCATCTGCACTGATTATGAATTATACTCTCTATGAGAATGTAAATTACTCAATAAAGAGTATATCACTCAACAAATTGTTTAAGTGAAGAAGTATTATAGTTTTAAATACGATTCAAGTGTCATATTCTAGTCCGTTTTACGTGCATGTGTAGGTGTGTTTTTTTATAATTTCCAGATCTTAACATGCTCTACTGATATTTATCAAGAGTTTGTTGTGCATTTGAGATTTATTTTGAATATTTGAAAATTTTATGTTGAATTTATTTTCCAAAAGCATCTAACGGAAAGTAATATTACAAAATCGTTAATATTTATCGATTAGTAAAAAAAGAAAAACAAAAAAAAAACAAAAACAAAAAAAAGAAAAAGAAAAACTAAAACTAAAACTAAAACAAACTTTGAAAACACACATCTTATCATAAAAGAAAATTGGCACTGTGTTTTCAAGTCATTGAATATACAAACATAAAAAAAACATTTTACGATCGCTTTGATTCTAAATAATAAGTATTTCAAATTTAAATGTATTTTACAATAGACCAGTAAACTATTTTGTAGGGAGACAAGGTTTTCCTAATTAGCTCTGTGAAGTGGAATTTCAACAACACCAGTAGTTATAAATATATTGAAAAATGAAATGTTACATATGGGCAATTCCACGACTATAACAAGCTCCTCTGAAGAATTAAGAACCCTTGAAGTTAAAGCGTAAAAATATTCTATGAGCCAGTACTCATAGCTTTTCACAATACTAAAGGCAAAAATATTTTTACTCATTTAAGTGTGCGTTACAACAACAATGAACGGGATTCATTAAATATGTAAAGGATATTTTCTATTTGATTTAAATTTTTTTATATTTGATCGCTTGTAAGTGTTCCGAAACTAATGTTCACAACAAGTTAACAAGAGCAACATTTCTAGCGTACGGTATATCACGAACTTTATAATTTGTTGTTGTTGTTGTTGTTGTTGGTGTTGTGGAATAATCCAAAAGCTCTCTTTTTTTAATTTGACGAAAAAGAAAAGCTAATTACAACATTATGAAAATACAAATTACATCTTCCTAAATTCACATATCTTTAGTTGTACCTTAAAGACAATTCCATTTTATGTCGCCTACGCAATATCCTTATTTTGTTCAAAGTGTACATATAGAATGTCGTTAATTTGTCTTCAAATATATTAACTTTATATGCCTATATATATAATTTTTTGGGCACTTTAATATTTTCAAAATTTATTCCACTCTGAAGGCATACAAATGTTACGTACAGTGTCATGGAAAATTCCATTTGTATGTATTTACTTATTATTTTAAGTTGTTGCATTTTTTTAATAAACTCAAAAATCATTAAAGATAATTTTTTTAATGTTCATAAAAATCATTTCATAATGGCGATCATAAACGAAGGCAGTAACATTGCATCTCAAGATTGCTACTACCGATTAACAAATAATTTCCATTTCTATCTAAATAGTCTCTTGCATGTTTGGTAAAAATAGGAGAGAGGAGAGAGACTGCTGGATGAAATAAAGCAATATAAATGGTTGCTTAAATATTAGGATGGTGGAATGCTAAATTTCTGAAGATATCTGTATTAATAAAATTCTTTCAGTTATTTTGTAAAAATACTTGGACCCATGGAATATTATATCCACCGGAAAATTTTTAAGGTCATCAAAAGAAGTATGACCTTTAAAAGAAAATATTGAACTCTTACAAACGGTCTTTTTAGATATTAAAACTGCTGCCTGAACTGAAGTCGTATCAGCTTATATACCTAAGCTGACTCCAAGAACGGTTCTGCAGCGATAATGGTCGCAATAGGTTTACTCAGTGATTGGTAGATTTCTAGTTCAGGATGCTTGTAAGTCGAACAATTCTCCATCCTTAAAAAACTAGAACTAACTACTTTCTCTATCACATACAGACTTTGTACTTTAAATACTCTATGTTCATTATATTTTCTGTTCAAAGGAACTTTTGCTTGATGGAATAAACTTTTTTTCTTACATTGTTCATATCTCCAGGATTTTTCTCTAGTTAAGAAGACACGAATTTTGCGCAGTACTTAATATATCGAGATTATTATTTGGATATTTACCAAGGTAGTATTGTGAATAGATTTCTATAGAATGTTGCGTTGATGAATACAATATCCTACAAGGTGAATTATTAACAGAAAAAGAAGCAGTAAATTTGCCTATGTATTATGAAGTAAAAAGAAAATCTGAATCTTCAATAATATTCCAACTACACTTCAGTGTAATCCTTAAATCAGGTATCAAGATATTTGAAAATTCTTGGGTGTTTAGTAGAGGAAAATATATGCTGCACAGTTATTAAGTGCTTTCTTTATACTTGTACTGTTTTAATTGTACGGTGGTTACAGAATAAGTAAAACATTCTAAGGAGAAATATAACAGAAGAATGCGACCCTTTGCGTGCTTCTTGCGAATCAGAAATAAAAACCTTTTTTAAAACAAAATGATTCATTTATTAGTTTATTCATTTAACATTCCTAAAATAGGTAACTGACACGAAACTGGTCATGGGATGGTTCTTTAATAATAGGGAAAGGTTCTAGTTTTAACATTTAATATGATAGAAGCTACCAACACTTAAGTACTTTCTAACAGGTCTCAAATATAACCTCAATGCTCTTCTTCAGTGCTAAAATGAGTTCAATAATTTTCTGAAAATCATACACACTTTTTTTTAATTTATATGTTTGTATATCTTATTACTAATAATTCTATGACAGAATTTCGAATTAAGACAAAATATGCAGAAAGCTTTCAATAAATTGTCTTTTTTTAATACTTTTACGCCAGGTACTTTATATGACTTCTTTTCGTTTGTCAAATTTATAATTTTTTTATCATTAACATTTTCATATATCAGGGAACAAGAATGTTTATAGAAACTTCCACAAATCTTCTAAAGCGATGCATATGACATATGCAATAGCACTTGCGCCGATCAAAATTTACAATCAGCTCTAAAAAATTAGAGCTTCGAAACGGATTCTTTAAATTATATCAACTGGCATTTAAATGCTGGTTTGATTAACTTAAGTGTACAACAACAACAAAATTTACAAAATTTCTGTACAGGTGGAAGAGGGTATAAATATATAGGGCGATAGAAAAAAAAAATAAAAATAAAGAAAAAAAAAATCCGTTAAAAATATATCACTCGCCCATATTTACGAGTTATTGGCCTCTGAACTTTTCATAGAAAAGTATGATTTTGCACCATATTTTTTAAGATATCAATATTAATATCATTTAAAAGCTTTTGAAGAGATATTTCAGAAAATACTATAATTAAAAATAAATGCTTAATCCATTAAAAACCGATGATACTTTAATGTAAAATAATATATAGTCCATATTTTTTAGTTCTGTGTCACCCATATACTTTTTTTTTTGTTTTTTTTTTTTTGTGTTTTAGTTTGAAGTTACTTCATTAAACTAGATTTACATCTATGGCATAGCCGAGAAAAGTAATCTTACTTATTAAATCTAAGACGATTTCTAATTCTTCCTAAGTTTCTTAATAAAAACCCTATTGTTACCACAGGCAGTTACAAGAACAAATAACTACATGCAGTTTAGAATTTAAGGGTGTTCCCACAGTGCCTTGGTTTTCACATAAGTGGTTTCTTAAACTGTTAAAGACAGGCAAATAGATGAAAAAAAATAATAACAATGCACTTAAAGTTTAACGAGTCTCATTTCAGACGTTACTTTTACATCTAAATATACATATTGATCTTTCGATTTGCAGCAGGAAGACCTTTGATATTTATCCAAAACAGTAGTCCCCATAGAGAAAGCGATTTTGAAGTATTTTTTCTCATCTATTCCATTATATTGGGCCAGATTATTAAACATAGAATTTAAAGTTAAAGAGTGACCCTTCTTTTGTGCCATTAAATAAATATTTTTTACTTAAATGGTAACCGTATTATGCAGTGGATTTAATTATGGACCTTCATTTCTTTAGAATTAAACGATTTTTAAGACTTCGAGTTGACTTCCTAATACCTTAAGATCCAATTTTTAGACTTATTTAAAGATTTGGATAAATTGTACGAACATTTCATGTTGAGCAAAAGTCCAGCTTTCACAGATCAATACTTTACAATTTACTTATTATCTCTATTCAAATGTTGAATATAATTTTTAAATCTATGTATGTCTAGCTTGAAGTATAGGTTTTTTTTAATTTTTTAATTTTGCTTCTTCAGCTGGAAAAGAATCTTATGCTTAGTTTTTGTAAATACACAACTTTAAGGAACGAAATTTCAAGACATTTAAATTGAAATTATGCCCATTTGAACGAAGATAAGATGCATATCTTATTAATAAACTGATGAAATAAATATTCAATGTAATTAATATACATATAAATGAAAATTTATATATGATAAAGTTAACTATAAAGGGAACGTACATTTATATAAAACGAAGATGAAGTTTTTTGCCTTATAATAACTACCAGTGAATCTACCGAACACTTAATTGTTAAATGAGACCTTCAAAGTGCTAATAAATAAATTTAATTGTATCGTTAAAACTAAAATTAATGTTCAATAAAAACGAAATTAATATTGCAACAAATACAAAAAGTGTTTCTTCATACAACAAACGTAAACATATTTAAATATTCTCTACGCAACTAATTTTATAACAAAAATATCACGCAGATTTTCAAGTACTTAAATACTTACCAAATCCCTGGTTCCAACACTAAACTCACAGTTTCATTTGCTGTAAATTTATGACCTGTTAAAAATAAACAGATATTATTTTTCATAAAAAATTCAATGCCAATGTTGGCATATAAAATTATTTAGTAAATTATATTGGTTATTACCTGATTTAAGTAAATGTTGTATTACTAAGACCATATCACGAGATTCTCGTATATAAAATTCATTATCATCCACACTTGTGATGTTCAGTTCTAAACAAGGAAGTATTAATTTCAGATTACCAAAAAGTATTTTAAAAATTTTAGTTACCTTTCATTATTTCACCGATACTTTGTGGCAGTGTTGTAGCAGGCATTTGTAAAATTCTTTTAATATCTTTAACTGGCACCAGGGCTCTAGATAAATCACCAGATTTAAATATGGAAAATTCTTTCCGTAAATCTGAAAATTTATTGTAATATGAAGGCAGTCCGATTTCTTTGACACAGGCCTCACGATGCAAACATTGACGTAGGGGCAGCTGACCATCAGTTATAATTTTAAATTCCGTTTCGTGCAGCGATAATGAGCGCAAATATTCATCGAACTAAAACAAAACAAATATTAAAAAATAAGTCTCTGAAATTTTAAGAAGTTTAGGATAAAAACTCATCATTATGAAATGTGTAGAAAAGTTTTGTTTAATCTTTCAAATGGATATGAATGGTTAATTAAAATGGTTAATTAAAAATTAAAGAAGAAGTAAAAATAGTTACTCAATGGTTACTATATTTTTGTGTTAAATAAAAGGTTTTTTGGAGTTTTTGTTGTCTTTTTGCTTTGTTGGTTGAATATAGTTCTCGTTTAATCAATTTGGCTGGAGATATAAGACTCAAATTTTTTATACAAAATTTGGTGAAACGGCCACATGGATATGATTTCCTTTCAGCAATACACTACACTTTTTAGTTTTAAATACTAATTTTTTCATGAGAATATCGCGAGACATTTATATTTGAAGAAATCAAGCACAATTAAAGTATATTTACATAAAAAAGATTCTAAATAACAAATTTTCCTATTAATGTTTTTAAGAAAAAATTTTATTTTAAATTTTAAGTAGGTTTTAGAATAAATTGTACCCACAAAACTATATAGATTTTAATTAAACTCAATTTTTAAAACATAACGGCATAAATATTTTCACAAAATATTTAATTTTTAAGGTAAATTAACTGAAAATTACACAACACAACAAAGCCAATTTAAACTGCAACAAAGCTTTCTTATACCGAGTTTACACATGTCAATTTTTCTAGCAGCAATTCTTAATTTTGTGAAAGAAAAAAAGTGAAGACTCATTTTATTTCTCGTTTTTTCATACACAAAAATCAGAACTACTTCAAGAAAAATTGACGTGTGTGAACTCGGTATTGAACGTGTTAGTTAAAATAAGGTTAAGAATATTTTTAAAGAAGTCCCATAAACTCGATTTAGAAAAACGTTCGAAGAAATAAAGAATTAAGGTTTATTTTATCTTTTGAAAAAGCGAAATTAAAAAGCCTTTACTGTTTAATAGCTATTACGAGCTAAAAACATCATTGGATTGCAATTCTTCTATATTGAGGCAAGTAATCGGTTTTTGCGATTGAAATTTGATAATTTTGATGAAGACGATAAAATATTTGTTAAGGCCCGCCATGCACCTTAAGAAACATATGAAAGACTGCTTTAGGTTTATTTGAAGACAGAAGATACTTTTCTTAAAAAGCACACATACACAATGTTTAAACGGTTTAAACCTGATTATAAGACTATTGCGAATTTTACACTTTGTATTTGAATTTATAAGTTTTAGGCTGTGTTAAGTATTGAACATCAACCTACACTTTCAAATATATATATATTTATGTATTCCCTTCTCTGATACTGTATTGTAAACTTAACGAACCTTGATCGAATTTAACGATTGAATTGGTTTACGCAAAATTAACTTTTTATTTCTGGTTGTATAGCTCCATCGACGAAGACCCCCCAAAATATTATAATAAAGAATATTTTAAATAAATATTATAATAAATGGTAGTTGTGAATTCTAGAAAATAAAGTGTGTTATATTATTACCCTATGTATATAAGTACAGAGGATATCTCTACGCACATATGCATATTGACACATATGTATCTATTATATGTATATAATCCTCATACATATTTTAGACACACAAGTTCATTGTATTATAAAAACACAGACGTTTTTCTTCACTTTTCAATTGGTATAGGCTGTTATTGAAAACTTATAAGAAAATGTACCCTCTATAAAACGAATATAAAAATAGGTATAAACGTATTCCTATATAGGAAACGACTTTACTTATTATTTTTGACAAGTGATAAGCAGACACTTTTAATTTAAAAAAAAAAATTGTAATGAACATTCATATGTACTGATTAGACTCAGAGCCATTTGATAGTAGCAACAAAAACATATTTATTTTTGCAGCGCAATTTACATAATTTATTTAAATTTATTTCCAAGACAAAATTTAAAATTATTTTCAATTTATATCTTTTGCGCCATAGACTTGTGATTAATCGTGCTAAAAGATCAATGTTGCTTCCACTTCCACATACTGAACCGGTTACTATCAGCCATGTCACAGAACGCAATTCCGTTCGGAAGTGGAATTGATTCCGTATTTTGCTTCTATAGAAAAGGTAAAACGAAAAATTTTTTCCGAATGAAACCACTTTTAAATTGGTAGGTGGAATTCATATTTTAACCGCTTTCCAGATGTATGAACTACTCAGAACGTCTTTTTATCAGTAATGAATGTTGTTGTTTTGCTTATTTTACTAAAATAAGTATACTTTAAAGAAAATTTAATGAAAAACTTAAGGTTTTGTTAACACTTAAGAAAAAATTAAAAAATCTACGGAATTTGTTTATTCAGTGTTACCATACTTTTATTATTGTACATTTTTTCAAAAAATACCATGGTGGCAGCACAGAAAACTAACGAAAAGGCGCAAAGAAGAAAAGAAAATTAAAAACAATTTTCTTATAAAAAATCTTTAAGCCCTAAATAAAAATTAACTAGGCGATCATGTAAGTATTTCAAAATTTATTTTTGTATAGGTATTTGAAAATTTAATACCTTTCGCAGGGGTAAGCATCGAAGTGCAGGTCAAGACAAAGTCTTCATTAATTTCATGGAACGTCATCAAGACATTGCCAGGGGATGTGTGAAAGGAGATCGTGTTATTGTGGAGTCATTGTGGTCTAAATTGATCAAGTAGTTAAATTTATGTGGACCACCAACCAAAGATGTTAATGGTTGGAAGAAAGCATGGTCCGATTGGAAGGGCTATGTAAAAAGAACAGATGTGCCACAATAAAAAAGAAAATCAGAAGACTAGCGGAGGTGAATATAACAAATATGTTTTGTTTATTTTATTGCCTTCTGCTGCTGCAATTATAGATATTCCGGGCATTTTTGTTATATGTACACAAATATACTTTACTTTCAAAAATGTAACACTTTTGTTTTAAAACTCTTGAATTTTAAGTTCAGTCACAAATAGTTAAAATTTTATTTACTTTTCGATCAGCTGTTTTTTGTTTTGCTACATTCGGTGTTGTGTTGCCATATTTAACACAAAAAGTATTTTTAAATTTTCTTGCGGTTTAACGAAACCGAACGGAATCTATAGAAACTAAAACCATTCCGATCGGAATGACAATTACGGAATCATTTCAATTCCGAACGGAATTTGTGACATGCCTGTATATTTCATTTTATTTTCCATGCTTTTCATTTTTTAAGATAATGTTAAGGGATCTTGAAATAGATTTTTTTGAATATTTGATGTAGTGAAGTTAATGCTGCCAATAAAAATAAATGTTTAGCATTCCTAGACAGCCTAAACTGCTTCAAATTATTAGTTTCTGTCCCCACGATGAACAAGCAGAATAACTTTTCCTTAAAAGCCTTAACAAAGCACGTGTCTCTTAAACTTCCAAAGGTCTAAATGAAATATGCTTTCTCTTTATTTGACGTTGTTATTTTTGATGATACATCAAAAGTTAAATTGTTATGTTATATTGTACGTTGATTGTATGACTGATAGTTTCTTGAGGAGGCTTGTATTATTAAAATGAAAAAGTAAAACGAAAAATAAGAGATACAAATAAGAAAGCGAAAGTGATGAGAATAAAAAACATGCACCCCTATCGTATTTGGCGTAGGCTTATTTCGACCACGACAATTTTGTAACAGAGTAATGGTAACTGTTACGAGCTATCTTTAATCTATTACAAAGCTTTTAAAAAACGACTAACTTTCGCCATAAAAACGCCAACCACGATAAGGGTGATTGACCCTTATTTGGGACGAAGGAGTCTTGTAATTATTCCCGATGAAGGAATCGATACAACCGAAGTCTTTCCAACATATATCAAACAGCAACACTATAACAAACTTTTTCCATCAATTGAACGCAAAATCATTTAAAAGAAGATCTTAAATTAAATAATCTGCGAAAAATTAATTTTTTACTTAATTGAAGTTTTTTTGTTAAAACATGTCAAAGCTCATCTGGTTATAACACTAAAATTATTAATTTTTAACCAAAATAAACACTAATTGTTTCACTTTTATAATGTTACCCCATCACAAGAACATAAATATAGTACTTTATTATTATTAGCCTGATGTCTATAAATAATTACTAAGTTAACACAACCTTTATTGCTTTTGCATAATAAAAATTCGTAGAAATATTAACAAAAATAAATTATAAAAATTGCTTTTAAACAAATATAAATAAATATGCATTAAGAAATATGCATTAGAAGCTTGTAAATTTAAATGCATTCTTGAGATTTTAGCAGAGTCATTTAATTGTTTATATGCACGCACACTTTCCTCATATTTGAGACATCACAAAAATTATTATTTGAGTACAATTGCTTAAGAAGTATGAGTGTAATGATTACAACTTTTATTTTTATTTAAGTTATTGATCAAATTGATTTCAACAGTTTTAAGAACGTTGCTTCTCTATATTTTACGAAGTGTTATAGCTTTCCTCAATAGTAAAATACTTCTCTTTATAATCAAACAAGTGGAAATATTTAAAATTTTGGTTGCTAAACTTTAGGCTACAGATGGTGAAAGTAGAAAAATATAAAAAATTTTCATTATTTTCTTAACAAAAAAAAAAAACTTGAACTTAGGCCAATCCGATTTGCAATCAAAGTGATTACTACTTTTACTGCATATGTTTTAAGAACATATGACGCAGAGCATCCATATGACGCAATTTTTAAGCGGCTGGACTTAAAAATTTTAGGTTTATTTATGAAAACAAAGTATTTTAGAAAATACCCAAGTCTAATCTGTACAAATAATAAAACAGTAACTGAGTCATTTCTGTACAAGAAATATTTTTTTGGCAATTTTGCTATTGGTGTAGATAGCAATCGATATGGAATAGAAACCGTCTATTTTTGGAATTTACGTCTATCTGATGTTAGCATAACATAAAAACTGTTAGATGGATTTAATAAAATTTTGTAAGGAGGTATCTTAAATGTGTTACTCCGTAGCGAAAAAAGCTCCCAAATAGTTGACAGCATATTTAATTTTTAAATAGAAAGTTTTTAACACCGTTAAAAGAACTTTGCAATAAATATTTAAAAACACATTTTTTATAAATTTGTATTTTAAGCAAAATAGAAATGACACGCAGACGAAGTCGTAAGCATTCTTAGTTATAAATATTTTCGAAATAAAGAGAGGTACATATATTATTCAAGTTATTTACTCTTGAGGAAACTCTAAAAATTTAACAGGCCTAAAATTTAAGATGTTTAACAAGTAAAAATTCATAAATTATGTTTTAAAAATCTCAAAAAAAAATTTTGTTTTTATTTTTGTTTTTTTTTTTGTTTGCTTGTCAAAAATTCCAAAGCTACTAAATAATAAAATTTTTAATTAAAAAAAAAAAAAAACTTTTATAATTCATAATGCAAAGAAAAATAAAAATCGGGACATAAAAATGTATGTCTTTTTGTTGTAGGGTGTATTTTTGGGAACTATAGTTAATGGATCTGTAATAAAAGAAAACTAGTCTTTTAATTTTATTCCTTAGAAAATATGTCTGGCTTAATACAATTTGCTTTTTTAATTTTCACTTCAATTTGCAAATTTTTTAATACAAGTTTAGTTGATTTTCTGTAAATTTGTGTTCAAATATTTACACAGAGCACATTGATGTAAGTTTTAAATAAATAGTATTTACGTTTATTTTCTAATATTTGTTTATTAAATCAATTAGAAAATCACTAAAATAATAATGTGACGTTAAAACATTTGCAGCTTTAGTTTAAAAATATGCAACATTTGTTTAAATGTAAAATTATTTTAACTTCATTGGAAGCGCCTAAGGAACACGTCGCAAATTTATTGCTTGTTTATTTAATGCTTGATTTATTTTTTCAATTTTGTTTAAAAATTTCAGAAGAAAATAAGAGTTAATGTTGTTTTCTAATTTCGGTTTTAGTTATTTGCTTTTGAAAAAATCTTTTTTCCACTTAAATTAATGCATTTTGAATGCAAGTGCTGAATATGTGCCATCACTTGAATCTGTAATATTTACAAATACAATTCAAATTTGTAATCGATTTTAAAATCAGTCAGCCTTAAAGCAATCTTCCCATTATTATGCTGTAATATTTGCTTTTTTAATTATTATGTCAAGGTTTTTTTCAGATTTTAGAATATCTATTGAAATACTCTTACAAAAATTATTAACATGTGATCTTTTGGCTTGATACCATCATTTGCTAAAAAGTTATAATCAACAAAATTATATAAACAAAACATACTTACATCTAAAAACAAGATAAAGTTAGTAGAAAAAAAAACTTTTGCTATTTTATGTTTAAAACAATCGTTATCAGATAAAAATTAATGTTAAGAAATCTGTGTCTGTCTATTCATTGCCAATTTGTAAAACTTCAAGTATTCGTATACATAATTTGTTTAAATAATGTATTTTACTTCTCTTACATGACACATGTTACTCGTTCAGAAATAAAATACCTCCTTTTTTAATCTGCTCATCTTAAAGGTACGTGGGGGATTTTCAGGCAAATACAATACATCATCTTGTTATCAATTTTATTATTTCATAAGCAGTTAAAAATAGAAAATTGTTATAAAAAGTATGGCATAATAATTTTTAAGGAGTTTTGTTAAAAGAAAAACCAAAAAGATTGATTTAATTGATTAATTTGAAGTTAAAATTTGCAATATTAATTCTGGTACGTTTTTTATTAATGGCATAAGTCTTTAACTGTTTCTTATAAAAAAATCAGGTGCCACATATGCTGCATAAAGTCTCTACACGAGTTTTACATGCCAGGTAAAAGCGCACAATCACCTTAAGAACTAAATAATTCTTTGATTAGGTTCAATTGACTTATACGCATAACCTAGAATAACATGAATAAGCTTAAGTTAATTTGTAAGATAGAGCACATCAAAAAGATTTAAAGCGAATGGCAATAATACTAAGACGCCAAGATTTAAGAACATAATTTCCAAGGACTTTGCTTCACATCCAAAAGTTACATAATGTTCAAAAACGTCATTATGTCCATGGACATTGTTTCGTTTTTATTGTGGACATAGTATCACTTATAACAGTGCCATAATGTCCTTACTTAAAAATGAGAAAGGCAAGGTATGTTTTTCCTAAGAATAAACCCATTTTAGCAGTACAGCTGAAAAATAAATGGAATTTTAAGAGAAAAAAGTACAGTGAAAAATTGGGGCAAACCCTTAGTTTCGAAGTTGTATTTATAACGTATTACATGGCATATATCAAATATTTTATGGCAGAATGAGGTAATATCGTAAAAATAGTAGATAAAGCTTCTATAAAATTAAACATAAATGAAGTGAAAAAATAGAAAAACAATAAAATGGGGCTAAACGAAGAAAATTTTTCCTCTGTTGTATCACCAACATCGGCTGTGCTTACCAAAGATTTCCTGCATAGCTGGCCGTCGGTCTTTTTTATTTATATATCTGCAAGGGGCATATCTTAAGGAAACATGTTTTCAAACATAAAATATCTTCTTGTTTTTAGTTTTTATGCTACTCAAGCATAATTGGAAAATTAGTTGGTACATAATTTTTTTTAACCGGGGATTCCGGTATTTCAGTTGTTACTTAACCTACCAAAATAGTTACATTGGTTACTTTTTACCAAGTTTGTTTTTTAAGATTGACGTTTGTACGCGGAGATCTAAAAACTTATATTCGGATCTCACAAAACAGGGTGATAAGGATGTTTTTTTAGTATTTTTTCTCATTACTACCTTAAAAATGTTTATTATATATAAGATATATATCGCAGATATTATCGCCACGTACTGTACAATAAAGTATTGTCAAACAAGGGCAGAAAGCGTTTTTTTTTTTTTTTTTTTTTTTTTGTTTTGGGTCAAATGTTCTTTTGCCCGTACAATTTGTATGTAAAATACCGAAATAACGCGGCTGCAACGCAACGGCAACGCTTAGCAATTAAAAACATCTAATTTTGACAATGCGTTTAACAGAGGTAAGTTTTCATATTAAATTAAATGTAGTGTTATATATTTTTGGTATTATTTTTCTTTTATAAAACAGAACATAATAAAAATAGAGCTGGTTCATCAATCCATGCTTGTACGACAAAAGGGATAGTAAGTAGAAAAGATAAAAAAAATTTTGGGAAGATATTGAAAAGCAGACTTATTTCTCAGGTAATAAAAACAAACATTTGTTATTCTCAAAATAATTAATGCGTCAAATCTAAAATTTTTTTAGTCAAGAATCCAAAGCATATGCAGAATCTATTTTTTTAAGAATCTATAGATCATGGCTTCTCGATTATAGCAGTAACTAAATAATGTTTTTTATAACACTTAACTAAACTGAAGAAGAAAATATGATGATCTTCTCTTGGAGTATCTAATGGCCGTGAAGAAAAGTATGAGGGGAAATCAAAACCAGCAAAGAAAAAAAAAACACCAACTTTTTTGAAATAGTTAATATTACTTTTTTATCTTGTTATTTTAGTTATATTTATTTTTTTAAGAACCCTGTTTATATTGTTTTAACGTAGCATTGGCGCTTTTCTTTAGGTTTGGCATTTCAGTGTAGGATTTATACAAAAAAAACGTTTCGCTTTACGTTTTTATTTACGTATAGCCTTAATAAATAAAACTAAAAACGAAAATTTGCAATCTTTAAGTGTTTGTGGGATTGTTACTCATAAAGCAATTAATTAAATAATTTCATAGATTTTGTATCTTCTAGCAAAGTTTCAAAAGATCTAAAGTAATAATGAAATTCATTTTGCTACTAATTTATAAGTTTATTTTAAAATTTTAAATAAAGCGAATGTCTTTTAAGTCTTATTTATATTAATTATTAATTATGTTTGCATTATTCATGTTATTAGTTTTTGAGATCTTAATTATGCTTGAATTTCATTAGAATGAAGCATTTATCACCAAATAATAAACAAACCAAAGAAAAGTTCAATTTATAGTTTAAAATCTATCTAGTTTAAAAATTTATATAAATGTGATTGCAATTTATTATTAGCAAGTTTTCATTATGAACTCGACACACCAGAAGTGAAAGGTGTAATTAAGGCATACCTTTGTTGTTTTTCTGTACAACTAGAGATCATCTTAAAAATTTTGTTAAAATATTATAATTTAATACTAGCAGTACCTACGACTTCGTCAGCGTGTTATTTTTTTTTTTTTTTTTTTTTTATTCAGAGTTAGAAAAATGTGCTACTAAATATTTGATGCAGAGTTCTGAAAACTGTGTTGTAAATTTTCCATCTTCACATTTTTGTTTCTATTTTCTCTACGAAAAGTCTTATTTTTACAAAAAATAAAGTATTCTATACTGGAACCATGGTCCTAAGGAACCTCCTTACAAAAGTTTTATTGAAATCCGTCTAGTAGTTTTTACGTGATGCAAACACAAACAGAAAGAAAATAGGTGTTTTGTATTCCATTCCATCTTTAAAAAAATATTGCTTTTAAAAAAATATTTCATGTACAAAAATTACCCTAGTACAGTTTTATTATTTGTACTATTTGTACTAGTCCTCTTACCGTTTATTTGTTCGACGAAAACACAATTAACTGTCAAAATTGCAAAGATCTATCCGGCCAGGGTTTTAAAAAAATATTCTAATATTTCACTTTAAATTTTCATTATTATGAAGTGCTCTTAATATCATATTGTTTATATTAATAGTGACTTAAACTAAGAGATACTTATCACTAAGATCAGCTATCTGTCGGCCTATATGCTACAGGGTTCTATTTACTAAATCGAGATTCACAGACATTTAAACTTTTTTGAGTGTGAACAACTAAATCAAATCAAGCAACTTATTAAAAAAAATTAATTTTTTGCGAGTGTTCCTACGATCATTGTAGGTGGATAGATGAAGTTAACTACGTTGGAACAGGTGTAAAGTAGTTATCGCGTTCCTGGAAAGTAATTTTGTTTTCTAATATTGCTACGATTTGGCTTAGCGAAGCACACCACGTTTTAGCTAGCGTATAATAAAAACCCAACAAAATTTTTAATGTAGGGAAATTAGATGTTTACTTTTACCTGATATTGAGTCGCCTTATCTAAAAACAGCTTTTCCTATATTATCATATTAGAAAGATAAATAGTTTTATTTAATTTAACAACTAAAAAAAACTATAGAACAAAACTTTTGCAAATGAAGTTCTTCAGGTTTCTTAAAAATTTTAAAAGCTGATGCAGAACTAATAAAATCGCTGGGACAAAACTAAACAAAAATTTGCCTTAAAGACTTAAAAGCAAAATAAAATGATTTCTAACACCAAAAGGCGATTTTCTTCAATTGTATACAGAGATAAAAATTAAAGTTAAAAAAGCAAAAGAAAAATATGTAAGGTTGCTCTAAAACTTTGAATAAAGGTTTGCTATCTACTTACCTCTAATACTGCAACATAATTCTATTAGACAAATAATAATCTTAGGATGTTCTAAAGCTATTAAATAATTGTCATATTTAATTATAAGATCATTTCAATGTAATGCTAAAGTAATTCATAAAAAACGATTACTTTAATTTTCGCACGATTAATAATTGACTAAACAGCGAGGTAATCAAAAAGAGTCCGGACAACTTAGGATTACAATAAAATAATCAGAAAGTGTAGAAAGTTATAAAGAAATTGTCCGAATACTTTTAAAATATCTTACCCTACGTCTCCACTAGCCTTCAAATTGGTATCATGTCGGACATGAATTCGGATAGTATTAACTTTCAATGTTCATTTTTCGTTCATGTACACCCTTTGTTAGCCACACATTTATCTGAGCAATGATCCTGGCATAAATTGACATTGACATTGAAATAACCTTGAAAACAAACAGAAAATTATGCTACAAGAACATAGATAAATTAATAAGATGCCTTGTTTAATTCAATATCTCGTGAAGAAGTAGGGCTAGACTGGCAGGAAAAATAATTTGTTTATTTCCAAAAACTTTGGAGAAAATACGTTTTTTCATTTAAAAAGAAAAAAACTACATCCTCCAGCCGCACGCAATTGAATAAATGTTAAAATTATTATAAAAGATTTTTTTAACAGTCCTAGATTCTAAAAAGCAATGAAGCTTAGGTTGCACAAACAATGCAATATATTTAAACAATATATTAAAACAGGAGTAGTGAGCTTGTTAAGTTATCTCAGGCTGTACGGTGGTAATATCCAAATGTCTAAAAAACGTCCAGACAGGTTAATAAATGACAGACATCTCTGAATGAAACAAAAAGTAATTTAAGACAAGAATGCTTTAAGTAACTTTAAAACTACTGCTTTCGAACTAGTTAAATTTGTCAATCAAATTTTTTACAGAAATTATTTAGGCTACAACATAAGAAAAATAAATCCAATCACCCATATACTAGACTATAATGAGACCCTGGCAATTTTTAATATTGTTTTAAATGTCTATTCTTAAGACGTTTCTTTGATTTATATTTAGATTTTCGACAACTTCTCTGTACCATAAGTTCTGAGATTTTTTTAAACTCCTTTGAACAAAGTTTTCATGTAAAATTTGAAAAAATTATTTTAGTTTTTTAACTTTTTTTTATAATATAAATTAATATTAAAAAACCTTTAGCATATTATTAGCATTTATTCAAATATTTACCATAAAGTTTTTACTTGATAGCAAAAATAGGAAAACTTAATATAAAGTCTAAAATTAAGGTAAAACCGAACAGCTAATAAATTTCAGATATTTGACCACTTTTTTTCAACATTCCAGCTAATATGCAAAACAGACTAATTTTCAATATCTTGCAAATCTGTTTTGTGTACAAATCAAGCTAAAGTTGATTGCCCGGAAGGCCTTTTTTTTTAATATTTTCAAATACTTGTATTTTTTAAAACATTTACACTTTTACCAGAATCTTACCTCTTCGATAGCTTCCTGTAGTGGCTTTCCAGCAGCCTGAGCAACAGCAATTGGAAGTTCGATGGTTTCGACGGGACCTAACGTTGTTTGTCCATTTGCGATATTGTTGTTGTTAACGCTTGAATTATTATTATTAATAGTAGCAACAGTTAATGGAATGGTGCTAGAAATGTTATTATTGTTAATGGTATTGTTGCATGTTGGAGACGTTGACATTGAACTGTTATTTGTGATGTTTATGGAATTTATACTGTTACTTGTTGAGTTTAAGTTGTTACTACTACAACTACTGTTATTGACAGAGTCGGCATAAGTGATGGCCAAGGGTGGAGATGAGGCGTTATTTGAAGCATCCGATGATGTTGAAGTGGTCCGGTCCTTAACAAAGGTACCTTCGGGACGTACTAGTATTTGTTTAGTACCAATTATCTGTAAGAAAAGATGCTAATTATTTAATTTAAGCTCTATTTCAAAAATTTTAAAGATAAAAGATGGAGGCTTTTATGCATCAATATAAAATTTTGTAAATGAAATTATTGCATCAAAATATTATATCAATTATACATTATATTTCAGTTAAGCTAAAGACCTAAACTTTAATAATGCAAGGTAGTTTTTTTACTGACTCACATGGTAGTGGTGAGTACAGTTTAGGCTAAGAGTTAAGTGTGCATTAGCGAAGAAGCTAGTACGCAGTTTTCGATGTATAATTTGTGCGCAAAGTTAAAGTTACTAAACTTAATTGAAAAAACTTAAATTCATGTTTTTAATTTTAGGTTTTCTTTCTCATCTTTTAAGTTTCTCAACTCAAAATTGTTTTTGTCATTTTTCTGAAGCAGCAATAGTCTTTTAAATCCATTGTTACAATTTAGTCTGTAATACGCCAGTCTATAAAAACATGTAAAACTTCACGATTCCACCAATTAGAGATCTTTACAAGCACACTAGTAGTTTTAAGTTTGTACGAAGGGTGAAAAAGTCATTTAAACAAAATTTCAAGGTGCTACTTATTACAATTATCAATTAACACGATGTAAAATATTTATTGTGTATATTAGTCCCTGTCCAGGCATAGAATTTACAATTTTTTTAATCTTTTTTTAAAATTGCGTTTTTGTTTACACATTAAAATACTGTTTTCGCAATTTCGGCATTGATTGCTTAGGTTATTTGTTTGCTTAACTCTACGAATGACTTAAGTGCCGCGCCGACTTAAAATATCAAAAAATGAGTTTTCTATTTCTGATAACAAACTGCGAAAATTTCAGGATGATCGGTCTGCTGGTGTAGGCAGCTAGCTATACCTCTCTGACAAACAAACAAACTAACAAACACATTTTGTATTTAACATATATATATATATATATATATATATATATATATATACATATATATATATATATATATATATATATATATATATATATATATAGAAGAAAACGTCTGACATTTGCTTAGACTAACTGAATAATAAATCTTACACGAAACACCAACAAAAAATTATTACTTAGTTTCTTTCATTTTTTTTAATTAAAAGAAAATTTAAATAAAAAGTTTAAAAATAATCGCTAATATTGGACATTCAAAAACTATAATATTTTACATACTAGTACAATTTATATAAGTGAAATGAAACTTTAAGAGATAATGCCTCATGTATCTTTTAAAGTGCCAATTCACTTGTTTCGCCTTATGGAAATTTTAGTGAAGGTTTAAAGTAATATACGGAGACAAAAAAAAATTATTTAACAATGCGGTCAGCCTCAAAAAACACGACTTTTCTGCACTGATAAAAGTTTTTAATTTTATTTGAATTTAACGGGAGAAATAGATTTCTACTGTTTCAATAAAATTGTTTTGTTAACCATTTACGTCAGTAATAAAATAATTTAATGGCGAATTATATGTCAACGTCAGTGTAAAAACAAGACATATTGTTGTTCTTAAATCCGAAATTGAAATCTAGAGAACTGTAAATATATTCCAAAAGACAATAATGAAAAAAATACTTATTTTTTACACGTAAGTCTTTCATTAAATAATGAAATATTTATGACTTATGTGATCGTTATTGTATGTAAATTTGATTTAAGTAAACGAAAAAAAAGAAAAGTTCTATTTCTGTTTGAATCACTGCTATCGTTTCGGTTTTGGGGTTAAACCTGTACAAAACTTATTATACGACACAAAGAACTATTAAAAATACATATTTCCAACATTTGCATTTCACAATGGATCAAGTCCAGTTGGCTTTTGAATTAATTTCTATTTTTTAGAATTTTTAAAAGTGAATTTAAAATGCTTTTGTTTATTTAACACAATTTCACTCAGCAAATAAATTTATTTTATTGTTTATATAATACATATATGTGTGTGTGTGTCTGTATTGCATTTTATATTCATATGAGGACTTTTACTGTATCTACTGTATGTACTGTATCAAATAAAAACACTTGATACTTGCTTAATGATTTTATTCAAATAATTATCAAAGGAATGGAAATTAACACAATTTATTAACACATACATTTTTTTACATGTGTCTGTATAACACACTCTTACAACGCTTCAAATATTTAAAAAAATTTAAACTAAAAAGTCGCAAAGAAGTTATTTTGCATTTATTTGTTAAATGCAAGTATTTCAATAAGGAGATTTACAATTAAACAATAAAATATAATTGAAATTTAAGTTCTTAAAAGAGTTATAATTTGATTTCGAGTGAAGAACAAACATTGGCTAATAATACCTGATGTTTTTGATTTAGGCATTGTAAAGCTGTCTCCGCTTACTATTGTTTTTGGAGATATTGGAAGAGTTCGAAGTAAGTGATAGCAATACAGAAATCCTTAACTAACTTTGACTAAAATTTTGCACAAAATGGCTTAGAGAAATTCTATTTTATTCACCTTCATATGTAAAACGCCCTCTTGGTTTTGGACATTGGGCAATAGATAATACAGAAAAATGCAACCAGTTTGTTATCCATGTAAAAAAATTTATACCTTCAAATTTTTCGACTGATATAACAAAGTTTCGCCCAATTGTTATTGCAGCAGAAATCCTTTTTAGATTAATTTTCGGAGAAATTGAATAACCCTCGGAATAAAATTCGTAATGAGAAGTTGTTAGAGCTACCCCTTGTATTCATTGAAATAATTCTTTTTATTTTTATTGCCATATTGTGTCCGAAGCCAAGTTATAGAAGCAAAGTATAGAGCTGCAAGTTTCTTATCATAAAATCAAAAAATTGAATAGACAACCAGATCAGCAACCCTAGTAAAAAATATAAAGAGAAAACAATTGCTGTGTACTTTTACTGACGTTTATCAAACTTTAATTAAAAAATAGCCAAAAAGCTACAAAAAGCTTTTAACAAACTGTTTAACCGATCATAAATTTAAAAATTAGCCTTTCCAATTTAATTTGGACTTTCCATAGAAATGGAGATTTAAAGTTAATTGCCAAACATGCACCTTTATACCAATCGCATTGCACAGATAATTATACCCCTGTATTTAAAATAATAAGCAGTTATATGCCATATTTTCCAAATATCTTGATATATGTCTTACTATGTGCTACACTTGGAAAAGGCTTAAGAGGCGAAGTTAAAACAAACAAAGTTAAAATCAATATAAATAAACTGATTCATTACCAAAGGCTATTAATTATGCGAATATTAACCATAACGATGATTTGGAATTCATTTATAGGACCGTTACAAAAATTATTAAACTCAAAGGCGATAAATGTAGCTTGAAGTACATGCACACTGCCCATACTGCAGTTACATTCGAAGCAAAAGAAAAAATATGGTTTTTCTTGGTCAACACGCTAGAGAGATAAAAATTCAATTTAAGATAAATATTTGTTGCCGGTTTAATTATTCTGAAGATAATTCAATGAATAATTTAAAAAAAAATCAAAACAAAAAAAATTGCATTTGGTACCCTAAGCTAAATAATCACTCTCCTAGTTACGACGTAGTGGAACAACACCTTTTGATTTAATTGTTTTAACACTTAGACGAGAACAAGTACATTGTTTTTTTTTTAGTTTCTAAAATCTTTAAATAAAATCGCCAAACAAATCTGTATTTTATTTTTCCTACTTTTCTATTGGCCGTGGTTGTTTGAGTTATAATTAAACCTTTAAATATTTTATGATACTATTATAAGCAACTTAGAATAACTGGTGTTTTTGAGGGTCGTACCCAAGAAATAAAGAAATCACCAAATTTATGTAATGTTTTGTGTTCTAAACTTCATTATTCTGTCCTATTTCATTGAGTGACAATGTATAAAAAATAAAAGCTTTAATTATTTAATAAATCAATCAATTTATATCAGGAGCAGATAAATTAATTATCTACTCGCAGGAAAAACTAATACAAAAGTTATAAAATTAAAAAAATAATTATTACTTCAGAAGAACTAAAAAAAGAAAAAATATAAACTAATGATTTTCTGAAAAAAAATATAAACTTGAAAATTAATGTTAATTTATTAAAATTAATATCTTTGACTGAGAGTCATAAACAGACGTACAAAATATCGCATGTAAGTAACAAGTTACAAAAAAGAAAAAAAAAATTGCGGCTTACGAGGGCTGCTCTATATATTTCTGGCCTAATAGTGAAAATGCGAATATTTATAATCAAAAATGATTTTATTGTTTTTCAAAGTATTCTCCAGCATGGTTTATACACTTTTGCATGCGCTAAAACCAGTTGTCGAAGCACTTTTTCCACTCCGATTGAGACACCTATAAAACATGGTTTTTGAACACTTCAGCAGCTTCTTCTAGCGACGAAAATCGTTGACCACGCATCTTTTTCTTGATGTGCGGAAACAAGAAGAAGTCATTAGGTGCCAAGTCAGGGCTGTACGGCGGATGACCCATTAATTCGACGTTTTGGCCGGTCAAAAACGCTCTGGTTGAGCTCGCATTGTCATGGTGAACAATGATTCCTCTTCACTTGTTGGTTTTTCTGATTTCTCCGATGACTTCAGTCAAACAAATTGTAGTGTACCACTCAGAAGTGACCGTCCTACGTTGCTCAAGCGGAACAGTCGCTACATGACTAGTTTTGCCGAAGAAACAGGCGACCATTTGCTTCGAAGTGCTTCTTCCACGAACAACTTTCGTTGGATTTTGCTCGTCTTTGAAGACCCACACGGGGTTTCGTTTTGGGCTCATACGCATAGATTCATGATTCGTCACCTGTGACGATCTTATAAACGTCTTTTGAAGCACCGCAATCGTATTTTTGCAACATTCCTTTGCACCAATCGACACGAGCCTTTTTTTGAGCGTCTTTCAAATTGTGCGGGATCCAACGAGAATAAACCTTTTTTACGGTCAGGTGTTCATGCAGTATCGAATGTATGCTGGTGGAAGAAATGTCTCGGTATGTCGCATGTTGATCTTGCATTATATACCAATTTTTCACAGTGCTATAGGATGGTACTTTATCGTCATATAAAGATTTAAGTTCATCAATGCACTCTTGTCGTGATAATCCACGTCGAAAGTTGTGAAAAATGATGGCACGAAAATGTTCACGAGTTAATTCCATTTTTTTCTATATTAATTTTTTCAAGTCACTGTAAACAACACAAATAATGGTCGTACGTCAAAACTTTTTGAGTACGATTATGCTTAAAAATGACAAACTTTCCAATGGAAATGTCAGATTGCACTTGGCAGCACTCAGTGTTGCCAGGTCAGAAATATATATAGCAGCCCTCGTACCCTGCAGTCGGTGGGACTTATGCTCATAGTGACAGTAAATTATTAATTATTTAAGAAATTTAAGCTTTTTTTCATCGTTGGTAGTTAGTTTCTTATAGATAAATCTTCAACCGTAGTATAACTATGCCTAAACATTTAGCAAATTCTATTACAGTTTGTATTTTCAGATAATATTTGTAAGTTAATTTTTCGCTAAAGAATTTCCAGTTTTCAAAATATTAGTTTTGGTTTTTAAAAAAATCCCAAATATTACAAAAAACTGCAAGTTGCCATCTGGTCCCAAAATATATTTATATTTCTTGTACCTAAGGGTATTTTAACACTTAATTAACCTTAACATACGTGGTCTGTTCAAATAATAAAGGAACTTTAAATGTTAGTAAACCAAACCTCATATACTTTCTGTATAAAATTTGGTGTTTTTTTTTTTTTTTTATTTGATGCATCCTAATATCTACATATGTATGTATAAAAATTTACAGCTACCTAATTTTAATTTTATTGTAACTAAAAGGCACATTCTGAAGGATTATAAAACCACTCAAATTTTCGACGAATTTAGCTGGTATTATAGGTAGCATAAGTTCGGACGAATATGATGATGTGGAAAAATCGTTACATAAAAAATGATAGAAAAAATGAAAATAGTTACTCAATGGTTACTGTGTTTTTGTAATAACATTTTTGAATTTTTTATGGCCTTTTTGCCTTATTGATTCAATGGAGTTCTCATTTAAATCATTTGGCTTTTGGTATAAGACTGAGGTTTTCTTTACAAAATTTGGATAAAATCCACTGATGAGCTATATGAGCAGTAGTGAAATGGCCATATGGATATGCTTTCCCCGCAGTAATACATTTCATTTTTTAGTTTAAAATAATAAATATTTCATGAGAATGTCATGAAATATTTATATTTGGGGGAATCAAGCACAATTAAAGTAAATTAATTTGGTGTTAAAATTAAAATAAATTGTTCAAGGAATATAAGATCTTGTTTGTGCTATTTGTGCACTTTCGGGAAAGAAATGGCAGCAAGTGACACAAGCTCTTAAAAAAAAAAGGAGAGAAGAAGATCTGTCGAATATAAACATTTTTCCGTTACGCATCGTGAATTCTGGCCAGAAGTTTTTTATAAATATTTTCTTAAAGCCGCACATAGTCCTAGTTAAGACGAGCGAACATTTAGAGGGTAAACATTATTGTTTTTAGATTACGGGTGGAGAGAAGCATCGTTTTTGTGCTCGGTACTCGGTGATACGCTATGTTGACATTTTTTTGCATACATTTAAAAGCTAACAATAACGATTCTAATGGAATAATGTCCACAACGTGTTCGTTTGTATAAACGCTAATGAAAATATATAAAAAATCCAAATGTTTCAAGAAAAATTTACATAAGGCAGCAAACCTGAATATACCTTACATTTCGAATTAGTGTATAATTTTTTTTGTTATTATTTCTTGTGCAAACCTTTCTTGCAGAAAGTGTGTCGGATAAATATTTCATTTAGGATTCTGAAGTGTTTTTCTTTGTCTATTAAAACTGTGTTTTTTAGACAATTTAAAAACTTTAACGTTAAGAAAGTACGCTCATGAACGTTTCCTTGGACACGCACAATAAAATTATGAAAATAAAGTTTTTTTATAAAGCAACATAAAGAAGTTTGAGCATTTTCAATAAAAAAATTTTTTCCCTTTTTACTTTATTCATTTGACTCTCTCAAATCACTTAAGTGGTGTGGTCAAGCAGGTCGGTAATGTACAATTTTTATGCGTTTTAAATAGGATTTGGTAAACGGAAATTCCCGGGTCAGTGTTCCCACAATTTCTGGGGAAGTTTAATATCATTAGCATTTTTAGATTGATTGTTACAGATATTTTTGTTTTAAAAATTTTTAAATATTCAAATATACTGTACTGTCAATAATGTTTTTACACATATAAAAAATTTTAGTTTTTTTCATATTTCGTATGAAAAACACGCTGAAATATAATTTTTTTTATTTATTATAACTATTAACACTATTTGTAACAGTATAGAACAAAAGACAAGTGCAACTTTTACAAGAACATAACAAAAATTTAAAACAAAATCAAACACTACTCCATTTTTCTGATATCAAGAAGTGCTATGGAACTGTCAAAGAGATTAATCGTAAGCACGAAAGACCCTTTACAATATGATTTATTCAGCTAAAAACGAAGGTAGATTGCAGTTAAAGTGTTTAGGTGGCCCTAAACCTAAAATAAATAAACGAGTAGAGCGCTTTATTATTAGAAAACTTATACAGAACCCTCAAATTTCTACATGAGCACTTGCAAAGGAGCTTGAAGAAGAGTGCGGAATAGTTGTTTGCCATGAAACAGTTCGACAGGCTATAAAATAAGAACAAATACTCTTTAAGAGTTGCACGTGAATAACCATTACTCTCTTTCAAAAATATAGAGAAGCGTGTTTCCTTCGCCATTACGAATATCTCTCATCCCGTAGACTATTGGGACGATGTCATATTTTTCGGCGAGGCAAAAATGCAGTATTAAAACGATGGGCCTAATAGAGTATGGCGAAAGCCCCTAACATCGCCAGAAAACCGCACCATCATTCCTACAGTTAAATTTGGAAAAATGTCTGTGATGATTTGGGGTGAATATCTAGAAAAGGAGTTGGTGATTTGGCTTTTATAGAAACAACAATGGATGCTAGACAATATTTAAGCATTTTACAGACCCATTTAGTTAATAGTGCTAAGAAATTTAGATTTATAAGAGAGAATAAGTCTGCATTTAAATTTCCTAAGCATAAGTCACATATGGTATGGATGTGGTTGCTTTACAATATCGGCAAAGTCATTGATACATCTTCTCAAAGTCCGGATTTAAATACTATCAAAAATTTGTTGGTTTATTTAAAAAAAGGCTAACCTAATATGACTGCTTTTAAAAAAAGCAATTTTACAAGAGTGGCAAAATATACCATCCAACGATTTAAAGAAGTTAAAAAGTTCTATGAAAACGACATTGAAATGCGTGATAGATGCAAACGGTGGCCATACAAAATACTAAAATTTTCTAATGTATTTTTTTTTTTTAATTATTAAGTTTTAACAAAAATGTCAACAATTGTGTAAAGAGTTTCTTGACATCAAAAAAAAAGGAGTAGTGTTTGTTTCTGTTTTAAATTTTTCTTATGTTTTTGTAAAAATTGAAGTTTTTTTTTTTTTGTTTTATGCTATTAAAAATAGTCTAAATAATTATAATAAATATAAATAAACTTTATATTTCATAAAATGAAAAGTGTTTTTTATACGAAATGTGAAAAAATTAGATTTTGTTTTGTGTATAAAGACATTATTGACATACTGTATGTTGTTACGTGTGAATTCTACTGCATAAGATATAAAACAGAACAAAAGGTTACTTATTTGTTTGAAAAAGAATTAGAGTTATTAGAAGCCATAACATTCGAACAACGAACATGGACAATCTTTATAATGCATTGCTGACAACAAAACCTACCTCAGTAGAAAGGGTTTTTCCAAGATTGCTGGATATATTGCAACGAAGACAAGAAACAGAATATCCCGTGAACTGTTAAACGCACTAATAGTTTTAAAATTATATCTATTAAAAAAGAAATATTAAAATACTTTTTCAGTTTTTTAATCTTTGTTATCTCTCGTTGTTGTTTTTAAGTTTTAGAAACTGTTGATAATATTATTTAGCAATTATTTTCATTGTTTGTTTATGTTTTAACAAAACTATGAATTTTTTATTTTATTTTATTAAATAAACTTGTTTTCTTCAAGAATTACTTTTTTTCCAGGAAATGCGATAATTTTTTCCCGTTTCCCAGGAAAGCGGGATTTGAAATGTTAAAAAGTTTATTTTAAGCTTTCAAGTTAATCTTTTAGTATGCACAATATTTTTATAACAATTAAATAAATTTGTAACACATCCTAAAAGAAGAGATTTATTTAATGATCTGCATGTTTCAATTATTGGGACATAATATTTTAAACCGAAAAAAAATATTGAAAATTTGATCCCTGGAATCATGGTAAGTATAAGAAAACGATAACAAACCCGTAACTATATCCGTTAATGTTTCGAAAGAGGAGAATATAGTGTCAGAAATTTAGCTTCTAAAAAAACCTTTTTTATTAAATAAAAAATTCAAACAAAAGGAGCATCTAAAGACAGTTTTTTTTACAGATATGTGATAGCAGGCTATTTCGTCAAAGCTTTGTAAATATCTATGTTTAATGCCTGCACCAAAACTCCTAATTTTGTCTTTTCACTCTATGGGAACGACGCATTGCGCAATGTTTAGAACAGAATCATGCACTAATTAAGACAGCCACATTCAGACTTACTGTGCAGATAGGAGAACGGCAAAAGACATCAGACTTAATTCTCTGTTGTCCAAAATAGCTGGTACTTTTTCAGAGTAAAAGATTCTGACAAACTTAACAGCCGCCATGTGAGCCGTTTGCATGAATTGAACGAACGAAATATTATGATTATTACAATAATGTAGCCTACCAGCGACTTCCTTTTAGGAATTTTTCCTGTTCTCAAGGCTGAAAAGATTTCTTATACCAGAATCGCTTCGAGAATAAGGAAAACGAGGGTACGATATTTATGACTACAACTTCGAGGAGAGAAAAAAAGGTATGTAATATTTAAATATTTTTCGAAAAAGATAAAAACCTTTTTGAACAAACCACGTACTTAAACAAAAAGTCTCTTTTTAATGCAAAAATCCAGACATAATAATTTAACAACAGATTGACGTTTATCTTGTGTGTGAGTTTAATAATTATATTTTTGCAATTTAAGTACAACATTAACAAGTTGATCTTAAGCAAAAAAAAAAAAAAAACTTTTTTATTTCTCAAAACAATTTTTTTTTAGAATCAATAGTATACAGACACACACATATACACATAATTGCAATTTAAGATTTAAAATTATTATTTAATTCTTATATTTAATGATAGAATAGAATAGAATAGTAAATGGGTTGCCGCATGACAAATTTTTAATACTTCTAAGTTATTCTGCAGTTTGTCAAAAATGATTTTATGAAAAAACTACTAGTGGAAGCACTTTAAATTAAAAAACCTTTCAAGTCCGCTCGTCCAAATAGTAAAACTAATTATCAATATAAAATCATAATATCGAACTCCAACCAAGCTGTAAAAGCTTAAAACAAATTATTTTTTACAAAAGTATGAATACGTTGTTTCTGCGATCAATTCAAGCTTATAAAGTTTTTCTGTTGAAAAAAAGTTTTTTGTTCACAAATTGAATATTTTACTAGGATTGTTTTTCCAACATAGTAAAAGAAATTTTTATCATAAACAACAACCACCTGCAGGTGAAAAGTGTGGTATTTTGCCCACTGCTTTAACGGACATGAAATGATCTTCCTGATTTTAAATAGCAAAATTATCGAAATTATGTCCAATCGATTGGCGTATTTTAATTTTTAGTGTCCAGCAAAGTAAATTTCAATAATAACACGGACGGACAGGCGGACATTGCTCAATCGTTTTCGCTATGCATAAGGACTCGGGACTTTATGGGGTCAGAAATGGATATTGTAGAAATTACAAACTGAATGGCGAACTAAGATTTTATATCAATGGGTGAACGTCTTTGCTACATCCGCTTTTTCAGCAATCACAAACTACTTTAATTTAAAGTCCGTTCTTTAAAAAATCACGACCATCGCGGTCGGGAAAGTAATAAGCCGAACTATTTAAATAAAATGTTTAGGCACTGTATCAATAGACAAATAAAACGAACAGGTTTCGGTGCATTATTTTATTAAGTAATAAGTAAATGCTTTAAATAAAAAAAGTATTTTCTTGGAAATCGATCTTTTCCATCCCCAGGATTCAGAAAGTAAATGTTATTGGCTTACGTCAAGCTCGTCGTCATTGCAGATTTTCTTAAATTAGGGAAGTGCAGGCGTTCATCATCCAAATCATTGTTGAAAATATTGAGTTTTCGCAAAAAGCTTAAGTAATCGCTTGTTGACGTTTGATAAATTTATAAAAGAAATGTCTTCATGTCTTCTAAGTGTGTGAAGAATCATTGTAAAATGCAGCCTTTGCTTAACTATCTCACATTATTATACAATAAAAGAATGTCATATTGAACATCCATTTCTTTCAGAAATATTTTTAATTCATTATGTTTTAGTGCTGACTTTGCCCGAAGAAAATTTATTATTTTCAACACTCCTTACGAGATTAAAATTGAGTTTGCAGCAAAGCACAGTTTGGTGAATGATAGATACAATGGTAAGATCTTAAAAATTTTACATTTTGCACTGGTTCTCAATAGCTGAAGTAGTAAACTATTTGTTGTTGGTGACCGCTGCACTATATATTACTACCTTAGTCCCGGTATCTAAATTTAAATAAATAATTCCTTTTAAAATATTTAGGTTTATCTCTTGTCGAAAATAGTGAGGAAATCAATTAAATAATTTCAAAATTTTGATTGAGAAAATTCAAAAGAACCCAGGAACGAAATTGTCAGCATATTAGTCATAAATATAAAAAACGTACATTAACACATTATCTGTCAAGTGATTTTTTTTCGGTAAAAAATAAAAATAAAAAATTCCTGTTTATTAAATTCAAAATAGAATGTTTAAGAAAATTAAAGTTGTTGCCATAAAACCTGCAACACATTTTAGAATTTTGTGTTTAACTCACAAACATAAATTATATTAAAATAAATCACGGGAATATTAAATTAAAATTTCTTAAATAATAATTATACTACGAATTAGAGATACGTTCCACGAAGAAGATATTTTTAATGGACAAAACAAGTACTTCGAGGGCGTACTTTTTTATTAAGAGTTAAAAAATGTTTATATGTAATAAATTTTAATATCGATTACTACACCACTAGTAAAAATGGACAAAATTATTTCTAAAATATGTTAATTTTTCCACAAAAGCTTATTAAAGCAATAGACTAAATTGAATCCATTTTTGCCAATTTATGAGACTTAAGAGAATTGCTAAGCTTCAAAAGAAAATTTTATTTATTTTTTAGTCAAATGTATATTTCTTAAGTTTAAGTTGAATTTAAATTTTAAACTTAAGTAGCTTTAGTTTCACAGGTTAGCAATAAAAAAGCTTCGTTAATAGGCTTTATGATGGCACATTTTTATGTTGGAAATTTTTCCGCTTTTTCTGGTATTTGCTTCTAAGACTTTTTTACTTGTAAGATTTCTTTCTTTATAAAACATAAAAAGTTTCCATTTAAGAAATATAATTCTTTTAAAACATTAAAAAATCTCGAAAACCAAAAACATAATATTAAATAATTTATTTAAAAAAATAATTAAAGTTTTAATCAAAGGTGCTTATTAAAATATTTTAATAAAAGAAAACACTAATCAAACAGAATCATTTTTGTTTTTAAATCTATTAAACATATTTTCTGAAGGTACAATTTAGAAGTTCGTAATGCATTTTATTTCTAAATTTAGCTTTAATAGAATTCAAAAAGGTTCTTTCGATACACGCAATACTTGTGAGAACTACCAACATGTTAGGAACATCTATTAAAGTGGTAAGTCTCTTCAACATTGTGACGCTTGAAATTTTAAGACCAGAACTAATTTTTTCTAATTTATTATTAAAATATTGAATTCAGTTTGTATGCTTTATTAACACAAAGTGAAATTAAAGCCGCCAGGGTTTTTTCCTTCTAAAGAAGTAGTGCTTCTTATTACAGCCATAAAATCGATAACAAAATGTTTATTTGGAAAATATTATTAATATGAATAAAAAAATAAATAATAACCTAAATTTAGTGAATCTAAAGGCAAATTAATTCTTTAAGTAAGTGATAGGCCACTTTTACAATTTTGATTTTAAGCATTTTTTTTTTTTGTCCTGCTGAAGATAAGATAATTAATATGTCGCAATGATATTTAAAGTAAAGAAAAATACATTTATCCGAAAAATCCCCACACCATTTTAAATTTCCCCAGAAAAACCCCCAAACGCGAAAGAGATTTTTTATGCCCATTTTCTTATAAAAAATCTTAATTTCTGGTATAAGTCTCCTAATCTGACAATACTGACGTTGGTTTTAAATCTAAAAACATTTATTATTTATATGCGAGAGTATGTTTTAACGAGATGCAATCAACCGCACGCAATTACTTAATTCTGACATGAATTTGCGTAGCATTTTTTATTGTTTTTAATTTTGTTTTCTTTTGTTACAAGTATTTGAAAGATAAAAAATTAGGTTTTATTTATAATTAATTATTTTGCTAAAAGTATATTTGTTAAAACTTAAATAAATACAATCAGCCAGTCTTATTTTCATGACTACATTTGCTACTAAAGAAGAAGAATAAGAATTAAAACAAGCAGCAATGCTTTGATGATTCTTACGTAGCTGCCATTTTGAATATCATAAGAATGACTAATATTAATAATTTTATCAAAATAAAAGTTGTGTTTTAATAATTAATTTCTTAAAATTTTATATTTTATTTTCGCATTAAAAGAAATATAAAACAAACTCAAAAACTGAAAACTTCAGTGAATCATAATGTCATAGAACTTCGTTAAATCAGGTAAATTTTGCATATATCCAACCAAAAAAAAAAAGAATTTTTTTATAAATTTTAGAACATCTTTTCAAATTTACATTGCATTTATTTTTTATATCATACATAATACAAATAAAACCACAACGGAGCCCGTTTTAAGTTTTCGTTGTAGGAAGGTAAGCGGAAACCAAAATTCTTCTTGTTATGTTACCAGTTTTCATTAGTTTTAAACTTTTATTCTATAAAATCTCTTAAGAATATTTTCTAGTGAAAACAAATTTTTTGCACTTTAAATACAATTTTTTTATTGAAATATTAAGTTAATTATGAAATATTTTTAGCCCATTAGCATGTCAAGTTTTATCGTGACAGCCATAATTTTATTATAGTTTGCTGCATTATCATACATCATATGCAGCAGACTTTTAGACAGATCTTTTGAAATAATTCATAAAATAATTTTTTCTTTGCGATCAGAATAAAAAAATACATTAAAAGCATCTGTTTCTTGCATCTCTTTTGTACAATAGTGTGTCACCTACGATGCCGTGAATCTTGGCCTTTAGTGATTTTATAAAGTGCTAGCAGTGCTCACATCTGGGTGTCGTAACTAATTTTTTTAAAATTCACATATAGAACAATGTGTTTTTAAATATTTTTTGCAAAGTTCTGTAAAGAATGTTAAAATTTTCTCTACAAAAATTGAATGTAACGACAACTGATCAAGTACCATTATACAAAATTATATATTTTTAGAAAATAAAAGTGTTCTTTATATGAACCAAGATTCTAAGGGACTTCCTCACAAAATGTTATTCAAATCCATCCATCAGTTTTTACGCGATGCGAACACAGACAGGCAGACGGACGGCTAGACAGACAAAAATCCAAAAAATAGATGTTTTGTATTTCATATCGATTAAAATCTAAACCAAAAAACACAAATAACTAAAAAAAAGTGTTTATATACATTTTTAATTTTCACATATAGAATGAGAAAAAAATTATGAAGAGGCGAGATTAGGAAGCTTCTGTAATAAATAAATGCTCAAAATACATGTTAGTGGTCTCAAATGAAAAGTTTTGCATTCTAGATAAAATTTTTTTTAAATTTTCTCTTGCTATATTTCCTAAACGACAACTTTCTCAAAATGTAAAAAAATCGTGTTGATATGGATTTTTTTAAAATTAAAAACTTATAGAATTTAAATTGTCACAAAATCAAAACGCATCGAGATATTCTTAGGAATTCTTAAGTTATATAGATCAAAGAGCTTACTATTCAACGGTGGAAAAAAGTTTCGAAATTTTTATTTTAACATATAAATTCTCGGATCAAGACAAAAAATGTCCTAAAAAATTGTTTTTTTACAAAACCTGCCTTAATTTATCACGGGGTTGTAAATTTTTTTTTGTATGTAGCTTACAATTCAGGATTACAAAATCCCTTTAAATTTTTTAATCGGTTTTTGCACTTCGATAAACTTTACGATAACTTCTAAATTTTTATTGAAAATTGGCTATGTTTAAATACGTCTAGAGGGAGATACGAGTTAGTTCGTTTGCTAAAAATCGGCATTTGATAAATTTTTAATACAGAATTTGGCGAAATGGCAAAAAATCGCCACTTTTGGCAGTCCTTGATTCATATAAAAAATTTTAAATTTGAAATACTACATACTTATATTAACTTTATATAGTAAACAATCAAAGAAATCGCAAACAACATAAGTAGATTTATTTGCTTTTAGTTTTAACTTACTCTCGTAAGCGTATCTAGAGTTTTGTTTAATAAGAAGAAAAAGCAAGTCACGGTTGATAGCTGTGCTACTACAAACTCATATTTTTAAACCCTTTGCAATTAGCATTCTATTAACTACGGAAATTATGTTTTTTTGTAAGACTGACTTAATAAATCTTGGATGGTTTTCCACAATACAATTATTAGAAGTCTTCGGAAAATTTATTTTAAAACCGCACGGCGTTATAGCACTTAATCCCTTCACCACATAATGCGGACTTCTTTCTTCCTTCTCCTTTCTTGAAAATGATTTTCACACGTTTTCTTGTATTTGTGGCAATAATTTTAAAATTTAAATTTAGCACAATTAAAAACTAGAAATTACTTTGTTTTTAATATGCGATTAGCAAAGCGGATGAATGAATATTTAGTTTAAAACAAATTCATAACATGCACACCGATCCTCAAACTCAGATTTTAATATCTGATATAAAAATGCACATGCACGTGCATGAATCTGTTGTATGTATGTGTTTGTGTCATTTTTCGAATCGATATGAAAATGGCCAATAATTGCCAGTTAATTATTATATGGTTATGACTTGAATACTTACAATTAAAAGTAATTATCATAAGTGTTGTTTGTTATACTTAACACAAATACACATACATACATGCATCTGTATTTATTTACACATTTAGTGATGAGAGCTATACATATGTACATAGTTAAATTTGTATACCTATAAAACTTGTATTTTTAATTTATCTTTAAATTGTATTGCATTAAAAAAAGTGCCTCAAATAAAGTAAATTCCTTTAAAAAAAAGTACTTGAATAAATATCTTTCTTTAATTAAAACTTTGTTCAACAGCCATTATTTAAATAATAAAAACCTGTTAATTGCGGCAATAATAAATGACGAATTTGATGTATTTGTGTACGTGAGGCAGTTAAAAAGAATTTAAACAAACATACATATCTGTTTTACTCACAAGTTGTAGGTTTAAACAATCATTCAGTTATAAACTTGACAAATGGATGTCATACAAACGCAGTTTCAATTTAACATTATTACGTATTTTTTGCAGTTTTACGTCCTCTAGCATCTCTAATTAAACTGTGCAGCGAAATTTCTAATTTTCATTAAATTTTTCTATGATCTGAAATAATTTTGCGTCAGTATCTGAGCTACCTTCCAAAATGTTTCATCAGCAACCATTAAAAAATTTTGCAACCAAAAAATCTAATGAAATTTTGGGGCCTCAATATCTAAACGTATACACATCTCTTCCTTTTTTTAAATCAAATAGTTTAGTGCACTTTTAAGTGATTGAATTAATAAATAATATATTTTATTTTACTTGAATTAATACAACTTTTTCATCAAAATGACATGGTCATTCGAAAGTTAAAGCTTTCTCAACGACACCACAGATGTGGATTTGGCTAACAAATTAAGGTAATTTAATAGCTTATAAACGGCTAGCGCGATTATATTGAAATCTACATATATGGATATAGCAGAAGTGTAGTTAGGCTTTAATTTTGGACTATATATGTGCTCAAAATTAGCACAACTCTATTGTATCAAAAATTAAGCCCGTTACCAAATTTTTATTTTTTCTCTGATTTAAAAATGTTTAACCCTAAAAAATTTATCCGAAAATATTCAAATCAATAAAATCTTTTTTGTCTCACCTATTATTATGTGTACTCTTACCAAACCCATCGCTGTGCAACATTGTATTAAAGAAAATAAAGTAAGATAGCATCGACTACATAGTACCGAAATGATAAACTGTTCACGAGCTTAACAAAAAGATTGAATTCTACGTAAAAAATGCCACGGCAAATAAAATTTTTAAAGAGGAGTTGAGTGTGACTGCCTTATGCCCAGTAAAGCCAGATAAGAGGGTTTCTCCCTAAATTGGGAATTTCAACACAAGTTTTAGGGACAAAAATCATGGGGAGGGATTTTACATGCACTTAATTTAATATTTTAAATATTTTTCTACCTGTACTACTGTCTAGTCGAGTTAACATATTAAAAGCATCACTATATAATCTTACATGTATAGACACTTTATAAGCGGTAATAAAATTAAATAAAACAGGCGTTAATATTAATATTTAATGTTAATACAGAATGCCTGTAAATACTCTTATTTGATGAGTTATCGGATGAACCGAGTTAAAACGTTGCAGTTTGCAGAGTTTTTTCGGGCATTTTGGTTGAATCAGAGGTAATAGCAGAGGAATTATTAGTTTTTTAATAAACATGGGCTTAGGTCTTAATAATTTATTTGCCGTTGAAACAGACGGTGGAATATATACGTGTGGCGCAAAAAAGTCCCTCTATGTTTTCCTTAAAAGGAAAAATATTTTTATTAAATTAGTTAAATGCTTTTGCTATTCATTAAACTTATGCAGCTCGGAAACGGCAAAATCAATCCCCAACTCTGTCGAATTTTTTGTTAAGGCATTGTATAACTACTTGCACTCTTCATTAAATTGGATATTGATAAAGCAAACACCGACATACATATTGGCATAAAATGTTCTAAAGAATTGCAATTGTTATCAAATTGATTTTATCGAAAAAACAGGGGACAAATTATGACATTCGATATCGATCGAATTTTCCATTGAATTTAAATGTAAATTTCGATTAATATCGAATGCCGTAATTTGCTCCCAAGTTTAAGCTTTCTATCACTTCGCTCTTTACTCCGTTTACAAAAAAAGTAAAAAGAATTAAAAATTAAATAATATCAAATTGAAAGATAAAACAATGGTTCACCTTGGTATCTGGATTAAGGTGCGTGAACCTTTAGAAATAAGAGGGGCTTTATTGATAAGGATTTTTTTCTTTAAAGCATGTTAATAAATTTAATTCTCGGTTTAATATTAAGTTGATAATAAAAATTTATAAAAAAAATTTTAAGAAGTTAGAGAACTGTGTAATGCCTTCAAGTTTTCTTTTTTATTTTAATATTTATTACTGAAAAGTTAGTATTTTAATTAACGTAAATGACTGGTAGGTAAGTGCTTAAAATTAGTACAAAGACAATTAATAATAATAAATATCATAACTTTTTTTTACTTTAACTAAAACCGGTTAAAATCCACAGTTTTTTTATAATTATTTCTACTAAATTGTTTTTAATTGTAATAATAAAACAAAAACAAGAACTGCAACATTTAAAGTCTATAATCTTTCGATCAGAATAACTTTTAATTGTATTAAAAACCTTAACTTTTAAACTATAACAGTTTAAAACCGATTTTCCTGTATAAAAATAAATAATGACAAAAAGGATGATGGAAGCAACATAAAAATCATTTTAAGAGAATTATTTTTTTTATGCAGGGTGTTTTCTTCTTTTTTTTTTTTTTTTTTTTTTTTTTTGCTTTGTTTTTAAGCATCACGTACCAGAATTTGGGGATTTATTATGTGGAAACAAAACACTGTGCGGCGCAACACGAAATTGGTATTAAAATGCATATTTCCATTATTCGTCTGGTTATTTTCATAACTTATCAACGATTTTCAAATAATGGAACAGCCCATATTAAGAAAAACACAAACATCGATTATAAATCGAAAAACGTTTTGAAATCACAAATTTATTTTATTGGTAATTTAACTTTTGTTCATAAACAAATAACTAAGTCGATGACCTACAAGTCTTCAGATCTCTCAAAACCGTTTACACCAAAAAGTTAGAAACTTGAAAAAAATCATTTAAAAACACTATAATAAATATTTTATAGTTATATTTTTTGCGAAATGGATTTTGCAACAAAAAAAATCATTATAATATTTCGTATGTATGCGTCGATTTCTTTTTAATAATTTATGCATAGATTTTGCAAAAATTAATGATTTTAACGAATTATTGTTTATGTTTGTAATTTAAAATATGTTTGGAGAAAGAAAGGAAATAGTTATTGTTAGTGTTTTATCAAAAATGTCAAAAAACAAAAAACGTTAATAATAAATTATTGAACATCTTTTTATATTTAACATATTTTCTTTTTCTTTTTGGCTTTGTGCCCTGTTACTTTTTCGTTTTTAATTAATTCAGTGAAATTGTGTAAAGAACAATAAGTCTGACTGCAATAAATCTTGCAACATCTTTCATTAGCGAAAATCTGGGATAAAATATTTTATTAAATCTACTTTCTTTTAAATATTGCGTTAAAAGTTTGTTAATGCAGCCAATTGTTTAAAAATGTTTTGTTACTATAATTTGTTTGTTAATACGTTTGTTAATACGTTTTAAACATCTCACTTTCTATATTGCAATGAGTTAAAGTTAAGATGGAGCGTAAAATGTATAAATAATTAAGAATTTTTTTTGATACTTTCATCGCCATTTAGTTGATTACATACAGCATACAATTGTCAGCCTCCCGCTTGTTTGTTATCAATAATGTTTGACTTAAGGGTGTCCCTTAAGCATTTTTAAACTATTTTCAAACATTTTATTTCGATTCTATTTTCATATGCATTATAAGCCCGGAGTTATATTTTTTTTATAATTTTATTAAGGGCTTTTGATAATTTTTGTGTGTGAATTTGTTTTACTGCCCAATTTAAATATAAAATATTCACACGTGTAGTTCTTCGCAGTTAAATTTAAATAAATCAAATAAATAAACAAAAAAAACTTTATATCCAAAGGAATGAATTTACAAGAAAACACTAATTTTTATTATTTGTCAATACTGAATTAAAAAAGTTAATTATATAAGTTAATTATATATATAAATTATTCTTTTCTCTATCTACACCCACAATTCTAATTTTTGATGTGTATGAAATGCAAACTTTGCGTCACATCGTTTAGTATTTTTCCCTAAAAGAAGTTATCTAAACGAAGTCTAATAAAAGTAGAAAACGAAAGAGGAGAGTATTTAAGCTACTGACCAAAAAATCACAAAAAAAAACTTTTATAATTAACAAAAAGTGTTATGAGCAATCATGGTTCGATGTTTAAAAAGACTTTTACCGTTTACTTAGTTTTTGATGTTGGTTACTTATTTACAAAATTATTTAATAAATCCTTAAAACACGTTAGCTATTGAGTAAAAAATTGAAAAGAAATTTGAAATCTACTAGGAAACTTAAATGAATTATTATTTATAACTAAGATTTCGAAGAAATGTTAATGAATGTAGTTAAAGATTGTAATTTAAACTTTAGGAGGGACACTTACTAATGAGATCCGAAATGTTGATTGTATTGTATTATCAGATAAGGCAAAGCCACTTAATAACTATTGTTTTCAAGTATTCAAAAAGATTACTGTTGACTCCATAATACAATCTACATTTAGCCACTTCAAAAGCAAAACTATAATCTACAACCCGTAAAGTGCTGCCGTAGTCATCGTAGTAAGCCCCTGTAGCAACCAATAAATAAAAATATGTTTTTTTTTTTTTCTTGTTTAATACTACATATTCAAAATTTAACAATGCAACAGGCAGCCTCCTTCGTCGGTCTTCTTCAGAGCACATTAGCCTGCAAAATAATATGTGCTATTCTTTCACCACCTGTTTTTTCTCTCCTTTATCCGTTTTCTAAAGAATGTAGCACGATTTCCCTAATTAAAAAGGCATTGTTGCCTAAAGATCTTGTTCTCTTCTTAGAAAAAATAAATTAAATTTATTTCTTACAAATGAGTAAGATTTATGGAATAAATTCAATATGCTATTCTTTAAACGAAATCTGTACAAAAACTGAACTTCAGTCTACCTTTTTAAAGTTACTGTTCTGAAAAGAACAAATGCAATAAGAAATTGAAATGTTTCTAAAATTCTATCGTAGAATTTACTTAAACCAGAGTGAAATTCTTTAATTAAGGCTTAGTAAAAGTCAAATTGAGGATTCAAGGCTCGTTTAGTTCATAGAATTACGATTTTTCTACTTCTCTTAAAAAGATTTGCAATTGCTGTACTTTTTAACTCGCATTTTTTCTAATATATTGTTCTTTTTTATAAAGAGTTTCAGTGCTAGTAGTGTTAATTAGGTACTCTAGCTTTATATCACAGCGGTTTATAACGGGCAGCCCTTAATTAGTTTATAACATAAATCCCACAAGTTTAAAGTTAGCTACGTTTAAATGACAGAAAGTAAATAATATTATCGCGAACTTCGACCAAGGCAGGATTTCAAGTATTTTTCTATGGAAAAGAAAAAACTAAATAGTTCTTATTCAAATAACAGTCCTTAAGAGGTGACCTTAAGAGGTGTGGTGTATTGAATTTTTCTAACGATGTGTTAATCGGGTGAAACTTCAGAAAAGGCTAAAGCTGTGTTACGTTTATGCTAAATTTCCTGGATTAACAAAAGCTATAAGAAAAGAAGTTTGGATAAATAATTTGTTTTTCAATATCTTAAACACTTAATGTTTTATTATGGTCTTCTCTTTTTAGTCTAATTTTAGGTTTTTTCACTTCTTCTTTCAAAAGAAAATTTAAATATAATAAGTAGAAATAGCTAATAATATTATTATATATTACCAATAGCAGTTGAGAATCATTTAAATATGTTTCAGGATGTAATTGTATTCTAGATAACAAAGATTTTTCCTTTCCTGAAGTCGGTTAAAATTTCAATTTATTAAAACAAAGGTAAGAAATATGTTTGCAAAAGTATTTCGTTGCATGCAAAAAATCCCGGATAAGTCAAAATCGACTATATTATTTAAATCAAAAACCATAAAAAGAAAAATTGACAATAATTTATTGCTATTTAAAACGTACCGACTAATAAAAATATAATTAAGGTCTTGAATATGTATGACAAAAAGCAAATAAAATATAAATATTCAAATTAAAGCATTGTTAACTAACTCGGAGAGTTATGTTCGTCTATTAAAATAAACAAATGAAATATAAAAATGTTACGTGTCTCTCAGAAGCGCTATCGCCGTGTGCCAGCTAGCTCACCATTACACCGGCAGGGTAGGTTCCAACCCACGACCACAGCAGGAGACATGTACCAACAACAAAAAAAAAAAGGAAACGACAAAACAAAAAAAAAAAAAACTGCTACCACAACAAAACACTTTAGAGGAAGAACAAGGTTTCGGTGTTCTCCACTCGCCCTCCCTACCTAGGATACAGATGCTCCTCCCATTAATCAAATTGTATCCCCCGGAATCCACACACACCCTTTAAATCACACGAACCTCACATCCAACTCTGCTCGAACAAAAGATTTAGCACACAAACATGTTCTTTTTCTTTTTACTGACAATTACATAATCTCTTTTTTTTTATTACAGAATTCTTATTACTACTACTACAAATTTATGACTATACCAATAATATTATATGTATTCTTTTCTATTTATAGATATATATACATATTTTTCTCTTATTAATTTTTTTTTTTTTTTTTTTTTAAACTTAAAAACAGAAAGATTTTTCTTGCGAATAACTAACAAGCAATGAACTAGTTCCTGAAACTTACATACATACAAAAAAAAAAAAAAACTAAACGTACTAATCTTAATATAAAGGTGCCTTAATGAAAAGGAAATTTTTTTTTTTTTTTTAATAACGTACCGGAATTTAATAAACACACCCACCAAAACTACCAATTTCTATTTCCCTTGATATCGGATCAAATTTGTAAAAGAGTATCAACACTTAATTTTTCTGTTTTTTTTTTTATGCCGTACCTAAATGAGCTCACTTAAGTGGACAGTCCTCACCATTTAACGTGACAACCATACAGTGCTACGAATCCGTCACAAATTTCTTCCTTTTCGGGGTAATAGATATTCGGGGTTGCTCTAAATATAATTTTTTCTTTTATTTTATAGACTTCCTTCAAATTTAGGCACTTACAACACAAAAACAAACTTAACTATCGGACTTAAACGATGGGTAACAAATTACATAAAAAAAACAAGGAATAGTATTTTTTTCCAAAAATTTTAATATTCCCTTTTAAAAAAAATTTTTAAATGTTTATTTATGTAAACCACACGAATTAGTATAGGACTCAATCAATTCAACTTATTCCTTTCTGGCGATATAATTTTGATATTTTGCCTAAACGCGGCAATAAAAAAAAACAAATGGTGGACGAGCGCTTCCGCAAAAAAGGCTGACAGATACTACTTTATTTAGCTTTACCTTGATATATTTTCTTTTCTTTGGAATGGATTTTTTTCTTTTGTCGGTTTTGCTCACCAATCTTGTCCTTACCAGGACACCAATGGATTCCGGCAGACTATGTCGATTGGATTTTTCCACTGCAGTTTTATTTTATATTTTGCCTGAACTTTTAAATATTTAATCGTGAGTGTGTTTTGTGGTAGTATATATCACTTCACCACGTTTATACAGCTCAATATATTCTATTTATCAGGAATTGTTGAACTTTAGTTCTAGACCTTTCTTACGACAATGGCGAATTTTCTCTACCTAACAATATCTGGACCCCTCAAGGTACGTTCTAATCTCCATTTTGATGCCCTTTTTCCAATTGTCAAAATCCATACAAAAAAATTCAGATTTTTTTTTTTTATAAAAACAGATATGTATAGGTGCTATGTTTTTGCCCATATCGTCCATCACCTTCATGCAAAAACTCAACTCTGCATTTTATACATTATCCGCTGGTTTATGGCAATGCTACTTATAATCATATAGTTTACAAATGAAACACAGCTATCACCACACCAAGTAAAACATCTGTTAACACATCTGACTTTCAGCAACACAAGATACACATTGTTCACCAATATATTTTGAGTTTTTAACCATTAAAGCTACAAACAATAAAATGAACAGCACAATCAACTAATTCCCACAACAAAACAGGAATACATTCGCTGCATAAATTGGACCCATTCATTGAACGCCCCACACGCAACAAAACTCCGGGGCCACAAAGTTCACGCGAGTGGGACCGGTGTGCGTGTTACCCAAATGCATATTAAGTAAATTGACAACGTGGGGAATTCCCACACCCTGCCAAGTCTCCAGCCGGGCACTACGGGTAAGTTTTGTTTTAGAGCCATTCAATAAAAGCAATAAAAAGGCACAAGGGTCTGTCTGTTCTTTACCCCATTACTGAATAATACCGAATGTAAATAAAATTACATATATAAATGAAGTTGTATAATCAAAATGTTGAAATGGGACGAACACAAACATAAGCCTTATCCTATATTGCACTAAGTAGTCTACATTCTCCTAACCCTACATATCACAGAATCCTTATTGCACTTATTATCAGATTTTTATATCTTTCGCATGAAAAATGCCGATAGGTTTCCCTTGGGGCGATTCCAGTTCGTACATGTTGTTCCCCACTGGCCTTACGATTCGACATTTTACGTATTTACGGCAAAATTTTGCATTTATATTATTTTTAAAATCTGATAGCACAAAATTTTTTCTGTATACCTCTTGACCTGGATTAAATTTTACTGTTCGTGCTCTCTTATTGTATTTCTGCGCGCTCCTTTGATACGCTTCTGACAGATTACGTTTTATCCTTTCTCTTATTATGGACATTCTATCACTTTTCTCCAAATTTATGATTTCATGGTCGGCCATAGATTGCAGTTTTCTAGCCAGTTTATAATCCGCACCATTTGAGAAGACATGGTATCCAAAAAGCGCAAAAAACGGCGTAAATCCTGTGGATGTATGAACTGATGTTCGCAAAGCACACTCTATCTCAGGGAGATACATATCCCAGTCTCTGTGATCCTTCTCAAGGTAAGCACGAATGGCTGCTAGTACGGATTGATTCACCCGTTCAGCTGCGTTGGCCTGTGGCGAATAAAAGGCAGTTTTCATATGTATTATATTATATGCTTCCACCATTTCTTTAAAAACGGTTGAGACAAACTGCTGGCCATTGTCGCTGTGTATAACTTCAGGAACACCGAACTTTTGAAATACTTCCTGAATTAGAAAATGTACCACATTCTTCGACGTTGCCTCTTTCATGGCCTTCAAAAAAACAAATTTGGTAAAGTGGTCTACTACAATGAAAATATATGCGTTGCCCTTTTTTGATCTAGGGTATTTACCCAAAAAATCCACGTATATTTTCTGAAACGGTCTATCCGTTTGGACCTCTTTTCCTATAGCCGGCATTGAATGTGTGTTCATCGATTTTGTCTCTTTACATGTTTGGCAATTTTGAACGTATTGTCTAACTTGAACTGCCATTCTTGGCCAATAATAAAGCCTTTTAAGTCTGTCTAGGGTCTTTAGGATTCCTCCGTGCGCGGCTGTAATACCATTGTGTGCCTTTTCAATTAATATGTGGGTTATATCCTGTGGAATCCACAACTTCCACATGGGCTCGGATATGTTTTCAAGACTATCAAAAATAGTTCTTTTGTATATCTTTCCATCTATTACTTTTAAATCTGGTAGTTTTTCACGATTTTCTTCAATGGTTTTTATCAGTTGCACATACTCATCCGATTCAAAAGCCGTCGTTTCGAAGTCAAAAAAGTTTTCACTATTTAATTCAGCTACATCCATTGGCATTCGTGACAGCATATCTGCCACCACGTTTTGTGAACCCTTACGATGTTCAATAGAAAAATCATATGCTTGTAGTTGAAGTGACCATCTAGCCAAGCGTCCACTAAGGTCTTTTAGGGACATAAGCCATTTTAAGCTGGCATGGTCAGTGATGATGGTAAACTTCATCATCTCCACGTAGGGTCTGAACCGTTTAACAGCTAAGACCGCAGCCAGGCATTCCTTCTCTGTAACTGTATAGTTTTTTTGGCAGGTCGTGAGCTTTTGCGAATAAAAAGCGATTGGATTTTCTTTTTCTTGGTCCTGATCGTTTTTCTGAAATAAAACCGCGCCTATGCCGTACTCTGACGCGTCGCATTGGATAAAAAATGGCTTTCTGAAATCTGGGTGGCGTAGGACAGGTGCAGTTGTAAGCGAAGTTTTTAGTTTTTCAAACGCTTCCGTAGCCTCAGGTGTCATCGCAAATTTCTTTCCCTTTTTGAGGGTATCGGTGAGTGGCGCGGAAATGGTAGAGAAATCTTTTATGAATCGCCTATACCATCCCGCGGTTCCTAAAAATCTTCTAACTTCTCGCTGCGACTTAGGCAGCGGAATCTGCTGTATAGCCCTCACTTTGTCCCTGTCTGTCCTAAGCATACCACCACCAATAATAAAACCTAAATATTTTAGCTCCCTAAAACAAAACATTGACTTCTTCAGCCCTATAGTCAAATTAGCTCTCTCAAGGCATTCTGCCACCTGCCCCAAGATTTTTAAATGGGTTGTGAATTCATCTGAAATAATGAGAAGATCATCTAAATAAATAAAAACATTAGGCTTTAATCTTGCCGGTATCACCTTGTCCATCAGACGGCACAAGCGCTGAGCGGCATTACATAGGCCAAACGGCATTACACGAAATTGGTACAGCGGCCGACCTGGCACCGTAAATGCTGTGTACGGCTTGGCCTCTTCTTCCAATTCAATTTGCCAGAAGGCATATTTCAAGTCGACGCTGCTGATGTAATGCGTTTGGTCTATGCGGCTCAGGATGCCATCAATGTTCTGTAAGGGATAGGCGTCTTTAACCGTGACCGCATTAAGTTTCCGCGCATCCAGACAAAATCTGTTCTTTCCAGGTTTTCGCACTACTGTAGTCCGGTTCGACCATGGACTATTACTCTCTTCAATTACTTTTAATTTTATCATGTTATCGATTTCGCCGTAAACTATTTCCTGAACTGCGGGTGAAATTGGATAATGCTTGTCCTTTATAGGATTCGTACCCTGAACCAACTTAATCTCATGTCTTTCTAATCTCGTACATCCTAACCCCCTCTCTTCGAATGATGGAAACTTTTTGACCGTTTCCTCTAATTGTTGTTGTTGTTCAGGGCTCAGTTCATGTTTGCCTAATTTAAAACTATCGTGATCATCTTGCGTTTTGCACACATTTTTCAGATTTATTTCGGCGGTCGATACCACTTCTGGAGCAATTCCAAAGGCCTGCCAAAAATCTATTCCTAGATAAAGTTCCTGCGCAAGCTCGGGGCATAAGTAAAATGTAATTCTCCGTTTGTCGCCTTTATATTCGACGTCCATTTCGACCTTACCTAAAACTTGGTGCTGTTGGCCTGATGCCGTGCTAATATTGCTAAAAATATTTACTATTTTCGCGCCAAAATCTGCCACAATTTCCCTACAGTTTTTACCTAAAAGACTGACAGAAGCGCCTGAATCTAGTAAACCTTTTAATCTCCTCCCCTTAATTAAAATCTCGGCATATGGTCTACAATCTGCCTTTAGTTGGCAGCGATTTATCGCTTCTGCTAAAAACCTTCGCTGTCGTTTTCTCGCAATGAAGTCACTTCTTAATTTTAATATGAATTTTCCTTTTTTTGACTTCGAAACAACCTCCCCTGCAAATGGATGAGTACCTTTTTCTACTGCATCATGTCTACTATTAACCCGATCATTTTCATTAACGTGTTTTTGCTGTTGCTTTTCTCTGGGTGACTTTTCACTTTTTATATTAAAAATACGTTTTCTAACGTTTTGATAGTTTTGTTCTCGCACTGTAAGAGGTAAGGTATGTCTTATTTTAGAAAAATCATTATATATATTAGAATTTTTTATACTGCTTTCGGGGCTGTTTCGTTGGACCGTGGCTCCCCCGTTTTCGCCGCGCTCCTGTTTAAGTTTTCCCGATCTTGGATACACTTAGGGCAGTTTGGCGTTATGGTGTTTGGTTTACCACACTTATAACAAAAGAGCGATCTTTGCTGCGCTACGCATTCCTTAAATACATGACCTTTCTGGCGACAGTTCCAGCATACTGGTTGTCCGTTTGGAGCTGCAATTTCGCTTATAAATTGTGTCTCCGCATCTTCTGTCACATTTGCTGCTGCTTCACTCACATATTTCTGAATTCTGACTGGTTGAATTGGTATCTGTCGCATGTCCTTGCGTGAGAATGTTCTTTCCGCTTCAAGACATTCCATGCGTAAGTGTTCTATGGAGGACACAGCCATTGGGTAAACGATCCGGGCTATGCTTTCCTTGATATTTCTTTTGGCAATCTTAATCATTTCACCTTCAGCAACTGGTATCTCTAGTTTTGCCCTTAATAAATTTAGGCTGTGGAAATAGTCGTCTATCGACTCCCCATGCAACTGCTTCCTTTCCACTAACTCATGCATGAGTTCCCAGTTCGACCTGACAGTTTTGTAGCGATTTAGCAGGGCTAGCCTAAGTGTACCCCAGTCAGATATAACCGTTGTTTGGAGCAGAGCCCAGTACCATTGCTGGACTGATCCTGACACTAAGAGGTGAAAATCTCTTAATATTTCTTCCCAAGGAATCTGATATTGCTTTTGCATGTGTTCCAGCCTAAAGATGAATTCCTCTACTGACAGTTGGTCCCGTCCACATTGGTTTCCTTTAAAGTCAAGGCCAAATTTGTCCACTCTAATTTTCCACCCTTCGTGATTTAGGTTCGGTATCGGAGGTGGAAAATTAAAGCTACGACCCTGCAAGTTATGAGAGTGTTGGTCTCTGTTAACGTTAGAAAAATTTTCTTCTGCGCCACTGTAGCGAGTCCTGTCCCTGATTGCTAGGTTTCTCACTGCTTCTGATAATTGCCCTATACTTTCATGCACCTTTCTCATTTCTACACTTACCCTTTCACTTATTAGCTGATTTATAGAACGGTCTATGACAGCTCTCATACCTTCTACACTTTCTGATACCATTTGCCTGACTCCTGGTGATATGTCGCCTTGTACCGGGTGATTGTTGCGCTTATTGAAATCTTTATTACCCTTTTCTTTTGGTATAGCTCCATGATTTTCTAATGGTACATTAATTGTCGCTGACATATCCGCTATTTGAGGAGATCTGGTTGCCATCCTATTAGATTTATTATTTTTCCAATACTTCTCCTTTACTTGAGGGGTCGAACGATTCAAATCAAACGACAAGTTTCTTTCTCTATGTCTTTTTAAATTTTCTACTTTTCTTACTGACTCTTTCTCTATCTTTCCAGGTGAATCTGCCATATATTATGGGAGGGAATCTATTCTTAAAGGCTTCAATAAAAAAAAATGTCCAAAGATGTTGGCCCTCTTTACGTCTTAATAAAAACACAACCTTATATGCAACAAAACATTTAACGATTAAAAACAATATTTAATGGCTACTTAAAAATAATACTAATAAACAACAACCAAATAATACTAATAACCAATAACATAAAAACCAGATCTTATTAACTAAACATATGTATGTAAACTACAAAAAAAAAACAATAAATAAATACTGATGTTAAATTGCAATAAATAAATAACTAACAATTAGTAACCTAGATTAAAAATAATAAGAATAATTAAGTTTAATTACTTTACGAAAAATAAACACACGTATTTCTAACTACAAAAATTTGATCGTTGCTAGTCAATAGCCAAACAACCTAATATTTCTAATATATGAGACAAAAGAATTAAATTTCACAATTCTCGAGCATAGTTGTAACGATGTGAGATGTGTGTTGTGTATGGTTAGATAATTGTTGAGTGCCCTATGAGGCCTCTAAATCGTGCTTCATAAGTCAAATTAAAAAAAAATTACTGTTCTCTGCTTATGTTTTTCTAACATAACCAGGGTATAAAAATCGTCAGCAGCACTTCTCAATCCTAGTTTCTCACTCAGAGCGGCTACTGCGAGCGACCTTTATTCTCTGGTCGGAACACAGCCTTTTCCAAAATACTTGTGATACTTCAGACCTCTGATAACCTCTACCGAGCGGCTACCACATAGCATGTTAGGACTTTCCCAAAACTGTGCAAACTGGTGCTTTCAAAGTACATCAGACCTCTGACATTCAATTTTAGAGCGGCTACTTTAATTCACTTTTTTACACACACAGTTGTAACTGAATCTAATAATAAAAAGAAAATGTTTGATACTTTCACTAACCTATGGGATGTTTTACTTGCTTAACTCCCACGCTACAAAGTAAACTGTACCAAATGGAGATCCTGAGTGAAGAGTTGGCCTCGACCTGACACATATTTAAAACTGCACAGCAAATCCCTAAGTATTCGTGGCTTATTTTCCCTTTATTTTGGACAATAAGGTAACGTATTCTAAATATTTATCACGTCGGAAATCGCGTCTTCATTCTCTTGGGCTATTTTTTTATTAACTCTAGTACTATTGTTTGTATACTTAGCTGATCTGTATACCTCAAAAGAATTCATTTAATTGGGCGCCATATTGTTACGTGTCTCTCAGAAGCGCTATCGCCGTGTGCCAGCTAGCTCACCATTACACCGGCAGGGTAGGTTCCAACCCACGACCACAGCAGGAGACATGTACCAACAACAAAAAGAAAAAAGGAAACGACAAAACAAAAAAAAAAAAACTGCTACCACAACAAAACACTTTAGAGGAAGAACAAGGTTTCGGTGTTCTCCACTCGCCCTCCCTACCTAGGATACAGATGCTCCTCCCATTAATCAAATTGTATCCCCCGGAATCCACACACACCCTTTAAATCACACGAACCTCACATCCAACTCTGCTCGAACAAAAGATTTAGCACACAAACATGTTCTTTTTCTTTTTACTGACAATTACATAATCTCTTTTTTTTTATTACAGAATTCTTATTACTACTACTACAAATTTATGACTATACCAATAATATTATATGTATTCTTTTCTATTTATAGATATATATACATATTTTTCTCTTATTAATTTTTTTTTTTTTTTTTTTTTAAACTTAAAAACAGAAAGATTTTTCTTGCGAATAACTAACAAGCAATGAACTAGTTCCTGAAACTTACATACATACAAAAAAAAAAAAAAACTAAACGTACTAATCTTAATATAAAGGTGCCTTAATGAAAAGGAAATTTTTTTTTTTTTTTTAATAACGTACCGGAATTTAATAAACACACCCACCAAAACTACCAATTTCTATTTCCCTTGATATCGGATCAAATTTGTAAAAGAGTATCAACACTTAATTTTTCTGTTTTTTTTTTTATGCCGTACCTAAATGAGCTCACTTAAGTGGACAGTCCTCACCATTTAACGTGACAACCATACAGTGCTACGAATCCGTCACAAATTTCTTCCTTTTCGGGGTAATAGATATTCGGGGTTGCTCTAAATATAATTTTTTCTTTTATTTTATAGACTTCCTTCAAATTTAGGCACTTACAACACAAAAACAAACTTAACTATCGGACTTAAACGATGGGTAACAAATTACCTAAAAAAAACAAGGAATAGTATTTTTTTCCAAAAATTTTAATATTCCCTTTTAAAAAAAATTTTTAAATGTTTATTTATGTAAACCACACGAATTAGTATAGGACTCAATCAATTCAACTTATTCCTTTCTGGCGATATAATTTTGATATTTTGCCTAAACGCGGCAATAAAAAAAAACAAATGGTGGACGAGCGCTTCCGCAAAAAAGGCTGACAGATACTACTTTATTTAGCTTTACCTTGATATATTTTCTTTTCTTTGGAATGGATTTTTTTCTTTTGTCGGTTTTGCTCACCAATCTTGTCCTTACCAGGACACCAATGGATTCCGGCAGACTATGTCGATTGGATTTTTCCACTGCAGTTTTATTTTATATTTTGCCTGAACTTTTAAATATTTAATCGTGAGTGTGTTTTGTGGTAGTATATATCACTTCACCACGTTTATACAGCTCAATATATTCTATTTATCAGGAATTGTTGAACTTTAGTTCTAGACCTTTCTTACGACAATGGCGAATTTTCTCTACCTAACAATATCTGGACCCCTCAAGGTACGTTCTAATCTCCATTTTGATGCCCTTTTTCCAATTGTCAAAATCCATACAAAAAAATTCAGATTTTTTTTTTTTTTATAAAAACAGATATGTATAGGTGCTATGTTTTTGCCCATATCGTCCATCACCTTCATGCAAAAACTCAACTCTGCATTTTATACATTATCCGCTGGTTTATGGCAATGCTACTTATAATCATATAGTTTACAAATGAAACACAGCTATCACCACACCAAGTAAAACATCTGTTAACACATCTGACTTTCAGCAACACAAGATACACATTGTTCACCAATATATTTTGAGTTTTTAACCATTAAAGCTACAAACAATAAAATGAACAGCACAATCAACTAATTCCCACAACAAAACAGGAATACATTCGCTGCATAAATTGGACCCATTCATTGAACGCCCCACACGCAACAAAAAGTAATATAAACAAGCTGAAAGGGACACCCTAAAAAATAAGTCAATGTTCACACATGTATTCATGCATATGAACATACATAAATGTTTACTTGACTTGTGTATTTAAATACTATTTACACAGACATGTTTTATATATAAGCATTTTTTAAAACTCAATGAACAGAAAAATGGCGTCCAATAATAAAGAAGGCGGTCCTAAGACAACTTATTGTATTTATATTACAACAACACATTGCGGTTTGCATTGTATCTATTTAGTAAAGCAATTTATTTATTATTTATGTGTTTTGATAATGAATTTTTTTTTTAACCTACCTGTCCCGTTGCTGCCTCTAAAATTACATAGACCAGTAATATGATTTCTTTTTCATCTGAACCCAAGCCTGATCCATTTTGTCCACATGTTGCCACATAAAATGACACAACATGTTCGGGAACCTGCATTTTGTTGCTTGTCTTCTTGTGTATTGTAGTGCTATTGTTTTGTGCTTGTGGATTCTTGTTCTTTGTACTTTTTTGTTTCTTTTATTGTAATAATTTAAATAGCCATTTAACTAAATTTTTATTGAAGTTATCAGTTAAAATTATAGTTCTCCAGTGCTTTAAACGGTTGTCTGGTCAAGTATGAATTTTTTATTATGCTGCTAGTTCTTTCAAGGGATTTATTTTTTATTTTGTGCTGCGCTGTACCAATAGACAATTTGGTACCTGAAGTTATATTGGCATTATCTGAAAAATTATAAATATATTTTTAATTTTACAATTATAAAACATGACATAGGTATATGTTTATTTATTTTAAATCTGTTATTCATTTGATCTCCAGGTTAACTTTAAGAAAGAAAAAAAGGGTTAAAAATAGAAGTGTTGATTGACACATTTACAATTTACAACTTTAAATATTCTTACAAATAAATCTGCATTAAACGCTACATTGTAAGTATTTCAATAAAGAAGAAAAATTGCTATATGAACACGAGATAAACACAACCGTGTTTTTTGATTTCTTTTTCAAAACAAAATACATCAATAATAATGAAAATTTCACGTTAGAAAACAAAATGACATGTAATAAGTTAATAGTCTACGATTTACCAGCGATCATATAATATGTTCACGGTTGAAAAAATTATTATAATATATATAATTAATTATTGTACTATATAGAGTATACAAAACTAGTATCTTTCATTAAATTATTATAATTATATACCAAAATTGCTCAATATATTATTGGAAAAAATTTATTTTCAAAGTTACTAAATGAAAATCATACGATAAGAGGTATAACTGCAACTAAAATAATAAATAAAACTTTTAACCTCTTAAAACTAAATTCTTTTCTATATCGTAAGGAAAATAAAGTATAATCAGTATGCCGGAGTGTATGCTGGTAATTTTATTTTCCACCCCAGCCACACAAATGCAATACAATATATTGTTACGTTTTTCCTTTTTGATCGCAAATACTACTGTGGGCTATAATTTATCTTTCCAAACATATTTTATTCTAAACGCGGCCATACACGTTACACTACTATGTAACTTTGGAGAGATACAAGATACTCGATACCTCTTTTAGTAAACTAAGAACATCCAAGACCATTTACGACGCTGTTGCTCCGCCGATAGCGACTCCTACTGATAACTGCCTTTTTCTCGTTTACGTCCTACCTATCTGTTCACCTCAATTTTTTTTTACCACACACACGAACGAAAACTCTTGTTTTCAAGTATATAGGGGTTGCCAGCTCTTATTTTCTTAGGAACATATGCAATATCTGATTCAATGTTGATTAAGAAAAAACATTCATAATTTTAAAACATAGAGGGTTATCTAATAGGTCACGCAGCTCACTTTCTAATATATTATTATGTCTGCTCTGAAAACAGCAAAACATTAGACATTATTTGGGCACAAACATTCATAGATGATACCTTAATTCCCTTTGGTTGTCCTATGGTTCTCTAATTTTGATATGTGTGTTTTTTTACACCGCATAAATATTTTTAGTGCTTGCTGTGCTACAAGTTTCAAACAATTGAAATAAAAACCAGTCTAATATATGTTCATATACTAGCGGGCAAAAGCGAGTGCATTTTAGGCATAATTTTAATGAAGGTGTCGTAAAATGATAACTTTATATAGAAATTGAATGCGATAAAATATCATGTATTCAATAACAGCATTTCATGTATTCATTAACCGGCAAATAATTTTTATAGCAAGTACAGTGCAACTTCGACAATCCGGACACATATAGTTTTATGGTCGGTCGGATTAAAAAGGTTTCAGGACTATAGTAGATAGAAATATTGAAATAATTTAAGTGAATCAAATTGAATGTACATACATACTAACACACTACAATCACGAGTTGTACTAAGATTTATTTAAAAGCAACAAATTATAATTTTTAGTTATTATATTAAATATTAAAATATATAATCTAAGTAAGTTAAATACACATGTACATACATACATATTTTAAAAAAAAAATGGTAAATATTTTCTTATGTTGACTAATAGAATAAAACAATAAGATATGCTGCATATCCAAATTATTCTCCTCAGCCGCCTGACGACAAACTGAAAATGATTCCTTTGCAGCAACATTGTAGAATTTTGTTTTTGCATCCATGAGCAGCACTGAAAATTAATTTCGTTTAGCATGTTTTATAAAATCTTCATTGGAAAATTTGAACCTAAGCTGAAGTAATGATAGTGGAAAATGTAAATCAAAGTACTTTCCTAAAAATATAGCGCCTGAGAAGAAATTAAATTACTCTGCCTCGTTAATTGATAAGGTACCTTCATTGTCAACAGGCATCTCCTATCCTACATATTATTATTCCGTTAATTATTTTTGTTATGAAAATGACAATAAAGAATTGAGTGTCACTGGCAATGATTTTACAAAATAATTACTGTGGTTATCTAATTAATTTTCATTTAAAAGGTTTACTTGCGCATCCATCAAATAAGGGTGCTTGCTATAACGATGATAATATGATGTTGTTGTTAATCTTAGTATATGAAAATATTTACTCAGATCGGTGACACCTTTAATAATAGAACTAGCAATGCTAAGTTTGTTTCAGTTGTGGTGATTTCAATAAACTTGAGACTGAAATTGTATTATCCGAGGCTTATGTGATTTTTCTGTATTACAAGCGATCAACTCGTCTAAAAAATTTGTAGAGAAAAAACCTTAAATACCAAATGCCTTTCATACAAAATTTTCATGTGTATTGATCGGTAATGAACAAGATGGTAGTTGAGTATGAAACGAGCTTTATTGTTAAGATCATGTTTATATTAAGTTACAAATATGAATGTATGATAACGGAGTAATGTTGAGTATCATTATGACATCTCCCGCTTATAAAATAAATAAAATTAAGTGTAAAAAATTCAATTAATTAAAATCGTTATTTAGTTGTTTTTTTTTTTCAATAGTATGTTTACTTTATGGCTGAATTCAGGAAAGTTAAGGCTTGTAGAATTCGGTCTGTTTTATCGGCCGGCCATATCTTGATGTCTAAAGGTTCAGGCGTTTTGGGTGTCTGTTCTACAACATTATGTGGTATAGGTATTTTTGCTTTTATAGGTTGTATGAGAATAGAATTTCTTCTTAGAAGTTTTCCATCATCTGACCTTACCAGGAATGAGTGAGGTATATTTTTGGGGCTATCTGCAATAGTCCCGCTTAACTAATTACGGTGTCCTTGTTGAACTCTTACTCTATCACCTAGTTGGATAAATTGATAATTTTTTTGTGTTTTTGTCAAAATTACTTTTATATATATTTCCTGTTTTAATTATGTTTGTTTGTACTTGAGGTATTACTCTGGGTTTTAGGGCCTCATTGGATGTTGGTATTGTATCGTGTTATTCTACACATTAATCTTTGATTTGGTGACTGCAAGTCTTCAGATCTTGGTGTATTTCTATAGTTTAGAAGGGCAAGGTAAACGACATCCATGTTAAAATATGTCCTAAAAACTTTACTCTATTTACATTAAAAACACATTTGTCTTTATTAAGTTTCAAACCTAAATCTAATAAAATTTTAATAACTTTTTCTGTTTGTTTTTCAAGTTGTTCCTTTGTTTCTGCATGAATTAAAATATCATTCATCGATACTCAGTATTAGCGAGTTCTCTAATAATTGAGACATTAATTGTTGATAGACCTCCAGTGCTGACGCTAGACCAAATGGTAAACGCTGGTTTAAATAACGTCCCCATGGAGTAGCCATTGTAAAAATTTTTTTTTGCCAATAGCCTTTTTTACAGTCTAATAATGTAAACCATTTAGAATTTTTCATATTTGCAGTGATTTCATCAATTATTTTCAAAGGTTTCTCCCTTACTTTGATACAGGGTGTTAAATATATATTTTTCAAATGTAACACTGATTTTTAGTTCAAAATATTCCGCAAATTTCTGCTGAATTATCGTTATCTTTTTGTTCGTAGGGTTTTAATGAAAAGGAATTAAAAATGTTGACAGCATCTCCTCCAATTGATGACATAAATGTAGCCACCTGAGTATCGGCTGATTTTTTTGTTCAATTGTGCTGCAATTGAAAACCATTTGTATTGTTGTAGCCAATTTTTTCCTGTTATTTGCAACGGCTTAGGAGGTTTAACAAATGAAGAAGATTGTTGCTCAGTTTCATTCGTTTGCGACATACTTTAATAAAAACCACTATTCTGACACCATATAATGAAGAAGACGATAGTTGAGTATGAACTGAACTTTATTGTTAATATCATGTTTATATTAAGTTACAAATATTTATGTATGATAACGGAGTAATGTATAAAAAGGGTGTTGAGTATCATTAGGACATATGCACAGCACAGTACTAAATTTATATAAATAAGAAAAAAGTTCATACCCAAAATTTTTGTAATTACCGTGGTATTAACTCAATTATAACCAATTTACTAGTTTTGCCTTTTATTTACCAATTAGGTATATACCCTTTCTCCATTTCATAATTATTTAATTTTGTATGTTGTATTTGTTCGAAATAATTTTGATTAAAAATTAATTATTTTTTCACTACATCCTTCATTAGCATCCTTCGCATTTTTATATCCTTCACCACAAAAAGTGGAAGAAGAGTACATCTTTGTTTGTCATTCCGTTTGTAATTTCTACAATATCCGTTTTCGACCCCATAAAGTATTTATATTCTGAGTCCTTATGCATAGCGAAGTCGATGGAATGATGTTCGTCTTTCCGTCTGACCATCCGTGTTAGTGCTAAAATCAACTTTGCCAAGGTTAGAGAAAACTTAAATACTCCAATCGATCAGACATAGTTTCGAAAGAGTTGCTATTGGGTAGAGATAATCGAACGATTTGTACCTTATTTGCGATCTTCATAAATAATCTACATGTTTTTTCGGCGTGAAAGGCAAAATTACACACTCTAAATTTACACTTTGTTCGCCATTCTTGGCTTCAGTTTTTTTTATTGCCAAAAGAGATGGCACTAAAATTAAAAATTTTTGGAAATCTTACTTTAAAGGCCGAAAAAGGTGGAAAACCACCAATAAAGTCTATTGAACTATAAAAAGTCCTTATAAATAAAAAAGTAGGATCAGTTTAAAAAATGCTTTCCAATAGCCAAAGATGAACATGTTAATATCTCAATATCAATTTTCCTTTTTATTTGCCTAGCTACTTGTAGAAAATATTATTTGCTATTTTTTATTAACAAAAAGCAAATGTATTTTTTTAATTAAGCAATAAACGTTTAAACCAATGGAAAAAATCGTAACTTCAATGACGATCAGCGATCAGAGGTCAAGCTCAGTGGCGTTAAAGTTAATCGTCTAAGTCAGATCGCATGAATATTATTGTATAATTTTAAATACTACATTCACTTGCACCAGAGCTAAATTAAATCTACAGATAAAAAATGAATATTTTTTAAACAATAGTCTACGTAAGGTATGTGTGTGAATGTGTATTACTGGTTTAATTACAACGTCAATATGCATTTTTTATTTAAGCAAAAAAAGTAAGACTTACTTAAAGCATTAGCACAGGTACATACACAAACACAAATAAAACACATTTGAAGAGCTACTTATACATATGTAGAATAATTAAACCACAAACACCAAAAGAGATCTGATTAATGGTATCAAAATTAAAATTTAAAAAAAACAACATGACAATTTTTAAGCTTACAACATCACGAATGTACTCATATAAAAAGAAATTAAAACAAAAATATAAAAAACTTGCAACTTCCACTCCATCTAGACCGGAATCATTCATGGTCTTTGATTTTTGTGTTTTGTTGGTTAAGGGTTTTAGTTTATAGTAAAATTTCTTTTTCTTTTATTTTTGTGTTACAAAACAATTTAAAAAGAAACAATTTTATTTTTTTAATTTTTATTGCAAGAGCACTTATGTATGTGCAATGTTTTAGTTAATATTTTTATTATTTTCATTATTTCGTAATAATTTCATTAACTTAAAATGTATTACAATAAAATAATAATCAAGAAAAGAAAACCGCTACAAGAGAGCCCAATGTGACCATTCCAAAAAAAAAAAAGAGCAAATGTTAAGAAAGCCATTAACAATCCAACAACAAAACAGAAACTAAACAAACTTCCAAAAAACAAAAAGAAAAGAAAAACACACATTTATTTAATTTTATATTTTGCTTAGGTTAATGAAAACATTCACGTTAAAGTGAATAAATAAATAATAAGCAACAGTTTTTGTTGTGTTTTTGTTAATTTTAACATTTTTGAACTTGTTACAAAAATAACTCATTAAACTTTTGAATTAACAATATTTTAAGGGTTTTAATTGTCCGTCTTAAGTAATAAAGACAATTAAAATAAAATGTTAACAAAAGTTCTTATGTTTAAAATACACTGGCCACGGAATTTTATATTATTAAATGGAATTTTATATCATATCATTTTAAAATTAAAAATAATAACACTTGAATTTTCAATTATTCGAATAAATTTTAGCTAAAAAAATTATTTTAAAACATTTTTTTCCTACATTTAAGAATCAAGAATTTTTATTCGTATTACCATCTCTGGACCACAAAAAAGGGCATATCTAAGTTTATCGTATTGTTTGTATTTTCCACATAATTCATTTCCGCCTACAAAGTATACATATTCTGAGTTTTTAAGCATAAGGAATTCGATTGAGCGATGTCCATCTGTCCGCCCGTGTTCGTATTGAAATAAACTTTGCCAAGGCACCAGATGTGCTATCGCTATACGCCAGTCGATCAGACGGTTTAAAAAATTTCGATGTCCTTCGAGGCAGCAGGCCCGCCTGCTCTAATTTTTCCATATATTTTTTATACTCTTCACCACAGGTGACAAAAGGCTATGTATATCTAATTTTGTCATTCCGTTTGTAATTTTTACAAAACACCACTCCTACTATAATTTTTCCATATCATTTGGAACAAATCTAGTTAAGTGAAGTAACTCTAATAAAAAAAAAAAAACAAATAAAGGGAGCGGTAGAGAATTAGAATAAAAAACAACCAGGGAAGAAATTGGCGCTCGCCTATATTTTCCGAGTTATGGGCCTCTGATCTTTTCATAGAAAAGTACGACTTTTTAACATATTTTTAAAAACATTAATATAGGTATCATTTAAAAGCATTTAAAGAGATCTTTCAAAAAATACGTACAAATTTTAAAGATGCGCTACCCATTAAAAACCGGTGACACATTTATGTAAGATTATAAATAGTACTTAATTTCTCTTCTGTAACTTCAGTAGACTAGATTTACATATATGGTGAAGGGTATATAACATTCGGCATAGCACTCTTACTTGTTGAACCTTTGTTTGTATTCCTGCAGGTTTTTATGTTTATGATACAAAATGAATAAAAAACGTAAGAAAAGAATTATGCTGGGACTACAACCCTAAGCAAAACTTAAAATTAAAAAAAGGGTTTTTTGAAAGAATTTCATATGCCGGTTTTTATGTCTGTATATGTGATTTGTTTTTATGGTCATTTACTATTGCAACGTTTTTTTGGTCAAATATTTGACTAGTCTGACTGCACCTTTAGAATTTTGTGGAAAGTGTTACCATTGTTTTACTTAAATAAATAAAAAAATAAAATTCAAATTCAAATTATTAATTTTATCTCGCATTTTTTGCTACCGAGCTAGGTTGTACTGTTTAAGGTCTGCCTCTTCGTCTCACAGTAATGTTAGTTATAGCTATTTGCTGCCAAATGTAGCGATGAAAATTTTAGATAAAACTACGATTGGATGAAACTTTAAGATATTTAAAATATTTGCCAGGTATTTGCCAATATTTCTTATGATTTAAAAAATGCAAACTCTGGATGCTTTATTTGATATATTAAAAGTTGACTAATAATTTGTGTATGTATATTGGCGAATTAATCAAATTCGCTTTGACTCCCGTAGCTTTTATGAAAACACTTGTAACTTTAAGTGGGAAAAACTTCCTTCTACTTGAAAATAAAGTGCCGAAAAGCCTATATGAGTGATGGTCTTTAATTTGCGAATGCGACGATACTGCTTGTACTTATCATACTTATGAGGTAATGCTGATGACCCTTTTAATATGTTGGTAGTTCTTACAAGTATTGCTTATCTCGAAATGGTTTTTCTGTAATGGATTCTAATAAAACTAAATTGAGATATAAATCGCAATTCAAATTTTTTAATTATTTAATTCCTACAGAAGATATGTTAAATAGATTTAGTACAAAAAAATGTACGCCAGTAAAGATGCAAAAAAAGAATGTTATTAAAATAATTTGATTTTTTAATAATTGAAATTTATTTAAATATTTTAATACATCACTTTTGATCCCTAGGTTTAAGCTTATATAAAATTGTTATATTACCTTTTACTTTGGATAGGATATTGTATTTCTTAATAAGTATTTGCCAAGGACAAAAAAATTGTTTTTCTATAATATTGTGGGTCTGTCTTTTTTTATCAAATATTTGACTATTCTGACAATACACTTACTTGATCTTTTAATTTTACAATAATTATATTGATTAAAAAATGTTTTTATAACTAATATTACATATTGTTATGCGTTGTTGATATTTAAGCTATCTTGACTATATTCCACAAGCCATTTGCCGAGAAAGCTACAAAAACAACCAACACTGTGAGCTTGTATCTCTAAATGCTAAAGAACAGCAATTTTTAGTTTTAATACAAATATTTAAATCTAAAAATACCTAATAACAGAAATCGACATTAAATGAAAAAGAGGCTGCACCAATTGCAGTGTTGCCATCTTTTTATTATTTTTAACGATATACGTGACGTTTTCCCTTATGTTGTTATATGGCAAATCTTAAAAATAAAGTACTTTTTTTAAATCAATATAAATTTTGTTAATATTAGAGCTAAACTAAAATAATGTATTTTGTTTCGCTTGTTTTCGGTTAAAAATTTGTGCCGTCAATGTTTCGAGATTATTTTAATTCTAATTTAGTTCAAACATCAGTGATTATGAAGAAAATACTGTCGGTCTCTGCGTTTGGCAGTTAACTTGTATTATTGTAAAATTTTATTATTTGGTTATATTTTTCAATTTTTTCTCTAAACATATAATAAAACAACAACGGATTCGTTTCTATACAAAGAAATACTTTTTAATAATTTTGGTTTTGGTGTAGAAAATATTCAAAATGGAATACAAAACGCCTATTTTTGGAATTTTTGTATATCTGTCCGTCTATCTGTCTGTATTCGCATCACGTAAAAGCTGCTGGAAGGTTTTAAATTAAGGATTGAAAAAAGGGTCATGTTACAAACCAATAAAACGTTTTACTTTTTTCTTATTATTGGGTTGATGGAACTTCTTCCTACTTAAAAGACTGACTTAAAGGAAGTCAGTAACTTAACTGTTAACTGTAAGTTCATTTTTAGTTCCTTAAATTTTTATTAAGAAAGAAGGGCAGAAAATTCAACAAATTAGAATGAAATTGAGTTTAACCTGAGTTAAATAAACTATGTTTTATAATATTAAAGAAGTTTAAGTAATCCTTTTAATAAATTAAAAATTTTAAATATCAGTTTTAGTTTTATATTTCAATTAAAATAAAAATGGAAAGCAGATCATCCAGAAAGTAGAGCATCCAAAATATTTGCTAATTATTTGTGTAACATTTTAATTTTATTATTTTTTATTTTTGGTGAACTAAATCTTCTGCAAGTAAAAAAATAAAATTTTACTTTTTTGGCTTTGATTCATTTTTAATTTAACTTTTATTAAGAAACTTTTATTTGAAAAATAATTTTTCTTAATAAGAGTTAATTTAAAAATAAACCAAAGCCAAAAAACTAAAATTTTAATTGATTTATGAAGATCACAGGTTCAACCCCTGGCTGGGACGAAAATTAAAAAATAAAGTAAAAAAATATTTAAAATAAATGCCGATGCCACAAATTATTTATTTTTCGCTCTCACACTGTCATATTCGCAAAAAGGATAAAGGAAGTTGCGTTGGCTTTTTCTAACTAGAATTTTAAAAGCGAGTTGTTAAATGTCCTTTAACTTTTAAAATTTTAGCTAATGATCTGAATTAAAAAATATATCTTATTTTCCATTTTAAAGTCCTACTTTCGATAAGATATATAGGGATATGAAAATTAAAATATAGAAAAACCTAAGCCATTAAAAACGCTTTCAATTTTGCAGCAAAAACTTAGTTTTTAACAGTTTTGCGAGAACTAATGACTAAAAAAGTTTTTAATTTTAATTTTGATTTGTTTCTTTTTTTGATTCATTTTGAACAAAAATTTTATTGTAAGAACAGATTTATATTTTGAAATAGGTATTTATGAGTTTTATATTATTATATATTTAATAGTGACAGTTTATTTACCTTTCTATAAGAAAACATACTTTAAAGAAACTCTATTAACATTTATTAAAAGAAATAATATTTTTCAACTGACACTGTTCTTTAAAAAGGTAAAACTAGAAACTTTCAAAGCGTGTTTAATTTTAATTACCTTTTTTTCAATACTCGCGCAACCAACCACCTTCACAATCTTAAAAATTTTTTTAATATAATTTATTAACTAAGTAGAAGTATTTAATGCTATTTACTAAAAAATTAGTTGTAAACGGAAATAATGTTGGAAAACATGGTGATTGTTAGGCATCGCTTTCAAGAAACACAAAAAAGATTGACCAAAGAAGCACGTTCGAGCTTACAAAGCATCGCATCCGTTGAACTAATTTCGAAAGCAACAATTCCAACGCATAATCATTGATGGCAACGTTAAAATGTAACGAGTATCAGTTTTATTTAGGCAATCTAAAAAAATGTATTAACTGATCTTTTATTCAATCAAGACACAAAAAAGAAATGTTATACATTTACTGAATCGCTACAATCTTGTTCAGCGTCCTTTGTAACTTTAATCTTCACATAATGTTTACTGTAGACATTATCTTCTTAAACATCCAGAGAAAAAAATATAAAATAGTTTTATTTACTAACACATTTTCGAACTTGAATGTGATAGCATTCATTTTCATAGGCATATAAAATGGTGTTAATGTTACAACAATTTTATTAGTTTATTAAATTTTTGCAAATAATGTGAATTTTAGCCACTTATTTTTTTAAAATGCTATTCTTACTGCTTGCAATATATAAGCCTTTGTTTTTTTAAAGGAACTTAACTCAAATTCTTTCTAAACCGATAAGTTATAGGGCTTACAATTTAACAGATTAAAAATATTGATTCCAACTTTACCTGTATTTGTTATCTCAGAATACTTCTAATTTTTCAATTATAAACAATTTAGTGTACTCGTTAAAATATCACCGATTCTATTTCTTGAATGAATGAGGATGCCATTTTTAAAATAAAAAATGTTAAGAAACATTACTGCAATAATGAAATAATGTTTTTTGACAGACCATTTTAAAACCCAGCCTGCGACAGAAACAATTTTTGATGTGAAACAATATTTTCAGAAATAATTAGATTTAAATACCCGTTTTCATCTTATTTTGACCTTTGGTTCCAAGTTTGAAAAGTGCATACTCTTTCAAAGATTATCCTTTTTACAAGCTTCAATAAATCGATTTTTTAAAAGTTGCGTTTTCATCTGATAAAAACAGACAAGTGTAATGCTTTTTTGTATGACAGAAAATATCACTATTAAATAAAACTACGCATTACAAGCACTTGTCCGAAGAAGTTATATAATAGTTATTTTGATAATAAAAATGCCATATATAAAAATGTGACCTCTATTAAAAAATTGTTAAAGGCAGGTAAGAGTGATATATTGTGTGCAAATCTAGTTTAGTGAAGTAACTTCAATCAGACAGAGAACAAAAAAAATTAGAAAATATATAAGTACAATATATAATTTAACATAAAACTGTTACCGGCTCTAAATGGGTTAAACATTTAAAAAAACTTTCTTCATTTCCTGGAAGCTCTCTTCAAAAGCTTAAGATGATACACAAATTAATGTCTTGAAAAATATGATGCAAAATCTTAATTTTATATAAAAATTTCAAAGGCCCATAGTTTGCAAAATATGGGCGAGCAAAAATTTTTTCAATTGATATTTTTTTTATTTTTTGATTCTCTATCGCCCCACATATTTGTTTTTTTTTTTTTTTTTTTTTTTTGTAAGAATTACTTCATTGTTCCAAATGATATGAAAAAATTAAAGACAGGCGTGGTGTTTTATTTGGTGCCTTAGAGATCATGGACCGATCTCACTGATTTTCAACAGCAAAATTTTCGATTTAGATTTTCTCTAGCTCATCTAGTGTCTTAGCAAAGTTGATTTCAACACTAACACGGACGTACAGACGGACATCGCTTAATCGACTTCGCTATGCACAAGGAACCAGAATATATATAATTTAAATTTATGGGGTCGGAAATGGTTATTGTAGAAATTACAAACAGAATGACAAATTTAGATATACCCTCTTTCCACTTTTTGTGGTGAAGGGCTTAAAAATTAGAGCAAATGCTTAAAGCTAATTTCGTAGGTTAATAAGTTTGATTGTTCATTAAATCAGCAGAGTTAAGCAAGTTGTGACTTTCCATCACAAACAAAGATAAGCAAAAATATAGAATAATAGGATATGTAAGGAACTCGTAAGAATGGTTCAACAGTCTCGTGAAATGTAACCTCACCAAAGCCGAGAGTAGAAAGAAAACCAAGTTTTTTTATTTACTGTAGCCTTAGAGAAGAAAGTAACAACATAATAGTGGTCGTGAGTTTAAATCTGAATGAAGATAGCGCAGACTCTTAAGGCGAATTTCCATCAAGAAATTCCTCTTAAATCTTTTGTAGTATTTCTAAAATATATAAAATATATATGTAGCGGTTCCAACACCCTTTCTCCCCTCTTAGTATTACAAGAAATATTTAAGGTAATTATATTGAGGTGATTACAAAAATCTAAAATTGACCGAAAAAAGTAAAATTATTTTGTTATTTTTACTGGATTATGCAACTTTTTAATGGCAACACTTATATAACTAAAAATGCCAATATTCAGGTAAATGAATATTACGGAAATGCTAACCGAAATTTGTAAATCGTATCAAGCAGACTAAATTCTATCATTATCAGTATAGAAAGACGTTATACAATCGATTAAAATTTGTAAGCCTCGTGACGTGACATAATGTCCATTGCTATTATGTCGCTCTAAAAAACGTTACTTATAAAAGTGTCATAATGCTCTCACTTAAAACAACAACGGCTTCGCGTACCAAAGTTTTTCTGCATATCCGGCCTTCTGCAAGGTGAAAGGATTTTCTTCTCTATGGTATAACCAAAAATTTTGTGCAAGCCAGCTCATAAAAATATTACATCTTTCATACAAAGAATATCTATCTCTTTTGGTGCGACATATTGTTCATAGATATTATTCCCATGGACGTTATGACATGTCGCCCTACAGTGTAAATAAAATGTGTTAGTACAAAATTGTTCAAACAAATGTATAAGTTTCAGTCATTCATTTCTTGATGGGATTTAAAAAATATACGAGAGAAGGTAAAGAGTTAAAAAAAAAATCAAAAATTCCGTTGTGCAATTTATTATCATCATCATTGATCCGTACATCCACGTACTTTGCGAAACCCTGATTAAGTGAACATTAACAGAAACAAAAGTAGTGTTTATCATATATACAGCCATGTCACAGAACAAAATTCCGTTCGGAAGTGGAATTGATTCCGTATTTTGCTTCTATAGAAAACGTAAAACGAAAAAAATTTTCGGAATGAAACCACTTTCAGTTTGCTATGTGGAATTGATATTTTGAGCATTTTGTTAACATAAAAACAATTAAAAACATACTTTTATAGGTAAGACTATTCTTTAACTTGCTTATTGATCCAAAATAAATTTATTTTAATATGGTGTTATTAAAAAAAAGATTAACTTTTTCTTAATCCTTAAAAAAAAGAATAAAAAAACGAACGGAATTTGCTTAAAAGATATTCCGTACTTTAATTTTTTTTTTTTTTTTTGAAAAATTCCGTAGCACACAAACACGAAAAGGCACAACGAATAACCAATTAAAAAAAAATTTCTGCACATACTTTTTAACATCTAAGCGAGATTGAACAGGCACTGATGCCATTGTCGAGCTCGGAAAATCATTAGATATTGTTTTCAACACCACAATAAAAGCTTCTTTATTTATCCAGTAATATCTGTTTTTTGTTTTGCTACATTCGTTGTTATTTTGCCATATTTTGAACAAAAATAAGTGGTTTTGTATTTTCTTCGGTTTACTAAAACCGAACGGAATCTATAGAAGTTAAACCCGTTTCGATCGGAATTGTAACTTCGGAATCATTTCAATTCCGAACGAAATTTGTGACATGCCTGATAATATCAAAATTAAATTTTTAGATTTTTGTAAGGCTAAACTTTAAAAAAGTTGTTTAAATTTAAGCTTTAGTCAAGACTAGGCGATTCAATTACCAGGTGGAGGAAATGTTGAATTCATTTATTTTCGCAGATCAAACTACATATTCTGTGGCCACAAGCAATAACAGCTTAACTCGTTTTTGGAAGTTTTCAAAAGCATTTTAAATTTTAACTCGTTTTTTGGAAGTTTTCAAAAGCATTTTAAATTTTAATATTGTTGCGTTAAATCAGGGAATATTGACTTGGCTGTTTAGTTTTTAAAGTAAAAAATACTCAGTTTTTAAGGAACAAAGATGAAATTTGACTTGCATTACAGATTCGAGTGCCAGAAGTATAATATTGGCAGTAACTCAATTTGTCCTAACTCGACTTTAGCTGTTATTGCTTGTGGACACAGATATTTAAAAAATATGTATAATATTTATTATATAAACTTTGAAATTAAGGGTAATAGTAACAATGTCAAGGCATATTGGCATGAAAAATTTAATACCCGCTGCTTATAAATTATACAAATCTACAACTTTGACGCTTACTTTTACACATCATTCAATAACTTTTCTAAGAACTTTCTCTTTTACTTATCTATCCAAACCTTTGGTTAAGCTCTTCTCTATTTCTTTAAGAAAAAAGAGTCTCGTTAAGTTTCGAAAATCAGAATTTTAACAGATGGTATAGAAAATCGCTTAAACATAAATTTAAAAAATATTTATTTATACCAAATATATGAGTCATTTTTATATGATTGTACCTTTCACGTTGGAATTGTACCAAAGAAAGTATAGTTAGACAAACTTTATCATACCTGTTATGTTGCATGCAACAGTTCTTTAATATATTGATATACTTGTTTTGATCATTTTCATACGTTGATTTATGTTGCTCTTCTTGTTGTTGCTGTATTTATTAGTTTTACCGTAAACTCGACATAATTCAATTGCAATTTATTTACAAATAATAGGAAACAAACAGAAATAACATGAATTAAATTTGTACTTGCTTATTTTCGTTTATTATTACTATTGTTTTGCACGGAATGTTGTTGTTACTCTTGTGGTAGTTTTTGCTTCTTTATCGTTTTAGATCGATCACAGCAACAAAACTGTGTTCACAAGTTTGGCAGCAAACAGCAGTTTAACAAGTTTTTTTTTTTTTAAATTTGTTTAAAAAAATCAAAGTAGGAGACATACAAGTAAATGGCAATAAAGCAACAATACATTTAAATGTTAAATAAAGATGAATTAAAGACAACATAACAATTGTAATGTTTATAAAAATAAAAGCAACGACAATGATAATCACTGTTGGCAAACATAGTTGCCAGATATAAAAATGTGTTTAGTTTAAAAAATCGTTAATTTTTAACCAGACAGTAGATCGTTTAAGTTAAAGAAAGTTTCTTGTGTAAACATATTTATGAATAATATTATGCTTTCCATAACCAGAATAAGGAAAATAATCAAACCTTAACCCATTGAGGATAAATATCTAAGGAGTTTCACTTTAAATGCATTATTAGTATGAGAAAAAGTTCAGAGTTCTAAAGGAAGACAATTCCAGAGTCGTGATAGTCTAACAACAAATGAACAAGTTAATGAAGATCTAAAAATACGTGTTATAATTAGATGATAATTATTCATTTACTTGAATAAGTTATTATTTTCAAATTTTTATTCGTAAGGATTGCTTAAGTAAGACTAGAAATGTGGTTATGTTATTTTAAAAGTTGCACACACATTTTTTTATTAACATAACATTTTTGAAAAATAATATAAAATAAATAATTGCTAATTATGGCCAGTTTACATGGATGCATACATATATATATGTATGATGTTATAATATAATTTAAAAAATATTTTATTTACAATTTTTCTTAAGCGTACGTTGAATTTAATTCATATGGTTATCTTCAAATTATACCGGGAAGTTCCTACACACATTCTTACACAATTCTTTTTATTTTCTGTATCAGACTGTGGCGGAAATATTTTTTTTGCTGTAAATATGCATGTTTCAGAAAATATTTTTTCCAAATGTTTTTTTTAATGCATTTGAAGTCACTTTTACTGTTTTTGCATACCGGTGTATGAAGTTTTACTTGCACTGGTGGGAGATGAAACATGGAGCCTGAACATTCCACTGATTTTCTGTCGAATATTTACATAGAAGAGAACATTTTGTTGTTAATTAAATATAATCTTATAAGTTATTGACAAGGAGTTTTAGTTATAGTAACTTTAACAAGTATGAGCTTAAAATATTTCATAGATTGCTTAATCATAAGTCTTAATGGTTTGTTTTTTTGTAGAAAAGCTAATGCTGCCTACACCATTGGACCAGTAGGACACATATTTTGATAATTGTCATCGTGTAACGTGGTCACTGTAACACTTTGAAATTTTGTTCAATTAACTCTTTTATCAATATGTATTATGTAGCGAAAAACTAGCCAGATTGTAATAATGGTCGTGGTACCCTCCATACAGAGTGAATGATCCTTATCCTGTAACTAGAAAACTATAATATTTAAACTCATAAAATTTTGTACCAGCAACCCCCATATTAACAGTACCTATTATCATACAGTTGCACAAGTATCTCTCCAGTTAACTGGATAAAAAAAATTGTTTGAATTAAAACAGGCGTGGTACCCTGCATACATAGCGAAAAATTATTACCTAGAGAATTCCAATATGTAGAGCCCTGAGTTTTTGTAGTACAAACTTCTTTATTAATGTAAATAGTCTAACGAAATATTGGATGGGGTGGTGCTTTGGTCGTTGTAGCTCCCATACCAAGCTAAAAGCTGTTAACGCTTACCAAAGAAACTAGAAGAGGAAGGATGCTAAATTTCCTATAATTAAACTCCACATTAGTGTGCGTAATAAAACCAAAAAACTTGATCGATTGGATGAGTGGTTGCGTTACTATTAGTCCCATTGGGATAGAAAAGCTTTTCGAGATTTAATTTTAAAGAATTTAAATAATTATTGTTTTCTTTTTTTTTTACACTCATGTCTTGTTTAACACACAGATCTCTAATTTATAAAACATGGTCGATATTTTTTCTTTAATAAAGTAGAATACTTTTTATTTATATTAATTCATCGGAATTTTATTTGTAGTTTTTCATTGTTATATAATTTTAATAATTTTATTATTTTGCACCAACCAGTATCAAAGATAATTAATTATAGTTGATACATTCTTACTGTGATTAAAATATGGTCAATAAACATGATCGTATTTTTAATACTAATCTTACCATCTTTACGAATAGTAAATTTAACTTAATAATAATTATTTACATAATTCCATGTTTAATTTTATAATAAAAAAAAATCAGCTTAATAAATAGGATGCGATTCTTTTACCAACCTTCTTAAGTTTACACATGTTCGTAGTCTATTTATACAACCATTACATTTTGTTATAATATTTAATTTAAATTTTAAGCGAAACCTTGCGTACGTTGAATTCACTTCATTTAGTTATCTGCAAATCATACAGGTTAATTCTCACATTTTTTTTATTTTTTTATTTTGCACATACTGGACAGGAAATGTTTTTGCGTTATAAAAATGCATATTATTTTTATATTTTTTTAATATTTTTATATTTCGTTTGACATTTCTATTCTACTCGATTAAAATGTTGACATATTTCTTTCATTCTTTTCATGTTTAAATATTTTGCAATTACAAAGTTAATTTTAGAAATTATAAATTTTATGCTGCGGAAAATTTTTCATGTCTTTATACAAAAATTTTTTTATTATTGGAAAGAGCACTCAGGGGATGACCCCTACTTATGCAACAAATTGTTCCAGAACTGGAAAATTAGATTATGAAAAAGGAGATAGAAGAAGCAGTGCAGGGAGTTTATTCTACATACGAACTGTTCGGCTAGAAAATGAATTTTTGCTCTCGCTACCCGCGGTCGAATAACTCCAAAATAGTCTTTGGAGCACCGACCCATATATGAGAGATGTATTCTATTTTCGATCTAATAAATGTGACAAAAATAGCGAGGAGATTAGATGGAGTGAAGTATTTCTTAAACCATTTTAGAAAACCTACGCACTTGCATGCTTCTTTCGTGCCTTGAAATATATGCTTTTACTACTGAACATCGCATTGAACCTTCATGCCAAGAATATAGAGAGCTTCCGATTCCTTAATATCTATATCACCCATAATTTTCAAGAACACGATGTTAGTAATTCTTGGTCATTTAAATTCGGCTTGGATATCTACCTAGCTACGTCTTATAGCAACAGTTGTTAAATAAAATGATAGTTTACATAAATTATATAATATAGGAATATAGGAAGATTTAAATAATCAGTATATAAATGTATTCACAAAAATAATATTTTTATGGTACTATTTTCATCAACAACTTAACTACTTTAGACATTCTAACTGACTAAATATTATACGCCAACAGTAAGCAAACATCTATCGGAAAATGCGTATCTAATCTTACGTTTATTTTATGACCGCCTTCTATTCAGCAAATATAATTCTCATAGAAAACGTTTACTTTCTTTGTTTTTTAGTTTTTTCTCCTTTTCAAGCATAGATTTTATTTAAATTTCAAATAGTAGCATTTCAATACTCACGTCTCTTTTTTTAATAAACCAGAGCTTTAAACATATTTACGTAGCCACGAGCGTAAAGCCATTGTTTTACTTCGACTAGACTCAAATTCATTTTGTTTTATTTACTTATCGTAATCACCATAAACTTTTCTTACTAGCCAGTGCTCCATTTAACTTTTGACTATGATTTCCTTGTTTTACTGTGCTTCCCATCAACCATTCTAGTATAAAGGGGCTTTTCAAAACTTATCAACGACTACAAAATAATTATTGAGCTGCTGCTTTCCATTAATTCATCACTGCTACTCAACAACAATTGTTCTTATCTGTATTTATGGCACTGATAGGAGTTGAACGCATGACCCGTGATCTTTCACTTGTCAACTGAAGGAGGCTCGACATGTGTCAGCCAACTATCCATTTAATACATTCTTTATTTATTAGTGGTTGCGCGGCTCCTTTTTTGTAACAAACAAAAATTTTAATGAACATCATAAGCTTTTTTTCTTACATATACATAAAGAGGCCTTATTTTTCTAACAAAATTATTAGAAGCATCTTTAGAAAAAATGGATAAAGTGCGTCTTTTTAACAACAACAAAAAAATTAAAAGTCTCTTCTACATAAATGCGCTATATCTGTATTACAAGTGATCAACTCATGTAAAAAATATTAAGTGATAACTAAAAAACTTAGCTTCTCTCATTTAAAATTTTTAGACGATTTGAGTGCTTGTTATAATAAAACAACACATAAGTCTTAAAATTTCTGTACATAATAAGCCAGCAGTATTATTTTGTATTTCTCGTAGCTAGATCTTAATCTCGATCGCTATAAATCTAAAAATTAATTACGGTAAAAAGTGTTATGGAATAACATTACTATTAAAAATCGCTAAATTGATTTTTTTTAGATTTTTAGCGACAAAGATCTAGCTTTAGCGATTTAAAGAATAAGGCTGCAAATTACCTGTTTATTCAAACTAATACTATCCATGCGAATGTGTGTTTGTGCCCTAACTACTTAACTAATCGATATAAAACTTTGTTTACAAGTTTTCAGTATCACAAAAAAGGACATTAATTATCTTTTATAAAAGAAATTAGTACAGTTTTAGAGATATGAAGAAATAACTTTCAAACAATCGTCTAACGTCTGCATTTCCATTTAGTTAAATTATATATTCGTTTATATTTCTTCCTGTATCGACTGAAAATCTAAAGTGTCTCTGCTAAAATCCTACATGATCTGGTTGCGGCAAATTTCTTCTTTTAACATTAATAATTGTTAATCTTTACTCAGGATTAATATTAAAATTTGTATCCATATACATAATTTTCAATTTTAACTCTTCTTCTTAGTTAAGTGCTATATTTGGCTATGCCAAATCCTTTAACCCTTCACCATGCATGTAAATCTAGTTTAGTGAAGTAGCTCCTATTAAAAAAAAACAAATATTAGGGTGACAGAAAGAAAAAAAATAAGTACTATAAGTAATTTTTCATAAAAATGTCATCGGGTCTTCAAAAGCTTTTAAGTGATACCCACATTGATATTTTAAAAATTTGAAAAGCTTAGAGGCCCGTATCTCGATATATATATGGGCGAGCGCCAATTTTTCACTTCATGTTTTCTTTTTTTTGTCTTATTTTTTATTTCTCTATAGCCCCACATATTTGTTTACCTTTTAATTTAATTTAATTTTATTTAATTTGTTGAACTTATTTGTATAGCAAACATAGCAGTTTATTTTCTATACAAGCGTTTTCCTATAACAGTTTTAAAGATAAATCCATATTCGTGAAAACACCCTTTAATTTCTAAATTTATTTTATACAATTTATTTTTATAGTAAACATATTCGCTTATAATCTGTGTTAATTTTTAATACCTGCCTTTTAAGGTTGAAAAATTAAAGTGATATGCAAATCACGTCAATATTAGGTGACCCGTAGATTTAAAGTTTTAATGTTTCTACTTGTTACTATAGCGCACATAATTGTAATAACCCAGTGCAAAATTGACGTCACTATCACAGTTCAGACAATAACAATACTTCATGAATATCTCGTCACCTTCGAAACACCCTTTAATTTTTATTATTTGTGGTTAAAGCATCTACAATAATACTTCTTCTGTAAAAATTTTCAGAGTCTACTACGGTTCTAAAAATAGAGGGTTAGGACGTACGAAAATACGAACGGACATTGTGACTAAAACAATGGAGTTATATGTTTACAATTTGTCTACCTAATGAAATGTTGTACAAGTTGTTAAATATAATTCAAATACAAGTTGGCAGGTTTTTACTGTTGAATATTATAATTTTTTAGTTAAAAAATTAAATTGTGTAACGTTAAATTCTCAAACGAAGAATCATTAATTTTGTACTAACAACCTACCAATTGTGGGCACCAACTAAGCGTCCAAGTACTTACAGCGTTACTAAATCGTATGAACAATAATAGAATATCTGAACAAAATGGTATTAACCGGTAATGGAAAATTATAACAATTTATTTTGACATCCAATATCCACTAATCCAATGTTTTTTGATTTAAGAAGCAAATCTTTTAATTGGAGGATAATACCTTTGTGTGTATGTGTAAAAATGTTTGATTCTTAAGATCTACTAACATCATGATTTACATATTTTCAAAATCAAGAACGATTTAATTTATAAATATTAGCAGTTTTAATTTCATTTAATATCACGCAATCGTATGAGAAAACGCAATCGTTTAGAAAACATTTTCTTGAATATTCTAACAACCATTAAATTTTGAAGTGTGCTATTAAGTTTGAATATGCTGGTTATATATGGCTGGAGAGCCCAACTTTTGATTTAAGTTATGAACTATGTTAGAAATATTTCAACCTTTATACATAGTAATTATACTACAGTACATGTAAATTGGTCTTGAAGGCTTCCTTGTATTGATATCAAATTGAAATAAATCTCAATTGAAATTATACTAAATAAATCCCTGAAAAAGTGAAGATTTAGCTTTGATTTATTAAGTTGAACAATTTATTTTAAAATATGCAATTTTTAAGCGTTTTCTTAAATTCGTTAAAGCGTTACAATATTTTGTAGATCTGGTCACACTGATGATATAATTGAATAGGTTAGAGAAGAGCTTAATCTTATGCTCATTCAAGTCTTAAAATATTTACTTATGTGTTCAAATGAGAATATATTTTCTTTTTCATGGTATTATTGTTTTGTTTTCTTTTGCCTTAACACGTTTTTTTTTTTCTTTATTTCTTTCGTTTTAACTGTAAATTGTTTTCACTTCGCAGCACAAACGAAACTTTTTTTGTCGAAATAAAAAATTTTGTGGGTTTTTTCTTTTTTCTTCTTTTACGATTTTCTTTTAGTTTTTCTGTTTTCTTAATTTTATTTTAAAGCTGTCTTGATTAAAAATATGAACACAGGTGACTGATGACCCATAAATATTGATGATTTTATACAAATTTTATTTGGCAATAATTTATGTATGTACATTCCATTTGGTTCGAAATATTACAAAAATTAATGCTCGAATAATAAAAAAAAAATTTTTTTGAAAGATCTAAACATTAAAACATTCGCACACGCTCTCTCGAACACTTAAGGTGTAAGTTAATTGTTTGTATAGTTTAGATACTTTGAATGCACTTGTTGCATGCAACAGGTAAATGTTTAACAATGGCTGTCAGTGGTACTATTTGTTTTATTTTTAAGGGGAAACAGCATGTCTTTCTGTGTTCGGTCTGATTGTCTACCAGTTCAGCTGACACTTGTAATATGGATAATAACGTTTTTGTTCAAATTTTTTAAATTACTAAACAAGTACGGTTATGTTGAAAATGTATCTGTAGTTGGGTTTTTTTTTATTAACTTACAGGTTTTACTTTACTTGCTAAAAAAAATCCAGATTTTCCATTCAGTCCAAGTTTTATTCCTCAGTAACAGGTTGCAAAGAGTAATAATACTTAGCAAAAGAATAATGGCAACAACAGTATACACTTTCGTTTAGTTCGTTTAGTTTTTGCTTTTTTATTTATTTTATTTTTTAATTTTATCTACAATATTTTCACTCTACGAATATATGTCTATGATTCGTATCTGATATTTTAACAAATATTAAATTAATTGTTTATTGCACTTTTTATCTCTTTTTCGTTTTACTTAAATTATAAAAATTAAACTTAAAAAAACTTATTACTAAAAAAAGTTTATGAATTCAAACTATTTTTAAACCGATTTTTAAGAACTTTAAAGCCTTTTGAAGTATTCACGCAAGGTGTATATGTTTTAACACTCAAAGTGATTTTGTACTAAATTTTAAATATTTATTTTTTATGCGTTCAGTTACGCTCCCCGGTTGATGGTCAAACAGCAACTGGTTAGTGGTTTCCCGTATGTGTGAAAACCTGAACAGTCAACTGAAAATAATGATGTTTGTATTATTTCTCCTTTATACCTATTTTTTATTTCATTTTTGAGTCTCTTTTTTATTATCTTTTTTAATTGTTTTTAATTCTGTTGGTTCAATTTCAAACAGAAATCGTGTTTCTTTTGTTGATTCTGTTATTCATTTATTTATTCACACAACACTGGTAGTAACTTACCACAACTTTGTTAACCAGGTGTTTGCTTTGGTATAGGTTTTGTGCTGTGAGTAAAGCAATATCAGTTAAAGCTCAACTCGCTAGTTTTTCCCAAAGTATGATAAAACAATGCTACTCTCTCATTGGTTTTATTTCGTATACTCACTTTGATAAAAATATTATTCTCTTCTTAAATCTTTCAAGCCCCTTTTACGGTATAAATAAAGTGTTCCCATCGCTACAAATATGATTTTTAATGGACATATTTTTTTTTTTTTACAGAATGTGTACATGAATTTCAAATATCAGTGGACCGAAACCCCTAAGCCATTTTAAATTATCTCGTCTTGTTATTATTTTATAGCCATTGGTTAGTGGGCAACTTAGAGTCAAAATGGTATGAGCAAAAGAAATATGAAGACTCAAGTTTATAAAAATGTTGCAAGTGCTTAAACTTCAGTACAACAACCAAAAAATGTTTCAGTGTTAAAACCTACGAGCCTGTACCATAATAAATAAATTTGTTGTCGCCTAAACACACTGCTTCAAACAGTCATTTTATAATTAAATTAATTCCTCCACTGAATCAAGTCCGAAAATTGAACGGATATTTAAATTCAAATAATCCCTCGGCCTAGGGGAACAAAATTTCAGCACACAGATATCGTCATGCCACTCCATTGAAAACCGTTGGTACTGTTTACCTGCAGAGCAGATACTTAAGACACATTAAACATTAGTGACTTTTACAGAATTGCTTCTTCTCTGGGGTTGTATATGTTTATGTGACTGCGACTGATATACAAGCCATACATGCAAGTGTAGGGAATAAGGCAGACATGCCAACATCATTGAAGACCCCTGGTTAAGAATCAGTTAACTGGACTTTATTTCAAAACTCGACAAAAAGGTAGAAATGTATATTGTTTCAGCTCACTATATTCACTTAAATGTGACATATGAAAATATATGAACCATTCGGAAATTCAGTTACTTGCCAAAAACAAGAGGCATTTTATAATAAAAACGAATTGATTGCTTGGTGTTCTATCAAATAGTTTACAGATGGATGGTAGGGGAAAACCGAATGCTTTCTCTAAAATAAGAGTTAACATGGCGATGTATATATATTTTCTGCAACATCTAATAGACTTCTTCGAGCTAGCAAATTAAAAACTTGTTTCAGTCTGTAAACTGGAACTTATATCTTCGTTAGACGCTGATTCCGTAACGACGATGTCTACAATTTCCTACAGCATCTAACAAAGAAAATAAATGGGAATAACAGAGCAGTTTTTTTTGTAAAAAAATTTATTATAAATCAATTAAAATTTTACTTTTTCGGCTTTGGTTCATTTTTAATTTAACTTTTATTAAGAAAAATTATTTTTCAAATGTACGCGGACGTTTTCCAAAGAAAACAAGAAAAATTAGACGCTGGCAGAATGTAATGCTGCATTTTCAGGACCGCCAAATCCATCTTCAGCATTTTTTGCATCCAACACCTTGATTTGCGTATATCGTAAATATCATCCATTTAACCAACTAATTAATATTAATTTGGTTGGACGAAATTCACACACAACTCAAAGCATTTTTTTTTTTTTGTTGTTGTCTTCTCTACAACACGTCTTGTACATTTGTTGCAATTTTGGACTACACTGTCGGTATAGTAACGAAATGCAAGTTTTATTTTTAATCATTCATTCTTGTTTTTCTCACCACATTATAGATGTTGTTCCAGTATCATATCAACTGTTGATGAGTTAGGTAAAAATGTGCCTTGCGTTTTTAAAATTATTATTATTTTTTTTTTTTAATTTCAGTCCCAGCCAGGGGTTGAACCAGTGATTATCATACATCAATTAAAATTTTACTTTTCGGCTTTCGTTTATTTTATATTTAACTTTTATTAAGAAAAATTATTTTTCAAATGTACGCGGACGTTTTCCAAAGATAATATTGGCCATCTAATTTTCTATCAGATAGCTTCTAAAAACTTTTAATATAGTTTCAAAATTTTCATATTTTCAGAAAATTTATAATTCGAAAATAATCAAAGAATCGTCATTTTTTTCAAAAACGTTAATCAAAAAATTTACAGTATTGAAATATTGCTAAATATGTAAATTTCGCTGAAATAAAATATTTCAGAAAACTTTTCAAAAAACCCCTAAAGTTTATAAAAAAAATTTAGTTATATTAAAATTAGACTAAATTACATAATTCTTAAAATGTATAACAAAAGCGAAATAAAAGTATCACTAAGGTAAAAGGCAATTAAATAAATTGATTTTATTTGAAAAGGGATCAGACAGTGGCGAGAAATACAATAAAATGGATTAAAAGTCCGGAACTTCTAAACTATTTACCCGATTTTCGTAAAACAAACTGCAATTTAAAGGAGAGGAAATAAGCTACTACTGCAGCTGGATACACCCTGTTTCAGTACAGGGTATCACCACAGCGCGTCAAAGTGGGTAAACTCGAGTTTGAAAATGTTTCAAATCAAAAATTATCAAAAATTTAGGATAGGTAGAGCATCATTAATAAAGAAACCACCAGGAGTAGTCATATTTGCATATCTTTTAAAAAACATGTAGTTGCTGCATTAAAAAAAACAAAGTCACCTGCTAAAACAAAATCGCTGATTTCAAAGAAGAAAGTAATAAAAAAAAGAATAAAAAGAAAAATCACCTTTTAGAAGAACACAATTAAACAAGAGTTTTTTTCTGCGCGAGGTACCATGATTGTATGCTTTATTTACAGCTGTTATAATATAAAAGGTGTACAAATTGTTTATCAGAAGATGTGTAATTACATCTAATAATCAACTGTGCGTACCTTTTTATGGTAATTTTTGAAATAAAAAAACAAAAATTTGTAAAAATATCGCTAAGAACTGGAAAAGACCGTAGGTAAGATTCTAAGAAGGAAATTTTACCTTGAATATTTCCGAACATATAAAAGATATTAAATCAGGTTTTCATCGCATTTAAGACCAATAAGTACTTGACTAAAATCAGTTAAAAGTTTGGCAAACAAAAAAAAGTGTAGAAGTGTGTAGATAAAAAAAATTGTAATTTTCAGTCGCCTCCCAGTTTCCATTTATAGCAGGATATTTACAAAATTTGACAAACTACTGAAAACCAATCGTTCTGGAATAGTTAGTTTAAAAAGAATAAAAATCTGCGTACAATTTTTTTACAGTAAAATTGCCCATATTCGAACAATGCTGACTATAGGGTGCTTCACCACAATTCCATAAAAATTCATTATATTGATTACCTAAGTCTTTAACTCTAAGAAAATTTTAAAATTTTTATGAATTTAGTAAAAAGAATGTAAAAATTCTACTCAAAAAGCTAAAAGTACTTTTTGACCAAAATTTCACATTTTTTAACCTTTTATGAAATTTCAAATTATACAAATTATTACCATTAGCCTAATGAAGTAAAAGTTATTATAGCTCGACAAATCTGTTTTTTAAATGGTTTTATCTTTTATATTATAAAACTGCAGGTAAAAAACCAAAAAATGCCAAGGTAAAAATTTTGTCTATTGAATTAAAAAGTCGATACCATGCAAATTTTGACACGTACTGGAACAGAGTGTATCGAAATGCAGTATACGAAAAGCTTATGTCCTCCTCTATAAAACGCAGCATGTTACATGAAAATCAGGTAAATAGTATATAAGTTCCAGACTTTGATTCATATTTTTGTATTTCAAGTCACTGTGCGTCATTTTATTATAAAAAACAGATGATGAAAGTTCGCAAGTAATTCTTAAATGTATATTTAAGGTAGTGACCTATTGTCTTTAATAACCATTCATTACTTTATTCAAAAGCTATAACAAATATCTATTTTAAATAATTTGCAATAAACATTTCTTGTTTAAATGTTCTTATATTTATAAGGTCAATTCGTATGTGCAACACTGAATAATCCAGTTAGGGAGAGAGAGTTAAGTAGGCTGAGTTAAGACAATTACTTTTCATCACTCTTCACACTAGATGGTTATTTACTCATTTCTAAATCACTATTTAAATACAAAATGTTGTTGCATACCCTTCAGTTCATTGTATTATTACTGCGTGTTTTTCTTTTTTGCCTTAAAATACCTTCAGGCATTATAGAATTTCTCAGTTTAGTATATTTTTTCATTTGTTTTGTTTTGCTTTCGCATTTAGTCTCCTAATTTTATTTTGTTAACAATTTTCTATACTAATATCGCGCTCTGTTATCTCTGCTTTTATATCATGTTTACGACAGTATTTTCTCATAACATTTAAAGTGATGGAGAAAGAGAAGTTATACAGAGATGTAAATCTAAATTTAATGACGTAAAAATAATTTAAGATAATTGAAGTCATTTATTATTGCTAAATCACTGCTACTATTATTGGCATGTAAAGGATTAAATTGTGTTTACTGCGGTTTGTAAACTTAATCTGAGCCATATTTAACAAATAATTAAGACTATATTGGATCTTTCATTGAAATTGAACAAAGATGTTACATATCGCAGGATAATGAAAACTTTTAAGATCAGTACATTGTACTACATACGTATGTACATTTCTCTTCGCATAAGAATAATAAGTCTATTCTTTGTAAACTTTGATGATTTTTATTTATTCTTTTTTTACTCTCCCTTAAATTCAGTTTGTTCAACAATTTACTTAAAGTAATTGTGAAGTCAAACGTTATAAAAGAAAAAAAAACCAAAGTTATTAAAAAGGAAGCATAATTCGGACAGGGGCCTTAGAATAAAAAATAAAAGCATAAAACGCAAAGAAGAAAAATAAACAGTTTAAACAAATTTAGAAAAATGGGTAGTTTATTATGTTCGTTCATAGTTATGGTGTTATTTGTCATTTGTAATCAAATTCTTAACTGCATTCTTTGTTATAATTTGTAACTCATGGAGTCGCCAGTTTTTAAGCTTCTAAGTATGTTTCTACGAAACATCAGTGAGAAAAAAACACAAAAATAATGTTGTTCGTACTATCAAATACTAGGGGAAATTAGCAACAAAAAGAAGTCATACTTGTTAAATGAGTATTAAGTGTTTGTTTATATTATAAAGAACCGTAATGGGTTAAATTAATATCTCAAAACTTAATTTTCCTAAACACGTGAACGAAAAATGTGAAACACGCGATCACGCTTGGACTGTGCGTCTATCCTTAGTTTCAACTACATAATTCACTTCTTTTGACATTTTGCTAACTACAAATCTTTAGAAAAGAGAGCTATCAGGCACTCACAATAAACTGTTTAACAAAAGGTACATACATATGTACCAGCGATGGAAAACTTAAACTTTAAATATTGTATTTTTATAGAATATAGAATAAATAAATGACGGCCTTACATATCCTTAAAAAATTATTAATTATTAATTATAATTTTTGTAATTATTCACTAAAAATTAAAGTCGTATACGATTAGCCAAATTCAATTCAATTAATATTTCGGATATTTTGTATATTTATGTGCACATAAAAATATTTCATTAATTTAATTTTGTTTAATTTTAGTCAAAGTGACAAATTGTCCACGTTGGCGATATAGTTAACATTGCCTCAAAAAGTAGATCAATTTTTTCGAATCTTTTCTATATTTATTTATTAATTTTTTCTTTTTTTTTTTTGTTTCTCCAAATTTTTCTAATATTTTAAAATTTTCTTACATAATTCATGGACTGTCTGAAATCTTAAAATAATGTGTTTTATATTCTTTTGTTTTTCCCTTTTTGCAATTTTTAATAATTTAATAAAGGATCGACAATTTTCTAAGTTGAAAAATGAAATTAAATTATTAAATATTTTTTAATATTTTTCATTAATTCGACTCAACTCTCTAACTTAACAATATATACATATATTTTTTCGCTGTTAACTTGTAAAATAATTCGTGTATAAGATATGTTTGCATAAAAATAAGTTTCCATTAGGTATTCTTACAAAGCTCACACAAGTGTTTATAACTTGATTTAACAATCGTACCTAACACATCCATTTATATCAACTTTCGAGAAAAAAAAATCGTTCAAATAGCTTTTTAAATATTTTTTTTCGCTCCGACAAAAATGGAAAAAAAAGTATTCTAATTATTTTTTTCGAAACACATCTCCATATATGTTTTATTATTGTAAAAAGTACTGCAAAAATATAATAGCATTGAACTTCCCATCTTTGGTAAGTAAATTTAACCAATGTTTTCGGATACGCTCACTGACACACACACACAGATACATAAATCAAATGAATAAGATACAAACAACAACTGTTAAAAGATCATAGATAGGAGTAAAATTAAAGAGGAAAAACAATAAAAGAGAGACAATAGGTAATGAATAAATATATGTGGTAATAACCCCGCGTACCACTTGCATTACCGGCATTATCAACGACTTGATGCAGTCGTTTATTCTTACACTCTTTTTTGTGAAGTGTTTGCTCATGACTTAGCATTGACTAGACACACTATCTTTGCTGTATTGGCCACAAAAATATTAATGACAAAACAAAAAAACAAGATATTAACAAAATAACTGCCTACGTACATACCTGTTCATAAATTCCCTTTGTCTTCTTTGATATGCTTTGAATTGGTCGTTTCTCTTCTTAAATTTTTGTATTTGGCCTGCACTTGTAGATCCTCTTTTTAATGACACAGGGGTTTTTCCACATTTAAGATATACACCACTCTTTTATTCCTTTTCCTTATTAAACTTGTTTTTAATACAAATATTTTCTACATTCCTTAATAATTTAAAAAATTAAATTTCATCGTATATTTCTCAGTTTGTTAAATACTATGCAACAAAACATAAATAGATTTTTATAAATAAATAATTTACGTTTGTTTCATTTGGATTAACTTTTGTTAACGTTATAAATATTGATCTTATAAAATTTTGGCAAGAAAAAAAAAAATTCGTTTATGTGATCTGTGTTTTTTGTTGATGTTTAAGATGGCGTTTCCTCATTAAACATTCTTTTTAACCTTTATTAACTCTTTTTTAGTAAAATTTATTTTGCCATCGAGTTGTTATTTATTTAAACTTATTACGATATTCACACACACACATATATATACACTATTTACTAGGTGACCCCAACTTCACCAATTCTCTTAATGAACTGAAAATCAAATACGAGCAGTATAAAGCCTAAGCTATTAACTCACTGACTTGCTACCTGTTCCCATACATGCTCACTTTTTTCCAACCAAGATACTCGTCCGTGAGAAACACTAACAGAAAGCTTACCTTACTCAGATGTTTTTCTTTGCATTAGTATAAGTATTTGTTACTTTAAGATAAGATTGTCGTTTTTGTCTGTCACTCTCTCTCTCTCTCTCTCTCTATCTTATTCGTATACTTTTCTCTCGCTGGCTCTTACTTGTTGCAAGTATAGCTAAAAGACTCAAAAGGTGTTGAGTTTGAAACTGTGATGAATTCGAATTAGATTTTTTTCTGCTACTTCGTTTATTCAACGGTTTTTATAGTTTAAAAATATAATTAACCCATTAATCGGCAAAATAAAACCAGAAGCGAGAATAATATAAGTTAAAAAATTAAACAAATGTGTTGAGTGGAGTACCGCGGCGTATCACACGTAAACACTTTTTAAACAATGCATTATCTTTTTAATAATTGCTTACATTACCAGCACATTCCTGCATGACATAAAACATATCTAAATAAAAGTTTATATATACTATCGCTGTGACTCATTACAAATAACCGCCAAGTGTTTGCAATGGCCATATCTAATATATAGCTAAACAATGGCCGCCATTGTTTCCAACCACAAATTTTGTAGAGTGAACACGACTGGTCCAGCTTATATACTCCTCCCCAATATTTGTTATAAGACTAAAATTGACATCAATTTTTCTTCGCTGTGTACAAGAGCAACGTTTTACAGCTCCTAAAGGCTCAATTGTGTCGTAGTTTGTCGTCATTGTTTGTCTTTCTATTGCTATTGTCTTTATATTTGACCAAAACAGTTTTATTTTGCTTGTTAAACATATATTGATATAGGGCTCGCACTTCCTTTCTCATTTCTTTCAAAGTTCTCAATTGACACTTTTAATTCTGTTCTCTTAAATTGACCCAATCGCACACAGTACTTTTCCTTTGAGATCCACCAAAACTTATCAATAAGAATTGCATGCGATGCTGCGTCGGTCTGCATTTTTTTTAATAAATTGTTTACTACTGTCGACCTAAACAGATCAGTAGAATAAAGAAAAGTAAACTGTGGCAATGAAACTAGCTACTACCCAGTTTTAAAGCCAAATCTTATTAATTTTCTGCATATAAAAAGCGTTGCAGACTGATGGTCAAAATATTTTATAATCGACTCATATCAATTGAAATCTGCTTCCGAATTTTTAACATTTCTCGTCCCTAGTTTGGTCAGCTTCGTCATTATTCACCAGATGATGATTCTCTTTAATATCACGTTATCTTTGCCAAGACATTCATTTTGATACCATTTACATGCCGATAACCCCATTATAAGAAAAATAGTAATAAAGAAAACATTTTAAATCGATGCCCAAGTAATAGAAGTTTGCCACCGCCTAAATATTGCTACAACAAAATCTCGTAATTAATAATCTAGTAGAATGGGTCTCCCATTTAGTGATTTCTGTAGAAGTTGTCAGGACGAGGAGGAGGAGTAGACTGTGGAACACCTTCTTTGCATTTGTACTTCGCTGGCGGATATACGGCTGATATATCTCGGTCAGCGGTACTACGGAGGCCTGTCTGGAGTGGCATATTTGAGTCCAGGCAGGTTTAGTTCCTTTTTGAGGTGCAGTGGATGGTTTACTAGCCCAATGCCAGACATTGCGTCTCATTCAATTTTATCAGTGCACTTTTTGGCCAGCTAGCCCTACCCCAGAGGGATCCTTCTCTACTATTATCTGGACCTTTCACATCCGCGATTTCTATCTTTCTCTTATCTTCCATTTCTTTCTTTAAAATCTCGCCTCATTCTACTTTAGTTTTCTGTCTATGTTTTTCGTTTTCTTCTTCTCTTCCGACAGGTACCACAAAGGGACCAATTTATGGACCCAAGTGGGCTATGGCAACACTGCTGCCTGCCTATCCTAACCTAATCTAGGTTCTAATTTATAACGGTATTTTACCAAGAAATCAAATATTAAAAAAACGAAATTTTGTACTTAAACATAACTAAAGCCTTAAGCAGTAAGGCAACAAATAAAATTTTTTCTCAAACTCAAACGCATTCTTATGTCTTGATTGATGTGAATTTGACAAATATCAAAATATATTAGAGCACAGAATAGCGTCGTTTCGATTTGCGTCGCTTTTTAAAAACTAAAAGAATTCGATTTGTGACCTTGGAATAAAAAAATTGTTTTCAAGTTGCATCGTATTTACCCCAATCAGCATTGTGAATTACCATTTTTCACATTTTTAATGCCTGATTTTTTTACAACTTCTAGCAACACTGATCGTCACCTATGCATTAAGAAGTTTTTAAATTTTATGTTTTTTCTTAATGTAATGTTTTTTATATTTTTTTCTTAATGTATTGTTTTGTTATTTCTTTATAATAATTATAAACATTTTTAAAACTAAATGAAATAAATAAAAATGTATTCATATATGTTTTTTATAAAAAAAAACTTTTTTGCTTTGTTTTGAATGTTTTCCCTAATAAATATAATTTTAGTGCGTTTATATAGAAAAAGGTGGTTCGATTTGTATTGTTTCGATTTGCGTCACGTTTCTCCGGTTCCCATTAACGAAGCAAATCGGGGTTCTAGTGTACTATTTATTTTCACTACCTGCTCTGCATAAATTTGTAGGTTGTTTGATGTATTTAGTTTAGTTTTTGAAGTGACACTAATTACTTTTGGTGAAATGGTGTTAAAAAAATTGACGAATTTTTTTTTTAATTTATTGAAGATTATAGCGGTTTGTTGTGCGTTCATACCGCTTAAAAAAGTTTCGTTTTAATATTGTTTATCAACTAAATGCTTCATTGTCTAATTGCTAAATTGCCATCTAGAAGGCGCTGGAAACGATCAGCAGGAAGATAAATTTTTACGTATGAACACATGCAAGTAAGTTTCATAACCACATGGTTTTCTTTGATTCTTTAGTATTTATACTTTTGGGCATATTTTGTCAAACGTGTGCTTTTGAGTAAAGTTCATTTTAAATTTAGTTAAAAAATAATTTGTTTTTAAAGTAACAAGTGTCCATTCAAAGTGTAGATTGGGCCAATTTAATTTTCATCGTTCCTACTCTTCATAAAACTACAATAGATATAAATTGATATACATATCTTCCAACGGACATTTAACAAGGTGAAGGCTGGGGCACATAGAATCCGTCATACGTTAAACTTTGACAAATTCAACTAACAAGTCAGTTAAAATACATGCTTTCTTATGAGCGTTGTCACAATCAAAACGTGTCTGTCAACGCAAAGTACGAAAGCTGGTCAACTTTTAACTTTTGACGTATGTTAATTACTTTGACAACTATCAACTGCTTCTTCTTCTTCTTTGTTTTCTTTTAACTCTTGCTGTATTTTGTGATTTTAAAACAATTTTGGTGGCAAACAATAAAATACAAATTTAATTAAATTAACAAGTGAATAAAATACAAATTAAATTTAAAAGTGAATAAAAATAGGGAGCAAACTTTGATTTAATATCCGTCACCACAGTACTCAACCTCATCCGTGAATACTTTGACGTTGAAGACGTCAAAGTTTGACATATGACGGATTCTATGTACCCCGGCCTTAAATGTGCCAAAAAAGCAGAGTAAAATACAAAGGAAAAAATTAACGCAACAAATTAGTTATCAAATTTGCTTCACCAACAAACAAAAATTTGTAAATGCCGTAAAATTCCAAAAATTTTACGTTTTAGGTGTATTTTATTAAGTATGGGGATACCTCGGATTTTTTTTTAAAAAGCTTACATACACGGGATCTCTATAGAAACAAACCATTTTTTTATGAAATTTATATTAAATAAATGTAAATAAAAAGAATAAAAGACGTTATTCTAACATTTGCCATAATTTATTATACTCTTGCTATTTATATATTTTAAATTTTTTATTATGATCAAGTTCTTAAAATTATTTACGATGTATTGGAGGGATATATGGTAATAAATTCCCAGCAAGAAATGCTTGACAGAAACTAATACTAACGCAATTTGTACACTAACACATTTGCAACAATTTTATATTGAACAGCGTTGCCGTTGTAGCGTTTTTAGTATTGAATTCGGATGAATTTTTTTTTAATAGACTAAATCTTATTTTTCGCTTGAGTTTATAGATAATAATGCAGCAAACTATAAAATACAGCTTACAAAATGTTTTGCAATTAAAATTGTGCCAAAGGTCAAACAAAATTTTTATTAAATTTGTTGCAAAAATTTAGCCGGTTTTAAGGAATTTTTGTAATTTTTGAAAGAAAAAATAAGGAAGAGAAATTTCTTGTCAGTTGCAACGTTGTTTGCCCATAACAAACAAATCATATGCAAGAGTGAAACAACTAATATATGTTATATTTCGTGACGTTAAGAAAAGTGCGCATTTATCAAATAGTTATAAAAGTGATGTGTTGAATTATTTAAAGCAAATTTTAAAGAAAAAATAAATAAAAAGCAAAGAAAATAAAATATAATAGTTCAAAGTGGAATTAGAAAGGTAAGTTGCATTTGGGATTGCAAGCAGTTGAAGTGCAGAGATTGTGTCCAATGAACCTGACACTGGAAACCCAAAACTTCACAGGCATGTTGCGGGTATTTAAAACCGCCACAGCCTATAAGGAGTTAGATTCGAGTTCGAAAAATTGTAAGTTGTTTTTTAATGTGTAAAACTGTTCCCTGTTTGCTTAATTTTATGTATTTCTCTGATATTCAGTCAAAAACAGTATTTGGTAGAAACACTCAAGATGTGTGCCCCAACATCACTGTCGTCCAAAAGTGATCGGAAATACAAAGGTTATTTATAACGTCTAAAAAAGTATATTGGTTTAAAATATTTTTCCATTTAAGGCATTCCTTCCCTTTCAAGATAAGGTCCAGGGTCAGAAGGAAATCTAAACCCGGCTTAGAAAACTTGAGGAAAGTATGTGAGTATAAAATTAAAATTTATTTTAAATTTTAAGAAGTTTTGCAATTCGTATTGCCTAAAAATTTTGATGGAGTGCAAGGTGGTCATCAAAAAGGTTGAGAAATCCGTCTGTCGGCTGGCTGGGGAGACTTACGACTCAAAACTTGATGAAGTCGTCAGCATGCTCCCTTTGCAGAACCTTCTAGCGGTGAAAGAGTTGGAGAGGAAGTTGGAGGAGTCGAAAGGTTTCACTGAAGCAATGGTAAAGAACTTAAGTTCATGCTTAAAGTATTTTAATAATCTTACATTTGTATTTTTTAGACATTACATTTACATATAATTAAAGGGACATCGCAGGATGTCAGCACTGTGATGCGCTCAAGTATTACTGACCACCTACTAGAAAAATATAATTGGAATGGAAGGTGGGATAAGCAAGCCCTCTGAAGGCTCTCTTTGGTTGATAACTCCCTGCGAGGTATGTACTACAGATTAGTCAATCAGAAAGTTATTTGTTTATTGCGCATTAAATTTTTTATACATAAATGTATATCTTCTTTTATTTTAAGGTGTTTTTCAACAGCAAGGAGCGTTTGATTTTAAAAAAAGTGTGAAGAAGTCAGTATAGCGAAGCCACTACATACTACAACAAAAAAAATATTTAAAGAGATAAGAACTAATTATTTTATTATAAATAAAGTCATTTTTTATACTGTAAAATATTATTTAAATATTAAAAAGGAAACATGTATATATTTAGAAAATATTAAATTTTGTTTTATTAAAAAAAGTTCGATTTTTCAAATGACGGGTATATCCATCAAGTGTGATAAGAACTTCTGGCAACACTACATGGTAAACTGCAATAGTGTGAGCAGTGCAGATATATGTATTTCATAATGGAAAAATTAGTTAGAAGGAGATGCAAAATCACATGTACATAAAAGTTTCCATCAAGTTTTTCATTTTCTGTTTAAGAATGTGATAGAACCTTTGTTCTACGCGATGATGGATATTTCCATCATCAATGATTGTCATTTGATGGATCAAATGATGGTCACTGTCCTTGTAGGGATTAATCCAAACCCATCACATTCGATAATTTTACACATATGATTAACCCTACAAGAACAGTGACCATCATTTGATCCATCAAATGACAATCACTGATGATGGAAATATCCATCATCGCGTAGAACAAAGGTTCTATCACATTCTTAAAGGAAAAATGAAAAACTTGATGGAAACTTTTGTGTACATGTGATTTTGAATCTCCCTCTAACTAATGAATCTTTCCATTATGAAATACATATACCTGCACTGCTCACACTACTGGAGTTTCCTATGTAGTGATGACAGAAGTACTTATCACACTTGATGGATATACCCGTCACGATTGATGGATATACCCTCATTTGAAAAATCGAACTTTTTTTTAATAAAACAAAATTTAATATTTTCTAAATACAGTGACTCAAAAAACCGTCTCAATGTTATGCTAGTGTTAACATATATAAGTACAACAACAAAACTACAGTCTCAATCATTCTGACATTTTCACCATTTGCTTATTGCTCTTTTGTTTATAATTACAATTCAATATATATGTTGTAAAATTTACCGTTATCTAAAAATAAGCAAAACAAGTTAAATAAGTCATTGGGATGGTTTTTTGAGTTTAATTACTTGAGGAAGCTACACGTGTTTTTTCGTAAAAAAAAAATTTTAAATTTTAGGAATTTATTTTTCTTGGCTGAATAGTATAATTAAATAAGTAAGCCAAACTTAAATTTATTGCTTTATTCTTTTTTAACAAATTTTTAGGTTTAATATGGTTCGTCCATTGCTGTCCTCAAAAGCTAACGAAATTCATCATTTTTTACGTCAAGGTAAAAGTTGTAGTGAAATTTCGTTGCTTCTTAATATCTCCAAATCCAGCGTGGGTAGTGTACGAAAGTCGTTGCCAAATTTACCACTTCCATCACGAGGAGGCAGAAAAAAGATTTTATCCGAGACTACAGAACGGCGCATTTTAAGAGATCTTCGGCAGCAAAAAGTTGAAAATGCAGTTCAAAACCAAAAGCAACTATCAGAAAATGAAAATATTCATGTATCGGTTGAAACAGTTAGAAATACTTTGCGAGCAGCTGTGCGAGAAGCGTGGATTGGTATTGACGCAAACATTTGCAAAAATTTAGTCCACAGTATGCCTCGCCGAATTGATGCTGTTATTAATGCCAAAGGGGGTTATACAAAATACTAAGCCTTTATAAATTCAGAAAATAAGTTAAATAAAGTAAACTCAAAAAACTATCCTAATGACTTCTAAATTTGTTTTGCTTATTTTAAGATAACGGTACATATTACAACAAATATATTGAATTGTAATTATAAATAAAAGAGCAATAAGCAAATAGAGAAAATATCAAAAAGATTGAGACTGTTGTTTTGTTGTAGTGCTTATATATGTTAACACTAGCATAACATTGAGACGGTTGTTTGAGTCACTGTATATACATGTTTCTTTTTTAATATTTAAATAATATTTTACAGTATAAAAAATGACTTTATTTATAATAAAATAATTAGTTCTTATCTCTTTAAATATTTTTTTGTTGTAGTCTGTAGTGGCTTCGCTATACTGACTTCTTCACACTTTTTTCAAAATCAAACGCTCCTTGCTGTTGGAAAACACCTTAAAGTAAAAGAAGATATACATTTATGTATAAATAATTTAATACGCAATAAACAAATAACTTTTTGATTGACTAATCTGTAGTACATACCTCGCAGAGAGTTATTGACCAAAGAGAGCCTTTAGAGGGCTTGCTTATCTCACCTTCCATCCCAATTATATTTTTCTAGTAGTAAAAATTGAGCGCAACACAATTCTAACATCCTGCGATGTCCCCTTAATCATATGTAAATGTGATGTCTTAAAAAAATATAAAATGTAAGATTATTAAAATTCTTTAAGCATGAACTTAAGTTCTTTACCATTGCTTCATTGAAACCTTTCGACTCCTCCAACTTTCTCTCCAACTCTTCCACCGCTAGAAGGTTCTGCAAAGGGAGCATGCTGACGACTTCATCAAGTTTTGAGTTGTAAGTCTCCCCAGCCAGCCGACAGACAGATTTCTCAACCTTTTTGATGACCACCTTGCACTCCATCAAAACTTTTAGGCAATACGAATTGCAAAACTTCTTAAAACTGAAAATTAATTATAATTTTATACTCACATACTTTCCTGAAGTTTTCTAAGCCGGGTTTAGATTTCTTTCTGACCCTGGATCTAATCTTGAAAGGGAAGGAATGCCTTAAATGGTAAAATATTTGTATTTTCGATCACTTTTGGACGACAGGGATTTTGGGGCACACATCTTGAGTGTTTCTACCAAATACTGTTATTGACTGAAACTCAGAGAAATACATAAAATTAAGCAAACAAGGAACAGTTTTACACATTAAAAAACAACTTACAATTTTTCGAACTCGAATCTAACTCCTTATAGGCTGTGGCGGTTTTAAATACCCGCAACATGCCTGTGAAGTTTTGGGTTTCCAGTATCAGGTTCATTGGACACAAACTCTGCACTTAAACTGCTTGCAATCACAAATGCAACTTTCCTTTCTAATTCCACATTGAACTAGTAAATTTATTTCAATTTATTTTAAATTCTTTGTTTTTTATTTATTTTTTTTTTTTAATTTTTGCTTTGAATAATTCACCATACCCCTCTTATAATTACTTGATAAAAGCGCAATTTTCTTAACGTCACAAAATAAAACATATATTAGTTGTCTCACTCTTGCATATGTTTTGTTTGTTTGGGGCAAACAACGTTGCAACTAACAAAAAATTTCTCTTTCTTATTTTTCCTTTCAAAATTTACAAAAATTCCTTAAAACTGGCTTACTTTTAATAAAAGTTTTGTTTGACTTTTGGCACAATTTTAATTACAAAACATTTTGTAAGCTGTATTTTATAGTTTGCTGCATTATTATCTATTAACTCAAGGGAAAAATAAAATTTAGTCTATTAAAAAAAAATTGATCCCAATTCAGTACCAAAAATGCTACAACGGCAACGCTGTTCAATATAAAATTGTTGCAAATGTGTTAGAGTACGGATTGTGTTAGCATTAGTTTCTGTCAAGCATTTCTTGCTGGGATGTTATAAACATATTTATAGTATTTATCAACTTTTGTGGTCTTCCCTGAGAAGGCATTTAATATTAATAACTATTATTTTAACAAATATTATTATCAACTTAATAGTTTTAAACGTGATAATTCATATCACCTCCTTGAAGATAATTACAAATTATTATTATGTATAATAAACGGGAAAAAACCACGAAATTCATTTACTTATAAGTAAAAAAAAAATATGTATAATAATTCCGAACTAAATAGTAGTATGTCCTTAAGGAAACTGGACTTACGCCATTTTTAAAGTATGTAATTATATTAAAGACTTAATTATTAACAACGATAATTTGTAATAATAAAAACAAAAATTTAAACAGATTTTTTTGAAAGAAGTTTATGAATAAATTACACTAATTTTTATCATTTCTGGATGGTTAAATGAACGAACAATCGTTTAGAATAATTGTTTCTCTAGATTAATTAATAAAAGTTTTTGGATACGGTGTAGTTCCTGTCATTTTAGAAAATTTAAAAAAATTTAATTTCTGAAAGATGCACATAATCCTTGGAAAAGATATTAACAGGAATAAAAATGTAAAAATAATAAAATAAAAGTAGTGAAACATGGTCCCTGGGCCGTCTGATAAACAGTCTAACTGGTTTGCGCATTAGGCGACTTTATAGACCAACCAAATAACAGTTTTCCTAAACTTCCACAGCCTGATAAACAGTCTAACAGGTTTGCGCATTAGGCGACTTTATCAGACCAACCAAATAACAGTTTTCCTAAACTTCCACAGCCTAAAACCTACCTATTCAGTGATCCAAAATATTTAATAATATTGTCCGAAAAAATGGTTTAAAAAAATTAACATCTTTCGAAACGATAATCTTCTGCTGCTTGTTCGCAATCAGCTTATTGCTGATAAATTTTTTAAAGCCAAACATTAGCAAGCATCTGTCCAATTACAGCTAAAATGCAATTTCTGCGTACAAATATACTATTCCAAAAATAGACGGTAATGTAACAGACGGTAAGTTAAGCATCAATAAAGATGGTAATAACAGTAACAGCAACAGAGAATATAGAAGGTACATGGTTGTCACTTCCATCCTTTATAATTAACAAAAACTATTGATGTAGCCTGGCATAAGGTTAAAATCAAGACTTAAGTACATCCTTAGATCCATTGGATGCCAAAAATGTCAATTTATCGGACACACCAAAAATAGATGAAACAACCCTGAGTCGTGCGTAGTAGGCAATTTATCACCACAATTGTAATTGCTAATTGTACCGATAATCACCCAGCATCTGATAAGAACTTCTCCAAAGAAATTATTAAAATAAGACAAAAATGTGACATAAATGCAAAACTTAGTGCACAACAAACTAAAAAAAGAAATTAATCGAAAATAAAATGATGTGGTAAAAAATCAGCCTACCAAATTAAAAACGATTTTCTACACCAATTTGTAACGAAATTACAAACAAAAAACCTCTTTGCAGAGAATCATCAATCTGCTCGTCATCTAGTGAAATAAATATAGACAAAGATTACTCCTCAACGACTTTAATAAAATCGAATGCCACGCAAAAAATACAACCAGGAAAACAATCATTAAATTCAACTAATCAAGCATCTACTCTTTTAGACAAATTATCAACAAACATTCAGCGTCATTCTGCAAATCTTCATACAACAAATATAAAGTCAAACTCTAGCAAAATTGAAAAAACTAAAAAATAGAAGAAAACAATAAAATCAAAATAATTAAAAATCAAAATTTAATTAACGCAGAATGAAATTTTGCATATTTAAGCTCTCCCGAAGAAATAAATAAGTGTAGATCAAAATAGGTTCTTTGGAGATCAGAATTCGAACTTCAATATTCAAAATAACCCCCACTTTCATTCCCCTCTTGGTTAATTAACTAAAGAATTAATTCCAAAAATCAATATTTTGTACCAACATCCACAATGGATACTGGATCTGCTTTAATTAAAGTTTAAAACAAAATGATATCGTGCTTTGAAAATTGATTTATTATCACAATTCTGTTACGAATTTATTTAACATGGATTTAAGATTTTACTATATTGCGATGAATGGGTTCATTAACCATTTCAATGAATTGCAGATCCATCTTTAATTCTATGCAAGAGAAAATTTCAGTTCATTACCAGCCAAACGATAATGTGCATATTTCTACAATTAATAACTTAGCACCACCTCTAAAGAACATATACTTAGGCGTGCAAGTGAAAAATAGTATCCCGCATAAGCTTATCCATGTCGACACCACATTAATACTCCTGAAGATCAAATTTACGATAATTTCAATATATATTACACCTTCCCAATCTTTTTCGAAAAATGAGCTCATATATATTTTCAATTCAATTTGGGGATTTTCAACCAAAAACCAAAAGAGGATATACTTTAGAAAATGCAATACCTTCTTCAGATTTATGTATCTTAAACATTGTTCGACCAATTCATCTTTCAACTCATGCACCTTTAACACACGTAGATGTTTCATTATGTCTGCCAAGTTAATTGCATTTAACTTCGTGGGATATTTTAGACGAAATGTTCAACAGTTATCATTTTCATATAACAATCAAATTATCATTAAATATCAACACGGAGATACCCATAAAAATACTTGAGAAAATCATCACTACCTATCTTAATTGGTTCTTAGAAAGAAGTAACCTAACAGCTCGTAAACAAGTCGGCTTAAAGGCTGGGAGGGGCTGCACTGACGCTCTTCTGCATATTGATTTAGTTGTATCTGAAACTTTCGTCATCTCACAATTACAAATTAATTCTTTCAATTGATTTTGAGAAAGCCTTCGATAAGATTGGCGTACACGTAATTCTAAATACACTAATTAAAATGAAAGTTTGGCATAAAATTTTTAATTACATAAAGTAATCGTAAATTTCGTATAAGAATAAATGGAGTCTACTCATCGATATACCGATTACATAACGGTATTCCCTGTTTACATATATGCCGGAAAAAGATGTGTGAAATAGGCCGACTTCTTAAACGCAAGTTGCAATGCATATTTACAATGCTTACACTTCGTAAACGCATACGCAAACTTTCTGGCAATGTTCCTTGGCAACTCATTTTAATGAGTATCAGGTATCAAAATCGCGCATCATTTTTATTTTGTATGCAAACATTTGAGTTGCAATGGCTAAGTATTTTCTTGTTTATTTTCAATAAGTTCTTTATAATTGATAGGTTTTATTGAAATAATTAAACACTTTATATTGCAAAGACCAAAAGTAGACTCATCAGCGCAAAAAATTATTTATGTTTATGTATTCACTCTACTCTTGTACATTAAAGGTGCTTCTTTGCATATGAAAATGTGAATAAAAAATGTCATTATCCATTAATTCAATGCATTCCTCAAAATTTTTATTTTTGATAACTTTTCTTCTCGAGATATTTATTGTCCTTAAAAAAGTTTTCTTTACTTTTTTTTCTTTTTAATGAGTTTCTTGAGCAAATCTATATTTTTGGTGGATTTGGCCTGAGATAATTCCCTAGCACTTCCCAACAAAATGGATAAATAATTTTTTGTAACCTTCATTTTTCCAAAAAAATTAATTCGATTTTATACATGTTTTTGACATTTGATTTAGGTATGAGTTGCATACCGACGTTCCTAAATACCGATAAAATGCAAAAAATGTCTCTGCAACGCAAGGTTGCACTTAAGACATGTTTAGCATTGCAAACGCATTTTTTTTAAATTATGCATTACAACTGGCGTTTGGGAAGTCGGCCATACATTTACATTTATTGACCATTGATAATAACATTATTGAGAATATAAATCAATTAGTAATATTGGGTATTATATTCACTAAAAATTACACATGGAAAGAACATTATTTGAGACTTAAAATGTCATTGACACATAGAGCAAATATTATTGCATATGTATCAAGCAGGAAAAGTTTTATTCATATAAATTTCGTGACATATCTTACTAGAACATGGCGAAATAATACAGGAGTACGCATGGGCAAAAAAGCTCATCAGCTGTATACGTTGTAGTGGTCAAGGCGAATTGTGCTTGTTTATGAATATTGTCAAAAATAAATTATTTATTAAACAAAATTTTAATGTGTTTTGATTTTTAATAAAAAAAAATTTGTACACATTTTTGTACATTTTAGGAAAATTAGAAATGGAATGCGAACGAAGTTGTGGGCACTGCAAGTCATAAATAATTTTGTAGTTGTACAATTTGAGCAGAGTACCGAAATGCTCTCTCACTTCTCACACATGAGAGAGCAGTGAGACATTTTAGTTTTTGTTGCTTCTTTTCAAAAACGAGTGAGAGGGTAGAAAATATTTTGGTTTTTTCATTCACGAGAGGGATGATTTATTTTTTTTTTCTATTCAAAAGTGAAAAAATGAGAAAATATTTTTTTTCACGCCAGTGCTCATTTATGAGAATTTAAAATTTTGATAATTTTTCATAAGTGAAAAGACCGAACAAAAAATTTTTCATAGAGCGTTCACTTCTCAATCATGTACATTTTAAATTGATTTGTTTTTCACACAACTGCAGGCGAGGAAAATGTAATATGGTGAACAAATTTTACTTTTTAGTTATCATAGCTTACTATTTCGGATCCATTTAGAACTTTAAAAAGTTTTCTATATAAGTTATTTTAAAAGAAAAAACAATTCCTTAATTGGTTTATTAATTTTTATTTTTTTGTTTAATCTAAAAGAAAAAAGGCACATATACATTAATATGTTTGTATAAAAAATTTGTAAAAAAATGTATCGTAAGCTTGTTATAAATGTCTTTTTGTTATAAATTTATATTTTTAATTTTATTAAAAATTTGTTTTACATAATACGGATTTTCTTTGTTTTTCATCCTTACCTGTATCAATGCTAATACACACATTCATATGTAATTGTAGGCAGACAATTTTTTGTTGGTCGTTAATGACCGTCAAAAAGAAATATTTTTTTTTTCTCATTTATGAGAAATTTCATAATTTTTTTTTTTTAATTCTCATAAATGAAAACTTTTCAACGCTGAAAAAAATACCCATTCGTTTTTGAAAAGTAGCATTAATGAGAATGATATTATTCATTCCTTTTCATGTATGAATAATAGGGATATTTTTTCTTATTCACTTTTTCATATATGAGTAATTAAAAATGAAAGAGACAGGCACATTCATGTGTGATCGCAGACAGAAAATTTTTTGATGCTCGTTTATCAACGTGAAAAATAAAAACAAATCGTAGAATTCTCATTTATGAAAAATATCAAAAATGTTTAAAATTGAATGGTCATAAATGAAAAATTCTGAACTCTAAATTTGAGATTTGCTATGTTGTCACTACGAAGATGAAAACACAACTTCTACAACTACACCAAAAACATTGCAAACGTGTATGGTTTGCATAATGCATCACCGTTGAATTCTGGTAAAAAAAAAAAATACTTTTGTCTAATTCTTTTTCCAATTTCTTATGTTTCTATTTTTAACATTTTTTTTTTTTTTTTTGATAACATACCTAGATTTTGTAGCAACCAAGGCAAATTGAATTCTAGGTAAAATTGATAGCCCAGGTGATCGAATTCGCTTTACAATTTTTCCTAACCAAAGTCAAAAATTGTTTACATCTTGTTGATGCGCCATTTAAAAACACGAAAAATTTTTCAATTTTAAAATCGGGTAAAATTTAATAAATAATGCATTTTTTTAAAATAGTGATGTGCAAATAAACCAATGTGCAAATAAAGAAGAGTGTGTGTGCTAAATTGCAAACAAAAAACAACATTTATTGAAAAGAAAATGTTTCTTTGATAAACATTATAAAAAAATGTTTATTTTGTTTTTCATCAAAATATATGCATGTGTGTATGTATGTACATTTATAAAAAATATTTGAGTAGTTTGTAAAATAAGAAGTACGGGAGTGGAACCAAGGCAAGTGCCTTGAGTGGAACTTGGTTCAATATGCCGAAAGACACCAGAGGAAAAATAAAATTAAGTACAATTTGTTCAGTAAATTTAATTTTCTTCTCTGTTTTTTTATATCATTCATCACTGTTTACTGATACGTACACGTAAATTTACACAAACAAAATACACGCGTTTTTTGTTTTTGCCCTGATGCGGTTACCTAGTATTCAATTTGCCTTGGTAGTAACAAATTCCCTGTTGTTTTTTGTATTGTTGCATTGTTGTAGCCGTGCAATCACCTGTATAATTCGCCTTGTACAAAAACCTTGTTCTAAGTAAAATTGATTACAGTATTTTCCTTACTGGAAACATAACCAAATTAACTTCAAATCTTCTTAAAGGAATTTATTATCGAGAAGTGCGATCAAGTATTTTCGTGTTTAGAACCGAACCACTTAAACATTGCCATCCATTGAAGACCGTATATATATATTTCATCTAGCAAAACTTCTTACTTTGGATTCGATAACAAAATCTAACAAGTGTTAATATCCTCCATGGTTTTTAAATAAAAACTCCTGTGATATTTCACTATCAAAATTTGCAACGCCGAACACCTCACTTGACATCTTTAAACGACAATGCTTTGAAAAGGAACATTCCTTTCTTGGAAAATGCTAGGCTTTCTGCTTAACATATGAGTCTAAAAACACAAATCGAATTACTTCTTACGCTGTTGTCGACATTACTGGTCAAATCCTTAGTCTCAAAATTATTCTTATAGTTCATCCATATTTACAGCTGCCATTATTGATGCTATGGAAATAGCTATCCACAAGCAGCGTAAAACAGTTAAAAGCATTCGGGATATTTTGATTTAAAACCCTAAGACCTAACCGATCACAAACTTAGAGTCTTTCTTTCCAAAATAATCTTAGTGATTGCTTAGTAAATTTCTTATAGATTCATAATTCATTCATTCATAATTCAATTTTCATTAAATGACAGCGTCAAGTCAGTAACAAATGAGCTAATCATTTTATGTTCAAAATTTGAATGTAATAAGTCAATGGGGAATCTACGGAGCAGGTTGTGTATTATTTTCAAGTTTTAATTCTGAATAATTTGAAGCTTCTCTGTATGAGTTTTAGTAGTTTTGCTATACCAGACTTGGCAACCATAAGTCAAGATCGAGCGGATACACATTCTGTACAACATTATATTGTTTTTTAGGCGAGGCCTTGACCTGTTTAGTAAAGGATATAGTGCACAACCACACTTAATTGACTTGTCACATACGTATTTAATATGTTGTTTAAACAAAAGATTTTTATCCATGATAATACCTCAATATTTGATGTTTTCACTAATAGAAATGACATTTCCTTGAGAGTACAAGTTTGGTGAAGGAATTATTTTCAATAAAATTATTTACCCTTTTCAACTAGTGAATGGTAGAGTGTTCCTTACTGAATCCAAACTGTTGGTCAATAATAATGCTGTTTACATTTGAAAAATCTACTAATCATTTGAGAATGATTTTTTCAAACAGTTTGTCCAATAAGCTTAGGATGCTGATTGGCCTATAACTGGTTGTCATTTTAGGATCTTTTCCACATTTATGAACTAGAATTACTTTAATTTTTTTGAAACTTTAGGAAAAATAGCCAATACTTATGCAAACATTTAATACCTTACTTAGTGCTTCAAAAAAATAATCAGGCATATTTTTAAGAACAATGGCATTAATTCCATCTAAACTTGGGGCTTTATTATTTTTCAATGAAAACACATATGACTTGACTTCAATGGCATCAGTTAATACTATATTACTATCACTGTACAGGGACTCATTGTTAAGCCAATCTATGTAATCTGCAATGCAAGTATCCATAGTTGATGAATTATTTGTTGTTATATCGTGAAACTAACAAATGCATCAGCAGTTGCATTAGCTTTAACCACACTAATTTTTAAAATGTCACCGTTTACATGCAGATCAGAAAGCGGTAAATTCTTGCCTTTAAGTGCTTTGGTAAGGTTCCAAAATCTTTAGAGCCGGGAGGCAACTTAGAAATAAACCTTCACCAAGACTCTTTTCTATCACTGTTTATTTGGAAATTTATTAGTCTATTTAAGTGCTTTAAAATACTAATAGTTTTAGTTCTGTAGTTTGGATCTCTACATCTCTGCAATTTACGCCTGAATTTATTTCTTTGCAGATTTAAAATTTTAGATGTATTCGAGGTTTCTTTTTGCCATGGATTTTTTTGACCAACTGGAATCAGATTAAATACCTGTGACGTGATCAATGTCGTGACGCCTAATCTCAATCTCTACCCAGTCTCTAATGACTGGCCAATCAGCTTGGTTAATCAAAGGAACAGAAATTGTATTTAATCAAAAATGTCTATTGATAAAACATGAAATTGGAACGTGGTCTGAATTTGAAATATCTGTATGGGATTCTAATGCCGAAAAAGGTATACAAGAATTCGATAACGAAATGTCTACTATAGAAGGTTGAACAGGTAAAACATATTAACCAAACCTGGTAAATGAGTGTGGGTAATATATAAAATAACTAGATAAAAGGCAAATTAAAAAAGTTCTTTACCAGCAAAGTTGTTTGAAAGACAGTCCAATGGGTGTGATGGGCGTTTAAGTCGCCAAATATAAAAAAGTCATTTGGGGTTGTAATTAGCAAATTCAAGTCAGTTGTAAGTTTGTAGTGTACATTTGGTTATACGCAGAAGTAAAAATAACTGATGGTCTATTCATGAAAACTTGTATACAAATGTTCTCAATATTAAGAGTTTTAATTTTAGGTAATAACTGATGATCTGTTCTATATTTTTTCGCTTTGAGTAAACCTCATCGAATAAATTAGTTAAAGCTTATGATGGAGAACTAGTTCGACCTGTGACGCTGCTGAATCTGTCGTTATGCCTTGAGCATTCCAGTGCATAACATGAACATTTTGGGCACCTGTTCAATTATATGGCATGTTTAAGCATCTTACCCAATATTTCTAATTTGTTAAACTTGTTTTGACATTTTTGCAGTGCATCAACCGCATCGAAGAATATTTCCAGTAGCCTTTCTTTGCAAATATCATCGTCATTGTTAACAGAGTTAACTTAAAAGTAAAGTCTTTTGCTGCGAAAACTTGAATCACGTACATTATCTTGATGTTCAAAACTTGATAATTGAGAAAAGTTTGCTTTATCAATGTTAAAACTTGTGCAAATTATTTGGTTATTAGACGTTCCAGTCATGGCCGTTACACGCTGGCGTATTTCTAGATACTCCCTGCGACAAGGGCACTTAGGGTCATCAGCCCTGTGGTTAATATTTCTTAGATTCTTTTTAGTGCAGTTATAACATTTGTACACAACACTTCTATCATGAATGCTTTTGTTTAATGTGCAAACTGAGAAATCGTGATTACCTGCGCACACTGAGCATACGTTGACTCGAATGCCCCGGTAATTTTTATCTTTTCTGACTAATCATAGCCGAAAGAAAATTAAAAATTAAAAACAAAATTCTTTTAGGTTAATTACCAAAAATTTTATTAAATTTTTCGCACATGTTAAAATTCATACGTTGTTTTCTAATTGAAAACAATATTTATTTATTTATGACCTTAATAAATTATAATTACAAAGTCAATAGAACAGAGCAGTGGGTTCTAAGGCCATCAGCTCAACAAAAATATAATAAAGTGTTTATTGTTCCTAACTTAGCGATTTTAAATTTGTTTTAGTAAATTTCATCATATAATTAATTTTTTGATACACTTTTCTTGATTTGATGATTGATGTTTCTCTTTAATTTTAATAAATTTATTCCCGGAATCACGAAGTAAAAAAGTGAAGTAATGCGATCGATTTTGCGTACGCACCTGCCATCTATCTAACGGTAGTCTTACCGCTGAATGAAAAATAAAGATTCAACTAGTACCGTACACTGGCGTAGCCAAAAAACTTGCGAATCTAAGAACCATTAATTACCCCTTGCTTGGAGACCATCCAATCCCGCCTGTTGACAATGCAACAGCCACCACGTGCACCGCAAAGGGATTTCACCAGTAACCAGCTGAAGAGATGGGCTGTTGGGCTTCCGGCCCCCGTGGTACCAGTCAATGGGGAAACTGGTTAGGCCTTCGAAAAGTACTAAAATTGTTTTTCCAGATTTGCTACCCGCACACCAGGGGGTTCCCCTTATACTCTTCAGCTCCGATTTTTCCTACCCCGGAGGGACGAAGTGCAAAAAGTAGGATGAGATAAGGATGATGCGAAAAGATTTTGTTAGAACACACTAAATACGATGAGATCTCTGGCGCCCGTAAGTCGCAGACCACCAGCAAGAGGCGTGTTTGTTTGCAAGTCAGATTGCTTTTGGCCTAAAGTTTACCTCCTCCTTTAAAACTTTTCAATTAACCAGTTGTCAATGACCCATTGTTTTTTATACGCTTTTTTATATCAAAAGAGTGTTGTTTTATCACACAAAGTAAGCTGTTAATTTGAGTTTGAGTACATTTTTCGTACATAGGTTTAAGTATTTCTCAATCCCATTCATCTCTGCCATATACAAATTTCTAGAAACCCTTAAATTAGCGTGCAAAGAAAAATCTTCAGCCAGAAATTCTCATGTGCATACAAAATGTATGACCTCAACTTAGATAGCGCGGCGTCAGCGCATATCAATTGGAAAATTCGTTTTAGTAAAGTTGGATGCGTGTTATTTGGTAATGGTTTAAAGTAATGACATTTAGTTATATTCAGGACAATCTAGCGAAAAAAAATATCGAGTGAACACATTTGCATCCATATTTTCAGAGTTACGGCCCTCTGAAAATTTAAATTTTTTTAATATTAATATGAGTATTATTTAAAAGTTTTAAAGATATACTAAGGTTTTTAAATAATGTTTCACACATTAAATGCCGATGGCATTTTTATATAAATTTGTATTTATGTAATACTTAAAAATTTTCATCGTTTTTTTTTTAATTCTGCTTTTTTTAGAGATACTTCACTAAACTATATTTACATATGTACATATATAGTAAAGGGTATTTAAGATTCGGCATAGCCAAATATAGCAACCTTACTTGTTTTTATAGGTATGCGACAATTTTGTTTAATAACAATCCTGTTAAGCCCAAACTGATCCTCATCGCCTAAAAATCTACTTATGATGATGTGCTAGAGTGTAGAGACCATAAATGTAAGCACGTGAGCGCAGAACGACAGTTCGTTTCCCAGTCAACACTCATTAAAAATTTATTTTTATAAATATATGTGTTTACTATATTGATTGCGTACTGCTTATAAATAAATAAATAAATATATATATATATATATATATATATATATATATATATATATATATATATATATATATATATATCCAGGGGGATGTCAATTACAATTTGTAATTATTTACACATGTAATTGTAATAAAAAAAATTCAATTACATAATTGATATAAAATTATGTAATAAATACTTTTTTAATTATTTATAGTCAAAATATATTTAATTACAAAAATTATTAATTACATACACTTAATTAACATGCAAAAAATAATAACAACCGTATTAAAAATAAATAAATTAGGCGTTATATTTAAAAACAAAAAACACAGTGAAGCAAATAATGCAAAGGAAGATATGACACATACGTATACACATAACATACTGAAAAAACTGCAAATTTTAACAAAATTTTTATTTGCTTTAAATAAAACCATTTTTATTAAGCTTTGTCGCCTAGGTGTTAAAATAATACTAGCGAATGAAAACAACTTTTCAACTGGCGCTGACGATGTAAAGGGAGTATTTGATCGTAGAAAAGCCTTTAGTATTGTAGGATAATTCTTGAGGCACCTTAGAGATAAATTCAGATCACGCAAGTAAAGGTTAAGTTCAAATTTTAAACTACTTTCTTCTTTACAATCGGATGTATGAATGACTATGGAATATAAAACAAAAAAAATATATAAACAAAATTAAAGGTTTTAATTTTTCGTAAGCGATTATTATCTTCATTTACGTCCTCGCTGTAGTATTCTTCTAAGCTTTAATATAAATTTTAATAAACTTGCTGAATTTATCCGAAACGTTTTAGAAGTTCATTTTTAAAATTTTTAGTTACACTTAATGTTTTTAAGAATGTAATTGAATTTTGTTTAAGTACACGTAATGATCATTGCCTAATTACAATTACAAATTACAAGTAATTGTAATTGAAATTTTTTCATAAGTCATCGGCGGCAAATTTATATTGATAAGGGCAATATTACGTCGACGTTGACCGAAATTGACTTTGTTTTTGTCAACAAAGTTTGTAGCGTGGACATAATGAAATTTTCTTTGTTTTTTTTTTTCTGTCTTACAACCCTGAAATTTAAACTAAAAAAACCTTTCTATTGTAGTATATATTTTGATCATCCTTCTTAGGAGCTTGCATCTTTATATGCGAGCCGTCTCTGCAGCCAGGAAAACCCGCCTTCTCAAAGAAATGGAACTTACATTCAGCCTTCTCTTCCTCAGTCATTTCAAATTTAATAGAACCAGCGCAGATGACTCTTTCCAAAACATCGAACATTTCCAAAATTAAGGATACAGTTGATCGCGATAATCCAAGATTAAAATCATTATTAACACTCGATTGGTATGAGCCTTTAGGCAAGAACCGCAATGTTGTAGCTAACTTTAACTTGTTGGAAATTGATGTTGAACGAATGGCGCTTCTTATTAAGAGCTCAATTTTTATAATACGAATTTAAATGCTGTTTTATTCAGTCAATAATATTCAACAAAACCGTTCAAAATGCACAACAATAAAAAGTTTACTTTTTATTACAAATACGTGGCAAACTGTTGGGTCTTTGTCTTATAACTTTTCTCCGAACCCTAAGCATTTCTTTCTTTTCTTCATCACTGCTTCCACTTGATTCAGATATAAACATTTTTTCATAAAATTTTAAAAAAATTAAGTTTAATAACTGCCAAAATAAATGGAGATGATATTTTATTTAATTATCGATAACATGTCGACGTCAACACATGAGCGCAAATTATTACCAACTGAGTGTCGAGTTGACGTCTACGTCGAACAAGTTTGACTGGCTAAAAATTGACGACTTTCGCAATAGAGCTGATTGTAATAAAAGTCCACCACAAGTGTCTGTTCTTTCTCCCATACTATATTAATTATACACCTCGGATATTAATAATTGCAAAAATTAAGAGGCAGCTTTTTATGCTGACGACAGACAGTACTTTAATATGATGTGGCAAGGTATCAAACGCAATAGAATTAAAGCTTAAACCCAAAAAACATTTGTATTTGGGAAAATATTAAATATTTAGATATTATCCTATATAAAAAATGTTTGTTTAAACAATATGTGACCTATGTGATAAGTCAATTAGGTCTGATTATTCACTTTATTAAGCATGAAATCAAGACTTAACCTAAAAAAACCAAAATATTGTTACGCAAAATGTGCATCCGACCGATCTTAAAGTTGTTAAGTCTGGTATAGCAAAACTGCTAAGACTTATACAAAGAAGCTTTAAATATTCCAAAATCAAAATTTAAACACAAACAGCCCAATTATAAACAAAAGTTCCGTGCGAGTTTTTTCACTTTTCCTTTTTTTCTATTATAAATTTGTTCCCGCTTTTATTGACTGAAAGAAACTTAAAATGTTAAAAAGCAAAACAGTTCCCTACAAATTACGATGATTTTACTTTTTTATTTTGTTATTCCCAGGGAATTCAAAAATGAAGGAATTTTTTCCGTGAGGTTATTTATGATTGGGCTAAAAATAATAATGATTAATGATTGGTTAAACAAATTTATGTGTGTGAAGATAATAATACTTCGTTTTCACGTGACTTAAATTCAACTACTTTTAAGGGAAAAAACTTCGAAGTGTTTCCTTTCAACTAACAGTCCACCCTAAATACGGGCGTTAGGCACGACGTAATTTAGCGTCTAGTTTTTACGCTGTAATGAGTAACTTAAATACGAGCGCCAACGTTGTGAAACGAACAGTATTGTTTACTTATCTTATTTGCTAAAACCCACAAAATTAAAATAATTAAGAGAGATAAAATCGCGAAATTGACCTTAAAGTAGCTGTAATGTCATTACTGTTGGAAATACTTTTGTATATACCACAAAAAAAAAACAATAACAACACTTCTTTTGCAGCCAACTTCACTTTTTACGCGCAGTCAAAATTGGATTTTTCAATTGTCCAACGTTAGCGTCGCGCTATTTGGGTTGGTCTCATACATTTTGTATGGGCATGAGAATTTTTGACAGTTAAATAACGTCTTAAGGCCCAACTATAATGTGTATGAGCAGCTTGAGCTTATGTCAAAAACCCAACGAAAAGCCTGTCAAATGCTTAGGTAATTCTTTAAAGATTTGTATGTGCCTACAATGTACTTACATAAATTTAAAAAATAATTTGCCACAGTTGCACATTCATGTTTAAATCGTACTTTCCCAAAAATATATATATTTTTAAATAAATAAAACTTGTAAAGAAAACGGCATTGAAAAAATATATTATATATACTTAATAACATTGATTTAAATAAATGTACTTTCTTTTACTAGTTTTTTATAAAATTCGATAAAAAGTGGCATGTTTTTTATGTGTTTTTAGCCAAAAGTACCAAAAGATGCAACTGTGTCACTGATTTAATTTGAAACCAATTAAAAAAAATTATAGCGAATTGTTATAATAAAAACGCGTCATTTCTCTCATATAAACCCTTATTTTTCTACATTTTCTATTAAATTAAAAAAAATCTGTTTCACTGTCGCTTTCCACTGCAATTTTTTCTTTATTGATTTATATATGTATACACCAAGCGCAATCAGCTGTTTCTGTACGGAATGTACGATCAGTTTCGTACATTGCTTAAGCAAATGACATTTGACGAAACTTGACGAAAAGTTCTCTCAAGTACATTATAGTTTACCACATTTGATTTATATGTATTTGCACAGTTGTATAAGTTAGCATACGCTTGTATATGCACATTATAGTTGGGCCTTTACGCTCGTATTTAGGGTGGACTGTAACAATTTTGTATATTCGAATTTGTGACGTAACACTGAAACTTTTCTCCGTTAATGATTTGTTTGTTGTTGGTTTTACACATACATACATATTTAATTATACTTTCTTTTAAACACAATTTTTATACCAATAAGTTTATTCTTTTTAAAAACTTAAAATAAGCTCTCACTTTTTCGATAAAAACATCCATTCTGAATAGATAACACGAAACTAAACTTGAGCATCTCTGACACAACACAGTGTTGCAAAAATAAAATCAGTCCAAAAAAATACATTTTCGAGATAATTTAAAATAAATCAAGTGATTTAAGTGGTTTTGGTAACATGAAAAATGTATGGGAAATCAAGTAGCAAAACGCTTGATTTAAGCAAATCAAACAGTGGTTACAATTTTGACCTTCATGAATTAAATGCTTAATTTATAAATGAATTTAATGATTAATTCGGAAATTTGCGGCCCGGCCCATGTAAAGTGCGACATGTATAAATTGTACTAAGTAAAATTATAAAAGTTAAATGTGCTAAACAATTCCTAAAGATCAACAAATTCAAATTTTTAAAAATTTTAAGTGAAGATTGGTGGTCATTATCGAAAAAATTGAAATGGCAGGTATAACACACTTGTTTAACTTGTTTATTTATTTAATTAAATAAAAATGATATTTAAAAAGAGAAGACAACAACGCTCGTTAAATTAAAAGATTATGAATATTAGTTACTTATTATTTTGATTTAAAAAAAAAAAATTTGTTTTGTCTGTTTGATTGAACAACATTTTAAAAATAAACTTTTACAAAACATATCAAAAATACAACATTTGTATAAGAGTGTGCATACGTTCATACATTAGGCAGTTTATAAAATAATTTCATTTTTAAAGCTTCTGCTTAGTTCTTTGTGCGGCAAGACAATACTATTTAAAAGTATCTTCTCCGAAGGGACCTGTACAAAGCAGCCTGAAAAAAATAAAAAGATAGTAGTTAGAAAAAGATCTTGTTACTTATCAATATGTTACTTTTTATTCTACACCAAACTGATAGCCCGGATAGCTAAACTCATAATTTTTTTTTATAATCTTAAAATTAAATTATAAGATTAAATTAATAAATAAATAATATGAATTTTTCTATATAAAATAATATCACTATTTAATTTAGGTGCTTAACTCAGGTCGGTAAATATACAGTTAGGAGACAACCCAACAACACAGTGATTGATCCCAAAAAATATTATAAGAATAGTGAAATATGGTGGCGGCGTAGGTTGGTTTTTGTTTGGCAATATGGATCGCCATCAGCATTTAAAAATATTAGAACAAAATCTAAAGGCATCCGCTGATATTTTCGATTTGGGAATTAATAAATGAAAACATATGCGGATATAAGCAGTATTGAAACTGTGAAAGATGCCATTTTACCAGCCTTTGGGTAGACTGAGACCTAAAAGATACCCACAAGCCAAAGTTTGAATGATCAATGCCTTGTCTTGCCTTTCAGTTTTAATTAATTGAATACGCGAAAACGAATTATTTTCCCCTCAAAACCCTAACTGTTGGTAACTATTTTTGTTGGTAAGACTTTTTTCGACGACTAATATTTTTTTACTATTTACGAATTATTATTATACCCTTCCAAGGGTGGAAAAGGATATATCAAAGTTTGTCATTTTTGTTTGTTTGCAAATTCTACAATATCCACTTCCGACCCCATTAAGTATATATATCGGACATAGTTTCGGTCCATATCCTTTGAGGCAGCGGGCAAAACACCACGCCTGTATAATTTTTGCATATCATTTTGGACAAATCTAGTTTAGTGAAGTAACTCCAACCAAAAAAAATATATTTGCCAATAGAGAATTAAAAATAAGAAAAAAAACGTCAAGTGAAAAAATTGGCGTGCGCCCATATTTACCGAGTTATGGGCTTCTGAAATTTTAATACAAAAGTACTATTGCGCCCCATGTTTTTTAAAACATCAAAATTCTTTCTTAGTAAGTGTTCAGAAAATATTTGTCAATTGCTGCAAATAGAAAGCAAAACTAATGAATACCAAATTTTGCACCAACTCATTTCCAACAATTTTATACTAAACAGCGTTACGGTTGTACCGCTTTTGGTACTTATTGAGCAAAGTTCCAAATGTAGCTTATAAAAGGATATCATACGTACACAAAAATGTCTATATTTTTTCATTTTGCCATTAAAAATATGATAGAAAGTATGTTCTACGTATTTCTATCATCAATGATTGTCAAATCAAGTGACAGTTCTTGTAGGGTACAAATTACTGCATAATAAAATATTTTCTTAAAGTTATTGAAAGTTTTACAAAAAAAAAAAAAAAAAATTATATAAATAAATAAAAAATCAAATAATAAACCTTTGTCGTTTAAACCTAAATTAAATAAATACAAAAGAAAAGTTACCTAAAATAGTTATGGAAGGATTAAGTTTTCCTTCCTTATTAAATAAAGGTGGATTTTCCATTTTGGCAAATGGTTTATTAGGGTCTGGATCACTTGGTGTACCCTCTACACGAGACCACTGTCCAATGGTAGAACCACGTCCAACTAGTCACATATAAAAAATTAAATATTAAACATACATATATACTTCATAATGCCATCTACATATATTTACCTATTGAATGTAAGATTAGAGTGTGATCTTTAATAACAGCATTTTCAAGTATTATCGATTCTCGTATTCTTACACCTGGTCCTATGGTAACGCTAGGGCCGATAGATACATTTGGTCCCAACTACAAGTGAATGTGCTACATATTTTAAATATACTTTTCTTTGTTTAATTCGACAATAATTTTTTTTACCACTGCGGTATGGTGAACTACTGCACTTGGATGAATGTGCACATCAGGTATTATTGTGCATATTAGATTTCCAGCAACATCTGTATCCTTCACACCTGCATTGGCCAAACGTTCAGGATGAGTTTTCTTATACAATTCTGAAATTGAAATATATAAAAAACATTATTTTAAGTGTATGCGTGCTAAATAATTTTTTATAATTTTTACAAATTGTTACAGAATTTTACTGGATTGTTTACTTTATTGTTTGAACAAAAATCTTTAGTTTGTAAGCAGTTTCCTGAAAAGTGAAGTAAGAGGTAGCGAAATGACCATCGAGACGTGATTTAAAATTTTTTTTATATCCAGATAATAGTACGATATTTTTAAAATTTAATTAATTTACTGTATTTGTTATCGAGCGTTTATTAGAACATTATTTATTATTATTCAAGTTAGTTGCGCTTAATTGCTTACAGTGCTTTTTTAAGGAATAAATGAATCAAGCACGATGTACGTAAATAATGTAAAATCTACAATGTATATGATATATGATTAGTGTATATATGTCATATAATATATGAAATTGATTTATCTACTTCTGACAAAATTAATATTTTAGAAATGAAAAACAATGTTCTTCAACAAAAACTCTACTGAGGTGATGTTATTTTGAGTAGAAAACTTTATGGTCTACTTGGCCTTATATTGGATATAAATTCATAATCATATTTTTCATAATCATAGTAACGGGATCATTGCTGTACATGATATATTGTTTAAAAATTTTGATGTTGGTGTAGATAGTAATCCATATGGAATACAAAACACCTATTTTTGAAATTTTGTCTGTCTGTCTGTGCTCGCATCACGGAAAAACTGCTTGATGAATTTGAATATAATTTTGTGAGGGGGTATCTTATTTTATCGACGTAATGGTACTTGAACAGTTGTCTTTCAGTTGTTATACATTTCATTTTTGCAGATGGAAAATTTTTAACTCTTTTACAGAAATCTAGAACAAATGTTTAAAAACACTTTTTTCTAAATTAAAATTTTAAAAAAATTAGAAATGATACGCGGACGTTGCCGTGAGCACTGTTATTAAACGATAAAAGTGATTGTAGTTAAATTTAGCAGTTGAAATTGTGTTAAAGAGGAAATTATTAAAAGTGAAAATTATATTGGATAATAGTATTTTCTTACTTACTGCAGCACTTTATGTATTAGCATTTGTTACTTTAAATTATAGGTTTCTATGAGTTTATACGTAGTTTTATATTTAGTCTCAAGGCGAAATTTATACAGATGTAGCTATTCCAGCAGCAATTTAGTATTTTGTCCGCAAACGACAAAACTTATTAAAATTTTATAAACATTTTTAAAGTTTAACAAGTAGAGGTGCCATTTCGGCTATGCCGAATCTTTAATAACCTTTGCCATAAATGCAAATCTAGTTTAGTGAAGTAACTCCAATCAAAAACAAATATTCGGGTGACAGAGAATAAGAATTCGTTAATAAGCTATATGAGCAAAAGCGATGTTCATATATGCGTATATGTATATGTAATAAATATAATTATATACCACAATTAACATAGATTAAGATAAAAGAGATTCCAAATAATAAATTGTCATATTGTTTGATATATATAGGATACGTGTTCAACTTTGATAGGAAGCTTAGAAAGCTACTTTTTGCCATAAACTTCATCCATATTTAACATTTCAAGGCCATAAAAAGGTAATAGGTACAATTACATTGAACAAAATTATGTTAAACGCAATGTTATAATATAGACGCATGCCTTGCTTTTAGGATAATAAACACAACATTATGGTTAGTTGTATTTTAGTAGGCGATTAGCAAATTGATCGTAAAGATAAATAAATTGGTTGAACCCAACATATGCTCGCTCATTATGACTATAAGTGTTGTTGTTTTTATTTAGTGACTTACCCAAATAATGCCGATTGGCATAAATAGCTGAGCCGGCTGTCTTTAGTTGGGACCACCAATTTGGCACCGGCATCGCATAAAGTTGATTTGTACCAGCCAATGGGGTCAGCACTTCCTGCTCCCATTGTATATGACCCTGATCTTTTCCATTACCATTCGATCCGCCGTTGGTATAATTGACCCCATTATACTCTTGCACTTTTGAGTGAAATATTTCAGAAAGTTTAGCGAAAATACCCATGGAACAAACATAAACTCCACAATTAATGAAAGTAGACACGTATGAGCTGGGCTTTTCGACATAATGGGAAACAGCGCCTGTATCACGATCGAATACCAAGCATCCATAATGCACAGCCTGTTGCCTAGTTGCCTCTGTACTCATTATGGTTACTAGCGAAGAAGACGGTCGTTGAGTGTGAAAATTGTAAAGGTCTTGAAGAGGGAAATCAGCGCATACGTCACCATTAAGTATGAAAAATGCTTTAGGATTTCCAACCCGGATTTGATCACGAAAATGATACATTCCTCCAGCCGTACCCAAAGAAGTAAATTCTTGTAAATAACGAATGTTAATGCTATACAATGTTTGCATGTTAGTCACAAAGTTTTCCATTTGCATCTGTGGGTAGTATCCAATTATAAGAATTTCTTTCAGATCCTGCAGTTTAACACATGCTTCAATGTGATGTTGAATTATTGGACGACCAGCCACGGGGAAAAGTGGTTTAGGCGTATCTAAAGATAAGGGGCGAAATCTAGTACCTTTGAAACAAAAGATGGAAGTTTATACGAATTGCAAATAATTTACTATATTGTTTACCTTTTTGTGGACCACCAATTAGAATTACTGCTTTTAACATTTCTATGTTGTATTGTTTTCTTAGAGTAATGTTAAAATTGTTACTTTGCGGATAAACTAATGGATTTGTGCAACGTGTTACCGGTTTTAACTTCTTAAAGTAAATAATTTCTTTGTTTTCTTTATTTTTGTTATTACATTTTTGCAGCAGTGATGCCAGTAAAAATTTCTAAACAAATCTCCTTTTTCCCTACGATGAAAAAGAACTCCCTACGCCGCAATTACATAGCAAGGCATATTAATCATGGCGAAATAATACAGGTGAACGCACGGGCGAAAAAGCTCATCAGCTGTATACGTTGTAGTTGTCAAGGCGAATTGTGCTTGTTTATGAATTTTGTCAAAAATAAATTATTTGTTAAACAAAATTTTAATGTGTTGATTTTTATTAAAAAATGAAATATTTAAATTGTGCGAAACAGAATCACATTTTTAAAATTTTAATTTTAAGAAAACTAGAAATGGAACGCGGAGGAAGTCAAGGGCACAGCAATTCATAAAAAATTTTGTAGATGCACAATTTAAGATTTCTTTGATGTCTCCCTACACAAAGGACATTCATTGCTTTCGTCAAACCAATCCAAAATACAGTTCAAACGAAACAAGTGGCCACAAGGCGTTAGACTAGTATTATTACGTGTTTCCTAGCACCATATACACATTTCGTTTATTTTCTATTTTACTCGTAAATGTGTGCTTATAAAAAAATCGTTTAGGAGACCTTTCAAGTTCAAAACGTTTTCTCTTGTGTTCCTTCCAAGTTTCATATGCTGCTATAGAAAGAGAAAAACTCACTTGTAGAAAAGTAACAATACACAAGATTTTATAGCCATACAAGAAGAATTCTGGCTGTAAGCAATGGCGAATAAGAACATAATTGATGCCAGTAGCTCGTTTAAAAATTTGATACTTATCCGCACGTAGATAGAATAAAGGTTTTTAAGTAGGTGGGTGAGCATCGCATTAAGTTTAAAATTGTTTTTAGTTTCTTTTTTGTTTCCGGTACTATTTCATCTTGCTCTTCAATATATTTTCTCCAGTTTTTTTAAGTCCTTTAGATATAATGCAAGCCATACACGTTGCGACACGTTGTACAACTTTGCTAGTAATAAAGTTGGGTGTTTTGTCTATAAATTATGCAACTTGCATACAATCGCCAGTCACAACTTTATTTTATATAGAAGCCATTACAGTAAAGATGTAATCCGATATTGTTTCGTATGTTGTAATCGATGAAATGTTTGTCCAAGAAGAAAAGAATGCAAACAAAAATTAAGAAGGAAGCGAAAGTGGTCAAAGAGTTGGATAATAAAAAAGAAAAAATATTCTAACAACGAAATTTTAAAAACCTTGCACGCATTTCATCTAAATCCTCCATTTTAATTCATATATTAATTTTCTTTAAATCTATAGATTACTTTTACACTGTGTTTTGCTATGTTGTCACTACAAAAATGAAAAGTAAAATAGAATAATGCTGTGCGACCTGTCCACCAACGTTGGCAAAAAATCAAATCTTCTTGACCTTTCGTACAACCAACACGCAACTTCATACAACTATACCACAAATATTGCAATCTGTTGTACATCCTCCTCAAGTTGTACAACAGGTCGCAACGTGCATTTCTTGCACAATGCATCAGCGCCGAATTCTGGAAAAAAATAAAAAATACTTGTCTAATTTTTTCCAATTTCTTATGTTTGTTTTTTTTTAATTTTTTTGACAACATACATAAATTTTGTAGCAACAAATTCCCTGTTGTTTTTTGTGTTGTTGCATTGTTGTAGCCGTGCATTCACCTGTATTAATTCGCCTTGGGAAAAACTTATTCGAGCTGTCAAAAACGTCTGGCAATATGTGTGTATGTATTCCAATGGGGGTTTTCACACAAGACTAATTTTTAATCCGCACAACTTTTGTTCTTTCGTATTCACACAGACTAATTATGCTGGCATAAAATTGTGCACGTATACTCAGCTTTGTGTATGTTAGAAATTTCTTTGTTTATTTTACGTTTGCCTTTTGTTCGTTAAGCACATACATAAATTGCGGAACATACTTGCGGAAATATGGCTAAAATAATTGATGATTAATTGGCAATAATTTAAGGAGGAATTTCTAGTGGCTGTAACTCGCAAGCTGCATCATCACTCCTAGAAACTGAAGATTTCAATTAATATTTTATTCATAAGAAGATTTCAATTAATATTTTATTCATATTTGACAAAAACTTCGTTTACAATTTTTTTCCCGTAAAATACATATAAAAATCAACTCAAATTAACTTTAAACTTAATTTCCCTTGATAAAATATTTTATAAAAATTGAATTCAATCATAATAAAATTCACCATTCGTGTATTCATCTTTACGCGTCGATGGACGACCAAACACTAACTGCCATCCCTAAATTAGCGCGTAAAGGCCGGGGCACATAGAATCCGTCATACGTTAAACTTTGACAAATTCAACTGACAAGTAAGTTAAAATACATGTTTTCTTTTGAGCGTTGTCACAATCAATACGTGTCCGTCAACGCAAAGTACGAAAGTTGGTCAACTTTTAACTTTTGAATACTTTGACAAATATCAACTGCTTCTTCTTCTCTGTTTTCTTTTAACTCTTGCTGTGTTTCAACTGTGTTATGTGATTTTAATAAAACAATTTTGGTGGCAAACAATAAAATACAAATTTAATTAATTTAAAAAGTGAATAAAATACAAATTAAATTTAAAAGTGAATAAAAAAAGAGAGCAAGCTTTGGTTTAACATCCGTCAGCAAAGTATTCATTGTGCCAACCTCATCCGTCGTTACTTTGACTTTAGTTGAATTTGTTAAAGTTTAACGTATGACGGATTCTATGTGCCCCGGCCTTAAGACGCGACGCAAAATAACGCATGGCTTTTGCGCTGTAAACAGTAATGTTAACCCATCACTTTTAATAAAACCCTATAAAATGAAACGCAAAACAGTGATAAAAACGCTATATAAGCCCGACAAAAGAATGTCATTACTGTTTTGTAACGTTCTCTAAATACCACCAACAAATATGTAAACAACAGTAGCTTGCAGGCAACTGCATTACCTTACGCGCTGTCAAAATTGGATTTTCCAATTGCTAAGCGTTGACGCCGTGCTATTTAGGGATGCTTCATACATTTTGTATGTACATGAGAAATTTTGACAGATATCTTGCGCTTTACGCGCTAATTTAGGGATGGCATTAAAAACCGCTCTGCAAAAAAAAAACGCAGAACCTGTGTTTTCATAAGTGTGTATGCGTTAGTTTTGTTCTGCTTCTACGTGGTTGAAGCTGGTTGAAAAATTGTGCCAACTAAAAACCACTCTCTTCACCGAAAAAGCCAACAAACTAATCCACCACCCGGGCGTTAGGCACGACGTAATTTAGCGTCTAGTTTTTACGCTGTAATGAGTAACTTAAATACGAGCGCCAACGTTGTGAAACGAACAGTATTGTTTACTTATCTTATTTGCTAAAAACCACAAAATTGAAATAATTAAGAGAGATAAAATCGCGAAATTGACCTTAAAGTAGCTGTAATGTCATTACTGTTGGAAATACTTTTGTATATACCACAAAAACAAAAAACAATAACAACACTTCTTTTGCAGCCAACTTCACTTTTTACGCGCGTCAAAATTGGATTTTTAAGGCCGTGTCAGATAAAACTTTTGCTTTGCGTTGCGTTGCAAATTCGCTTTGACATTTAAGATAAAATGTATGAACTTATATGAAACATGTCACATAAAGCACTTTTAACGCAAAGCAAAGCGCAAAGTTGGTCAACACTCATCTTTTGGCGCGCTTTGACAATTAGCTGCTATACATTTGTATATTATTTTTTGCAAAATCTAAAGTAAAAGAGGTAAGTATTTTAAAATGTAATTTTTTAATTAAATATTATTCCTTTATTATTTTTGAAAAAGGCTTCTAGTATTAATTTGTAACAAATTATTTTAACTATAGGAAATAGTTTATTTTAATATTCTTATGTATACATGTAGTTATATAAAAATGCTTCATTCATTAAGATTAGGATTAGAACCAATTCCAATATGTCCTCCAATAACATTTTTTAATATTATTTTAATGAAAATATAAAAACTACTATGCACTTTTAACGTAAACAAACAATAATTAAGCGCTGTCAAAGTTTTTATTGTGACATACCTCTTGCGTTTTACACTTTTTTTTCAAAGTTTGAAATGTCACGCAAAGCGAAAAAGTTCTATCTGACACGGCCTTTAATTGTTCAACGTTAGCGTCGCGCTATTTGGGTTGGTCTCATACATTTTGTATGGGCATGAGAATTTTTGACAGTTAAATAACGTCTTACGCTCGTATTTAGGGTGGACTGTAAGATTTTATGCCAACACAATTAGTCTTATGTGAAAACCCCCAATATATTTATTATTAGTTGCTTTCTTTTTTTTTTTACAAAAGCATGATGAACACATGATCTGATGCAGTCACCTGTTTGATGCGCCTTGATATTAATTTACTAGGATGTCAGACGATCAAGTTTTCATTCAATTTTTAAAATTTCGCTCATTTTTTAACCAATACACTTACACTTTAAAAACTTGCTGAGAATTTGCTTTCAAGTTTTCGTTCAATTGAGTCTTTCAAATTATAATCAAGAAAACAGCTGATTGACGTTTTTTCCTCCAAATTTAAAATTCTGCTGTCAGTAGTTTCTTGACATCTTTCTTAAATACTTGCTTTCAAATTGCGTGCAGCCTACGTCACAGCTTTCCATTTTTGTGAATTTTGACAACCAGTATGTGTAAATTTCTTGAAAGAGAGTTAAACAAAAACTTGACCGTGTGACTGCACCGTTAATAAAAAGAGTAAACATAATTTGACACCTGAAAACGTAAACAAAAATATCACCTGATCTACTAACAGTACCTAGTATATTAATATGCCTTGTTACATAGTATAAAATGTATAGTATAAATAAAATGTTCAGAGCAAGGCGAATCTATAAGGTGTAGTCATCGGCAAAATGATACAACAAAGCAACTTTTTTGTACGAGGCCGTGTAAAAAACAAGTGATTGAAGCAAATAATATTTGTATATGTTTTGAAAAGCAAACAGCAAAAAATTCAAAACATGAATAACAATTTTTAAAAGGCAATTTTAACATAAGTTAAAAAAGTTCTGTTTTCTAATATTTTTGTCCTTTTTAATAAAAAATAACGTTTCAATAAACAAGCAACACTACAAAAAGCTGTGGAATAAGCTTAATCTTGGAACATAAAATTAAATTTTTGCTAGATAAAATTCAAAAAAAATTGTTTTAATTTTTGTATATATATCATGGCGAAATAATACAGGTGGACGCACGGGCGAAAAATCTCATCAGCTGTATACGTTGTAGTTGTCAAGGCGAATTAAGCTTGCTTGAAAATTGTCAAAAACAAGGCGAATTAATAACAAGTGGCCTTAACACCCCAGGTGACTTTGTAATTTTTCCTTCTTCGAATGTCAAAAGTTATATTCTCCTATTGTACTTCTTTTTTTTGACAGCCGAAGACGGTTTTTACAAAAACAAAATGTACATATTTCTCTCCCAGTGTTGTATTCATTTTCGCCGTGAGTATACCTGTTATTAATTCGCACATTTGTTCAAAAAATCTAATGTGTTTTAATTGCTTATAAAAATAAAACATTTTAGTTGTTAAAAAAAATTGTACAATAAGGAATCGAAGTAAAAGAGGTAGTGGCAATATTGTTAAGAATTTAGAATTTCGTGAGCGCTGTGCAGGATTATATGGCCTCCGCTTGTGATGTAGATATCTGTGTACGTTTCGGATATGAATTTTAATGTTGGTGTAGATAGTAGTCGATATGGAGTACAAAATACCTGTTTTTGTCGCATCACGGAAAAACTGCTAGATAGATTGGAATAAAATTTTATAAGAACCTTGGTTGTAATAAAAAATAATTTTTTTTCATAAAAATATGTCATTGCGTAGAAAATAATAGAGGTAAAAATGAAAAAGGACCCAATTTCACAGGTATAATGGTACTATAACAGTTGTCGGTACATTATATTTTTGTACATTGTGGATAGAATTTTTTTAACACTGCTTACAGAACTCTTCAACAAACGTTTAAAAGCCCTTTTTCTAAATATTAATTTTAAGAAAATTAGAAATGATACACGAACGAAGTCGTGGGCATTGCTAGTCATAAATATTTTTTTGTAAGGGGCATTCATCGCATTCGTCTAACCAATCCAAAATACAGTTCCAACAAAAGAAATGGCCACATGGCGCTAGATTAGTATTCTTACGTGTTTCGAAGCACAATACATACTAAGGAACATTTTGCTATTTTCCTATTTGTCTCATTTAGGAGACTTTTCAAGTTCATAACGTTTTCTCTTGTGTTCCTTCCAAGTTTCGTAGAAACGTAATAATACCCAAAACCTTTTAGCTATATAAGGAGAATTCTGGCTGTAACCAATGTCGTATAAAAACATAATTAATACCAGTAGCTCCTTTAGAAATTTGATATTTATCCGTACCTAAATAGAATAAAGATCTATGTAAGGCTTTCAAATATGTGGGTGAGCATTGCATAAACTTTTTAAAATCGTTTTTTAAAGTTTGTTTTTTGCTTCGGGTACTACTTCATTTTGCTCTTCAATATATTCCTACAGTTTTTTAAGACTTTTAGATATAATGCGAATTTTTGTAAAATATAAAAATACTTTTGTTTAATTTATTATGTTTTTTTTAACAATTATTTTTGACAACATACATGGATTTTGTAGCAAAAAAATCCCTGTTTTTTGGTGTTGTTGCATTGTAGCCGTGAAATCACCTGTATTATTCGCCTTGATTTATATATACAAACATACATACACTCAAGATCAAATGATTATAACATCTCAAAAATACATGTAAATTTATTTTTACATAGGAACACTTTGCATTTCTTCTAATAGTTTTCATCTTTTTTTAAGTTTCCGAAAACAGTTATTATATAACCCATAGCCCAATTTCTTTCGCAACGGCTTGATAGGCCATTAACTATTTAAAATACTTTTCTTGCACGTTTTTCACTATGTTTAGTACAAGTTAATTTATTTTCTACCAATATTCAAAGTTATTAAACTAAATACTAAAAAAAATAAAAAAAATAGACTTTTAATTTTTGCCTTAAACTCTAATCTTTTCGTTGTTATTTTTGGAATCTTAAAAAATCTATTTTCGATGGAAGTCAAATTTAGCTCTCAAGAGAAATATATGTTCTAATCATTTAACTAGAGGGTATGTTCATATAAAACAAATAAAAAACACAATAAACGAAAAATAAACAGAATTGAAAAAAACAAAACTTTGATATCATTTCGAACAGTAGTTCATGCTGATGATACCACCTGGATATCCATTCTCCTAGGTTAAGAGAATTATATTCTATTGTAAACCACTGCTGCGTAAGTTGGTGAAGCAAAATTTTAACCCTTAACGGTCCGGAAAAATTTGAAGTTCACTTCTCAACACGTCCAGCTATTTTTCATCCTCACTACTGCTGTCATCGAAATTATTGTAAATATTGGGTATTATTCCTTTAGAATTTTTTGCCATATTTGGCGGTTTTAAAATAAAATTAAATTATGTAAAACAATTCCTGAGATATGAGCACTTTCTTAAAATACCACAACAATGCTGCACTTGTATTAAAAAAACACCAAAGTGCGTGTTAAAAAAAAAAAAAAAAATAGAAATAAATAAAGGAACATAGATAACAAGCAGAAAAAAAATCAGACAAAGCTCATGATACAATACTAAAAGCATCAATTGTAAATATAGAAACATTTATTGTAATAAAATTATTCTTGGTGCAATATATGCGCCATTGGACCCAGTAAGTAAAAGTATCATGTCTCTTATACGGCGCCCATGGTCCGTTAAGTGTTAAATTCTTCTTTACATTGAAAGATGTTTTATATATACCATCAATTTCTGCTGCATTCATGGCGAAATAATATACGGTAGGAGCGATTCTTTGTTTTTCGCCTGCAGCCTTACTGTCAAACTCCATACATAAAAATGTGTGATTATTTTACATAATAACAATACTTAAATTAACTTTTAATCTCTTATCAAAGCTTAATAACATTTGCAGCGAATCTGCAGTGCTATTTGGCTCAAATAAATGTATTCAAATGATCAAATCATTTAAATGGCTGCAACATCAAAATTCTTTGTAGATTCATAGCAATGCGAACCAGTTACTAGGTGGTCGTGATGGCGAATTCAATAGTTTTCGCCAAAACCCCATTCATTAATTTTCGACGTTGCAAAAGATGGTAAACTTCATATATAAAGTATCAGCCAAGGCAAATCAATTACCAGGTGCAAGGCGAATTAATACAGGTGAACACACGGCTACAACAAACCAACAACAAAAAAAAAACAACAGGCAATTTGTTGCTATAAAATCTAGTTATGTTGTCAAAAATTTTGTTTGTTTAAAATAGTAAAATAAAGAAATTTTATTTTTAATTATCAAAAGGAGTTGATATTTTTAAATAAAAAAATGAAACAAAAATAAAGTTATATAAAAGTTAAAATCAATGCAAAGGGTAATCAAATTTACATGCATATATTGCACTACTAGTTTGCTTTGTTCCTGTGCGATGCTGACATTATACGAAAGTCGTAGGGGATTATTAGATAATTATCATGAAGAAGCCATGAAGTCAATATCCGTGCAACTGACCAGACAGAACTAATGATAAATCGGAGTAAAATAACTTTTCAATTTTTACCTTTATAATGCATTATTTTTGAAAATTAAATCGTAACCATCAGTTGGATGTTAAAGACGTACCTTGCTTACATCATTTAAAAGTAGAGCGTTTGGCTGAGCGTCGCAAGACCCAACACGATGCCCAATCGTCTTCAGTGAACCCTTTTTAAGAAAAAAAGTCACAAAGAAAACAACAATGTCTATTGAGAAATCATATGAATGAGAAGTAAACAACGAAGTAGTAAAGTCACCAGCACCTTGGGAGCAGCCGACTGCCAAAAAAACAGTAAAATAAATCCTCTTGCTTTAGAGAAAATGTTCAAACAATTTACATATTTAAAATTTTAACAGAAAAAGAAGTAGCGTACGTTTGATAGCTAAGATAATAACTAACAAATTAAAAGACAAATTTTTAAAACTGCATTGTATCAGTTTGTTATTTTTTGAGCAAAATCACCCATATTTCACCCCAAATACAACAATTATTTTAACACTTTTTCAAACGGGCTTTTTCGCCCGTGCGTTCACCTGTATTATTTCGCCATGACCAGGTGGCAACGTAGGCGAATTCAGTATTTTTTGCTGGTATACACGACTGTCAAATTCCATATATATCAGACCATGGCGAAATAATTTACCAGGTGGCAGCATAGGCGAATTCAGTATTTTTTGCTGGCGCACACCACTGTCAAACTCCATATATAAAAAATTTGTGTACATTTTTTATATATGGAGTTTGACAGTCGTGTATACCAGCAAAAATACTGAATTCGCCTACGCTGCCACCTGGTAATTTATTCGCCTTGTATCAGACATACACACGCCTTGGTATCAGCCTCAAGTTACACATTTCCTGCAACGGTAAAAATTAATGATTTCGCCACTGCCACCACCTGACTTCGCTTACTAAAGATTTTTTGCATAGTAACATTGCCGCTAAACTTAACTTATTTGATATAGGTATTATCTTTGTATGAAAAAAGCTTTTTTTGGTCGTTAACTGTTTTTTTTAATTTTTTTTTTAATATTTTCTTTTTCAATTGAATTGGAAATTACCTTTCCAGTGATACCCATATTGCCTCTCTACACCACAAAATACTTGAAATATGAGGTCTGTCTGGGTACTTTTCCAGTAGCTAATACTCAGTAGTTTTTTTTGGGAGAGTAAGACCAATTTTACTCTGTCGGCTGAAAATATATCAAAAAGTACGCAGACAGTATCCAGTAAAATCTTGCAAGAAAACAGCTGATCGGTGTGTAAAATAACAAAACAAAAGAAATGCGCAAAAGTGAATTTTCGCGGTAATTTAAAAAATTATTAATTAAAGTGCGCCTAAGAAGTGTTGTAAATAAAAAAAAAAAACTTGTTTATTACACTTGTTTATTACACGGTTCTGCCATCTCCAATTCACTAACATCGCAGTCGCACTGTATATTTGGAAGTTTCTAGCATAAATAAAATGTTTTGTTTATTATTATTTATTATAAACATTAAAAATCAACACAATTCTAACTATTTACCTCTGCCATTGTTAAATTTCAATTTTTATTTTTTTCACAAAAATTATTTCATTAAAAAAGTAAATAAAAACAGCTGTTTAAACTAGTTGCAAAATCTTGCAAGCAGAAATTTCTCCAGCAACATTTTGCAAGTTCTCTAACTGCCAACTGTCAAAAAATTCTCTTTTTGTCTCTCTGCTGCAAGAGACTTGGAGTACGCAGACAACATTTTGCAACATTTTGCAAAAAATGATGCAAAATATGTGTACGCAGACAGACCTATGGCTGTGAGTTGTTTTCAAACTTCAAACTTTAATTAATGACATTATTATAAGATACGTTTATAGTCTTAAAGTGAGTGATCAGTTTATGGAGTGTCGCTTTGGAAGATAAAAACACTAATGTTTTTGTAAAAAACAATTTACCTTAAGGAGCCAAATTATCTGTATCAAAAGATTCGTTTTGCTAGATCAACGCGAGGCAAAAGAATCATAGTTCTAAAATTCAGATGTCTTTTCCCAGAGTGACAATTTTTATAACTGATATTCGTCTTTGCAATGCTCTTCCACATATCCAGCAAATAAATAGCAACGCATTGAGTTTTAAAAAAGTTTTGTTTAATTACTTAGTTTAAATTACTTTAACTTCTTATAATATGCTTGTAAAAATTCTGTTATTATCGGTTGCTCGTTTTTATGTGTAGTGGAAAATTCAGTTAGGATAGCATTAATAGCTTACTTATGAAAAAAAGAGTGAGGGAAAAGTTTAAATGAGATAGTTAACAGAAATAATCAAAAATTTAATCTTAAAAAATGTAAGTTTTTTATTATATTTGTATACATAATACTATCATTAATTTTGTTTAATAAGACATGGTTTACAATAATCATAGAGCCATCTAGCGGTCAGGAGAAAATACCAACTAATTGACATCCACATAATTATAGTTTATAGTGAGGGCGATAACCTATTGGCACACTATAAACAAATTATATTAAGATATAATTATAGATGATAGAATACGTTAATATTGGTAAATTTTATAAGAATGTTATTGTTTTTTGTTGTTTTAATAATAAATAAAAAATTAAATATATGTGTAAAAAAGGACTACGGAAAAAGAAGGCTTTGAGGTTGTATAAGAAGATAGTTTTAGATAAACCACCATAAAAAAGTACCTTTCGGATAGTAAAAAGTTAGAACTCTTAAATACAATATATGTATAAATCTAACTATTGTAATCAAATTACGCTTGATAATACTAGGTTTGATACAAGTATTTATTTGGGAAATAAAAACATTTTGCCAAATAATGTATAAATAAAAAAAATTTTGGTGGCTTAGCTAAGATCTCCCCTTCAAATTTTTTCCCCTTGACATCATATAAGTTTGAGTCAATTCAAATAAATTTGCTAAAAGTTAATTAAAATTCGTTGCCAATTCGAACAAGTTTCTAGAATGAATTGCAATTCGTTTCTAATTCAAATAATTTTGTCAAAGTGAATTGAAATTTACGATTTTGAAAAAATAATTAGAAATTCATTACTGACTCATTTGATTAAAATTGGAATAGACAATGTAAGTAAATATGCAGTAAGCATTACAGTCGTTTTGCTGTTTAATAAATGTTTTGTGTAAAAAATAGTAAGCAATACTCTCGTTTTGTAATCACCTAATATAGGCACCATATTTTCTTTGATGAGGCGCAAATCCAGGACAAGGCTTTTCAATTTATGTAATGAATATTTTCATTTTAGTAGAAGTAATTACAATTTTTCATTTCCCCTAGATATGTTCGTAAGTTTTCATTTTTGATTTCATTCATTTGAATTGCAATTCATTGTTTAATGCATAAAGTCTAACCGAAGGTCGGCTACGAAGGAAAAGTTTAGTAAGTGAAGCCGGGTTGGTCATACGATATTTGCATTCCTTAGTAGTTTATTTAGTTATAAGTTAGAATGTAAAGGTGATGGACTTTTGACAATATAAAAGGTAATATACTTGAGTAAGTTATACCTATTTGGGTTGATTAGCGAGTAATACCAAAGAAGGTGAATATTATTTTTCCAAGTACAATATTAAATTTTCCAAAATATTTAAAATTATTTTAAAAAATTTTAGTTGCAGGAGTTAAATAACGCATTCCAAGAAAGGGTCACAGATATTAAATTAAAAGTTTTTCTTTTGAAATATAACATTTTTTGATAAATCTCATTTCAGTATTTGCAAAATTTTGATGTTTTCTTGATTTAGTTGGAACATTATAATTTAAGTTATATCAGTAAAGAAATGGAACTAGAAGGGTTTTAGACTGCAGTTGATTGGAACAGATTCTGCAGGGAGGTAGTAATATACAAGAGCTTTCAAACCAACTTAGTGATTGGAGGGCCTGAAATTGTTGTACAAATAGACAAAAGTAAAATAGGAAGAAAGAGTACAGTTGAAGTTCAGTGGATAAATGATTCATGGTTCCTGTAGAAGCCAAGTAAGATATTAATACCTCCAATCAAAATTTATATTTTACCCTGCTCTATAGACTCAGATTGTTAAAAGGTAAAGAAATTAAAAACAATTTTCTTTTGTAAATTACTTTTATTTGTATCTTGCGGTTCACCATAAAGAAAATATTTCGTTTCTTTTTTTCATTTCTTGAGGAGAGGGAAATTGCAAAAAGTTATTTTTTTAAAAGATATGTCCAACAAATTTTTTTTTTTTATTTGAGAAAAAAATTTGCAAAAAATGTATAATCCCCTTTATCTTATGAAAATTTAAAGGAAATTATAGAGCTTGCATATGATAATAGTGATAAAAAATTTAGAAACTGAAAACTAAAACTACCTAATTACTAGTTTTAGTTTTCAGTTTTATTTTAAATTGTTTGATTTTTTGCGTTCGCTTGAGTTTTGTTTTTGTCCCTTTTTTTTTTTGCAAAATTTATACATATTTAATTCAATTGATTTGTTAATTACCATTTCTTTGATACCCATATTGTTCCACTGCTCCATAAAATACTCCAGGTCCCTATATATAAAATTTTTCACTTAAAATTACATTTTACACCCCGTAGGCAGCTGTGTCACTCAACTAGATTAAATATAAATAAATATATGGGAGAATTCTAATACATTAGTGCATTTTCAGAAATCATTACCAAGTGTTAACTTTTTTAAGTACTTATTTAAGTTATTCACAATTACGGACGAAAAGTTATCACTTAATTCAAGGTGAAGCTGTAACCAAGTCCCAACTAACTAATACATATAAATAACTGTTGATTAATTTCATTTTTCAATTTAATTGAAAAGCAAAACATTTCTGAAGTGGTACTCTAGTTACCAATTTGTATCTTTTTGAAATACACAAAACAATAAAAAGTTTTATTTCATAAACAGTAAAATATATTTATTATATTTTCCACACAAAAAAGGAAATTAGCTAGAGATGTGTGTTTGATCAACATAATTCGGGACAAATCTAGTTTGGTGGAGAAAAATCAATAAAAAAACAAATATATAGAGTGTTAGAGAATTATAAAATGAGAAAAAAATTGGCGACCGCTGATATTTTCCGAGACATCTGGTAAATATTGCTTTTGAAGAATTCATTCAAAAAATACTAAATTGTTTGAAAATAATTAACTAGTTAAGTGGTAAAAGTAAATTTATATATTTTTATAATATATATATATGAATTAATTGCAATAAAAATGTGACAAAAAAAATTAATAAGGTAAAAAATAAAGCTACTACTAAAACCAATAGCGGTAACGATAGGCAATTTGGATTCAAATATAGACATTCTACTGTCCACGCAATACATTTACTACTTTCTGATATTTACTGGAACCTAAACAGATCGATGTGCACAGGAGCTTGTCTGATTGATTTCGAGAAAGCATTCGATAGTGTATGGATCCCTGGATTAATATATAAGTTATTAAAATACAAATTTCCTATACACCTTATTATACTTGTACACAATTTCAGTTCAAAAAAATTTACTATTGTAAATGGTTTACAACAAGATACGGTTAATTCCCCAACTCTCTTTGATTTATTTATACACGATCTTTTAAACGAAATTAATAATATTATAGGATTTGCGGATGACATCATTATTTATCATTCAGATAATAATATTACAAACATTAATGAAAACCTCCAACAGTGCTTTAACATTGTACAAAAATATGCTACTGATTGGCAATTGAAGATTAACACCAATAAATGTGAGGCTATACTTTTTCGACCTCCTGTAGGAAAATGTAACAATAATATTAAAAAGAATTTGAAATCCTTTGGTATTAAATCCAACGATAATGTGAATATACCAACTAGGGATATGGTGAGGTACTTAGGAGTTTATCTTGATAAATTCCTGTATTTTGATAAACACATTAACTTACAAATTACTAAGGCCAGAAATGCTCTTTTTAAATATAAGAAAATATTTTTTTCGAAAAATATAAAATCAGAGGTTAAGATAATTATGTATCAATGCCTAATTCGTCCCATTTTAACATATGGCTGCCAAATATGGTTCAATATTTCTCCCGCTTATATGGAGAAATATAGAATCTTTGAAAGAAAATGTTTGAGAGCATGTATGGCAATACATAGATCTCCAGATAGCAATTATACTAAATACATTTCGAATAATAAGTTGTATAATGAGGCAAAAGTAAGCAGAATTGACAATTTTATTTTGTATGTTATAAGGAATCATATACTAAGATGCATTGAATACAATGACAATAATTTAATTATGGCACCTTACTATGTTAATAAAGAATACATTTTAAAATGTCTAAATTCTGGATATGTACCACCAGAGGCCTTCTTATACCTCGATAGTAATGGTTTTATGCAAAATGAAAATGGCGTCCCTATATTTTACCACATTTATAGAAGATCCAATATTAAATACATACATAGTAATCAACTTACCACTGAAAACCTCAGATTTGAGACTAGCATTTGTTCTAAAGATAAAAATATTATTCCTAACTTAAATGTTAATAAATATTGGTGGCTCACTGAATAATTTTCTCTTTTTTCTTGAAATTGTTTTTTTTTTTACTTTTTGCGATATAAAAGTAAAGTTTTTTCCCATTTTTTCCTTACATTAATACCTTATATAATTTATACGTATTATAATATAAATAAATATATATTATCGAAATAATAGTTACAACATAATTAGTATACTTGTGATCCCGTTTTTGGGACAGTGCTATATCTAAGTTATATGTAATACTTTTTGTTTATTATAGTAAAATATGTTATATAAAAATGTTTAAATAAACGTTATAAAAAAAAAACCAATAGCGGTAAAAAATGTCATCGGCTCTTAATGGGTTAAGCATTCAAAAAAAAATTTCCTGAAAGATCTCTTCAAAAGCCTTTAAGGCCAGGATTCACTATCTTACACAATTGTACGATTTAATCACACAAAAATTTTACAGAATTCTGTCCTACTTTAAAAATCGTTTCAAAATGGCGTCGTACGTGCCACACTATTATACAAAAAAGATGCAAAAACAGATGCTTTTAATACTTTGTTGTTGCTTTCTCCTCATCTTCAAAAAATTCAACTCTGATCGCATAGAAACAATCATTTTATAAATTATTTTTAAATATTATAAAATCGTACAGATCTGTCAAAAAGTCTGTCACACACGTATGTACAACTTTAATCCACACTATCATACCTTTTTGAGCACAGATGCAATTTTTGACAGATCGTACGACTGAGTATGATAGTCTTTACTGGCCTTTAAATGTTATCCATATAGACCTTATATCTTAAAAAATATAGTGCACAATCGTTCTTTTCTATGAAAAAATCATTCGCCCATAACTCTGAAAATTAGGCGAGTGCCATTTTTTTCTTATATTTTAATTCTCTGTTACCATGTAATTTGTTTTTTATTTATAGAAGTTACGTCCCTAAGCTAGATTTGAACCCAAAATTTTATTAAATAACTTTTTTTTTAAACTAAGTAATAATTTGTATAACGTTTTAAAAGAACAAATTTTATTTTTAATTAATTACAGTATATACCGATAAATATATTATCGACATGTTATTTTCTCTATGTGCCAAAGCGCATGGTTGTATTTCTTTTATCAGCTGGAAGCAGTTCTTTAGCTAGTTATGAATTGTGAATAAGAGCTATAACTATATATTAACTATTTTTTAGTTTCTGTTTAGTAAGTTACAACTTTGGTTATGATTTTCGAATGTATTTAGACATTCCAACAGCGACAAATGACCATTTACATATTATTCTGATTGTGCTCAACTTTTAAGGTGCTTTGAATTTTTATGAAGTGATTGATAATTGTTTTTCTATATGCAAACAGATGGTGCTTCTGGTTGTATATTTAAAATGCTAACAAAATAATCGCGTGTCAATTGTCTTTCAATATGCAAATATTTAATATGCTAACAGAAATTTCGCATTTTAATCGATCTAATAATCTTAAATGCTAATAATCGTTTGTAAGTAGAGTTTAATGAAAATTTAGTATTACAATTTTTAAAAATAATACGATGTAAAATTAGAAAATTAAAACGGTGGTTTGGTATCTAAACCAAAAACTTTTATTTAATAAATATCGACACACATATGAATATATTGTTTTTATACCTTTATGTTATAAAGTAACTGTGATACCTCTAGGAGCAAATAGGTCACATTCATAGCTTAGACGCCATTATTATTTCATATAATAAAATATTCAGTATTTTGTAACCGTTGCCCTTATTATTTGCGGTCAACAAATTAAGCTGTCATTCTAAGCCTTAATAAACAATATGACCTGCGTTTAAACAATACCTGAATCAGGTAACCTGATAACTGAAGAAAAATAAAGTCTTAAAATATTATTTAGATGGTTGGCGATATATTGTAAGAATTACTAAATAGTTTATAATAAGGTAAGTTGGTATGCGAAGTTGCAGAATAAAATTACTTTAAAAATGAGCTGAAATGAAATTACCGGGCAATACGAATACCAAGATGCAAAACTTTTGATAAAGAAAAGTCTTAAATCTAGTACGGACGCGGCTTAAAAATTAAAAAAAAGTTGTCTACAGGGTGTAAAATTTAATTTTAAGCAAAAAATGTTAAATGGAAAATTTTGGGCTGACCCTTAGTCTCGGAGTTACGCGCCTCCAAAGTTTGTCTGTACAGTATGGCATATTTCTAGTATTTTGTGGTGTAGTGAGGCAATATGGGTATCATTGGAAATGTAATTTTAATATCTATTTAATTGAAAAGGAAAATATTAAAAAAAAAAAAATCAACAAGTAATTTCATAAAAAAAATTAAAAAAGCGTGATACCATTTTTGAACGTGCAAATCCAATCGAATTTTGTATTTGCGTACCTTTGGTCACAGTCGGATCTGATCGGCGACGCCTCTTCTTAAAGTTTTAATATTTTATTTCCGAAATTGATTTTTTGATTACAAACATAATAATATATCTTGCGATGCCTAAAAAGGCCCAAAATTACACCCAGGCAACGCAGGGTTAATAACCTTATAATTTTATCTGGTAGCAATGATGTTATAAAAAATATATACCATTAGCTTTTACTAATGTTATATAGGTTCTTATGATTGTACATTTTTGCATTATTGTCTCTGTACTATCGTCTTTATACATATGTATGTATATGAGAAAAAATGTTTGCGAGGTTTCACTTCACAATTTACACTACGAATTTTTTTATAAAATTATATTCATAAACGAAAGAGAAGTAGGCCGCTTACGTTAAAACAATATTGCGGACAACAAATTTAATAATAAAAATTTAGTTAGAATATGGATCAAAAACAACTTTACAAATACAAAATATTACTTTCAATCTCTAGATGTCGCAAATGAGATTTCACTGAACATGCTTAATTTGACAACTAATTTTTTTGTCATTCTTCGCCGACAAAACATCACGACTTCTGCAGAGATTTTTTTGTTGCTAATTATTTCTTCATATTTTCACGAAAAAAATTCGATTTTTTCTCAACTAACACAATCAATATACAGCATAGAAATACTTTTAATGTTCTCTACACGTAAGTTTCCTAAAAGATTTTTAAAATCGTGAAAATAATTGCAATTAAAGCCACACCTTTGACGCATTCAATTCTTTTGTCTCAGTTGTTTGACCATCCATCATGGATATCCTGCCATCGTCACCTGAACTAATGGTGTGTCAGGCGCTGCGCGCAGCCACCGATAGCAACCACGAAGTTGTCCGTAAAGCTGAGCTTCAACTAGCTGAATGGGAAGGGCAACCAGGTTTTTTTACAACACTAACACGCATATGTCTAGCAGTTGTTGGTGGATTAGATGCTTCGATGGCCCAACAACTGGATGTTAATGTCCGCTGGATGGCTGTAGTTTATTTGAAGAATGGCATTAATAAGTTTTGGCGTAAAGGTACGCGTAACGAGTTGTCGCAGGAAGAAAAGCAACAAATTAGAGATTTACTTATAATACACTTTGCCAATGAACCAATACCTCAGATTTCTCTACAAATAGCTGTATTAATGGCTCGTATAGCTCGTATTGACTGCCCTCGTGAATGGCCTCAATTGATACCTGAATTACTAAAGCGATTGCAAGAACTTGCAACTAATGTTGGTAGTTGTGAAGTGTTCGATTCGGGAGGACAGCAAAGGGTGCTTCTGACACTACATCATGTTATCAAGGCCCTGGCCTCTCGTCGAATGATGGCTGAAAAGAAGGTGTTTCAGGAGTTGACCAGTAATATCTATGAATTTATTTACCAATTATGGGATACACACTGTCCTTTGTTTTTCCATCAACTAAAAGAGGCACCAATTTTAGCAAAAAACACTTTAGAACGCTCTGTATTATGCACTAGGATCTTACGCAAATTAACAATATTTGGATATTCAAAGCCCCAGTCATCCGAAATATGTCTCCTTTTCGTTGAGAAATTATTCGAACGTCTTAAACAATGTTTGAGCTGTCGCTTTGAATTGCGACAACTAAATGCTGATGAACAACTTATAGCTCTATTGGAAAAGTTGATATTAAAACAGATGAAAACCTTGTTGGAATTCCATGATATGCACGCAGAGGCATTTAAAAATTTCGTTCCGATAGCATTGCAGTTTTCATTTGATCATGTCTTCCACATGAGTGCTTATCTTATATTTACTGATAATATTATAAATTTTCGCCAATTCGCTATTCACTGTATTAACTTGATAAAGGGCTTAATGTCACCATTTTATTGGCAAAAGATTGACAACTCCTGGGACAGTGAAAACAATCGGGAATTGGAGATACGTTTGTCTCTTGAGAAATTTTTTACAGAAGAACGTTTAAGTTACATCTGCGAAAAAATTATCACTCATTACTTTATATTAACACAAATTGAACTCGACTTATGGCTGGAAGATCCAGAGGAATTTGCTCAAGATGATAATGGTGGAGATACGTGGAAATATGCATTAAGACCATGTGTAGAAACATTATTTTCGGCTTGTTTTGCTAGTTACCAAACACAAATGTCAGCGGAGGTTGTTAAATACATACAAAAAGCCCAACAAATACAGCTAACGCCGAATTCGGATCTTAAAGATATTCTGCTAAAAGATGCTATTTACAATGCTGCAGGTCAGGCAGCCCTGCATCTGTTCAATGAGTTAGACTTTGATGCCTGGTTCAGTGGACAACTATTGAATGAGCTTAAAATAGATTCTGACAATTTTCGAATATTACGTCGTCGCATTATTTGGTTGCTGGGTGAATGGGCCGGAGTAAAGTTCTCACGAGACCTTCGTCCATTAGCTTACGAGGCCTGCTTACATTTGCTTCGACCTACAGAAGACATGTCCATTCGTCTGGCTTCATCAAGGACACTGTCAATATTAGTTTCTGACTTTGACTTTGCTCCTGAAGCGTTTTTGCCGTATTTGGAATCTTCTTTTAATGCTCTTTTCGTGTTGCTACGTGAAGCCAAAGAATGTGATACTAAAATGAAAGTTTTGACAATCATGTCATCCCTAGTAGAGAAAATGAGCGATAATATTGAACCGCATGCTGATAATTTAATTTCATACTTGCCACTTCTATGGAAGGAAAGTGAAGATTACAGTATGTTGCGCTGTGCTATTATATGCACCCTACAACAAGTAGTAAAGGCTATACGAGATATTCCAGAGAAAATGCGTCCATTTTTGTACAGTGTTATTTCTTTAAGCACTGACATACAGGTAAGATATCTATTAGCAGCCGTTTGCAAAATTAGGTTTCTTTAAAAAAAAAAAAACAAATAAATAGCTACAAAGGGAAAATAGACTGTTAATTTCAAAATAACCATCTTATACATTCTGAATTCTGTCAAATATTTTAATTTTGTTATAATTAGATACTTCAAAACAATAAATGAAATTTCGAATTTCTAATCCCATTTATTCTTTAATTACAGTTATTTTAATGAATACTTTTCCGATTTTATTCTTTGCGTAGATAACAGTCATTATTTTTCGCTGAAATATTAATAGATATTTTTTTTAAGAAAGTAAACGTAGTTTTTTGCTTAGAAAAGTATAATTACTCTTTGATTTGAAAAAAAAATTTTTTTTCTTGTATTTCAATATCATTTTTATTTTCTTTTTGTTACAGTTTTTTTTTTGGGCTTGAGATCGTAATAAAAGATTTTTCTATATCTAAAAAAATTTCGCCAGTATTTTTCTGATTTCTTTTGATATTTTTCATAGCCCTAAAAATTCTCTATATTTTATATGCGGTAAAATGTTCCTTACGGAATCCAAACTGGTGCTGATTAATATTATTATTCTGATCCGCAAAACCTACTAATCTTTTATGAATTGCTTTTTAAAAACCTTGTCCATTGAATATAAATGCATATTGGACTATAATTTTGGGAAAGCTTATGATTTTTCACCTTTCTATGGATATAAATTTCAGAATTATACTATTATACCATTAATAACGTGGACCTTTATTGTTTTTTAATTGCATACCAAAAGCCTTAATTAACCTCAGTTGTATCCATAAGTTTACTAACGGATGTCTATACAACTAACTCATGCTAGCTCAAAAAATGTGGACACTAGACGTCTGCATAAATTTAAAAGGAATTTTAACACAATCTCTTGTTATTTGCAACCAACTCGCGCTAGTTCATAAAATATGGGCACTACACGTCTGCATTAGTTTAAAAGCCATTTAAACACAATCACTTTTAACTATGCAGTATAATGTTGTACAAACGGTTGTCATACTAGTACTAATCAAAACGCGGCTTGAAAATGATGTCTTTACATCGAAAGCGCTCGCCAATCGTACTAAATAAACAGCCAGTGACGACGGTCTTCACCGAAAGGTATGACAACAGTATTTTATTTACTGGCGGAATAAATCCAATTAACTTAATTGTACAAACGGGTTTAGCCCGCAGTATTGCCCACTAACTTTTAAAAATGTTCATGTACAAGTGAGAGTAATATGTTTAGCTTTGCCGCATCTTATGTACCCTTTACCATGTATGTAAATCTAGTTTAGTGAAGTACCTCCAATCCAAAAAAAAAACCAATATTGGTGTGACAGAGAAGTAAAAAATAAAAAAAATTAAGTGCTTTATAGAATTTGACATAAAAATGTCTCAGTCTCTTAATGGGTTAGTTATTTAAAAAAAAAAATTTAGCATTTTTCGATATATCTATTCAAAAGCATTTAAATTATGATCGATGGCTTAAAAAATATGCTGTAAAATATAACTTTTTTATTAGAAGTTCAGAGTCCCATAACTCGCAAAAAGCCCATATTTTGCCAATTTTCTTGATTGATGTTTTTTTTTTAATTTTTAAATTCTCTATCGCCCCATATATTACTTTTTTTTTATTGGAGTTACTTTATTGCTTCAAATCATGAAAAAAATAGAGGCAGGTGTGGTGCTTTGCCCGCTGCCGCGTGTGTTTCTTGCTGGAATTGTTATAGCAATCAAAGTATATCACTGGACTTTGGCAAAAGTTTTTCTTTGTACTCTTTGCTCAATTCGCTTTGCAAGACAAAACTACCATAAGATTGATCGAATTTGGATAAAAATCTTTGTTGTATATGATTTTCTTTTTATCAAAACCACAAGTAACAGAGGCGAAGCCCTTGACACATAGAAAACTATGAAGAAAACACAAAGCACAAAAAGTTTTTTTTTCCACAAAAGGAGTAATTATTTTTCGTAAAAATAAGGAAATTAATTATTAAATTGCATAAAAATTTCATATACTGTGATTTTAAGAGATAATTCCAGGATATGCAAGTAAAAACGTCCTTAAATCTGCAGTGTTTTTTGAATGCAGAAATAGTGATCTGTGCAGAAATGCACTATCATTGTTTATGTGTTAACACACTAAATATTAAAAAGTTTGGATTTTCTCCATCCTCTTTAAAATGCAATTAAATTTTGCTTCTTTTTTTTGTAACATTTTATTAGTTTATTCATAATCACTTTTATTAATTTCAATCATTCAATCATTTTATTTCTCGTTTTCTCATCCACAAAATTCAGAATTGCTGCAAAAAAGCTTGACGTGTGTAAACTGGGTAAATTCGTACACTATTTTTCGCTCATTCCGTTCATTTAAGTCATTCATCCAATTTATCCCGTACACTATTGAACGAAAAGACCTCAGTTAAATGTCCGGATCATTCCGTTCACTTGCGTGATCCGTTCAAATTAATCCGTTCGTTCACGAACGGCACAGCTCTAGTGTATATGCGTTTTAAAACGCTTGGTCGAAGTCTTCAATTTCTACAATTAAGTTCCTCCAAGCATCTAAATTATAATTTATTTTAAAAATTTATTTAATCAGACATCATTTAAACATATATTTTTCACTATATTCTTATGTATATCAAACTAGTGGTGCCCACGACCTCATCAGCGTGTCATTTCTAGAAAAAAGTATTTTTAAATATTCATTGTAAAGTTCTATAAGCAGTGATAAAAATTGTCCATCAACAAAAATAAAATGTGCTAACAACGGTTTTATTCACATTTTGTCTCTTTTTTTCTCTACGAGATGACATATTTTTACGAAAACAAGGATTCTAATTTGAACCTAGGTTCTAAGGGACTTCTCACAAAATTTTATTTAAATCCGTCCAGCAGTTTTTACGTGATGCGATCTAAGACAGATAGACAAAAATTTCAAAAATATGTGTTTTGTACTTCATATCGATTACTATGTACACTAACAACAAAATTTTCGAAAAATATTTCATGTACAGAAATTATCCTATTACAATTTTATTATGTATAGAAGAGATCAGCTATTTTGATTTTTTTAACAAGTTTTTATATTTAAAATTTTATTTTATACATGTTAAATTGTTTATAAAAAAATCGTTGCTGTGTCGCTCGTCATAAAAATAAATAAAAAATAAAAATAAAAATTTTAAGGACTTATTCGTGGCGCCTAAGTTAGAAAAATTAATTAGTTATTATTATTATTTTATTTTTTGTAGGAGCCTTCCCACATCTATCTCATCGAAGAGGGTCTCTCGTTGTGGGTGGCAGTGGTAGAGAACTCCACATGCATGTCTGAGGATCTTATGAATCTATGCCGAAACATTATGCCAATTATCGAAATGTCTTCAGAAAATCTACGCACCGTGCTCGTGCTAATACAAGCATATATTTTGCTAGATGCGAACGCATTCCTAGAACGATATGGCCGTTCATTTATAGATTTTTGCAATCGTATGTTTGACGACATACGCCCAGAGGGTATAAGTTTAATGTTAAAAGTATTGGAAAATTGTCTTAAGACAGATGCGAACTATGGCTTAGAGTTAGTTCGACCTCTTTTGCCATACATATTCCGGCAAGTATACAGTAACAAGGATTTCCCAATGCTAATGGGAATGTACCTAACAATGGTAGCCCGAGTTTTGTTAATAAGTCAACAAGTTTTTATGGAAGTAGTACAAGAACTGCAACAGCCAGATGCTTTAGAAAAAATATTGGATGTGTGGATCACAAAGATGCCTTTGGTGACGGAGTTGGAAAAACTAAAATTGTTTAGTTTAGCCTTTCTGTCAATATTCTCAAATAATCCCATACTTTTGGAAAGATTTCCAGCTATTATGCAAAATATCAGTGACACCTTGTTTGAGGTAATGCGCGAAGATGACGATGAAGTAGAAGATGTCAATGATCCAAACAAAACGAATGAAACCAAACCCGTAAAGTATTGTGATTCATTGGTGTTTGTCGACGAGTATGATTTAGATACGAGCAGTTACTGCACTATGGATGATTTTGATTACAAAACTTATCACTATGATCGATGTAGGCAATTGTCGCTCAAGGATCCGGTCCACAAAATCGCTTTACCACAGTACATCGAATGGCAATTAAATAACCTGCGAACTCAATTGGGCGATGAGGCATACCAGCAGTTAATGCGGTCAGTTTATCCTGCTGTATTGGAGAGATTTCATCAATTCGCTAATTTGAAAATATAGTTACCCATTGTTTGGTGTCCAAGAATGTATGGCACGTCACGTAAATAAAGAAAGAAATCACAATATAATGTTTCTACTAAAGATGTAAGCAGTAAATTGCAAAAAATGCTAACGACATCTGTTGTTTATTTCTTAGTTACTATTCTAATCAATTATAATTTTTGATACCAATGTAAATTATTTTATGTAATTTTTTATTAATTTTAACTTTTACATATTAATTTTTTTCTAATTTTAAAATCTCTGTAACCACTAAACGCATCTCTAAGCTGCGATATTAGTTTTACGAATTGTTTTGTTAAAATGATAATAAAAATGAAACTTCAAATTGGAACGAGGCTTCTTTTGCTGAAAATTATTCACTCACTGCAAATCTGTTCATCCTTTCACATTTTCGCTTTAAAAAAGAGTATTGGTGCTTAAACATTTAGTTTTTTTTTTATTCTCGCAAATTGAACTTTAAGCTTACAGATGCTTGTTTTTATAAATGTGTTTGAAATTTGATTGCGGTTAACATAAACCCTTAATTTGATTTTTATTCGGGTTGGCTCTTATTTGATATAAAACCTCTTATATTTTAGATTAGCTTATTAGCAACTTGGCTTTTAACTATCACATTGCATTCAGTTGTACACGACAATAGTGAACTTCTAACTTTATAGCATATTTATTTGTTCTTTCTTCGTACTGCAATAAGAGATTTAAAATAACATTCAATAATATTGAAATAGAATTTTACTTTTTGGGCTTAAGGGTTATTTTTAATTTGTTTTCTATACATTTTTTAGAAATTGAAAATGAACCTTAAGCCGAAAAAGTAAAATTCTATTACATTTATAATTGGACGGTTCATATCCCAGTTGAGAAAAGATTAAAAATTATAACCTACGCATGGCACGGCGCTTATACATTCATACTTAACAACAGTCAATATGATACTGAAACAGCATCTATAATGTTGTGAAGTAAACAAGTAAGAATGAATAAAAATAAAAAATTGCATTCGTGATCATCCAATGGCTGATACAATTGCAAAACAAAAAAAAAAAAAAAAAAAACAAAAAAAAAATGTATGAGATAAATTACAAAGAGAACAGTGAAGAAATACTTTGGTTTGTGTGTCAAATTCGTCTAACCAAATTAATATTGATATGAATACTCCTCGTATTCTTATTTACAAAATTAGTTGGTTAAGTAGATGATGTTTATAATGTACAAAAACTAAGGTAGATAGATGCGAAGAATGCTTATGATGGATTTGGCGATCCTGAAAATGCGGCATTACATTCTGCCAGCGTCTAATGTTTCTTTCTAAAAAATTTTTGGAAATTAAATTAAAACTGAACCTAAAGCCGAAAGGTAAAATTCTTTTTCATTTATAATATCCACGCTTCAAATCCCAGTTGGGAAAAAATTAAAAATTCAATAATATTCAATAAATTGAAATATGAATGAAAGAGATTTAAGAGAATATGTGATACTATTCTTCTTCACTAATTGTGAAACAATTCGCATACTGTGTTTTAAAGTAGCCAAAATAGATTGCAAGTTTAAGCCTTGCGTAGTGATTAATATCTATATTTTTTAATAATAAAAGTAAATAATAATTTAAAAATTATCTTATACTATCAAAGTATCTTGATTCCTTAGAATGTGAACAAGAACAGCTGTGCGCGCTTAATTCGCCTTTTTTTAAATAAAATATAAATCACAGTCAGTAAGAACTTCTCCGTGGATATCCTGATGAATGATATGCACATATTTAATTGTGAAAATATATCCAGCGACTTCTTCTTGTTTATAAATCTAAAGCTTTGGAAAGAAAAGAAAGTGTTGAGTCGTGTATCGATTTAAAAGCGCACAACGTTAAAAGAAAGCACACATCAACTCCAAAAAGAAAAGAAAATTTTTTTATAATTCAAAATAGAATTATGTTGCATAAATGCCTTTTAAAGGAAGTATTATTATTTTAAAAAGTTACCATGGTAACGCGCAACCACCTTTTGTGTTGTTTATAGTGACAGAATGCTACAATTAAAGAAAACTCTGTGACACACTGTACATAAAAATAGAAGTGGTAGGTTTTCATAAAATTTATATCGAAAAGAAAATATTTTAAATTAAATAAATGTTTGTAACAAATGACAACTGGAAAAAGAAATGTTATTATTACCGATTTGGACCAATCGGACACAAAAATTGGTGGTCACGATGAGGGTCATCGTAAGGTTCATAAAAAACGTACGAAAGACAAAATATTGCATACATTTTCCAGCAATTTTAATAGACGTTCCCACAGTGCAGAAGGTTTAAAGGAGGATGGAGTTACAAGATCTTCAACAAAGTTCTCAGGTTATTTAAATGAATTGGTAACATTTGCACATTGTTTATACAAACATATTTAATTAAAGAAAATATTTTTTAGCTGCAGTCAAAGGATCAACAACTGGAAAAGTTACTTCAACGATTAGCCACCCTGCATAAATTCAATGAACAATTTGCTGATGAAAATCAACGTCTTCTGAACGATGCCAAATGTATGGAACAGCGCATTGCTGCTTTGCAACATCAAATAGCAGACTGTGACAATTGCCATAAATTGGATATTGAGTTATCCAAACGTATAGATGAGAATAAAATGTTAACAGCTGATGTAGAAATGATGAAAACTCTAGTGTACCGCTTGAATGTGCAAATTGAACGCTACCAAGACTGTCTAAGATTAACAGCAATTACAGACGAAAAATTGAATCAAAACTTAAATACAAAGTCTTCCATTTCACAGTGGCAACTAGGAAGCTTATGCACACATACCTTGTCTCCACTTCTAAAAGCTTACGATGAAATGCTACGCGAAAAAGAAGATTTAATACAGCAATATACTCAAGAGTTTGAACATTTTACGGGTAAATTGAAAAGCGTAATAGAGGAAAATAACCGTTTACAGCAGGAGATAGAGACCCTTAAACGGGATGGTGGTAATTGGCGCGAAGAAAAGGCAAGATTACAAGCTCAGTTGGATATTTGCCGGCAAAAGGCAGAAACCCAAACCCGTAAAACTGACTTGGCTAAAGAAAAACTGGTCGAAGTGATGCACTGTTATGAACAAAAAGTTCAAACGTTAGTACTCGAATTGGAGCACGTGCAAAGCGCTTATACTCGTTGTAAAGCTGAACTGGCCTCATTAAAGAGTATGACTTCTCTGCCACAAGACACTATTACAACATCATTACAAGAATGTAAAGAGCTCTTGGAGCAGCTACGTCAGCAGCATAGCAAAGAGAAACATTCACTGGAACGTACCATTGGTGAGCTAAATGAAAGAAATTCGAATGTGAATGGAAAAATTGAAAACCTTAAACATGAAAACTCTAAATTGAAACAAGAATTAAAAGAATACATTTCACAAACGGATGACCTTCGTAAACGTAACGATTCTCTGCAATGTTGTATAGAAAAAGTCAAACGTTCTCGTGATCGATTAAAAGCTCGTCTACGCATTGCTTTACAATGGGCCCAAAAACTCGAGGAAGGCCAAGCAAACTTGCAAGGTACCTGGGATGCTCTTAAGCGCTTAGAAACCATCGTCAAACATAAAGAGTCTCAAGTACGTGGTCTACAAGCAAGACATTTACAGGAAATCGACAAATTAGAGCAGATATTGGCTCAAAAAGAGGAAACTATCAGAAGCATTCTAAGAGATCGACTTAATGTAAATACAAATCGATAGCATACGCCTTAGCTTAAATAACACAATTTTAAATCCTCTTTAAAGAAGCTCTCGTAATACCTTGTTAATTTTTTTATTTCATATTCATAATTAAGATTTAATAACCAAGGCGTATTTAGTCAATTAAAAATTAATTAATTTTTTGAACTTTACTGGCTTGGTGCTGTGTCGATTATCAAACAGGAGCTTAGAGCACAAGAGGTATCAGTTACATTAAAAAAGTGAGCTCTAAGCCCCTTAAATATAAAAAACTTTAGATAATAAAATTAATTAATTGTACAAAAAAAATTTTTGTTTATGTGTCAATCACAGCTAAATAGCTAAACTGATTTAATTCAACCGCAATTAAAATTTTTATATATTCCAAATAAAAACTTTAATTTTATATGCTGTTTCTGTATTACAGGCAATCAACTCGTCTAAAAAATTTGTATGAAAAGCACTCAGTTTTTTTAGTTATTTTCATATTATTTTTTCAGAAGAGTTGATCGTCTGTAATACAGAAACAGCACATTAATTTATATTTCGCAATATTCTAACTAAATTTAAGAAATTCTAAGCTGGGATAATTCCAAATGAAGTTAAGAAATTTTAATTTAAAATTGAGAAAATCTAGTTATATAATTAAAAAATCTTGGGAAATAAATATTCTATAATTTCAACTGCCTTTTAAATGACTTCAGATCCCGAATTTCATACATGTTCTGTGCAATAATTTTGCAATTTTCATTTACACTTAGTGTAGTGTAAAATTATTGCATTAATTTTGATGATATCTTAACCACATTAGATTTAAACTAGTAAGAGTGCTATATTCGGCTGAGCAAGGCACTTTAGAAATGTGCAGAAAATGTTATGTATTCGGTTTCTAGCTTCACTTGGACAGTAATATTATAAACAAGTAAAAAGTTTTTAAAAATTACTTCAGAAGATACGTAAGCAAAGTGCAAAGGTTTTGGAAAACTCTCAAAAGAAGTAGTAACAGAATTTTGGAAGTCGCTTACGAAAGAGCTAAACACTTGCCCTTTAATAAAAAATGTTACAGAATGGAAGAAGGTAAACTGTTGTTTATAATATAAAATATATCATTTTAAATGTTCCTTCTTCGTTCAACAGGTTTAGACAGATCAAAAAAGGTATGTCCGATCTAAAGCTGCCGATAATATGAACAACCAACGGTCGACTGGAGGAGGGCCAAATCAAACTAAAACATTAACAGCTAGTAAGCAGTGTTACCAGAAAAATTCTGGCTATTGTCCCCAATTTGACTCATGATGTCCCCAAAAATCCCCAACTTCGAAACGAAAATTCCCAATTTTGTCCCCAAAAAAAATATTTAAAATAAGCATCTTTATTAAAAAAAAAAACTTTTTAATTAATTATTGTCGTATACATCATTAATTTTAATATTTTAAACTGAATGATAAAAAGTCTGTATTATACAGAAATACAGACATGTGTATATAATACAAGTCAAGTCGGTTAACATAGAAATAAATTGTTTATAAACAATAATTTTAGCAGCAAAGTAAAATTAAATACGTAAACGGACAAATTCATTCAGCAGGATTTAATTCTTTAAGAATTATTTTTTTTTCAATCCGTTTTTCATAATAGTTTTTCTGAATTAGAATTTAAGGCTGAGAAAATATATATTACTTACATAAATATTCATATATGAATGAACCTTTTATTCAACTCTTTTTAACATATTTTTAGATTTAAACTTGGTATCATTGCTTCAGAAACTTCAAACTTATAGATTTTATTTTCATCAGTAATTTTAACAATTCATACTGATGAAGCTTATTCCTCAGTTTGGTTTTCGTAGTGTTCATGCACAAATATTTTTTTTTCTAAAATTGCATTACTAATTGCCATAATTAGTAGATTGAACACAGAGGCAGCGATTTCAATAAAGAAATAATTTCTGGCATTTTCTTCACATGCGTAAACTATTGGCCAAGAACCAAAAACATCTTTTTCAATGGAACTTTTTGTGCGCTTCTGCCACTAAACATGTGCAATTTTATTCCGCTTTCGTATGTAGTAAACTTTTGAGTCTATGGATATGTTTAAAATTCTATACACGGGATCAAATTTATTTATAAATGGTTTAAATATTCTTAAATTCGAAGTTTTTAAATAGTTCGTAGTTTGTCATGTTTCCGGGTAATTTTTTAAGCTTTTTTTCGCTAGTACGATTTAGTGTTCTGAAAATTTTTCGATAAAGTCAATTTGATAACAATTGCAATTCTTTAGAACAATCTATGCCAATATGTATGTCGTGTTTGCTTTATCAATATCCAATTTGATGGAGAGTGCAAGAAGTAGCTTTGCAATCCCTAACAAGAAATATGACGAAGTTCCAAGCGGCAAACGCATTTAAACAATTTGAAAAAATAAAGAGACTTTTGCGCCACACATATTGATTGCACCGTCTGTTCCAATGGCAGATAAATTACTGAGACCTAAACCAAAGTTCATAAAAAAACTGATAATGCCTCTGCTGTTACCTTCGCTACAACTAAAATGTTAACTGTTTTAATAAAGCAGGCGCTATAACAAATTTTATTATTGCCTAACATTTTGTTCTATGCATTTATAGCGTTATGGCATTGTGAGAACTTTGCACAGTTTTTGAAAATACTTCACAAAGATGATCAGTTGCTGTTATACTAGAATGTGTAATTTTACTTTAAATACAAAAATAATTGAACCACTATCAATTGTCTTTATATCGAGATGCTTTTAACCCTTATCCTGTATAAATAAATCAAAATTGCCCAAACAGTTTTTATTGCTCATTCGTTTTTTTAATACTCAGCGGATTTTTTTGAAACTTAAGTAAAGTTATTCATATGCGTTTTATTAAAATATTAAATTTAATTCCTGTAAATCGAAGTTTCGATAATGAAAAAGCTAAAAATTAAATCCCTCTCGACGAATTTCTGTCCTCAAACTTATGTTCAAATCCCCGATTTGGGGAGAAATCCCCTTATCTAGCTACATTGCTAGTGAGCGGAGCATCTTTGAACTGGTTGGAAGAAAAGACGTAAAGGGCTTAGAAAACACCCCTAAATTCATTGAACCTGATCATTTTGATAAAAATGAGAAACTAAGAGAACCACCGGCACAACCATCCCTTATTGATGTATCAATTGCAATGTGTAATGAGGCACCCTGCTATTCGAAACAGGTAACCTCCATATTTAATAAAGAGTCAAATAAAAAAAGTCCTGCTCTTTTAAACGCAAAAAATGGAGTACCAAGAGAAGTTAACCACAGCTGCTCTTATTGCTAAAGAAGTGACAACGCAAGAGAAATGGCCTATTCTTAAATGCATCACTGCACTGCATAATATGATTATTCTGCTAATCAGCTGTTGTGTATGCTTTGTTTTGCTAATTTTAGTTAGCATTTTCGAACAAAAAATCTGTGAAAATGGAAAAATTAATAATAAACTTGATTTGTGAACTACATGATACAACAAATTATAAAAATTTGTGTAAAAATAATAACAAAAATTATATTAACCAAAAAGAAAAAAATAACAACAACCTAACAAAATTTATACTAACACGTTCATTGCATTAGCCATTTTTATGATTAGTTGTTTTGCTTTTACTTGCGCATAATATACTTCAGTGATGCACTCATGAACAGATGACATTTGCAGTGCTGCCACTCTTTGCATTTACGAACGTACTGCGCATCATATGCAGTGCAGTGATGCATTTACGAAAAGGTTTAAATTTTGCTCCAAAAATTTCGAAATAGTTGATTTCATACAAATCCACAACAAAAAAAATGGAGGCAGGTATAAAAAAGCATTGTATAAGAGCATTGGAAAACAGCAATGACATAAAATCAAAAAAATTAAATATGTTGGAAAAGATTCATGAAGCGGTAGAGCAACTATGCTTAAAGGAACTCAATACTAAAATAGAAAAGAACAACGAATTAATATATACTGAGGAAATGAAACTTAAAATCTTGGAGAAGAATAATTTTAACCAGCAAGAAAATTTCTAAAAATTTTTATTTCACTAACTGATTATACTTCTTAGTTTTCTAACGATTTCATTTGTTTGTATGTAATTGAACTGAATTTATTTTATTTTTTAAATCCGGTTTCTCTACGCACTGCAGTTACTTTTTACACCCAAAACAAAAATTAAATTTGTTTATGTCGATTTAGCGATGTCCGTCTTTCCGTCCGTGTTAGTGTTGAAATCAATTTTGTCGCGGCACTAGATGTGCTAGAAAGAAATAAGTATGTCATTCGGTCAGACATAGTCTCGAAAAAGGTGCTATTGGAAATCAGCACGATTGGTCCATGTCATTCGAGACAGCAGGCAAATCACCACGCCTACCTTTAATTTTTTCATGTCATTTCGAACAACAAAGTAACTCCAATCAAAAAAATAAATGTATAGCGCAATAGAGAACTCAAAAAAAAGAAAAAAATAGCGAAAAAATTGTCGCACGCCCATATTTTCTGAGTTACGGGGCTCAGAAATTTTCAAATTTTTTAAAATATCCATATGGGTATCACTTTAAAGTTATTGAAAAGGTCTTTAAGGAAATACTAAAATTTTTTAAAAATTCATAACCCATTAAGAGCCAATATCACTTTTATGTAAAATTATATATGAATGCAGCACAATTTTTTTTTTAATTTTTAATTCTCTGTCACCCTAATATTTGCTTTTTTGATTGGAAATACTTCACTTAACTATATTTACATATATATATATATATATATATATATATATATATATATATATATATATATATATATATATATATATATATATATATATATACATATATTCGGCATAGCCGAATATTGCGCTCTTACTTGTTTATCATTATTATTAATTAAAACCATAACAAAACAAATAAAAAAACAATTGAAGCAAAACAAAAACTTCATTACAGAATCCATTTTATCATGTATCATAAAATATACACAGAGAAAAGAGATTCGTTGTGACAACCAAATTTGTTGCCAATCGAATATTGTCGGTTGTGAGAATTATTTGAAATTCGGTTCAAATGACTGAATAATTATAGTATTCGTAACTAATTAAAGAAATGATTCAAGAGAGAGGACAATGAATTGAAAATATTATTTTGAATTAAATAAAAAAAATTCTACGCATAAGAATATTATAAAACACATGCGAAGAAGACCTCAGCCATACTTCTTCCTTTTTCTTCTTAATTTCTTGATATTTTAAAATTTTTTTCTTTTTTCCTTCTTTACGTTTGCCAATGTGATCTAAAATAAATGCTTTAAAATTATTCTTTTATATGCCTTTTTTATTCTTATTTAACCTACCTTTCAACAAAATTGATTAATTTTTCTTTACTTTCACAGTTCTTGTGTTATATTTTTTTTAATAAAATAGGTATAATTTTGTGTTTTTATTTTGTGTATTTGTTTATTTCTTTTTTTTAAATGTCAAAAAGCTTTCGTTTTCAAAAGTGACATAATCGATTTTTGGTTGAGTATCCGTATTTACATGCTGAATTAATTTTGTTGCATTTCCCAATTAACAGAAATTATAATAGTAATGACACAATTCGGTCGAGCTTAATCTTTTAAAGGTTGTTGCGACCGAAAATTATTTAGAAATAAAATTCTTTTGTTTTAAATATATAAATTATGTATAGATTATATATTTTCAAAAATAGTAAGTAAATAATGGTGTTAGTGGTTAAATTTTAATAATTTCAAACGATTTTTTACAAATCTGCTTTCTGTGTGTACAGTTGCATTATACATATACACATGCATCTATACATATTTTTATGTATACTAACAGCGTTACTTAAGTTTAATAAATTTTGTTCTCGTATGCTATTTATATTTTACTGGAAATTAAATGTTTTTTGTGAGAAACTTTACAAAAAAAAGGGGGATAAAGTCCCAAAAATAAAAAAGTTTCAAAAGTCGGTGACAAATAAAGTCTCACAAAAAGTCGCAGAGTCAAATTGCGACTTAATCGGGCGAACGGTAACCCTGAACTAGGTATTACGGCTTTAATTGATTGTTTTTTAATGTTGGTTCTCTTGTTTCGGTTAGGAGAGGAATATACATATGTATGTATTTTTATATTTTTAACACTAATTGCTCATAAAATTGATTTTGCATTTATTCACGAAACACATCTCAACCAACGTCATAAGGTATTTTATAAATATTTAAATTTTTAAGACATAATAGTACACAAGGAGTAGCAATAATTTAAAGAAAAGTTTATAAACACTCTCTAATTGTCAGTATAACTTTGAATTAAAAAAATTATTTGATTCTGTTTACAACGTAAAGTTAGAAAAACTTTGATTAGAACTTTTTGCTTTAAACGTACTGATTATAACACTCTAAACAATACAATACGAACTGGTTGGATTTACTATCTGTACCTAATGGCTCTCCCGATTCTATTAATGCAATGGTGAGCTTATTTAATAAAACCATCTTTGGATATTTTAAGGACTGCGTTCCTATAGTCTTGATCAAAAAATATTCTGGACCCCCATGGAGTTCTAAAATGTTGGCACGAATCAAAAATAAGAAAAATAAACTATACAGAATTTTTAAAACAACTGGTTTAGTAACAGATTATGGAAAATATTCTAGAGCTCGTGCTGAATACAACTTATTAAATACTGAATTATATAAGATATACTTAAACAATATGAAACTAAATTTTCAGAGAGAACCAAAATATTTTTATAAGTTCGTTAACTCAAAACGATTAGTAAGTGAATACCCAACTGTTATGAAATACTTAAATAATAATTCTGCCGACGATTTCGTCATAAGTAATATGTTTGTTGATTTCTTTAGCACCACTTACTCTGACGCTCAATACGATAACTCAAGTGATTATCCTTTTCCGATAACTCAAATTCAGCCAATATCATTTTTACCTATACATACAGCTGATATCATGAACAATTTAAATAATTTAAAGTCTTCATTCAACTCTGGTCCTGATGGTATTCCTAGCCGCTAACATTTCACTTAAATACGGCTTTTTTCCCGATTTATGGAAAGAGTCGTACATTATTCCGTTATTTAAATCAGGAAATAAGCCAAGTATTGTGAACTACAGAGGAATTGTTAAACTAAGTGCGATCCCCAAGTTATTCGAAAAATGTCTTACTCATGCCTTGTGTCATCAAGTTTCAACACTAATGACACCTTGTCAACATGGCTTTCGTAAAGGATGCTCAACAACAACAAATCTGCTACAACTTTCAAGCGAAGTTATCCGAGGATTCACTATTGGTCAACACATAGATGCCATTTACACTGATTTTAGTAAAGCGTTCGACAAAGTTAACCATGTTTTATTATTAAAAAAAACTTCATTTAATGGGCTTCACCAAAAACTGTTTGAACTGGATAAGCTCATATCTAACTGGCAGATACCAACGAGTGTGCTTCAAAACATCCATATCTAAATATATTATTGTAAAATCTGGTGTTCCTCAAGGTAGCCATCTCGGTCCAATTTTATTTACACTTTTCATCAATGATTTACCTACTGCTATCAAATTTTCAAATGTTCTAATATACGCTGATGACGTAAAAATTTTTTCATAATTACAACAACTTTGACAACCACAATTCTCTCCAACAGGATCTAGACAGCTTTTTTGTTTGGTGCACGATGAACTTGATGGAGTTAAATTTCAACAAGTGCAAACATATGCACTTTTCCAGAAGAGTTGATACACACAATCCGTTCTTTTTTGATGGTTATCAGTTGGAAATTGTTGATTCGATCCTTGATTTGGGTATTTTATTAGATGCTAAATTAAACTTTAGTCAACATATTGCTATGATATCAAATAAAGCCCATGGGGTACTTGCTTTCATCAAACGTTGGGCCAAGGAATTCACTGATATTCATATCACCAAGCAGCTTTATACATCTTTAGTAAGGCCAATTTTAGAATATGGATCCGTTGTTTGGGACCCACAGTATATCGTGCATAGTAATAAAATTGAGTCTGTTCAAAAACAATTTCTGTTATTTTACTTACGAAATATGTACCGAAATAATTTTTCCAATTTACCGTCATATAAAACCAGACTTGCTGAAATTGGGCTACCGTCTCTACAAAGCCGAAGAACTATGCTTAATGTTACGTTTTTGTTTAATTTGATTACTGGAGATGTTTGTTCGGAGTTCCTTATGGGAAACTTATACTTCAACATTCCTGTACGTCCAACCAGAAATTTTAAACCAATTTACATTCAATTTGTTCGCCATAATTATGCCAATGATGAGCCCTTTAGAAGAATTTGTTGCGATTTTAACAATCTTTATAGTTTTATTGATTTTTCTCTAAATGTAAAGACTATTAAACGCAACATAATATTGTTTTCAAATATTTAATTTAAATGTAATTTTTGGTAATGTTTTAAATTGTAAAAAACTATATGTATGTATACCAGTCTGTAAGGATTTTTTCCATAGACTCAGATAAAAAAAAAAACCCTTCGAACTATTGCATACGCAACCTAAACTTTTAATTGAACATATCTTTGAGTGGGTGGTAAAATACAGCAAGTTCTATTTTGGAAATATTACCGAAAACCGCAAAAACATGTTACTTTAACCCATATGTTTTATTGTACACTTAATTTTAACACATTTTATCATTTTTATTAAGGTATTTAGCAACATAACTTACAAAAGATGTGCTATATCCCTAAAGTAATACGAGGCTTACTAGATTTTTTTGCTCTACTTTCCTGATCAAAATGCATTATGCAAATTGTTAAGCTTTTAAAATAAAAATATATATTTTTTTGTATAAAACTTTTTTGAGTTTTTATTATCTTTTGCTTTGTTGATTCATTTAATCAACGACACTTAGGTTTCCTATACAAAATAAGCAGTAGCAAAATGTCCACATGGATATGCTTTCCGCACAGTAATATATTTCATTTTGTAGTTTTAAATTTAAGAAATAAATATGTCATGAGAATATAATGAAGCATTTATATTTGAAGGAATTGAGCTTGATAAAGTAAATTAACATAAAAAATTCCGAATAATAAATGTTCATGTTGCTATTTTTCTAGAAGATTTACTAATCATCTGAAAACTAACAAAGCACTCTTACCTATTTTATCATATCATATTTTTTCTAAATAGCCAATCAAATTTATTAACCGATAACGGTAAAATCTTACCTTCTTCTTTGTCTTACTAGTGAAACGGATTTAACGCCAAGGCCTATTTATTAAGGTGGCGTAAGTTTTACATTGACATAAACATTTTAAAGCTTACTGATATGTGTCTTAGCACTTTCCACATATTGTCTACAAATTCAATTGTAAATAACACTGGACTTGGTGTTCTTTTTAATTTTTCTATACTAAAAATACATTGGATAGGACTTATTGACATTTACCTATCGATAGAGAAAAAAATTCTAATTCCAATAGCGTAAAAAAGTAATAAAGAAAGACTGAGACTAAAGATATACACGACATTTGCATATGGGGACCATATTTTTTTAAATTTTATTAAAGTCAGAAGGAGTACATTTTAGGAGTTCAAATATACATATGTATGTACATATAAACAACATAAAATAAATAACAACAAAAAATAAAGATTGAGGTAGCCCTCTTTAAAGCGGCTATTAAACGGTCAAACTTTATATGTGGGCACGGTTTGATGACATGCCATCAAACTCGTGTAATAGGGTAAAATTCGTGTTTGTCAGCCACGCAGGATGGATTTAAAAAAATTTTTGCTATTGAAACTCTCTCTCGTCAAAACGATCTCACATGCAAGGTTTGGCCGTCTAATAGCCTCTTAACGGTGATATGCTTGCCTTAATTCCAGGTTGCGAATTTATTTTGTGCGGAAAAAAATATTTCTCTCTTTATCGTAAGGTACAATTTTGTAAATAGGCTAATTATATGTTCAATGGTCCAATTGTCGCTAGTAAAGGGACTTTAAATACTAAGATAAACTTTAATTTTTGTTGTTGTTAATAAAGGCGCCTTTAATTAGAGCAGCAGATTAGGTGCTAAAGGTCTATATAGTAAAAACTCGACGTCGTAAGAGCCACAGCGTATTGTTGCTTAGATGGTAGGTCTAGTAAAAGATGTATGTATGTTTGCTAGCCAAGAGATCGGGAAGTTAAAGAGTAATAATCGTTTGATGAGTAATTTTGTTAAACTGCAACAACGAAAAATCTAGCCGAAGCCACTGAGACAGCTATTCAGTTTTGCTAAAAAAATAAAACGAAGCAAAAGCAAAGAAAAAGAAGCAAAACGCAAGAAGAAGAAGAAGCAAAATTGAAAGAATAAAAATAGTTGTGTTACTTTCTCGTTCACGCAGTTGCCGTGTAAACACTGTTGTCAATGTTGTCAGTTAATTTTCTTTTCGTTGTCGAACAACGTTATACAGGTCTGTTCTGAAAATCACGTGATTTAAAATCACGCTAACGATTTGATGCTGTTTTGAAAATAACGCGATTTTCATTTGTTCGGCGTGGTTTTAAATGTTCGAAAACACAAGAAAACAACTGTTTTTTTAGATTTGTGTTTTGTTTTTTTAATTTTTTAATTCGTAACAAAAATATTATTGGAAATTCAATAAACTCAAAATGCCTAAAGCTAAAATAAATAAAATAATTTTTTTTGTTTATAATAGTACATACTTATGTTTTTACTTTTATTTTTTTTTTTATTAAACAATTTATAAATAAATTCGTTTTTGTCTGTATAAAATCTATTTTTTTTTTACAAAAATAAATAGAATACATGGTATTTAAAACAAATATAATCAATTTTATTGTATTATAAACGAAATAATTAGAAAAAATAAGCCAGTGATTTCAAACCGGCAGTCATTTAGTTAACCGTTTTTAAATTACGTGATTTCAGTATAATTTGTAGGCAGAACACCTTTTACGTCACTTGAAATTACTTTGACAAAAAGTGATTTACAGAACAGACCTGATAGTTTCTTTTTAAAATAAAGCAAATTTTTTTGTTTTAATTTATTCTTTTTCGTAAACTGTTGTTTAATATTGAACATTCGGAATTTATAAATTTTTAAGTGTGTGGGTGTTATGACCGGGGACTATAACTGGTTTTGGGTTCTTGACTTCTCGTCCGAAAAGCAGACGCAGCCAAAATTAAAGACAACGAGCTGAGAATTTTGTTCCTCTACCAGAAATAACAGCGATTCGAAAAACCTACCACTTTATTTAGTAGCATCGGCTAATTCTTTAAAGGAAAATGAATAATTGCTGACCCTAACATCTGGAAAGTGAACTTAAGCGTATTTCGCATGATCATCTAGAGGTAAAAGAGATGAGAAGTGGTGATCTATTAATTAAAGTTACTGATGTCAAAACTGCAGAAAAGTTTCTTCAAGCCAAATACATCGATTGTGTACCTGTTAAAATATTTCTACAAATCTCCTAAACAATACTCAAGGCCGTATTTACTCAAATAAAAGTTATTAAAATATATGAAGAAGAATTATTTGAATCTTTAAAGAATCAAAAAGTTGTAGAGGTACCTAAAATAAATAAAAGGGAAAAGGGTGAAATTGTAGGTACATGTTAGCAATAATCACTTTGTCCTTTTCATTCGCTCTGAATTTTAAAAACTGTGCTAGGAAAGGATCCCATTTGATAAATATATCCTTAATCTCATGAATGGTTTTAACTTCCAGAGACTGGGTTACACTTTAAAGTGGTGTAAAATTGTTGAACAATGTCGGATAAAAATGATGATACTGTATCAACTTTCAGGTAGAAACTCATCCCTCTTATGACCCAATGCCCAACATTCTGGAAACATATGTATATAAGTCGGTTAATTACATAAGAATATTAAAAGGGATCTTCTTCACTCAGCAAAACCAATAAAAGAGATAATCGTAATAAGCCTGCGTTTAACACAGAAGAACCAACGCACAACTCTTTTTAAACAACCATCCACCATGAAATTCAAGTGAAACAACATATAATATGTTACGAGGGCTGCTATATATATTTCTGGCCTGGCAACACTGAGTGCTGCCAAGTGCAATCTGACATTTCCATTGGAAAGTTTATCATTTTTAAGCATAATCGAACTCAAAATGTTTTGACGTACGACTATTATTTGTGTTGTTTACAGTGACTTGAAGAAATTAATATAGAAAAAAATGGAATTAACTCGTGAACATTTTCGTGCCATAATTTTTCACAACTTTCGACGTGGATTATCACGACAAGAGTGCATTGATGAACTTAAATCTTTGTATGGCGATGAAGCACCATCCTGTAGCACTGTGAAAAATTGGTATAATGAATTTAATCGTGGCCGAGGCTCGCTCAAAGACGAATTCCGTGAAGGTCGTCCATAAACGGCTGTTGTGCCAGAGAACATTGATGCCGTGCGTGAACTCATAATGCAAGATCGACATGCGACATACCGAGAGATAGAGACATCCTTGGACATTTATTCCACCAGCATACATTCGATACTGCATGAACACCTGGCCGTAAAAAAGGTTTGTTCTCGTTGGATACCGCACAATTTGAAAGTCGCTCAAAAAAAGGCTTGTGTCGATTGTTGCAAAGAAATGTTGCAAAAATACGATTGCGGTGCTTCAAAAGACGTTTAAAAGATCGTCACAGGTGACGAATCATGGATCTATGCGTATGAGCCCGAAACGAAACAACAATCGACCGTGTGGGTCTTCAAAGACGAGCAAAAACCAACGAAAGTTGTTCGTGGAAGAAGCACTTCGAAGCAAATGGTCGCCTGTTTCTTCGGCAAAACTGGTCATGTGGCGACTGTTCCGCTTGAGCAACGTAGGACGGTCACTTCTGAGTGGTACATTACAATTTGTTTGCCTGAAGTCATCGGAGAAATTCGAAAAACCAACAAGAGAAGACGAATTATTGTTCACCATGACAATGCGAGCTCTCACACATCGGCTCAAACCAGAGCGTTTTTGACCGGCCAAAACGTCGAATTAATGGGTCATCCGCCGTACAACCCTGACTTGGCACCTAATGACTTCTTCTTGTTTCCGCACATCAAGAAAAAAAATGCGTGGTCAACGATTTTCGTCGCCAGAAGAAGCTGTTGAAGTGTTCAAAAACCATGTTTTATAGGTGTCTCAATCGGAGTGGAAAAGTGCTTCGACAACTGGTTTGAGCGCATGCAAAAGTGTATAAATCATGCTGGAGAATACTTTGAAAAACAATTAAACCATTTTTGATTATAAATATTCGCATTTTTACTATTAGGCCAGAAATATATAGAGCAGCCCTCGTATTTCCCAATTACACAAATGTACAATAATTTTTCGCTTACAAAAAAAGCCGCAAAAGAGAAAAATAAACCCATGATTTCGGACCTTAACATCACAATTCTCTAGTTGATAATGAAAAATTCAGCAAATGCTTGCGAGTATTTAATTTGGCTGGTGTTGTGGAATTATGATTGCATTATATCTGCGAATTGAAATGCACCTGATCCTTGTCAAAACTTAACGCAGTACGAGTTTACAAATGTTAGCATCCTCTGGTTTCATCTTATTTAAACTTAATCCTTTACAGAAAGTACCATGCCATCGCAAGAAATCATTTGCATACATTTAATACTCATAGCAATCACTTAAGTATTTCTTTACAATATATTTTAAGTTTAAGGCCTTAAGGTTTTTAATACAAATTTTTATATATCATTAATTTTTAATATTCTTTTAATTTAATAAATTTAATTTTTATTTTCTAAATCGATTTTATTAACTTCAGATTTTTTAACGGTCAACAGAAGATTTTAAAATCTTGTAAGCTTACAAGCTTTTGATGCATAACGTTTCCAATCATCTAAAGTTGTTAACTGGAATTACCGTGAATAATTTTCCAATAAGCTCTATTAGAGTGTTCATTTTAAAACAGCTGTTTCTATTGTACCGGACAATTTTCTTTGTTTGGTTAACAACTGGAAATCAACGAATGTTTATAAAAGAATACTTTGATTTAGCAATTGTTGCATGTAGTATGTATGTATGTACAAATTTGTGTAAATCTATGTATGTTAAATTATATTTATACAATTATTAAAATTTTAACATTTTCTAAAAAAAAACAATGTTAAAAATTAAAGAAAGCAATGTTTAGTTGAAGATACAAAATATGTAATAATTTTATTGTTATTTTATTGTTGTAAGCAAAACCATTTTTTGTTTAAATTAAAATAATATGGAAGCAAATGTATGTATGTATTTGCATCAGGGAAGTTCTTAAAGCATATGAGCACAAATCTCATGTGTATTTTAAATAAAAAGAAAACTTGAAATCTCATATTTTGTCATCGCCTTTCATACAAAAATATTTGAGAAACTTTTCTTTTAAAAAGGAAAAGACAAATTAACAAAAATAGGTAAGAGAGGTATATTTGTCCGTACCGAATCCTTTATGTTTACTTTACAGAATATTATTTAACAAATGACTGAATAAAAATTATTATTAATCTGGTGCAAAAAGATTTTTATTTTTATTTTTCGTTTTAAATTCAATTAGGATTTTACTTTTAGTTTTTTGTTTTAAATAAAAATAAGATTTTTTATGTATGTTGATAATTTTTGATAATCGAACGAAATCCTTCTAATTTTCACAGAAGTTGTATTCCTATGATCGCTACAATATTAATATACTTTTAATAGTTGCAAAGTGTGGACATGGCCAAAGCAAAAAGACAATAAAAACTCAAAAATAATTTATGCGAAAATACAGTAACCAGTGAAAAATAAGTATCATGATATGTTCATATTTGAAGGAATCAAGCAGAATTAAAGTAAATTAAAATACAAAAGTAAAGCTTGAAATCAAAGCATGGTATTTATGTGTGAGATGGTATTTAGGAAACATTAAATCAAAGTCAAAGAGTAATAATTAACAAATAGAGAGCCCTAACAAAATTGGTCTTCAATTTGTTTTAAGAAAATTTTTCAGTGTAATTCTTACCATAAATTATGTAAAGTCTGGAAATTTATAGGTTTCTTTCTTTAATTTGAAAACAGCAGCATGTTTTATATTGTTTACACATACGAGGGCTGCTCTATATATTTCTGGCCTAATAGTGAAAATGCGAATATTTATAATCAAAAATGGTTTTATTGTTTTTCAAAGTATTCTCCAGCATTATTTATACACTTTTGCATGCGCTCAAACCAGTTGTCGAAGCACTTTTTCCACTCCGATTGAGACACCTCTAAAACATGGTTTTTGAACACTTCAACAGCTTCTTCTGGCGACAAAAATCGTTGATCACGCATTTTTTTCTTGATGTGCGGAAACAAGAAGAAGTCATTAGGTGCCAAGTCAGGGCTGTACGGCGGATGACCCATTAATTCGACGTTTTGGCCGATCAAAACGCTCTGGTTTGAGCCGATGTGTGAGAGCTCGCATTGTCATGGTGAACAATGATTCGTCTTCTCTTGTTGGTTTTTCGAATTTCTCCGATGACTTCAGGCAAACAAATTGTAGTGTACCACTCAAAAGTGACCGCCCTACGTTGCTCAAGCGGAACAGTCGCCACATGACCAGTTTTGCCGAAGAAACAGGCGACCATTTGCTTCGAAGTGCTCGTCTTTGAAGACCCACACGGTCGATTGTTGTTTCGTTTCGGGCTCGTACGCATAGATCCATGATTCGTCACCTGTGATTATCTTATAAACGTCTTTTGAAGCACCGCAATCGTATTTTTTGCAACATTTCTTTGCACCAATCGACATGAGCCTTTTTTGAGCGACTTTCAAATTGTGCGGGATCCAACGAGAACAAGCCTTTTTTACGGCCAGGTGTTAATGCAGTATCGAATGTTGGAAGAAATGTCCAAGGACGTCTCTATCTCTCGGTATGTCGCATGTCGATCTTGCATTATGAGTTCACGCACGGCATCAATGTTCTCTGGCACAACAGCCGTTTTTGGACGACCTTCACGGTATTCGTCTTTGAGCGAGCTTCGGCCACGATAAAATTCATTATACCAATTTTTCACAGTGCTATAGGATGGTGCTTCATCGCCATACAAAGATTTAAGTTCATCAATGCACTCTTGTCGTGATAATCCACGTCGAAAGTTGTGAAAAATGATGGCACGAAAATGATCACGAGTTAATTCCATTTTTTTCTATATTAATTTATTCAAGTCACTAAAAACAACACAAATAATGGTCGTACGTCAAAACGTTTTGAGTACGATTATGCTTAAAAATGACAAGCTTTCCAATGGAAATGTCAGATTGCACTTGGCAGCACTCAGTGTTGCCAGGCCAGAAATATATATAGCAGCCCTCGTACTGCGCAGTTAAGTTTGGTCGACCAATACTTTTTTACATTTGGCGAAATAAGGATATTTTGGAAAAATCTCGATTTTTTTTTAATCAGATATGTGTTTTTAACCGCTGAAATGGTTTATATTAGGCAGTCATACATATATTGAGCTTAAAGCGGGTGACAAACCATCAAATATTTGAATTAAATTCTGTGAGCGTGTGAGTTGTTGTTACTGAGATTTTTGCTACTTATCTGGATGCTAATATACATATTTTTATTTCTTTTAAATTGCAAGTAGGCGTGGCTCAGCCAAAAACTGACTGAATGAGAATAGTAGTTTTGATGCCTCCCATAAATATTGAAAAATTATTGTCACGTATCTACGGAACTATAATAGAGAGTAAATTATTACAATTTTGAAGGAGCGGAGTATTAAAATTTTGAAGTTGTAACTCCTATGTAAGGTAAATATTAACCATCATATGACATTGGAATTCCAGTAAATAGCCTTTGAAGTTTTTTTTTGTTTATTGGAAAGCGCTATTTCAATGTACATAGCTGCCCAAAAAAATAGTTCGAATTGAAAAACTGGGCGTGGTACTTTAAAAACAAAGTCAAAAATTATTACCCTATATTTTAAGAACTGAAAGCATAGTCTAGCGAGACACTGGATGGATTGGAACAGCGGGAGTGATACCTCCCATACAAAGTGAAAAGTTGTTGTCGCTAACCTAGGGAACTTGAATGAAAAGAGTCTTAAAATTTTCTAATAGTAACTTCTACATTGGCTTGTTGTGGACAATTATTCTTTTACATTAAAAACTCGAAAAGGTTTAAAGACAAGAATAACATATACATATACATATACATATACATATACATATATATTGTCATTTTGTTTTTAAATTTGTTTTGCAGAATTTTGTGAAAAATAAGTGAAAATGCATGGTAATAAAAATTTTTTAATATACATTCTATGAAAATGTGTGATAGTGAATTAATAAAAAAATTTGCGTCCGAGGTAAATCGTATTCCGAAAAAAGGGAATTGCTAGGCTGTTCCAATAAAATGATAATAAATGCTCTAAGATATAAGCAAAAAGGTGAATCCCGTGTTATGAAGCGAGTTTTATCACCCTTTATAGTAGAACGGTTAGTACGGACGACTAAAGCAAACCCCTTTATGACAGCTACAAAGCTCAAAAAAACATTTAATGTGGCAGCAAGCATGAAAACTATTCGCCGCAGACTTCGAGACAACAGCCTCAATGCTTGTAGTCCTCGAAAATTGACGTTCTTTTCCTTTAAGCATGTTGCTTAACGGATATCTTTTGATGAAGCACATCTAAATTGGCGAAAAGTGCTATGGACTGACAAATCCAAAATTGTTCTTTTTGGTGGAAAAGGTTCTAGATGTTTTTTTCCATAGGCCACCTAACAGCGAATAAAAGTCACAATTCACATTAAAAACTATTAAACATAGAGGTCATAGTATTATGGTATGGGGATGCTCCTCGTATCAGCGTGGGTTCTATATATTATATCAAAACTGTTATGGACTAATTGGTTTACGTAAAAATCCTTGATGAAAATATGCTGCGGATCTTCCAGCAAGACAATGACCCCAAACACTAGCAAAATGGCAAAAAATGATAACCGATCTTGCAGATTTTCAATAGCAAATTTTCGGGAATATTTTAGATCGACTGGCGTATTTATATTTTCTCTAGCTCATCTAGTGCCTTGAAAAAGTTGATTTTAACCCAAACACGGACATCGCTCAATCGACTTCGCTATGCATAAAAATTCAGAATATATAAGTATATACTTTATGGGGTCAGAAATGGCTATTGTAGAAATTAGAAACGGAATGATAATTTAAATATACTCTTTCTCAACCAAAGACGAAGGGTATAAAATAAAATTGTTTTGTTACATAAAAATTTTTTTAAATAAAAGCAAAGTACAAATTTATTTCTTACAAGCAGTGCACACGACTTCGTTCGCGTATTATTTTCTATTATTTTTAAACATTTGTTGTAGAGTTCTGTAAACAGTATTAAAAATTTTCTGACTACAAAAATAAAATATACCGGCAACTGTTCTAGTACCATTTTACCGGTAAAATTATGTGCTTTCAACTAGTGCTTACTTATTTCGTGAATGGTAACACTTAGCTCATGTCTGATTTGACAGATAATTATCTAATTATAATTAGTTTTATCCTTCTGCTGAACGAATACGGTTGTGTATAGGCTTGAACAACGCTGGGAAATATTGCGACATTACTTTGAAAATCATTGTGTGGAATGTGTGCGAAAATTGCGTACGGGTTTTGGAAGAAGAGAAGCACCGTCAGCTCCGTATGTTCGTTATCTTGTGAAAAAAGTGAAAGAAACTGGCATCCTCATCGATAAACCAAAGCGTGAAAAACCAAAAACAGTGCGTACACCCGAGATAATTGCTGCTATGGCAGAAAGTATACGTAAAGCGCCATCAACATCAATTCACTCACCGTCGTTCTCAACAATTGAACATTTCGGAGACATTATTGAAACGAATTTAGCATAAAGACCATGGTATAACGCCATACAAAGTCCAATTGGTTCAGGAGTTGAAGCCAATTGACCATCTAATGCGTTTTTTTATAGTTTCTCTACGAAAAGACATATTTTTATGAAAAAAAAGTATTATTTATTTGAACCACAGTTTTAAGCGAACTCCTTATAAAATTTTAATCAAATCCATCTAGCAGTTTTTACGTGATGCGAACACAGATAGACATACAGACGGACAAATAGACTAAAATTTAAAAAAGAGGTGTCTTATATTCCATATAGATTACTATTGCACCAACTGGTTTATTATAGATGGATAGATTTACTAAATGTCTATAAATTTTCGCTACATTATCTTTTATTAAATTAATCAAATTTGTTCCGCCAGTAAATATTATACTGTTGTTATATCTTTCGGTAAAGACTGTCGTCACTGGCTGTTTATTTATAGTTCAATCATATATCATATGCCTTATTAATCTATTTGTAAGTTAAATAGGAAAATTATTATTATTCAATACATTTCTAATATTCCCCTTAATATTTTTGTGGAGCTCATTATCACTTATCGTTAGTATACTTTCTATCAAAGTTTTTGCTGCATTTATTATAATTCGTTTATTGGGCTTAGGAAAATAGTTAATGTTTCTTTTAGAATCCGTTGGTTTTTTGTACCAATCTATTAACACATTATTTCCTAAATATGGAAGTGTTGAATTACATTCTATCTTTATTGTATACCTGATAAACTAATTAAATTCGTAAAAAGATTTAAGTAAATTATCAATGCGATTTTTAGATGTTATACAAAAAAATCATCAACGTATTTAGTCAATATTATTGCTTTAATACGAAGCTTTAGAATACATGTGTCTAGTAACTTCTCCATAACAATATCAGCCGCAATTGGAGAGGCAGGAGATTTCTGTTGTTTATAAAATTTTCTATTATTAAACAAAAATATTATCTTCTATACAAAACTTTTAAATACGGAGAAGCAGACCCTTTTCTTTATTAGTATTTTCCTCTATATTATTCCATCTAATGAATTTAATTTTGCATAATCTTTTACTTTTTGGTTCCTAATTTAATTTTTCTATTACTTTTCTTAAAACTTCCTATTTTTACTCTTCTTTGTTAAGAGATTCAAAGGTTAAATGTGAAAGATATTTAAATCTTAAATATGCATTAATTTCACGCCCGATATAAAGAAACTAGTGTTAAATTATGCGAAATACATTATCAACATTTTATCCCTTAAGTAAAGTTTAATAATTAATTAGAATTAAGCAAAAAAGTATAAAAAATTCTTCCATACAGAATTCAATATTAATAACTTTTTCCTTTTTTTTGGAATATTCTTTGTTTTGTTATCCTGTTCTTTAGTTTTAAGACTTTTGACCTTTTAATTTATTATTTGAAATAAAAAAGCTTAGACGAGAAAGCGTTTGGTGCTTTGAAATTTAGAATAAAAAAATATGGCATTAACCATTGACATTAGAGAATTTACATATCAAATTCTTAAGTGATCTAATTGATAATTTTCAAAAACTAGCGCCATTAAAAATATATTCTAAGTAGAAGAATATTTAAATTTGATGTATAATTAACTGTTATTAATCAATTATATTATTTTTTATCTGCCGCGGATATATCTAATCGTTACAGCCTATTTATTTTATTATGTGTGTTACAACCAGAGTCTGTATAAGCCACATGAGTGTGCAGAACGTGCGCTTAAATATGTCCCTAAGCACATGTGCATGTTCAAAATTTTCTTACATTAATGTGCATGCTCATGAGCATATGTAATGTAATTAGCGTGAATTGTATTCCGTGTACTAGATGAGCCAAAAAAAAAAAAAAAAAAAAAAAATTAAATACGCCAATCGAACTGACTAATTTCGAAAAGTTTGCTTTTGGATATCGATACATATCCATCGAAGAAGCGGACAAAAAACCACGCCTGCCTCTAATTTTTTCATATCATTTGCAACAAAAAAGTTACTCCAATCAAAAAAATATATATATGTGCCGGTAGAGATTGGAAAAAAAATTAAAAAAAAAAAAACACCAAGCGAAAAAATTGGCGCTCACCATATTTTCAGAATTATGGCTCTCTGAAATTTAAAAAAAGTTCGATCGATGGTCAATATGGGTATCGTTTAAAAGCTTTTGAATCGTTCTTTCAGGAAATACCTAAAATTTTTAAAGAAATGCTTAACCCATTAAGAGATCGGTTACACTTTTATATAATATTATATATAGTATTTAATTTTTTTTTCTAATTTTTGTCTGTCACCCCAATATTTGTTTTTTTATTGGAACTATTTCACTAAACTAGATTTATATTTATGGGGAATGATATATAAGATTCGTTATAGCCGTTACTTGTGTTTCTTTTATGGTTGTTTTAATTTGCAGTAGAATCACGTGTAACATATTGACAGTTTTAGGCAAATTTACTTCTAGGGTATTTCTTAGTAATTATTTTTAAAGATTCCAACTTGAAAACTTTTTTCTGCTCGCCTTCGCATGTAATACTGGTGATCCAGTTCTATAACGAATCTAGGATCACTGTGAGAGAGCTAAGGTTGTGTGTTAAATACCTTTGACATTTAATACCTTTATTCCTTTGGCAGATTTTGACTTGTGTTATTTTTGCTGTTGATGTTTACATTATTATATGGGTGCTTATTTTGTTGTAGTTGAGGTAGTAGTGTTGATTTTGCTTAATAATTTTGAGAAAGCATTAGCAATTTAGAGTGTATGTGGTATTTTCCCATGCTCCAACACCATGACTAATGTATGACTATACAATAGCGAATAAGCCTGTTGTAGTACACTGTTGTTCAAATCGTACAATATAAATGACAATTTCAAAGTTCCTTTTCGATTTAAATTAATTGATAACATAGACTTCTAGATATTTGAAGAAAGTAACGAGACGAACATGTGTGGTGCATGTGTCAATGCTAATAGTTTTGTTTAGCATTCTTTCGATATCGCTGTATACATTCGCGTTCAATACCGCATTTATTGTTTCGTCATTATATGCAAACGATGTAGTATCCTGAAGGGTGTTTAGCATATTGTTAATATATATAATGTATAGGATTGCGTTAATTTTAGATTCTTGGGGTTCTTCAAAATCGGTTGGTACTTTTTCACTAAGATTATCATCATTTACCTTTATTCTATATATCATGCATGCCTACTTTTTCCAGTATTTGTAGAAGTTTGTGCTGTGATAAAATGTCCCTTTTGGTAACAAGCTTGACTTTTATTGAGTATTTTAAATTTTTCTTGAAAGTTATTATCTTTAAATGCTACTCTAATACTGGTAGAATAGAAATTGGTCTATAGGTATCGTAGTCTGACTTATTTACACTTTTATATATTGATCTTTTTAAGAACCTTTTTTATAATTTTTGGTATTTAAGTGTAGATTTTATCAGCTTTATTTTGGTTTGAGTAAAAACACGAGGACTCTTTTTATGTCCCTTGGTCTTATTCCATTTGAACCTGCATTTTTAAAGCTAAAGTTTAACATACTATATATTTCTTTGGCGTTAGTTCTTTCAGTGATGAGTTACTGAGTTGCCATGTAGCTCGAATATTATTCATAGATGAAAAATTGTTGCAAGTGTGTTGTTGCTTTATAACTCACAAACGGTCAAACCGAATTCTACTAAATTTAGGGTCTCTTTCTTTACACGACCAAATCGTTAATCTGAAGTTTGCACGAAATCGGACGCGTTCGTGAGTTTTTACTTTAAATGATTTTGTCCATATAAAACAAAACAACGCCTATGGGCGTGTGCGATATACATATATCGTGTGTTGATGTAATAAGGTGTAATAGTCGTGCTGGAGATAGGAATAGCATGCATGTCATACAACTCAATACCAATCGAAAGTGATTTTAGTTTCGATAATTGGTTCTTCATAAAACGAAAAATAAAAAATAATTTTCAGAATAAAATAACTTTTCAAAGTGGATTTCATTTTCTTTAAATTTTTTTTAACTTTTATTTTATATCTTTCATTAAATTAGCCTTGTTTGTTACTTTGATAAGCTCAATATTGCCAGATTAGAATTAAAACGTGGATATTAACATTTTTTAGCAATGAAGAAAATCGTTCGAATCGGAATAGTTAGTATGGAATTAAAACCATTCTGTTTGGAATGTATGGTATGCCAGTATATAATTGTATTTATTCTAATAAATAATTTCTTTAGTTAAAAAATGTTTATACTTTTAATAATTTTCAACTTTAAAAAAATCTATTTTCAAACAAGGAGTTTTTATATGGCCTTTGATGTCCATCCATGTTAGTAATAAAATCAACTTTGTCAAGGCACTAAATGAGGTAGAGAAAATTTGAATACGAAAATCGATCAGACATAGTTTCGAAAATTTTGGAATTGAAAATCAGTGAAATCGGTCAATGTCCTTCGAGGCAGCGAGCAAATTGCCTCTATTTTTTTATATCATTTTGAACATTGAAATAAATCCAAACAAAAATCAAATATATGGAGCGATAGAGAACTACAAAAAAAAATCACTTAATAAAATTTGGGCTTACCCAGATTTTCCGAGCTGCTGGTCTCTAAATTTTTAAAATATTAATATGGGTATCATTTTAAAGCTTTTGAAGAGATTTTTAAGACATTAGTAAAATTTTTTAGAGTGCCGATAGCATTTTTATGTAAAATTATGTATATTGAACTTAAAAATTTGTTTGATTATTTTTTAATTCGCTGTCACCCCAATATTTGCTTTTTTGATTGGAGTTACTTCGCTAAACTGGATTTACATAGATGATGAAGCGTGTATTAGATTCGGCAAAGCTGAATATAGCACTCTTACTAATTTTTTCTTATTTTTAAATATTCTGTCATAATATGGAAAAAATAGTGGCAATTTTAATTCGCTATCATCACAATAATTTGATTAGGGCTACTTCACTAAACTAGATTTAAGCACAGGGTGAAGGGTATATAAGATTTGGCATAGCCGAATTAGCGCTCTTATTTGTTTATATCATAACTGTTAAAAAAAGGGGAAAGCTATAGAGTGAAGATATGCTGTTTTTAGTGTTTAATGTTGGACTATATTTAATAAATGGCTTTTGTAACCACCATAATAACCCACCTTCTGCAGACATGTTACGATAAATATCAGTTTACAAATCTTAAATCAAATAATGTATAGACAATAATTTTTCAAGATGCTTTGTTGCATGTTCCACGATTTTAACTTTTACAAATGACACGATGAGGTTCGAATATTTTGCTTATCAAGGGTCTGTTGTGATCATTTGTAGATTTTTATTTTGGCGCCTTTAGTTTTTTATAAAGTATGAAGCAAGAGTAGTTTTTTTACGTATTTATTTTTTTTATTAAATATACCCTAAAAAACTTACCATAAGATTACTTATATACAAAATATAAATACAGGTAAAAAAGGGTAAATCTACATTTGTCATTCCGTTCGTGATTTCTACAATATCCATTTCCGACCCCAAAAGTTATATATTCGGAGTTCTTATGCATAGCGAAGTTGATTGAGCGATGTCCGACCGTGTTTGGATTGAAATAAACTTTGCCAAGTCACTAGATGAGCTAGAGAAAATTAAAATACTCCAATCGATCAGACATAGCTTCGACAATTTTGCTATTGAAAATTAGCAAGATCGGTCCAAGTCCAGCGGGCAAAAAACCACGCCTGCCTCTTACGTTTTCATATCATTTGGAACAAATCTATTCTTAGTGGAAAGAATTTCTTATGCCGATTTTTGTTTAAACTATTCAATGGGAAATCTGCATTATGGTACTCGTAGTTATACACGTGTGGTAAAGGATATGTATATAAGAAAGGGTGTAGCACTTTTACTTGCTTATAAATGCTTTTGATTAAATATAATCATGTGAAATAAAATATAAATTTCTGAATTGTCCTACTTTCGTGATTAAATCGCGTCGTTCTCTTTCATTTTATACAAAAATAAATTACAGTTGTAGGCAATACCTAAATAGAGGGGCACAACAATAATACAAACTTAAGTTCCACAGGTAAGTCAATTATCTCTGGAATTGAATTTGAGATGCTTTAAGTAAACATCTATGAAATTAAAAATGTAGACGATATCTTATATAAAGAAAGAGTACGCATAAAATTTCTATCGTTATAAAAACGTAAAAGAATTGTATAAAAACCAATAATTTTTTTCTTATACTTTTATAATTTTGTTTTTGTTTATCATATAGACATTTGCGTAGCACTTCCGTTTATAAATTAGACGTAGGCCAGAATGAAGACCTTATTCTGGCAACGCTGGTTCATAAAAAGGCTTGTTTAGTTTGGTTCTTACTAATTCTAAAGTATATAAGTAAATACATTTGTGTATTTTACACATACCTTCTGTACGTATGTATGTATGTATGGATACGCTCTAGTATGAATGGCTTTGGCTGGTTGTAAGTGGAATTAGGAGAAGGTATAGTTGGGAGTGCCAAACTTCAATTTCTTACTTGTTTGATTTCTTTTTTTTAACATAACTGTAAGATCTCTATCATTGACGGTGATAAATATGAAGACGGCATCTACTACTGCGTTGCCATTCAAATGTATAAATTGCGCTGTTAGTTTCGTTTTATTGAATTTTTTCTTGATTAGTTTTGTGGGAACCAGCCGGGCCTGTTTGGTAGACATTTATAATAAATGAAACATTTGTTTTCTCAATACACAATCATATGCAAGGCGAATTATCTGCCAATCAATAGAATGTGTGTAGGTCCTTCTTATAAATGGTAGTGCTATACACTTTTATGCTTGTGTTATATTCTTCTCTTCCTCCCCCTTAGTTTTATTTCTTCTTTTAAAAATTTACTTTAAAAGCTATAAATTGTCATTTAAAATTTATTTTCGTCATTTAAAAACATTCGTTGTATTGAAAATTTTCAAATTAGGGGGTGTGCGTGTAAGTTTGCCAATTTTTTCCCATTTGCAATCTTTAAGTACAATTTTTTTATGTTACATCCAACAAACATTGCACAATGAGGCACATCGCAAAAAATGCTGATACGTATACAGTTCCTTAGCTAATTTTTAGGTTTGTTAAAAACTTCAAATATTAAGAGATTAGTTATGTTTTGAAGAGTGCAATTTAAAACCAATTTTAAACATACTTTAATTTTCGGATTGCGCTCAAAGACTGTACTGTATGGGTATTTCAATTTAAAGAATAAAAAGAATAATTTCGCGTTTTTGGCTAAAAAAAATTGTTAAAGAATTCTATAAATACAGTGAGAATTTTGATTACTTTCTCAGTTATTTTTTTTATTATCCCAATTTATCAACTGTGAGAAAAAAAAAAGAATAAATAAAATGAAGTTACACAGTGTCATGTAAATTATTATAAGGGAATGTTGTTAATAAGGTTTTTTCTATTTCAAATGCGTTTGTGCTTTGTATCTTATTTATTTAAAAAAATGAGAATATTTTTTTGCAAAATAAATTAAAATTTACATCAGTACTTGGACTTGTTTTTCATTTTAAATATAACAGAATTATAGGGAGGAACAAAACAAGTTTTCGTTCCTTATATAACATAAATATATACGTAGTTTTCTTTAAAAGTGGGTTAAGTTTATATGGACATTGCATGAACTTAAACATTTAAAAAAATTGATATATGTTGTATTAGTAGTTTTGTGAACTCTATTTTATATTTATAATAATATTTGTACAGAGTCATATATACATTAGGGGTCCCAAAATTTTTCTTTTTGTCAGAGGCTTAAGCATAATTTGAAAGCTTATAGGGTCCACTATTTTTTATTTTTAGAAATCAAATCTTTGTTAAAAATCCGATTTTTCGGCCTTTTTTTATTTAATTTTTTGGCCGAATATTTCTAAAGAAAATTTCCCAATCTTTGTTTCCATAAAAGTGTTGGCAATAATTTTTTTCCATTATGATCCCACATATAAAGTATTTTTGAAATTTTTTTCTTTTCCAATTTATATGGAAGGTATAAAAATTAGTGACGCGATTTTGAAGACGGATAAGTACTTACCAATTAAGAAAAATCCAAATGGAATTTTTCCTACAGTTCCCGAGTTATACTTTTTTTGTTATAATTATTGTATATTTCTATAAATTTTATTTATAGAATTATTATTTCATTTCAATTTAATCCGCCGTTTAGTTGAATCTTTTCAATATCTTTAGGGATTTAATGAATAATATATCTAGCAAGATTGTAACATTGGGGTCTTAACTGCCATTAACTTCTAGCATTTATTGATCTAAATCGTTACTCGCTGTAATTTTTACTTTCTATTTTATGGGCATTTTCCGTTATAATATTGTCGTTATACGTTGTAACATAACAAAAAGGAAAGTTTATTTGTATATATAAAAGTTTTAGTCGACGTACTCGTAAGAATTTTTTATGTTAGTTTTTTTTGGTTAGTGCAAAAATGTGTCATTTTATTTAAAACGGATAAGAATTTTGTGAAAACAAGAAATGTGTGGCTTGTGGGAATAATGATTGATGCCCTTGATCCCTCGAAACCGCCGATAAATCGAGAAGAAAAAACGAGTTAATTTCTTGCGCGACATGGAGAGCTTATTCAGAAACAAAATCGGAATATCTGGTAAACAAAGATAACTCCAGCGTTGATAGTGATTGTTCGGTTGATTCAATATATGAACCATCTGCAAGTCTTGACAGAACCGGAATTAATTGCCGTCAAGCTTTGTTTATAGTAAATTCTTGCTCGGATCCTAGCCAAAGCATCACAAAAATTGCATGCTCAAAAATTTCAATTCGGAGGGAACGTATAAAGCAGCGACATATTATTGCAGATTCCATTAAAAAATCGTTTAATGCCTAAAATTATATTACGTTATATTTCGCGACCTCTAAACCTATTCCGAAAATTATTTAAAAAAAATCAAATAAAACTTAACTTAGAAGCTTTTAAATTTTGATTGAGGACATATGAAAATCAGAAAAAAATGTTTTTGTTACACCCTAATATACATAGGTCGTACTTGAGATTTTTTCGATATCCTTGAATTTCATTGGAATTGTTTAAAAAAAAAAATAATTGTTATTATGAAAAATCAATTAATGATGGCAGAACCTTCAAAAAAAATCTATCCATTTAATGTGAGATAGGTGTAAAACTTGATATCTAAGAATTAAATTCACCTAATGCACCAGCGAACATATCTTATTACTCACAAGAAAAAAAAAAAACATGGTTCATATAGAGCCTAATTTTTTTCTAATTATGGTAAAACATATGTATTTCACTAAATTTTTGTGATAAATACGTCATTTAAAATTGACGTGACTTTTTTAATAGCTATGCTTTGAAGCCATTAAATCATTAATCAATCATAGTGACTTTGTTTATTAACTATGAATGAAACATTTTCATTAAAAAGCATTACCATTAGGAAAAATAATAGTAACGCTAAAAATTATTGGCATTTTTCATAATTCAATGCCATTGAAATTATTAATTAATTAGTTCACCTAATTATTTTGTCTTATGCATGATATATACAATATATTGTTTCAAATATAAAGAGTTCAAATATATGTAGTTGTCTTTTACTTAAACTAATGAAGTACGAATTAACTAACAATTTAGATCAAGAGGAAAATTAAAAAATCCCTGCACCATATATGTATAACCATATGTATCATACTGTAGAATTGTCATTGAATAGTTTAAATAATAAATAAAAATCGGAATAAGAAATTATTTTCCACTATAAAGTTTTTCTGTTCAACAAATGCTTGTTTTTCGCAAATTGTAAGTTTTGCTAAGGGTTGCTGTCCAAACCTAGTATAGTTTAGTGACTCTATTAAAAAACAGAGGATTAAATAATAAAAAAAAAGAAAAATAAGTACATGTCATCGGCTTTTAATGGGTTATGCATTTTGATAACATTTTAGTATTTTCTAAAAAATCTCTTCAAAAGTAATCCATAATTCGGTAAATACGGAATGACAAACTTAGATATACCCTTTTCCACCTGTGGTGAAGGGTATAATAACGTTCAAACTGATCATCTAATTTTTCCATATAATTTTCTTAACCTTAGTTTGCTAGTGGGTTTCTTCACTACTTATTCACCTCTTGCTACTTATTCACCACAATTATAGCAGCTGAGAGAACATCCTTAAGCCTAACTTAAAATTTTTGCCACTTGTTTTGAACAGAAAGAATTTGTTATGCCAATTTATATGTTATACATATATAGTAAAGGTTATATTAGATTCGGTACAGCCGAATATATCACTTTTGTTTTTGCATTAATATGGTAAAAAGTTATAAACACTTCCATATAGTATGTTTTTTTCTTTAACTACTGTTGAGAAGAGTTTCAAGAGTTTTGATTTTTTTCAACCATAATTTACGTATTTATTTAATTCAAAATCGTAAGTCGCCTCTATTCTTACATTAAGTAATCGGTGTAAAACTTCTGAAAACCACGTGTTTTTATCTAACATATACATAATAAATACATAATAAAACGTTATTGTACATGCGATTTTGGTGTTGGTGTATAATTTTTGGAATTTTTGTCTGTATGTATTCGCATTACGTAAGAACTGCTGGATGTGTTTGAATAAAACTTTGTGTAGAGGTCTCTTAGAACATGCGTTCAAATATATAATACTTTTATTTTTCGTAAAAATACGTCATTTCATAGAGCAAATAGAGATACAAATGTGAAAGCACCCAATTTTACCGGTATAATGGTATTAAGACAATTGTAAGCTCATTTTATCAGATGAACATTTTTTTAACACTGTTTGCTTAACTCTGCCATAAATATTTAAAAGCAATTTTTTTTAAATTTAAATTTTAAGACAACAAGTAATGACACAGACGAAGTCCAGGGAGGGCATAGCTAGTACTAAATTCATCTCGTTTATTAACTTTAAACGTTAAAAATCGTGCTGATTATCCCGACCGAATTATTAAAATCACCGATATTGACTATTGAAGTTGAAAGCACGTTTCGATGGAATTTTTTTCGGCTCTCTCTTTTTTGTTTTTGTATTAAATTAATTTCTAATACGTTCAAACTTAGCACTTGGAGAACACCAAACACTCAATTTATTGTTTAGTTTATTTTTTAAAGAGATGAAATACCGTAAAACCTTGATTTTCTGCGAGTTTTAAATATTTTGGAAACGCGAAAAGTTCTGGGGCTTCGAATCCCAAGTGGTATCTCCAACGGTTGCACATGACATACAACAGTTATGCTTCCTTATTGTGTGTACTAGTGCAGTTCTAGATTGTTAGGTTAAATACCATTCGTTTTCTTAATGTAGCACTAATGAAGGCAAAGTTTCTTGCCAAGAAGCTTACAATCGCTTACTTATATTTTGAGGAGGGCAACTTAATTTAATCTAATCTATGCAAAGTGGTCTGCCAAAAAAATACTACAAAGACCCAATAAGCGTAATTTTATTAAAAATCTATATTCTTTGATTCTAGTTTTAAAAAAAGCTTAGTAAATATTAACATTTTAACTTTGTGTTTCTTTTAAATATACATACATTTTAATTGACTTTTTCTAATTTATGTAGTATTTATTTAAAATTTACGGTACAGTAATAAATTACCTTTGATAACAATTTTATTTTGTTCTTTGTTTATTTAGTTACAAAATGCAAAATTCTTGTAATTTTTGCAATTTTTTGGAAAATAGAATTTTAGAACAACTGAATGTATGCTGCTCTAGTTGAAAAGAAAATTCTATTTTGTTGTAATATTCACAATACAAAACTCGTTGCTATATAAATTTAAAAAAAAATTTAAAAAAGGTATGTAGTGTAATTAAAAAACAATTTTCTTAATAAAATGTTTTATTTAATAAAAATATTTTTCTCTTGTATCAAACATGGTATTTTTGTTTAAACATAAAAAGGGTTTACTTTTGATTGTCTTGAATTCAATTTGATAAGTCTAAAGGTCATTCATTTATTTTAAGTAGTTTTCTGAAGGAGGATAAGAAACGTTTTAAATCTATAGAAAGCTTTTATACTATTGCTTTGTTATGATTTGAAAGAAGATAAATGTATATATTAACATGAAAGTATTAAGGACACAAAGATGTAAAGCAAATTGAATGAAAATAATTTAAGAGAGATGTGTACGTTTGTAAAAGCCAAGCACGCTTTAACCTAAAGTTTCAAAGGAGGTTAGGTTTTTAAAATGTATACCTTAAATTAATGTATTATATTACCTTTCGAAAGGGCATTGTTTAAGCATTTTAACGGTAAAAGAGAACCATAGAAAGCTTTGAATAATTGTAATAAAAAATTAATAAAAAAAACTAAACTGAAGAAAACGCTGCTAAATAATGTTGCAAATTAAGTCGATTAGAATTTGCTACTCGTACATAAATAATAACAAGAGGCAAACAAGTAAGAGTTCACGTTAATGATTGACGTATTGTGTTTTCTAAAAACGAAAATTAATTTCATTTGGGTGACTCGATGTCTACAACTCTTATTTTATCAATATCAGAAAAACGGATCTTTGTTTAGTCGCCATATCATCAGTGACACTGGAGTTATGATAAAACGTGTTACGCCACAATCGATTTTACATTTAAAAGTGCAAACAATTACTGGACATATTTACAATACTCTGTTGCAATCAGCTTTCCCTTAAGTAAATGACATTTTCTTCCGATAACATAGATTATGAAACAATATAATGCCTAGGCAGGCAATAGTCTCCCCTTTACAATGACCAATGAGCACCAATAGTTGACAATGATTCCGGAATAACAGCAGAGGGCTAAATTGCACAATAAGCTCCAAGGGATACATCAACTCTAAAGAGAGAATGAACTCTAAGGGATCAATAGATTCCAAGAAGGCAATGTTCCCAAGGCAATAATGGTCCCAAAAACGGAAAAAAGTATGTGAGGCGGTAATGGACCGAAAAGGGGAAACGGACCGCAAGGCACCAATGAACTTAAAATGGTAATGGACCGTAAGGGAGCAATCGATCGCAAAGGGGCAATGAACTGCTAGGGAGCAATGAACAGCAAAGGTGAAATGAATCGCAAGGGAGAAATGGACCAGGAGGGGACAATGGACAAGGGAGTAATGAACCGCAACGAAGACCATAAGGAGGCAATGGATTGCAAGGGGGCAATGGACCGCAAGGGGTCAATGAACCGCAAGAGGGTAAAAGACTGCAAAGCGGAAACGGAGAGCATGGAAGTAATGGACCGCATCGGGGCAGTTGACCGTGAGGAAGCAATGGACCGCTGGAGGACAATGGATCACAAAGGGAAAACTATCCGAACGAGAGAAGTTGACCGCAAGGGGATGATGAAAAACAATTGGGGCAATATAACGCAAGGCGGCATTGGATCGCAATGGGGAAATGAACCACAAGGGCAGAATGCACCATAAGGAGGTAATGGTTGCAAAAACAAATTCATCTCAATAGGCAGTGGTCTTCCGTTTTTTGGGAGACCAATGGAAAAACGAAATCAAAGTATTAACCAATATCCCGCAGAGCGACAAAGAAACAACAAGAACTCCTAATAGATTAGGAAGTTCCAGTTTTCGGTATAAATGACGTGATTAAATTCATTAAATGTGTTTCCGAAACCTAACCATGCTGCGTTCTTCAGAAAATATAAAATATGCTATTATTTATTACATTGCATTTAATAGTTGTAAAGTTATCTCCTCGTATCTTGGTATTAGCTCACTATGCTCACTAATCATTGCTATTTTTTATACATTTTCAAAAAAATTCATTTGTACGCTTATATGTAAATAATTGTGTTAGTGGTTAAGAATGCAAGAAAACTCCACCAGACTTAGTCGTGAATCAGTTTCCGGTTTTGCATTTTGTTCATTATTCATTACTCCGTCATAATTTACAGTGCTGAACTCCCTCACAGAAAATGCAAAGATTTTTATTAAAGAAAATTGCATTGCATATAAAACTGCGACTTTAGAAAACAATGAGAATTTGGTATAGAATATTTTATAAAATTTTTATATGTATGAAAAAAAGTGCAAGTCTGCAGAAGAATAAGTAAAATAAAAACTGTTGGGATACAAATTCAAAATGTAACTTGTATGTAATACTCGTATGTTATATTAAAATTAATTTTAGTTAATTGTGCTTGATTCCTTTAATATTATGAAATGAGCTAGAGATAATTTAAATTCGCCAATCGATCAGACATAGTTTCGGTCCATCGGTCCATCTCCACGCCTGCCTCTAATTTTAACATATGTTTTTTTCAACTCTCATTTGTGTTTCTACAGGGTGTTGTTTGTACTTTTTAGTACTTTGTATTCCTGTGGATGTCGGTCGTACTTAGATCTACTTCGTAATTAGTAAAGACAATCTTCTGCAGGAATACAAAGAGTTGAAAAAAATACCAAATGACTACAGATCAAATTATAATTTTTAATTAAAAATTTGTTTTAATGTAAACATTCTTAAAATTATTGAACTTTTTCATTTCTACTAAACATTTAAATTGTCTAAGATATCCATGAAAGCTTTTGAAGAGGTCAATCATTAAATGCTGAAATTTTTAAAAAATGCTTAACCCATTAAAAGTTGGTGACATTTTTATATAAATTTATAAAAAGTACTTAATTTTTTTTCTTAAATTTCAATATTCTGTCACCCGAACATTCACTTATATATATGGTGAAGGGTATATAAGATTCGGCATAGCCAAATATAGCACTGTTACTTGAGGCCCATTCGTAAATGCAAAAAGTGGCAGCACTGCAATGTCATCTGTCATAAATGCATCACTTAAGGATATTAGGAGCAAATAAAAGCAAATAACTAATTATAAAAATGGCTAATGCAATGAACGTGTGAGTATAAATTTTGTTTAGTTTGGCAACAGCTGATTAGCAGTGGCAGTGCAGAGAAATCATATTATGCAGCGCAGTGATGCATTTACAAATAGGCCCTTGTTATTACTTACGGTTGCAATTTTTGATAACATAAAACTTAAATGCATATTTTCTGTGTTTTTTCAACAGCAAACATAAACATTTTTATTATTATTTTTAATACTATAAACTAATATTTTTCTAACACATATTAATTCTTTTTAAATGTTATTTTTAAACAAAAGTTTTAGAGTGTGAAAAAGTATGTTTATGGTAGTATACGTGTAGACTTGTGTTTTCGGTTGTGTGTTGAGGAAATTACAATGTAAATTTATAAAATAATTTTACTAATTCTAAATAACCATGTGTGTTTTAGTTTGTTTTTTTTTTTTTGCATTTTAACATTAACAATTCTCAAACGTTTGAAGTAAGCGAATGTTTCTTTTAAGAATTAAACATGTTTTTTTTAATATGTTTGTTTTTATAAAACTTTGTGTATAATATTACCAATTTTACAATATATTAGATCTTTAAGACTTTTAGAATACTGAGAAAAAGGTTAGCAACAGCCTTATGATTTTGATTATGTATATTTAGTTGTTAAAGGATTAAAGTGAAATTAAGATGCGTGTCAAAATTATAATTTTATTAATTTTTTTTACATACATTTTTATACAAAATATAAAAAATTTTATCTAACGGTACTGTCAGATATGTCAAATATTTGACCAAATATCGTAGCTACTAAATAATATAAAACTTTTCTTATTATTATAAAATACTTATGAATATTTTTAAATTTGTTAAAGTTTTATTTATTTTTGTATTGTAACAAAATGAATTATGAGAAAAAAGGATAATAAAAATAAATAATAATTCTCCATAAATACAATACTCCTAGATAAATACAATACTCCTAGATATGTTTCTGTAAAAAAGCGATTATTTAATTAGTTGGTAAAAAGGATAATTTTTACGTTTTCTCAGTCTAAAGTACATAGTTGAAAAGAAAGCTGATGGTTGTTGTAGCGACCCAGAAAATACTGCATTTTATTCTGTTAGTAAATTAAATTTTTTTTTAATTAACACAAAAATTTATAAATAGTTTTTATATTTTTAATTTATAAACTAGAGTGAAAATAAACTTCAGTTGGATTAAAATAATTAATTTGGTTCGAATACTTATTGAGAAATGTAAGACAATATTCAATATAAAAGGTAATATATCACTATGATATATAATAAGTTAAAAATTTGGTTAAATATTTGACATATCGGATCGTACGTTTTGAAATCGGTCACAGTCGTAGGAACAAATATCCTAAATTTTAGTTTATTCAGTATTTAATATGAAAAATTAGAAATACAAGAAATTAAACAAAAATTGGTTTTAATTCGTTCTTTGTCTTCAAGTGCTAACGTTTGGTAAAGAAGCACTAAGTGAACATTTTCTAGAGCAAAATGAGGAATAAGGTTTGATTTTAAAATGTAATTTTATACTTTCTGTATAGTAACAATAGCACTTTAATTTTTCTACTTTATCTGCGTTTAAATACTCATTGCCAAAATATTAACACATGAAAATATTAAGGAAGTGGAATAATTTAGTAAGCAATTATAAGTTAAAATCTTAACGGACCTAAAAGGAGTAAAAATTACGATTAATTAATGGTAGGTTAAGGCATATGATTGCTCACTTAGTTATAGTGAGTACGAACATGTGTTGCCAAAATATGGAGAATATGGGGCCTTAGTAAAATGTTAAAGGTTGCAAGGTAAACTTAGGGTTTGTTTTGGGGGATTCTTGAGTGGTTTTCTATCTAGTGTGGTTAGATTAATAGGGTTTTGTACGAGACGCATTATAAATATTTTTTTTTAATCTTTCCCTCTAAAACTTTTTTCTGAAAAATTTAAAAATTAAATTTTAAGAATCCAAAAACTAATAAATTCATTTGTTCTTATATTTCAGCAATTGCGGTTTCCTATACGTCTGGCATACGCCATAACCATTAACAAGGCCGCTTAACAAAGTTTCCCTTTTTTCTATCATATACACAAAATATATTTTATTTCTTAGCATAGTATAAAGGAAAAAAAAAACCTTTATTCATAGACGTCGTTATTCACTGTGATAAAAGGTAACAAACTGAAGCAAGTGTTGCTTTAAAAAATATAACGAGTCAAAACTTGCATATTATATATAATGTCTTATCAATTTGACACGCACTTTATATCAATTTTAATATCACTTACTCCCTGTCCATACCTTGCAACTTTTGTGTGGCAATTCTTAAGTTTCTTAGTATAAGAAAATACGAATAGAAACGGGTACACTGTTTCGTGTACTTGCAATAAAATTATAAAAATTAAATTCTAGTTTTAATTTAGAAGCGAATGAATTTTTGTAAAAATGTTTAAGGTTGTTTTTTGTTATTATATTAAGTTATAAAATGTATTAGCTTTTATTCTTTACAAATGTTTTATACCAAATTTAGATAATTTTCTTCTATTTCTTTTAAATTCGGTGGGTAATTTATTTCAGATGTTTGTATTTCTATTTAAGTAAATAAGCGTATTGAGACTTAGGAATTTCATTTTTAAAGATTTTTTAAGCATACATTAGCATACTTATTTTATATATAAAACTTTTTTATTAAGTCTTATTTTTAATTTATTTTAGTTTATTTATTTAGCATTTTTTAATTTTAATTTAAGTTTAAGTTTTTTAATTTTTTTATGGAAGCTTTAACTTTGTATAAACGTTATATTATTTTCATTCTTAACTTTAAAAAATTAAAACATAAATACATAGTAGAAGTTTTGTTTTCTTAGAAAAGTAGAGTGTAATTAATATTTCATTGTCTGAAGACTTAGTTTTGTTTAATTAAAATAACAGATATTTATTTAAACAACCAGCAAAATAATATAAAATATTTAAAGTTTTCCTTTAAATTTAAATAATTTATGGAAAGATTTTACTGCATGATTAGTTAGATATTGTCTTTATGGACTTTTATACTTAGAAGAAGGTTGGTATTTTCAAAATATGACTTTAGATACATAATATTGCAAGTCAAATAGACAGTACGTGTCGTATTTGAGCTACAGTGGTTCTCAGCTTGTTTAATGCAAGCCAACATAAAAAACTTAAATCAATAAAAATTCTTAAATAATTGCAATATTAAAATGTGCAATTGTTCTGATAAAAATTATAGGAATTTTATGAACCTTGCTTTGAGAATAAATACATATGTAAGTAATTGTTTATGCGCAATTAATTTTAAAATTTGTCAGGTTTGCATATCTACGCGCATGAAAAATATACAACTTCCTGTTCAATCTTAGGCCGAAATAAAAATATACTTTTTTATTAAACTAAAATGGTTTCATTGGTGTTTCAGAACATCAGGTAATTTAAATTAACCGAAAGAAGCAGTGAATTTGAACCATTCATACTATCGAAGCATCATCAAAGGTTATTTTCAATAAAAAAGTAATGTTAAATATTAAATAAAATGGGTTCTCTTTTTCCTTAGAACTGTAATTCGTTTTCATCATCAAATATCGTCTATAATGATACTTTAAATAGGAAGAAACTTAATAAACTAGTTGGCACTACTGCCTGAGCGTTACTCCTCTTAAAAAAAATTCGAAGGAAAAAAGTATGTTTTTTATTGCTTTTTAAAATTCACCTGGCTTGGAAAAGAAAAATCGTGATTACTTCCTCATTTTTCCTTTTTTCTTTTTTACTTTATACTTCATATGAACACTGTATAAATTGTGATTTTCGTAGAAATATCAAAATAATTCTTTATATTTAATTTTGTAACACAGTTTCGTAAACTTTAATGTTAGGGCTAAAAATAATTTTTTGTGAAGTTGCCTATGAACATGATAAAAGTCTCGTTTTTCAACTCAAAATAAGACATTTAAAATACATTCGTAAAATTTAGTTTTTTTTTTAATGAAAAGTTCGTTAAGGATTTTAATTTCGTTTCTAAACTTCATAAAGTTGAAAGGCAAAACAACTGTTTCGAAAAAATTTAATAAAAAAAAAATAAATAAATAAACAACTACAAAGAACATACTTAAAAAAGTAACGAAACAATTTTTAGCTTAAAATATGTACAGATAATAACTCATAAAAAATGCTTATCAAAATATATTAACTTTACGAAACTTTATAAGTCATCATAAGTTCTCATAATTTTTTTATTATGTTAAAGAAGAGCAAACTAAAAGAAGGAAGGAAAAGATGATTAAGAAGTTTTTACTTTTTAAACTTTTATTCCGTATCTACATTTGAAATACATTAATGAAAGCAACACCAAACCGCAGACATCGTAAAAATCTTTGAAGGTTTTTAATTATAAAGGAATTAAAAGGTGAAAGTGATGACAAAACTGAATACTTAATCTTCATTAATATTGTTTATTTCAAAGTTAAAGCCAGTCAATGCAAAAAAAAAAAAAAAAAAACTGAAGTAAAAGGTGCCACTTATAATTAGTAGACTTTAGAAAATAATAAAGAACTAATTTTAAAGTTTCAACGTTTTAAAAAATTCTCAACACCGATTAAAAACAATAACATTAAAAAATTTCTTTAATGGAATTTGCGGCATTGATTTAAAAGATCTGTTTTAGAATAGATTCAAACATGTTTGTGCATTTACGTCTCGTTGCTTTCATAGAAAGACCTGGACTCGAATTTTTTTTTCCAAATTTAAAAATTAAATTATCGAGCAAATTTTTTATTTGGAATCTTTTTTAAGTTAATCTACTTTAATTGTGCTTGATTTCTTTAAATCAAAATATTTCATGATATTCTCATTAAATATTTTTTATTTAAAAGCTAACAAATGAAATTTTTTGCTGCTGCGATGACCACTTCGCTACTGCTTGTCAGTGGAACCCATCCAAAATTTTTTTTATAAAAATCATAAGTCTTCTTTATTCAACCAACAAAGCAAAAAGGCAAGAAAACTCAAAATTTTTTGTAAAAAAATAAAATAAAATTATTAAGTTCCTCAAATATGTGATTCATGCTTTTTTTGCTACCCCGTGAGTAAGCCCTATTAAACAGGTACATTTAAAGCGAATTTATTGTCTTTTACTCTAATAAAAGCCATTATTTGGACCGATAAATGGCGTAATGACTCGAGATAAATAACAAAAATATATTTTTATTAAAATTAAGATATTTGTGTATTTTATGTTTAAAAATATAAAAAAGTGCAAAAATGTAAAAACTTTCTCTGCTTGAGAAGAAACTAAAAAAGCTGCACGTGTTGTTGACACGGTGTTGATTTAGGAGTTGCATTCTACTTTTAACTCTATTACCGAGTTTCCTTTACCCATCAAATATAAATAAAGGAAGTGGAAAAATTTCTGTAAACAAATTAAATAAAAACAAATGAAATATTTAAATTAAGTTTTGTGGCAAAATTGGTATCTTTAGACTCAGAATCAAACATTTATAATGATTAATTAAATAAATTTTAAAAATAAAAGACAGGAATAAAATCATTATCTTAATTGTATTTTTAAATATCTGTTATTTTAGTATATCTTAGTATAAGCAAGTATGAAAATAGTTAATGAAATTATTTTTTATTACATTTCATTAAGTTTTGAAATCATTATTTATTTCTAATTATAAATTTATTTATAGACAACACTTTATTCTTAAACATTTATATTTTTAACATTTATAAATATAAATAGTTTGTTTTTATTTTTGTTTATTTAATATAAGCGTATTCATTTATTTCTTATTATTTAAATTCACACTGTAAGCTCTAACAGTGTATAAAAATTATCCTGAAATCGGTATAAGTTGATTTATTTATTTAAATAAAAATCCTATAGTTTTTAAAAAGGCTTTTTCATTACCTGAATCTTAGAAGTGTAAGGGCCCTTATTATAACTTGCCGCTAGTAAAGGTAAGAATTTGTCGAACCGATAAATAGAGTTGTATAATAAAAACTTCACGAAATGCACGTCAACGAAAACATAGGAAACAGAAGAGCCAAAAATAATGCTTAAGCATAGATAAAATATAATTGATTAGCTAAAGATAAAGCAACAATATTCCAAATGAATCAAATAGAAACACTTCCAGTTACACAAAAAGAAATCCAACGCGAAGTAATTAAAGATGAGGAGTGCAGGAAATATTTTAACGCCTTACAAACAGGCACGACATTACCTCATGGCGAATCTATCGAGGAATTTTCATTGGAAAATCGTTGTATATTCAAGGGAATACGAGTAATGATACCGAAGTCCCTACAAAAGAGAGTCCTTGACGAACTACACACTGGACATTCGGGTATAGTTCGAATGAAAGAATTGGCTCGAAGCTATGTCTGGTGGAGGGGAATTGACAGGGACATCGAGGCCGTATCAAGAGCATGCTATGACTGCTGTAAAAACAAAAGCAACCCACCGAAAGAAATGTCACATCCGTGGGAGTACCCAACAGGGCCGTGGCAGAGGGTACACATTGACTACGCTGGACCCTTCATGAACACGTATATTCTAATCGCAGTCGACGCGTATACAAAGTGGGTGGAAGCCATACCAACACAAACAATCAGCTCTACAAAAACGGTTAAGATACTTCGCGAAATGTTTTCAAGATTTGGCCTTCCCCTGGTACTAGTTTCAGACAACGGCACAAGCTTCACAGCACAAGAGTTTCAAAACTTCATCAAGTCGAATGGCATCCGCCATAAATTTTGTCCCCCTTATCATCCTGCCTCAAATGGTCAGGCGGAAAGATACGTGGCAACAGTTAAAGCGGGGTTGCGATCAATGCTTAGCGAGAACGGCGACGTTAACGATAAACTATGCAAGTTTTTAATGCAGTATCGTAAAATACCAAACGCATCAACAGGATTGTCTCCTGCGGAACTTATGTTCAAAAGAACAATCAGAACAAGAATTGACCTAATCAAAGGTGATGTAGCACACCGAATAATGTATAACCAAAATAATTATAAACAACCGAGACAGTTTTCAAAAGGCGAGTCAGTGCAAGTACGATTCTACAATAATAAAACTTGCAAATGGAAATTCGGAAGGATACTACAGAAAATAGGAAGTCGAATGTACGAGGTTCTGATCGATGGTGACAAACATAGGCGCCATGTCGATCAAATAAGAAGTTCTGACTGCCAAGTATCTAACAAGAAAAATTATTACGACACCGAATCAGAAAATAAGCTCCAAGACGGAAAAACGACTGAACAAGACATTGTACTGCATACTGACGTACAAAATACAGACGCAATACTGGATTTACCAGCTATCACGCCCACCATACGAGAGCAACCACCACCTTCAGGATTGGCCACACCATCGCCGTCAGAAGTGGCTCCTATGTCGTCACCAAAACCTGTTTTGTCATCATCACAAGACAACAACAACGAGCAACAAAACCCAACCAGCCTAAGAAGATCAAGTAGACCAAGAAAAGCACCAAAACGCCTGGATTTGTGAGAGAGAGAAAGGTTGATATATATACATAACCAACCGATATGGCAGCCTTGTAATACCGACAGTTGTCTGTTATTCATTCATCTTTTTCTCTTCTGTCTGTTCGTGTGCCATCCACACAGCATCTAACCACACAATTAAATCTCTCATTAACAAAAATCAATTGAATTATAAAGTTAAAAACAAATTTAATGAATTAAATAAAGTCTTACAAAAAACCAATTGGCTCAAAACGTTTCTGGTTCTTTTGCAAAACAAATACATAACAATTAATTTATTAACTAACTAATCAATTTACAATGAATAAAAAGTTCGTTAAAACAAATAAAATTTAATTGAAATTGCTTCTATACTTTAACTAAATTTTGGTCATAGTTAAACCACATTGTATAATGAAAAAGGAACAGTAAAATTGAAGAAACTTTTTCAATGAAGTATAAATATAAAAATAATAAATACCCTTCTTAAGGTGCGGTATGATAAGTCAAATATTTAACCAAAAAAGCGTAATCACTATTTTTACAAATGTTTATTGAATCTCTCTCTCTCTCTCTTTTCGAATCGGATGAAAAAAGGAACAGAGTATGGGGAATAATTTTTTTCCCGAGACGAGCTAATATAAGGCGTAGCTATGTTTCATGTTTAAAATATTTTTTACAAAAATATGGCCTGTTCTCGACTTTACATTTACTTAAGTCTTATTGTAATGGTAAAATTATTACTTTTAATTACGCGGTACTACTCAATACAATTTATTCGGGTACTCGTAATTACCTGATACTTTTGACGGTCTTGCAATTTTATACTCCTATAGTTTTCTGTAGCTAAATGTAAATTCGATCGCTTTAAAACTTAAAAAAATACGGCTAAATTGTTACAGAATAGCATTTGTATAAAATAATCGCTAAAAAGATTTTTCTTAGATATTTAGCGGTATAGATTAGTTTTAGCAATAGAATGAGTTTGCTGATCAAATGATTATAAATTTTGTTACTCAGCAGACTAATTCTTTTTAGATTTTTTTTCCTTTTTCTGTTTTTTTACTTTTAAGTATAAGCTTTCCAGAAAAACGAAAAAATTCTCCGTACAATACTTTGCGGTATAAGGGTTGAGGGTTGAAGGCCACCTGTAATTTATTTAGATATTGTACTTTGATATAAACTACTGCCTGAGTCGTTAGAAAAAAAATGATTTTCGGTTATGTAATTCGAAAATTTTAATACAACTAAAGATAAAATTGAATCTATTGAATTTAGTGGAGAAGAGTATCATAAAACCGAAGTAATACTTTATAAATAAAATTGTTTTTGCCTTCGTAGAACACATGTTGATCGAAGTCGTTATTTAAGTTCTGAGGTTTTATTACGAAAAACTGAAAGTTAGTTTTAAAGAAATTAATGATATTCTTTTAATATCCTTTGCTTTCTTGCAATAATAAATAGTTATAATTAACACTGTTACATATATGTTTTATTATTTTAATAGTCTATAATAATGAAAATGAGTCTAATGAAAAAGTCCTTAATTAAATGAATTTTACAAAAACAGTATTGAACTGTTATTTAAAGTTATTTTTCTTATAATAACTAAATTAGATTCTGATAGTTCTTTGTTAGTGAAAAAATAGTTAATTATTTTGTAAAATACAGTCAACATTAAACAGTCATTTCGATATGATTTTTTTATTTATTTAATTGGAAGAGATCCAGAATAATATTAATTTTTTTATTTTTGTTTTTAGAAGTTATTTATTTTATTTAATTACTAATGTATAAGAAACAATAGCAAATTTATGGTCAATTCGGAAACAGTTTCTTAATACTAACAGAAAATTGACATTCATTCTTTCGTTTTACTACATTTTGTATTATTAAATAATAAAAAATCGTTTTAAATTATTCATTAATTGTTAGCAAATTATTACTCAATTAAATTTACTATTGTACAACTAACATGACTTTATGATTTATTTTTATTCATTTTAAAAAAACCTTAAAAATTTTGATCATTCTCACAAAAGTTTTATGAAAGTTAATATTAAAGAAAGAAATAAAAAAGAATTTTGTTTATTTTTTTAAATACATTTTTTGGATCAAAATACCTCTTAATAACAAAAAATCAAAATTGTTGTTAAATTAAAATTCCTTAAAATTTTTTAATGGAAAATTAAGAGCAAACGTTCGGATTATAGTGCAAGAATACAGAATATGAAATACTGATCGCTTAAGTATTGCAAAATCATGGCGGTTAATAGCAACATGAAATAATTTGCACTATCGTAAAATTTAAGTTATTGACGACTTTTACTACGGTTACGGCATATACCGTTTAGTGGCCGGAAGAAGGTTAATATCACTCACAAATTCTTATTGAAATTACTTTTGTGCAAGAAAGAACAAAATAGCCAAAGAACGTATCGAGATATAAAAAAGACTAATTACTAAGCACTCGAACTTTGTTTTTCCTAGGCCATGAACTGAAGTAAATAAAAAATATGACAAATAAAGTTTTGAAATGAGCGGATATGTGTTTCTTTGAGGTAACACTTCGGAAGCTACCACCCATTCCTATTATGTCAGAAAGAAAATCCCAGCTTCATTAGATTCTCTTTGAATTTATTCTCAAAAAGGGCATTCACATCAGATTGATATCACGAAACTCAATAAAACATTTCAAATACATATGAAATGAAATTTCAAAGTTTCATAACAACAAAAAAGTTTACCCTATTGTATTGCAACACAAGCAATAATCGAAATGAACAATTGTTTGTTTTAGGGATTTGTCTTACTGAAGAATAAATATGTAGCATTACAACAATATATTTTATTCAAATCTGTAATGGACAAATATAAGGAAATATTTTTTTGTAAAATCAATAAAACAAATGATGCCAGACTAAAACGTAAATAAGATATGAGTTGAAAGTTTTAACACTAACAGTAAAAATTACTATTATAAAGTTTTAAATAATTAACTAGTGGCAATATATTGAAAAATAAAACGTAGTAAGTGATCAAAATAATAATTTATAAAAAAATTACACACGATTGCCTTGAAGTCAAGTTTTTTTTAATATTTTGTTTCTATTATTCCTTCTTGCTGTTATTAAAAATATGTATTTATTTGGCAATTGGAATTTTGTTCTGATTTTTGTTTTGTTTGTATTTTTATGTATTAGAAAGACGTTGTGGTGCAAACAATATAAAAACACTTGCTTGATTCACAAAATCTTGTATGATGTATTTTGTATTGAATACACTTTCTGTTTATATTCTTGTAAACATGCAGTGTATAATAGTATCAATTTATTTTGTGTATTAAACTTCAAAAAGCAAATAAGAAGAAGAGAATAAGTATTCAGGAAGTAAAATGAACAATAGGACTGAAAAAAGCAAAATTTTAAATTTTTTATGCGAAAAGTATACTTTTGATATGCTATCCATTTATTCTTTTTTTTTTTTTTGTTAATAAATTTTTAACATCAACAATACAAATGTTTTTTGTTTATTTTCTTCTTCTCAATGTGATATGGAATTTACAGTAGTTGATAATACGATTACCTATACAACTTTTCAAAAACATGCAAAATAAAAGTGTATTGGTGTATTGAAATTTTATATGAAAATTTCCAACAACAAGCATACACTACTGTATTTTAATTGAACAATACACAGTATACACAGATACAAGGGGTTTTGTGAATTAAGCAACTATATCATCATTCCAAATGTTTATCATTTTGATATGTTTTTATTTATTTCTAAAGCATACATTTATATCTTTGTAATTAAATACTCCTTCCTCTCTTTTGATTGCATATTATTCAATTCTTTGTGTGGCTTTTCTTATATCAAATTTTCATTTTGCAATTTTTATAAATCACGCCTTATTTTTACTGGTACCTCGAATTTTAAAACACTTTTTTCATTGACCATTTTGTTAAATAATTTTTTCCTAAAGGTTTTTTTTTGTATCTCATAAAACTTACAAAACATGAAGATTTTCACAGCTCTTGGATTTTGAAATGTCACTAAGGCAAATTTTGTGTAAAATTTCTTTTGCCATTTGCAAAGATATGTGTGTTCTGGAAGTTTTCATTTTCGAAGACGCTTTCTTTTCACGAGATTCTTTTAGACGCATCTGAAAAGAAGAGATTTTTGTTTATGTTAATTTCATCATTTCACAACTCAAAGAAAAATACATATTATGTATTTATAAACCATAACATTTTGTTTAATTTTATTGAATGAGTAGGTAGAAAAAATCGTATATTTGGTATGAATATTTTTTTCATGATATGAAATAAAATGTTTTGGTTTTTGCTTTTAAATACTATTGTTGAACTCAGATACGTTTTATAGGTTCTTGTTGATTACTATTAAAGTTACTTTTCTTTTTAATTGCGAAAAAATTATTGGTGAAACTTATATTTTAGATAATATTTATTGACGTAAATTTTCGAATGATAGAATGTACATTCATCGCGTTTTTATTTATTAAAAATGATAAGAAAGAAGTAAGAGTACTATTTTCGGCTCTACCGAATCTTATATACTATTCAAAGCATGTCTGATAGTACTTATGTTATTTTTTACTTTTTCATTCTTTATCGACCCATATATTTGTTTTTTTTATACCCTTCACCACAAAAAGTGGAAAGAGATCTGATCGATTGGCATACTTAAATCATCTCTAGCTCATCTAGTGTCTTGGCAAAGTTGATTTCAAAACTAACACGAACCGACAAACGGACATTGCGCAATCGACTTCGCAATGCTTAAGAACTCAGAACATATATACTTTATACGGTCAGAAAAGGATACTGTAGAAAATACAAACGGATATACGATTTTTCCATCTGTGGTGAGGGGTAAACAAAATGATTTAGTCCACAACAAAATTTAGGGCAAAAAGATAATTGGAAACTTTGACGATTAAAGGCACCGGGAACCCCAATAGAGGGTGCAAAATCTAGCGAAAAGTATTTAAAAATGAAATGAATTCAATTTAACAAAACAAAAACCTATTGTAGGTATATATATTCCGATCAGAAGCAACGCAAAAATAAAACGATTTAATTTAACAGCATTTGCAATAGCTATAAATAATTTGACTAAAACTATTTTAAATTTGTAAAGATATGGTTCGTATATTTTGGATTCCAATGACGATTTTTGGAAACCCTTAAAACACTTGTTTAAATTTTTATCTATAGATTCGTATCATTTCCTCTTTTAAATAAATTAATGGCAAAATAATATTAGGTGAAAATAATTAATCTTCGCCGAAAAGCTAAATGTCAAACACCATATAACAAACGTTATACATATTTTTTATTTATGGAGTTTGACATTTAGCGTTTTGGCAAAACAAAATGAATTCGCCATCGAGACCACCTAGTATTGTTTCGCCATGAACAAACGAAATAATTGAAAATATCCAATTACACATTACATGTAATTATAATTGGAAATTTTCAATTACAAATTACAAGTAATTGTAATTGGGCAATAATCATTACTTGTATTCAAACAAAATTCAATTACATTCCTAAAAATATTAAGTGTAACTAAAAATTTTAAAAATAAACTTCAAAAACGTTTCGGATAATTTCGGCAAGTTTATTAAAATTTATATTAAAGCTCACAAGAATATCACGGTGAGGACGTGAATGAAGGTAATAATCGCTTACGAAAAAATAAAACTTTGATTTCGTTTATAAAAATTTTCATTTTATATTCTATAGTCATTAGTACATCCGATTTTAAAGAAGAAAGTAGTTTACAATTTGAACTTAACCTTTACTTGCGTAAACTGAATTCATATTGTAAGTGCCTCAAGAATTATCCTACAACACTAAAGGCTTTCTTACGATCAAATGCTGTTTTCATTCGCTAGTATTATTTTAACACCTAGGCGACAAAGCTTAACAGATCAAAATGTTGAAAAAAAATTTTATTTAAAGCAAATAATTTTTTTTTAATTTGCACTTTTTTCAGTATGTTATGTATATACGTATGTATGTGTTATATCTTTCTTTGCATTATTTGCTTCACTGTGTTTTTTGTTTTTAAATATAACGCCTAATTTATTTTTTTTAATAGGGTTGTTATTATTTTTTGCATGTTAATTAAGAGTATGTAATTGATAATTTTTGTAATTAAATATATTTTGACTATAAATAATTAAAAAAGTATTTATTACATAATTTTACATCAATTATGTAATTGAATTTTTTCAATTCCAATTACATGTAATGTGTAATTAGATTTTTCAATTAAAAATTGTAAGTAATTGTAGTTGTAATTTTCAATTTCAATTGCAAATTTTAAATGTAATTGTAATTGAAAAATTCAATTAAAATTTCATGTAATTTTGAATTGCATGTGTAAATAATTACAAGTTGTAATTGACATCCCCGGATCTGCTATCAAGGAAGCAGATCATGATTTAAATATGAAAATAAAGAGAATTTAATTGCATTTTAAAATTAGGAAATTAAATATATATATATATATATATATATATATATATTTATTTATTTATTTATATCAAAATAAAAAAAAACGAAAAATAATACTAGTAAATAATACCTTTATTTAAAAAAATTAACTAGTTCTTAATTTTAGAAAGAAAAATTATTTAAAATAGTTCATTTTTCATATTTGGTTGTTACACGAACACGTGTTCGGCAAGAAACAACATGTGTCGTGTGTATAAAATATATACATTTACAATATATTTGAAGCTAGTGTTGGTGTATCGAACACACGAAATCTTTTTGCGCTACAACTACAAACATATGACTATTTTATTATACAGACTACACCAAATATTAATTAATTTATATTATCTAGGAATTGAAAAGAATTTTATAGGTTGATGTCACAGTAGTGAATGCTAAAAAACACAATAAAAATTAAAGGGTATTTTATCAGGATATGTGTTTTTAAAATTTTTTACATATTACATAATTAGTAATTAGGATTAAACAAAGAATTTAAATAAAAAACATAAGCGGACACCCCCTTTAGATAGACATTGTTGTCTAGTCCTGGCCTTCCTCCAAAAGAAAAGCATTGAAGTTGTTGAACGCGGATACCCACACTAAGCTTATTTGTTTCGATTTTTTTTAAGTCATAATGTACAAAGAAGCTTGTAAGGACTCAGTTCGCTTTTACAACAAGATACGGCTTATTGTATTTACTACTTCATATAAGAGGAGCCGCAGAAAAAAAGGGGCTTTTTCGCATTTCTCAAAAATTGGTTTTTTGGTATTTTTATTTATTTATATATTATAGGTTGAAATCTTGTAGAATCAATCAAGTTAGCAATATTATTATTTTTTTTAGAAAGTAAATGGGTTCTGAAAAATTTATGCTTAACAAAAGGTGTTTTTTTTTAAACAAAAGGTGCTTTTCCCATAATCTTTGGCATTTCTTCGAGTAGTTTTACATTTTATTTTTGTATTTTTATAGTGTTGTTTTTATAACGTATTTGTTTTTATAACATATTTTGTTATTCTCAATTTGTTTGACGTATTCTTTAATATAAAATAACTGTTTAAAAATAATAATAAATTATAAATAAAAATAATAAATAAATAAATTAATAAATAATAATAAAATGGATAACATTGGATAACATGCTTGATTAAAACTTTCGAGTTCTTTAAATTTGAATCTCAAAACGAACGGAATACTAATTTAAATTTGCTGAAACGAGGAAAAACACCCTTTTCATTTTCCCTGAATGAAACTAAAACAGGCCGTTATACATATTAGCGCTGACAAAAGAAAACACATGGAAAGTCTTTAAATAAAACAGTTTGGTAAAGACTGGAGTGAAAACCAGTAATTATTTTGGTACAAGGACATTTTGTATAATATGATAAGATATGGAGGATTATATGGACGAAAATGTTAGATATTCTTGCCTAGAAGAAGATGTTGGAACAAGTGTTTAACTATTTTACAAATTTCATAAGTATTTAGTTTGAGGCTAAAAGAGAAAATTTTAAACTTGCAATTTTATTTAACAAAACGACAAAAATAATATACTTAACATTTTTTAATATATTAGATCAGGTTTAACCACATTCAGTCGAAATTTTATCGTCATATATGTGTACTCGCATTACACAATGTACTTTTTCCTTCTATTAACAAAACGTATTTTTTTTAACAGAAGGTATTTTTTTTACTTTTTTCTCTTAACAAAAGGTGCTTTTTTGCTTTTTCTGAAATAAAAAAGGAATTATATCATACATCCTTAACATTAAATGGAGCGAATTATTAGTAAGGTGTATCTGTAGATAAGTAAAACATTTGTTCTGTTCAAATTCTTGCAGGTTTTATAAAGGGGCGAAAAAATAAATTTCGATTTCCAAAAAATTTGAAATGAGCGAAAAAGCCTCTTTTGTTCTGCGGCTCCTCATAACATAATATATATGAAGTAGTAAATAATTTCTATGGTAAATATTTTCTCTCTCGCATGATGTTTTAAATATAAAGTTTTTTTATTTACGATTTTGTTTCTTAAAATGTTTGTAGTGCGTACATTGCAGTTTTGTTCATTAGGTTGTAAACATAAGCACGTGCGTGGCATTCGAAGATGAATAAATAAAATTCTATTATACAAAAAATTAAATCCAATGTACATTTAATAGAGAAGAGAAGGTTTTTTAATTCTAAAAACTGAATGTTGCTTTACGTATGGCTTCTTGCAGCACGCAATAAAGGAACTCCATTAAATGACATGTAATTTTGATTTTTTGATTCTATACAAAAACTAATTCTATTTGCAGTCTGACTGATGTTTTATTTAAATAATTTTTTATTTGAATTTGTAGTTTTTTCTAGGACGCAAAACCCCTTACGGACACATTTTAATGTCCCCTTCGGTATATGCTCAAGAGAGATTCCACTACATATGTTGGCATAAAATACACACAATAATAAAAAAAATAACTACACATAAAAATAATTTATTATATTCCTTAGACTTGTTGTGTATTAAGATTTATGATTTCTGGAATAAATATATTATAAAAGCTTAGTTTACCTTCTATAAGGAAGGTTTTCGACTTACGAAAGAATTTAAAAGAGAACAATAATTTGTTTGTTTAAAGTACAATAAAATTTCGGTTGTCACAGACACAGACTTAAAAACGTTGCTCATTTGTTTTTCAGACTCTTTGTTAATTCGATATTGAATAAATATGAAATTAATAAATATTTACGTGCCTGTTTCAAAGTGCCAACTAGTAATTCATCCACATTATGCTGTATGCCGCTAGATGTTTCTATAAATTTTGCATCGCGTGATGCCGCCAGTGATTTTCCTTCTGTAAAGAAATTGGGCGAAAAAAATATAAAACATAAAAAAAATACGAAATTTAAAATTAGAAATAAAATAATATTTGTTTATAACAAACGAATTATAAATAACTCATAAAATAACAAATAATTAGATTTTTTCTTGTAACATATAACGTAATTTATTGATTTAATTACCTTGAGACGTTATAACTCTGGAGCGTGCTAAATCAGCCTTGTTGCCAACAAGAATTACTGCTTTATCTTTAGTATAATTTTCTTGCCACAAATAATTTATTATTTCTTCTGCTACACGAAATGATGCCTTGTCGACAATAGAGAAAACAACAACACATCCGTGAGGTTCATAAGTTGATAAGGAATTTTCGACCTTAAATTTGTTAAAGCGAAACAAATTGAAAAGAAACATAATTGAAATATATTACATAAATTTTGTATTAAACACAATAAGGGTTAGTTTTGCATCATTGTCATAAGAATAGTCGGAATTACAAACATAAGCTGAAAGAATTTAATATTAAAAAAAAAACTTTTGTACGAACAAATCTTTTTTGTAAATTTTTTGTTTTTGATCCTAATAAATCACATAAATAAATAACTTGGTTATTTTTTTTAAACAATTTCCACCAAACTTGTTTTAATTTAAGCAACTTCGTAATGAAAACTTACACTCATTTCCACGCTTGGATGATCAATGAACACTAATTCAGATTCTTCATCGTCCAACAAAATGCTAACAGTCTTCTCACCGAATTCATCATCTAAAACTCAAATTTTTATTATTAACTAAAAAACAACAAGTTTATCAAGAAATAAATGGCAATAAACTTTTTTATACACATACTTCTGCACTAAATTTTACAAAGGATATTTGGAGCGGGGGGATTGGAAGGTTTTTAACTTACTGTGCTGTACTTTAAATAATTGTGACTTAATATTATTACTTGCAAATAATAGCGATTTACTACATATATTTCACAGAAAAGGAAATTTATCAACTTACCTAGACTGGCATCGTAGGTGTGCATGTATTCCGAAGTCATAAATTGATTGACCAATGCTGTTTTGCCAACACCAGCATCGCCTAACATAACAACGCGATAACGAGGTGGTGGCGGAGGTTCAAAATTTTCCGAATCGTCGTCATCTTCCGGAGAAGCAGGTACCGAATCTACATTGGCATAACCACCTCCACAACAAGAACCTTCGAACGGAGATCTTTCGCTTGCACTGTAATCGGAAATTGTAGATGAATTTCGATAACTTTTAGCATTTTCGATTTTGGTTAGGGTTAATTAATTTAATTTAATTTATTTAATTTTCACTATTTTATTTTAAGTAATTTAAAGTAAACAGATCTTTTAAATTAGAACTACATTTATAAGCATTGTCTGCGGCGGTATTCGTTCTGACAATACAATTAAAGCCATACTTTTGTAGCTTACAGTTCTATCATAAGATACCCTTGTATTAAATGAATATATTTTTTTATCTTTTCACAAATAACATATGTACGTATGTAAATGTTCTTTGCGAACAGAAAGTTTTATGAACATAATTTTTACCAAAATCCGAAATTCCTAGCATATATTTTAAATACACAACAACTAACAAATTTATGGATCATCCTTTTTTCTGTATAAATCTTTTTATTTTTTCTTAACATTTGAGGTTGCTGTGTCACACATGTAACCCTGGGCTCAACTCCTGCGGCAACCGAAACATATATTTTTTTTCCTATTTATTGGTGAATAGGTTAAAGAGTTCTCCTCTTGAAACAGCGTCTTATCACTGTCTATTGCATTAACTGCAAGGCGGTATTGAATAGAGAAAAGCTTCATTTTTACATCTTCTTTCATCACCACCTGTCTTATCTCTCCTTTACCACTTTCCCAAAGGATGTATCATGGTTACAAAAATAATTAAATTTGTGGTTCAAGAAAAATTTTAAAAATAATTTGTGCATTTTTCTTCTCCCTTAGATTGGTTAAAGGTCTTTTCAGAAGTAAGTATTTTCTGGAATATTTATAGATTGTATGAATCTATATACGGAGAGTTTACCGATTTCCATCTGTTTTTTCCTCGTGTTTGCTCATATACAACTATTTTAATATTTACTTACCGACTATTTGTTGAATTGACACTTGTATTACTACGTGAACGCCTCGAAATAATCGAATCACCACAATTGACCACATTGCCTTTACTAATCGAAAAGTGACGCAAACGATACAAATCATCGCTTACTCGAGGATTATAAGGACGGTCTGGCAACGAACAAACACGTGGTCGAAAATGATCGGGAACTATTGATATAATTAGATTATTAGATTAAATGAAACTTTATATTATTAATTAATAATAATATTTTCTAACCAGGTAGTTCTAAAAAGTTTGAAGTTCTACGTTGACGGCCACGATTCGAAGCTTGAAATGCCAATGGGCCAATATCATCATTCGACACTAGCGAGGCGTTAGAACATGCGCTTTTCATAGATTCGCGTGAACTACGACGACTTGCTAAGTAGGCCAAACCACCTTTGGAACTACCGCGCTTACGTAACTTAAAGCTTCCGGTCGCCGATGTCGAAGACTCACCAACATGTTTCTGTTTATTTATATCATTTTCCGAATCGTGAGTTAAGTCACTGGTTGATTTTCTGTAACGCAACGATACTACGCTGTCCGAACAAGTTCGATCCAAAGTAGAGTGTGAGCTATGAAGAACCTGGATAATATTCGAAGAAGATTAAAAAAATTATTAACACTCATGAATGTTGGGTAAAAATGTACCTGGTAACCGGGGTTTGAAGTAATATTTATAGCATGTCTACGTTTGCGCATTGCTGCATTTGGCTCTTCCAAGGGACATAAGTCTTGGGCCTGATCCGATGATGTTTGTCTTGTGGAAGTATCAGAGTAACTAAAAGATGTCGTAGTAGTTGCTGCAGTACTAGTCTCGGATTCTGCGGATAATTGTGTACACTGAGTAACGCAGGAGTCACGTTTCATATAATAGTTGTTAACGCCTAAGCCTTGGTAATCACTTCCGGCGTTTGAAGACACTGTCATTTCTCGTTCATCGCTGCGATGACACGATGGATTTGTACTGCTATGTTTATTAGATTGTTCAAAGGGAACGGTACTCATAATTTTTTTGGAATTCCTTCTATTGTGCTCATATAATTTGGGTGATAGAGGAGGCTGAGTTTTATATTGGTTGTATTCGTTATCGACATCAGCGTCTGGTGAAACTGGTTCATAATATTCAAATTTTCGATTAGGAGAATCCATCATGGGACTTATGGCTTCAAACACAAAGCTGCGGGGGGCATGAGGACTACGTCGGGGTGACACTGGTGTCTCATTACCGCAGTAGAGCAAACAAGATGGTGATTCCATTGAATTTTCTTTTGAAAAATTTCTTTTTGGACTGCGAGCTCCAGATGTAGGTGTTTGGTAGTAGGATACCGATTCATTACTAGAATCATTAGCAAATGTTGTTGTTATCTTGGGACTTCGTGGTGGAATATCACGACTACTTGAACGGCTACTTCGTAATGAGGATGGTGATGCTGCATCCGAATAACTACTTTGGCAACTGTAATTACTACGCACCGAAGGGCTGCGTTGTGGTAGAGAAGACATTTTAATACCTGACTCGTATGCGTTTCCACCTATTTGTTGTTGAAAATTTCTACACGTAAACAAATGAAAAGATTTAAAGATTTTATAAATTAAAAAGCTCTTAAATTTAATATTCTCTTTCAAGAAGAAAAGTATTGCAAGAATAAACATAGCTGGATTAAAAAAAAATTTTAATTTTTCACATATGGTGCAATTTAATTTTTAGGGCCTTAAGTTGAATTCTAGTGCAGATACTGTTCGCGTATTACTGTCTTTTTTTGTCTTAATGGACAACATACGTCAAAGAATAAGAAAGGTTTAAATAATTTATTCTTGATTTAATTAACCGAAATGGAGGGATCGTAAAAAACTTTGTTTTGGACCGGGAAAAGGCAGTGTAAAAGGCAAGGAAAGCACGACATTTATTTAATTTACAAATCGAAAATACTTTATTATTACCCAGACTACTATTTGCATATAATAGTAATTTACAATGTTTTTTAGTTAATTATAATTTCGTGTTCGTGTATAATTGGATAAAGTTATTTTTTGACCGACCTCATAAAAAGAATTTGAATCAATATGACTGAATGTTGCTTTTCTATGTTTGTGCCTGCATAACTTAGTCATTTCTAAGCCGATTTAAATTGTTTTCTTTTTTTTAAAGGCTATAATTTATAATTTTTAGTTCATAACTTTAAAAGTTAAGGGTTATCCTAAAACAACATTTATGTTGTTAAGGGTATTATGATCCTAAAGGGCACCACTCTAAAATTTAAAACAACTTAGTATCCTAATAGCACCCAATAGCAATAAGAGAAATTAATCCAAAAATTAAGAGAATCCCCATAGGCGAAGCAAATTTACCTACATCTATCTGTTAAAGCGTTAGAAAAAAAATGTTTGAAAATCGCACAAAATGCCGATTGCTGTGATCGTTATATTTAATAACAAGTATAAATTTTTAAAATTATAAACCAAAGGGTGCCCCAATGCACTGTTGATGCCTATAACTATACTTTTTAGCAGTTGTACACAGTTGCATAACAACAAGTATCCAATTTGGATTTGGAAATTAAAGAGTGTGCCAACAGAGTATATAACTTGATGTCTGAGAACAAACTTTTGAACCGTTCAAGACAGACAGTTAAAATTAACAACGATCCTGTATTGCTTTGTCTACTTTAACAACAAGTATACAATTTGAGTTTAGAAGTTAAAGGATATTTTCATAATTGTTGTAATTTGACCTATACGGCCCTATTTTTTGAACCGTTATATACACTTACTTAAAAATTAGACAAAATGTCTAATATAGACAACAAAAACCTGAGTTACTAAATTTGCTATAACAGCAAGTATAAAATATAGAATTGGAAATAAAAGGGTGTCCATATAGTAAATTTTATTTAATGTATATGGCCGAAAATTATATACAGGCAGCTGAAATTTACAAGAAACCTTTCTTAATAAGTCCGATATAAGAACAAATATACGATTTGAAATTAAAGGATGTTTCCATAATTGATGTAATTTGATCTATATGGGCCAATCTTCTGAACTGTTATATACAGTTATTTGAAACTTAAAAAGAAATCCACTACTTCGATTGGTATAATAGGAAGTATTAACATTTAAAATTATAAGTTAAGGGTTGTTACATTAGTTGATGTAATTTGATGTATATGGCCAAACAGTTGCACATTTGTAAACAGACAGTTAATATTTAAAAAGAAACTTTATTGTCTAGTCCGCTACAATACCAAATATATATTTTGGGATTTGGAAATTAAAAGCTGTGCCAATGACTAATATTATTTAATGCATGTTGCCAAAATTTTAAGCCGTTAAAGATAGACAGCTAAAATCTGTTTTTTGCAAGATTTTCTTTTTAATTTAAACAGCTTTATGCAATAAAAATCTGATAAACTTTAGTATAAAAAAATATAATTTACAATGACTAAGAAATATCTATTCACATTACTGCGAAACACATAAGTTGATGTCTTAAGCAGTATTGCCGTTTGGTTATTTTAAACTAAAATAGGTTATTTTTTATTAGGACCAGAACTCAGGGGATGACCCCTATTTATGCAATGTATAGTTCATAAACTAGAAAATTAAGTAATGGAAAGGGGTACGGAGGGATTAGTGCTTGTGGACATTTGATTTGAAACTTTGCAAATTAAAAGTGACAGGAAAGACTCTGCATACGATACGACCTGTTCGGCTAAAAAATGAATTTTCTCTGTAATGCGTCGTGCGATTCACTGCCTAATCGACCATAAAGGTACGCGCTATTGATGCAAAGCGCGTTGCGCGTACAAAATTACGGCTTTCAGGAACAAGTTCCCTGATTTCATAAAAACACATTCTGTTATAGGCACATTCCGTGCTACTGTCATCTGCAAAAGAATAGATAGGATTGGAAGTCTGACGTAGAAGGTCGTGGCACCACACTTTATCAAACGCCTTGGAAATATCTAAGCCCACTACCTCACTTTCGCCAAAGCGGTGATGTGTAGATGCGTATAGTTTTTCATTATTGTTACTTTTTCAACCAAATATAAGATGTGTATAAAACTGTAAATATTTGCACAAATTATACCTCCTTCTCATTGAATGCTATAAAATGCCAAATTTAATTGTGACTTCTTAAAAATTTAAGTGGAAGTGGCATTTTCACACGCTGTTCAACTAAAATTACAAGTGATTTTTAACACTAGATATACCAGCGATTAAAATATTGGTATATTGACTGGTCTGGTATGTCTAGCGTTAAAATATTTAGCTCTTTTTTCTTCACAAATTCAATATTTGAAATTAGGCTTATCTTATTATTCCACACTCTTTAAATTTTCTTAAAGACAGTACATTTTAATGTTGGTTAGTTTTTCTTCGTTTGATACGCTTTTAAAGTAATTTTTGTTGTACAGTTTTTTTTGATCGTGGTATCGCATCGTAGATTGAAAATTAAGTTAAAAAAAATTATGTGTGTCCACATAGAAATGTTATCTTATTTTTTAAAGTGTTATTGGCAGACAAATGAGTTTTACACATAGTATGTAGTACTATGACTGTTATGATAGCAACATTAAAAATAAAAATTTAAGTAAAAGGATAGGAAAGCTAAGATGTTGATGGCTGTTTTTTACCTGATACAAAGGCGTACATCAGCAGCCTTTTGTTAGCCAATAAAAGAGGTTTTAATATACCAATTCTGCTCAAATCGTTTTATATTACTCGATGGACGATATCATACAATTTTTAATGTTTTATATCTCGTTAAGTATTTTCTTTTCTTTTTCTTATTAAATTTGCATCACCTTAACCCTAACTTGATTGAGGTTTCATATATATTTTTTATTAAAATCAAATTAAACAAACAATGATTATGGTTTGTTTATAATGTTTTATTTTTGTTTCTTGGAATGCTTCCCTTTATACGTGTGCGTAAATAAAATCACACTTGGATTTTTTTTCAATCTTGATATTTTCTAAATTTTTAAAATCACGTTTTTGCAAAATCAGATGAGAAATAAAAAAAAATTACGTACCTGGGTGGCTTAGCACATTTGTAGGGAAGTGGTGATGATGACGCTCGTACTGGAACCTTGACTGACGTCTGACTTTGACCAGGCATTGGCTTTCCGCTATCAGTTCCTTCATCCCAGCTATAATGATGTTGTTCCATTTTAGGTATAAAACGAGGACTAGATGGTGTACGTCTTGGGCTGGACATTTTGACAAATTCTAGTTTAAATCTTTACTATGGCACAATTTAATGGTCTAATTAATTTTTATTAATTTCCAGCATATTCTTTTTTGATTTTTTATAAAACATTTTTTTAAAAAGAGTGTGAGAAAATATCACGAATATCAAGAAACTGAGCAGGATCAGATTTTGAGTTTGATTCAGATATAAGATGCACTAATTGTTGGATTTTTTTTTAATTTATGCAAATTGTACCAAAAAATAAAAACGCCGTTAATTTTTTTCCTGTTTTTGGTTTCAATTAAACGAAAATTTTAATTTAAGACTTCATAAAATGGGTTTGTTTACATTTTTCCTCTCACATCAACTAAACAACTTTAAGTAACTTAACGTTGAATTATATTTTCTACTGCAGTGAACGGAACAGAGCAGAACGTTAAAGTAAAAAGAAATCATAAATATATATTTTCCATTTAACAGAAATTGAATAGACTGAAGGCAGAATTAGTCTTTACTTTCCATTCCGTGACGAATCAGCTGATCAATTTCTGTTAAATGGAAAATATGTATTTGTGGTTTGTTATTACTTTGACGTTCTGTTCTGTTCCGTTCGAATCAGTAGAAAATATAATTCAACGTTAAGTTACTTGAAAGTTGTTTGGTAGTGTGAGTGCAAAATTGTAAACAAACCATTTTTGTCATTGTAATTGTAGTTTTTTGTTGTGTTGTGTATTGTGTTTTCTTTGTTTATTATAAACAGCCGGTTTGTTGTTACAGAAAAACTAATTACAATAATTTGAAAAGCAGAACGGCACGGCACAGAACAGCAACATAAAGTAAAGACTAATGAGGCCTTAATTCAGCCTTGAGTAAAGTTGAAGTTATTTTCTACCACTATCAAAAGTGTGCGGTAAGCATAAAATCTAGCTACAAGATGTTTTGAGGTCGCTAAAAATATACGCAACCTTATATTTTTTTCGTATAGAAATGACCGAATAATTTAAAATATTATCTAACTCTGCCCCACTGTATTTTGTAACAATATGTTAAAACTTAGGAATTCAACTTTGCTTAGACAACTTCTGGAGTTAATGAGACATTAGACACTAATGTTTTGGAAAACAATATAAGTCGACTATTTAAATTCACTTTAAGGACCCCATAAAGATCACATATTTGCAGCAATTGTGAACTATATCTAATAAGTAGACTATTTCGGAAATATTATTAATATTCTTTTAATCGAAATAAATAAACTTAAGGTAAAATAAAATTTATTTAAGTCTTATTGGGCAAACAAAATGTATGAAATTTTTAATATCTAGGAAATATTGCTAAAATATTGAAGAGGAGCATGTTTGTATATTTCTTAGGCATGTGTACATGTATATATGTGAGTTTTATTAAAAGGACTTTCGTAAAAGAGATTTACTTATTTGTTTTATATTAGGATATGAAGGTATGTACGCACATATGGAAATGTATATTAATAAATATAAACAAATATTAACAAATACGCACTTTTTGCAATGAAGCATATTTACCTGACAATATTGGTTCTAAAAAAGTATATAATTACTATAAAGGTTAACAAAGCCATTATGTCTTTAAATAAAAGATGTATATAAAAGTTATAATTCCTATTTACATAAGCTGTTAACCACAAGATTTTTTCCAAATAACCGAAGTCAAACTGAAATTGTGTTTTTGTCTTTTAGCACAACAATTGTGGTTAAACTATAAAAATCTATATGTGTGTATGTATATATTTATACATGTATGAATATATTTATATATATGAATATATTTTATATATGTATGAATATATTTTATATATGTATGTATCCAATTATATATAGGGAAAAACTTACACATGTGCGTATAATGTTTTCGCTAACTAACGCAAGTCAAGAGTTTCCAAGCAGAACTATGTGCCAGTAAAAAACCTTAAAGGAAACTTTAACATTCAAATGTATAATAAAATATTTAACTTATGAAGATATTTCAGAATCAAGTATTCTTTTTCTATATCACGACGCAAAGTTAAACACTCTAAACTTAATGAATTAAGGCAAGGATTCTCGATCAATACGGTCTGTTAAAAGTTGCATGTGTAATCAAAAAATATTATAGTTTGGATTAAAAGTGACAGACAGGCTTTTTGACAGATCTGTACGATTTTATAATCTTGTGAAATAATTTATAAAATGCTTTTCTCTATGCGATCAGAGTTGATTTTTTAAGATGATAGAAAAAAACAACATAATATATAACAAAACTTATGTTACAGTGTGGCACCACCTATGACGCCATTTTAAAACGATAACAGAAATCTGTCAGATTTTCATGGGATTAAATCGTTCTATTGTCTATGATAGTGAATCCTTGCCTTTATAATGACTTTTAATAATTTATATATGTAATCTATACATACATATAATAAAACAGAACCGGGGTCATTTCTGTACTTGAAATATTTTTTGAAAATTTTGGTAGTAGTGTGAATAGTAATCGATATGGAATACAGAAAACCTATTTTGTAATTTTTGTTTGTCTGTAGGCATCACGTAAAAAACTGTTGGGTAGATTTAAATAAAATTTTGCGAGGAGGTCCCTTAGAACCTTAATTTAAATATAGAATACTTATTGCTTTATAACAAATCAGTTATTTCGTAGAGAAAATATAGATACAAATGTGAAGTCACCCAGTTTTATCGGTTTAATGGCACTAAACCAGTTGTCAGCACATTTTATTTTTATAGATTACAAATTTTTAACACTGTTTACAAATCTCTACAATAAATATTTAAAAACACATGTTTCTAAATTTGAATTTTAAGAAAATTATAAATGATACGCGTACGAAGTCGTGGGCACTACTAATATTTAATTTAATATTTGCAACCCAAAAACAAACCCAGCAAGGACAGTGAGACTAGGACAGACTCAAGAAAGGATTGATTTCATCACCAATAGTTTTTGTTTTGTCATTTTGGTAATTAGTTTTAAGGAAGCGCGATTTTTGAAATCTCATCCAGGAGATTTAAGACTTTGACTGGTTTTATGTAAGAGTGTCGTAACAAGTAAAGAAAATAGCATCTGTTTTATTTTTTTATGTTGCATGGTGTAGTGAATATTAAAATTTTATTATTTTATTAAATTATTTGCTCCTAGTTTAAAGCACACTACGTATATAGGTAATGCGAGGTAGACAAGCAGGCGAAATGTTTCTTTAATGGTTCTTTTGGTTGTATTCCATTGAGAAAATCACAACATCATATTGTTTCGTGTGTTTTTTTATTGTGACATTTGTATGAGTTGGATGGACATATGTATATTAAGGGAGAAACATATTCATATATAAATTATGTTACTAATTTAATACATTATAACTAAAAGCATCAGTGTGCGTGTGTAAGTAAATAAAAAAATGGTTGTACATTTAAACAAATATATGATTGAATGTTAGCAAATCTCATTTATTTTACTCTGCATTCTCCAAAATCAGATTAAAGTAGTTGCCCATATCTGTATTCATTTAATAGAATAATCTTTCCAGGCGCTGGTAGAATGAAACAGAAACGGATTTTAAATTCGAAAATTCCTACTATTACTATTATAATTATTTTTACAGTAAGATTTGTCACGTTCCTAGACGTGCTGCAGAAAATTTATGAGAAGCTTTTGGAATTTAGCAACATCAGTTCATATATGGTAGGTTTATGTTCAAAAATATTTACCTCAATTTTTTTAGATTTACTTGTGCTTTCTTTTTGTTTGTTGTTGATGTTTTTTCTTGTTGTATTGAAACCCGAAATTAATTAATTGGTAAATGGAATATCACTAAGCCATCTAAATTAAACCAAAATATTATACTTTCCTCAAAATTGCACCAATAGAAAATTGGGAATTTGAATGATAACTAAAATCTAAATCCTTAAAGTTTTACCAAAATATTTATATAAAAGTTATTAAGAAAACTTTCCCTAAATGAATACTTAAGTTTCAAATCCAGACCTTGCCTAAAATTTCAAAAAAGCTAATTTCACAAAAGCTAATATTACAAGTCACATCTAGGAAGCGCTTTTTATTGTTTTGCGACAGATTTCATTCAATAATTATTTTAAGCAGCCCTAAAACAAGATTTATTTAGTTCTGAACAATTTGAATATTTTTTTTTATTTTTTTTTTTGTTTTTACATTTTATTAATTGAAGTTTTGCAGCAGATAAATTTAGCTGAAAGCTTAAAATTGCTTTAAAGATATGAGTCATACTCAAAATTTTCTATAATGACGTATCAAAAACAAATAATTTTTTTGATGTTAAATAGTTTGAATAAAGTATAAAACGCGCAAAAATATATGTATTAAAGCCTTTGCTGCAACAAAGACACATCTCAAATACTCGAACTGGGGTAAATGCGTTTAAAGTTTGAAATTTTGATCCAACCACTTGCAACCCATTAAGGAGGCATTTTTGCCTGTAAACAACACATGTTAGAAGATAGTGTGATGGTTTTTGTATAGACCAAAATTTGTCAATAAAGAATAGTTCGATTACTCAAATCAGAAAGTTAACTTTTTTGTGGCTCTTTTGCAGCAAACACTTGAAACAGGAGCTAAATACATTATTCGCCATTTGAAAGATAAATACTTTAATATACCAACATCAGCAAAACTAAAAACCAGGATAACACTGGTGGAATAACGGCCATTTAACTTTAATGCTTTTAATTGAAGGAAAAAAGTAGAAAAAGCAAATAAAAGGGCTATATTCTGCAATGCCGAATCTTATATACCCTTCACCATGTGTGTAAATCTGTAAAAAAAACAAATACTGCTGCAACAGAGAATAAAAAAGTAAGAAATAAAAAATTAAGTACTAAATATAATTTTACATAAAAATGTCATCGGCTCTTAGTGAGTTAAGCATTTTTTTTTTAAATTAGTATTTCCTAAAAGGTCTTTTCAAAAGCTTTTAAATGATACCCATATTGAGCATCGTACTCTTTTGTAAAAATTTCAGAGGCCCATAAATTAGAAAATATCGGCGAGCGCGCCAATACTTTCACCTATTGATTTTTTCTTAATTCTCTATCGCTACATATATATATATATATATATTTTTTTTTCTTGAGTTATTTTATTATTCTAGATGATATGGAAAAATTAGAGGCAGGCGAAGTGTTGAGCCCAGTGCCTCGACAAGGGCATGGATCGATTTATATAATTTTCAATAGAAACTCTTTCAAAACATTTTAAAATTTTCTAGCGGTTACATAAAGTTTTATTATTTTCTAATTGAACTCCTTTCATTGTTTTAAAAAATTATTAAAACGTTTCAATTTATTTTATGATAATGTGTCTGGCCTTGATTGTCCTGCCTCTAAATATAACCAAATCGTGTATCCCAGTACGTCACTTAATATTGAAATCATTTGAAAAAATTTTATTACGTACGAAAGTAAGCGCTTCACAACAGTATGTGCAAATTTGAATATTTACTCCCATAGCAATGATGAAGATGAAATGTTAAAATTTTAAATTAAATTTAAATGGTAGCAAATGTACTCGTAATAATTATGAGAGGGGTTCTTATTTGCAGTTTAAAACTTTTTTTAAGTATAAAAAAAAAATTTAAAATTAAACTAACACAAGTGTTTTTTATTTCTAAAGCTTTTACTTTATGCAGTTGTTAATTATTATTTAATGATCATTGTGGGTTTTATGAGAATAATAACAAAATAAATTTTCCGCTTTATACTTAGTTTTTATTTAACATTGTAAAAGTGGTCCCAAGGAGAATGTGTTAATGTTTCCATTAGTCAAAGTAAAGACATTGCTTAAGAAAAAGATTCCTTAAATATTTTTCAAGTGTTGCCATTGGGTAGGCACACAAAACAATAATTAATATGAACTGCAAAAGGTTGAGATTTACTAAGCAGTATCATTAGCCTTTTTCTTTTAAATTAGATTTTCTAGGATTCTCGACAGTGCATCTTAGTTCTAATTTATAACAGTATTGTACACAATTTAACTCTGTGCCTATTATTAAAATCTTATGTTTTTATACTAATGTAGGGACAGAGTCCGTTAATATGAGAACGCAAAGAAAAAATAAGAAAGTTTCAAATTTGATCCTGCTGTAGTCATGGTAGTAAGCACGTTGACTACATATCGTGTTGGCCAAGGTTCAATTCCTGAGGAATCCAAAAAAAAAAAAGAAAACGAAATGTTTTTTTTAACTTTAAACTATAAAAATCGTGCTAATTATCCCGACCGAATTATTAAAATCACCGATATTGACTATTGAAGGTGAAAGCACGTTTCGATGGCCATTTCGCTACCGCTTACTTAGCTCTTCAGGAAACTTCTCACTTACATTTTAAATAAACTAAAGATTTTTGTCCAAACAATAAAGTAAAGACAAAAATCAAAGTTTAAGCAAAAACAACAATAATCAACATTGATTTTATTTTTCTTTATCCACTGTATACGGCTGACTTTTTTTCGGCTCTTTTATACAGTTAAAAGATGTTGAAAAATAAAGTGAAAACAACAATAAAATATCATAAAACACTATGATAATTTATTTTTGTTTTTTACACGGGCACTTGAAATTTAATAATTAAAACTTTTTAAATCACGGGAATATTTTTTTAATTTAACTTTAAACTATAAAAATCGTGCTAATTATCCCGACCGAATTATTAAAATCACCGATATTGACTATTGAAGGTGAAAGCACGTTTCGATGGCCATTTCGCTACCGCTTACTTAGCTCTTCAGGAAACTTCTCACTTACATTTTAAATAAACTAAAGATTTTTGTCCAAACAATAAAGTAAAGACAAAAATCAAAGTTTAAGCAAAAACAACAATAATCAACATTGATTTTATTTTTCTTTATCCACTGTATACGGCTGACTTTTTTTCGGCTCTTTTATACAGTTAAAAGATGTTGAAAAATAAAGTGAAAACAACAATAAAATATCATAAAACACTATGATAATTTATTTTTGTTTTTTACACGGGCACTTGAAATTTAATAATTAAAACTTTTTAAATCACGGGAATATTTTTTTAATTTAACTTTAAACTATAAAAATCGTGCTAATTATCCCGACCGAATTATTAAAATCACCGATATTGACTATTGAAGGTGAAAGCACGTTTCGATGGCCATTTCGCTACCGCTTACTTAGCTCTTCAGGAAACTTCTCACTTACATTTTAAATAAACTAAAGATTTTTGTCCAAACAATAAAGTAAAGACAAAAATCAAAGTTTAAGCAAAAACAACAATAATCAACATTGATTTTATTTTTCTTTATCCACTGTATACGGCTGACTTTTTTTCGGCTCTTTTATACAGTTAAAAGATGTTGAAAAATAAAGTGAAAACAACAATAAAATATCATAAAACACTATGATAATTTATTTTTGTTTTTTACACGGGCACTTGAAATTTAATAATTAAAACTTTTTAAATCACGGGAATATTTTTTTAATTTAACTTTAAACTATAAAAATCGTGCTAATTATCCCGACCGAATTATTAAAATCACCGATATTGACTATTGAAGGTGAAAGCACGTTTCGATGGCCATTTCGCTACCGCTTACTTAGCTCTTCAGGAAACTTCTCACTTACATTTTAAATAAACTAAAGATTTTTGTCCAAACAATAAAGTAAAGACAAAAATCAAAGTTTAAGCAAAAACAACAATAATCAACATTGATTTTATTTTTCTTTATCCACTGTATACGGCTGACTTTTTTTCGGCTCTTTTATACAGTTAAAAGATGTTGAAAAATAAAGTGAAAACAACAATAAAATATCATAAAACACTATGATAATTTATTTTTGTTTTTTACACGGGCACTTGAAATTTAATAATTAAAACTTTTTAAATCACGGGAATATTTTTTTAATTTAACTTTAAACTATAAAAATCGTGCTAATTATCCCGACCGAATTATTAAAATCACCGATATTGACTATTGAAGGTGAAAGCACGTTTCGATGGCCATTTCGCTACCGCTTACTTAGCTCTTCAGGAAACTTCTCACTTACATTTTAAATAAACTAAAGATTTTTGTCCAAACAATAAAGTAAAGACAAAAATCAAAGTTTAAGCAAAAACAACAATAATCAACATTGATTTTATTTTTCTTTATCCACTGTATACGGCTGACTTTTTTTCGGCTCTTTTATACAGTTAAAAGATGTTGAAAAATAAAGTCAAAACAACAATAAAATATCATAAAACACTATGATAATTTATTTTTGTTTTTTACACGGGCACTTGAAATTTAATAATTAAAACTTTTTAAATCACGGGAATATTTTTTTAATTTAACTTTAAACTATAAAAATCGTGCTAATTATCCCGACCGAATTATTAAAATCACCGTGTAAAAAACAAAAATAAATTATCATAGTGTTTTATGATATTTTATTGTTGTTTTCACTTTATTTTTCAACATCTTTTAACTGTATAAAAGAGCCGAAAAAAAGTCAGCCGTATACAGTGGATAAAGAAAAATAAAATCAATGTTGATTATTGTTGTTTTTGCTTAAACTTTGATTTTTGTCTTTACTTTATTGTTTGGACAAAAATCTTTAGTTTATTTAAAATGTAAGTGAGAAGTTTCCTGAAGAGCTAAGTAAGCGGTAGCGAAATGGCCATCGAAACGTGCTTTCACCTTCAATAGTCAATATCGGTGATTTTAATAATTCGGTCGGGATAATTAGCACGATTTTTATAGTTTAAAGTTAAATTAAAAAAATATTCCCGTGATTTAAAAAGAAATGTTTTTTTGCTTAACGGTATAATATACATACATATTCAGAATTTAACAGGATGCAGCCTCTTTAGTTGGTACTTCTACATAGCACATTCGCCGGCGAAGTAAAAGCTAATACACAATGACTATTTGCTTCTGAATCAACCGACTCATCAACAACATACGGCGGTCAGTCTTGAATAAAAAGAGGTATTTGGATCTTATATACCCTTCACTATATGTGTAAACAAAACAAGACAAATATCGGCTTAACAGAGAAAAAAAAAAAAATGGGAGGACACAAAAATGTCACCGGCCTTTAATGGGTTAATTATTTTTCAAAAAAAGTTTGCATTTTCTTAAAGATTTCTTTAAAAGCTTTGAAATGATGCCCATATGATGCCTTACAAAATATGGTGCACAATCGTAGTTTTCTATGGAAATTTTAAAGGCCCATAAAATGCTGGCGAGTGCCAATTCTTCACTTGATGTTTTCTTCCTTTTTCTCTGTCGCCCTATATAATTGTTTTGTTTTTGATTGGAATTACTTCACTAAACTAGATTTGTTCCAAATGATTTGTAAAAATAAGAAACAGGCGTATTGTTTTGCCCGCTGCCTCGAATAACATGGACGGATCATGCTAATTTTTAAGAGCAATGTCTGATCGATGGGCGTATTTAAAATTTTATTGGCTCAACCAGTACCTGAGCAAAGTTAATTTCAACACGAACGCGAGCAAACAGGCGAATAGACGGACATCGTACAATCGACTTCGCTAGGCAAAAGGACTCAGAATATATAGACTTTATGTTGTCGGATTAGTTATACCATATTTCCACCGGTAGTGAAGGGTATAAAAATAAAGCAATTTTTTTAATCTATTTTCTTGTGAACGTAGCACGGTTAAAAACTAATTAAATAAGCGTTGCTGCCTGTAGTGCTACTCCTCTTTTTACAAACATAAAAAAAGGTTATTAATTCACATATTTAGTTAAGATTTTAACAGCTTCTTCGCTCTTTCCATGGACCGATATATCTTAATAGAATCTCCTAGTCTTCACCGTTAAAATGACGAAAATAACATTAGAGCGCAGATGGGCTTTTGTAATTTCGTTTTTATATTTTCATAGGCGATTTTTTTAACTTCAATATTCTTTTCACTGAGTTAATTCTCTTGTTTTTGATGAGTAATAAAAGTTATAAGGACATAACCAAAGAGATATAATTTTAATATCTTTGCTAGGATTAAGGCTTCGTACCGCTCTAAAATCGGATTTATCGATTAAAACTTCAAATGCTGGTAGCAGAAGGGTATTTAATACCCTTTAAGTTGGACGAGGTTTAGAAGCCTTATATTTCTATTCATTAAATTAAAAAAAAAAAAAAAATAAATTATGAATTTATTATTTTTCATTTTGTTATAAGAGATTAATTTCACTACAAGCGAAACGAATGCTTAGAAGAACATATTCAACATATTGAGAATTTTTTATACATGCTGCCATATGTTGTATTTAACTAGAACTCATGAGCGTAACGATGAATAGCAAGTTTTTTTATTTTTACTAAGAAGAAAGAATTGTATTAATATCAAAAATAAATTACATAGTTCAAGGTCTTTTGTCTCCCATTGAATAGTTTATCTTTCATCAGTTATGTGCATGAATGTATGGATTTTATTCAATATTGAAAACCTGTTGGCAACTGTTGAATTGAGTCCTGATGTTGTTCATTTACATTCAATAGACAGCACTTAATAGAAAAATATTATTGTTCTGTACACTTGTGCAAAGTAGAGTTTCCCGATAAAAAAAATGGTAAATATATTTTCTGTAGGTAGATAAACGTTCAAACGAATAATATCCTAAGATTCTCTGTTTCAAACAACAGCGGTCTTAATGTTCGTAACTTTTGTGTAGATTCGAGAATTGATGTTTACGAAATAAATAAATATTGTCTTTATACAAAAAGTATTATAATGTTATCAACTGCGTTTACTTTTTAATTAAGTATTTATTTTTAAGCTATTGCCTCTTTTTTGGGTATAAAATAGAACAAAAAAATTTTTAAATGGAACGCTCTTAATCTACACGGAATATTTAAGTTTCTATGCACGTAAGTGTGCCTAAGACAGTCAGTATGTATCGGAGTTAAAACAATCATTTAAAAAAATATTCATGTTCCAACCAAGAATTTCCCTTCATAATTGCACTGAATGTTGTAACGGAAAATCTTTACACATGTTAAATAAACATTTCCTTTATTTTTCCTTTGAGCATTTTTGTGTAAAATCACAAACAACACATTAGGAAAATTAATTGTCTGTCATCTAAAATTTACATCAGTATTTTTGTTACTTAACAGTAACAGCAACAAAGTGTACAAGGATTGTATTGTATGCCATGATACTTAATATTATTTTGGCATGAAAAGGGAAATAAGAATGTAAAATAATTTTAATGTGATTACTCTTCTTTTACCTTCAAACAAAGTTGTCATGCTGAGGGTTCTTTATAAAAGCAATAAAAACTTAAATTTGGATTCTTTATTTATTTTCAATTTCTTAAAAAGTCTTAGGATAAAAAATTGAAAATAATTGTATCAAATTTCTTGTAGTCTTTTAGAATACAAATGTGTTATATATTCATACAAACACATATAAATGTTCAAGAAGCGTGGGAACATAGGCAGCCAAGTCTGACAGACACAGAATATATTTTAGGAATATTTTTTTAATCAGACGATGACTGCTCTCTCCAAGTAAATACACTCTCTATTAAATATTACAACCACTTAAATTTTTGTTTTTATTAGGCTCATATCTTTACACTAGAAAAGACATTTTTTTAAGATTACAAAAGTAGCTACCACAACTACATTACAATGTTATGCAAGCGTATTTTAAGGGCCCTTTTCCAAAAAATTATTATATTTGTTTCGTTCGTGTATAATGAGAAGAACCACTATGTATTGTTATTTTGCAAACAATTATTATTAATTGATTTATACCAAGGTGATTAAATTATTAAGGAAGAGCTATAGCGAATTCATTAATTTCTACGGTAACCAAACAAAAAATCATTGGTTTGAAAATAATTTATTTTGATATAATTGGGTACTTCAAGACTAACTGAAGATATCTTAATAAAATTTCACAGAGCAAAGAAGAGCTGTTTTTGGGGTTAAAGGGTGCTTCTGGGTAGGCCCCAAAAGTAAAGCACCAAGGGCATATAATTTTTTTGGAAATGTCCTAAAGTTTATTTTAATCTCACATGACAAGATTTTTGAAATTAAATTAGTCATGGGGAAAATAAGATTATAATTATTTATGGCCGATTGTAACTTATCATTTTTCGCATATTATACTTATTAATGATCATAAACATTTAAAAAATTTGCTTTTTTTAATAAAATTGAGAGTTTCAAGTTCTGTTCTTATAGCACTTTTCGTTAAAAAGTTACCGTCAATATGTAAAAACAGAGTTTTTTTTAATTTTTGATTGTTGGCAACATACTCCAAATTGGATTTGACAATCCCTTGAGTAATAAAAGCAGTGTAGCCACTGTTAAAAAAAAAACAATCTTTTGGAACATTTTTTGGCTTTCCGGGAACTTATAAGTTAAAATGAACAAATTTAATTTTATTTCTTTGATTTTTGTCTTTACTTTATTGTTTGGACAACAATTTTTAGTTTATTTAAAATGTAATTGAGAAGTTTCCTGAAGAGCTATGCGAGCGGTAGAGAAATAGCCATCGAAACGTGCTTTCACCTTCAATAGTCAATATCGGTGATTTTAATAATTCGGTAGGGATAATTAGTACGATTTTTAAAGTTTAAAGTTAAATTAAAAAATATTCCCGTGATTTAAATAATTGTAATGAACTTTTATTGTGTTGCATTTTCGTTATAAGAATGAAAATGCAATTATAAAAATATGAGTGCGATATCATTTATTTAAAATAAAGCAAGTTTCACATTTTAAATTTTTTTTATAGATTTATTTACTTTTAACCTAAATAAATTGGAATTTTATCTGTACGAACGAAAACATAAAGGAAAAAAATATAAAAGTGCAAGTTTTGCATCAGCAATTAATAAGAATTTAAATATTAAATTTACCTATTACTTCAAAGAACTTATTTGTATGTAACTCGTGCATTCTAGCCAAGCCATCTGAAATTGCATGAAATTTACACTTTGTTTGACAAACATACAATTAAACGAGTATGATGGCATGATGGCAAACATATAACATCAAAAATTTTTGATTTTCATCCAGCGCCGCTGACAAACACGAAATTTACCCTATTACACGAGTTTGATGGCTTGTCATCAGGCCGTCCTCACAAGCAAAGTTTGATCGTCTAATAGCCGCTTTAGAGAATTTAAGAAGTCACACTAATGTGTCTCAAAATAGGATGAAAATATTAGATATGCAGATATTTGTAGTTCAAAAGCAGTCCGTATAAATAGCACGCCATAAATTGTAGAGTGCCAAAAATTACCATTTAATTAATTTATTGATTAATAAGAAAATATCCATATTTCTAAACCGTTTTTGCTGCTACAAGCTTTGAATTTCAAGCGTTTTTATAATCATGTTACTTATGGGATCTTATGGCATTGTCGATGGTTAGTTTTGCACTGAAATACCGCTTTATTTTAATATTTTATTTTAAAAACCTGGTGACTGATTGGTTGGATAATGGATATTTTGAAGATATTGTAACTGGTTGATAAGCTTTTGTAGTTTATACACACAGAAAAAAATATTATAATAATAATTTTATTTTATTTATTATTTGTCTCTACTTAAATGATAATCTTTTACTGAAATTATTTTCAGAAACTCTTAATAATATATCTAAACCAATGTGTTTTTTACTTAAATCTTTTTTATTATTTGGAAAATGCAGCGAATATAATTCAGCGCAATACTGCTGAAACCCAACTGTTGGTGGTTAAAATACTTTAGATTGCTTTATTTCTTTTTTTTTTTTTGAAATGAAAATTTTTTTTTTGACATACATACGTACCAGGCCTGCCATATTTGCCGATTTAGCGGCATTTTGCCGATTTTTAGACTCAAAATTATCAAAGGGCCGATTTGCCGATTTTTGCTTCAAAAATGCCGATTTTTTTGTTAAACTTCCAAACACAGTAACTTTTTATATTTTACTTTTGGGCATCACTTTTTACATTAAAAAACGACCGTTCGTAAGTTCGTTGTTCCCTTAAAAATTTTATCCCAAAAATAAAAGTAATGTAAGTCAAAATAAAAAAATTAACTAAGCTGTCAAATACAGTGCTGTCTGGAAAGAGTGAACTTATTTTTGAAGAGCGATTTCACTATACCCAGGTTGTTTACTAAATCAAGGTTGAATTTTTTTTATTTAAAAAACTACTTTGTTTATTTTAAATGCATTAATAGGTTATAAATTTTATTTATTTCCATGTAATACTAAAGTTCAAATTTATGACTGAAAAAAATTAGCAATAGTTGTTTCTTTCTTTGGTTAGTGCGCAGTCTTAAATAAATTAACACTTCATAGAAAGCGTATTTGCGAGAATAACTTTGACGTATTTATTTGAAGTCAACGTAACGACGGTTCAGGTTGGCGCAATGAGTACTTTGCTGACGGATGTTAAATCAAAATTCAGTCTCTATTTTTATTCACTTTTAAATTAAATTTGTATTTTATTTTTTGTCACCAAAACTATTTTATACAAATCACAGAATACAATTGAAATACATTAAGATTTAAAATAAAACAAAGAAGAAGCAACAGTTGATAGTATTCAACATAAGTCAAAAGCTAAAAGTTGATCAACTTTTGTACTTCGCGTTGACGGACGCGTCTTGATTGTGACAACGCTCATAAGAAAACATGTATTTAAACTGACTTGCCGGTTGGATACGTCAAAGTTAAGCTTATGATGGATGTATGTGCCCCGGCTTTTACTCTAAAAGAATCGTTACTTCACCGTTATCTTACGTTCTCTTTAATTCTTATACTCTTTTTCACTGTTTTTTTCTCCTTCGCCAAACCTAAAAACTTACTATAAAGTATGTTCGTTCGTTAGAGGTTCATGAGTGTTCATTCTACAGAGTAGTCATTGTAAACATTCTGGTGTTCACTCTAACGAGGTATTCATAGCATCGGGGTTCACTCTAATCAGATAGCACTGTAATTAGTTTAATATGATTTTTATTACAGTAATAAAAGTGAATCACGTAATGCCATAAGCTAAGAAAATTTAAAAAATGAATTCATAAATTATTAAATATCGTCAAATAATTTCAAATGATGGATCAGAAGAATGTGATTTTGAATTAAAAGAAAGATAATTAGAACAGTAGAACTACTTATGCAACCCTGACTATTATTATGAATGGATTGAACAGTACAGCGACAGAATATTTTTCACACAACGGATATCCCAAGAAGAGTGAAAAATTTGTTTCCAAAATTTACAAGCGGGAAAATATTCCAGAAAAATTAATCTATTTAGATGTTTTATAAAACTGCTTTATGCCTCTAGTGACCAAAAATATTTGTAAATATTGGATTGTTTCCACTACATACTATTAATACGAAAAAAAAAATTATTTGTAAAACGTTTTAATTGATATTATGTTATAGGTCAACGGTTCTCAAATGGGGGTCCGTAGCAACCATCCAAGGGGTCCGCATGAAAAACCGAAAAAACAGTGTTTTCAATAATAATAAAAGTTTTATTTTGAATTGGGGCTTCAGAGGGGTCCGCAAAAAAAAAATTTGTTTACTAGGGGTCCGTGAGCAGGTATTTGATGAGAACCCCTGTTATAGGTTATTAAAGGCGTAGACAGAAGACAGAGTTAATTTGAATTAAAAGCTAACTAATGTGAATTAAAAACGACAGTTTTTGCATTTAGAAATCATTTACATAACGATAAAATGGGTAGAAGACAGAAGTTATGGTTTGAAGCTATGCTGATTAAAATATTTATTTTTTAGTTTACTAAAAACAATCAAAATAGCGTAACTTTTCTGCCTTTGAATCCATTTTAATTTTCAAAAATAGATAATTTCACAACCTTTTGTTGATAGTCGACGGTATTGCCACATCGAAATAGCTTAATTCAGTATAAATTCAGTTTGATTTAGTATATTTACAATAAATCTAATTCACATTAGAATGGGGATAATTCAAAAGTTAATTTGAATTAGGACTGTTAATGCAAATTAACGCTGTCGTCTGTCTACGCTATAACATTATTTAATACTGAATTGCTCTGTTTTTTTGTAATAAAAATAATTTTAATTGTACTTAAAATGGGAATTTTTAATTTGACGATTTTTTGCAGATTTTATAAAACCAAATTGCCGATTTGTTTCTGCAAATATGCCGATTTTTTATCAAAATCATCTGGCACCCCTGATACGTACGTATACTTATACATATGTAGATAATTAATAATTAAAACAACAACAAAATGTGATAGTGACAAATAATATTAATTATTATGGTAAGGTGACTTAAGTCTTTAAAGATAAGTAGAAAAGGATGTTGGCAATTAAAAATAATATTTAAACGTTTTATTTATATTTCAGTGGAGCAACATGTAGAAATTCTGAGTAAATTTGACTATCGAAGGAATCAGTCGGCAAGCAAAAAAGGAGTAATAGGAAGACGTAGTACTGAGTATTTATAAAAATATAAAATTGTTTTACTTAATATTTTTTACTTAATTGTCTGTCCACCTTTTCAATTGATTTTTAAAATAGTCATGACTACCATATTCATACAGTCACTTCAACGGAATTCCAAATAAGACGCACAAGCGACAAAATTTGCTTGCCAACAATTTAGATTATCATAACAAATTTCTTTTCTCCATGTGGTAAAGCATTCACTTAAGTATAACAAGTAATAGTGCAATATACGGCTATGGCAAATCTTATATATCCTTCACCATGTGTAGGTTAGTAAAAAACTCCACAAAAAAAAAAAAAAAAAAAATATTGAGGTGCCAGAAAATTAAATAATTAAAAAAACATTTTTAACAAATTTTAGTATTTCCTTAAAGATTGCTTCAAAAGCTTTGAAATGATACCCATATTGATATTTTAAAAAATTTGAAAAGTTCAGAGGCCCGTAACTTGATGTTTTTTTCTTATGTTTTAATTAATTATTTAATTATTTGTTTTTTTTTTTTTGATTGGAGTTATTAATTGTTTCAAATGATATAGAAAAATTAGAGGTAAGCGTGGTGTTTTGCCCGCTGCGTCAAAGGGCATGTACCGATCTTTCTGATTTTCAATAGCACCTCTAAAAAAATTTAAAAAATTAAAATTTTTTCCAGCTAATCTAGTGCCTCGTTTCCTCGTTTGTTAATATTTGTGTCATTTTTAGATTTTTGTTTTTTTTTTAATAAAAGTTTTGAATAAGCGGTCTAAAATAATATTTAATATTTTCTACAATAACGTTTTTATATAAAATGAGAAATACTAGAAATACTGTATGTTGGTTATAAAATGCCAAAGATTATTTTTTTATAATAATTCTATATGAACTTAAAATATGCTTAATACAAATTTTAACAATTTTAAGTAAGAAATCATTTTCAGTATTTACAAAAACTGCAGAAACAAAAATATCTTGATAATGACTCAAGACGACGTTCAGAACAAAACCTGCAACTAAATATTTTTATTTTACTGAAATTAAAATATTATTGAGGTTGGAAACAACGATATCTAAATTAAACGATAAATAAATTAAATATAAAATAAATATTTATTTTAAAGTAATCACTAGAATAAAAGAATATTTTTATTCTTATCTTAGGATAATAAGTAAAAAAAAAACTAAAAACTCCTTGAGTACTTTCACTGCTTTTTTTTGTTGCTGGATTCGATATGATTATAGAGTTATTACAGGTAAAAGAGCAAATATTTCAATATTTAATTTATTGATTTTTTGACTTTTTTTTAATGATATGCCACATTTTTATTTAAAAGCGTGCATGTATGTGTGTGCAAATACTTGAGGGAGTTTTGTTTGTTGATATTTAAATCCTAACTTCGTGTCGTTTATTTATACTTTGCTGTTGCCTATATGTTGGTTCCTTCATTTCAACTTGTAAAGACTTTTGCGTTTTGCGTTTTACATTTTTTTTTCATATCTCTTTATTTATTTTTTTACATATTTATTTAATCCAAGAAACGACCGACTCTGTATATGCGTAAATATCCCCAGATACCTTCAGTCAAAATTTTTCATTTTACAGAAACTAAAAAAAATTTTAGAAATAAATAATAAGTTCAATTTACGTTATAGAATGACAATTTATCCATGTGAATTAAAAGCAAATAAAAAAGTAAAATATATATGAACTTTTTCGTTTAGTTTTTTAGTTTTTAGTAACGATATGAAAACAGAAAAGATGATAAAATATATGCTGCCTATACTTCCATGGAATACAATTGCGAATTTTCTTTTTTCGTGTATGTCACTTCTCTCAAATAAGATTTAATGTTATTAATATACATACATACACACACATACATGTCCAACGTATAAATCTAAGTAAAGATTGACATGGCCGTACAATTTTATTGAATCTAATGAATGTTGGTTAAAGTTCATACTCATTTTGTTTTTCATTACTAAGACCTCCTGTGAACTTGCAAAGAGCTTTGATAACATTACACATCACGGAAATATGCTAACGACAAACAAATATTATAATTTCTATATATTTCATTAGAAATTTTTTTTCCATCAAAAAATTTAGATTGATGGCCCGTTTTGGGCTAAAATACACAAAAATGCAATAATTTATGAATTTTTGTATGTTGAAAATCGTATAATTTTGAATTAATAAAAGATATCTTTAATTTTTTTTCTAAACATTTAAAATTTTGCTCGCTAACTACGATAAAAAATATTTGCTGAAAATTGTACCTAATATTTGGAAAAAACTGCTCCAGAATATAGAAAAATCTAAAATTTTTAAATGCTTATGACCCGATCATTTTAAAACATAAAAATGCAGATTATGTACCATTTTGTAGGTATTGACAGATGAAAATTAACAGATGCGAGGCACCCAACTTTGAGGTCACAACGCCATCCCTGAAAAGTTGTTGGTACCCAGCCATAAAACTTAATTTCAAATACTTCTCTGGTATGCTTATGTAAAATTTTGAATCAGCTATTTACAAATAGCGTAATAAATATTTTGATTCTGCCTCACTGGGCATTGTTATTCGTTTTTAAAGATGATTTATTCATATTGTTTAATTGTGTAATAAGAAGTATGGTAAACTTTTTGCTTAGAAAAATGTCAAATTTTTCGTTCAATTAATGACACAAAAGATTAAGATTTTTTATGACGAGTTAGTTTTTCTTCTTAATTCTGTCTAAACTAAAGTTTTTGTTTAACAATTCAATATTAGAATCGATTTTTTACGTTGTAAGACCTTTTTGAATCGTTATCCACTATTTCGTATTAATAAAATTCTTTATCTCTTAGTGTTATTAACTTCAATAAGAGCATGCTTTTAAGTAAATTTTTTTTACTTTTTCGTCTATTCAAAGCAGTTTGCATTTTAGAAATTCCGTTGCAAAATTCATAATTTACAAAAACTTTTAAAAATCGCGTTTTCTTTATTTTCAAATTTCCAAAATTTATGCAAAAAGGATCAAAAAGGCTCTAAAGAAAAAGCTGTCTTGTAAGCTCTATTTTTTTTTCCAATTTCTTTTGTCGTCTTAACACAAAAAATTGTATAATTATTATAAAACGTTATGGTTGTTAGATATGACAACTAAATACATTCGAAGAAAACAATAAAGTTGTATTTATTAAGATCGGGATTGTCGAATGGTTTTAAACCAATAAATCGTATTTTAGGGTTTATATGCTAAAGCTGCCTTTGGTGGAAAGTTTAATCTTTCACATTACTGTTTGCTTGCACAAAGGTTTCTTATCTTCGTAGTATTTTCAAACGATTTGTTAGCGGGAATGCTGTCTATACATACGGAAGAACATTACTTAATCGAGCTGTTAGTCTTTTAAGCAATTAAATATTACATTTGTCAGTCAGTATGACTCGCAATGAAAAATTTTATTTCAATAAATTGAAGCGTTTAAAACAAGAATTCTTGCCTTCAGTTTATGTTTAAGATAATTAGTTTTTCCAATTAATAAAAGTTTTTTGTTTTGAATTTTAAATCAAGTTATATTTGTTTTAGGTTTTTATTTAAATTACTAAAATAAGTTATATTAAATTGAGCGCGCTGCTGCAGGTAGAGAAGCCAAAATAAAAGTGAAAAAGACATTTTTCTAACTCGGTACAAGTGTAAGCTAGAATTACAAGTACTTTTAAAAAACGTTGAGTACCCAATACAATTTGGTAATCGAAATAAAGAAAAAAGTTATTTAAAATAACAGGGTGCTTTATCATTCCCCTTTTGGAACGAGCTCATCTATACCTTAACGGTAATTGAACCCGCATACCACTAGATGTAAGCGTTGGCGGACTGGCATTAGAAGAAAAACTGACTACTGATGGTTGTTCGCTCGTTGGAATGGTTTAATGTTGTTGGTTGTCTTGAATTTCCGGTGAATATCGGTGGCTAGTTGGAATGTTTTCCGGCTCGGTATTCGCCACAAAAGCTGGTTTAAGCCGATCGATATTAATATTACTATGACGACCTCGTATGGAGATTTTGAAATATTTCTTAAAACGTTTTATAACTAAGTATGGACCGTCGTAAGAATGAGTCAGTGAGAGTCCAACGGAATCGTTTCGAACGAAAACAATGTTAAAATGTTGGTGGTGTTGAGTGATGAAACGTATCAGTCGGACTAAGCTTTTGCATATCTTCTCGAAGTTTGTTAATGAATTCGTTGTCGGAGTTTGATATTTTTGATGGATGAAATAATTCTCCTGGAATAGTGAGCGTTGAGCCGTAAACCAATTCTGCTGGTGAAGCCTTAATATCGGGCTTAAAAGCAACCCTTAAACCAAGCAAGATCATAGGTAAATAATGTACCCATCTGGCAGGATTATGGCAAAGAATCGCAGCTTTAAAGGTTCTGTGCTATTTCTCGATGATTCCATTTGATTTGGGACGTACGGCTTAGTACGTAGGTGCGTTGCTTCGATTGTCTTTACTAATTTAGCAAAAATCGTTGACTCAAATTGACGACCGCGATCTGTCGTTATACGCATTGGGACACCGAATCTAGCAAACTACTGTCATAAGATAGCTTTTGAGATGTTTTCCGCGCTCATATCGGGAATCGGTACTGCTTCGGGCCAACGTGTGAAACGGTCTTCAATCGTTAAACAATATCGTTGACCTTCACAATAAGGGAAAGGTCCAACGATATCAATGTTGATATGGGCGAAACGTTGTCTGGTCGGTTCGAACTTAGATTGAATATGCGATGTTGCAGTATCGAACGTTAGCTCAGAGTCACTACCTTGGATTGGAAAAACTTTTAACTTTAAAGAATTATTTTCGGTACCTGAAATTTTAATCATTCGCTAGAGCTCCTCATCATCTTGTTGTGCCTTCGCTATGCTGGGATAATCTATTATTTAGCTGATTGAAGTCACTCGAGACAGTGCGTCGGCTGTGGCGTTTGTTATACCGGGCGTATGGCGGATGTCCGTCGTGAATTGACTAATGTAATCGAGCTGCCGAATTCGGCGTGGTGGTGCTTTCTCGAGTTTTTGTTAAAAGGCGAAAATTAGCGGTCGATGGTCGGTGACTAGGTAACATTTCCGTCCTTCTATCATATACCGGAAATGGCATACAGCTTGTTACAAAGCCGTTAGCTCGCGGTCATATGTTGAGTACTTTCTTTGTGCACCTGTCAACGCTTTCGAATAGAATGCCAAGGGCTGAAGGCAACCATCGACTTCTTGATGTAGAGCCGCTCCCACAGCTGTGTCTGAGGAATTGACATAGAGTGCCAGGTTGGCATCAGCGGCGGGGTGTGCTAAAAGGGTGGCTAGCTCCCTTTTTTTGGAAGGCGGTTTCTGCATCTGAATTCCACTTTAAAGGTGTATGGTCGTTCTTCTTTTTCGCTATAATAAGCTGCTGTAACGTCATTTGGTAATTTACGGCATTTGGTAAGAATTTTCTGTAAAAGTTCACCATCGCTATGAACCTTTTAAGTTCCTGTGCCACCTTTGGTCTAGAAAAATCGCTTGTTGCTGTCACCTTTTCTGGGAGAGGACGAATACCATCAGCATTGACGAGATGACCAAGCAATTTTATTTCGTGTTTTCCGAATTCACACTTTTTTAAAATGGTGGCAAGATGGTTTTCGCGTAGGCGGCGGAAGACTTCGGCAAGTTCGAGTCGATGTTGTTCGATTGCAACAGATGCTACGCAAATGTCGCCAATATAAGGAAAGACAAAATCTAAGCCTCGAAGTACTTCATTAGTTAAACGTTGAAAAGTTTGGGCTACGTTACATAGTCCAAACGTCATGTATTTAAATTCGTATAAGCCGAAAGGTGTGCTGATGGCGGTTTTTGAAACATCGTCGGAATGGATAAGGACTTGATTGAAAGCCTTCTATAAGTCGATTTTTGAGAAGACTTTCTTACCCCAGAGGTTCGTGATGAAAACCGACAAATATGGCAGTAGGTATCGATCTGACAGCGTCTGTGCATTTAGTGCACGATAATCTCCGCAGGGTCTTTTTTTAACTAAGTGCAACGGGCAAGACCAGTTACTGTTGGATGGTTGGCAAATACCAGCTTTCATTAAAAATTCGAACTCTTTTTTTGCGCCTGCCAACTTCTCGGGTGATAGACGACGCGGGCGGCAAAAACGGATTGTCCTGTCGTGTCATTTTTGTAGGTGATCGATGATTTTGTCGTAGAGCCATATGGGGATACTCGTGTTATATCGGCGAAATTCTCTAAAATATAAGCAAACGGATCGGTGGCGTCATAAGTTTTTACTGCAAATGTTTCGTAAAATATGTGGGCCTTACACTAAAAAATTAGGCCAGTGATGTTGTCAATTAATCGGTTACGTTTGTTTAATAAAATTGGATCCGATAATCGGCGAAGTAACATCGGCGACCACAAACGACCAAAAAAAATCTCGGTGTAAGCTTAAATCTATTTTAACACGTTTCTCGGTGATTACTTTAATTGGGGATCCGTTTGTGGCGTACAAAACATTAGCCGTAGGACGGACGTTAAAAGATTCTTAGGTTAGTGGCAGAACGGAAACGTTGGCTCCGCTGTCTACTAAAAAATACCGTTTCGATAATTTCTCTCTTACCTGCAGGCGAAATACGTGGCAAGTGGTGGTGGTTAGTTCGCCGGGAACCACAACCTGCCGAGGCGGTCAGTCAGAGCGTTGATTTGTAGGTTGTGCACTTTGTGAAATTGTATTGACCTTGCACTGCCTGTACCTACAAGGGCTGCGGCGTTTTCTGGCTTTCTGTCCATATTTAGTTTGATACCAACATTCGGTGCCCAATGCGGTGCCTGGAGAGTTGTAATGGTAAGCAGCTCGGTGTCCCGACTGGCCGAGATGCGGGGCGGATCTTCGTGAGCGTGAACTGGAACGAGTTGTAAGACGTTCGAGTTCCTTCCCAGTTCTACGACTGGAGTTCATTTGCCTCCTTTGCTTGTTGAGACTGTATGCTTCCGATTAAGTTTGGGGCTATTGCGTCCACAATGGCATCTGCAATTTTAGTGTATTCTGCTGGTGCACCTACTGAAGTTGCCACGACTGGCTGTGCAAACTCCGGCAGCCGTTTCGTCCAAAACCCCTTAAGAGCTGCATCACCTAATGTTGAACCAAAGGAAGCTCAGATAAGAGGAGGGAAATTTTACGTTCCAAAAGTAACATGTCAATTTTTGGGGAAAGTAAAATTTTCCTAAATAACTCGAGAAGCATCGTTAAAATATATTTGGCGTGATTTTAAAGTCTAGTGATCTTTAAAATATGAACGACAGATTTCCTGAGAAGAGTATGCTTAAAAAACGAGTGCAAGACCGAAATGAACGTTTGTTTTCTTCGAATATTTAGATGCAAAATTTACAGAAAATTAAACAGCAGATTAAAAAACTGAAATGAAAATGTTTTGCAAATGTATTTTACGTCAACTCCTTCTAATGTGCTTTAATTCTGATAACATGAACAAGTCTGATTCTTCTTCCAATTTAATGAAGAGACTTTGTAACCGATAATGAAAAATATTAATATAAATTAAAATACAAAACTTATATATCCTTCACCAGCTATGTACATTTCGTTTAGTGAAGCAACTCCAATCAAAAAACAAATAATGGGGTGACAGAGAAAATTAGTTTCGTTAGCTCTTAATGGGTTAAATATTTAAAAAAAATGTAAGTAAGAAAAGTTCAGAGGCCTATAACTCGGAAAATATATATGAGCGTCAATTTTTTCACTTGATGTTTTTTCTTATTTTTTAACTTTCTATCGCCCAATATATTTGTTTTTTTTTTTTTTTTTGTTGGAGTTCTTTAAGAAAATAAGTTTGTTCCAAATGATGTGGAGGCAGGCCCTGTAGTTTGGGCGCTGCCTGAAAGGAAATATGGCGATCTTGCTGATTTTCAATAGCAAAACTTTCGAAAATATGTCTTATCGATTATCGAATTTAAATTCTCTCTAGCTTATCTAGTGCCTTGCTCAACCGATTTCGTTATGCATAAGGACTCAGAATTTATATGCTTTGGTGAAGGGTGTTTTGATAAACAATTCGCAGGGTTCGGCACAAGAAGAAATTCTTTTTAACAATAATCATTCTAAATCATACAATTCTTTATGTCGAATTACTTAAGTGCCTTGACCTCACATTGGATAATAAAAAAAACTATTTTTGTTTATTATTTAAATTCTTTAGTTAGACCTTGTAATTTCTAAAGAATTATTGTGATTTTTTAAATAAATTTTGTTAAAACAATCGTCAGTTTTTTTAATATTTTTTAATGAATTACTGAAATTTTTATAATGTTTTAAGGTAGAATTAGTCTTTACTTTTCCTTCCGTGACGAATCAGCTGATCAATTTCTGTTAAATGGAAAATATGTATTTGTGGTTTGTTATTACTTTGACGTTCTGTTCTGTTCCGTTCGAATCAATAGAAAATAGAATTCAACGTTAAGTTACTTGCAAGTTGTTTGGTAGTGTGAGTGCAAAATTGTAAACAAACCATTTTTGTCATTGTAATTGTAGTTGTTTTTGTTCTGTTGTGTATTGTGTTGTCTTTGTTTATTATAAACAGCTGGTTTGTTGTTACAGAAAAACTAATTACAATAATTTGAAAAGCAGAACGGCACGGCACAGAACAGCAACAGAAAGTAAAGATTAATGAGGCCTTTAGACAATTTCAAAGTGACAGTCATGTCTAATATATCTGTACTTTATTCTGAGAGCTAAAAAATTAAGTTTAGAACCCGGTAATTTCTTTTAAATGATTTTTCCATTTTGGCGTTTTTTTTTTGGCATTTTGGTAATTTTGAGATTTTAGAAAATTTAAAAATTTTGCCTCTCACGGTTTTTAAGATTCAGCAAACTATTAAAATTGCATACAATAACTGATAGAATGATCGTTAAATTTTAATTGTTTTTGTCTGTATAATAATATACTAAGTGGAAATTTCAAATATAAGTGTTTATTTATTACTTTATGGTTAAGAAAATGTAGCAAAATTTAAAAAAAATATCCTGATAAAGTACCCTTACCTATTTATTTTGTTTTGTGTTTTTTGATGTAGTCAGTACAATTATACTGTCGTGCATTTGTTGTTATAACGCCAAAAGTTCTTATTTTATATACCATCAATCATGTGTAGCATACACCAGCTGTGTGTTTGTTACACCAACATGAACATCAAACACATATATGTATGTTTAATGTATGTTTTTTCACAAAAATTGTTTTCCATTATTTAGTGTTTTCATCTTTTTAATCAAATATTTGAGTAGTCCGATCAAACCTTAAGTTAAGGTGACCAAAATTATAAAAAATATTTTAAACCAATTTTCTCTCAAACTAAAGCTGATAATCTTCACGCGTAAGCATATTTTTTCAGGGTTTGATTTAAAATTAAGCTTTTATTGAAGATACTGAATTATGTCCAAAATAAGTCGTTTTCAAACCACTGTATACCGTACTAGAAACATCAGACACATTTTTTTTCAGAAAAAAAAAATAAAAAAAACTAATAAAAATTTAAGAACTTGTTTTACCTTTGTTTTATTAAACTACTTTAAATTAACAAGATAGTATTGTATTAATTACCTGAGGCGTACCACTAGTTGAAATTCCCTTTTTATTACATTTAACGGTATGACTATAAGAATCTTATTATTGCTCGTTAGTCTTTCACTCGGTTAAAAAAAATCTTTAGGTTTTCACTTTTATTATTCTTTTAATTATGCAAATTTATGCAAGGTCTTTAGCCTTGTTGTTGACAACATGTCAAGAAAACATGAATAAGTACAAGAAAACAATAGAAAAAAAAGCAGGAATGAAAAAATGTAAGAGATAGCAAAAATGTTGCTAGAAATGAGATGCTATACAAATGCAACAGATTATTTTTATTCATAGACATGTAGTGTACATACAGTCTTTTTAAATTACACACCATTGCTGTGTTTGGAATAAATGTTAGTGTCTATAGAGTCATAGAGACAATTTTACAATTTTAGCTAAGTGTATGGCTTCGCCTATTAATTATTTTATATCAATTTGCTCAGTTAATCATGTTACGTTTTCAAAAAATATGTCATAATATTACATTGTAAAAGTCTTCTTAAAACAAGAGTCAGATATCTGCCATGCATCATTATCTATTTTCTTTAGGTGGAAACCCTCATTTTCAAAAAAGTTCCAATAAAGTACCTTCTGCTATTTTTTAAATTATAAGAGTTATCTCTAGATTTAATTTTAAGCTTGCGGACAAATAAGAAGCGGACTAACTTTAGGTACAACAAGTAAGAATGCTATATTCGCCTATGCCGAATCTTATATGCCAATCCAATCCAAAAAGCAAATATTGAGGTGAAAAAAGATTTAAAATTAAAAAAAAAAAGTATACAATGAAATATCATCGGGTCTTAATGGGTTAAGCATTTTTCAAAAATTTTAGTATTTTCCGAAAGATCTCTTCAAAATCTTTAAAATGATACTCATATTAATATCTTAAAAAATTTGATGCACAATGGTACTTTTTTATGAAAAGTTCAGAGGCCGGAAAATATGGGCGAGAACAAATTTTTTCACTTGATGTTTTTTCTTTGTTTTAAATTTTTTTTCGCTCCATATATTTGTTTTTTTTATTGACTGTACTTCATTGCTTCAGATGATATGGAAAAATTAGAGGTAAGTTTTTTGCAAAATTTTTTAAACTATGTCTGATCTATTGACGTATTAAAACTTCCTTTAGCTCATCTAGTGTCTTGGCAAAGTTGACTAACACTGACGGACAGATGGGCAGACAGCCATCGCAATTGACTTCGGTATGCATAAGAACTCGGAAGTGGATATTGTAAAAATTACGAACGGAATGACAAACATAGATATACCCTTTTTCCACTTTTAATGATAAAGTATATAAAAAACCGTTATTATCTGGACTAAACTCTTGGGCCACTACGATGACTGCTATTTTTGTTTGGTAAATATATAACTGGCCAAATTGAAATATCCTTTCATACGTAGGCACATATACGTCTTTTGGGTACTAAAATATCAAATGGATTACAGGCTGGTGCATTTTGAGGCGAAAACTGACAGCAGTGACAGTGACTTTGAGTCTGACCTAAAAGCGCCAAAACTAACAACCAATATGATTTCAGAGACTTTGCCAGATATCTGGGACTATCAGGGGCTGTTACAGAAATTATAGTTTCTAAGCTAAAGCAAAGAATTTAAGCAACAAACTAAACGAAAATTTCTGCAATGAGTCTTTAAAGTTACGTTTCTAGTGAAACACGTGTGTTCTTTCACACAATACGAATAAATTAGGAGCGTTCCTATTGAACATTCCACAAAGTTTTTTAGACAAATTCTTTTAGGCCAAAAAGGTGGTTAAACAAAATATTTCTGTTTTCTTTGCTTGTAGAGGTTAATATCAACACTGGATTAAAAATGATAAGCCTCGTCGGGAAGCGCTAGTTTCAGGACAACAGAACGTGATAAACCCAATCCCAATCAAGGGATTGCATTATTTTGTCTTAGTTAAATATAAAACTATTTGTGACAGTTCATTGGACTAAGGAGGGGGTTTTACATATAATTTTTTTTTTAACTAAAACGCACCGTTGCAACTTTATTTTAAATTCTTTCAGATTTCTGGAACTAAACCCATATTTGGCTAAAAATTCCTAACTTTAAAAATTTTACATGCGAAAAAAACTGAACTTGGAAAGATATTATTGGCTCATATGTATATAAAGACAACTTAAGTCGGTTTGACTTTAAAGTTGATTCTTACTCATTCCTAGACAAAATTAAATATACTTTTGACGTTAAATTTACTCTAAATTGAAGATTTAAACTAAATTTAACAAAATCTTTAACTGTTTTTTGTGAAATAAAAAACGTTATAAAAAATTATAAACATGCTTACAGCAATACCTTAACAAAAGCGGAAAGCGTTTCTTTATTTTTTGCTGTCAAAAGTTCTTATGCTTGTACATTTTGTATGTAGCATACCGAAATAATGCAGCGGCAACGCAACGGATACTCTTTGCAATTGAAAAATCCAATTTTAGCAAGGCGTTTGATAAAAAATTAAAATAAATATAAATTCAAATAATTAATTTTGTTTTTTATATAAGATTTTAATTTATACAACACAATTTTAAATGTTATTCATGGTAAAATTATCAAGGAAATTATATTTATTTTTTTAATAACCCTGTTTTCATCGTTTTGACATAGCGTTGCCGTCAAACACATTTCAGCGTAAAAGCTGTGCGGAAGAAAACGTTCCGTTTTCCGCTTTTGTTTAGATATGTCTGTTAGGCTATAAGATAATGGCAGATATTTTGTAATTATAACTGATGAAAAATGTAAACCGAAGGTTAAAGCATAAAAAGGGGTTTAATAGTTTTGAAGGAGTTTTTTTTTAATTTTTTCAAGTTATAGATTTAACAAAATTTTTTAAGTTTAAACCACCTGCTAGTAGACTGCAGAAAGCATGCTTTCTTCTTTTTGTTTTACATTTACTTGTAATTTTCTTTATTTTCAGCCATAGGCATTTAATTTCAAACTTTATTTTAATACTTTGCAGGAAATTAGGTTAAAACTTAATCTTAATCTTAAATTTTAATTTAATTTTCTTTATGATTTTAGTTAAAATCTGGAAGTCTAGTATTTCAGTTTGTGTTATTTAGTATTCAGTTTTTATCCCATATCAGGTACCCTATAGTCACTCTACAGCTTTAAATAATTAATTTGATATTGTTAGGAACCGACAACAGTTGATATTTTTTAAATTCCAAAAATCGTATTGTAGTATTAAATGAATAGTTAAAAAGAGAAGTTATTTGTGCTGTCAACATAATTGTAGAAAAATGTGTAAATAAAGTGACATCAAAAAAAAAAAAAAAGAAATCCTGGCGTATTTTATATCACAATTAAAAGAACCCCACGAGTTAATAAAAACAATATTTTTATGATGCTAGGTCAATACTTTCCTTTCGATCACAATATTTCTTTTAATTGTTTAATTTCTGACAATTTATTTTTCACTGAATTTATTAAATGGACAGCCTTTGTGGAATTTATTTCATCTCTCTAAAAATATTCGCTACTACGCCAAAGATATTATTACAAGTATCTATTGAATACCAGTATCAACACTTGTTAAATGATACGCGTCTTGTGTCATAAGTCTTGGCTACCAAAAGAAAATTAAACGGAGACGCAAACGACTAGAGCACAATTGGATGTTTACTAAAGTTGTACCAATAAAATAGTACTTTTCGGACTTTCAGTTTCTTTTTGCCTGTGTAAAGAAAACGCACTGAACAGCAACAAGTGTTACTACTTTTCAACTTATCACAAGTGTAAGTATGGTTGTGTGTATCTTAAGTTTATGTATTGAAGTGTAGTAAAAACATTATCCTTACGTGTAATCTATTGCCACACTGTGTGTGTAAGTTTGTTTGTATGTTTTTGATGGCTAATGTTTGTGTAAATGTCTATTGCATGTTGTATGTATTCAGATCTTATGGCCGCTTAATTGTTTTATTTACTATTATTTCTTTTTGCCTGTCGTCTGCTGGTGCTTTTAAGTATCACACAAATTTAGTCGTTGACATGGCTAATCTGTTGATGAGTACTTATGTATTCATTTGATGTTCATGAAATCTGAGTAGCTGTTTAATTTCTTCATTGCTGTTACACTTAAATATTTTACAACTTCCATTTTGAACCTCCCACAAGGCTATTAAATTAAAATTAATGGAATCTTAAGTCTTTTTTTTTTTAACAGATTATGCACTTTCACTTATATACAATCATTATTTAATACATGTTTATAAGTATGTATGTTTGTATATATTTTTAACATATACTTGTAACAGGTATAAAATACTTTTAAAACACCTTAATACTAAAAAAGTTTCTTTGTACGTTTCAAAGGCTTTCGCACGTCTCATCAGTTTAAATGCTCGTTTAGAACTGTTTTTGATGTTATAAAAGGAAGTGTATTTCTAGGGTTTCATCGCAAAGATGGAAAAATTGTTGGGCACGAAGCTTTAAAGCGCTGTTCATTCCATCATAAAAAGCTTTTAAAAATTCCAAGGGGCTTTCTTACGAAAAGTTAAAGGTTATTTTTTAAAGCACTTACTTGCACAGTGTTGCCGTCTTAGTACTTCCAGTGTTAGATTAGTAATTTATAATCAAAATATATTTTCCGTCTGAAAATATTTTCTAATGAATTTCAAAAAAAATTTTTTTGCTTTTTCGCAATAATTTTTAATGTTTGTAAAATGGTGTTTTGACTGCTTGAACTATGAAGATATTTCCTGTTGTACTTCTTTTCGAATTATCTAATTATCTAAGTAGGACATATAATAAAAGTAAATTTAAGATACCCAAATAACAAAATTTTAAGGAAACTAAATTCCACTTTGAAATTTGAGAGTGGTTTTATTCCGAAGAATTTTTTCGTTTTTAGTTTTCTGAAGAAGCAATTTGCGGAATTAAAACCACTTTCGATTGGAAGTGAGTTCTGTGACATGAATGTATATTTTAATTTTGAGCATCATTCAAAGCAAATGGTTTAAATGTTTTTTAACTGTTAAAAACACAAGAGTTTTCTAGATTTTAATGATGCTTTTCTTTGCGAAGATTGGAAAAGTAGTTATTAAATCCACTCGGGTATTCACTATTCCATGTTGTGTGAGATCAGAAAAACTATAAACGTGCTTCTATGCTGTCATTGTTGTAGGCGGTTTCTTAATTTTAGTCACTTTAAATGTAGAAACTGCACGTTGCCTTATTCTTACGCTGTTTTGCTGTTGAGTAACGAAAATTCGATGATGATCTAAGTGTAAGAATTTTATTAGCTGCTAAAAGCGCATTTTTTATGCGGTCACAACATTTTAGCTTCTTTTCATTTTACTTGCGACTTTCTTATAAGCACAATATATGGTCACTTTGCTACTGCGGATATTGCTCGTTAGCGGATTCTACCCAAATTTTGTATTGAAAATTCAAGAGTCGCTTTTCTTAAAGTAGCCAAATGTAATCCAGTAAATTTCAATCACATTGAATTAAAACAACAGAACCTGAAATTCAAACGGGCTATTTGACCTAGAGTTTTATTTAATTCTATTTACCAAATGATTCAACCAAAGAAACTAATTTTTATACTATATCTATACATATAATTAAGCAATAACAGAGTAATTTTTGTAAATGAAATATTTTTAAAAATTTTCGTGTGGGTGAAGATAGCAATCGATATGAAATTCAAAACACCTATTTTTGGACTTTTGTCTGTCAGTCTGTGTTTGCATCACTTAAAAGTTACTGGATGGATTTGAATAGAATTCTGTGTGAATATCCCTTAGAGCCTTGGTCAAGTATCGAATACTTTTTTTCATCGAAATATGTCATTTTGTAGAGAAAGTAGAGATACAAATGTAAAAGCACCCAAGTGGGTATTTTATTTTTATAGATGGAAAATTTTTAACACTGTTTACAGATCTCTACAATAAATATCTAAAAACACATATTTCTGAATTTGAATTTTAAAAAATTATAAATGACACGCCGGCGAAGTCGTGGGCTCTGCTAGTTTTGTATATATCTTATATTTGTACTGGCAACTCTGTAAATTCAAGCGCGCCTAAAGATATACTAATATTTCTAAATATATATTATCTACACAGAGACGGATAACTATGTATTTTTAAAAATTATTTTAGATTGTAGTAAATGTTGGATTCGAAATCAAAATCGTACGTATTTTTATTACTTAACTGGCCACTTAACTACTTTAAAATTGATGTATTTTTCATTAAAATTTTTGAATTTAAGCTTATAACTATTATAAGGAGAATTCATAAAATGGAGTTTAAAAGTTAAGAGATGAAAATTAATAAAAAAAAGTAGATGTCGAGTTAAGCCTGGTACTCCGTTCAGATTTTCATGAGGAATGCTGTCAAACTACATACATACATTTTGTATGAAAAAGTCATGGAAAAATGTTGCAGAAGTAGTACTCTGTTTTACTGTAGGAAAACATATGAAATGTTTATGTCAACATTTTATCAAAGCTGTGAAATAAAGCAAAGGGGCATTTTTTCAGACAAAAAGTGATCATACGAGCAAATTTTTAACATGAAATAATCAATGTTGCTCAACAATTTTCACTAATTCGAGTACAAGGCTTTATACGAAACAATTAAAAAACATATGCCAATATGTAATGAAAGCGACACTATTAACCACTATTTTTTAAAATGATTATTTAATCTTTTCTGACGCGTATCATTATGAGTGACAATTAAAATGTTATAAATGTGATATATTACCTTTTATATTGAGAAGGATCTTATATTTTTTTAAGAGTATTTGGGAAGCACAAAATTTTTTTCCTTTCATTTAGTGGTTACGTGTTTTTGGTCAAGTATAAGACTAAAATGACTGTACCTTAAAAGATTGTTGTAAGTAAAATAATAAGATATTATTATGTTTATATTATAAAAACATATATAATTCACAAGCTTTCGATAAATAAAAATAAAATCTTGATTTTAAATGAACATAAATTATTATGTTCTGGATATCATATAATTTATTAACATATTCGCTGTTTTTACCTTACGTCTTAGAAAAATATTTTATCACAATTAATAATATATTTTTTATTAATAATTAATTTAATTAATAATATATTTTTTATACCATTCAATACAGTTGGAAAAAAGGTATATCTAAGTTTGTCATTCCGTTTGTAATTTTTATAATATCCATTTAAGACCCTAAAATATATATATATATATATATATTCTGAGTTCTTATGCATAGCGTAGTCAATTTAGCGATGTTCGTCTGCCAGTCCAAGTTAAAAAATTTAAATAGATTGATCAGACATAGTTTTGCTTAGTTTGCATTTGAAAATCAGCTAGATCAGTCCATGTCTAAAGCTTTTTGAAGAGATCCTTCAGGAAATGCTAAAATTTTAAAAAAATGCTTATCCCATTAAGGGCTGGTGACATTTTTATGTAAAAAAAAAATTTTTTATTGTTATTTGTTTTTCCTGAATTTAAAGATTCGTTTCCATTTTTAAAAATTAGGAATATTTGAACTGTTCGAAAGCCCGTTAATGAAAAATTTTGAATTCCAAAGGTCTTTTTAACATTGGCATTTTATTTGTGGTTGCAATAATTAGAGAATTTTTGTTAATATCAGAAAATAATTATTTAATTATTAAAAAAAAAACATCTGCTAATAACGTTCGTTGTATATTTTCTACTGCGAATTAATTTCTTGTTAAAAAATCGTGTATTTTGATTTATATTTTGTTTCAGGTAAATTGTACATTTAATTTAAATGGTAGTAAACAGATGTTTTTTATCTTGACCAATATATTGAATGCTAAAATGATTATTAGTTTTTAAAACCATTTGCCAATTCCATCACAATTTTTTAAGTCATTTGAGTATGTGTAAAAAGAAGGAAAGCTAGCAATAAATAACTCTACGTTTACATCAAAAAGACTGAGCAATGCCATGAAAATAACAAAATACCAAAAAAAAAAAAAAAAAATAAAATAAAATAAAAAAACGCTTAAACAGAATAAAACGGCAAAGCCGGACTATTTTCACTATAAAAAATTATAAAAAGTGAAAAATATATATTACTAAACTTATTGAAACCGCTTTTAAACAGACAGAACTTATACATCTAGCAAAAAATACAATAAACACTTTTCCCAATAAGCATTTTTTAAAACAATAAATAAGTCTTTTTTTTTGCTATAGGCTTTTAGCGAAGAGGAAAGTTGTGTCAAATACTGAAAATACCATAAAAATGAAGTTTGAAGGTGGCTTAGCCCTCCCTAGATAGGCGAATCCATGCTAACGAATACAGTTTTAATTAACAGCCTGTTTACAGAACACAATTTGCTTGTTAGACGCACAAAAACGTTACCGTTTTTCATTTTTAGGTTTTTGAAACACGAATGTCATATTTTTTTATAAAAACGTAACAAATGAAATTTTTTTTCTGGTTTATGTATCCCGCATTGTAATGTCATAAACGTCAAAGCTGTGCTATGAAAAAATACCATTCGTTAACAAAATTTAACTTATATTTATTTTGAGACCCCAATTTTTTTTTTTAAATAATAAAAAAAAAAAATAAATTACAATCAGTGATTAATGAGTTGGCATTGTAGGACATCATAACACTTTCATGAATGAACACATCTATGTATACATCAACTATATGTACTCTATACTTACACTTTAATAATTTTTAAGAAACTATTGTTTTAATTTGTTATTTGTACCAATTTTTATTTAACAGTTACAATTTTATACTTTGCTCGTATTACAACTTTCAAGGCGAATTATTTTTATCAAGTGGTATCAAGGCAAATAAATATACAGTGGGAGCGATAGCAAATTCATTGATTTTTGCCGGTAGGGTAACTGTCAAACTCCATATATAAAAAATCGGGTTACTATTTTTTAATATGTAGTTTGAAATTCCGGCTAACAGCGAAAATTAACGAATTCGTTATCGCTCCCACCGTATATTTGTTCGCCTTGGGTAGTATCGTTGCGGCAGCTCTATTTTTTGCTAAATTTCGTTAAGTCTAGAGTAGCTATCAAAAGCGTATTATTTTATATTAAAAAAGTTCTTTCTTTAATATTCTTTAAAATATATTTCAGCAAGAGTTTTACATCAATTTAAAAAAGAAAACTTACTAAAAACATTAATTAAAAGGGTGAGAAAAAATTGCAGTTATTAAATGTGTTTTGAAGTTTATCTATACTTTGGTGCCAGTTGTTCTTCTTATTGTTGTAGCGGTGCTCCCACCTTAAATGAATTTGTCTTGACAATTTTGTTTTGTTTATTAAACTCAACTGTTACCTTTAAGGCGCCAAAGCAGGGCTGGCACTAAATATGTCAAAAACAAAAAATGTATATGAAAAAACTAAATAAAAAATATTAATTAATACGTTGGTAACACTTCGATTTGATACAACAAAAATTCATACGAAACACAACGTAAGTTAAACGAAAAAACCGGAACGTGTTACACGGACGCTAATTATTACGTATTCGTCTATATATCATCCGGTTTCGTTTCGCTCTTAACGTGTTCTATAAACAGGCTGTAAGTGATCTTTTAGATGGAGTATTTCAATACTGTCTTGCGCTACCTATAATTTAACGGCAAACAATTTATATGTTCATATTAAAAGAAAGCTGCAAAAAATATAAATAAACAATATACCAAATGTGAATTAATTTATTTACAACTTGTTTTATATAAATCCCAACGATATAAGATGGCCAAAAAAATTTTATACCCTTCACCACAAAAAGTAGAAAAAGGATATATCTAAGTTTGTCATTTTGTTTGTAACTTCTATTATAAAATTCATTTCCGACCCCATAAAGTGTATATATTCTGAGTTCTTATGTTGAGCAATTTCCATCTGTCCGTCCATGTTAGTGTTGAAATCAACTTTGTCAAGGTACTAAATGAGCTAGAGAAAATTTAAATAGGCCAATCAATCAGACGTACCTTCGAAATTTTTCGATCGGTCTATATTTTATGATGCAGCGAAACAACACTCCTACCTCTAGTTTTTTCAAATCATTTGGAACTAATCTTGTTTAGTGAAGTTGTTCCAATAAAAAAAAACAAATATACAGGGCATATTTGAATATAGCACTCTTACATTTTTTTAAAATAATTTTAATATAAATATATAAACATTTATATTCAATTTAACAATAACTGTATTGGTATGTACATATATATATCTTAAAGCTATAAATAACAAAATTGTTAACCTAATACTTAAAATTATAAAAACATACTTTGTATATTGAATTTCATAACATAAGATGAACTGAATAAATAGAATCTTTTTGATAAAAATTGAAAATATTTTGAATTCATTTGTACAAAATAAAACACTGGAAGCATAAAATTAATAATTTGTCCTGGCAACAAGTGGCAACTTTTTTTAATTTTACATGGCAGCAATACGTTGCTTGATTTTTTCCAATTCATTGTAGATTTCCGTGGGCAAATCACTACCTACTTGCGTCTCAAAATATTTTCGAATTTCTTCGACTTCTTGATTCCAGAAATCTTTAGACAATGAGAAGATTTCTTGAATGTTAATACCATCTAAACCTTCAACATTTAATTGACCTTCAAAGGGAATGTATCCGATGGGAGAGTCAACGAAGCAGTCTTCACCATCGCAACGTCGCAATACCCACTGCAGAACACGGGCATTGTCACCGTATCCAGGCCACATGAATTTGCCATCGGCGCCTTTGCGAAACCAGTTGACATGGAAGATTTTGGGTACTTTGCCACGGGATTCCATGCTCAACCAGTGCTTCACGTAGTTACCAAAGTTATAGCCAAAAAATGGACGCATGGCAAAGGGATCATGCATTATAACCTTGCCTTTGTGTTCCGCAGCAGCAGTAGATTCACTACGCATAGCACAGCCAAGGAAAACACCATGTGTCCAGTTTCGGGCTTCGTAGATTAGTGGCACACCAGCAGGTCGACGGCCACCAAAAAGAATTGCACTGATTGGAACACCAGCGGGATCTTCCCAAGCACCATCGATAATGGGGCATTGGCTAGCAGGTGTACAAAAACGGGAATTAGGATGGGCAGCTGGCTTACCAGAGTTTTTAGTCCAGGGTTTACCTAACCAATCGGTGATTTGTACACCTGGGGCTAAACTGCTTTCCATACCTTCCCAGTAAACGCCCCCGTCGGAAGTATAGGCTACATTGGTGAAGATGGTATTCTTGAATATGGTTTTCATGGCAATAGGGTTAGTTTCCATTGAAGTGCCCGGCGCTACACCGAAAAACCCATTCTCGGGATTTATGGCACGCAAAACACCATTCTTGTCGAATTTCATCCAGGCAATATCATCACCTACACATTCGACTTTGTAATCACTTAACGAAGGGTTCAACATGGCAAGATTTGTTTTGCCACAGGCAGAGGGGAAAGCGGCGGTTATATATTTCTTCACGCCTTTAGGGTCGGTGATGCCCAAGATCAACATGTGTTCAGCTAGCCAACCTTCACGCTTGGCAATTGTGCTGCCAATACGTAGAGCAAAACATTTCTTGCCCAACAAGGAGTTTCCACCATAACCGGAACCGTACGATATGATCAAGTTGTCAACAGGCTTGTGTAAGATAATGGTGCGTTCGGGATCACAAGGCCATGATGGATATTCAGTGATTCCATTAGCAGGAGTACCCACGGAGTGAAGAGCACGTACAAATTCTTCTTTCTTTTGCAATTCAGCTAACACTGCAGCACCCATACGTGTCATAATGCGCATTGAAGCAACAACGTAGGCAGAATCTGTTATTTCAATGCCAATTTTAGAGAGAGGAGATCCAACTGGACCCATACTAAAGGCTACAATGTACATTGTACGACCCTTCATACAGCCTGGAAAACGTTCCTTAATAGCCTTTTCCATATCATCCATGGAAATCCAGTTACCCAAAGTTCCCTTTACACCATCTTGAGCAGTGGGAATGGCTTCTTCCTTGTAGTCGGTGCAAATAAAGGTTTTAGATTCAACACGAGCAACATCTGCTGGGTTCGTACGAGCCAGCCAACAATTATCATACTTTGGCAAGGGGATAATGGTACCAGCATCGCTCATTAATTTTAAAAGAATTTTGTTTTCCACTTCTGAACCATCGCATATATGGATTTGATCAGGTTGGCAGAGAGCTATAGATTCCTCAACAAAGGCTCTGACGCCAGGAGTAAGCTTATTAGCGGAACCGTATGATACATTGATGCCACGAATGTGATTGTACAGGCCACAGTTGTCTTGTTTAGCTTTATTTAAAATGGGCAGAGCACCATTTGGACTGAAAAATTAAAGCAAACAAAAAAAATATAATTCAAAGCAAGTGATAGTTGGGTGTATGAATGTATGTGTGTTAACTTGAAAAATGTTGTCTTAGGTCGATTTAAAGAAAATGTTTTTTTTTTATATTTTTATAAACAAGTTTTTTATTTTTGCTTTTTTTTCTGTTAAATAATTGTTGCTTACATTGTTTTACTTTGTTCGACAAGCTCAGGCATTTTGCTTGGAGTTTGATTGTTGTTTGTTAATAATTTACAAAAATGTTTTTACAGACGAAGCACTTAATATAAGTATCCTTGTGCAGAATTGTATTAAATGACTTTAACACTCTTTACACGATCACAATTGAAAAATATCACAAATAAATTTATTTTTTAATATTTGGCTTTAAATGTTCTTGTTTGTTTTTATATAATTTCATATGTTTTTCCAAAGTTTTTTGTCAAATATCAATTTGCTTTTTAGATCACTGAGAATTCCACTTGATCTTTCCATTTACTCAAACCTCGAGTAACTGATGCCACGCTCCGTATTGCGAGCACTTTTATACCCAGACCCATGCGAATGTAAGATGGATGGCTGACAGGCGACGCATAGCAAAACACACTTAACAATAACAAATCTGTGTTTTGCTTTTTTTAATTTATAACGGGTGTGTTTGTGGATTTGTCGCCTAGAGGTATCTAGAACTCGTTAGTTTAGTTCGGTTTGTTATTGTTGCCTTATATTTTTCTCTATCTCAAAGATCGATGACGGTAGTGTGTTAGTGAGAGTGTGTTTTATTGTGGTTTTAGCTTTTAAAAATTGTATCTGCGTATGTGGAGTGGGAATGTATTCGTTATCATATTTTCTGAATATCAAATAGGGTGTTAAGCTTTGCATGTTGATTGGTTGCTTTATGGAGGCTCGTCAGTTTGTTTTGATTATAAATATAGATTTTCTATGAGTGGAAGTAGTAATCTAAATGTGTATGTAGTCACCTACAATCGCATGCAAATCAAGTTTTTATTGTTGATTTCTTCTCTTTAGCTGTTTCGTTGTTTTTATATTTTTCTATGTTATTGTTGTTTTGTTTTTAATTATTTAATAATTTTGCGCGTGTAGCAACAAGTTAAAATTTGTTTTTTCTTTAGCTAAATAGAAATAATAGCTAAAACGAAGAAAAGAGTTTTATTTAGAATTCTTTGAATCGATTTTCATTTGCGATACTTAAAATAATATTTACGTTTTTTTTGTTTTGTTTTTGTAAACTGGATGTGTGCTCTAAAAAGTGTCAATTTTTGTTATATTTAAAAACAACTGTTTTTAGATTAAATATTTTTCAGTCTGTTTTTTTTCGAAATTGTGATCAATATAAAAACAATTTTAAATTTAAAAACATATTTTTTAAGCCAAAATCATATAAACAGATTTTTTATAGTTTTATTTTACTATCATGTGAAGGCACAAATATTATAAGTAAAATCAATATTTTTAACTCTTCTTCTTTTTTAAAAGAACTTAAGATTTTGAATTCCATGTGGTTCAAATACTTAAAACGTTCTCAAGTAAAGGATACGCTGCATAATCATCTTTACTTAAAAGTTTTAGTTTAATTTCAACATATTTGTAATTAAGACTTAAAGTCAAGAATAAAATAATTTTATTTGTTGAAAAAATATTCATATTCTCAGAAATACAGATTTAAAGGCGAAAACAAATGCTGTGTTAAAAATGATTTTTGTTGAATGTCAGAACACTTAAATGTAGCGATTATTTTTAAAGGGTTGGGCAAAATTAACGCATTATTTAGATTTGCATACGCGTATTTATGCAGTAGAGTATTATTAATAACTCTTAGCTTGTATTAATAACTCTTAGCAATCATGCATATTTTCACTTTGTTGAGTTTGTTTTGATTGTCTAAATTTCCCACGACGTGTCGCTATTTAGAAACTGTGGCTGTTACTGATTCTCAATTTATGGATAAGATAACAGAGTTACTTTTGGTATAGCAAAATTATATATAATTTCAACAGCATTTTGTCATATGCCATGCAGTCTGAAAAACATTTACTTACTGCACGAGAAGTATCTTGTCTTGTACCCTCTCGTTTCTATGATTAAAATTCGACCCCTAGATCAAATGAACGTATATTAGGAATTTCGTTTGTTTTACTGAGTTATTTAAACTTTACACTCTACACAAATAAGCCCAAAACTACTGATGCAATTTTAATATTTTTGATTAAGAATCTTTTGATAATTTTTAGTTTGTTTGCTGGACTTTCGAGTTATAAGTGTAAATTTGATAGAGAGAAATACAAAACTCAAAATTTTTGTTGATTTGTGTGTATTTATTTTGCAATAAATACAAGAAAACGAATATTTTATTCTATTAAGAACAAAGGCATTAATTATTTTTTACTGTTGTGAATTTTAAGAAAAATAAATTTGTTTTGCTTCTATGATGACATTGAAACAATTGAGTGATTGGTAATCAATTGTCATCAAATATTGATTTCTTCACAAACAAAAAACAATAACAAATTAAAAACTCTTAAATGCAATTTTATTTCCTGGTCGTTTGTTATATAAATTAATCTACGACTTTGTAAGGAATAAATACTGTAAATTTTCCACAATAAATTAATTCTATGTTTGTTGTGCGTACCTGTGTCGTACGCTTTGTTATCTGTTACCGAACTAAAATTATTTTTTAAAAATTATTCACATTAACATCCCATTAAATAGACAATAAAAATTATAATTAAAATAAAAACAATAACTTTGAAAATTTACAAAGAATTTATTTTTGATAAAAACTAGAATAATTAAAACTATGCAGGAATGATTTGGAAAAGATTTCGATGTGTTTTTACAAATTTATGTCTAAACAACATGGAATGAATAATATAAATTTTGTATATTTTCAATATCAATCTTTATAATTTAAAATAAAGCAGTTTTTTGCTAGAAACAATTTTCGAATTGATTCGTTATAAGATCTTTGCAATTGTTGCTAAATAAAAAATTATTTATTGCTGTCTATACAAACATTAACCTAAAGGTCAATCCAGAATGAGATTTAGTGATGAGCCGGACTAAGTCCACGAAACCTATACACCAGCGTTTAGTAGATTTGAAGAATTAATTTTAGACGTGGCGTTATATCTACAATGGTACAGAAGGTACAGTTGAGGAAACTATATAATTTTTAGTGGCTGACGAGTTTCAATCGCAGTTGACTAAACGGGCATCTCACATGTTGTACGAAGCCATTATTGAACACAATACACCAGAAATATTACATCATATATTGGATCCTTATGGCTTCAGATGACTTAAAACAGTTTAAAATTTTTCAATCAGCCAAAAATTGTTTTAAGAAATTTGCTATTTATAATTATTACATTAGCTTTATAAATGATTGCGATCTGAATTTTATACTGTTTGGCCTGGTTTAAAGGCCTTGATTTTAGCAGATGAAGATGACTTCAAAGGAGTCGATGCATCAAATGGGGTTGACCATGGAAGCAGTATGCCTTAGTTTATGTTTAGTAAGAGTTTGTTCTGCTTCCTTTTGCTTTGATATGTCTGAAAAGGTTACAATAGCGAGCAGTTAGAGACCAGTGCTTCTCAAGAGGTTAATAGACAAGATTTAACGAAACTTGTCTTGCTTTGCCAAGGTGCGATTGGTGATAAATCAAGTAATTTGAAGATTCGATTTTTTTTTCTTTGCAATAAATTTGATGGGGTTTTTAAAATTTAATATTTAAAGTTTCAAGTTTTTTTTTTCCAATCAGGATTTGTTCCGTGGATATTTTATATAAATTAAAATTTACTTTTTTTTTGACAGATTCATTTACTATTTTAGTTTCTAAAAATCTTTAGAATGAAAATAATTTAAATAATTATTAATAATGTGACTCAATTATGCTAGGGTGGCGGTAAATTTTCTTATATTTAAACGTAAATACAAGGATTTTAAGTTACACGGACTAAAGGTTCAATTCCCAACAATATAAAAACAAAAATAAGACCTGGACTTGCTTATGATGCAAATTATTTATTTTTATAATTATATGTCTTGTGGCACAATTTTATTGATACCAAATGAACCAGCAACATTCGATACCCCCAGAAAAAATTTTGTTTAGAAGTTCTTTCTTCTCGTGGAACTTTTTACATGACATAATTTACCCCTTTGTTAAAAGGGGGCTATAACTTAAGTCAATAAGATATGAGCATCTGCAGCAAAGAATGACACGTTGTAAAAGCATTTATTTTGCTTAATTATAAGAGAAATACAGCAGTTTTTAAGACGATCAATGAATTATTTTCAAATAAAAAATTCATTTTGGAGCATTATTCAACAATGGAAAGGCCACCAACTAACTCCATTTTGGAAAGCTTGCAAATTTTAATTACAATTTTGCTCACATTGATAAATGCGATTTTAAATGAGGAAAACAAAAAGCAATCATTATTGTACATTTCGCTGTTTTGTTGTATCCGGACACACGAAACAATTTTAAATGTCCACTCCATTTTCAGCGCGTGTGTTGGGAAATTCCGTAAATAGTTTAACTGTAAAAATATAAAACAAAAGCACAAACAAAGCATTCTGGGGAAAAGATGAACAAAAGAAAATACTTTTTGCTATAAACAAATGCTATTATTTATTACATGAAATACTTTCATGTTTATAAAATGCAAAGCTGATAATAATTGAAAAGTCCAAAGTGTACTTTAGAAGTCCAGTGCAAATATATAGAAATTTATTTAAAATAAAAAATTTTTATGTTTATAGGATATTTATAATAAATTTGTGGTTATCTAACTGTTTTGATAGATATTTTTTGCTAATTTAAGTTTAGTGTTCAAAGGTTAAACATAGAATTCTAAGAGTAGATTTTGAAAGTTACTTTTGTTCCTGATTGATAATAATTTTTTTTTACTAGAAATTTCTAGAAAATATTTAATAATTACGTTTCAAATATCAGTTCGAACAGTTTCAGCTTTCACCACAGATGGATAAACGGTATATCTAAGCTTGTCATTCCGTTTGTATTTATGCAATATCTATTTCCGAAAATTGTGTCATTAAAAATCAGAAAGGTCAGAACATGTTCTTAAAAAAAACTGTATGGGCCGATAAGAAAAAACAGGTGATAAAATTGGCGATCGCCCATATTCTCTGAGTTATGGGCCTCTGAACTTTTCATAAAAAAGTATGATTGTGGACCACATTTTTCAAAATATCAATATGGATATCATTTAAAAGCTTTTGAAGGGATCTTTCAGGAAACTAAAATTTTTTTAACGCTTAACCCAATAAAATTGAAAATTGTATATGGTACCTATTTTTTATATTTTTTTTTTGTTTTTCTATCTCCCCAATATTTGTTTATTTGACTGCAGTTACTTTACTGCTGAAGGGTATGTGAATTTATCTGTTCGTCCCGAAATTTTTCAAGATATGCATATTGCGATTTAACTAAAGACAAGTGCTCCGCTTAAAGCAGCCGGCGACTACAGTGCAAAACATGCAGATTTTCCTTTGCTTCAATAATAAAACACAGAGGCCAAATTACGGCATTCGATATCGAACAAAACTTTTATTTAAATTCTATTGAAATTTCGATCGATATCGAATGCCGTAATTTGGCCCCAGGTTAGAAGAAAATAATTTTTAAAATACAGGCCCGTGGTCACAGCTAACATAAAATCAAAACGGATTATGTTATAAATAAGGATGTTTTACTTGAAAGTGCGAAGATTAAGTTGCGGAGCGAAACCACTTTCATTTTTGTAAATAGCAAATCAAATAACAATCATACAATTAATATACGATCAGTTCTACTGGGTTCCGTACACAAAGTTTAAATAGGTAATCTTATCTTTATCGTCACAATGTCTATCCGTCTGTCACGTCCCTGTATTTTTGGAACGGCAGTAGGTAGACTATTGAAATTTTCCCAAAAGGTATATCATAATAGCCGCTATAACATAAAAAAATCCGAAATGACGTGACATTAAAACAATTATCGTTCATTCTTAAACAGTAACAGACAGACACCTCAATTTTTCTCAGTGCAGTAAAATAATGTGAGCTATAGAAACAAGTGGTAAATATAAAGTTTTAAATTTATACGGCTTTAGTTTTTAGGCAGACATATAAAATTCGATGAAGAAAATTAAATGAAGTTTTTATAGTAACGTTATTTTAACAGGACCTTATTTTAAATTTACCCAAAGTATGTTTTACTTTGTCCACTGTATTAAGTTAATAAAAAATTCACACGGCGAATTTTTTACTATCACATATTTTTTCGCCAAAATCTATTAAGGTGAATATTCTAGTTCTAAAACTGTAAATATTAGTTTTAAAATAGTGTAGTAACTGACAGTAATTAATTGATTTTTATTTAAAACTACAATTTTATTTATTATTCTTTATAGAAGAGATGTATTTCATTAATTATTATTTTTATAAATAATTGAAACAATAAGTACAAAACAACATCGATCTTCTTTGAGGGTAATATAAATAAATAAATAAATATATATATATATATATATATATATATATATATATACTAATATACATACACACATACATACATGAAATCTTATAAGCAATAACACATACAACGCGTTTTTGTATTGTAATTATTGTTTATTAAAATAAAAATGAAAACTACATAATTATAATTTTATTTTTGTCAACAAATAAACTAATTATAAAGAACTTAGTAAAAAGAAATGAAAGCGTGTCAGTTTTAAAGTTAAATACATGCATAATTATGAGGGCTTAGGGTTAAACTAAATATTTATGATAATTTATTTAAAATCTTACTGACATATTAATAAATATAAATACAAATAAAATACATTTCAAATCTATTTTAATATTTTTTTAATACGACAGTAAATATCTTACAATTCCTTGCAGAGGTGACATTTTTGAATGTATGATAAACATATTTAATTTAATTAATTTAACGTTTTATCTTACCTGTTTTTCTTATTTCAACAGTTAGTCAGCCGACCGTCAGGTTAACATAGTAGGCAAGAAGAATGACAAAGGTTTCGTTTAGACAAGACAGCGAGATAACTAGGTAAGTATAAGTGAATGAGATATTATTAATTTAATGGTAGTAAAAAAATAATAGTTGAACGATTATAAGACGTTTAAAATGTGCTGTAATTTTCTCTCTTAACATTCAAGGGACAGTCCGCATTTTTAGCTACGATACAATTGTGAAGGCTGTAATACACGAAATGTGGTCTGAAAATATATTGCAGGTTGTTGTGCTAAATTTGCATGTATACAAAGATCTTTTCATCGTATAAAATTCCACAAAATAACTTCTCTATTCATATTTTGGAAGTAGTATTTCGTCAGCTTGATTTATAGATTGTTCGTGGACTTTGTTTTACCAAATTAATAATGATTGATAATAAATATTCCGCGTAATATTATTTATCAAAGAAAAGAGAAAATTCTGCACAACATTCTGCTAGTGTGTAATTTTTCCTATTTTCTGTTAAAATTAACACAAACGTTTTTTAGCCCTTAAAATTTTTTAATACTGAAATTAATTTATTGAGAATCAACCAAAACTTATTTAGAAGAAACTAGCATGACTTCGTCCGCGTATCATATTTAATTTTCGAAAAATTATAATTAAGAAGAAATATTTGCTGTAGAGTGTACAAAAATAAAATGTGCTGAGAATTGGTTTAGTACCATTATACCTGTAAAATTGAATGGTTACACCTTTGTATCTCTATATTGCATAGAAAATGACTTATTCTATGAACAAATTTATAATTGAACCAAGGTTTTACGGGATCTCCTCACTAAATTTTGTTTAAATTTATCCAGTAGTTTTTGAGTGATGTGAACACAAACAGACAGACAGACAAAAATGGACCAGAAAAAGATTACAAATTTATTAAAATTCCTTAACCTTTGAGTTTTTAACATTAGTCTTCGCTTATCTTAATAAAAAACATATCATTATAAAAATATTGTATTTTACATATTACAAAAATGTAGAAGGTACCATAAATGCTGTATTGATCAGAACAGAAGTTATGTAAATTAATGAACATTTACAAAAGCTATCGCTACTTGACAACTCTTGAGACAATGAACGCGTAAAAAAATATAAAAAGGGCTAAATTTAAAAAAATTATGTTTTTAGTACAATATTATTCCATTTTTTTTAAAAGGGCAAAAAGGGCGCTAAAAGAACAAAACATTTTATTAATATAAATTATTCATTTTGAGATCATTTTCAATTAATAGAATTAAGGTACAATATTAGCTTCAGGTATAAATAACACTGCATTCTTTTAGAGTTGGTCATTGTTAGATAAGATTTGCACTTCTTGGTCATCCTTCTCTTCATTCCATAAATTACATTTTATGTGATATGGAGATTTTTTGTATGTTTCATTTGAATTAATTTTTCCAAATAACTGGTCTGGTATTTCACACAACACAGATCATCTCTTTGCAGACTGTATTTAATATGGATTAGGCTATTGCATGTGTTTAACGACATTTTGTTTCTAAATTTATTTTTAAATAGGTTCATAACGCTAAAAGTTCTTTCAACTTCAGCGTTTGAGTATAGATATATTAGAATATTTAAAGCAAAAGTAGACGGTTTTTAAATGGGTTGCTTTCAGTTGTATTTTTGTAGTTGTAGTCCTCAATCTAAAACATATCTGCACTCTCAGTGTTTTTCCACTGACAAGTTTTAAATTTTTAAGGCAGTTGGCTAAGCCTTCAACCTTCTGTATATCATTACAAAACTCTTAAAATAATGGAAGCAGACTTTCTATATCCTTGGAAAAAACATTTTGTGCCCTTAGTAATGATATTTTATTAAATACTTTAATATTAGATGGTAGCTTAGCTCTTATTTCTAATATAAGTTTTTTTACAAAAAAGAAGATTTTTCCAATAAATTTCTTGTCATTTGGTGAAAAATAGTTGTCACTGCAACTCTTTTCAAAAGTGTATTCGAAATTTTAAATTGTTTATAATTGGATCAATATCTCCATCCAAAGAATCAAAATTATCCGTTGGAATAATAATTTTGTTTGTTAAACATTTTAGTAAACGTAAGAAGTCATCAAACAATTTAACATGATCAGCATTCAGCAATATCGCCAGAGAAAAAAATGATGACTAAAGCAAAAAGGGCTAAACAAAAATGCTGAAAAGTGCTGAAATTGCGCGTTTTTTAGTTTGGGGCTAAAAATTTTTTTCGCGTTTGAGGTACTTCGAAAAGGGATAAATCTAGCCCGAAAAGGGCTAAGTTGGCATCACTGCAACAAAGGCATTGAAAACTCTCAACAAAGAGAGTAAACCGCGTCACACGCAAATGCTTACTCTGAGCAAAGAAGGCATTTTTCAAAGAAATAAATGCTATAAACACAATCAAAGACTGCCGACCATCGACTACCGACTACAAAAGTAGCTGGCTACAAAAATAACCAAGTCGCCAACTACCTAATTCTTTTAACGACTACCGACCACTAACTACAAAAAATAAACATCTGTATTGTCATATGTATTAAAGTTTAGCAAAACAAATAAAAAAACCGAAAAAATGCGCCAAATAAAAAGTAAATGAAAAATGTAAACAAATAAACAGATGATTATTATTTTTCAATGTTGCCACTATAATATTTTTCGCGTTTTTAATAGCGATATTTAATGTATTGCGTTTTTAAAACCACCATTTCATGCATTTATTGTATTGGCAGCACTAATCTGTTTTTTGTAGTCAAGAAAAATAGAAATTAGCCTAAGTTGGCTACGGGCTACAAAAGTTGCCGTGTAGTTGGTAGTCGTGTAGCGGCTAAAAGAATTATTCTCATAAGCACGCATGTATTCTATTTCTGACATCTTGTAGTCGATGGTCGGTAGACTTGATGGTGTTTATAGCAAAATACCCTTTGAATATTAAACAAAATCGGAAAATAAACATTTCTTACTAATTGTTAGTGTTTTTAACTCTTACATCAATAAAAACTCTCATTCAGCTATTGAATCAATCATTAAATATTAAGTGTTCTTGTGTTTGTTATTGAAAAACAATATGACAATTTAATCTAATGAATTATTACAACTGTAAGGCAGACATTTTTTCAAGTGCAAAAACACCAACTAATTCTTATTTAAATCACACTCTCTGGCATACGTAAACGTTTTGTACAAGAGATTGTCGTTCTGTAGAACCACCTTGTATCCAGAAGCAATAATCTTAAGATCTCTTGCTACAAACCACAATTTATTATATGCAAACCGAGTAAGAGCGATTTTACATCCAGGCATTTTTTACAACTAGTTTCATAAAATATTTCTTTTTAGACAAGAAGTGCAGTGAAAGAATCGGGAAAGTAAAATTGCATTGAATTTTGAGGGGATATTTTTAGACTTGCTTTCGCTACATATGTATGTTTAGTTGTTTGTGTTTTTTGAAATAACACAAACGACTACAATAACGAATATGAAATTAAAAGCGAAATGTGTAAATTCGGATGCCACGCCATAGTATAGAGAAGCGATAAATCTCGCTAAAACTTAAAAAAAAATTAAAAGAAATTTACATGAAAAATGTCATGTTCTAAATATGAACTAAGTTGTGTAGAAGTTCTACATATTTATATTATCACTACTTTCCACTTAACGTATTAGTCGGAGCTAAAGTTTTTCCGATAATTTATTTCCCGTTTCCCAGGATTTCCCGGTATTTCCGAAAAAAAGCAATTCTTGAAGAAAACAAGTTTGCTTAATAAAATAATATTTAAAAAAACAACAATGTTTAATTAAAACACAAACAAACAATAAAAATAATTGTTAAATAATAGTTTTGACAGTTTATAAAACTTAAAAATAATACAGGATTCAAGACATAGATATGTACATTTGTACTAGACAACGGGAGATAACAAAAATAAAAATACTGAGGTAGGTTTTGCTATCAACAATGTCTTATAAAATTATCCATGCTTGTGCTTCAAATGTAAGTGGCTTCGAATAACTCAAATTCCTTTTTAAACTGATAAGTAACCTTTTGTTCTGTTTTGTATCCTACTAACAGTACCCACAACTTCGTCCGCGTATCTTAAAATTAAAAATTAGAAAAATGTGTTTTTAAACATTTGTTCTACAGTTCTATAAACAGTGTTAAAAACTTTCCATCTACAAAAATAAAACTGCTCTAGTGCCTTTATACCGATAAAGTTAGGTGACTTCACATTGGTATCTCTAGTTTCTCTACGTAATGACCTGTTATTTTATGAAATAAAAAGTATTCTACATTCTAACAAAGGTTGTAAGGGACCCAGTAGCGGATTTAGGCCTGGCCCATCTCAGGCACTCTTTGAAGTGCCGCCCTTTTTGATTATATGTGACATTTAAGTCACATATAATTACTAACAGTCTTTTGTCCACTGCAGTGTAATTCAATTATTAAATATTGTTTATTATTTTCGACCAAAAAATTTATAAAATTTTACACATAATTGGGCTGTTTTAGATAATATTTTATTAAAAATTTTCGGTTTTTTTAATTACGAATTTCTAAACTTTTTGAGTTTTATATAAAATTAAATATGGTATCTTAAAATAAAATTAAATAATTCATATGTACATGTGTTTGTGTAGCAATAAAACACAAAAGAAACGGTTTTAAATATAATATTAATATGAATACTATTTTTTTTAAATTGGCAAAGTTTTTTAACAACGCTTATTTTATTAACTTAGTCTTTCGAGCTTTTTCTCTGGCAAAGCCTTCAATTAAATCTTCATAGTCAGTGTCATCCAGCAATTGCGCTTTAATAGACTATAATGCAAGAGCATTAAGTCTATCTTGGCCCATACTTGCCCGTAGATAGCTTTTTACTCTTTTCAGGGTTGAAAAAGATCTTTCTACTGAACAGTATACATTGGGGTAAACATCTTGAAGATTCCGTATATGTAATATATAGAATATATAGAATATACTTTGTGCAGAACGCACATTTTCAGTATTCGCCAATGAATCTCTGAGTTGATAATGGATATGAATGCATTCATTTGCTAATGTTTCTTCTAGATCATTAGGATACTTTTCCACAAGTTTATTTGCTTGTTGTATTAATTCATTTGTATCTATTTCTGATAAATTATTAAACAAAATAAAGTTTTCAAAAAGTTCTACGTATGCATTTTTACGTTCCGATAATGTTCCTGTCCAGAAATTTGTCCTCTTTCATTTGCCCATGATTCATCTGAAAAAAGTTTCCTAATTTTTCTACGACGAGAATCATAATGATAATAATCTTGAACTCCAGATAGCAATTTAGCTTTTTCCTCAAATTCAAAAAATTGTGTATTTCTAATATACTGCAGAAATGAGGCAGGGGAATCATAAATTCGGATTACAGATGATAAATCAGCTTGGGACCCCTGAAGTTTTTTACTGTTTTCTGCAATAAAATCTAATGCTTCAATTATTGTAGACCACCCTTTTTCTAAAGCATTACATGCGTCATGTCGAGCTGACCAGCAAATTTGAGAGAGGTTTTTGAGTCTTAAATTTGTCCGCTGCACCAAGGTCTCCCAACGATGTGTAGATATTGTAAAAAATTTATAAAGTTCTTGTAAAGGGTAAACAAAATCGACTGCTTCGGGTACAGATTCAGCCTCACAAGTACCTACTAAGTTTAAAGAGTGGGCAGCGCATTATCATAAGATTGACCACGGCAATTCATTACGTCTAAACCATTTTTTTCTTAAGAGTTTAACACGACATTTTCAATATCTTTGGCTTTATGACCAGTATTTGGTAAAAAATCTAAAAATCTTTCAACGATTTCACCATTTTCACGTACATATCTAATAATTATAGCAAGCTGATCGACATGTGCAATATCAGGTGTAGAATCTACAATGACACCAAAATACTTAGCCGATCGTACTTCACTAGAAATGCGTTGTAATACTTTATCCCGAATCAAGATTATAATCTGTTCATAAGTTGTTTTAGAATAGTAGGAGGTCTTTCCATTACCGCGATGCGCATAAGATTTTAAATGCTCAGATAAAAATGGATCAAACTCGGCAAGAAGTTCCACTGTTCCTAAGAAATTTCCATTTTTGAGATTTCCTATTTGTTCTGAATGTCCCCGAAATGGCAGTCCTCTTTTTGCGAGTGATTTAACAATTGCAATTATTCTGTGTAAAATTTTTCTCCTATATGAAATTTCTTCATCGAGTTGTTTTATTAGACATTGATCCACACGGCCTTGAACTACTGCACGAGTTTTTACATGATAAACATTAGTTTTATGAAAGTCTGAATTTTCATGGGCTTCAACCCGTGCATTCGAGTTTTTCCAGTCACTAAACCCTTCGCCGGTAAAAGCATTATTTTCCCCACTTTTACCAAATAACAAACAAGGCACACAAAATACAGACCCTTTAGTTTCTGAATAAACCAACCACTCACGGCGCTGAATTTCTCCGTTTTTTAACGTTCCTTGAAACTAGTTTTTGGAACAATAACTTGTTTTATCACTGTAAACTCTTTTTGAATTTTCTTAATTTGTAATATTATTTTGCGGTATACCGTTTATACTTATGTAATCTCGTGTTTCTTCATTTAAATTCCACAAAGAGGGATCACTATTATAAGCCTTTTGAGCATCAGCTCCAATCAATTTTTCGTTTAATATGTTCGTTGAAGGAGAGTTTGAATGTATTTCTTCAATATCTTGTGCTAAAGTTTGTTCTAATACCTAGCAGGTATAAATATTACTTTTTACAAACACAATTTTTTACTTACATTAAATGTGAATTTAATCGAAAAATTGATTAAATACTTACTGCAGATGAACATGATGGTCGTTGGTCATTATTTAAAGATGTCGTCAAACAAGTTGTCAAAAAATTAGATGTTTTTGGAGTTTTTTTTTTTTTTGTAAATTATTCACATTTGCAGTCTTTTTTTTTTACAATATTCAGCACGGCTGAGTTTTTTCTATAGGCACTCATATTAAAAATGCAACAAACACGAAAATTTGAAACTTGTGTACTTATGTGAACAGTTCATATGTATGAACATAAATGAACCACGCACAGGTTAAATAAATAACACAGTCACATGTTTATTCTATTTTCATAGATTACTATTAAAAAGGGGAATCACATTAACATTCTTTTACACCTTTTGAAAAGTAATGTAAATTTTACTATTTTAGCGATCAATCTAGCGATTTTAAAGCAGTCGACAACGTAATTTTAGCTACATATGCGGGATTTAGACGGCAACTTTTTTGATAACTTTTTTCGTATTTTTTATTTCTTTTCCTTTTATTCCTTTTTTACTTTTTTATTCTTTCTTTTGACTTTTGATTAAATTACTAAATATAATTTACAAAAATCGTATTCCTTTAAAGCATATTTTATTTTATTTTACCATTAAATTTTGGCGCCCTTTATATTATGCCGGCCTAGGCCCTGACCTCATGGGCCTAGGCGTAAATCCACCACTGAAGGGACCTTCTATCAAAATTTTATTCAAGTCCAAGCAGTGTTTACGTGATGGGAACACAGATAGACAGACAGACACACAGACAAAAATTCTATAGGTGTTTTGTATTCCATATCAATTATTTCATATTGATGTGGTAGAATTCACACGAAACGAGATATCTAAAAATTTTAAATTTCACAATCAGTGTATTTTTTAATAGCTAATGATTTAAAACTTCCCGTTTCCCGGGAATTTAGTCAAAATTTTACCAGGAAGTTGTGGATAGATTTTCCCGTGAACTTTCAAACCCTAATAATTAGTTAAAACTCTCCTACTACGTACAGTTCCAAATACTATTTGAAAACCCGAATCACCGGAATTGAGACAAGTTTTAAATCGAAACTTCAAGCTGTTTTAAAAATTATTTTGGTTTTTCAAAAAGAGTTTTGCTTAACCTTTATTGCGCCACACAAGAAATTTTTAACATGACCTATAATAATTTAAGCATAAAAACTGATAAAGAAATAAGAAAATGACCTTGCGAGCTTCAACCTTGAAATTGATAAGAAATGGAATACATTTAATTCTTCATTTAAATAATTGTGTTACTTAGTACTTTAAATATTTATTTATATTTTCTAGGCATTTTTTTTTATTTTATAAACAATTGAACAGTAACAAAATAATATTTACACTGTGAAAAACTAATTACCGTAATGTCAGTCTAAGGAATTTATTTTATAGTTTTCTTCTGATCCATTTATTTATAATTTTTTTATGCGTTCTTTTAAATTTTCCAGTTCGTTATAAATGGCTTTAGGCAAATGTGAGCCAACTTGAGTTTTAAAATATGTCTCGATGTCTGTCACCTCTTGGTGCCAAAAATCTTTAGGCAAAGAAAAAAGTTCTTTTAGATCTATTTGTTCAGCTAAACCATTTGTGTTGATGGAGTTTTCTGTGGGTAACAAGCCGATAGGCGAATCTTTGTAGCAATTTTCTCCATCAATTCGTCGAAAAATCCAATCAAGGACTCTAGAATTATCACCAAAACCAGGCCAAAGGAATTTACCATCGTTTCCTTTACGGAACCAGTTTACATGGAATATTTTAGGAACTTTACCACGAGACTCCATACTTAACCAATGTTGTACATAGTCACCGAAATTGTAGCCAAAGAAAGGACGCATTGCGAATGGGTCGTGCATGATTACTTTACCTTTATGCTCAGCAGCAGCTGTAGTTTCACTCCGCATTGAAGCACCCATAAACACACCATGCTTCCAATCCCGTGCCTCATAAACAAGTGGAACGCCAGACGGTCTACGACCTCCAAATAATATAGCTTTTATCGGTACACCAGCAGGATCCTCCCAGGCAGGATCAATAATGGGACACTGTTGAGCGGGAGTACAAAAACGCGAGTTGGGATGAGCAGCTAATTTACCTGATTTAGGAGCCCATAGTTTTCCTAACCAATCTGTAACTGTAACTCCGTTTAGAGCCGAAGCTTCCATACCCTCCCAATAAACTCCACCATCGGATGTTGAGGCAACATTTGTAAAAACTGAATTCTTAAAGATAGTTTTCATAGCAATAGGATTGGTGGATATTGAGGTGCCAGGTGCTACCCCAAAGAAACCATTTTCAGGATTTATAGCTTTTAAAATGCCATTGCTATCGAATTTCATCCAAGCAATATCATCACCCACACATTCTACTTTATAACCTGGCAAAGTAGGAGTCATCATAGCCAAATTGGTTTTACCACAAGCTGAGGGGAAGGCAGCCGCAATATAGATTTTTCTGCCCTGTGGATTGGTAATGCCTAATATCAACATATGTTCAGCTAACCAACCTTCTCGTTTAGCAATAGTGCTTCCAATACGCAGCGCAAAACACTTTTTACCCAGCAAAGAATTGCCGCCATAACCTGATCCATATGAAACTATTTCGTTGCTTTCTGGCTTGTGCAAAATTATAGCTCGTTCGGGATCGCAAGGCCAAGATGGCATTTCAATTTTACCATCTATAGGCATACCTACTGAATGCAAACATTTAACAAATTCCCCGTTGCCTTTCTTAAGTTCATCCAAAACCTTAACTCCAGCACGCGTCATTATTTTCATAGATTCTACTACATAGGGAGAATCAGTAATTTCAATGCCGATTTTCGAAAGAGGTGAGCCAACAGGTCCCATAGAGAAAGGAATAACGTACATAGTGCGACCTCTCATGCAGTTAGGAAAACGTTCGTTAATCGCATTTTGCATATCTCCAGGAGATATCCAATTACCCAAGGCTCCAGGTGTGGCTTCACTAGTAACAGGCACTGCTTGTTCTTTTCGTAGGGTACATATAAATGTGCGTGATTCCACCCGAGCAACATCAGCTGGATTGGTTCGAGCCAACCAACAGTTTTTGTACTTTGTTAAAGAAGCTATAGTTCCCTGTTTAACCATCAGTTGATAAATTAAATTGCTCTCTTCGCTTGAGCCATCGCAAATGTGTACACGTTCAGGCCGACAAAGTTCTACACATTGATCGACGTATGACTTGGCAGCAGCAGTTAGCTGATTAAGATTACCGTATTGAAAAGAACAAAAAGCACGATTGTCCAAACGAAAACTGTATATCAGTCTGGCGGATTTAAGTTTGGAGCTGTAAGCAGAAAGAAAATTCTTTTAATAATAATTTTATTATGTAGGTATTATATTTTTATATTAATTTCGTAGTTTTTCACTTTCATTCTAAGATTAGTTAAAAAAATATCTTAGGAACTAACAAGAGAAAACTTGGTCAACTGCATAAATGCTTATGTGTGAAAATAAGCATTTATGCATACACATATGTACATAAATATATGAAAAAAACTACACATCTGAATATGGGTTCATTGATTGGGTATACTGCGACTTGATACTCTGCCTATTAAATTATGATATTTCTTAATTAATTAATTGCAGGGACCAAGTTGTTTAAACGTAAAAAACTTTATACAGTTTTGACAAGTTTTCCAAAAACCCACTACTGTTCTCTTGCACAACATTCTTTAAATATAAATAAATAATTAAATTATAATTAATAAATGCAAAAAGTAAACAAGGCAATAAAAAATACACATAAATAAAAATCCATATTTATACATACATACGTATTCACTCATATATACATACACACACATACATACGTAATAAGAATTTTCTTACCACATCCACTCTTTTAATCCAGCCAGTTTTTTAATTAAATATTCTCCATAATACGAATTTCAACGCTCTGCCTCGTGCATTTCTCTAGGAATATGATAATAAGTTTTAACTTTAATAGTAGATACCACGCACAATACCACTGTTCCAATTTAGTCTGTAATTTGCCAGTCTATAAAAACTATCATCTGAGTTACTTGTGCTTAATTTTAAGGCTCTAATAATTGTAGTTCTCTACGAACACGCTTGAGGTGAGAGATTTATTTAAAGGAAATTTCAAAGTGCTGCACATTAAAATTTTCAAGTTACACGATAAAAATATTTACTTTGTATGGGAAGAGCCACGCCCACGTAAAATATTAAAAAAAGTGCCTGTTTTGCCAACGGAATATCGATAACAAAATTCCAATTGAAAACTCCAATTTAGTCTTAAATTTAGCAGACTTTTAGCAAATGGTCTTAAAAGCAACTGTGATTTGAAGTCTAGTAATGTTTCCATACACACCTAAAAGGCGTAAAATTGTTGCTAATGCTTATTTGACGAATTTTCGGGATTTTGTTTTAATGTAGCGTTGTTTTGTTCGTCGTTTTTCTCACCTGTGTCATTATAAGATTGAGAAATCTAGTGGCACCAGGTTCTTTTTACGCTTTTAAAAAATTTCTCATTAAACACGTTTAACTAGAAACAATTATAGTAGTTAAATCTTAAATCGAAGAAGAAATCGTCGATTTGAATTAAAAATGACGTCGAAAGAGCACAAATGTGCATCAACTCGGGAGGTAATAATTTTACTGATGCGTGTACATATAGGCACCCCTTATATATTTGTTTTTAAGAAAATTGGAGCCAATTCACTTAAAGACACGAAATTAGTTTTGTAAAGGTTTTAGTAAATTAGAAGCAAACAAATGAAATTATGTTTATTAACCTTACAAAATGAAATTTTATCTAAAATTATTATAAGGCATATATTTGCCTGTCTAGAAAGGGATAAACCACCCCCAAAAAATTCCGCCCCCATAAGAAATTTTCATTTCTAATGGAATTTCAAATGCATTATATCAGTTATCAGTTGGAAATTTAAACTGACTTATGATTGAATTATTGCTCTAAGCTACTTTTACTTTAAATCTAAAACTAATTTGGATATTTTCGCTTTCAATCAATGAATAGTGTAGGGTATATAAATACAAAATCTGGAAAACAAAATTGGCAAGCAAATCAAATACATATGTGTGATACATGTGTAAGAACATCGCATAAGCAAGCCAAAAATACAGATTCTATATTACTAAAATAAAAACCAAAAATACCTAATAGTTTTTTGTATGTTTTTATTTTTTTTATAAGAAACAAAATCACAACAACAAGAATCTTAATTATATTTTTGAAAACCGCGTGTATGTTAGAGTATTTTTAAATACATCTAAAGAGATAATAAAATGAGCAAATAAAAGAAAAAATGTTATTTTTGATGCAATAGTTCGTTGAATTACGTTTGGTTGCAACTACATACACATGTATTTGAATGCCTCTTACTATTTTCGGTCAAGTTGTATGATGCAATGTAACATCATTATTACTAAATCGTTTTGAGACAAGGCTACGCAAAATATTCTGCATGGAAACATGTACACATCAAGTAGAAAACAATTTGCTTTTGTTTAAGAGATAAAGAAATTCCTACACATGACATCCATTAAAATGAGCATAAATTTTGCGCGTAAATAAAGAATGGCTTTAGTTCCCAGATTAAAATGCTAAAAAATCGACTGCTTTTTAATAAATATATTCTCTTTGATGCTTTCATTCTGGCTTTAATATATGTAATTCAATAAAGTCATAAGGTTTGGAGGTAAGAATTGCTTAATTCTCTATTTACAACAAACATTAGGTATTAAAAACACTATTTATTATAAAACGCTTGTATCGGGAAGTATCTCAGATTCTTTTAGAAGAACCAACAAAATTCTATATCAAATTCTAAGTCAACTTTTAAAGCACTGATTTCAAGACTACGAAGCTGTAATATGCTGTAAGTTTAAAGCACAGAGCGTCTTGGACGCTTTTTTTATAGTTTCAATTATTGCTTTAATGGCTAGAGTTTTCCGAACTAGAAGACAGTAATACCGTAGTCATGTATTTTGTTATTGTAAATTACGAATTTTCATAAAACTACTATGTAGTAGAGACTTAGAAGTGACAACTTTGCTAAACAGTAATTCAAATTTTTAGAGGGCACGAGTACCAAAATTCGTACATTGATCCCTCTTTCAGGCTCGCAACATATGGCTGTGATGCTCACCACTTTTCGTACACACACCCGTTTACTACTAAACACTGACGGGTGTATGTATATAAATATATGTATGTATATGTATATATGTACGTATGTAAAAATGAATGAAATACTTGTTTAAGATCACCAACATATTCTTTTTTTTTTTGTTTTAGTTCTTTTCTTTATACTTAAGTAAATGCAACATACATATGTACGAGTATGTGAAAACATGTGTAGATAATACATTAGCTTTTGTTTTGAGATTGTTTCATTTGGTGAACTGTTGTATTTAAATACTACAAAGATAATAAATATATTTTTAAGAGTATAATTTAATTTGAAAAAAATTTAACCGAATAACCTAAATTTATTGACTATACCTATAAATTATACTTTATAAAATATATTATACTTTTAAAAAATATAAATGTAACAATGTCAAAAATTTAACTATAATTTTATATGAAGTTTGATGATGATGATGAAATTTATTCCAATTATAATTGTTTTTGCTAATTATGAAATTATATTGAAATCGCTTAGTTATAATCACAGAAACTAAAAAATACACGTAAATTAAAAAAATCTTAATGGATCTATATTTCAACATTTTAATAATATAGAACCACTTTTTTACTATAGTTATAAAAAGTTAACAACAATAGTAGTAACTCTCCAAAAAAAGTACATATGTCTTCTTTAAAAATTAACGCAAACAGAAAAATTTTAAAAACAATAAGGACAACAATTAGGCATATTAATGTAATGTTTAACAATTTTTAATACTTTGGCTACGCACGCTATTTTATTTGATTTTTATTTGAGCTCCGGCTTATTTATGAAAGAAAAATAAGTATTTTTTTTTTTTGCTTCTGCTTACTAAAAAAAATTTAGTACAAAGTACATTAATACTCGACACGATCATTGTTTAAAAACTATGATGAAGTCCACAAAAAGAAACTTTTTTATTCACTTTTATCGAAATTCTTTTAGCTTATCTTCTCTGTTAATAATTTTATTGAAACTGTATAGTTTTTTTCAATCCAATATTTGTTTTTCTTTTAGATTGGTGATATTTCACTCAACTAGATTGATATACATGATAAAGGTTTATAAAATTCGGTATAGCCGAATGTAGCATTCTTACTTGTTGAAACTATTTTTACTAAATTGTTATATAACAGCACCTATTTTTGTATAAAATAAGAAAATATTTTGTTTATAGGTATAAACCTAAAAAATTACCTTTTACCTCTTAATAGTATTGAAATAGTGAAATGCCTAAAAAATGGCTCTATTTTTTATTTAAACATAATTTAAGTCATAAAATATAATTCTATGCTGTAAAAACATTTCAGTTTTTCTTTAGTAACATATTTAATACATGTGGTTGATTATTTGCCTTTTCTATGACACAAGAGGAACTTATTCGAAAAGAATAGCACCTTTGCGTTTGCTGTAACAAACAATTAGAAACACACAGTTAATTTCGTTTTTTGTATCCGTTAATCGACTATTTTATTCTGACATATGATCACAATGATCTTAAAGAAAATTGCCTAATTAATTATATTTAAATATTCGACAGATGTCTGGTAACCCACCAAAAATTGAAAAAATCGGAACCACTAATTTTTATAAATTACCCTTCGTTGTTGTAACACACTAGAGTTTTGTATGTTAGACTTTCAATCTCTCAGTTTATCTGCAAACGATTATCTTTTTAGGGGAAAATGGTTAAAGAAGTAGAAGCAAAAGAATAGAAAGTAATCCCCTTTAATTTGAATTAAAAGTAATTAATTACCATAATAATGCTTCGAATTTGGGAGGCCATTTATCTCAATTGACAACACTTTATACAGGTGATATTGGCACAATTTTCAATTTTGTTGGTAACTCAAACTAAATAAGATTTTCAAAAAGACGAAATAAACACATTCAGCAGCTATATTTCTTCTTTCTTACTTTTCTGTTTAGTTTTTATCTCTAGACATATTTAAAAATGTGGAATATCATTCATTAATTTTTTTTTTTTTTAAATCCAAGTGGTTTTACATGAGAAGATGATAGTTTTCTGTTTAAATAAAAAAAGAAAAAAGCAAAGACTGTATAATTCAAACATACATACACACATTACACAAATGAATAATTTAAAATAATTTTGAAAAAAAAATGGGTACAAAAATTATTCTACTAAAACTCTTAAAGTATTAAAAATTCTATTCACAATAAAAAGTGATAAGAGACTTAACATTATCTCACTATTGATAAGACAAACAACTTTTTATGTTCTAACAACTACTTTGTCTTTGATTGTATATAAATTATTAAAATTTTATATTTTTATTTATTTACACAAAGCGTAAATTTAAATTCTGGTGTTACAAGCTTTTGCGACGTCACAAGCAACCGACAATATTTTTTTTAAATGACCGTGATCATTGGACTTTGGACCAATAATCGTTTTAAAACTTGTGCAAGAACACATGTCGTTCTCTGTGTCTTTTGTTAATATGCGAGATGTGGTATCGAGAAATAAATTTTTGTTTAACATTCTTGCATTATTCGTCGGTGTTAGTTTTTGTTAATATTTACAACATTTAAAAAGATTTTATCTAATTTTGTTCTTAATATTTTGTGATATTTTAAAAAGAAAAACATTATTGTTGTGGTATTATTTGATTCCGCGCGTTTTTTTAAACCCAATAGAATTTTAAATTATACAAAATAACACTAAAAATTTAATTTTGATGAAAATTTTTGTCTTATTATTTTCAGTAAACTCTGGCAAGTCATTATGAATAGACTCACTCTTGAACAATGCTATCAAATAATACAAGTTTACTTTGAAAATCAGTCATCAATTCGAGCAACTTATAGACGACTTCGTGATTTTTATAATACACATAATCGTCCGTCTGATCATGCCTTCCATCGAAATGTGGATTGATTTTGACCACATACTCTCTAGAGGATGCAGAGAATATCGCTGCTGTAAACTTAAGTGTGAAAAAATATCCAAACTTATCGATTCGTCGTCAGTCGCAGAAATTGGGGCTCTGTCCATCCACAATGTGACCAATTTTGCGCAAGGATCTTGGCCCGTATAAGATCCAGATAGTGTAGGAATTAAAACCACGAGACCATTATATGCATCGTTCTTTCGTTCTAGAGCAGTTAGTTAATGGCCCGTTGCTTTATCGCCAAATTGTTTTCAGCGATGAGGGTCATTTTTGGCTTAAATGGCTAATAAATAAACAAAATTGCCGCATATGGGGTGAGTCCAGAAAATTGCACCGTTTGTTGTGGTTTACACGCTGGTGGCATCACGGACCTTATATCTTAAAAAATGAGGACGGATATTACGTTACGGTCAGTGAGGATCGTTCCCGCACCATGATTAATGATTTTTTGTTGGAAAATATGGATGACATTGATCTGTACGAAATGAGGTTTCAACAAGATAACACTACTGAAATCAAAATTTTGGAATAAGTTAGTTTCGAGAAATGTACTTGTCAATTGGTCTCCAAGGTAATGCGATTTGACACCTCTCGATAATTTCCTGTGGGACCACGTGAAGTCACCGGCTTATGCTAATAAACCAGCAACAATTGACGCTTTTGAGACCAACATTGTTCGTGTTATTCGTGACATACGGCCAACAGTACTTAAAAAGGGACCCAAACTTGGCGCTTCGTTATGAGCAGCCGCGGTCGCCATATGCCGGAAATCAGTTTTAAATATTGATGCCATGTTGTCATCGTTCGTATAAAAAAAATTCTTCATGACAATTTAATTTTTTGTGTTATTTTCTACAGTTTAAAATTCTATCGGGCTTAAAAAACACCCTTAAAAAGGGAACCTATTTATCAGTGTTTCATGCTGTCGAGATACTTTGTGGAAGTTTTTATAGCATAAACAAAACACATCTTTTGTATATATACCTTGTTAATACCTAATAATGTCGGTAAGTCAAACATTTAACTAAAGCGATCCAATGCTGAATATTAATGTCATGTACGTGTGCTGGACGCATTAAACTAAAACATACTTGGGGTCCCGACAAGCATTTATTTTAAATTTGATTTAGTGATATTAACATCGCGTTCTCTGTATTGAAAAAATTACGCTAGTGGGAAAACTTTACACTATTTACAACCATATTTATTATGGCAGTTTGTTTACAAAAAAAAAGCAAAAAAAAAGGAATAGTAACAAAAATAAAAATGGATGATCAAAACGTCGAAAGAGGAGGAAAAAATTTTTCCTTTTTAACTTTCTACTAAAATTCGTGGGCAGCAAATTTATTGTTTTATTTTTTAATCTTAAAGATTTCCCTCTGTTTGCTTTTTTTGTAGCATTCTAAAAAATTGCATCTTTATATTCTTTTAAATAACGGTCACTATACTCTACACTTCTTACGTTTAAGGTACAGGCAATAATTGGTAAACTTCTATAAATTCTAATATTTTTTTAATCTGGTATTAATAACAACCACATAACTTAAAATCTTATTAAAATGAAAAAATTTGTTCACGCTTGAGAAGCAAACACAATACACACAATAAAACTTGACATCCAGCATGCAAACACTAAAACTTTTAAAGTTTTCATCCAGCATCATCGATATAACACATGCTAAATTATTTTTAGAAATACTATTATAATGCTCATTTGTAGACTGCATATATTGTTAAATTCGCAAAAGAATAAAGTTTCGCTACAAAATAACTGCTTTTGAAAATACAAATAACAGCAGTTTCAGAAAAAAAATATCTAAAACTTTTTGAAAAATATTCATTAAAAACATGTAATTACACTTAAAAAATTTAAAATTAAAATTTAAAATTTCCGGTAAAAAATATAAAAGTGGGGCGCGGTTATTATACTGCTGACCCGTCATTCTGTTTATAATCTGAAAATAGACAAAATTATTTTTTCGGCATTCCTTGCATCTATCTAACTTAGATTGTGTGCGTTTTAAACATTATCTGTTTATCCAACTAATTTTACAAAAAAGGATTCGAGGTATATTCATATTCAATTAATATTTATTTAGTTGGACGAAGTTATCATCTTTCTTTTTCTTGCTCTTGTTTCCTATTCACCGTTGTTTTTACAATGAATGAAAATTTATTTTTATTCCTTCACTCTTTTTTCACAACAAAATGCATACTTATTGTAACGATGCAAGAATGAATAAGTAGTGCCTTGCATGAAATCTTAAAAGCTCTCATGCCAGCACATTTTGTATCTGGCATACCGGTAACGCAACGGCAACTCTTTGCAATTGGGAAATCCGATTTTGACAAGGCGTTTGAAAATAATTAAAATATTTAAATATTAGTTCAAATAAATCTTGTTTTTTTATAAAATTTTAATTTATACATCACAAATTGATTTGTTATTCTTGTTAAAATTATCAGGGAAGTTTTATTTATTTTTTAAAAACCCTGTTTGTATTGTTTTGACGTAGCTTTGGCGCTTTTGTTTAGGTATAGTATTTTACCGTAAAAGCTAAGGGAAAAAAGACGTTCCGCTTTCTATTTTTGTTTAAGTATGCCTGTAAGCGGCAATGGATTACTACAGCAATGAAGACCTGGTACTGAATGGACTGCAGAGTTCCCTAGGGACTTTCGAGGACATTACGTCAGAAGTAAAAAAATGCTTTTTAAACAACTGGCTACACATACCAAATACTGTAAGTTCTCTTTTTCTAACTACACCTCGTATTCACCGACCATTCGAATGAAAATTAATATCAATATTTTTTTATTATCTTTATATAATTTTTCTTAACAATCAAGAAAATATTGAATTTTAAATTTTAATTTAAAACGAATTGTATGTTAATACGTACAAACGGAATCTGTATTGCCGCAAACTTTTGCAAAGTTGACAAAAGGTATTCTTTATTAAATTTTAAGCTATTAAGCCGCCATTTCAAGAAAACACAGACACGTTTGGCATTATTTTAAAGTAATTTTAGAAAACATACAGGACGCAGATTTGGTTATGTGCTACATAATAATCAAAGCTTACAAAACCGTTATTTATTAAATTTCATATTTTAATAAATATTTATGTTTGAATTAAGAAATTTTTTTTCTTTTATTCTATTCTGTTTGTCGCCATAACTCCTCATTATAGTGCTAAACAAAAATTTTTTTTTTAAAATGCTTTTACAGAAATATTAAAATATCTTAATGTTTATCTTTAGGAAACTGTTTGATTTCATATTTTTCCCATTTCTCTAAAAAGAGTCGAAGTTTTCGCAAAAAATCATTTTTTTTAAATCTACTGACAACTTCGTTAAACCATTAAAAAGATTTCTATCTCCTTCTTCTATGGCATACTTAATGGAAAATATTCTTTAATTGAGGCTGCTGTAGTCGAAGTGGTAAACACGTTGGCCACAAACCTGGTTGGCCAGGGTTCAACCCCTGCGGCAACCAAAAAAAAAAAATGTTTTTTCTGTTTAATGGTATAAATACATATTCAGAATTAACATTACACATGCGAATAGATCTTTTATAATACAGAATTGCACGATTTGTTTGTGTGAAATCCAATAACAACACGTTATTTACAATTAACTGACACAATATTATATAATTTTTAAAGCAATCTAATAAATTTTATGTTTGCTGTAAATAGATGAAATATTTATAAATTATCTAATATATATTAAGGACTTTACATTGTGTTATCAGTGTTTTCAATTTATGTTTTGGTTTTATTTTGCTAGATAGCCTTTTAAGGAGATTTGGTTGCTACTTAGCTCTAGAACGTACTGTGTTTCTTGCAACTGTCAATGTTTGATTAATAAAAACTTCTAACTTTTTAAACTGCTACTATCAAAACAATTATGACTGAATGACCGCTACAAAACTTGAAGGTAAATATACAAATAAGTTAAAAAAATAATTTATGATATATTCTTGTGATTGCGATTTATTTTGGAAATATATCTACAGCTTTATACCTTTTATTAAAAGCAAATTGCTCATGTACGAAAGTTATGTGAGCCAAAGTTCACTACCTATGATACAGGCAGAAATATCTATCAAGTGTTTACAATATATAAGCAGATAACACCAGGCATCACAATTAAAGCAAAAAAATTTGTTCCTAAAACAACTGCTGACTTTTTCATATGGTGCTTAGAGTTTCTATCAATAAAATAAAAAAGTTTGGATACATTATCTCTCCTTAATCCAAAAATATATATAATTAAGGACTATTTCACAAATATTTCGTTTCTGCCCCACTGTTAACATAATAAACAAATTCTAGCAAAAAAATTTACTGTATTTGTAAATAATGTTTTTTGGTAGTATTGTTCAATAATCAAAAAGAAAATTATTTGAACTTTTATTATTTAAAATGAAGAGGAAGTATGAAACGAATAAGTAAAGCATACAATTAAAAATTAAAAAGTGGCTGTCTGAGCTTAATTTTATTGTTAGACAGTGTAATCAACATTTTCACTATCGAAAATAATATTTGAAGGTGATTGCTTATCATGCTGTATTTGCCATTTTTAATATTTTTTTTAGTTGTGAAAGCGCTAAATTATATATTCAACAATATTGATATGGATTTTAATATGGAAATTAACTGCGCAGTTGTCTACGATTTTTTTTTTTTTGCTTTTTATTTTTAGATAATTTAAGTAAACGGTTTTAATGAAACATTATTATCTTTTAAAATTTGTAGACAGGTTCGAAAACAAGGAATGGTGAACAAATTTTAAAATTCTTTAACTATTAAAAATCAGAAGTTCAACATTTTGATATTTTTTTTACATAACGCTGACAGTTTAGTTGTTAATAATTTATGTCAGTTATATGATTTTTATGCATTACAAGCGTTTAAATCGTTTGTTTCACTCTAATTTTTAATAGCTGATCCTTTGTATAACAGAAATCGGAATAAAATTAAAAAAAAAATTATAATAATAATATGGTATTTATATTTCAGCACCTGAACTTTCACTTCTAATTCTCCTTCGCCTCATACATATTTTTTTGATTAGAGTTATTTCACTAAACTAGATTTCTTTTAAATAATATGCAATGGCAAAGTTAATGTGAACACAAACACGGACTGACTCAATCCACTTCGCTTTCAAAAGAACTTAAAATCTATATGCGTTATGTGTTCGGAAAAGTATACTGTAGAAATAACATCCTGTGGAGAAGAGTATTAAAAGCTGTAATTTAAATGATGGACTTAGTTTAAAGTACAAGATAATTTAAAGATAAATATGATTAAATGAACTATAAAACCTACTATATTACATATTCAATTTTAAGTGTGCAGAAATGGTGATGAAAGTCCTAGACAAGATTCAAAGGTCGAAATTAATACCAAATTTCAATTGCTAAATAAAAATTTATACACTAAGGCGTCGCCACTGGTTTTCATGCAGAAGAGGGATAATTATAAAATAACCAAGTACGATACTAATGAGACATGTATTTATCCTATCATTCGCCTTACATTTTCTTGCTTCATCCAGCTAATTAATTGACAAACATTTAAATCTTTAAAAAATTTCGATTTTAGAAGAAGTTTAGCTTTTTTATTATTTTTATAGTTTTTTAGGGGTATTTTTAAACTTATTTTTACAGAAATGTTTAAGGCAAAATTTAGTGTCTGAAACTGTAGGAAATTTGATCAAATTTCAGTTAAACAATTTGAATTTTTATTCTTTCTTTTTTTTTGTTTCTTTATTTTTTTATATAATATTTGTCTTTTAGTGAAACGTTTAATTCTTTAGATTTTATAACTATCTGCAAAATTTTTAAATATCTTCTAATATTTTTTTTAATAGAAAACAGCATAAAAACATTGAATTTTTTTATATTTTAATTAAATTTACTTGCTTTATCTTTTTTAATTTTCTTAATTTTTTATTAAATTTATTTGTTTTTTCATTTGTTTGTATTTTAAACTTTGATACAACAAAAAATTTTTTTTGTGTAAGAATAGAAAAATAATATTCCTAGATTTTGAATGAACATTGTATTTAAAATGTTTTTTTTTATTTCGGTAGAGTTACGAGTATTAGACTATCGGGTTTTGCTAAATTGTTCGATGTTTTTTTCATATTTGAGAACTATTTTGAAAAATATTAAGTTTATAAATAAATATTCAATATCTTGGTAATTTTCAGCTCATTTTTTATATCTCCTATAGTTATTGACCGGTTTTGCTTATTATAGTTTAATGACCAACTAAAACTTTTTGGAATCGCAAATGAATGTTGCAATTAATAGTTATTTCTACTGACTAATACTGTGAATAAGTAGTCTGAGAAACACAAGTTTAATTTATAAAAAATGTAATATGTTTCACCAGTTTATAGAAGAAGAAAAATTACTTCTTTAAATCTGTTTTGCTAAAATGTTGTTTATATGCAATTTTGTCCTTTTACCGTTAGCTCTATTTTTAAAGATTCCATAATGTTATTTATGTAATGCTATTTTTTAAATATTTTTTCCATAACTAAATATTATTTTTCGTGTATAATAAAGCTAAGTTATCAATAATCTTTAAAAATTATATAATCAAAATTTACTTCATCAGGATTTTCTGAAAGTACCGTTACTTTTCCAATTAATAACAAAATACTTATGGATCAATTTATTAAAAGTATCTTTTTTTATATTAAAGTTTAAAATAGTTATTAAACACAATTCGGATATCAAATTTCTTTCTTTTAATTTTGTATTCAAAAACGCACAATAACTGTTAAATATCTGATCTACACTTAAAGGCCTTATTCATAATCAATTTTAATTTCTTACAGGTTTATAAAACATAATTTCCATACAAGATTGGTTTTATAAACCTGTAATAAATTTAAAAATAAATTATGAATAAGGCCTTAAGCAATTTAACATTTTTACCTGGCAACACCTTTAATCATTGTATAATTAGTGTTTTTAAAAGCCAATTTTTAATTAAACTGAAAAACTAATTTAATGTTCTCTTTATATTTATTTTACGCATAAAAATAAAGCGTTTTAGAAAAATATATGTTCTGGTTACTGAAAAATAGACAAACAAGAAATATAATTAACAAATTTAAATTTGTTAATTTTGATCATAGACAAAATTAAAAGTATTCGAATAACGAGTTCTAAAATGAGCTGTTTACGTTTTAGTTTATTTTTATTTAATGAAATAAATCCAGTTTAGCCAGCTAGCTCCATATAAAATAAGTGGTTGTCTGCGGTTCAAAAAAATCAATTATATGGGGAAAATGTAATACGGTAAATCATATTTTCAGAGTTACGGACAACTAAAGTTTTTATATAAAATTTGCAACTTTTCAATTTGGATATCATAGAGGCGCTCCTAAATAAACTATCAAGATCCTTACAAGGATGTGCTAAAAAATAAGGTGTTTAAATGTTACTAAACTTTTAATATTACTTGTGCGAATATTTTTACTTTGTTAAACAAAATTTGCTCTTTATTGTAATAACAACATTTTGTATATGTGTAAATAGGTTTCGGAGTACTTGCTTAAACTAGATTTTATATCGACGATTTTATTTTATTTTCTTGAGAAATTTATAGCGAGTTAAAATTTTTTTTGTGATATGTAATGCGCTTGCCACAAACTGCTTGAGGTATCATTATATATTTGCAAAAACTGTAAAGGTCCGTCAATTGGAACATATTAGTTGCCGAGGGTTTTCTCATTGTATATTTGTCTACCCCAGGATACTTCTTATTTTTTAAACAAAAATTCATTGTATTTTTAATTTTAAAATTTTCTTTACTAAAGGTGCTCAAGAATTAATTTTTTATGAATAAAATTATAATATAACTTTTAATTTTATCAACATTTGCCTTATTTTAGGTTATTACCCTGTTAAACTTTTTTTAATACGGACATTAAATTTTATATTGTCTTTGCTTTAATGTTTGAAAATCTGAAAATATCTTCAAATTTTTAAGAACATAATAATTAACTAAATTCCATAACAAATAAAAAATATAAATACAATTCAAAATATATCTAGATTTAAAAAAAAAAATAATAAAATAAGTAACGTTGCTAGAGAGCACTCAGTGTCGCAATGGTTAAGTAACGACTGTACATTTCAAATAAAAGACCCATCTCCAAAAAGTTAAGCTTTTAATTATTAAGACAAAAATTTATATGAACAAAATAAAAAGATAATTCAAAACAAGTTAAGTACTATTTTATTGCAATTAAATATAAAAACAAAACGAAAAGAATAAGCAATAAAAAAAATATAAAATAAAAAAAAAAAAACATTAAAATAATTCAACTTAAAAACAAGGTTCTAGGGTAACTTTGAAAATTGAATTACAAACAAAAATAACATACACAAATGCAAATTAATCTGACTGTTTCGCAATTTAAATATTTAAACACAACAGTATCGCTAATACTACATGACTTTAGTGATGGAAAGGTGTGTTCACATCAAGATACTTATGTGTGTGTATGTATGTGTTTGAGTGAGTTTAAAAAATACGGTTGTGTGTAAAAAAATGGAAATAAAGCAAACTAAAAAAGGGGCTCGCCACACTATATTCGGGGTTATCATTACGGATTGTGTCTCAACAACAGCATTCAAAACAAAATTAATTTTAAAATAATAAACAAATAACAACAAGCCTTACACAAAAGTATTGTGTCTAGCTCTGTATTAAATAAAACCACACACACACTTACAGTAAAGAGTAAAACCTGTTATACAACTTATCATTAAAAAAAAACCTACTTTAAAAAATGTGATAAAAGACGCAGCTGATTACTCTTCCATGGCTTTTTAATGATGCTCATTCAAATGTACGAGAAAAGCAAAGACCTACATGTTATAGAGAATTTTAACATGGATTTTACACACTCTCACACACACGCATTTTATAATAAATGCCACCAGCAAAAATTAAGAAACCAACAAATTTTAAAGAGCAAATAGTCTACACGTGTTTTCTTAAAAGAATAGAAAAAACAAAAACATTAAAACACTGAATATACAAAAAATTGTTTTTAAAAAACTGTAATTTAAATTTTAAAAGAAAACAAATCGGAGTGTCATCCTAAGGTATGGCAAGTCTTTCACACTCTACACCACTGAATAAAAATCCGTTCAGTAATAATTTTTTGAAATGAAGACTTTCTATGAACTTTCTAGTTGCTTTGTAAACTTTTGATTTGAAATGGTGTGCGGGTGGGTAACCATAAGAGGGAATAAATTCTGTAATGGCGGTTTTTTCAAAGTTAAATTCTAATGTTAAATGATGCCCAAACATTGATGGATTGAAACTTGGGCATGTTTTGGATAGGAAGGGATCAATTATTCTTTTTTGCTAAATAATATCATTGCTAGATAATATCGTCCTCCCAGCTGATTTTTGTTTTCCCTGCCATTTTAGTAGTTCGAAATGTCAAGCTTTGGTTACTTTTTAAATGCATCGCCGTTTGTTGTTATTTTGAATTTTTTTTTACATCTCTAACCATATACCATTTAAAGCCACGTTGTTTTTTGCATTGTTTTTTTTTTTTTTTTTTTTTTTTTTTTTTTTTTTTGTTATAGTCACTCTACTACATAGTAAAACCAGAAACGTTTTAAAATTTAACAGTACGTTTCTGAGATAATACTTTATTAATCTTTAATTTTGTTTATTTAAAAAGAAAGAATAAGTTATCGTTGAAACTTTGTATTTTTTATAAATTTTTTTATGGCACAACGACAATTTGTTCCACATTTTAATACGTTCCCTGTCATGCTGTTTATGAGTAGGTGTCATTCCTAGATCATTTTCTTAATACGGTAACCATTTTTATAATTTGCTATTAATACGTATTATATACGAATTTATTATTTGTAATCTTTTTTAATTTAACCTAACACGATTAAAGTAGATTAATACATTATTATGTAATTACGTGTACATTTTAGACGAAAACATTTAAAATTCAAAAATTCAGCTTGGCATACAAATGCAGTTTAGCGTGCACCGTTGTCGGTGGCAATATTTATTTTTGATTAAAGTTACTTTACTAAGTTTACATATATGGTGAAGGGTATATGAGATTCGGCATACCCGAATTAGCACTCTTACCTGTTTTTGTTTTGATTGTGTATTATCGAGATGGAAGCAATAAAACTATTGTCAATAACAAGTTTCTAGCTATTCGTTAAGACTGTTATTAAGAAAAGAAAAGATAAGAAAAGCGTTTTACACACTAAGTTTAAACAATAAAAAGCAAGTTATTAGTATTTTTTCTGTTGAACCAAAGCTGACATACACTGCACTACAGTATTTATGACATTGATTTTCAAGTCATAACTTAACTTACATATGTACACGTATTTGGGTGATAATGATAATGTTTAAATTAAAATATATTTTATTTTTTTTTTTCATATTTCTCTGATCTAAAAAGAATGTCACAAATTTCTACAAATAATTTTGATAAACGAAACGAAAGTGAATATTATTATTTTTGAAAATGCATTCACTTTTTTGTTGACTACAAATTTCTCGGGAATCACAAAACTATTGTCGTCATTTTTATGTTACTACACTAAAATAATAAAACAAAGTGAATCAACACTAACAATAAGTTATACAAAACGCATTTTTTATCTTCGTTTGTCTTTTATTAAAACTTTATTATATTTATATTGACGCAGTTGTTTGTTAAGATCTCGATTTTTAAAGACATTTGTACTCAAACTGAAGCTTGTGTTTTCTTTTGCGCGAATTTTATTTCATTCATTTTGTTGACTAAATACATATATTTTTACACATTCCGATATTTGTTCCTTTTTAGTTTTTTATAAAATTAAAATTAAAATATTTTAGTCAAACTTTGATTTTTGTTAAAATAAAATTTTTAGCTGTGTGGTAAAAATTCATTTTTGGAGAAATTACGAATTTAAAGAAATTTGGCCTTTGGTGGAATATACAGTCATGGACTTATGTATAGGCTGCGTTAATACAATACAAGTAAAATTTATCAAATAAACATCAAAACTATTTGACATGAAATGCACTAATTATTTTGTTATGTTTTCGTCAATGTTAAGCCATTGCTGTTCTTTGCCATAATACATAAATATATTTTTAAAATAATTTTTTGTGTTTGAGAACAAAACATGCGTACTTACTGTTATATTGTGCAGCATGTGCCTATACTTAAGTCCATCACTGTATATGTATACTTAATTGCACATTTCTTTAAGGCGTTTTTTTTTCTAAATCGTTTTTAGAAAATTTTTGGACTATATTTGACAGGGCGGTGTGTATCTTAATAGGTATTCATAGATGCACATTAATGATTAAAGGTGTTTCGTATTAACTTCATGGGCCCGCAAGTGAATGAACTAATTAAAGATGGTGTAATATCTATGATTGATATCGTAATCAATATTTTTTTCTTCTATAGTGAAGGATAAAAAATGTGGACTTTTGTTAGAACGAGTGATGAGCTTACTCATGAATACAATTAACTTTCCGATCAAATCATTCAACAACATCCAACACCTTTTTTTGTCCCATACCACTTTACCAGAAACTAATGCAACTAGCACTCTTTCAGTTGAACATTAATAATTACTAGAGGTTTTACATTGTCGTATTTGAGTTACAGAAAAAAAAATACATTTTTCTCACTGTTGCCAAGTGGCAACTGCCCCCTTTTGTTTTGCATTTTTTTACTGCATTTGTAACTCTTGTTTTGTTTATTGATGGCTGTATCATTGTATTTTAATCTTGTTTTGTTTTTATACTTATGCATTTGCTTTTTTGTGTATGCTTATCATCTGTGTGTAAATATATACATATGTATGTATGTATGCGTTTTAAAATTTAAGCCCATAAAAAACACTGGTTGTCCAAGTTTATTTCACTTTTGTTTCATCAGTATGTTACTCGCGCGGATGAAGATGTGTTCATTAATAAATGAAACGAAAGTGTAGGAACCAATAAAAGTACTGATCAAAACAAAAAAGCAATAGCTATGGGTTCAGTGGAATCGAAAACAAATGATATATTAAAAAAAAGCATACCTTTAGGGATATTAAAAAAGATTGTTTAGATTTCGGTACCCTTTTTTGTTGTTTGATCTTCATATTGATAAGTTCAATCGTTCTAGCAAGAACTAATGGATATAACGATAATTATTATTTATTATTAGAATTTTGCGTTAAAAAACTGTATTTTATTAAAAAGTTTTTTTTTAAGTGTTGAGTAAAATAACCGCTATTCATTCACCTTTTTGTAGAATACAAACGAAAAATGCCTTGGTAAAGTTAATTTGAACATGAACACGGACGGGCAGACGTACATCGCTTAACGTGTTAACTACAATTTTTATTAATTTAATTTAAGACACTTTAATGATTTAGATAGCTCCCATAAAATGTAAATTATGTGAAAATTTGAAGGCAGCTTGAGGATTGGATATAATGTTATATAAGCGTACCTAGTAAGTTTTTCTGCCGGGTGGGGTCTTTAGACTTTTAGTGAAAAAGAAACCCATTCCATGTATTAAAAATTCAATAAGAACTTAACTATTCAGCAAAGGAGAGTATCTAAACTTTTGGTTGTGGCGTATTTCTATCCAGATAGTTCTATACATGTGCCAATGAGTAAGAATATAAACACTAGTGTATAATATACAATATTGTAAAACTATTAGTTACTTAACTATCTAAATACTATTCGCTTAATTATTGTGCGCTCTCAAATATTTGAACTTTATGTACCTTTTACAGTTATATTAAGTATGTCGCGATTTTAAATTAATGAAAAAAGTCAGATTTATTAAAAATATATGGTAGCATCACTTTTAAATTTTAAAATAAATATAAAATGCTAAAGAGAACGTTTCTTCCTTGCTTTAGTATCTCGAAATTTTATTTAATTAAATATAATATGAGATGATCGATATTTCAGTACCTGTGAATTAATCACTGTGGTTAAAAAATCACTGGTCATGAAAGTGACTGGGTTTATTAAGTAACAGTTCCAGTAAGAACGTTCTTTTATGTTTGCATACATACAAGCTTAAATCTGATTCTACTTTTTGAGAAATTTTAGTACTTTTAACCCTTTCACTCTATCATAAGTCAAAAAGGTTTCTTTGATGTGTAGCTTTTTTCTTGCTTATTTTTGATTCAAATTTTGTGTGTATTTTGACACTAAAAGAGGCACAAACATTTGTGCCTTACAAAAAATATTTTTATTTTATAGAGGTTTGTGTTATTTACTGTTTAGAGTGTCTTATATTAAAGTTAAAGAGTACTTTACACACAAGTTTTTTGAATTACAAAGTGCTCACCTTAATTCGCGTGCACTGAGTTCTAATAAAATTTAAATTTTTTCTTAAAAATGGAAATTTTTACATTGTATTTATTTACTTATAATTTAATTTGTAGAGATTACTATTATAATTTGATAAGAGAAAAAATACATTTTTATTAATTTTTGGGTTACACAAATCTTACAGACAGCGTACAAAGTGTATGTATATATACATATATCTGCATCGTACAATAAAAAATAGTTTAGGTAAAATCAAAACATATATAAGTTCTGTGTTGATAAGCGCTAAACTGTTTCAGTCTGTAGTCAAGTTCTTTTGTTTAGATTTTTAAAGTTTCTTTAACATGATGATTATCCAGTTAATCAGCTTCATACTTCATTTTGACTGCAACTCCTAAACAAATTTAAAAATATTTATTTATTAACTTTTCATAAATTTTAATTTCATTCATCTGTATTATATTGCTATGCTTTCAAAAAAAAAAAAAATAATAAAACAAAAAAACAAAAAAAATTAAAAAACTAAATTTTCGAATATAAATTTAAAAGTTATACTATATCCAAACAATTAGCGTATTTAATTATCTCTAGTTGATCTAGTGTCTCGGCAAACTTGAGTTCAACAATAACACGGACGGACGGACGGACATCGCTCAATCGACTTTGCTGTGTAGAAGTACTCCGAATATACATATATACCTAATGGGGTCGTAAATGTATATTGTAGAAATTACAAACGGAATGACAAACTTAGTTATAGTTGTAAAAAGAATGATTATAGTTATACAAAGAATGATGGTCCATAATTGTAATTATAAAATATAATTGCAATTGCAATTATAAAATATAATTGCAAATAGAATTTTTTGCTTTATTTATACTAAAACAGGTTTTCAGGTTTCACTCAAGCCTAATTTTATACTTGTTTCAATTTGAATTTGATGAATTAGAATAAGGCTTAATAACTAAGCACAGAGCTCAGTAAAAGCGTAATTTCTTATGAATCAGTTAAGCGAATAGTTCAGTTCACGATCTTCACAATTCTAGTTTTCGCAGCAAAAATGTGAATGAAAACAAATTGTATCTATCGATTTTCACGACAAATGGCTACCTTCATTTTTTGCCTGTATAAATTTTTTAATGACAATGTTTTTTGTCGTTTTCAGGTTTTTATAATAAACAAAAATTTTACATTTTTCAACTTCTCTCTACCGTTTACAAATTTTCAGAGAAAAGATAATAAAATAAATAAATAAACTCTAAAAAAACTATCAAAGAATTTTAAATTTCTAATTTGTAACGAAGAGTTGTAGTTATGGGAGCATAAATTTTATTATTATTGTTATTATTGTTTTTATTTTTTTATTATTATTAAAGTGTCAAAATACACATAATAATACGTACACAGTATGTTTACGTTATATTTATAATATTTGACAAAATTAAAAAACCTTTCAGTGAATAATATATGTACATATAATCCTTATGTTTAAAAACTTAATGAAAATAGTCGTTTAGATATGCAATGTTTTATTGAGATGGAATTATATTTAACACATACCTATTGTTCAACAGTTGTATTGTTTTGATCAACATTTTAATTTTCTTTTAGTGAATGATGCGCCTGTTGCTCTTGAAAAAAAATTTTCCACTTTATTGTTTATTTTTAATTTATATTTTAGAGATACTTTCACATAAATCTCTTGTATTTGTCCACGTTAATATAACACAATTGGAATATTAGCGCTTTTCAAACACTCTGATATCAACTCAAATAATTATAGCTTTTGTATTGTAAAATATTTTGTTTGTTTCAATATTTAATTTGCCACTTTAAATGAAATTATTGCATTTGGTCTTATTTATCGGTATTTTTTTATTACTGACACCGTTATATAATATTTGTGCTCTTGGTTTTTCATAAAGTTTGAACGATCTGTGCGGTAACGAGCAACAGTTGCTACTGAAAATATTTTGCCTGCGGCAACATATCTTATTTTCTATTCACTTTATTTAAATCACAATATTTATGTTTTTTTCTTGCTTTTTTGCTTTTATATTACTTCGTCACTTTCGTTTATGCTGCTGTTTTTGTGCGTTGGCGACTGATAAGACAGACTGAAACACAGCAATATCAGATACCAAATTTCAAGAAAAATTGCATATCAACAATATAAGTTTTTCCTCGTTGTTTGTGTTTGGTGTGTAAATATAGTAGCCTTAATTTCTGATACATTTAGAGTTCAAATTATCAAACGCATTTATTTCATTCACTTGTTTAAAACTTGTTATTTTCTGTTGTTTTTTTCTGATAACTACAAAATAAATATAAAAAAATAATGATAAGGCTGGGCGAGTATGTATTCTGCAATTGAATTTAGAAGCGACTTTATAAATTGTTTTTGTAGTTTTACCGCAATCTACACAGTAAATATTCAATTATTTAAATTTTCTCGCTAAAATAAGGAATAAAAAATTTACAAACTAAAACCTTCTCATTAAAACATTTCTCTTTTCTTCTATCGATACTAAACATAAATGTTCCAGTGAAATGGGACTTATAAAATTTCAATGCGAGTCAAGATCTTATCTAATGGCAACCTAACACTTACGTATACATAAAAAATTTGTTTTTAATAAGTATTTTAAACAAACTTTTTATAAAACTTTAAGACTTTAATTCAAAATAATTTCTTGTGAATATTTTTAATTTACAAAAGTTTTATTAAACAAATGAAGTCATATTATTGATTATATCGTAAGCGGTAAGATACCTATTTAACTTTGATATGTTAATTTAAATAACATGTGGAACTACATTACTGATGGCTATAATTTAAGTAAGACTATTCATATTCTGCATTAACGTACTGTCGCTTACGATAAAGTGAAAGTAAGGAAATGTAAGACTAATTAATAAAAGTTAATTATGACCATCTAATATAAAAATTAACATCTGTCGTAAAAAATAAAAAACTTTAATTCACGTTTAAAATATTGCACTTATTTGCTTTAGCTTATATGCACATATTCGTTGTGATATCGCTCAGAATCATAAATACTTCTGTATTTTTCAGAGTTAAGAAAGTACACACATCGCACACACAATGTTCTGTTCAAAACCAACTCGTACATATTTTTCTTTTCATAACAATTATGTGTGTCACTAAATTTTAAAATTTTCCGTACACATCCACGAATGTGTTTTATTAAAATATTTATTTGCGTACACGTACGTAAATGTACGACTGTGGCTATTCTTTGTGTACGTGTACGGCTTATTACCATTGCTTAATGAAAAGCCTCTACATACGGGTTTGTTTGGATCATATCTTGCATATGTAACTAGCATTCCAGCCAGTCACAAAAAAAATCCCCAAAAATATATTACTCTTTTCGCATATGCATTGTGCATTTAGCCAATGGCTTTAGTGCATTAGCAAAATTTTCTACATATATCCAATTTACAGATATATTTGTAGATTCGTAGAGTTCATTAATATATTCTTTGAGACCTTATATTGAAATAATCATGTCATATGTAGAATTCCGTCTAGTCGCATTATCCAGACATGGTAGGCTAATATCCTGATTTCCTGTTCTTTAGCAATATCTCGCACATCCTTTTTTTTTAGCAATATCTCGCACATCTTTGTTTTCTGTTTCCAAAGTTCTAATAACATCATATGTCGCTAGCTATACCGTGTGCGCTGCACAACGAACTAAAGAAAATACTAAGGAAAGTTGGTTTTCGATTTTACTATATGTTTTTGTATTGTCTATTTCACCATCTTCCGCCATCGTTTAATTATCATCCTGCAATTCCTGTGGTAGCTTTGAATCTTTTACTACGTTGGCGCCATTGTCGGTAGTGTTGGAATAAATTTGCTTTATGTCGATGTTACATTTCTCAAGACATTTCAATATTTTCTCTTTCAAATGTTAAACTGTTTGTTTTTTATTTAAATGAATCATACCTGTGCGCAAAACTTACTTATAGTAAGAACAAAAGTATAAAAAAACTTTATGAAATGAAACTTACCTATGGTGTTTATACAAATTTTAAAATCACGTATATATTGTATGTTTATTCCCAAAATATGCTTGTCTTGCCGACTCGCGATATCAATTTTTAAGCAAACCATTTTGTTTTAAACTATCTTCGCTATAGCTCCTGTAATTTCTTGACTAGTATCACCAAGAATATTTGAAATATTTCTGGAATTTAAAGTAATTTCAAATTTTTCCTCGTAGGGATGTACGAGTATAATCTTAAAAAAATCTTTATCGTCAAAAATACGAAGCGGTAAAATTTTTTTTGACTCTATTATATTATATCTATTGGGGTCATGTGTCCCAATGCTTCGAATTCTGTCAACAAAGCGATGTATTGGCTTTTGATTTTTGGAGATTTTGACAATCGACGATAATGCCAGAAATCGGTTGAAAGCTATACTGTGTGATTCACCAAGCGCATCAGTTTTTTTCGCAGAACGGTTATGTGGTCTAACTCCCAGAGTTGAGCGATAGTTTCCTCTAAGCTAGCATCATTGTCCGTGCATACTCCACAGGCTGCAGTAGATGAGTGATCTCCATCAACCCTGCCTGCGATGACCCAACCTAGCGCGGTGTTTTGTAAAGTAGGCAACTTATTGCCCAATTTGATCTGCCCAATTGATAATAGTTGATGAAAAAATTCTGCTCCCAACAAAACATCAATTTTGTCAGGTCGATTAAATTAGGGTCTGCAAGCGAAATGTTTTTCGGTATGGGCCAATTGTCGATCCTGAATCTAGAATAGCTCTGCAATTGACCTCTGTTCCATTTGCCTCCACGGTGACTAGTGCAGTGCTCAGGAGGATGTAGCCATTGGCTCTAGACTGTTTATATGCCTTGAGTGTTGCGGCCTTCTGGCTGTCTTGTGGTGTTTTTGGCACACCTGATTCTTCGTCTGCTTTAATGCAGTTGATGTTGTTTTTATTCTGGGTTTCCAGTTGCAGATGTAGGAGTGTATTGTGTTTTTTATTGCATTTTATACAGCTGCTTGATGTGCAAGCTTTAGCACTGTGGCCGGGATTTAAACAGTTGACACAGTTTTTCTGTTTTTGAATGAACTGAAGACATTCTACTGTTGATAACTAAAGAAATTTTTTACATGCAAGCAAAGGGTGTTTTCCATTTTTACACATGGTATATGAACCAATGCCTTTACTTTCAGATATAACTGACATGCACACCTTAGCCCTGAATTCAGGTGATTTTTTATTGTATACATTGACTGGAAATGACTTTCCAAGAAGTCCAAAAAATCCTTGATTGTGGGAACTTCTCGTGGTTGTGACAGTGATTGTTCGTAACGAAGGCGGGTGGCTTGATCCAGCCGTTTCAGCAGCAGATGCATCAATAGCGGGTCCCAGGTTGTAGTATCTATTTTTAAGTTTTTGAGTGCTAAAAGACATTATTGTGCTGTCTTATAGTTGTCGTTTACTGTTCTAGAAGGTTCAACCAGCTCTTGAACCAACTTGTTAACCAACAGTCTTTTATTGTTACAGCGGTCTACTATCATCGCTCATGCGGCGTCGAAATTTTCTTCCTTGGCGGAAAAGTGTTTTATAAGCGTTGCAGCCTCTCCTATCAAATGTGTTTTAAGATACCATATTTTGTGTACCTTGGGAATTTTTTGGCATATGATAAGTGAGGAAAATAAATCGTAAAATTCTTGTCACTTCATATAATTGCCATCAAATTTTGGTAATGTAATTATAGGGATTGGAATCGATTCAGACTGAGTGTGTGGTTGTGGCATTGCTGAATTGCTCTGACAGCTTCTGACATCCTTGCGGAATTTACCTTCTAAGGTGATGAATCGTTCCATATTGTAACACTGTTGCTCAGGGCAATCACATACTTCCGATATTTGGAAGTGAAGCTCTTCGATGTTTTGCCATAAGTTTGAAGCAATTTGCATTTCTTGATTCGTGAGAACTTCTTTTAATAGTATTTCCAACGAAACCATCATTGCTGCTTGCCTCCGCATTAATGTCACTATTTCACCTGACTCTGCTGCTATTTTTGAGGTTTTTGTATCAAAGGATTTACCTGCTCCTGTTGCTGAATGCCCCTTGGTTGAGGTTTGTGGCACTTTAAGAATTGACTCAAATATGTCCCTGTGTTGATGAACAAGATTTAATATAGCATTATAGTAGTCGTTGGTGAAGTAATTGTGGTCCAGTGGTGGTTTTTCCAACAAACGTATTTGGTTGTCATTCGCTTCAAATGCCGACCATTCTTCATTCAGGGTTCTGATCCTTTCCTGAAAATAGCTGATATTTTGTTTCCTTACGATTGGATCTTCTTTGAAATTGCGGAAAGGAATCTCAATTCTTCCGCCGACATCCTTCTGTTGGTTGACGAGTTCTTCGAAGGAGGCCATTGCTTGTCTGAGAAAATCACGCCGGGGCCACCAAAAATGTTAGTTTGACTCGTTTGTCAACTTTGGATTAACAACAACGGCATCTTGACTGAGTTGCTACAGTATTATATTTGTTGGTCAATTTCAGCACTTATACTGAATTGACTGGCATATTTTTACTTTGTTGTTCAACTTCAACACTTAAACTGAATTGAACGGAAATGAAAGACTACAGGTTATTTATTCTTAAGATCAAAACAAAGAGTGATTTTATAATTTTAATTTTCAAGCTTATATACTAAATTTAAAAGTGTTGTGTTTACAAGACAATAAATTCCAGAACAAGTTCTTACGCAAATAATTATGCAGGAATCAAGTACTATTGTAATTAAATACTCCCGTGGGAGCAGTAAAATAATTGCGGACACAAAAAAGGCAGACAGCCAAGAATGGGCTGACGTTTGATAATGCAAATTTAAAAAGACACAAATTAATAACAATACACTCTATGTATATGTTCTTTTGTAGACAATAATAAAAAAACAAAGAATATTAATATATGCATGTAATTATGTATTAACAATGATAACAATAAACGTCAAAAATTTCTTTCCTAAATATAATTGCAGTAATGTTGCATATAAGCAAATTATTACCCTTAATCCCTACTTTTTATAATACTACTTAATGCACATTTATATTAGTGAGTCATTCATATGACCCTCGCTTTAATTTTCATGGAAAGCTTAAATTTTAATTAAAAAAGAAAAGAAAAACAATAAAAAAAACCAAAAATAAATTTTATTATATTTAAGGGATCTCATAATACAGACGTTTGAAATTATAAATTAAATATCGTGTTCGACATCTTCGCAAGAAGAAAATGACGTATGTTCTACTTCGTTAGATAATACTCCAACGTCAAGTGCTGCACACCTAAACTAGCACAATATGTCAACCTACTCCTAAATACATCATCGCATTTACTAACACAAAATCAAAATCATCACATAAAAACAGAACTACTTGCTATATGAGAAAAACCAATGCAACCCTTTGGAATTAACGTATTGGAATTTTGAAAACAAAATCGTCAACACAATTCAAAATGAAGCCAGCTTGCCGAAGTGGTACTTGCTGTACCTGTAACACAAGTATCTGTAGAACGTGAATTTAGTGCACTTGCTACAGTCTTGACCAAGTTAAGATCTAAGCTATCAAAAAAATCTAATTCTAATATATTAATAACAAAATTAAACTTTAATTTGGTCGACTGCTCAAACCTTAAAAAAGAAAACAGTGAGTAAACAGAATTTAATTTTGTCCGAAACATAGAAATTTCTATATGTAAATATTTTATTTGTAAAGTAAATAAAATATTATATAAATATAAATAATTATAAATACATTTTTTAAACTAAATAAAACAATTGTTTTCGTTTGCATTTAGTGGGTTTTTCTAATTGCTAATCGATAATTGGTTTTTATCGTACATGTCCTTTTTTGCCGTGCGTACATGTAGTTTTTTCATGTAGATTTTTTCCGTACACAAATTTATTTTCATTTTTTCATGTACGTTTTTTCTGTACGCGAATTTATTTTAATTTCTTCATGTACTTTTTTTCCGTGCACGTACTAAAAATAAAGTACACTCAAACTTCTATGTGTTTCATGTACGTTTTTAGCTGTACACGTACACAAAGAATAGCTAGAGTCGTACATTCACGTACGTGTACGCAAATAAATATTTTAATAAAACACATTCGTGGATGTGTACGGAAGATTTTAAAATTTAGAGACACACATAATTGTTATGAAATGAAAAATATGTACCGGTTGGTTTCAGTTGTGTGTTTTCCATTTATGTACGAGAACTTTGTGCAGTGAGTGTACTTTTCTGAACTCTGGTATTTTCCTTTTATAATAATCGAGTGCCACCTTGTACGTTGAGTTTAAAAACTTCTATAAATTTTGTGGGGGAATCACTTATTAAAGTTGCAACATCAAAGAAAATACTATGGACCCGTTTTTTTTTTTTTTTTGATAAAAGAAAGTATGTGTATTAGCTGACATCATGGTGTGAACCGGCAATAAAAATTTTACTTTAACTCTTGCAATGTGTATGTATTTAAATCTAGTTTAGTGAAGTAGCTCCCATCAAAAAAACAAACATTAAGTTGACAGAGAATTAAAAAATAAAAAAAACCAAGTACGATATAGAATTTTACATTAAATGTCATCAGCTCTTAATGGGTTATGCATTTTTAAAAAGTTTGTATCTTCTGAAAGATTTCTTCAAAATCTTTTAAATGACACCCATATTTATATCTTAAAAAATATGACACACAACCGCGCTTTTCTATTAACAGTTCAGAAGCCCATAACTCGGGCGCCAAAATTTTCATTTAATGTGTTTTTCTTATTTTGTAATTATCTATTGCTCCAATTTTACTCTTTTTTTTTTGATTTGGGATAACTCATTGTTCCACATGATATGAAAAAATTAGAGGCGAACGTAGTGTTGAGCCCACTGCTTTCAGGGAAGCGAACCGATCTAGTTGATTTTCAATGTCTGGTCGATGGGCGTATTTAATTTTTTTAGCTCATGTAGTGCGCTGGCTCAATCGACTTTGCTTTGTATAAGGACTTAGAATATATATATATATTATATGTGGACGGAAATTGATTATGTAGAAATTAAAAACGGAATGACAAGCTAAGATATACCCTTTTACCACTTTTTGTGTTAAAGAGCATAAAAACTGTACTTTCCCTACTCTATTCTGAGTAACAGCCGTCACAAAAAAAAACTTACTGTTCTGCTAAATAAAGGTATTGTATCTCATTACATACTTTTTTACCCTCTATACCTCTTCATGTGGCTGCTGTAGTCAAAGAGGTAAGCACGTTGGCTACAAACCTAGTTGGCCTGTTTAATGGTATACATACATATTCAGAATTAACATTTAACATGCAGCCTCCTTCGTCGGTAGCTCTTGATGGCATATTCGCCGGCGAAGTAAAATAACTAATAAAACGGCTTTATCATCTATCTTTCTCCTTTCACCACCTCTTATCTCTCATCTATCCCTTTCTTAAGAATGTAGCACGGTTACGATATAACTGAATTGGCATTATTGCTTGAAGTGCTACTTCTCTTCTCATTTGCGAAAGATTGAAGGTTGACATAATTTTTTTTTTCTCGAAATTACATAAAGTACTTGTAAGAATGTTTTCGCTTCAGATTTAAGACTCGTGTCACTGCTAGTCACCAATAATAGTCAAAAATAAAAGCACGTTCCTTCTCTAATTAAACATCAAAGGGTTTATTAGTACTAATTTATTGTTCCAGAAGCCTATTATAGTGACATTTTTTTCTTTTTTCCCCTATCATCAGTATTGCCGTATATCGTAAGCTTAACTTCTTTTTTTACCAATCTAGAAAATATTCAAAATTGCTGAAAAAATTTTTACTTTTTTACACTGTCACTCCTTAAAAACCCACAGTAAAGCAATGTCGCTTATGATAAAATTGAGTTTATGGCAAATGTAAAAATAAAGCAAACTATAAATTTAATGGTAACGTTAAAAATTTAGACTCTGTAAATATGTAGGATAATGCTACTGATAATTATCACTTACGATATACAGCCATACCACGCATAGTACGGCTAATCGGTTCTATCAATTTGCCGTAGTTTTGAAACCGGACTAATCGAGACACTCGGACACTATGCCCCTATTTAAAAAAGGAGGTTAAAAAATATGATGATAACCGAAACAAAAGCCGATAATTTTTAACATATAATTTTACTACATATAATGGCCCATAATCACTGTCCTATATAAAGTGTATTTTTCGACCTCTTATAGAATGCAATATTTGTACATCATAGACACGTAAGAGTAAAATGTAAAAAGCGGTCTTAAATTTAAAACCACCTAAAGTTGTTTTTAAATGACTTAGCACCGGCTTTATGAAAACAACTCTATGTCATAAGCTTACATTTAAATTTTAAACGTTAAAATTAATTAATTTTAAAATATTTATAACAACGTGTACAAATTTAATTAATTAACCTTTGTATTTTTCAAATTAACAAATTTAATTTTTTACTTGCAGATGTAGTCTTGTTAACTGTATTTTGTTACAAACATTTTCTTTATTTAAAATGTAAAATATACTTGATTATCGACTACAGGATGTTTTTTTTTTTTGTCAAAAACCAAACGTATAAAGTGTTTAAATTGTTTAGAAGATCAAATTTTTTGTGATAAGTCTACTTTAAGCAGATTCTCTCTTGTAGATAAAACGCAATTAAAGTAGTGAAACCTAGTTAAAATGCTCCAATATGTCCTTTCTTACCGTTAATTATTACTTCTTTGCATTGCGAGACTACCACTGCCCAATATTAGTAATTTATGTTTTTTTATTTCTCTCTGTATAAATTTCCATAAACTGAACGCAAAATTTAATTAATTAGAGCAAACCTAAGAATTTGGTAACGGTTTAAAATTTTCATATATTAAAGCGTCCATATATAAATTTAAATACCTCTTCAATAGACGTGTGAAATTTTAATATATCTGAGCTGTCCGATTGTAACGAGAAGATTGTTTACATTCTTTTTGAATCGACTTAAAGAAGAGAAGGAAGTTATCAATGCGTCTCAATGTTGCTGCACAACTCAGTAATTTCTGCACCGATTTTGAAAATTTTCTCTTTATTTGAAAGGTTATGCAGTTCATAATTTTAAAAATTTTAAAAAAGTGCGTATCACTATATCTCCCAATATCAAAAATAAATCCCATAGGTGAGGCAAATTGACCTAAATGAACAAACGTTTGAAAATTGAACAGAATGTCGACTACTAAGATCATTATAATAAAAAGTAAAAATATCCAAAATTATAAATTAAAGGGTGACTTAATAGTTTATTTAATTTGAGGTATATGACCATACTTTTAAAAAGTTGTAGACAGGCGGTTGAAATTTTTGATGAACCTGTATTGCTAACTCCGCTGCAATAGTTAGTACAAAATTGGGATTTGTAAATTAAAGGGTGTCCTAATCTTAAACCTGTTTTGAAGTTAGTTTTATTTTTAAAAGAATTATTACCAACTGTGGACAAAGTTGAGATTGTGGTGTCAGAGTATAACATAGTTTTGATTTAAAAAGTTAACAAATGTTTATAGGATGAATTTTTTAAATTATAAAAAAAATACGGAACTGAAAAATATAAATGTTGTTTTAAAAAATTTTTCCGCATATTTAAATAATTTAATTCAGACACAAGTTTATTACCGGTATTTTTATTTTCTCAGATTAAAGTTTGGTATAAAAATCAAAACATATGCATGTCTGAATTAAATTATTTAAAATATATTATACTTTCGTCATCTTGTGAATAAGAATATATAAAATTTATTAAGACCAGGGATGTACGCGTGACGTTTTAATGTCATGTATATTTTATTAAAATAAACATTTCTTATTAAAGAATTCTACAGTTTTAACAGTTTTGTACAGCAATTTTCTTTGTAAAACTTTTAACTAATTAAACACGTGACAGCAAATAAAATAACTAATATCATACTTTACGAACTTCAAATGTATTTATAGATCAACACATCAAGAAAATGGATTTCTAATCCTTTCATTTATGTTACTCGTTGTTATGCTAATGTAAGTTGTTATTAAACAATTTAAACTCACTCACTTGCTTTTCTCTAACGAGTACGCTTCAATAAACTTGAGGAACATAATGTCACCAAAGTTATCATTCACATTCAAATTTTATATACTTTAGTTTTTTTTTTTTAATAAAACGGCATAGAAAAGTAGACAAAATCTTGTTTTGTTCTAAAGAAAAAAACTAAAACACTAATAGCAAAATTATTATATAAAGGAGGTATGTTGAGGAGGGAAAGAAACTAATAAAGTGAACTACAAATACGTTTAAGACCTTAAAGTAAAACAGATGTATATTTTTATATGTTAGGTAAACACACATACATATATTTGATAAACATTTTTTTTTATTTTCTATACCCGCAATCTTTATGGGGCTTGTATTTAAAACTTTAATTATTTTGGACAATGGTCGCAGTATTGTTTGAGGCAAATAAACCATAATGTTGTCTTAAATTTCAAAATTTTTAACTTTCATACAACAATTTGCACTTTATCTTTACACAATACAATATAAACGTTAACACTGTTTTTATCTTTTCTTACGTTGTTGAGTTTTTCTTTCTTACCTCGCCAATGTATTTTCAAGAAGAGTAAGTACATTTTTATAAATGGTATAACATGATAATGTGCGAAAGACGAAGAATTTTTTTTAGTTCCAAAAGCTGATGGAAGGGTATATGTTATTCTAAGTACTGTAATGTGTAGAAAATATTTTCAACCATCTCACATAATGAAACGAATAGTAAATCTGTTTAATTTACAAATTATATCCCATTACTTTGACAAAATTCATACTTAAAATTGAATGAAATTTATCGGACGAGACAAGTACTTAACAAATTTAGTACCATATTTTGATATCATGAAGATATATATATTTGTTTGATTCACAAACTCTTGCATGTGTGCTGATTTGTCGGATTGTACAACTGATGCAAATCCTTAATATTTAAACATTTGCTACAAGATGTACAACTTTTTTTTATATGTTTGCTGCAACTTATGTAAATAAAAGCAAATAAAAGTGGTATATTCGGCTATGCTAAATCTTACATACCCTTCACCACCTATGTAAATCTAGTTTCGTGAAGTAAGCATAAAAGCATAAATACGGGCGAGCACCCAATTTTTTCGCTTGTTGTTTTTTCTTCTAATTTTTTATTCGCTATCGCTCCTTCATATATTTGTTTGTTTTTTTTTGGGTTGGAGTTAGTTTATTCCAAATGGTATAGAAAAATTAGAAGTGGGCGTAGTGTTTTACCTGCTGCGTTGAAGGACATCTACCGATCTTGCTGATTACCAATAGCACCTCTTTCGACACTATGTCTGATCGATTGGCATGTTTTAATTTTTTAGCTGATCTAGTGCCTCGGCAAACTAAGTTTTAACAAAAACACGGGTGGACAGACGGACATCGCTCAATCAACTTCGCTATGCATAAGAAGTCAAAATATATATACATTTTGGGGTCGGAAATTTATATTGTTGAAAACTAACAAGTGACAAAAGTAGTTATACCCTTTTCCACTTTTTTTGTGCAGCGTATAAAAAGAGAAGAAAAGTTTTTGTGTGCTATAAAAACCCAAGAATGATAGAAAACCAGATTACGACATCACGCACACAAAATTTTATTCTTCTGTGCAGCTAGGTGAAGTGACGACACGACTCTCAAAAAATGTGTAAACATAACAGTGGGGCAAATTATTATTTTTGTAAAAAAAAATATTTTTTTTATTTATATTACGTTGTTGTTCTATTTAATTTTCCTTTACATATTAAGAGACCGTATTCTAAAATACATTCTGCATCTAAAAAAGAGTATATTTACTTCTTCGCTTGCTTTTATATTGCTTGCTTCCACCAAGTGCTTTTCTAAATATCCCTTTGTAGCAAGTAACTTATCCCCATTTAGTTTTACAAAAATTGCACTACAACATTTTACCGTTTCCATTAAAGTGTTTGATGGAATACTTAACCCACCTTCATTTAAATGTCTAACCCATGAGTATGTCGAGTCCTCGACAGGTTTAGCGACGAGACTGGGATTTTCTTTTTCAATTTGTTGTAAATATAGCCGGCCAAATTCTCAAAAACCATCATATTTCAGGTTTTCCACCTCCTCCTCACAATCTTTTTTCGGCAAATCACCTTGCACTATGCTAGAATTAATACTTTTAATTATTTTACCTTAAGAAATCAAACGTTTATAAACTTTAACTTCTGAACTTCTTGAAAAAATCTTTAATAGTGTTCTCAGCTTGGTTTTTTTGCGTTTTTCTTACGCAGTGCATCCCTAGTAACGATCATATATGTAAAAGTTTTTGTGAACCATTCAAAAATATATAAAAAAGTGGAAGATACACACATTTTGTCTTCCAAATTTTTTATGTAGATCTGTAAACTGTCTTGGTTACTGCTAGTCTTCACCGTTGTTCCTTTCTCAGATAATTTTGTTGTTTCCTCCACGTATGTTTTTGTTTCCTCTACAAATGTTTTTGTTTCCTCTACGGATGTTGTTGTCCCCTCTACGGATGTTGTTGTCTCCTCTTCCGTTTCACCCACTTCTATAGTCGGTACTGCACCCTCTTTCAACTTTAGAGTTGTTCGATTGCTGAATCCTATGCGTAATTATTAATAAAAAAACTGAACAACTTAAAAAACATAATTGTAACTTACCCATTTCAAATTAAAATTTCTTTCAAAATCGTTCTACCTAAAATGTAGAAAACAACTTCTCACGCTACAATGTATCCCGCCGATTGCAAAACTATAACCAAAGTCTTTTTAGTCCGTTATCGTTCTTTGGAAAACTAGAAAAAGATACAGCTAAATACAAATTAATTAAATATATGCAAAAATTAATTTTCACACATTTACTCACATGATTTTTGACTAGCATTTGCCCACTGCACACTTGATGTTTTTTGCTTTGCTTCAATTTTTTTTGGCGAAGATTTCGTGAACTTTTTCTTATTTTAAACACTTAATACACGGTTTTTATAATAAAGATTATATTTTTTATAAAATATACCTAAATTTTGTTTAAAAAATCTAATTTTTATTGAAATATAATATTAATTTGTTTCGACCAATCAAAATTAATCTTGAATTCTGGGGCTGCCAAGTCTCACATTAGACTTAACAAACTTTCGGGCAAAATTATTTAGATTATTTCATTTTTTGAGATTAAGGGTTTGTTATTATTATTCTTCAATTAAAATTCTCCAATTCACTTTGAAAGACACAATACAACTGATATTATTTAAAAAATTATTTTCATATCACACCATGAAAACTGACTATTTACCTTAAAAAACGCAATATTTTATAAATACTTAAAAAATTTCTGAGGGTGTTTAAATTTTTTTTTTTTTAATAAATAATTGGGAAAAACCAAAAATGTCATATTGAGGGTATATTCAGAAATAAATTTCCTTCATTGCGTTTTATTGCAGGTAGTTTTTTAAGAACAGTTAAGGAATCTGTGTGCATGCAATAAGAAAACATTGGAATGTTACAATTATTTCCTATATTTTTAAGGTTTGTAGGCAAAAAAAAAGTTGTTTAAATTTATTTTTCCAGGAATTAAGAAAATGCAAAATCCTTTTATTAAGGGTGCATTCAAATTAGTGTTTCAAACATCAAGCTCTTAAAACTTCTACAATAATATTACAATGACAAAACGATCTACATTGCAGTTTATTACTGGTAGTTTCTTAAAGGGTTTTTTTCTGACAAAAAGAAAAAAAAAACAATTTTTTATTATTTTGATATTTTGTATTTATTATTTTCTATATTTTATTTTATATTATTTTCTATATTTTAAAGGCTTACAAGTCAACTAGAGAAGTAATTGATACACTTTATAAGGCCACACAAATCAACTTGTGAAACATTAAAACCAAAAAAGTTCACTAAGTCATTCTCTTATATTCTTAAAAGTTCTTTAAAATCGGTCCAAAATAATCTTTGAATTAAAACCAAAAACTTTAAATTAAGTTCACATTTATTCAACTTATGTATGTAACTAAGATCTATTGATTGTTGACTGAACGATAATTCTTCACTAAAAAGACTGATAATAAAGTTATGAGAAAAGTTTAAAGAGCATCGTGCAATACGAATATTAATCACAGGGGAACAAAGAAATTTTCGAACATCTTATAATTCATTATATACTATATTTTAAATACCTTTTACAAACAATTGTTTAAGACATTTCGTTTACAAAGATAAGAATACCCTTTCAAAACACTTGCTTAAAATCGTTTAACGCTGGTACAAAGTAAAACTATTGGCAAAATATAAAAGCAGATTTGCCGCGCAAGTAATTCTTTTCCCACCAAAATTATTCAAAAAATCTACAAAAACGATTTTTTGTCTACGAAAATCGAAATTTTTAAATTTATTTTGTATTAAGAAGAACACTGATCCAATTATACTAGTAAGAAAATATAAAAATATTTAATTTAATTTTAAAATATTTATTCATACAAGATAAAAACACAGCCCTAAAAATGATTGTAGAATGAGTGGATTGGCAACCCTTTCTTAGGGGAATATACGTCATCTAGCGAGAAATCATGCGCATGTCGTAATCTGTTTTTCTATCGTTTTTGATAGAAACCACTAGCTCTGTTTATACTAATCCTGTGTTTGTGTTACTAGTTATAGATCCTTCAATGTTAAGCCGAAATACTATTTTCTTTGCAAGGTTTTCATTCCCAAGGGTAAAGGCTTTTGACAGAGTAAGGGTAATTGTGTATTAAATCTGGTGCAGATTAATAAAAAATCAACTTTATTTTACTGAAGCGAAAATATAAATTTAAATATTTTATACTTATAAGTAATAAAAGGAAAAAAAAAACAATAATTATGGAATAAAACAGAAAACAATAAAAAACTGCAAAATCTACTTTTGGTTCTTCAGCAATCTTTAGAGTTGTTCGGTTTCGCAAGCCAATAATAAATCACCTTCTGCACAAAACTTTAAAAGTTTGCCTTGTTCTTTATAATGCTCACATAGTTTTTAATCCTTAAGGAACCATAGGCGCCATATAGGCGACATGATACTATCACTTTCTGCGTCCAATATATTACTCCAAAAACTATTTTATTCATTTTATTACAATCACTGTTAATATACATATATTTACAAATGACATGTTAAGTATTGTGTCAAATGGCATGGCTTGAGTTTTGGGATAATATCCTAACACCTGCTCGGTGTACGTTCGCTGAGCACGTTTTGTTATTCGTGTATTATTTAAAGTAACACACTCAACTACAACAACAAATATAAAATCAAAAGCGAAATGCCATGAAAAATTTGATCGCGCCATTAAAGTTTAAAAGAAAATTGTAAGAAATTGGAATTAATTAATGTTAATAATTGATTTTTGCCAATTTTTCAAATTAAAGAACAAAAACTTAAAACAGCAAGCAATAAATCTTTTATTTGTTAGATTGTTTGTTGTTATTTATTTATTGAAAATATAAAAATATTTAATGCCTACGTGAATTTTTTCCGGATTTTATTAAACCAATGAAGAAAGAAAATAAACAAAATTTATTAAAAGCAATTATTTCGCTTGTATTTATAAAAGCAACAAATTTATGGGTTTTTTTAAAGTTAACCCATTAATTATTCAACTTAAATTTATCTAACTTAAGGTGTAATATGGAAGTATTTGTATTATTTCTTATTTTTATTTGCAAGAATATAAAAAACCCACAATGTCTTAAAAGGAACTAAGCTTGTATTAAGGTATAAAAATAAGTTCGTTTGTAACTTATTATTGTTAGTTTTTAATTTTAATTAAAAAGAATAATATTTATTTAAATAATTCAATTTTCACTGTCGGTTTATTTAGAATAATTTGGCTTTGATACGTATTTTTAAATAAACGTTTCATACAAAATTGGTTTTGAAATAAAATTTACATCAATATTGATTTTTTATAAATATGTAAATCTTTATTTTATTTTTCCTCTAATACTTCTGTAAAATGTTTGCTTTTCATCCAGCACAAACTTCAATACAGAGTTTAACAAATATAGAAAAATAATAAACAATATCTGTTTCAGTTTATTAAAACTTTACATTGTATCTCGTGTAGTTGACAATTATTTTATTTTATTCTTGATGAAGGGGAGTATAGAGAAAAAAAATTGAAATTTTTTTTGGAATTTTCCATGAAATATTTCTTGTGTCCTTAAAATTCGGTTTGCTATTTATGTCAGGTTTATAATATTTACATACTTATGTTTTTACACGTTTGTATTTACAGGTGTTTATATATTAGAACAATTCAAAGTAAGCTTTCATATTTTACAATGATATTGTGCGATTTGATTATAAAACTATGCTCAAGTCAATAGGTGTTTAGTTTAGTCGGTTTATATAATAAAAGTTTTTCTATGTTAACTCAAAAAACGTAAACTAAATCAATAAAGATGCTTTGACACAAAAAAAGTTAATGGAAATCATTACGTTTATAAATAATGTACATAAAATAAATCAGTGTCAACTTCGTTTGTCCATCATTTGAGTTAAGGCCCTACTATAATTCATAAGATAACTTTAGCAAATTTAAACAATTGTGTGAATACATTTAATTATGTGTAGCAAACTTTTCGTCAAGTTTTAAATTTAATTTCCTTAAGCAAGGTACGCAAGTGACCACACTTTCCATAGGGAAACAGCTGATTATTCTTTGTTAATTATTAGTTTTTAAATTAATAGATAATGTTTTAAAAAAATTTACTTCTTGTGCATTTTTAACAAAAGCAATAAATAAAAACTAAATTTTTACTATATATGATTTAAGTAATGTACACCGTTTCACAACAAACAAACTTTTATAATTTTTGATTGAATTGTAAATGTAAATATGTATACAAATGTTATTAAGCATAAATTTTATGTTCTTTAAATGCCTTTTTGTCTTAAAGTTTTGTTTATTTAAAAGGAAATTATTTTTGGGAATAGTACGAATTAAACATAATTGTGCACCTGTGGCAAATTAATTACAAAGTTAAAGTAAGTAGATTGTAGTTACTTAAAATTCTTTAATGGGTTACCTTAGCATTTGACAGGCTTTTTGTTGCGTTTTTGACATAAGCCTTTATGCAACTTGTTCAATGTTCTTAGCATTCAATTTACATTGTCTCATTATGCAATTAAATTAAATCACTCATTAGAAATGGTTTTCAGTCTAAATTTGCTACCAAGTTGCCGCCACAAATATTGATGGTATTTAAGTCTGCGGCCAGCGCTGAGTAATCTAAAATCTGGGAAATTCTTGTTCAAATTTCGTGTCAGTAGTCGCCTGTTTTGATCTTAAAGGCGAGGTGCGATTTCAGAGGAAAGTTTTTATACTCTTTATCACAAGAAGTGGAAAAAGGGTATAACTAATTTTGTCATTCCGTTTGCAATTTCACCAATATCCATTTCCGATCCCATAAATATATATGCTCTGAATTCTTATGCATAGCGAAGTCGATTGAGCGATGTCCGTCCGCGTAAGTGTTGAAATGGAGTTTGCCGAGGCACTAGATCAGCTAGAAAAAATTTAAATGTGCCAATCGACTAGACATAGTGCCGAAAGAGGTGCTACTGGAAATCAGCATGATCGGTGCATGTTCCTCGAGGCAGCAGGCAAAACACCACGCCTACCTCTAACTTCTTCATGTCATTTGGAAAGATAAGGTAATTCCGATCAAAAAATAAATATATGGAGCGATGGGGAATTAAAAAAAAGAACCACCAAGTGAAGGAAATGGTACTCGCCCATATGCTCCGAGTTACGGAGTTTTGAAATTTTGAAATTTTTTAAAATACCAATGCGGGTATCATTTTAAATCTTTTGAATAGATATTTAAAGAAATACTAAGATTATTTAAGAACGCTTAACCCATTAAGAGCTGATAGCATTTTTATGTAAAATTATTTATATAAATATGTAGTATTAATTTTTATACCCTTCACCACAAAAAGTGGGAAAAGAGTATAACTAAGTTTGTCATTCCGTTTGTAATTGCTACAATATCTATTTCTGACCCCATATTTTCCGAGTAACGGGCCTCCGAAATTTTCAAATTTTTAAAAGATCAATACGAGTACAATTTTAAAGGTCTTGAAGAGATCTTTTAGAATATACGTTAACTTTTTTAAAATGCTTAACCCATTAAGAGCCGATGACATTTTTATGTAAAATTTTATGTAGAACACTTCACAAAAAATGTTTTGAAATACTTCACGAAAAACTGAAAATTCAACAAAGAGCTATAGATTACCAAAAAAATTGAAATTTCACCAAAATATATATTTTCACGAAAATTTCACCAAATTTTTTTAATTTTTGGTGAAATTCTTTACTTGCTGTAAAATATTTAAGATTTCATTTAAAACTAAAAATGCACAAAAAATAACTGAACACTATCAATAATTTAAAAGTTTTATAAAAATCCTACATTCGCAACAAATATTTTTAACCAAATTTATTTAAATCAAACATCTTATGTTTACTTATGCTTTTATGAACAAAACAATTTTTCGAATTTCCATAACATAACCCTTTGATACGGGAGACGAATAATAGGTTTCCAACTATTATGATTGGCTAGTTTAACAGAGATATGCATTTTAAATTAATATATAGCTTTTTCCTGTGAGAATTGGGGGTTGGATGGGACACATAAGCCCCATCAGTCCTAAACATACATATAAAAAATAAGACATTTAAACAAAAACAAATATTTATTTTATTTAAAATTTTATTGTGCTTCATTAATCTTTTAAAATTCATTCTGTTTGTTTTAAAAATAAAAAATAAATAAAAGGCAAAGATTTGTATGCTATTTATAAAATGTTCAAAGCAATCTCTTCAGGATGGAACTTGACGTTCTTGACATAAAGTTTTAGTCTGTTTTTCAATTTTCTTTTTTGGCAACCTGTACATCGACGTCTCGTAGGTCCTGGCCACATAATATGTCTTTGACGCATCTGCAGCTTTTTCTGGATAGCGAGTTAAATTGCAGATTTGATTGCATCATTGCCTAGTTGAAGGATTATGGTTATAACGCCTGATAATCATGCAACCTAAAATTATTTTAATCTCCCCAACATCTGTATGTTTATACATTTATATTTTTATTTGAAGCTGAAGAATTTCAAGTCTATCATTTGTTCAGGGTGTGGTATTTATTGTAAGGCTCGGAGGAATTATTGTTTTGAAGATTTGTAACGGTGTATTAGTTCTATTAAAATTTAATTTTAAGGCGGGCTCGCGATAACTATTAGGTGCCTTTGTAGGTGTAAATGATTAAACCGTTGTTGACCATATGTTTACATAAAAATTAGTATTTTGAACTATCTACTTCTTTATCTTTATTTTCATCTGATAAATCTGAATAATTTATTTTAGTTTCTTCATTAATAATACTATCGGAGTTAGCGGAAGATGATTTTCTGTCTTCAGATGACTCTTCTAAAATACTTGCTACATCAAAATCTGATAGTCTTTTTACTATTTTAGCCTAAAATTAATTTTTTAGTTTCCAAACGCTATATCCCTATTGGGATAAATATATCCCACTGCAAAGGCCGACTGGGACATATATGTCCCGTGAAAAGAAAATATAAAAATAAGGAATTAAACCTTACCATTCCTTTGCGCAGACCTGCAATATAACAACAAGAAGATACTTGAATACTTCAATAGTATTCTTTACTGCTTTTTTTTCTTTTCGAGAATGGTTTTTATAAAAAAAAACATTCAAAGAACTTGATACCACTGCACTGTAATTACGACTAAACAACATGTGTTATGATATCCTGTACTTAAATATATAAATAACTAAATGGGACATTTTTAAATCAATTAAAGTAAAAAATTTAAACATTAGGGCTATGCAAACCTTTAGTGAGACACACATGTCCCAATAAGTACAAAAGGGTTAAGAGGACATAAATTCTTATTATAAAACAAAATTATTAAATAAAATAATATATTAATTTTTTAAGAACATCTTAAGTCTACATAAGATGATCTGTTCAATATTCGGTAAAGGTATTTTAAATAAACATAAGTTAGGAGTCGCGCTCTTACCGTCATGAAGTACAGACGTACTAAATTTAAAGGTGGTAATTACAAAGTGCCTACAGTTCAATTTTATAAATTTCCAAATTATTTATTTAATAATTTGCTTATTTATCTAATAAACAATAAAAAAATAAATCAAATTTCACCCTAATAATATGAGTGTGAGCTCAGCTCCAAACTCAGAATTATTAAAAGCAGAAACATTATTATTAAGTAATGAAAGAAAAAGAAAAAATAGGGACTCTATAGAAAGTGTAAATAAGCAATTTAAGAGTAATTATTACTCTATTCTTAACCTTTAAAATGACTTTTAATGTAATGAAGAAGGTTTGGAGAACTTTAAACTGCATGTAAATGGGAATGACAAAGCAAAGCAAACGAGAAATCTTCTTGTAAAAGAAAATAAATCTATAAATGATATTCAGTCTGCACCATCAATCGGCAGAAACTCTTCTTAAACTGCAGTGAGACAAAACATAAATGCAAAAGATCTAAATAAACAACAAAAAGTTCCACCAGTTCATATTTTTGATATTAATTTAACTGAATTAATTAAATTAAAAAAAAAAAATTGAATGAATTTAAAATAAATGAATTAAAAAATAAAAACAAAATTAATGTATTTCTAAATACAATTGAAAGCCGTGTTAAAGTAAAATACATTTAAAAAACTAATACAAAATTCTTTACATTTGCACTTCAACGTAGGAAAACAAAAACTTTTCTGCTAAAAGGTCTGTCTGCTGAAATAAATCCAGATGAAATAATGGAAGAACTTTCCTACTTGGAATCCGATAATTTAAAGCTTGCGAAAGTAAATAACTTTGCTACAACAAATTCAAAAAAAGAAGGCTATAAACTTCCTATTTTTCTAGTACAAATATCTGCTGAAAGCAACATAAAATCGTTACAATCAATTAATGCAATAATGTTTCGATGTGTTAAATAGAAAGCACTAAAAAAGAAGAGATTCCCCAGTGTAGAAAATGCCAAGGATTCCATAGTGCATCTAATTGCTTTATGAAAAAAAATGTGCTAAATATGAAAAATCTTATGATGTAGGAAAATTATTGGTCGCCAATGTTAGCATCAATGAACGTGAAAAAATATACTGTGTCACCCCGCATCGTACAAAGGCTGCGAAAGATACAAAGAATTGCAAAGAAGTTTTAAATTAAAAAAAAAACAGAAATAAGTCAAACCCGAGTACAAGCCCTAACAAATATTAACAGTAATTTAAGCTTTGCTAATGCTTTAAAAGGCAATAACAATTTTAACGCCAATAATACTGATCACTTAGTAAATAACAATTTTTTCATTGATCCTCAAAATACAATCCAAAGTTTATCCAATCAAATACTTAACTTTCAGAAGCAGTTACTAATGCAAGCATCGAGAATTGATGCATTGTATTCACTTTTAGAGGTTTAATGAACACAAGTCCTAACCATGACAATATAATCTCGAGAAAAATAAAGATTATACATATTGTTGCGAAAATGCATTATTTAGGTCATAAAAAGAAATAAAAACAATTGTCACCGACAAATAAAACGAAATGACCATTTGTGTCTGTTTACAAAGCCAGAAGTTTCTACAAAAACTTATTAATTACAAAACAAAAACAACTAACATAAAGCAATAAAAATAAACGCAACACACAACCACAGAATCACCTACATAACGACTAATAAAAATAGACAGCATGTATGATTAAAAACAAAATAATAATGGTCTCAAATGATAAATGCGTAGTAAAGAAATATTCTACCAACAGATGAGGAAGTTCTGGTATATCCAAGAGCCTTAACATTGGGTATATAAAAGCTATGGCCATTGCTTGATTCATTCTTCTAGTTCACTACGATTCGACTGTTGACAGTGATCGTGATAACATCAAGTGTGCATTGAAAAAAAAAAAACGTAAAGAAAAATCGTACGAATTTTTAAGGGTTGTTGCAGAAATTTTCAACATCCACAATTTACGAACTAGTGGTGCAGGTAGAGTTTGTCAACAATGGCGGACGACAGCTTGTATTCACTCAAACGAGAGAGGGTGACTGGCGAATTCTCATCCGACGACGAAGTAAGCCGGCTATTAAGCTTAAAGGATAAGGCAATTGAGGAACTTAGCCTCAAACTAAATGCCATTCTTGACGAAAATAAAAAACTAAAAAAATGGTTGAAAAATTCAAAGGCAATTCAACGCAAGGCTTAGCAGGAAAAAATGACAAGGCATCTAGCGAGGAAGATGCTACTTTTGTAGAGGTGGTTCGCAAAAAGAAAAAAAGAAAAGGAAGGTTACTGTTGCGGCCAATTATAAGAACTCGGAAAAATCAATACATGCTAACGCGGAAGAAGGTATGGATTTTTCGACTATTGACATGGAGAACTCCTGTAATAGGCCAATAAACAAAAATGACGACGCATCCAAGAAGGAAGTTGATAATGACAAACCGGAAGAGGTTCCTGCTTCTGTAAATGGGGATGCCGGTAAAAAATTAAAAGGAAAAAGCAGCATTGTAAGTAGATAAGAATCCCAGTTATTACTACTTATAATGTAAATATAAAAGAAATAACTAATATTATTGATAAGGTACTTGACCATACTAACTATAATATTAAGATAATGAGCGAAAATGCCACTAATATAGGGGTTTGCACTCTGGGCGACTTTGAAAAACTAAAGGTTTTGCTTAAGGATAACGGGGTTAATTATTACACATACACGCCAAAAGAAATGAGACCATTTTCGATTTTCATAGAGGGTCTCTCGCGTACGTATACTATTGAAGACGTCATGCAATATTTGGCTGGACTTCATATAATAATTAATATACTAGGGCTTATTGAACTAGGAAATGACAGATGGCTTTTGAGGCTATCACGGGATTCTGAAATTTCGTCCTTTTTTGAGGTACGGTATATTCTTCGCTGCCGTGTCAGCATGAAAAAATATAGATAGAAGGGTGCTCTCACCCAATGTTTCAACTGTCAGAGATTTTGGCATACATCTTCGAATTGCCAGATGCCGTACCGATGTGTCAATTGTGGTGCGTCCCATGGACCGGGAAAGTGCAGTATCCCCGCGAAGGAAAATAAAACAACCAAATTGTTGCTTACCGATCCAGTAACTGGAGAGGTTACTAGAAAGGTGGGACTTCCGGTGAAATGTGTTAACTGTGGAGTTGAGGGGCATGTAGCCAGCTCTAAGCAATGTCCACAAAGACTTAGGCTTTTAAAGAAAATAGAGGAAAAAATTGGTAAATGGCGGCTTCGCTTAAATATTATTAGGACTGAGGCAGTTATGATAAAAGGCAAGCGTAAATATTTATATTCCAATAGCAGACCTTCCATACAAACTCTTAGTATAGGCAGGGAAATTATCAGGGTTTCAGACAGGATGAAATACCTTGGTGTAATTTTTCATGAAAATTTTGAGTTTTATCACCACATAGACTTTGTTTTGGAGCGCGGCAGGCTTGCATACGCTGCTTATCGATCTATTCTTGGATATAGGGAGACTCGATAGGAAAATTCGATTCCTTGTTTATCGCCAGATAATTCAACTTCTCATATCCTATGCCTTCCCAGTCTGGTCCAGAATTTCTTCTGCTCAGATGGAGAGGCTAAGGAAATGGGAGAGGAAAATTATGGTCACCTGCCTTGGCCTATGGTGTAAGCAAGGGCCTGATGGCATCTACCGCAAGCCATCTTGTAAATCCATATACAAAACAATAGGCTTTGATAGAATCGACTCTTATATGGTAGGGTCTTGTTGGACAATGCTTTGAAAGCGCGAACAATCTGAGGACCAAACGATTGTCTAATTACTTATCATCGGTAGACCTTATGACATTGAAAGCAGCTGGCCTCCTATATGAAAGTGCACACCTCTTATATTACCATACCTTAGATATAGAAAACGTGGTGTATAACACCGCCCAATAGGCTACTCCTATTCTTTTGTATATAACTTTATTTTCTTTTGTATATAACACTATTTCTTTTTTCTTCTTTCTCGCCTTACTATAAGGTTTAGTTTAATATTAGAATTAAGCACAAATGGCTCCCTTTTACCTTTTTTGGGGAAATTTTAAAACAAATGTTGTAGCTACAGTAAACTTAACCCTAACATTGTTATATGCGGCCATGCTGTAAATACTTTTAATAGACTATCTTGGCAAGTCCTTGAAAAATACGCTAGTATATAAGGAATAAATAATAAAATAAAATTAGTTTTAAGAAAACATGTACATCTTTAAAATTTTTGGAAATAAATATATACTATATATGCTGATTCATTCTTAGTGAAAACGTCAACCAGTAAAGATCTTATGGTAAAACAGTGGTAAAGCTTTTTTGTGTACTAATCGCGAATAAGTAAATAATCGTCAAATTAAAGTGTAATTTAATTAAAGTAGTAATTAAATTGTGTGTATTCAATTTGCAATAAAAGGACTCAATAAAATAAACGTTTATAAATTTAAATAAACGGAACAATATACAGCAAAAAATTTCAAAAAGGTAATCGAGCATTTTTGAGGAAGCACTTCCCAACCAGATTACCAATCTAATGATTTTAACAAGGCATGAGACTTTTATAATCAGTTACTGAGAATCGATTACACTGACTATTGCAGGAAATAATAATAATAATCATTAGTATGTGTTTTAAGGTATTCTCTTTTAACTTAAAGACTAGTTCAATTACTACTTCCTTTATTTTCGAACTAATGTCATGTGTTTTGTAAGCGAGTAACAAATCTTAGCAATCACAAAAGTAAGTCATTATATGTCAAGTAATTTTTAAGGTAATGTCAAAATTTTTGCTGGGTATAAACGTTAATTCTATAATAAGATATGATTTACAAAACATAATCAATGCAAATAATCCAGACTTATTTCTCTTAAATGAAACTAAATTAAATGCTAGACATAAAGTAAAATTTAATAAATATAAATTTATAAGACAAGATAGGTGTGATGCCATGAAAGGAGGTGGCGCCGGAATTTTAATCAAAGAAGAAATAAAATTCAAGGAGTATCACAATGAAATCATTAGTTTATTTAGATTTTTGAAAAGTTGTATTATAAAGATACCTTTAGGGGCCAATAAAAACATGTATGTTATATCTGCATATTATCCTTCTGGAAATAATAATAATAATAAGTGAACTTCAATGCCTTTTTGATAACTTATATGATAATGAAAATAATTTCTATGTAATTGCAGGGGATATTCAAAGGCAAACACATTAGTTGGGGTAACATTACAAACAACCCGAACAATTACATGACTAATAATGAACTAAGATTTAGGTGCTTCTTGAACGCTTTGGTTTTTCCTTCATATCCACGAAGTGCTCCATATTTAGACCTATGTTTAGTGGATAATCGAATTTTTATAATAAAGGAGAATGGCATAACCAACTGCCTTAAGACTTTAAACTACGATAGTGATCATTGTGCTCTTCAAATCCAAATTTTGAAAAACTCGCAAAGAGAACCCTTAGATTTTTTTGAGGCAAACTGTTAGCTTATATTTATTTATAAGGTAACAAACAGGGCTAAATTATATAAATTTATCACTGGCTCAATACAGAAATCTTTCAAACGGAGAAATCAATTTTTATTTAGCGAGTCTCAATAAATTACTTATAGAGGCAATTAACGAAACAGTACCAAAAAAAGAGTAAGATGTTGCTGTTCTTTTTTTTAAATAGGTTAAAACTTGTTAGAAAGTTGTAAGATAACTTTATTAACGCAATGACTAACACATTTAGAAAAAACTCGCATAACCAAATACTAAGATTTCACCGCATTTGTTTAGCGAGGTAAAAAAACAATTCTGTAAGTAGACTTTCCTAGATCTTTTAAAAATTCCACAATGTAATTTAAACCTGCGTTGCAAAACGACCTAGTTTCTGAGAGATTCTGAACATTTACTGAATGTTACAGGAGCGTACCTAGAACCTATTTATGCACAGAAAGATATCAACACAAATATTAATATCCATTTACAAATCAATAATCACTTTTCAACTTTTTTGAAATTAAAAAACAGATTTCTTAACGTACAGGTAAATTTAAAACACTTTAATAAAAACAGAACGGCAAACAGTTTGAATTCTGCTGACACTAAAGATTATTTTATCACACAAGATGACATTTTAAATATATTTGCTAAATTAAAACCAAAGCTACCATCTGGACTTGACAACATACCTAATATAATTTTGAAAAACATCCGTACCATTTGAATTTTCGAATATTTGACCATATTTAATAATATGCTAAATAATGCTTATTTTCCAGATTCCTGGAAATTAGCGAGAATTGCAATAATAGCAAAAAAAGGAAAGATACGAGTGAGCTTATAAATTTTAGGGCAATTAGCTTGTTACCAAATATAATCAATATTTTTTAAATATGCACCAATACTGTCATAAATAAGATCTGTGAGAAAGAAAACCTGACATGTGATCAACAATTTGGCTTCAAATTTAAGCATTCAACTGTTCATGCAATTAATTTACTAGTTTCTAATATAAACTAAAACATAAATAAACAACTTTGCACTGGTGTATGCCTTATAGATTTTGAAAAAGCTTTCGACAATATCTGGTTGCTCACCTTGACACATAAATTGCTGAGCTAAAATTTCCCTATTCTTTTACATAAAACACTGAATAACAAGAATTTTGTGGTATGAAATAAGAACAAAATAAGTTCTGTAATATTTACAATGAAAGCCGGTCTTCAGCAAGGAACCGTTAATGCTCCTATTTTATTTAACATTATACTTTAAATAGCATTGAGAATGTAATAGGTTTTGCAGATGATAATATAATATATCATTCTGATAACAGAATTGAAAAAAAAAATAATACAAAATTGAAAAGAATTTATAATGAACATGAAAATGAACGTCCATAAATGTGGATCTGTTTTGTTTCGCCCACCAGTTAACAAATGCAACTATAATTTTAGAAGAAATTGGAAAAAGTTTGAAATAATATCTTATCTATATAATACAAAAATTCCTACTAAAGATGTGGTTAAATACTTAGGTGTTTATGTGGATAAGTTTTTATATTTCAACACTCACGTTAACTTACAAAAAGATAAATCCAGAAAAGCCTTTCTAATGTATAAATCTTTATTTTTTTTCAAAGTTCATTAAAAAAGATGTTAAGATTTTGTTATACAAAACATTAGTTCGTCCAATCATAACATATTCATGTGCAATATGGTTTAATATTTCCCCTTCCTAATGAAAAAGATTAGGAAATTCGAGAGAAAATGTTAAAGGTCTTGTACTGAACTCTAAAGATCGTCTTATATTAACTACACCAAACTTGTTTCAAATAAAAAATTGCTTAATTTAGCAAATATAAGAAGAATAGACAACTTTATAATAAGACTTACACGAAATAATATCTTAAAAAATTCTGTAAACATTGAAAATAATTTAATTCTAACACCATTCTATACTAATGATCAATACACAATAAATGCACTAATATCTGGTTATGCTCCTTCCGAAGCTTTCGTCTACTTAGATAAAAATGGTTACATACAAAATAAACATGGAATCCCAATTTTCTATCATTTGTATAGAAGAGCTAATGACAAATCATTTCGATTGAATGTTATTTCTAATAACGACTTAAGATTTGATACTAGTATTGCCAACATTGACAAAAAGAAGCGACATGGAAACAGATATTGGTGGATTAATAACAAAAATTTCTTTTTAATTTTTATGACTACTTTTTTTAAACTAAAATCTGTTATGAAACTAATGTTTTTTATATTTTTCATTATACTTGTAAAATCGTTTTGTAAACTTTAGATACATTTTAAAAATAATAAAATGTAAAAGAATCCCGAATGTTATATTTTATACACTAGAGTGTTCGACTATGGACCAGTGTGTATTTGATTTTAGTGATCTATTTGTTTGTTTATAGCTCTATTATGTTACTAAATGTAGAGAAATAAGCAATAAAAAAAATTAACATAAGTAAATTTCTGTGCGTGTAATTTTTACAATATCCATTTTTAACACCGAAAAATACATATATTCTGAGTCCTTATGCACAGCAAATTCGATTGAGCGATATCTGTCTGTTCATCCGCGTTAGTGTTGAAATCCACTCTGCCAATGCACGAGATGAGCTAAAAAATTTTAATATGCCAGTCGATCAGGCATAGTGTTGAAAGAGATCCGATGGCATTTTACAAAGATTTTACTTCTCTATTTTATTTTAAATACAAATTTGTTTTTAGTTATTTTTAGTTATGTTGCTTTAGTTTTTTTTTTTTTTTAATTTATATCACAGCCAAATTTATTGGTTTATCATGGCACAATCATTTACCTAATATGGCGTTCACACTTATGTGTTTAAGCAAGTTTTAAGTGTTTTAGTGCAAAACAAGTTGTTTTTGGGACGTTTTCCCATACATTTACTTGTTTTGCAAAACACTTGAAGTTGACGTGTTTTTGATTAAGACTCGTCGCTAAACACTTCAAATTCAGGGTTCATATATACTCGTAAAGTGTGTTCAGTTGTTTGTTAAATTTTTGTGTTTCACTGAACAGGATTTTTAATGGCGGCAAATCAAAAATGAAGAGTTGTGTCAAAAAGCGTACACAAAGTAAATACATACAAATATAATCTTAAAGACATTAATTTGCAATAAGAAAAATGAATTTATTTATTATATTTTATTTTTGCTTAGTGGAAAATTATTTAAATATTATGGCCCAATAATTCGCAAGCTGTTTTAAAAAGTTGTAGAAAACGAGCACAAACTGTGTGTATTCTCTTACTTGAAATGTATGTCAATTTGTCCAAAAGTAGAGTTTAAACCCTTCATTTAGCATAGGACAATCGAATTCCCAAAATGAGTTTGTGCGGTCCTAAGAATAACCAGATTATTTTTTCTGATAACAGTAAAAAATTAATTTATTATTATTTTCCCAATCCTAAATTTCTAATTCCTTCATCTGTGAGGTACAAGTAAACAAGCATAACAATCGTAGAAATCTGTTCGTAATTTCTATATATACAATATTTACTTGTCTTTTCATTCACATGTTTACTAAATGTCTTACAAAGAAAATAAAGTTCTTCGGGTAAAAACATATTACCGTGTTTATACACATATTTTGGCAATTTGATTGGAGTTGATTTTTAGGTTTTGAAAAGTAAAGTAATAGAAAATACCACAGAGTTCAACTGCTTTGCTTATATTTAATACACTATAATATATACAAATAATTCTTGAAAAAAAAAAACCGACTTCAAAACAGATTTCAGCTATCTATCTTTAGCGGTTAAAAACTTTGGGCACATACATAAAATTGCATTATCTAAAGGGGCATTCTTTTATTTCCAATTCAACTTTTATACTTACTGTTTTAGTGGTCTTGGCCATATACATCAAATTACATCAACTATTGTAACATCCTTTAGTTTACAATTTTAAATATTTATACCAGACAAAGTAGCAGACATTCTTTCTAATTTTCAAGTGTTTGTATATTAAGATCAGATTTAATTAATTATGGGAACACTCTTTAGTTTCTAAATTCAATTTTATATCTGTTGTTATAGCGAACTCAGAAATAAAGGTTCCTTCACCTGTCTTTTTATACCGGTTCAAAAGATTGGTCGCATACATCAAAATTAATTAATTATTGGGGAACCCTTTAGTTTTAAAATCTAAATTTTTGTTCTTGGCATTATAATGATCATAGTAAACGACATTCTGTCAAATTTTCATGCGTTTGTCTATAACAGTTAAAAAGATAGACCAATTTAACTCAGTTTGCGTCTCCTGTGGGGACACCCTTTATTTCTGAGATTTATTTTAGTATTACTTTGTGCGACTGGGTTCTGAAGTGATACGCACCCTTTATAGTTCATAATACACACAAAAACATGTATGTTGTATAGCGACACCCTTTAATTTTTAATATTATATACTAGCTTAAAAATGGGACCAATCTATAAGCAAGACCTTTTAAATACATTTTTTTTTAAATCGGCTTAGAAATGGTTGAGTTCTGCAAACATTAGAACGAATCGATAACTTCCTTCATTTTTTTCAGTCGGTAAAAAATATTCAGCTTAGGTGTCATGTTAAGGTTTCCAATGAATGCGTAACAATAATTGATTTAAAAGGTAAGTAGTTGACTATAAAAAAAAACTAGTGCTTAAAATTTATTGATTTAAAAGGTAAGTAGGTGGTTATGAAAAAAACACTCTGAAAATACTGGGTCAAAGAAAGTTATAATGATCAAAAATTTTAAATAGTGTTCTTTTTAATTGCACTACATTATTACATTGCTTTTTTTGCGGATATCTTATGTGGCTAGTGTAAGTCGATATCCAAAATACAAATAATTATTCGGAGCACTTTAATCGGCTAGTTATTGGCGAAATAACTTCAGAATGTCTGTGACAGTGTGTGTAATAAATATGCAGATTTCGCCATTTAAGCGTCAACTGCGGTGATGGTGATATTTACACCGAATTGTAACCGTCTAGCTCCCAATAACAGAAAGTATTAAAAAATATACTTTCATATAAAGTTACCCAATTTCGCCTAAATGAGAAATTTAATTATTGTTTAACACTTTAAACTTACACAGAATACGATCTTCTATGTCCGCTATAACACGTATCCATTTAGGCTCATGTTATACCGAAATTTTCAACAAGAACCTTGTTTTCTAAAACAAACAAAAAAAAAATTGAATGAAGATGATTTAAATTTTTATTATATAACGAGGAGGAAGTTTGGCAATTATGAATTTAAAATGATATCTAAAAAATATCAACCATGACCACCTTTACAGATGTCAATTCTTTTGTCAAAGTTTTCTATCGCTTTTTGCAACTTAAAAAAACGGCCCCATAACAAATCCAAATCACATAGCACACCATACAGTGACATTTTGAGCTTGCAGAGGCTTTTTAATAATCGTTCTGGGATTCTAAAAAGCCCAGTTTCAATTTTGTGTGTTGACATACCCTGACAAGAGAAAATGGAAAAATTATTTTTTCCTGGATGAATTTATTTTCATGGTGGATTTCAAATTTTTTTAATGAGACTTGGAAGTGAAATTGAATTTTTTTGTCACAGTACGTTAAAGAGATAAATGTCAAAAACTATTATGTTTTTGTTGTTGATGCATTTCAAAAACATTGTTCGCATTTTTTGTATCATAATTACAATCAATTGTTGTAAACACTGCTATTGAAAACATATACAAGCATTTACCGCCAGTCTGTGTTTGTTTCTGTTCGAATCACGCAAAAAGCGCATAATGAGTTTAAGTAAAATTTTGTTTAAAAGTACCTTAATATCCAAGTGTATAAATAGGATTATACATTTTTAAAGAGTAGATATCTCCTATAACTAGAGAAAAGTGAAATGTTTACAATTTTATTGATCTAAATGTTACTGGAAACTTAACAGCACATTTATTATGTAAATTACTTTTCAATAATGTGATGTAAAGTTCATTATTGCAACATTTCTACACAATAACGGTACATGCATAAAACATGGGCTCAAAGTATAATCCTTATAAATCAACGAAAATTTTAATTAACTAACTTTTCTGTGTTTAAAAGGAAAGCTTTATATTTTAATTTACAATTTCATATTTCATTAATATGTTTTTGTTGTTGGCTGTATTTATTAGCAAGTTTTTTTGTAGAGCATATTTTCAGACGATTATATTTTTTATATTAATTATTTTCCGAATTTTGCAAAAATTTTGCAAAAAAAAAAAAGAAAGAGGTCTTTTTGATATCATCAGTTTGTTGTTGCTCTTATCACACATATTGGCTTGAGAAGTATTAACAACTAATTTGCAATTTTGAGATAACTATTCCCTGATTTCTTCCTGTTTTTAATAAAGAATAATACAAATTTTCATTAAACAAATGAAGTGTTAAAGGACAGCACTGTACTGCTTGTGAACACTCCTTCATTTATCTTTATCTTTTAGATATTGTGTTACACTCATTTACTTTACCAAAAAAAATTAATAACATTTGTTTATCTTTATTAAATTTTGATCAAACCTTTCCGCAGATCAGTGTAGCCAGTTTTTTTAGCTTTTTCGCCAAATAGCCTTTCGAATATAGACAAATATCGCCAATATATAAGATATGTAATGTTAGTTATCCTTAAATCTTTTAACAACTTCTTAAACTGCAGAAAAATTAATTTTAGAAACAGAGTAACAGCATTTTGAAATGGAAAATTGACTAAAAACTTCAAAAATAGACATGTTTTCTGGAAGCCTATTAAACATTTCTTCTTACAACTAATTTATATATGAAGAACAACATTCTTTTAAAATTAACGTATCAGTTACATTTGAAACAGTTGTGTTCGATTCAGTTTTAAGCTCTGTGCCAAAATCAATGCTATTCATATTTAAAATACAATTTTGTAAAAGTATTTTCTCTTTAAATTTTTTATTAATTCATCGCCGTTTTCTTTATTACTTTTTTGTTGTCGATGCCATTCTTATTTCATTTTAACGATTTTGATATTTGTGCTTCACTGCCTTTTAATATATATTTGGTAGATAAAAAGGTATGTTCAAAACAAATTTGGTTAATTTGCCGACATACATACAACCTTAAGAATAGAAATCAGATGAGACAAGTTTTTAATATTTTTTTATGCAATGTTATCGTAGAGAAAAACATAAAAATAGCCAAAAATTTCGCCATTTATATTTAATACTGCCAGGTATTTCGCCTCTCGCCATTTTAAAATTTTTATCGCCAAAAAGGATTTATTATCGCCACGTTAAGCAAGGAATCGCTATAACTAACAACACTGCCACAGATATACTCATCAGTGTTGCCAGCGAGAGACAGGAAAAAGTTACGCTTCTCCTTCAAAAAAGTTACATTTTTTCATTGAAGTTACATTTTGAAAATTTCTTTAAATAAATAGTAATTTAATATAATTTATATAAAAATATAGCAAAACGTTTTATTCCATATTTCAGAGAAAATAACAAAGAAACAAATTCATTTATTCAAGAAATACAAAATGAAAATAAAATAAAAAGAAAAACGTATGAAAAAAACAATTTCAACCCGATAATTTTTATGAGCATTTAAATTAGGACTCAATTCGCTATTCATTAAAATAATAAAGGTAGGATTTTTTAACTTAATCCGTTTAACCTTTTTCTTCGATAGAATTTACTACTTTAATAATTTTAAAAATACCGTTATTAAAAACTAATTTTAGTTATTTGCTTAAAACTTTAATACAAAATTACTAAAATTTTTCCATAATATAATCCGGCACTTCTTCAAGGAAATTAAAAGACAGCTTTCTACTAAATCAAGGTATGTTATGGTACCACTAGCAAGTGGTTGACTTTTTAAAGCGGAATTACTAAGGATGCTTACAATTTTCGCAAGTTTAAACGGAGTAGTTTTCCGCATAAAACTTGTGCAACTCATTTTATTAGGAAAACTTGTTGACAGAAACATATTTCTGTTTCTAAACATGAAGCAAAAAACATTTCGTTCATTTCTCACTAATAGAATACGGTAAAACTTCAGCAACGTTATTTTTTGTTCATCTCAAATCAATTTTTTATGTAGGATTTTGATAGCATTTGCAAGTAGCCATTTTTATTAAAATTATTTATTAACATGTTAAGAAAAGCGGATATGTTAAGAGGGGTTTTTACCTTAAATATTGAAGAAAGTATTTTTTTACTTCTGTGTCTGTTAACATTTAAATGTGAAACTCATGACTCTATATTTATAACAAGCAACTGTTATTTAAACAGAAAAACAAAAAATTAAACTTTTATTTGCAAATAGTTTTCTTATCCACGTACTATTTTCGTAATTAAGTTATTTGCGTTTAAAATTCTAAATCAAGGTTTATGCGGCAAAATTCTTTATTTGAAATTTTGTATTTGCAAATTAAACATACGTATAAACAAAGTACTACGTTTATACGCACGTCTTATTCGCAAATAAAAATACACCAGAGCCCCGACTTGCGTCGTTAATGGGGACCGGAGAAATGCGATGCATATCGAAACGACGCAAATCGAATCACCTTTTTCTACATAAATGCACTGAAATTCAATTAATCGAGGAAAATATTCAAAACAAAACAAAAAATTTTTATTTTTAATAAAAAAAAAACAAGTATGAATACATTTTATTTTTTTTTTTTATTTACTTTCAAATTGTTTATAATTACTATAACGAAATAATAAAACAATAAATTAAGAGAAAACATAAAAAACGAGAAAATCTCCTTATTTCACGCAATTTGAAAACCTTTTAATTCACAGGCGACGATCAGTGTTGCTAAGATGCTAAATCAGGCACTACAAAAGCGAAAAATGATAATCCACAATGATGCAGTAAAAAATTTAACAAAAGGATGTAAATCGGGGTAAAAACGACGCAACTAAAATTGCAACAACACAAAACAAATTTTTCCAGTTTTTAAAATGCGACGCAAATCGAAACTTCGCCAATCGCGCCGACGCAATTCGGGGCTCTGTGTATTGTGAATAGCAAATTTTGCCTCATAAACGGTGAATTAATTTTTATTTGCGAATAGCTTATCCACAAAAACAATTCCTAATTACCGGCACTATTTGCAAATGAAGTATTAAATGCTGCCATATTTTTTTTTTCAAAAGTGGTTTTGCCTATCAGGCCTTAACAAATTTAAAAAAGTTATATTTTGAGGAAAAAAATGACTGTTTATAAATTAAAATCGAGCGAAAAGTATTTTTTCGGTACAATTATAAAATGCTCAAATATTTTCTTTCGACATTTTCTAGTTAAGTACCACTAAACCATCGAAAATATTCTTGCCGTATAAACAGTGAGTTAATAACCAGAAATAATTCTTATTTGCAAATAGGTTCTGGTCACGTAGCAAGGTTATTATTAGCTATTTCGATAAACTAGGTTATTATAAATGTGAGGTGTTGAATAAATATTTTACATTTTCAATATCCTTCTCAAAGGATAATCACAAATGTGTTATATAAACTGAAATTATACTTAACCGGAAATTAGCGGGTTGTTTTTACTGAGTATTTAAAATTTTTAAATACATTTATGTTTATTAAAGGGTGTGATAGTAGGTTTCTCTAGAATCTCATATTTTCTAAAATATTCTTTGTTAGCTTGTCGATTAAAACAACTCATTTTTTTATTTTTTTATTTTTTAACTTAACCAACTATTTATTAATTTATTTTACTGTTTTGTTGTTATTGAATTTAAACAATTATTTCGGTATGAATTATAATAAAAATACAATTTATGTTTAATACATATGTATGTAAGTATGTCTGCATGGATTTCAATAAATTAATGTTATGCAAGGTAAGGATATCTCAATTTTTTTTGAAAGGTTAAAGTTTAAAGTTAAAAAAAAAAATATTTATGAAAAGTTAGGATAATTCATAAATTGTGTGAACCTCGGGTTATGCTATTTTTGTTAAATTAAAAAAAAACAGGTAAACCAAAATGATGTCAACTAAACATTTTGAACTGCATAGAGTACTGAGTGAAAATTTTATGATAATTTTTTTTTATTTATGTATATGAATATCAATCAAATATTTCGTGAATAAAGTTAAATAATGTTTCAACTGTATTATAATAATTACTACTGTTTTTTTTTTATAATAATAAAATAAACATTTAATTGTAGTATTTTAGTCTCAACTAGATTTCATCTTATTAACTATATATTTTTTTGTTTCAAATTAAATTTTTTATTTTATTTGTTTTATTTTTATATTTATTCTTTTTAATAAAAAGGTACATTCGATTAACATATCTGCATTTTATATGGCATTTTGATTTTATTTTCTATGTATCTGGAGGTAAATAAAAGGAATTAAATAAACATAAGAAGTAAATAAGTATAAAATTAAAAAATTTTTATTTGCAAGCACATGCATAAGTTTTAATCTAAATATTCTCTTCGGAGTAGTTCTTAAAAATGTTCGCTTATTGTCTTTGACGAATTTCTTTCATTAATGAAGTTTTTGGTTTAATAAATGATTTTAAATGTCACCTTAATTTCTACTCACTTATATTCATCACGGATAAAATGATTAAGCTTAGTCGTTCTGCATTTAGATCCTGTCATACATTTTCGTTATTTACGTCTTAAAAGATTTCTGTATTTTTTTTATTTTTTTTTTTTATTGACAGTTAATTATATTGCTTCGGTTCTTTTTTTGGTTTTATATAGTTAGTTTGAAGCATACTTCAGCGTACAAAACGTTAATAACCTCATTTCAGACTAATTTCAAATTTTATTTTATAATAAAAAACTCTTACATTCCATCCCAAGGACTCCTAAATATTCTCCTTATTGAACACACACATCTACATACGTGGGCAGACATAAAGCGTTAACACAATAATAATAAACAAATTATAACCATAATAAGGGATTTATACTTAAAACTATTTTCTTTAATAAAACAGTTATAAACTATTCACAGCAGTTTATTTATTTTTTTTATTATTTTTCTTATGAAACTTGTTTTAAATTAAACACAAATGCTTAATTTTTACACAATTTTTTTTTTTGTCAACAAATTTTTCATTTATTTATTTAGTTTTTTTTTTTAAGAATAATTAGTAAACAAGTATAAGAGTATAATAAATTTAGTGTGAAGTGTGCGTTTAAAGAAACCGTCAATCTTGCGTATTAAAATAAAGATACTAATTATAAAAAGAAAATGCACTGCATTATAATTTTTAAAAATTAAATATAATTAACACGAAATTGCCAAAAATTTAAATATACCCGAAATATCTGTAAATACATTTTATTCATGTTTATTTCAAAAACAATTTCGGTTCTAACTTATTTTTTTAGCTTTTTTAGTTTAGCTTTAGTTAGTATCAAAATAACTTGTCTAGAAACTAGATAACTAAAAGACTGATAATATTAAATATATAGAAAAATTATTTATTCTTATTTAAATTTAGATTTTCATTTGGCGCTTCTACGAAATTCTTTGAAATTGTATCCTGGAACTTAAAGCGTTTTGCGAAATTATTCACAGCAGTATTCTGAACGGATAAAAAGGAAAAAAATTTAATTCTTAATGAAGTACATATTTGCTTTCTTTTAGTTTGGTAACATTCCTTAATAATTGATATTTAAGTCAATATTAAAGGAAACCAAGAAAAATCATTTGTTTTTTGAAAAAATATAAAGAAATCGATATCTCCGCTCGACTAAAACTATTTATATTGTTTTACTGAAACATAAGATTCGATCGAGTTATTTTCTTTACTTTGCATAAAATACTTTATTCTAAAATGTCGTTATGTAGACCTAACCATAATGGCTGATTTTGAAAATTATTTGTTAAACGAAAAAAAAAATTTTTTTTGAAAGTCATAACTTTATTTTGTTTTGTTAAAATCTCATGGAAAACTTGTTTTTCGGACGTACGTTGCTATTCATGAAAAAATATATCCCTTGGGTTTGATCAAGCTTCAATGTATAGTGGTCAATAAACATTAAGGTTTGCGTTTTCATCCCAGAATTTAAAAATAATTAGAAGCAGAATGTAAATTTTAATTGTTTTCACACTGTTAACAATGTGCCCTAATGTATGCTTCTAGATTTCAAATTTATTCGAACAACAAATAGTATGAAAACAGTAAACAAAGATAAAAGAGATGAATAAATACTAATGATAACATATATTTATTTAATACTTCTATGGAGCACGCAACAGAAAGTAAGTTATTAAAAAACAAATAATAGTAATAATACATTTTATCATTTACTTACAGAAAATATGTAAGCGTTTTCTTAATTTTAATCATTTGTATTTTTCCTCTTATAATTTATGTGTAGGAAATATTTTATGTGAAAAATTAAATAAAAAAAAACATTTCTCGAGTTAGACTCTGTACAAAATGGCTTCTAAATCTCAAAATATAAATGGGAAATAAAAAGTAAAATTGTTTTTAACACATCTTACAAATATAAACATATAGTAAATTTTTAATTAAGTTTTAAAATTAAAATCAATTAATTTTTGAATTATATATCTTTACAAATTGGATTTTTTAAATTTTATATATTAAAGTTTTAATTTTATTCTTAAAAACTACTTATATGTAACTAAAGTCTGCAGTTTTCATTAATTTACAAATACTTTTTTGAATCATACGTATGTACGCTCTTCATTATTTAAAGCCTTGCAAACATTTAAAACCATTAATTGTTCAACGAATTTATTTTTGCTGTGAAAAATTTACAAGTTTTAATTTTTTCTTAGTTTTTTGATTTATTTAAAAACCTATTCCTTTGAGTTTGTTTTGTTTGTCATTAATTTGTATTTTTGATTTTAACTTAAACTTTAAACAAAAACGAAATAATAAATCTAACGTTCATTACATTTGTGAAGAGGTTTACAAATCAATTACTTCCATTTTGAAGGGTTTTCTGCTTGTTGGCACGTCTAAATGATTGCCAGTGATGCGTGTCATTGTTGAACGCATCGTTACCGGCTTATCATCGTCGTCGTCATCGGAGGCGTCGCTGTGTGTTTTAACATGACCACCTAATGCTGGACCACTGAAGTCATTGTCATCATCCTGTAAACATCGTATTGAGAGAAAAACAGGTTAAAGTCTTTATTAACTAAATTCAAAAATTACATGCAAACTTAAATCGTCGTAGAGCACCTTTGCAACGAATTTTACTATATATATTACACAAAAGTATATTTCGCTCATTTGCTACAACGCCGTTATAACTCAAGAACAGGTGTCAACTCAAAAACATTTTTTTATTATGACGGCATTGCAGTAAAAGAGCGATATCTTTTTAATCACACAAAGTTAACATATTGAAATAATAAAGTAAAAGTATTTAAATATGTATTTTAATATCATATATAAAAAAAATTACTAACTAAAAGTAATACATTTTAAAGAAATCAACAAACTAAAATACAAAACAAAAAACTACGTAATCAACTTAACTAATATTAACAGGTCAACCTAAATTAGCGCATCAATTGTATCGTCAAGCGCATAGCTTTAATGCTGAAATTACATACTTAAATACGTCCGCCAACCCTGTCTCATGAACAGTAATGTTAACTTATTTTGTTGAATAAAACCCACTGACTAGAAATGAAAATGTAGATAAAATCGATAGATTGTCCTGAGCATAACATAGTTTTCATTACCTTTCAACAACTCTTTTTTTTCATCAGCCAGAAACACTATAAAAGCAAAGCGTTGACGCCACGCTATTTCGGTTTGATTTATCAGGTTTGCGTGTCGAGTTTTCTTGCACAAGCATAATTTTTGTGAGAGAAAATAGAGTACAAATTATTTATATTTCATTTACTTCCCTCCCAGAAATATTAAACTTGTTGGCAGAATACTTGAAGTGTGTAAAACTTATAGTTTTAGATTTTGTAATAAACTGACTTTTTAAACTTCGAACATAGTATAAGTGGGATATGACGTAAGCACAAGATTTGTTGCTGGCCGACTTAGAAACAAAAACTAATGCATTCGGTGACGCATAAGAATAGCAGCGTAAAAATTTGTAGTTGCTTTTTGAAATTCCTTCTATCTAAAACAATTCGACTGATAATGACAATTTTCTATCCTTTTCAAGTGAATAATTTTTCGGTTAAAAGTATAATGTTGCAGGCGTTCACTTACTAGAGCGCATGGATACAAAGAATGCTAAAGAAGGATGTAATTTTTTCCGTTCTTGTTGAAAATTAACACATCATTTGATAATAAATAATTTTGAAAAAATTAAAATTAAATAATTCGAACTTGATTCTGACTCAATATTGTTCACTGTTCTGAAAAGAAATACTCCTTTAAACAAAAGTAGAACGACTATAGAGGGTTTAGTGTGTTAAATCGCATGAAAATATTTGACCACTTCTCGAGAACGGTTTATGTGATTTGGATAACACCAGAGATGCCGGAAATTTTGTCTTTAATTTATATCGTTGGATCTTTAATAAATTTTTTAAAAATAAGCAGAGAAAAAACAAAGCAAAACCAACGTAAAACAGGTTTAACAATTTTATGAAAAATTTAAAAAATGACAAAAATAACCTGTTTTACAGAATGTTGGGCTATTGAAAAGTATGTCACAATTTTTTAAAACCTGAAAACTTGTTTAGGAACTTGCCTATGCCCTTAAGTGTTTTATGTTTCCCGAAATTCATTTCGTGCAGTATGAGGTGATCATCATAAATAATTTCACCCAGACTTATTAGTTCTAGAAAGCCAATATAATAAAAATTGTCGAAGTAAAATCTGGTAGACTTTTATTGATCGATTAGAGGAGAAACTGCAAATAACAGCATGAAAAATAGAAAAAAAAACAACGAACGAATTAATAAAATATTGCTTATTTTGTTTTTAAATCTGCTTTTATACATAAGGACAAAAGTTGTTATTATTACCATTTTTTTTACAAATTTAATTTTAAATAAAAAAATAAGAATAAATATTAAACTTGCATTCGTGGCTTTATCTAACCGAATTACTATTGATTGATTACGAATATTTTTCGTATTTTTAATTATAAAATTGGTTAGTTAAATAGATGATGTTTACAACGTACACAACTCAAAGTGCTGGTATCAAATTTTTTTACTTTCTTTAAAAAACATTTTCAAAAATTTACTAAAAATGTTTACTCTTGTTTTAGTTTTGCAAATCGAATTAAAAGTTTCAGAGTTATGGTATCATTTATTGTAATGATAGGATCTACTTATTGTTATTCACATCCCTTAAAAAAATCAATCAAAAATCAAGTGATAGAAGACATATAAAGCTAATCACTTATTTAGAACGTTAACCCATACAATTGGTCCTATTTTATTTATTTATTTTTTTTTTTTTTTGCAGTACATTATTAAATAAAATATAAAATAATAATAATAATAATAATAATAATAATAATAATAATAAATAAACTATATATAGTGGAGTTTTAACATAAATGTATTAAAATTAAAACTAATTTAATCAACGCACACATGTTTAGTAAATTTTTTTACAGATCAGTAATTGTTACAAAAAAGATGGAATGGTCACCAAAGCAAATATTTATAATAATACAGCGTCTAAAGAAGCTGATAATTTATGGCAAAAAGAAAACAGAAACTTAAGAAAAGAATTAAAAAAAAACTATACTTAAATACTATAACATTAAATAACAATATGTGAGCACGAAAAGGAAAAGTGTATTAATAAAAATTAATTTGTTAATTACCTCTTGAGATTAAAACATATGATATTTAACCAATATAATAATTGTTCATACATTGTTTATTGTACACGTGGGTTAGTGTGTACTTATTTATGTATTTGTCTGAAGTGATTTCTTTACAAACAATCAGACAAACAATCAGAAGTAGAAAAATATCCGCCTTACGTAAAAAGTATGTTCATAATAATTATGAACAAAAGTATGAATTAAGTATCAAACTACGACCATTGATTACTGCCTATAATTTGGTAAGTAATTTCTTGTAAAATATGTTTATACAAATTAAACTTTTAAATGTTGAGCTTTCGGCAAGGAAATTTAAAGTATATTTATCAATATGTTTTATAAACTAATTTTTTTTTAACTAATAAGTAGCTAGGGTAATTTTTTATTTTTTTTATTAAATATTTTTTATTAAATACTTTTGGTAAAATTCTTGTTGTTTTCTTTTTAATTATCGACAGCTTTTAAGATATTTTATTAATTGTTTATTTTTTTTTTTTTGAGTTTAATTGTTTGTTGTTATATGTTGTAAATAATTGCTGGTTAAAATAATTTCTAGTTGTAAATTAGTATTTCGTTTGTAAGTTGTTTTCATAAGTTATGTTTTATCTCTTGATGACAGTTGGTTAAAATTTGTATTAACAAATCTTTTCCCACACATCAACTTAATATTTGATGTTATTAAATATTTTTAATTGCTTTAATTAATTTGTTTTTCTATTCATATAAATAAATATGGGTTTAGAAGCACCTTTTAATTATTTTTTATTCTCAGATGAAATAAAAATAAGTGAGGGCGACATATTTGTATTAAATGTATGTTTGCAGCGGTTCAAGATGGGATATTTTTAATTTTCCGAAATTATTAAAAACGTTCTTGTTATATGATTTATTTATTTATTTATTTTTTTTGTTATTTATGTGCTCTAAATTGTATTTTTAATTAAAATTTTACTGTTATTTTAAAATTAGATTTATTGAAACTTAAACGAATTTCCGTTTTTTAAGCACTTTTGTTGTTTTGTATGATGTTGTGCAGTCAATTTTTTATTTAAAGCATATTGAATGTGTTGTTTTTATTTGTATTTTATTTTTTTTTTTATTACTTTAATTCTGTACAAAAGGAGTTAAATAGGAAAATAGAAAAGAAATAGAAATGCAATAAAGATATGTTAAATTAGTACATCAATTTATTTATTACAATACATTTTTCATTAAAATCCACTCATAAGTCCATGTCCTTTTATATAAAAATATTTGCAAAATAAATTTGAATCAAGAAGTTATTTTTTCTATTTATTATTCGTGTACATTTATTAAAACTATTGTGCAGCAAAAAATCGCAAAGAGTAAAACTATACCCAACAATAATGTGATTTTTAAATTTATGACGCTATTCTTCAAATTATTATAAGCAGCCATTTAAAATTTACACAGAGTATAAAGACTATGTCCGCTTTAACGGCAACTATACAAAAAAAAATTGGGTGTATTCATAAAGGGAAGCAAGTATTATCTTTAATTAAATCGTTACAGGCAGACACTTGAAGTTTATATAAAAAAGTTTGTATAAAAAAATTAAAAAAAAAAAATTAAGTAAGAGTGCTATACTCGCATATGCCAAATCTTATACACCCTTCAAAATTTATGTAAATCTAACTTTAATAAAAAAAAAAAATATTCGGGTGACGTCATCGGCTCCTAATGGATTAAGCATTTTATTTCTAAATTTTAATATTTCTTGAAAGATCTCTCAAAAGCTTTTACATGATACCCATATTGATAGCTTCAAAAATATGGTACACAATCGTACTTCTTTCATGAGCCTCATAACTAGTAAGATATCGAAGGGCGCCAATTTGTTCAATTGACGTTTCTTTGCCTATTTTTTAATTCTCTGTCGCTCCATATATTTGTTTTCTTCGATTAGAGTTACTTCACTAAATTAGATTTTTTCCAAATGATATGGAAATATTGGAGCTAGGATTGGTGTTTTGTCCGCTGCCTCGAAGGACATGTTCCAAACTTGCTGATTTACAATAGAAAAATTTTTGAAACTATGCTGATCGCTTGGCGTATTAAAATTTCCTCTAGCTTTTCTAATGGCTTGGCAGAGTTGATTTTAACACTAAGACTGACTGAATATATACGAGTATATATACTTTATGGGGTCAGAAATGGTTATTGTAGAAATTTCAAACGAAACTTAGATATACTCTTTTTCACATGCGATGAAGGGCATTATAAGTTAAAAATTAAAATGTAGTACATAAATACTTAAGGGTCATTCGCATGTTAATCATACCTGGTGGATTTATTTATAATAACTAATGTCGTTTTTAATTGAAAGTAATGGACAAGATTTCATTTTGGAAAATCTTTAAATTCTAAAATGATTATTTAGTAATTTTTATGAAGATGTAACAATAAAAAAGTTTAATTGGCAAAAAAAAAAATCTTTTTCAATGAATTTATTGAATAGTTAAACTTTCAACTTTTCCCAGTTTCTTCGAAGAGTTTTGTGGTTTTCACAAAATCAGTACATAATGTACTGCTAATGACATGGATATTTTAAAATGCATTTGTCTTTTGGTTCTGCTTTAGGAATCTAAAAAATATATAAAAAATTATGTTTTCAACGTAGTTCTACCAACTTATAAGTGGTTTTAAGATTTGTATTGTAAACTTAAGTAGTTTTTGTTGAATGTAGCAAAGGAAAAGAAAGCATTCTATCTACAACTTACTTCAAAGTCTCCAATTGTAAAACGTGTGGCCGCTAATGAATCTTGTGGTGGCATATCCGGACTTACAATCTGAATGTTAATATTTTGATTTTAGTTTATAATTTTGTTAATATTCGAATTAAGTACGAGGCAACGTAAGCATTTAATAAGAAACAAAACAAAAATAAGACGAAACATTAAGGTGAATATTAAATGGATTTTTGTGGCAAATACTTATTTTTATATTGAATATTAATAACAATAAATTTGTAACAGTTAATGTACATATTTATATATAAATAAATAACATAAATACACAATATTAAATTTTTTATTAAAATGTTAATCCAATGTTCGTTTTTAGCCCGTGTCAAATTATGGATTCAGATATACATACATATGTACATAAAAAATACAAAAACAGTATAATACCTTAATACTAATAGAGACGTAAGACAAATTTATGCGATCCAGAAGTTGTTAATGAAATAAAAAATATTAAATTAACTTTAAAGTTACTTACATCATCGTCGTTATCAATCATTTCTTTAGTAGAGGCGGTTGTTTCATTTCTTCGAATAGAACCTTGATGAATGTCCAAATCAATTTGAAGACATTGGAAACTTCGCATTAGGAACACTATAGGCATTGGTAGAACGCCGGCTAAAATCATAGATAAAGCAATACCCATAACCCATGGTGGATAGTCTTTAGCTTCGACTGCGCCCTTTAAGAGTAAAAATTTAAAAAAATCAGTTGCAACTTAAATTTTTGCTACGTCTAGTTACCAATTCTCCATTCCAAGCCCCATAAGTGGGATTCTTGACAATCATAAATACCACCGATGAGACAAGAATGCATACCATTATAGCTGGTCCAAAGTAACGCCAAGTTAGTTGCCAATAGATGCCAGGTCGGTAGCCAGTCATTTGATAGATGTCTTCAGTAAATCTTAAATGAAGTTTTTATATCAGCCAACATCTAAAAAACCTTAAATATCTAGACATACCTTTCATGGCCGTAAATGTAAACAACGGCTATCATTTCCATAAGAGCGATCACTACCAAACCAATTGTACCGGCAAAGGAGTCAAACATCTTCAGCCAATACTCGCCAGCACCTGTACAGAAGATGAAACCGACAATGAAGCAGAAAAGACACACCACTCCAGTAACATGTTGTTTCTTAACCCGCTTAATGATGTCGATATCAAATAGTGTGCACAGCATGCCCTCAAGTATACCAATTTGTGAACCCAGACCCAGAGACAACAACATCGTAAAGAATAGAACAGCCCAAAACGGTGCACCGGGTAATTCTACAATTGCCTGTGTAAAAACTATAAAAGCCAATCCCGTACCTTCAGCAGCCTAAAGAACATCAAGTATAACAAATAAAATTTATTAAGTCTGTTTTATTTTAATTTTGAATTTTAAAAATACTTACATTGTCCAATTCATGAGATAAACTGCATTCTCCAAGTTCCCATTCCTTTGTTTGATTTGGAGACAACTTAGCCATGGCTGCTTCATAAATTTCATCAGTGACGTTGTTTGAGGCCAACATATCATGCTTAAATAAAATGCCTTTATTTCTGAAAAAATCAAAATCTATTTACAAATATTGATTTTTTTACAGAAGATAACGAATGAAAGGCAAACGGTGTTTCTGTATTTACTTATGTCTTCATCCTACTTGCGATAAAAAACTAAAACTAATCACAAGTATAACTTTTATGAATATTTTCTCAGCAACTCGTCCGTTTTTGTTTAAATCAGGAAACTCTGATATTATTATTACATATGAAACATTTCAAGGTAAGTTGAATGATTTTAAATCCTTCAATTTATTAAATGTAACAGTTCTGAAAAAATTTTGGATTTGAGATTCAAATTAATTTACCATGTTTATGATACATCTCTTTGAACTAAGGGAAGAAATTGATCTAAAGTTTTTCATTCATTTGAATACCCCGTCTGGTAACAATGAAAAAATCACGTAAAGTTTTTATAATTTATCTACTAAACATATCAAACAATTAATAAAATATTTATTAGCAAAAATATTTAGACGAACTTTGCTGAGTGCACACAATCGTACAGAAACTAAAAATTTTGAAAATAAAATACTAATCGAAACTTAATTTTATATAGTAGTACCGAAAAAATTTTAAGTTTAAATTTGAAGTCTGGGCTTTCTACGGCAGCTCAAAAATGTCTTTGTATAACTTAAATTTTTTACACCCTTCAGTACAAAAAGTGTAAAAATGGTATAGGGTTAAAACATATGAAATCAAACGAAAATATTAACATTTCTGACCTCATCACCTCCAAATTTGATAAGATTTTGTACACATGATCTATGGATCGGCACAATAATATTTGCCAACTTTCAGACATATAGCCTTCCAACTTTCAGAATTATGGCCATTCCAAGTTGACACAATTTTTATTATCTCGAAAAGTATTCATTGTACGTTAACAATGAAGGGCTCATTTTACAGACAAAAACATGAGCCATTCAAAAAAAATTTTTTGGAATTTTCGATCAAGGATAATGTAAATAAAAAAAAGGACTAAAATTTCCAATGAATATATCTCGAAAATCAATATTTTTAAAAATTAAAAAAAAAATCATGTTAATTCTTATTATGTTTTGTACAAGTCTGCCAAATTTCAATGTGGAGTCTTTATTACAACATGAGTTATTAAGAAAAAAGCAGGCGAAGGTTTATGTATTTCATGAAATGTACCAAAATACAAAAAGGTGACAAACTACAAAAAGAAAAACAAATGAAATGTAACGGAACTTTTTCGAATTTTCTTTGCTTAAACTCTTTTTCCTCCATCGCTAAACCTTTAATAAAAAGTACAACATAATGTATTATCATTATTAAACACTTTATTGCAGCATATTTATTATTTCTGAAGGATTTCAATTACAAAATCTGCATCTGCCGAGTAACGCTTGACTTTAATTTTTTTTATCTACAGGTTCAATAGAATGCAGCTTTTGAGTTCCAGGAATAGTACGCAAATCTTAAAAACGAATTTGAAGGAACTGTGCTTCTTCTTCGTGGTCTTTTAAAGTTAAAAGCTCGAAGTTGCAGTTCAAAAGATTTTGCAGGCACCATTCATATAATTGTTTTGGAGTAGTTATTTGACCTTGTAATGGACGCTGTAAACTAGCTCGACGTGCCTCTCTCTTTACGGTACCTCCAAGACCGTCACTTGGGCCTGTTGCAAAAAAATGCCACTCAGCATTACATCCAAAATCTTCATATGATAACATAAATTGATAAAATTCTTTTAATTTTTAAACTGGGCAGCACTACCGTCTAAAAATACGTGATTTTCTTCGGGGTTGTTTTAAACTTTTTTCTCAAAAATACATTCAGGTGGTGATGGAACAGGTGAACAGCTACAGAATCGTGTACAAGACAATCAGATATTATTATGAAGTTTGTATGTTGTGTTTTTCCATCTGATTTAAAATAAATAGCAATTGGGTATAAAGTGGCCTGGGAGTTGTTCCAGTGAAATCCCTGGACTGCATCCTGAATAGTAAAAGAAGCATTTTCTGAAAAATCGCAAACTGCTATATACTCATTTTCTTCCAAATTTGATTTTCTTTCGCTCAGATATGCTGCCTGCTGTTTTGCAATAAATGAATGAGGTGGTAGAATTTCAAGCTTTTCACATAGGGAATCCACAAGAACGTCAGCTTGGCTAATCATGGTCTCCAAATTATCCCTATCTACACTTACCCATTGTTTATATGTTATTTCATCAATATCATTTTGGTCTAGTAATTGAGTTAGTTTTGCTTTTAAATTTTCAATTCCTGGACACTTGTTACATTTACGTAGGTGACACTTTGAAGAAGATGGAATGCATTTCATTTGTTTCAAACAATTCTTGTAACATTCAAGCTGATAATTCGAAACACCAGCAGTTAATTTTTTTTAAATTTATAGCATCAACCATCAGCTTCACATTTTGATGCTTTGTACAAACACACACGTTATGAGATCCACTCGCATTTGCTAGAATTATATTCCTCGGACGAAGTTGGCAAAACTTGGAAATACCTATTTTTATTCCATCATGTCGTTCCTTGAACAAGGCGTACATTTCTATTAAGTTTCCAAGCAAAAGTTTTTTATTTTTCCTCACTTTAGTACCATTTTCAAAAACGTCATCGGATTCATAAAAGGATGTTACTAAACTGCTTGTCACTGGCGAAATTGGACTTCTCAGTTTTGGGTTAGGCGTACTCATCACACCCTTTATTTCAACCAAATGCTTAACTTTTCGCGCGATATAGTTTGTAACCAGGAATTCTTCCTCAATTTTATGTATTGTCCAGCTTTTTGGTAAAATTGTTAGCAGTTGGATTTTCTCACTATTTTTTGTTAATGTTTTAAACTTTTCTTTCAATTGTTCTATTATTTCGGATTGTGGGCACATATGCGAAGTTGATTGTGCTGAACGGTGGAAAATTTTGTCTTTAATCGAATCAGTTATTTTCCTGCATTTTGCATCTTCTTGATATAACTTCTTCTACGGTAAAGATTGGTTTAATTTTGAAATAGCAACTTCTTCCGTGCCTGACGCAATGTCATCGAAAGTATCTACATTTTCGTTTATGTCTGAACCTTCTTCCAAATTAGATTTATTAGATTTTTTCAGATGCGAAAATTTTATTCTACATGTCCCACAAATTTTATTTGAGATCGTAATGTTTTTATCCTTAGTATACTGTAGCATCCATTCTTGGACTTGTCTTAACCCTTAATAGCCTATTGGTACCTTAAAGAACCAATCAACAACATTCAATATTTCGTTGAAAAATTATTTTAAACTATTGTTGCTATGCCTTATAAACAATTCTCGGAAGCAAATGCTACTGTTTACGTTGGTCGGTGCTTTAAGAAAACATCATGTAAAGCTTTTGTGTTTAACAGAGTGGTTTGACCTCGCAAAAAAATATTTTTGTGTAAAATACGCTGCAAGTGTTGAATAAATAAAATTTTCCAATATCATTAAAGTGTGTAGAAACATTTGTAAGTATTTAGGCTATAGTATTTTTTGTTTTTTAGAGAATATTGTTATATTACTGGATGGTCCCTCAAGGAACCATCAGGAGCTGGTAGATAATATAGTTAATATGTGAAATAGTACAACAAACGTTATTTTAAAGGTTTATTTTAGTCAATTTTTTGAAATGGCACGTAGGCTTCGATGTTTTAAAACGGAGCAAGAACTTTCCGAGTTTATCAATTCGATGGCTTGGTCAGAAAGCGAAGACGATGGAGATTTTTCTGCTGACGATAATGATTGCGATCTAGATTTTGACTTTGAAGCTGCTCTTCGTTACGAAAATATAGAAGAAGAAAACCAATGGCAAGAATATGCAAAAATGTTAGAAGGTATATCGATAGATAAGGAATCTCAAGTATTTAAAAAGCCGTTATGGCGAAAACGAAACCTTCAATTAAATTCAAATTTAGTGAAATTTTATGGCGATAACTCTGTAACGCCGGAAATACTCGCTCTAAATACACCTCTTCAGTTTTTTTATTTTTTATGTCAGACGATATTATTTCAGATATCGTTGAACAAAGCAATTTGTATGCTTTGCAAAAAAATATTGAGAAGCCGTTAAATACCACGTCGGATGAAATAAAGCGATTCATGGGAATTAATTACTTTATGTCGGTTTTTAAATACCCAAGCATTCGATCGTATTGGAGTGACTATGGCTTTAACCCAATAACGGATTGCATGGCACGAAATCGCCATGAAACTATTCGACAATGTTTACATTTTAACGACAATGCCCCGGAGTCGCGACTTTCAACAACAAGGGGCATCAAATTCCAGTTATGATCGGCTTTATAAATTGCGTCCCATAATTTCCTCACTTAACAGAAATTTTAATAAAGTGCCAAAGCGAGAAAAGCTTTGCGTTGATGAACAAATTTGTGCTACAAAGATAAAGCATTATTTAAAGCAGTATATGCCGGACAAACCGCATCCATGGGGAAACAAATTATTTCTTTTATGCGATGATTTGGGTTTTTGTTATTCGTTTGAAATTTATTCAGGCGATGACGATTATCGTCAAGAAAAAGAATCACATTTGAGTGCGTCTCCAAATGTTGTGGTACGTTTAGCTCGCTCTGTTCCTAAGTTTAAAAATCACGTAATATTTTTTGATAATTATTATACATCCATTCCATTAATGGTGTAGGAATTTATTCACTTGGAACAGTACGCCATTTACGCCTTCCGTTATGCAAACTTTCACAGAAATTAAGCAATCGTGGTGATTGCGAGGAATTTGTCGGAACTTTTTATGGAATCGACGTTACAACAGTGGCGTGGAATGACAACAAAGTTGTTTATATGGCATCCACAATGGTTGGAGTAAAGCCGTTTATTTTAGCCGAGGAGCAAAAGCCAGAGAATGCACCAACCGTCGAAAGGTATAATAAAAAGAACAAGGTAATGGAGACTATTCAATGCCCAAACATATGGGCGGCGTTGATCTTCTCGATTCCTCACTTGGTCGTTGTCGCATTCGTATAAAATCACGCAGATGGACTAATCGCTTATTCTTCCGCATGTGCGACATGGCCATAATTAACGCATGGATATTATATAAGAGGCATCATGTAGAAACTAAGCGATCGGAGCCTAGATTGAAGCTCCATGAATTTATTACAGAAGTTGCACTTTGTTTAACAAAATCTGGCTCTGAAATACGAGTAGGAAAAGGTCGAAGAAGCAACATAGAAAACCAAATTGCTATGAAACGCAGCCGACCATCCACTGCTCCTCTTCCACCTCGTGATATTCCACTGGATAACATCGGACATTTTCCAGAATTTTCAAAAGAAGGCAAACCGCGCTGCAAAAATCCGCAATGAACAAAGGTTCCACTGACAAAAGTTGTTTTGCTAAGTTTCACCAGAACTAAACTTTAAATGTTCTAGCTAAAAACAATGACTTCAAATGATCTTATTTTATCTCATTTTTTTTTTAAATAAAAGATCGATATATTCAATAAAAATAATATCCTTTACGACAACTTTTCTTCATCTCATAGATCCTAGTGGTTCCGCAAGGAACCAACTGGATTTTTTGTATTCTTTTCAGGAAAACACAACAAATTACCAAAATTGTAGAACAAACTTTCCTTTAAAGGCGAATTTTATTATATATATTTTTTTCAGCTCAAAATAAAAAATCAGGATATTAAGGGTTAAACGTTTATTGCACCCAGTGTGACCGGATTTTTTAAAAGGATTACAGCAAAATGTTGAATTGAATGGCATATTTTTTATTTAAATACCGAATGAATTGTGCACGACTTTTTTGTATTCTTTCAATTTTATTATTTCAAAACATAAACCTTCGCCTGCTTTTTTCTTAATAACTCATGTTGTAACAAAGACTCCACATTGAAATTTGGCAGACTTGTACAAAACATAATAAGAATTTATATGTATTTTTGTGAGATTTTTAAAAATATTGAAATTCGCGATATATCCTATATATATAATTTTAGTCCTTTTTTATTTACATTATCCTCGATCGAAAATTAAAAAAAAAAATTTTTTTTTGAATGGCGCATGTTTTTGTCTGTAAAACGAGCCCCTTATTATTAACGTACAATGAATAATTTTCGAGATAATCAAAATTGTGTTAAGGCATCTGAGTGAATTTTTATTGATTTTTGCCAACTTGGAATGGCCATAATTCTGAAAGTACGAGAGCTAAGACACTGAAAGTTTGCAAATGCTATTATTATGGTTAGCTTTCCCTTCGTACCAAATTTCATCCAATTCGAAATCGGTGCGGTCAACTCATTGGTTGATTTCATATGTTTTTACCCTATATCTAAATTTTTTATTTCGTTTGTAATTTTTACCACCATAAAAATTGAATATATATTGAGTGCTTATGCATAGCGAAGTCGATTAAGCGATTACCGTCTGTCCGTCTGTCCGTCTGTACATCCGTGTTAGTGTTTAAATCAATTTTGCCAAGGTACTAGATGAGCTAGACAAAAATTTTAATGCGCCAATCGATCAGACATAGTTTCGAAAGGGTGGCTATTGAAAATCAGCAAGATCGTTTCATGTCCCTCGAGTGGGCAATACACCAAGACTGCCTCTTATTTTTCCATAGCAATTGGAATAATGAAGTAACTCCAAACAAAAGCACAAATATATGGAGCGATAGATAATTAAAAAATAAAGCAATTAATAACGTGAAAAAATTGGCGCTTGAAATTTTCAATAAAACCTCGATTGTCAATGTGGTCAATATGGGTATCATTTAAAAGTTTTTGAAAATATCTTTTAGGATATATTACATTTTTTTTTAAATGCTTAACCCATTAAGAGCCTATAACATTCTTTTGTAAAATTACATATCGTTCTTAGTTTTTTATTTTAGGGTTGTAATTTAATTCTCTGTCACCGCGAAAAATGTTTTTTTTTTTTGAAAGGTAAACTAGATTTACATACATGTAAAGGCATATCCGAATTTGGCATTGTTACTTGTTTTAATTTAAAAAAATATTTAAGGTTAAATTATCATTTAAAGTTAACGAAGGTTCTTTTTTTAAGTTCTGCCACCATAAACTAATTTTTAATAAGAACAATTTTTATTATTTTTTTAATTGTAATAGATATACTGATATAAATACAATTTTGAATAGCCTGAAATGATTAAACGTGAAACAAAGACTTTCAACAGGCTCAGTTTTACAAAATACATGAAACAAGGCGATGTACCGAGATAACTTCGAGAGCAAATAACATATGTAGGAAAAAGCTAGCTATACGGGATAAGAAATGTATAATACACTACCAAATAATATGAAAAGTGAAAATATTAAAAATGATTTGAGAAAAAAATGTATTAATTTTGTTAAATTTAATATTTATTTAAAATATTTAGAAACTTGAAACATAAAAATTTCATTACCATTAGTAAAAACAATTATAACTAAAATGAAATCATTAGCAGTAAATGGTAGTTGAACATTTTTCATTGTCATTATTTCAAACAATGCTCATAAAATATGGGTGGTAACGAAAAATTTCTTCTTCTTAAGCTTAAATTTATATTAAAAAGCTTATATTAAAAGCATAATTTTAACATATATTCTGTTTTTGAGGATTTTTTTATTATGACGAATTTTCTAAGGTCATTTTTGAACTTACGGTCTGCTGTTTACGTTACGTGTGACCATAATCTACTCTTCTACCAGTTCCACATTACAACTGACATAACTTTTCGTTTGTTCTATTTAATAAACACTTGTTAGAGGTAGAAAGTAATTAAAACTTTGCAACTCTATTTATTGAAGCGAAAATTTGTCAAATAAAAAATTAGTACTGATCAAATTTATTACTGAAAGAGCGAGTCAAGTAATTTCTCTTCTCTCTTTTTATTTATATCTCCTTACCAGTTTTTTAAAAAGCACTATCTAGTTAAATCAAATGCGTTTACAGAAAACTGGTGCAAATCACTAATTTATGTTTGATTATTATATATGTGAGTACTCATTATTGTATTTTTTCAAATGGTTTGAGATCTTTTTTAAACATTTATTCATAGTCCTCCAACCTAAAGTTATGTGTTTTTGATCAGGAAGACTCTGTAATATAATTTACTGCAAATCACCTTCATTTATGTCAATAAATTATTTCTATCATGACATATTTTTAAATTAAAAAAAAATCTTTTTTGTGGCAAATATTAAATAAAGACTAAAACAATTGCGTCTCAAAAACGTACCCATCAAAACAAATTAATGGCCATAAATAATTGAAATTTGCATTGAGAAAAGGGCTTATAAACCAAAATTAAAAAAAAAATAAATGAGTGTCGATGTGTTTATTTTGTTTATTGATAAGGTATAAATAATTTGCTACACTCTTAACATAACACAGTGGAGGCATCGAAACTGCTAGCTCGGGCTTAATTAAACCGTTTAGTAGTAATAGAGACAGTTTTCTTTAAAAATTATGCAATTATTGTGTACCGTGATTTAACCTTTTATTATTATTGCACCCAAAACCTAAAATTTTTTTCTCATATTTACATTTTCGATTTGAAGGGCCTTTTATTTTCAAAATGCGAATTAATGAGTTGGTCATTAAAGTTTTTTTTAATTTTTTTATTTGTGTTTTAGTACAGCTTTTGGTGCTCGTTTCGTAAAGTCTAATCATTGGTTTGATTCCAAACATTTTTTTGTACTATTTTGATTTCTTTGTTTTTAAAAAAGATTTCTGTACCCATATTTGCTAAGCAATACAAAATTTTACGGCAAGCAGACTATATCAACCAAATAGTATTAAAATTGATTATGAAATTTTGATATCAAAAATAAGTTTACAGAACAGCAAATATTTTCTATCAACAGAGAGGAGAAATAAATTGAGTTAAATGTTTTGATCCAGTCGCAAGCAGATCTATATGTAAGTATGTCTGCCAAATTGAAAAAGCAATTCTAAACTTTTTTAAAATAAAAGATATTTAAGATTTTATTTATTTTTATAAGCGATAATAGTCGTCCGACACGCATGAGTCTTTTGTGATTGACATGAAATCTTTTTAAAGTCATTTTATTTATTTATAATTATAATTAAAAAGGTAATTTTTATCAATTCCGTTCAATTTGGGGTAGGCGATTTGTAAAAAACCAATTTTTAGTTTTAAAGACTACCCTAATAGACGTACATACATTTTTGTCAATATATTTCTGTAATTTGGTGTTGTTATCAATATTCAATCATTCATTGTCAAATTGGCTTTTAAGCCTTTTTTAACTGTTATTCAATTGCTGCACATTTTTGCAACAATAACAATTTAATTGTAATATTTGCTCTAACGATACAACAAATCAATTGTGGGCATTTAAGAACACTAGTTCACCACTGATTGAATGCAATATGTATGTATGTGATTGTCGGTATAACTATTTATTTATTGGTACGACTGCTAACGCGTCAGCCGAAATGTCGGTCTAGTTATTAATGATTCTAGCTAAAAATAAACAATAAAAATAAATAAAACATGTGAAACTCAAAATAACGTATTATCAAATGTAAGATTTTCTTTAACAGAATAGCGCATCTTCACTAATGCTGAAAAAAACTATAGATTTTTGGGTACACGTAAAAGTATTGTGCGAACTTTCAAAGAAAATATCTGCATATATTTTAATCATAAAACTGTTTATGTAGTAAAATAGCTTTGTCAGTCCATGGCATTCCAAAAACGAATTTTCAGTTGGGTGCAAAAAATGTATAAGTTATGCAAGCTTTGAATCGAAAAAAAATACAAAATAATTTTTGCAAAATAAACCGAGTTTAAAACAGATTTTATCTATCTGTCTATAACGGTTCAAAAGTTTAACCATTTACATCAAATAATATCAACTATAGGGACAACCACTTATTTTCTAAATCCAAATTTTATACCTGCTATTATAGCGTACTTTGTCAATTTCAACCGTTTATCGAAAACTGTTAAACAGTTTGGCCATCTACATGAAATTACATCAACTATTGTAATACCCTTTAATTGATAATTTTATATATTTATACTTCTTGTTATGTAGTAGTGGACATTCTATTCTGTCTTATTTTCAAGTGTTTGTATATAACGGTTTAAAAGATACTGTCATTTAGTTCAAACCACTCCAATTAAAGGAATACCCTTTAACTTCTAAGTTCAAGTTGTTTATTTTTTCTTATAGTGGACTTAGCAGTAAAAGTTGTTTGTAAATTTCAGCTCTCTCTCTCTCTCTACAACGTGTCAAAAATTTGTTCAAATATATCAAATTACAACAACTATTGAGTTACCCTTTAATTTCCAAAACCAAAACAGGCTTTCTATAAATTTAGCTGTTCAAAAGTTTGGCGATATATGTACATCAAATTAAATAACCTATCAGGGCACCCTTTAAACATTCTTGTTTTTATAATAGACTTAAAGACAAACTTTTAGTCAACACTTAAACCTCGAACTAATATGCATATTATTTTTGAAACCCAAAAATATATTGCAATTAAATGCCAAAAAAAAAAGAAGAACGAAACAATTATTTTTTAAGGTGAAATTAATTCCGCGGTCAATGGCAAAACCTATAGAAAAAAAGGTCTAAAATCATAACTTTATTATTTACCATAATGTCATCAGTTATGCTGATAATGGATAAAGCGATCTAGAAAATCGTGCATTACATTCTGCTAGTGTCTGAATTTTCCTGATTGCTTTAAAAGTAAATAATTGTCGTTTCTTAATAAATTTAGAAATTAAAATAATGTATGTTAACTTAAGCAGTATTAAAATTATTAATATGGTTAGTTTACAATCTCTTATAAAACCTACTACAAATATTTTTTGTTATACGCCTTTTTCGTTAAAAAATAACTGTTCAAAACAACGTATGGCGCATGGCATAGGGTGAAGTTAAAATAACAAATGTTTCAAAATTTATTTCTACTTGCATGTCAATCCAGTTTTAAGGATTATGTCAAAGTATGTGTTTAAAATTTACTTACACTTCAATACAATGATCCATATTTACGGTTGCCTTAAAGCCCAAAATAGCAAAAATTACTACACTAGCATAGATGGCGGTGATGGCATTACAAACGGACACAAGTAAAACATCGCGGACGCAATTATTTTTGGGCGTATTGTAGCTGCCAAAGGCAATCAATGAACCGAAAGCCAATCCAAATGAGTAAAAGACTTGTGTAGCGGCATCCAGCCATACTGTGGGTTCTGCCAATTTTTCAACTTTTGGGGTATACATGTGCATGAGACCCGCACTGGCACCGCGTAGGGTTATGCCACGAATAAAGAAGATTGTCAGGACAATGTAGGGAAAGAGTGAAGTAAAATACACCACTTTACCCGAGCTCTGAATACCCTTCATTACAATAAAGAACACAATTGTCCAGGAGAGCAGCAGACAGAGAACAATCCACCACTTAAGGCCGCCTGGTTCATCCATGGACGGAGCAGCATCCAGTGTTGTACGATACCAAAAGTATGTAGTCTCCGAGGAACGGGCACACTCTTCTACTACGGCACCCGTACCATTTGTAGGACATGAAGACCAGGGTAAAGGATACTAAAAGTTAAATGTTGATTTTGTGTATAAACAAATCACTTATTTCTTGTAACATACAACTTGTTACTTTTGCTCTTTGTTGTCTACTTACCCGGAAGCTATTAAACAAATAAAAGAAAACCCACGTTATAATTACGTTATAGTAGAGTGCCACAAACAACGTTACTATACATGATGAGATTCCAATACCACCCAGCCATGGGTGTATGGTATTCCAAACGCCTAATGCACCTAGGCGCATACGCTGTCCCATGCCCAGTTCAATAAGAAATAATGGTATGCCTTCCAGCACTAACATAACCATAAATGGTATTAAAAAAGCACCTGCAAATAAAAATTAAAGACAAATTAAATGAAAGATATAAAACACGAATCAAGAATTTCAACATGGATATTTTAGCATTCATTTACTACTTCCATCTGACACAAAATCAATTCGCATTTGTTATTTGCTATTTTTTATTATAATTTTTATATTTCTCTTTTGTTTCATTGCACTCTGGCTGTAATCTAATTAAATTGGATTAGTAATTACGACTACATTTCTTGTGCATTAAGAATATAGATATATACAGTGCACCGTAAAAATAAAACTTAATTAAAAACAAGTAAAAGTGCCATGTTCGGCTATGCCGAATTTGATATAACCTTCACCATGTATGTAAATCTAGTTTAGTGAAGTAACTCCAATCAAAAATATTAAATATTGTGGTGAGAGAAAATTCAAAAATAAAAATGAAAAAAAGTAAATACTATAGACAATTTTACATAAAAATTTCACTGGCTCTCAATGGGTTAAGCATTTTCTTTAATTTAGTATTTTCTCACGTGCATACATAATACTTTGCTGTAAGTGAAAAGTCACACTTATTCTATCTCTATATATTTTGTCTATTACTAACTGAAATGAAGTGAGTTGGTAATAATTTGCTAATTAATTTTATTATTCATTTATTTGAATTCAAAATCAATTGAATTCAAGTGAATTGGAAATGAATTGCAACTCACTCTATAAATTAATTTGAATTAGAATGTAATTTGAATTTGTTTCTGCCTAAACCGTTTAAATGATTCAAACATCATTCAAATCTTTTTCATTGTTAAAAGAGTTAATTAAAAATTTGCTGATCCAGTGCATGAAAGATTTGTGAATTAATTCAAAAATCAATGATTCATTGATAATAATTCTGCAATATACAAGAATTCATACCTAAAATCGTAGTTTATAAAACGAATTTTATATTGTTGCAAAATAGTTTCTACGTTAATAATTTACCTTAAATTTTTAATGATTGAATATTACTCGATTAAAAGGAGGGGAGACACCTGAAACTCTAGAACTTTTATGCACACTACCAATACCTCTAACACTTAACACGCATTCACAATAGTTGACACGCTTTGTCATTTATATTTTTAAGAAAAACACTATACATATTTATTTTTTCCAGGTAAAGTGAACTATCAACTCTCTTTGCCAAATTGTTCTAGAAGCAAAAACAAACTTAAGCAGTAGAATATGAATCAATGTTGGCCTTGAAGCTTTGGTTCTATATTGGTAATTAATAAATAAATTAATTAAAAAACTTAATTTTCGTTCAGAACGTTACAAACTGTCTTCACTTATTAGAATTTAACATTTATTTTAAATGCAATGAAATCGATTTTTACTTTCTTACAGATTAAAACATTTTAATGAATATTTAAAAGATATACATTTAAAAATAAGTTTTTAGGTAGCATCTTCGAAAAAGGTTTTGCCTTATAAATTATTAAGGTAAAATATATAACTCATCCTCCCATTAAAAAATATATATATTTTGATCTTTGTTGACCATTCGTCGACTAAAGTCGCAATTTGCCCTTTTAGGCGGTCTGTGGCATTTCGCGGGAGTTTTTTAAATTCAGCTTTTTTTACGAATTTTTTATTTTTTTGTGACTTTTTTATTCGTTTATTCTCAAACACAATTTTCTTTTATCAATCAACTGCAAATTTTCTTGTTGTTATTTTTTTAATTCATCGAGAAGACGTAGCTCTATCTATGCTGATATCGTCGTAATATAAGTAAGTTAGAGCTCGGCTATGCCGAATCTTATATACCCTCCACCATACATGTATACACCATGTGCATAAAAAATTCTTTGCTGTCATTAAATTTTTCTGCTCGAAAAAACATCAAACAGTTTAATTGTGCTGAATGTTTGTCAATTTTTTACAATTTCTTCAAACATAAAGTAGAGTCTGAAGGCCGGGACACATAGAATCCTTCATACGTTGTACTTTGATGTATTCAACTGAAGTCAAAGTAACGACGGATCAGGTTGGCACAAAGAATGCTTTGTGACGGATGTTAAAACACAGTTTGCTTTCTATTTTTATTAGCTTTTAAATTTAATTTGTATTTTATTCACTTGTTAATTTAATTTAATTTGTATTTTATTTTTTGCCATCAATTTTTTTTTTTTTAAATAACAGAATATAAATAAAACACAGCAAGATTTAAAAGAAAACAAAGAAGAAGAAGCAATTGATAGCTATCAAAGTATTCAACGCACGTCAAAAGTTGATTAACTTTCGTACTTTGCGTTGACGGACATGTATTGATTGTGACAAATCTCATAAGAATACATGTATTTTAACTGACTTGTCAGTTGAATATGTCAAAGCTTAACGGATCACGGATTCTATGTGCCTCGGCCTTTAATTTGTTTTTAAATTTATTAACAAATTTGATATTAAAGCTTAAAAAAATTTAGGCAATTATTTTTAAATTAGGCAGTGTTTTTTTTTTAATAATATACAAATTAAAATTATTGATATGTGCTTACAGTCAAAGAAAGCCACTTAGTCCGAGTCGGAAAATTGCAACAATGTTACATGTTCTTCAAATAATTGTTATATTTCATAATATTATTTCAGAGAATAGGAATACGGGTTCAAATGGCTTAAGCAAGGCGAAGAGACAATGCGGTCGTTTTGCATTACGTGTTTTCTAAAACGACATTTATGTTCTTTATTTTCATTACACACCCTGTGGAAACTGGCGGCGATAACCATGGTATGAATGTTTATTTTAAAATTAAATTAAGCGCCATGTTGAATTTTGAAATATTGAATATTCATCAAAAATAAATTTCTTTCTTCGAATAAAAGCTTTTTAGCAAACTATATCCATTTCTGGTCCAGTATTGAACGAAAATGTAGTTCTTCGCAATGTATGTAAATTAAGAAATAGGTAGTCAAACAAACTTAACTCCCATATCAGTTAGTTATAGCATATCGAAACCAATTATGGTAAAAAAATAAGTATTATTTTGTTATTTTATTTTAATTTACTAATAGAGCAAGCTTAAACTGCATTATATGAACATTAGGGGACATAGAGAATTTTTATGAAGGTGGCTAATATGTATGTAATGTATTAAAAAACCCAAAAGAAGAAAAAAATTCTTTCAAGGTAGTCTGAAGGTGTCTTAGCTCTCACCAGACAGGTCTATCTGCACTAATGAAGACAAAAGTATTTACAGACAACTACTAGTGAAATTAATTTTCACTGTATATTTTATATTCTTTACCACATTCCGATTTTAATTTCTACAATATTTATTTCTAACCCGATAAAGTTAATATAATCTGAGTCTTAATGCATAGCGAAGTGATTGAGCAAAGCCCGTCTGTCTGTCCGTGATAGTGTTGAAATCAAGCTTGCGGGGCACTAGATGAGCTAAAGAAAATTAAAGTACGACAATAGATCAGACATAGTGTCGAAAGAGGTGCTATTGAAAATCAGCAAGATCGGTGCATGTCCCTCGGTGCAGTGGGCTTAACACCACGCCTGCCTTTAATTTTTCCATATCATTTGAAACAATGAAGTAACTCTAATAAAACAAAAAACAAAAATATGGAGCGATAGAGAATTAAAAAATAAGAAAAAAAAAACATCCAGAAAAAAATTGGTGTTTACCCATATTTACCGATTTATGAGCATCTAAAATTTTCATAAAAAAGTTCGATTGTAAATATGGTCGGTATGGATATCATTTAAAAGCTTTTAAAGAGATTTATCAAAAAAATCTAACTTTTCTAAAAATGCTTTTCCCATTAAGAGCCGATGTAATTTTTATGTTATATTATATTCGTACCTAATTTCTTATTTTTAAGTTCTCTGTCATTTTTTTTTTGATAGGAGTTACTTCACTAAACTAGATTTACATACATGGCGAAGGGTATGAAAGATTATGCATAGCCGTATATAGTACTCTTACATATTTATATTAATATTTCTATTGACCCAGATCTAAAAACGTAAAAACCTTAAACCAGTTTAAGAACAAAAAAGCTATCAAAAGCAATAAAATTTTAATAGAATTAATTTAAATTTCTAACAAACAGATGATGATAATTCTTCTTAAGCAATAAAAAAGACTTAGCATCAACGATACATCATATATAGTGCCGGCAGTGCGCTCAAATTGGTTTAAATTTGATTCAACCAGTATCAATATCTATTATTTGTTATTGAACTGTATTTTAGTAGCAGGTGCTACAACAGTACATATTTTCATACTGAATGCAGATACTTCGTATTGATATTGTATAATAATAAAACTAGCCGTTTCAGAAATATATTTTTATTATACATTCTCTGTTAATTTATCCAAAATTGTAGGCCTTTAAATTTTGTAAAAATAGTTTCTTTTTAATAATTGCATTTAGAAGCGACTAAGCATTCTCATATAAGTAAAACAATTTCAATTTAAAACAAGACAAATATCTAGCCGAATTGAATGCTAGACAGGCTTAAAATCTTTTATAATGATTTTGCAAAATGATGACAATCATTAAAGAAAGGAGAAGAAGTTCTTTGTTTTTAAAAAACCATTAAGAATTTCCACATATTTACATTGAACTGTTCCATTTCGTTTTCCAAATTAATTTGGAATTCTTAGGTTATTTTAATGACCTACTAAGAATAAACAGCATAGTACAGCGAGTGACGTCAGCAGTTTAACAATTGTTGAACCGATGTTTTTTTTAGTGAGATGGTACTGATATACTGCAAAAAAAGAGGTTGAAGGAAATTTAATGAAAAAATATTCGCCATGCTAAAAAAACATGAAAAATGTTAATTTCTTTAGTTACTATATGGCAATTAAAACTGTAAAAAATTTCATTGCCTCGCATATTCATTTAATATTTTTAACGTCGCCATACGATGCGTTCACAATTTAAATAATAGAAAATTAAACCTAAACAAACAATTGATTGCAAAAAATAGTTCAAATAAAAAAAATTAACTAAAATTCAAACACATAAATGTGTAATAAAAAACTTAACAACGGGGTTTCGCCACTTAATGAATGTAAATAAAAACAAATCAAATAGCACCAAATTGCAATTGTGTTTTAAATAGAATTTCATTTAATGTCATTAATTTCAGAGTCAGAGTCAAATGGAATCATTTTTGTTTCTGTTTATGTAATTTGTGCATCTTTTGTTTATTTGAAAGCTTAAAAAAACGATGAAAAGTGCTCGAGTTTTACAAAGTGATGCAGGTAAATTTTGATTAAAAATTTTCACAATTAAAATTCTTTGACCCATGGGTAAAATTATCCAACTTTTAACTAAGTGTCACAGGAAAATAATTTAGTTCTTAACATTTATATATGCCTACATTTTAGATTGATAGATATATAATGGTAAGAACTACTGGCAGTAAGTGTGTTTGATGTACCTTCTTAGTTTCTATTTTTCTAAATTTTTCTTAAAGAAATTTAAAATATTAAAACAAACGTCAGAAACAGTATGTTAAATAAAAAGCCTTTTTATTTAAACTTTAAAGCCTAATTATAGAAAGCTACAGAAAACAAAAATTTAATAAATCAACAAAAGGTCGATAGAGAATTAAAACCGTCATCAAAATCAAAAAAGAATTGAGTCAAAGAGATCCAACATTAAAGAAATTAAAATACAAACAATATAAAATATAAATCTGGATGCAAAAAATTTTAAAAAAGTTTGTTATTTTTCGCAAAAGCCTTCATTTGAGCAATTAAATTATCACACATAAATTGTCATAATTTTCTTCAAGTAAAGTTTTCCTGATAAGTTAATTGGATTTATTCCAATAATAATAAATAAAATACTGTTGTCATACCTTTCGGTGAAGACCGTCGTCACTGGCTGTTTATTTAGTACGATTGGCGAGCGCTTTCGATGTAAAGACATCATTTTCAAGCCGCGTTTTGATTAGTACTGGTTAGATAGTGTAACGTGTTTGTTGCATAGATAGTGGTGGGTACAGGTAGTTTTGTCCGTTAGGATGGTGTCTATTTAAAAATGGTATTATGCAGGTAGATTGCCTGATATCTGTCATCTTTATTGAAGGTATATAATTTTAATATTTCTGTCTTTTATTATTAGGTAGGTAAGTGTGACCATCTGTGGGTGTTTTGCGTTTTTAAGTTTGTTTTAATAGTTTAAGTGGTGTAAATAGTGTCCGACGTTGTATTTACCTGTTCGTAAATAATATCTCCGTTAAACGTTCGTGTTTTGTATATTTCCATGTTTTCAAGAATGTCAAGTCTTCGTCCTTTTTTACTAGGATGTATTAACGTCATAAATTCATCTATTTCCCTTGGCTCGTGTTCATGTGTGTTAAGGTGTATTGCGAAGTTAGAGTCTTCTCTTTTCCGTTTATATGATCGTATGTGTTCTGTGAACCTTGTTTTTAATGTCCGTCCAGTTTGTCCTATGTATGTATCAGAGAAAAGAAATTGCATTGGTTTTATTGCTTTGAAAACATTCACACAAAAATAATGTTGTTGACATTACTACACACTAGGCTAATGAAGCGAATGAAAACACATTCACACAGAAATCGTATGATGAAATATGATGTGTGTATTGCATGTGTTACCTAAATGACAACAAACATTCACAAAGATTCATGAATACCGCGCTGTATTCATGAATCATTTGTTAATACCTGTGAATGAAGGGTACTAAAAACTAAATTAAAACACATAAAAGAGAATTTTAGTATTGTACGTAGGATGAGTGTTATACAAAATAGGTTTAAAAACAAGGTTTAATAAAAAAATTAGATACATAAATAGCGTATTACATTAGGCTTGCTTGTATTTAAAAACAAATCAGTTAAATTGGCAACACTGTCTATATTTCTGTGTATGTACAATATACATACATATAGATGTATGTACATACGCACAATTTATGGTTTTTGTTCGTGCAAGCATAGATTTTTTCATTTCTTATTTTTTTATATATGCATGAATACTATGAATACCATGGTGAATACTCTGAAATATGATGGTTAGCAATGAATAGGTACCAAAGTCTCGAGTAGTTTTCAAAAATTTTAAATGGCATGAATGAAATGGTTGATTAACTTGTGTTGGCATAATAAAAGTAGTGCGAAAAACAACAGTCAAAGCAAATGGAAAGTTGAACACAAGCAAGTGCATTGATCATTTTAGGCAGTTAAATGAATGGCAAAAGCAATGAACATATGAATGAGCAATAAAAGTGAATATGCAGTATTCTTGTCTCTGGTATGTATGGTTGCTGGTGCAAGTAAGTCTGTATACTCCGCTGGTGTTAAATTTATCGGTTATTTCTGTTGATGTCTTGAGATTGTTGCGTAGAGTGTTGCTCGTCTTTAGTGCTGTCTGTAAACCTTCTTTTTGAAAAAGGTTAGTTAATCTATATATTTTTGGTCCTGTGTAAGTAAAAATGTGTCGTCGTGTTGTATCGATTGTCTCCTTGTTTTCTTTCTTCTTGTTTTTAGTGTTGTATTGTCTAAGTAGTTTGTCGATAGTAGTGCAGTTGTAACCGTTATTTTTAGCTATAGTGTAAATTGTGTCCAGTTCTTTGTTATATTTGTCTGGAGAAAGTGGGACTGTCTTAAGTCTGTTAATCATATGTCTAAATGCTGCGAGTTTATGTTGGGTGGGATGGTTTGAGGAACTGTGGATAGTAATGTCTGTTGTGGTTGGTTTTCTGTATATGTCAAAGTTTAATGAATCACTTCCTCGTGTTATTGTTATGTCAAGATAATGTAAAGTTCCGTCTTTCTCATTTTCCATTGTGTATGTGATTTTATTATGTATTGTGTTTAAATCCGTTAGAAATTCTTCTGCGTTGTCCCTTTCTAGGATGCATATTATGTCGTCTACGTATCTGTAATAATGAGTTATTTTATGTTTTTCCATTAGGGTTGTGATGTGTAGTTGTTCTAAATGTTGCATAAATATCTCTGTAAAAATTGCTGATGTCGGGTTTCCCATGCCGAGTCCGTCAGGTAATTTATAAAAGTTATTGCTAAATCTAAAGTAGTTTTCTTTTAGTATCGTTTTTGCAATATCCATTATTTCGTTAATATATTGACTGTCGTATAAGTTGAAAAGCATGTTACGTAGAATTGCTAACGTTTCTTGTGTGGGTATTGATGTATATAAATCCTTAATGTCGTAGGAAACAAGTCTCGTATTTTCGGTAATTTTGATGTCCTTAACTTTATTGATAAGGTCTTGTGTATTGTGCAATATGTATATGTTCTGCAAATTTATTTTCTCTTTCAATAATATGGTGAGGTGCTTAGCCAAGTTATATGAAGGTGCAGGTTTGTAATTTACTATAGGTCTGATCGGTATATTTTCCTTGTGAATTTTGGGTTGTGCTCTAAGTGTAGGGGGTCCTGGATTCATGTTCATGTATATGTATAGTTTACCGTCAGTAAACGTTTTACAGCGTTTTAGTAGGCTGCGTATTTCCTTTTGGAATGAATCGGTTGGGTCATTTTTAAATTTCGTACATTTTGTCTGTTGAATGAATTGTTGTGTTTTGTCTGTATAATCTTTTTTGTACATTATTACAGTCGTGTTACCTTTGTCTGCTTTAGTAAGTAATAGATCATTATTTCGTAGTTTTGTCTTTATCTGTTTAGTAATTTTCTGTTCGCTAGGATTTGTTTTGGATATAGTGTGTTCTTTTATTGTTTTTTCGAGTACATCGGCTATCTTGTGTCTTAAGTGTTCTTGTCGATCAGTTGGTAAGTATGTTATAGTAGCTTCGGCGTCTACAATTTGGGTTTCAATTGTTCTTTGTATTTTGTCAAAAGGTAAATTATGTTTTAGTCCCTTCTCTATTAGCTTTGTTTCATTGTCGCTGAATCGTACGGTTGTAAGGTTTTTCACACGTGGGTAAAATTCTGTGTTTGTGCGTTTGTCAGTCTGTTTTGTAAGTTTTGTAAACTTTCTTTCCATTCGCTTGTATTTGTCAGTCATTTGATTTTGTATCCTTTTGTCTAAGTAGTGTAAAAATGAGGCAAATAAATGGTAAAGGTTTTGTTTTGTCAATAGATCTGTTACTTCAAGATGAATGTGGTAAATTTCTTTGTTAAGTTTGTCTTTTTTTTTTAATGTAAAGAGAGCGTATCTCAGTCTTTATCCATGTCAATTGCGCTACACGCTTTGCGTGTTGGGAAGCGTATGTTTGGGTTGTAATGTTAATTGTTATGTACCGTGGTGTAATGCTGTTGTTAAGGCATTGTTTGTTGTACCGTATGTTTACTATTGTCTTGTGCAGTTGCAGTGTCTTGTTAGTAAGCCAGTTCCTCAAACCATCCCACCCAACATAAACTCGCAGCATTTAGACATATGATTAACAGACTTAAGACAGTCCCACTTTCTCCAGACAAATATAACAAAGAACTGGACACAATTTACACTATAGCTAAAAATAACGGTTACAACTGCACTACTATCGACAAACTACTTAGACAATACAACACTAAAAACAAGAAGAAAGAAAACAAGGAGACAATCGATACAACACGACGACACATTTTTACTTACACAGGACCAGAAATATATAGATTAACTAACCTTTTTCAAAAAGAAGGTTTACAGACAGCACTAAAGACGAGCAACACCCTACGCAACAATCTCAAGACATCAACAGAAATAACCGATAAATTTAACACCAGCGGAGTATACAGACTTACTTGCACCTGCAACCATACATACATAGGACAAACTGGACGAACATTAAAAACAAGGTTCACAGAACACATACGATCATATAAACGGAAAAGAGAAGACTCTAACTTCGCAATACACCTTAACACACATGAACACGAGCCAAGGGAAATAGATGAATGTATGACGTTAATACATCCTAGTAAAAAATGACGAAGACTGGACATTCTTGAAAACATGGAAATATACAAAACACGAACGTTTAACGGAGATATTATTAACGAACAGGTAAATACAACCTCGGACACAATTTTTACACTACTTAAACTATTAAAACAAACTTAAAAACGCAAAACACCCACAGATGGTCACACTTACCTACCTAATAATAAAAGACAGAAATATTAAAATTATATACCTTCAATAAAGATGACAGATATCAGGCAATCTACCTGCATAATACCATTTTTAAATAGACACCATCCTAACGGACAAAACTACCTGTACCCACCACTATCTATGCAACAAACACGTTACACTATCTAACCAGTACTAATCAAAACGCGGCTTGAAAATGATGTCTTTACATCGAAAGCGCTCGCCAATCGTACTAAATAAACAGCCAGTGACGACGGTCTTCACCGAAAGGTATGACAACAGTTTTCCTGATAAATTTACTTAAACAGCTAGCGAAATTAGTACAGATTTGTTCGCCTTTCGAGGGCCAAAATTTATTACTCTTTACAATACATCCGATATTTCTTGCAGCAATAAATAACACATTTAAAAATATTTTTTAAGAAGAAAAACTAATTAATTAATAAATTAAGTTACATTTTCTCGACCTTAAAAGTATTTCCTTTATTATTTCGCTTTCAAACTAAATCTGTGTTAAATAATGTCAAATAACATGAAAATGATTTCTACGGTTGTTGATAAAGTATACTAATGAAACTAATTTAATTTTCACAATGTATACAAACGCAACACACAGTATTAAGCCAAAGATGGTAAACGAAATCTAAAAACGATGTCAATCGGATTTTTAAATTTGACTGCGTTCAAACATTATTTTTCTTATTCAGATTTCTTCGACGACTGATAATGTCGAAGTTAAAAAGGGGTATAAATATAACCATACCGAACTACCAAATTTAAACCATCAAGAAACCAATCTAGTTCAAATTAGATAAAGATAACACTAAAACTATTACGAACTCGCTCGATATTTGAGAACTACAAACTACAACTAAGCTATCCTTTAACGTCTTCCAATATGCGATCCCGTAGCAGCTTCTTCAGACCGAAGACCGCAGAGCGATCTAATTGCAGACCACCCAAGCTAACCATTCACATTATCATACTTCGATACCACATGAAAGATTTCATGTATTTTAGAAATAATTTTTTAGATAACATGACATATGGAATAACTAATAGGAAAAGTTCAAAATATAGGATTTTCAACTTTTAAAGTAAAACTACAGAAATTAGTTTTATACCATCTACAATATAAATCTAATAAACTTTTCAGTTGTATCTAATGAGTTGTTATTGTTGTCGCTATTGTACAAGTTTAACTGTGCTTTTCAGTTTTCATTTAACCCACTTTTAAAAGTTTAACACCGACACGATTTCAATTTTTCTTTCAAGTCTTGAAGCAACTTGACTCGAAATTAAACAGCTTTTCGCAATTCTTGTCAATAAATTTTAATTAAAGGATTTATTCCTTGCAGCACTTTTAATGCGGCGAGCATTGTGAGCTGTTAACTTATCAACGGATATTGTAAAAAAAGTTTAATATGAAAATATGTGCAGCCTAAATCAGATTAGATCCACTTTAAAAAAAGTTTTAACGTCTAATTGCAGTCATTTACAAGTTTTTTATTAGAATTAACGGTTTATTATTTAACAATTTTAAAATCAATTCTTTTTGCATTTTGGTTTATAAACAAAACAACAAATGAGGATAGAGAAGCCAGGAGCTAAGCTTAATGTATAAAAAAAAAAACTTAAATGTTAATGTTTTTTGACCTTTTATTATATTTAATTTTATTTTATAATGAAACAAGCACTAGGTCAGTTTTAGAACAAAAATAAAAATATTGTTTATTATTTTATATTTTTTTCTTTCAATATTTCGCCACACCGTTGGGTGGAATCTTCAGGAAACAGGAAATAATATTATTAAGCAAATTGTATGTTTTTCAAAAACAAAAACATTAGTTCAATTGAATTTGACAAAGCTTAAGAAATAGAAGTTTATTTTACTTACCGCCGCCATTTTGTTGACACAAGTATGGAAAACGCCATATATTACCCAAACCTACTGAGTAACCAATAATACTGAGAAAAAATTGCATTTTGCCAGACCATGCTGCACGTTCTGGTTCACCAGGTATATCCGCGGAACTGATGGAATTTCTCTGGGGTGCAGTTAAAACAATAGTTACTCCATGTGTGCCATCTCCGCGGGCTCGAGTATTCAACGGCGCCATTTCGTGGCCATTGCGAGGCACATCGATAATTTTAGTAGCTGCCATCAACAAATGAAATAAAGCTTTCAACTAGGTGAGTGTTTTTGTTTTTTCTTGTTTAATATTTTTCAAATTGAAAATTTCTATTTAGGTAAACACACGTTTATATGTATATTGGTATTCTGAATAAGTTACAGGTTACGATTTTGTTAGAAACTGAAAATAAATAAGAAATTAAATAAAATTATAACAATTATGGTATTTATAATTTTATTAATAATTTGTCATACATACATACATACATACAAACAAACATACATACATATACAAATAGATACACACATACATATATACGTACATACATATATATTTAGTAGCGGTATATTTTATTAATTTCTTCGCAAAACATATATGATATAATAAAAAATTCAAAGAAATTTTAATATTTCCTAAAAATCTTTATTTATTCAGGGTAATTTTTTAAAACTGTTGTCATACCGTCGTCACTGGCTGTTTATTTAGTGCGTTTGGCGAGCGCTTTCGATGTGAGAACATCATTTTCAAGCCGCGTTTTGTTTAGCACTGGCCAGTTCTCACAACTAAAAAGCTCGCCAAACGTAACAAACAGCAATTGACGACGGTTTTTACCGGAAGTTATGACCACAGTATAATATTTGCTGGCGGAACAAATCCGATTAATTTTTTTAACTTGTTATATTGCACAAACCTCGCTTTATTGGATTTTCTTTAGATTGATATACAAGAGGTAAGAATCACATCATGATCACATTATTCCCGTTTTTTCTTAAATTTACCTTGTTCGCTGTGCTATTGTAGGGTTTTGTTTGACGAAAGATGCCAGCGCCGTCAATCTTTTGATTTAATAATAGATAGTAAGCGCACAGCTAGACTATAGACTATTTTATTTTTTTAAAGAATTATGTTATATGCTTTTTTGGATATACGTAAGTAAGTTCGAGCCAGAAAATACTTTATATTCAATTGAAATTTATCAAAAATCATTGTTTTCAAAATTATATGCCTTGTTATAAACATTCAAGCAAGCCATTAATCTCTGAGCTTTTCTTATTCATTTAGAAAATCAGTCATCATACAGAAACAGCTGGTTTTAAAACTGAACTTTTCTCTTCCATCAAGGCCACACCAGGTCAAAATCTCGGCTGTATTTCATAGCATATGTTAGCAACCAACCTCGCTAAAATTACTTAGTTGGCCGATCAGGAAACATGTTAAATAAGTTTAAAATTTAAAAATGTGTTTTCGTAAGAACAAAAAAACTCTTTTTGGTGTTTTCGTAAGTGAAAAAGGAAATGACTACGCATATAAATCAATTCAACTCTAAAGAGATGAGCGGAGCAAATTTTTATCAATCCAATGACAATGTTCTGGAAAGAAATAATCGAATGATCTATATTTTCAGTAAAAAAGTAACCGGCAGATATTTAAATTCTTAAACTTTTTGAATTAACGTTGCCAAAATAAATTCATTTTAAATAGCAAAACACTTATCCACTTCAAAGGGAATCATCTTTTTAGAATTTGTTTTTGTAAAGGTGCCGTATTAACATTTAAGGATCCAAGGGAAAAATTATTTTTCTGAAAAAAAAAAACATATTTTGCTTTTTAAAAACCATAGCAAAATTTTTGAGTTTAAAGGAAAATGTCTATTTTTTCATGATTTTACATAATTTTATGATACTCGTAACCTAATTTATTTTATTTGGCGTTTAGGATTTTTTGAAGTACAAAAGAAGTTGATAACTCTATATTGCCTTTGACCACCATGCGGCTCCACTCCAAAAACATCAGAAATAGTTTTTAAGATCAAAGGGTAATTTCAGGAACTCGGTATAATGTCTAAAGTCTAAAGCCAAAGGTACAAGAAATAAGTTATTCTTTCTGCCAGTATATTATCAAGTTTTAGTATGGAGAATGGTATAAAAATATCGGTTGGTTATTGTACGTTTTAGATAAATTTCTATCTCTGTATCAAATTTCATTAAAATCTGGTGGTTTACAAAAAGTTATCGGTTTCCTAGATCTGAGTTTATGAAAACAGAGAAGTTAGTATATCTTAGGTAAACCCAGTGGATAATATAATGGCAACGCTGATATAAATACGGATAATTAGGCATAATTGGGAGAGAAGAGATATATTTTAAGTTCATAATCACATCATTCACGAGCTTTTATACAAAAATAGGCAAAGCAAACAAAACACACCCTTTGATAGGAAAATCTCAACCAAAAAGAATTCTGATGTACGTTTCTTTGAAAGAACCAAACTTATTTTACTCTTGGATTAAAAATCGAAAATTTCATGGATATGACTTTCGAAACAAAACATATTGCACCTTCAAGAAAATAATTAATTTACGTTTTAAATTTCATTTAAATATGTAAAGCCCTTTTTTCTCCCTTTCGTCCATGTTTCGACTTTCATTAAAATCTACTCGGCCGCTTTACCTAATATCGCCCCTAGATCTTTAGAAAAGACAGGGCCTATAACACTTCAAATATATATGTGTCGAATTCTGCAATAAACTCTGAACATAAGTTAAAAAAAAACAGAGCGGATTGTACCTTCTAGGTAAAGATCTATCTATGTTTTAAATTTAATTTAAATCGGTTGACACTTAAAAAATGACCAGTTTTCACTCGTATCACAAGTAAAACGACAAATACTTACAAGAGAGGAAGATCATCAATATAATCAATTAAATATTAAAAAAATAATAATAATGTAAAATTATTAATCTGGCTAAAGTTCAAGTGTATTTTAATTTCTTAATTTTTCTGAAATATATTACTTGCTTTACAAACAACAATACTATATTAGAACATCACCTACGATGATAAGAAAAAAAGTACGAAAAGTAAATAAATAAAACACATTCGGGTTTTAGTAAAAAAAATGGAATTATCCGATTATATTGAAACTTGACAGAAGTGCAGTCGAGCTTACGCTTTAAATTTTAATATTATACTGCTTAGTGTGAGAAACTAAAACCGTTAATACGAATTTTTGAAAATTTCGAGGTGGGAAAGATACCAATTGCAGAAAAAGGCATATCTGTGGCAGTTAAACCGAGTTTTAGATTTTTGATGCCGTTTAATCCAAGAAAAAGAATCTAGCTTGAAATTTGTTATTTAATACTTTATAAACTTTTAATACACCACATTATAACTTTTTAAAAGCAAACAAAGAATAGATGCAACTTTTCGCAAAAATTTACAAAAAATCGGATTTTTTGGTTTTTTTTTTGTAACTTATAACCTAAAAATATTTTTTAATATTTTTCTGAAAACTGTAAATTTTTTTAATCAAATTAAAACAATAAATTTGGGAAAAACCGGAAGTCTTTTGGATTAGCGGGAAAATAAAATTAAATTTTGTACCAAAAGGCCTAAACTTTTCCTAAACTAAAGAAGATAATTAAAAATTTCTAAAATAAATGGAAAATATAAGAACTTGGCAACGGTTATAATTTTTTGTATAAGGCATCGCGGCGCCGACTCCCTCAGCACCACTTTTACAGCCGTTTTAACTTTCATTACAGATGAACCAGCTAAAACTGTACGAATGTAAAATGATTTAAAGTGTAAGTGGACTTTATCGAAATAATCTAAAAGTTATTGATAAGGGGTTATTCCTCGTAGTTTTAGCTATTTTTATACCCTTCACAACAGGTGGAAAAAAGGTATATCTAAGTTTGTCATTCTGCAATATCCATTTCTGATCCCAAAAAAAAAAAATATATATATATATTATTATTCTAAGTTCTGACGTAAAGCGAAAGCGATCAAGCAATGCCCGTCCGTCCGTCTGTGTTACGGTTGAAATTATCTTTGCCAGGGCACTAGATGAGTTAGAGAAAATTAAAATACGCCAATAGATCAGACATAGTTTTGAAAAAATTTTTGTTGAAAATCAGGAAGATCGGTTCACTTCCTTCGAGGGAGCGGGCAAAATACCACGCTTGCTTCTAATTTTTAATTCATCTGAATGTTGCTTTTTTATTTTTGTGCCCGCAGAAAGGGTATGATAAAAAATTATTCCCGTTTTAAAAACTTTTCATAATTTTTAACTATACTACATACATGTTTTTAAAGGGCATTACTTTAAAATTAAAAAAAATTCTTCCGATAGCTAAAAGTAATACAAAAATAGGTCTAAGAATTAAAGGATATTACAATAGGTGACATAACTTGACCTTTATGGACCTATCTTTTGAATACATTATAGACGAACGCTTGAAAATCGAAAAAATGTCAGTTACTATAACCGTTATAACAACCATAAAAAGTCAAAATTATAAATTAAAGGGTGCCCCAATGGTTATGTATATGGCCATACTTTGAACTGTTGTAGACAGACGGTTGAATTTTTCAAAAAAACTGTATTACTAAGTCCGCTATAACAAAAAGTATAAAATTTTGATTTACAAATTAAAGGAAGTCCCAATAGCTGATTTTATTTAATATACCGTCAATCACGGTAACATTTTAAAGCCTTTGAAGAGATATTTTAGAAAATAATAAACATTTATAAAAATTCTTAAGAGTCTCTTTTTTATATGTATATTATACTTATTTTTTGATATTAAAAATTAAAAATTTTAAATTTATTAAAAAGGTTAAATTCTCTGTCAACCCAAATATTTGTTTATACTTGGATTGGAGTCACTTCACTAAACCAGATTTAAATCTATTATATTTATTCTAACTTTCGCTTATATTCCTGCAGGTGGTTGCTGCCTATGCTTAAAAATTGGTGAGCGTTCACCTGATACAGTTACCTTTTCATTTTCTAAGTTGGGGCAAAAGCCCTTCGTAAACTTTCAATAAAAAAAAGGTTTTTTCGAACAGAAAAACTTTATATTTGGAAATAATTTTTTATGCCGATTTTTATTTAAACTATTCAACGGAAAATCTGCAGTATGATACATGTGGTTATACATATATGGCAAAGGGTATATAAAATTTGACATTAAGCACCCTTACTTAAGCCAGATTATTTGTTCATTGGGTTATAATAATTAAATAGTTGCACTTATAATTTATAGCAAAACTTAAAGGCATTAAAAATATTAATATAAAAAAAATCCTTCAGCATACGAACTTCACACAAGCATGCTTATTTATTAAGAAAGTTTTTTAGAAAAGATTCAATGATTTAAATGATTCAAAGTGTATTTTGGAGTGCGATATAGTAAACCGTTGGGCCACTCCCCTCCAATTAACAACTAATTCGCAAATAAAAATATTGTAAATAGAAAATGTTGCCACATAAACAGTGAATTCATTTTTTATTTGCAAATAGCTTACACACCAAAAAATTTCTTGATTAACGACACTATTTGCAAATAAGGTGTAAAATGTTGCTATTTTTTTAGATTTTTAAATGTTGTTTTTTTCTCTCTAGCTCATTATAAGCTTACATATTCCATAAAAATTTTGAAAAGTAAAGTAATAAGGAAAAGGAGTTATTGTTTAAAAAAAAAATTAAATAAATAAAGGTTTTGGCGTGTATAATTATAAAATGCTATTCATGGAATTTTTCCAGTACACGTAAAATTGCTACCCAGTACCTCTAAATATCGTTAATTTTTTGTGTGCAAATTGCCTTATAAACAGTAAATGAAGTAGTTAGAAATATTTTTTGTTTGCGAATAGCGTGCGTATAAACGTTGTATCTTTCTACATTGTATCTTTCTACATTGGTGCCACTGCCATTCATAATTTATACGCTGGATCATACTTAGCATCAAAAGAACTACATAATCATTTTACACGTTAAAAGACTTGATTAAAAAATAATCTATGTAGATAATTGATTAAATGAAATAGGAGCCACACAAATTACGTAAATTGATACTCTGTTATTTTTGACATTACTAAGAAACTCTCATGAAATTATTTGATGTCACACAATATAATTTTTGGCTCCTTTAGTTGCGCAACTCTAAAAAGAAAATTAAGCATAGAATAGAAAAAATTGTAAAGATGGATCTGCCTGCAATTGCCAAAACAATTTGTTACAGCTGTTTGTGTTCAAAAATTAAATATTTTGTTAGAAAACATTTGTTAAAATTTGCGTTTTTATTACACTTTTGCATAAAAATTAATATTCCCAAAGTAAATTAAAATTATATTTCTTATTCTAATTTTGTAAGCGTGTATTCAGAATGGCAAATTTTACTTTGACAATGTTTTGTTAATTTTCTATCAAACTTTGTTTGGTGTTCAGACACACAAAGTTTTCTTTTACAAATTTTGTTGTCTTTTATTTGATCGTTTTTAATTTTTGGACGTTTTGCATTTGGTGAGTACATCAAGGCCTGTACTGCTTATCATTCTTTCTCCCTCTCTCCCAGATTAAATCAAAACTTTGCAAAGTAAAATTTTCCTGCGTAAATGGTTTGTAAGTAATTGTCATACAAAAACGCCTAATGCCATATGACCTATACGAAATAATCATAAAAAGAACTAGAATAAACAGTACACAAATAAAAGTTGTATTATTCATAGGTATGTCCATCGTTTCGTCTGATCTTTCTTCTGTATGTAATTGGGCTTAAATCAGTTTTGACACGTCCACAGATGACCAACTTTCTCTCAGACATAGTTTTGAAAGAAATGCTATAGAAAATTAGAAACGCCGGTCAATAATTGGTGAAGCTCTTACATTTTAATAGATTTCTTAATGAAGGGGTTTGCACAGTAAACCCTAAAATGACAGATATTTATTTTTTCTAATTTTGTTAGTAATTGTCGCATGAAAACGGAGATTTTTTTAGAAGCGAAGTAAACAACTGATAGTTTAAAGTTGTGCTATAAATTTTATTTAATTAATTGATTGGGAAAAATTAGGAAATTAAAATATAGGCAAGGCACAGCGCATGTATATCCATAATTAACACAACAACAGTCAATATGATACTGCAACAGTATGTATAATGTTTTGAGGAAACAAGTTAAAATGATTAAAAACAAAAAAAAACAAAACAAATATTGCATTTCGTGTCCGAAGGTTGGTACGAAGCAAAAACATATGTACAAGACGAGTTATTGGAAACAACGAAGAGATGCTTTGAGTTGTGTGTGGACTTCGTCTAACCAAATTGATATTGATTAGTTGGTTAAATAGATGCTTTTTACAATGGACACAACCTAAAGTAGATAGAAGCGAAGAATGCTGATAAAGGATGTAGCGATCCAGAAAATGCGGCATTATATTCTGCTAGTATCACATTTCTCTGGTTTTCTTTGGAAAACGTCTGCATACTTTTATAAGTAATTTTTCTTTTTTAAAATTCTTAGAAATTAAATTAAAAAATGAACTTAAGCCGAAAAAAAGTAAATTTTAATTTAATTACTATATCTACGGTTCAAATCCTGATTGTGAAAAATTAAAAAATTAATTAATCTACTATACTATATTGGCTTAAGGATAAAACCCATTGTAATTTTGATAACCCAACCTCAGTTAAATGAAGTAAAAAGTTTTTGGTATAATATAATGGATTTTTACGTTACAAAGGTAATTGACAGTTAACTGACTCTAATTAGTTTTCAAGTTTATGATTATAAGAACTAATTAATTTGCAAAGTATTTAATACCCTGTCCTAATTTTCTTTTTTTTGTGTAACTGCATAAGTCTCATTATGTTTTGTAGCTCTCGCAGTAGAGTTCCATCTTTGTTACAAAGTTATTCGTACTAGGTTTCAGAAATCTAGCTACTAAATTTGTTGAGGTGCACGAGGATTTACATATACGTATTTGCAAGTGAGACGTCATCAAAAAAGTTTTGGATAATACAGAGCTAATAAACTGTAAACAAAGTCTATATATGTCCTTGAATTCCTAATAACTTTGATTCTCTGAGATCGAACAAAACCTCTCACAGAACTCCGCGTCTAATAAAAACTTTCTCAAATTAATTCGAATAAACTGTGTTACAGTTAAATAACTCTGTATATTCCCTTGATTTCCTAATAGGTTTGATTGCTCGAGATCGAAGGGCTTCCTCGCTGTAATCGTACTGTATGTATCGCATTCTATATTTAAAAAAACGTATTTAACTTGATGTATTTATCTTCACACACATTAGAATATTATAAGTTGTCATTACTATTTTCTTGTTTGATCAATATCGTTTTTCTTAAACCTTCAATAACCAAGTATCCTTTCTTTTGTTCATTGCTTGTTTTTTTCATAGAGTTAATGTAAAAACAACTTTTCAAGGATTTATATTTTTTTATTTACCACATTTTCTTTTCGCTGTGTGAGAACATAAAAGAAAATTTATATAATTGAAACAGTACAACTTAGCAGTTTTCAAGCAAGTAGTCCAATTTTAAATTAGCTTCCATTTATTTTCCATTTTTAACATCCAAACTTAAGCCAGCACATCAAGCGTTATCTATCTGTCCAAAGTTCTCATGCTCAGACATGCACAATAATTAATCAGGTAAGTGCAGAACCTTTTTTAACATTTCAAATACTTCTATACATACATATAATAAAACTTAAATAAGATCCTTTCTGTACATGAAATATATATTTTTTTTTAATTTTCATGTCATTAATATTAGGTTTTTTGCCTGTCTGTCTGTGTTTGCATCATTTAAAAACTGCTCAATGCAATTGAATAAACGTTTCTGAGGAGGTTGCTAAAAACCTTGCTATAAATATGCTATTAATGCTATTATTTCGTAGAGAACATAGAAATATATATGTAAAGGCACCCAAGATTACTGAATAATGGTAATAAAACAGATGTCAGGACATTTTATTTTTGTGAATGGAAAATTTTTAACACTGTCTACAGAACTCTGGAATAAATATTTAAAAATACATTTTTCTAAATTTTAAAGTCGTTGGCACTGCTAGTTTTTTATATGTTTCACATATAAAAGAAACAGATATTTACCTGCACTCACCTGAAAAAATTCAACTTTAACTACGCTATCTTCACTAATGCTGCTAAGAAAAAAGAATACGTGGTATATTTGAAGGCAAATGACAATTTAGTTATTCTCGATCAATATAACGATTTTATTTTCTTTTATTTATATTTAATATTTTTAAGAAAGATAATTTAACATTAGTTTTTATTTCAGCATTTAAGCTAAGCTTAGTTCTTTTTATAAGTAATCAAAAATTTTGAAAATTTTGTGATACTTATTAAATAGTTTATTAATTATAAGGAATTTATATCCGTATTTGGATATAATGAATAACATTTCTCTAATTTGTAATTTGGTTTGTTATATCGTGTAAAACATTCAATGTTATCCCTTTTTTAACCAAAATTTAAATTTACTTTTATTTGCTTAGTAAAATGAGAAAAACACTAAGAAAAAACTTTTTAAAGTAAAAAAATTAAAGTTAGTATAACGGACAGCATAACTTTGCTGCTAAAAATATTAAAAATTAATATTAATTTGTCCTCGATAAAGCACATTTGTACCCTGATGGTCCAGGTAATCGACAATGTTACTGTATTTGGTAATCCAGCTGTGGTGTTGGTTGTTTGTTATTTAGTTAATAATTATAATTAGAGAATTACATGAAAAATATTTTGTGAAATGACCTAATTATTATATAAAACCTGGTGAAGTGCTCACTCAAATTAGTGATCAGAATTAGCCCTCTAGACCGTGTGACCTTGAACGTGCTGTCAACTTTTAAATTAAAAAAATAACGACATGAAAAATTAACGCATATTTCTCAAAAAAAAAAATCAGTCAAATTTTGTTTTTCTCTCAAACTTAAACGAAGGCTGAATTAAGAGTAACAGTTACTTGAAAAAATTATTTTAAAAAGCACTGTATGGATAAAACCAGGTTTAAAGATATTGAATTTTTTAACAGGGCAATTTAAAGACAAAGATCTATGTCAACATTTTAAACGGAAAAATTAACGCTGCATCCAAGAAATATAGTTAATACGTATGGCTAGTGATGATGCTGATGTCATTGACCCCCATGTGCAATGTCATATGTAATCGTATCCTGTAAACTCTTAGATTTAAAAAAGCAATGACAATCTAATGAAAACAAAATTTTTCTTTTAAAGATTTGTTAAGATATCTGCATAAAAAAGGATGGATTATTTTGCTGCTTTAATGCAATTGATGACGCTGTCCACCCCTCACAATCAGACTGTTTCATCTTCCAAGATTCCCTGTATTTATATTTTCGATTTTCAATGCCTTTGAAGCTTTTTATAAAATGTATTTAATGATGATTATCTGTGTATATCATATTTATCTTGCTGTACAATCGTTGAAAGTTATGCCTTCATAAGTAAGAATTAAGCTGTAGTCCATAAACTTTTCAGACAAGAATTAAGTTCTAAAAGTAAATCTATAAAGCTTAACTTTTAAATATTTGCGTTAATCTTTGGCGTCACCGCGGTAGAGATTTAATTGTATAACTTATTACTGGCAGCTTCACCTCTTTATTTTTAGTTAGACCAATAAAGTTTTCAGGTTTTTAGTTCAACTTCCAAAAAGATATGGCCGACTTTTAAGTTTTGTAACCTTTGATGATTTTATAATTAAATTTCAAATCGAATACAAACAACTTTTAACTGTTTTAAAAAAGGATGCAAACAAATATTGATTATTCAAAGCTGTAAGAATAGCTGACTCATGATTTTAATTTATATTACGATTGCCCTACTTTTTACGTCCGTTAAAGGGGGTTTAGACGGTACGACTTTACATACATAAAATCCAAAAGAAAATAATATAAAATTCTATCCGCATTTTAAAACTGAGAGTAAAATTCTTACGACAGTTTTTTTTGCGTTTAAACAACTGGTATGTGTAAAACGCACCAAAACTAAAATAGCGGTTTGCTGAAAAATGCATCCTTGATGTAATGATTCGTAGTTTCTTTTAAGAAACATACGACTGTCAAATTTTCATCCGTGATAGCTCTCAATTTGTGCAGATTTATTACATATTTGGTTTAGACGATCCCTCTGGTACTATTCTGTACAAAAATGTGACATATCGTATGACCTCTGTGACCACGTAAACCGCCATTTAACAATATCAGTATGTATGTGTGTTTGAAAAGGCTTTATTTGCATTTACTTACATTGAGTGCGTAAAATAACATTTTGGTCACATAATCTACCAGGCAAGAATATTTGCAGAAAATATTTCCTTTTTACTTAAAAAAGAAATATAAAAGGGCGTTGAAATTTTCTGTGTTTATTTTTTATAAATAAGGAACAAGGTCTTTTGTACATAAGTAAAAGCTGAAATATCCATAAAAATATAATATTTTTAAAACATTCTTATTAGATTTTAAAGTTAATATTTCAATGACCACATTTATATTAAGTGTGATTGAAATTAATGAATTAAAATTAATCTTTACAAATATTTGTCTTTAGAAGGTTACAGTTATTTATTTATTTATTTATTTTTTTTTGCTATAGTCATAATCTTTTTGTCAGTTTTTCGTATTTCTGTTACTTTTAAGTTAAATATTTTATTATATCAATAAAAATGTATACATTTTTGCATTTGCTTAATTTTTTTACTTTATAATTTACTTTAAATATGCGGCCATTATTCTTCTATCGGTTAAAGTTGGCTATATTTCAACAGAAACTCAACGAATGTTGGATTACAAGACAAAAAATTTTACGCAGATGAGTGTTAAGTTTTGATATTTTAAATGTCATGTATAAATGACATCAACGGCTTATTCCGACAATGACTTGACGCATGACACAACCATTTAACTGACAGTGTACTTTTTCACCGAAAAAATTTTGAAAATAAATTATATTGGGCGTCACACCCAATTTTAAGTATTTCTTTAAAGTGCTATTACTTAATTGAACATATTTGGCTTTTCTGTTTGGATTCTCCTCATGATGTAGTTTGAGCAAGTAGTGCATTATGCGTAGAAGTCAGCCTATATCCCAAAAAATAAATTGCATTTCTTTTCTGAAATTATATTATATTTTAGTTTTTTTAAATGAAAAAATTTTCTCAAAATAAAGTATAAACATGTTTTATTTGTGATAAACTTCACAATAGAACTGCCAAACCGGCTGTCACAAAAGACAGTGTTGCCGATTTAAGGCTCCATATCCTCAAGCATTTTGTTAATAACATTGTTTTTTATTGTACTCTATTTTCAAGTTCTTAAACTATTGATTTTTAACCTTTGAAATATATTTTCACTTACAAAAGCTGCATTTTTGTCCAAAAATAAACGTTGCGACACACTAACAAATCAACAAAAGTTCCATTCTATAATAAAAGTGTAACTCCTACACTATTTTTATAAAACAATAATTTGGCACGAGTTATTTAGGACGACTAAGATGACTGGTAGTGATGAGTCATACAACGTCATGACACAGAGGGTGGTACACTTTGGTAACAACTTTTTAAGCATTGTATTTCTTTTTTATGAAAAGCGGCAATTGTTATAACTATTTTTCTTTAAGGAGTACACATTTCGCCGTTTATAATTTATCTGCAAAATGAAGGAAAAAATGAAATACTTGTAAATTAAGCAATTACAACATTTGTTATTTCATTAAATTATTTTCTATTTTATTAAGCTTTGGGTCCTTAAATTTTTTTATTAATATTATATTTCAATATTTCGGTACTTTTTGCGTACCTTCTTCAGGAAATAAAATTAATATTGAAAGCCAAAATAACAAAATTAATTAACAATTGAAAAAAAATTTTTGTCATAATGAAATTAAAAAACAATGTTTCAAAAAATTTCAAAAACAAAAAAATATAAAAAAGTGTTTTGTGTTACATACATATATTAAGAACAAAACATTTATGTTATTTTGTGAATTAAGTGTCTGTATATATGAGCGACATTATCTGTATCTGCTTTAAAATTAATTCTTTTAGTCAATGGAGTATTTACAATGTGTAACATTTCCAAAATATACCGTCTCTTATAATTTTTTTCAATACTAAGAACTGAAGCATTTTCAAAGTTAGGATAGTGACCTAAGTCAAAACAATGAGTGGATAATGCTGTTTTTTGTGAATTAACATATCTTAAGTCCGACTTATGTCCAGCAATTCTAGTCTTAAGTTTATTTTTTGTTGTACCAATATATACCTTATTGCAAATCTCCTGATCACTACCTTTACAAGGTATTTCATAGACTACATTAGAAATGTCAAATTTATTAATTCTATCTTTAGTCTTACTAAATAATCTATTCAGTGTATTATTTGTTTTATAAGCCATGTTATATTTTTCCTTATTGAAGATTTTTGAATTCTTTAAACGTTCTGAAAAACCTTGTACGTAAGTTAAAGACTTATAAATCTTAGTTTCCAATGTGCTTATCTTATTTGTATTTCTTTTATGTCCGTATTGTCTAATAAGTTTATAAATAAGTCTTTTTGGAAAGCTATTATCCGCTAGTATATTTTTAATCTTTTCTTTATTCTTTTTAAGAAATTCTTCATCACTTATTGTTAAAACTCTTTCAATTAAATTTTTAGCTGTATTAATTATTATACCTTTGTTGTGCTTTGAAAAATAGTTAATAATTCTTCCTGATGCTGTTGGTTTTTGATACCAATCCATTAATATATTATTACCTCGTCGAATCAATAAAGTATCTAAGTAAGGAAGTTTGGAATCGCATTCCTTCTCTATTGTAAACTTAATATTAACATCAAAAGAATTGAAAATCTTTAACATATCATCAATTGCACTATCAGAAATAATGCAAAACAAATCATCAACATACTTTGTAATAATTTTTGGTTTTATAATTAGTTTTTCTAAGCAAGAGTCCAATAATTTCTCCATAACAATGTCTGCAACAATTGGAGATGCCGGAGATCCCATCGGAAGACCCTGTTTCTGAACATATATTTTTTTATCATACTGAAAATATCTATTATCCGCAATGCAAAATTGAAGAATACGTACAAATAAATCCTTATCAATTTTAGTGTGTGGTCTAATTATATCCCACTTTTCTTTTATTGTATCAATAGCTAAATCTACTGGTATACTAGGAAATAGAGATATCACATCTAAAGAAACTAATTTTTCATTATTTTCTACTTTAAGTTTTTTTATCTTATTCTTAAAATCTAAGGAATTCTTTACGTTATATTTTGAAAACTCAGTGATTTTCTTCAAAATATCTGTCACATATTTACATAGTTCATAAGAAGGCGAATTTACAAAAGAACAAATAGGTCTTAAAGGATATTCAGGTTTATGAATTTTTGGAAGTCCATATAACCTAGGAGCAGTAGCAATGTTGGTCTTTAGTTTCTTCTTGTCAAAAATAGTTATAATTTTTCGTTTAAAAAGTTCATCTACCAAATCATTGTTAATCTTCTGCAATTTGCTAGTCGGATCTTTATTTACTAATTGATATTTAGATATATCTTCTAAAATATTATTAATTCGAATGTTATATTCATGTTTCATTAAAACTACTGTTGTATTACCCTTGTCCGCTTTTACAATAAGCAAATTTCTATTCTTTTTTAAAAAACTCTCTGTTTTTCTTACTTTATCTAAAATAAACCTATCTCTATTGGTCAATTTCATTTTATTATAATGATTGTCAATAATTAGTGACAACCTAGTTCTTGCTATTTCCTGTTCCTCTTTACTTTCTAAAGTTTGTATAAAATCTTCTCCTTCAGTTATCATATTCACAATAGGTAACTCATTTTTTGCAGTGGGAAGTGCATGCTTATTACCTAACGCTAGAATAGATTGTACTTCTAATGGAATATCTAAATTAGTTTTATTAACAAACCAGTTTTTATTAAATTTAATACCTAACTTCTTTTCTTGCAAATCACGGAGACAATCAAATTTTCTAATATGTATGTTTTTAACTTTCTTTTCAAAGGAAACTGCTTTAATATCTTCAAAATTAAGAAAAGATATCATATCCCTTTCTGTAAAATATCTATTTAAATTTCTTTTTATAAATGCTAACTCACTTTGAAAATGCTCCAATAACTTGTGGTTATTCTTGATTGATAACTTTAAAATTTTGTAATGTAGATCACTCATATAGTTATTAAGTGTATGTTGTATATCTGCCGAACATCTTGTGTTAAATATATTTGAAATGACTTTTGTAGAATTGACAATGAATCTTGGAATGATTCCAGAATTTCTGCATCTGATCAGGAATGTTATTGTTGACCTTATTTTTATAATTTTGTCCTTCACCGTATTAAATCTGTTGACTAGTCTTCTAGTTATATTGTTATTTTTAAAAAAATTAATTTTGAAAAATCCATTTGAATCTTGATTTATTTGATAAAATCGTCTATCTTGATAATCTTGATAATTTTGAAAATTTCTTATTCTTCGAAAATCTTGATTAGTTTGAAAATTATGGTTATCTTGAAGATCTTGACAAGTTTGAAAATTCATCTTTGTTGTGCTCATATTATTAATTAGTTTAGTAATCATTATTTGACCCTTTTTTTATTAAATTATTTTCTATTTTATTAAGCTTTGGGTCCTTAAATTTTTTTATTAATATTATATTTCAATATTTCGGTACTTTTTGCGTACCTTCTTCAGGAAATAAAATTAATATTGAAAGCCAAAATAACAAAATTAATTAACAATTGAAAAAAAATTTTTGTCATAATGAAATTAAAAAACAATGTTTCAAAAAATTTCAAAAACAAAAAAATATAAAAAAGTGTTTTGTGTTACATACATATATTAAGAACAAAACATTTATGTTATTTTGTGAATTAAGTGTCTGTATATATGAGCGACATTATCTGTATCTGCTTTAAAATTAATTCTTTTAGTCAATGGAGTATTTACAATGTGTAACATTTACAAAAAACTTTAGTTTCTTGCACTTATTGATCAGAAAATATTCAGAAAAATAGTGTGTAAGCGGTTGTTTAACCTGTTCCAGTTTCAAATTTTTTTGAGAGGATGCTATTACAAATGTTTGCAAGCGTTTTATCATAGTAATTGACCTTGTTTTATGATTATATTATGACTATCATAAATATAAAAAATTAGGCTTTTTCATTTTAATAAAAAGCGAAACTAAAAACAAATTAAATTTATGGTTTTAATCGCTTCTTTCAGAAAGTAGTTTTTTTAACTGAGTAAAAGGCCTTTAAACAGAACAAAAAAGAAAATTTAGCCCCTATCAGAATATAAAGCATTAGCTGATGCATCTTCATTTTAATCATTTCATGTATTTGTCTAAGTCAACTTAATTTTTGAGAATTTATAAAGTGAATGACCCTGCCGTATAATTTTTAAATAATTTTTAAATTTGGACAAATAATGAGTAAAACTGTTTGATATTTTATACTTTTTGTTAACTCGAATTACAAAAAATTACAATCTTTTCTTTGCCTAAAATGTAAGGCAAAAACTTTATGTGAGTAATAAAATTTTTATTTCCTGATACTCTCATCTCTCAGCAAATCCTGAAGAGTGAAATCACTACGCTTGTAAAACGCAAAAAAGTTTTTTTTTTTTCACATAAAACCGAACTGAAAACTAAGTTAAACCACGAAATTATAATAATATCCACCTTGTGTGCAACTATTTTATTATATTAAAAACTTAAAGAAATATTTCAGAAAGTGAAGACAACACTCTTAGAAATAGCATCCGAAGAAGGGGAAGCTCAGCATACTGTCAATAAATCAGCCGGTCTATGACTTAAATATCGGTAGATAAAAACACATGGGGTCAAGGACGATCTAATGGAGAATTGAAAATATGCCTCCCGATATCTTTTCTGAAAGATAAAAAATCTGCAAGAATCGATGAAATTTCTTTGGAGTGATCAGTGCAAATCTAGTCCTAAGCGCTTCGCTCATTTTTCTTGTCAACAAGACTTGTTCAAATTTGGACAGACTGAAGTCCCTCTAATCTTTAAAAAGGGAATATCAATTTGTAGGAGTGTAAACCTAGTTACCTTGGTCACGTACTAACTAATCGAATTTTAACTGTGTTCTCACTTGAACTCAAAAAAGAACAAACTAGCCGAATTTTTAATGTGTAGACTACATAAAAGTTTTGTGAATTATTATAGAATGCCTTTCTTTCTAACATTTATAGACTTGCAGAACATAAGTGATCTAATTAACCATGTACGACGATTCGCGAGGGAGCAAGACAAGCATATGTCTTTACATCTCTTCTTTTCAATGGAATTCAATTATCTCGCTAGAACATTAGCACTAATAGGGGGCTTCGAAATAGATATAAATAACCGGATGAAAAAAACAAATATTTGGTGAATTAAACTAAATATGAAAGTAATAAGTATATTCAACTCCAACGTTAAGTCTGTATAACTTTTAGGTGCGAAACATGAAATATATCTTCAACTCTCAAAAACAGAACTGCTCTGTAAAATACAGAACCGATGGTATCTGTATCTATACCAATCAGTACTATTCTAAATCCGATATATATATTTAAAAAAAAACACTTTCAAAATAATAACGAAAAAAATAATAACATTTAGGCATGTTACAGAAATCAATTTCGATCGAAAGTAATTTCGAAACCATTTTTTTTAAATTTTAATATTTGCATTAGCCTTGTGTTTTTATTTGTTGTGCATGATTTTGCCACTTAAGTTAAAGAGTATAGATTCAGCTTTTTTTAGGAATAAACAAAATCGATCGGAATGTTTACTACGGAATTAAAAGCAACACCACTCATTTATAACGAATATATTTGAGCTTCAAAAGGCTTATAAAAATTGCTTTAATACATCACACAATCTTTAAATTGTGTCTTTTGAGAATAGATTGTAATAATGCAAATCTATATATAAATACATGCAATACTTTTGTGCAAATGAAAAAAAATTTAATGTAATTACATACATGTATAACTGTGTATTTATATATGTATATATGTACTATATAGGTATGTGTGTCCTGTATTTATACACAAATATGTTCAATACCACGTACTAAATTTATTCACCTACATTTTTGACATTCACTTAAATGTTTGAAGAAACAGAAAAAAAGAGTCATTGTATATAATAATGGAGGCTCGTCCATGCTGACGTAGTTTGCAATGGCTGTATATACAATTAAATAAAATTGGACTTACTCACATATACTTCATAAATTTATACAAACATAAATTTGTAATCCTAAAAACAGATCCAAGTAAATGTATATATGGTTTTGGTGTTACTTTATAAGCAGCTCTCATTTGGAGACTCTTGTTATATAATCTAAATGTCTCTATAAACGCTTAAGCTTTCACTCTGAGAATGCGAACATAAATGAAAGAATAAAGTTTGCTTCTACGAGTATACTAATATATATTTTAATAAATGCCAGGACATTTATTACACAAAGAGATGTTTTCAACAAATAAAATTTTTCAAAAACAAAAGAATGTTCTAAATTTTATAAAAAAAAACAACCATGCTCACTGAATATAACGTTTGTGTATGTTAGGAAGGACATGATGGAAATGAAACAAATATGAAATTTTTTGAGCAAAATATAAAAAAAATAATTAAAAGTTTTACTTTTCAACAAACACATTTGCATGCGCACTAAATGTTTTCTTTGGAAGTGTTAGTAAGCATATGATTGAAACGTCATGAAAAAATAAGTCAAAAATGAACAAGCGAAAAAATAAAGCGAAATGACATTAATTCGCACGTAATTTCCCTTCTAAACGTTGTGTTTTGTTGTGTATAATTTTCATGCTGCATGAGCACAAAATAAAAAGGATTCAAACAAAAGATAACGAGAGTAAAGAAAATCTGTTGGAGTAAGAAACTTTATTTTCAAGAGAACAATTTAAATCTTGTACAGAGGCATATGATAGGTAAATAAGGCAACGTATTGTATACGTAGATATGTATGTATGTAAGTATTAAAATCAATTGAAATCATTCCAATATATATTAAATTACGTATTGAAAATAATACATGTGGCGTATACGTATCATTGTTTTCATTCATACATCAATTTATTTTGTGTTTGACATTTAGGATGTTGATTTTTAATGATGCCTTTTATAATTCAAAGTCGTTTTAACTAAATTATTTTTCTTCTTGTATAAGTATTTATACATATGTAAATATTATTAATTCTATAAATCACTAGCATATTGTGTGCAGCATTGCCTGGATCAAATTTTGGGGCCTTTATAATCACTGTAACCAAATTTTATAGCCTTGTTTACTTAATTTTTTTAATTGTAAGAGTAATTTCGAAGATTAAAATATTAGAAATGTCAGATGAGGCTTAACCTATCATTTCTGTAACTAAAGGTACCCAAATACAGAATTTGAATAATTTTTTTAATTTTCTTTATTAAATTATTAGTTGATTTTTATTTAGTTTTCAGATTTTACTTCAGTTATCAGGTATTTTATTTTAACGCAGATCATAATATTAAATAAAGTTTACAATGACGATTGTTTTTTTTTTTTTTTTTTTTTTTTTTTTTTTTTTTTGACCAGAGATAATTAAGTCTTCGGTAAAAATATACTGAATGTTTTATTATGTGATACAATAATGTCATGTTTTAATTGCCGTCTAAGTTATATAACATGAATGTGACTTTTTTCTTTCTAAAGGCATCATAGGTACTTTTCCTCTGAAAATATGGAAAAAGCGGATCTTTAAATATAGCTTTAAAATAAATCTTATAAGTGTCATGTAATAAAGGTATACAAATTATCTATTCATGTACGGGACAATATTTTAATAATAAATATATCAAGGTTTCGATATCAAACCACCGTCTTGATTTTTAAGATGAAAAAAATTTGCAACAAATTATGCTTAAATCATTTTACTTTAATAATTTACACTATAGACTTAAATAATTTCATGCCAGTATTACTGGTTCAGCATTTTTGAGGCTAAATTCTAATTTTACACTGTACATAAATAAACAAATAAACAAACAAACTTACAAAGAGATTTATAATAAATATTAGATTAGAATTTCCCAAGAAATTTGATGGTTTTTGGGTCTTTTATTTTCATTTTTTAAATGTTGTTAATCAAATTTAACGCATTTAAATATTAGTCTAATTATTCAATTTTTATTATTTTTTAATTAAAAATATCTTTAAGAGAGTGGAAACTTTTATCCGAAAAATTATGTAGCAATTGAAAATGAATAAATTTTTACGAATTTTTGAAAGAAGGTTATTCCACACGCCCTTCTAATTATGTAAACGATTTGACAATATAAAAAATTTAATTTTGTATTAAACTTTAAAGCTTATTATAAGAAAACTTCGGCTTTAAAGCCACAAAAACTGAACACTGCTACTTTTGACTGTATCTAACACAAGTTGAGTAAACTTTTATAGTTTGTGACAGAAAAAAACTTGTTAAACCTTTAATCATACCGTTATTATCTAAATATAAATAGGAAAATACAAAAACTCAGGATTCTTTTTCTCCTCTGATTGTTAACCGATTTCATATTTCATATTTTTAGATACTGTAGAGCTTTAGTGCACCCCTTTATCTTATTAAAATCGGTTCAGTATTTAAGTAATAAATGACTCCATAAATACGCATATATTTAAACCATGAATGCGTACATAAAATAAAAAAGAATAAAAAGAGTTCAACAAACTTGGTCAAATTTTGACTACAAGGCGAACTCTAGTTATTATAAATGCTCGATATGCGCTAGCAGCTGTATTAAAAATATTGAAATAGTGCATCTTTTTAACAGGAACACATCACTTAGATTTTCATTGAAAGAAAATGCTTAAAACTGACGAGAAATATTTGTATGAAAATGAGAATTGGAATGTTAAGAAAGATATACAAAATCTAAAGATGATAAAAAAACCAAGAACAAAAAATTACAAAATTCGTTTGGTAGAATCATTCATAAAAATATAATTGAGGCATGTGGACCTATTGAGTTTTGTGACTGATTTTGGCAGCAAATCAAATGCAAAGATGAAAATTCTTGTGAACTGAAACTATAATTTTGTAGACCGAACTAAAGAGTATCTGAAAAAATTTCACTCGCTTCATGTGATGATTAAAACAGGAACTTACAGAGATCCCGCATTGGTATTTAAAGTGAGGTCATTCTTTGTCAAAACTTGACCCATAATCATAGAAACAGACTAAAGTCGGTATTTTTTAGAAAGTACATCAATTTTAAAACTTTATTAATTTTTTTGATACTTCAGTCAAAAATAAAAAAACCGGCTTTAACTTGGTGACATATTAAATGAAGAAAATGTTTGCCTATAATTTGTAACAAAATACAGTTTAATAGGCTATTTATCTCTGATCAGATGCTAGTATTTTTTATTAAAAATTAAAAACAAATATAAAAGAGTAATTTTGAAAAATACAAAACTTAATTAAATTTGTGCACATTGTTAAAAAAAATTATAAAAGGAATTAATTTTTAATACATAAAATTTCAAGTAAGTTTATTTCATAGAATTGTTTTGATAAAGTCGCCACTAAACCACTTCTATAGAACATAAAAAGTGCACTTCAAAAAAAACTGTACTTTAGAAGTCAAAAAGTACACTTTATTTAAGACTATGATAAGCATAGAACAAAACTTAATTATTATTGTATATTTGTAATTGTTATTATTTTTTATCATCTGTTAACTTTAAAAAAGAGCCAACAAAACTCAACCGTATACAGTGGATTAAGAAAAATAAACATTGATTTTTTTTAATTAATTGGTTTATTATTCCTGTGACATTATCAAGGAAGATATTAAAGCATTTGCTGGTTATTGCAAAATATTTAATTTCCACTTCAATAGTGATGCTATTACGTAGTTTAAGTAATAATGAAGAGCAATGTTGCTATTGATGTTTAAAGAATATCGTGCTTTTTCTATTCCGATTAATATATTAAATCACCGATATTGTTTATTGAGGGTGAAGGCACTTCTCGATTGCTATTTATGTATATATATTCAGTGTTTTAAATAACACTGAATTTCACTTAGAACCCTGATTTGATACAATTAAAAAAACTCACTAACCATCCATGATTGGCGCCTTAAAGTAGCATAGTCAACTAAAGTTTATTAGTTACGTCAAAGTATGATTTTGTGTAAAAAGAAAAAAAAAACATTCAATACATAAATTGAATATTTATAATTCACGTGATCTCATAAAATGTTTTAGTAATTGAAAATTTCTATTTTCGCTTAAATTAAAATATAGACTACAGGCGTATGTTTGTGTGGAAGTGGAATGTCTAAATATGTAAATTTTTAAATTGTTTACCTATTTAATGTATTATTTAACATATGTATGTTGCTGTTTTTACAAATTATTTAAAATTAACTTAGATGAATATAATTTTATTTAACGTAACAGAATATAGAAAGATTATTTATAAATAAAATAATTTAAATCATAATCTAAACAAAAATTATTTAATCCTAAAGTTTTATATAAGTGATTGAGGTATTTTTAGAACTTACACCATTATAGATAAACATAATATGTAGGAACGCACTACTGCTAATAAAAATAGAAAAAAATGTCGATATTTATATTCGATATTTAAAACATTTATTTAAACGAACGACATTCTTATTGAAATTTACTGCATTTAATTTTCAATAATCTAACAAAAACAAATTACATTAATTAATTTTTGCAAAAATATCGTGCTATATTTTATATTATTTATATACTTTTTTATTTTAAAAACAAATAATATTTGAAACTAACAAGATTTAATTTTTTTGAAATTTCAATTATTCTTGTTATACCCTTTACTACAAAAATTAGAAAAAGGGTATTTCTAAGTTTGTCATTCAGTTTGAAATTTCTACAATATCTAATTTCGACCCCATAATGTATATATATCTGGTTCCTTATGCATGGCGAAGTTGATTGAGCGATGTTCGTCTGCCATCCGTATTAGTGTTGAAATCAACTTTGCCAAGGCACTAAATGAGCTAGAGAAAATGTAAATACGCCAATCGATCAGAAATAGTTTGGAAAGAGTTTCTATTGAAATCAGCAAGATCGGTTCATGTCGTCCGTCGAGGCAGTGGGCTAAAACCAACGCTTGACTCTATTTTTTTCCATTTTTTTTAGAACAACGAAGTAACTTTAATCAAAACAAATAAGAGTGCTATAGTCGGCGTTGCCGAATCTTATATACCCTCAATATATATTTATATCCACATGTATGTATATATATATATATATATATATGTATATGTATATAGACAAATGAATTGATATTTGGGGTGACGTTGAGTTGCTTATGTATCACCTTGGCGTCTGCTCTGCACTCTTCTTCATTAAGGAATCTATTGATATATAAGCGCTAAAGGCAAGCTAAACGTTTGCTGAAAGAAATATTCTGAAGATGTGAGATATTTGGTTTTCAGCTTGACTTGTACAATTATAATAATAAAAAATGACTCAAAAATTAAAGGTGTTTTTTTTTCTGTAAAATGGGGGTTTTTAGAAAACTTTTAAATTGTTGATAGTGGTTAGTTAGTTTGTTAGTTTGTGCATTTTCGGTTTTAATTGAAATTTCAAATTTTCTATTGCAATCACAGTTTTTGCAAAAATTAAAATTTATGGTAAAAAATGACTTAACAATGTTAATATAAATGTTGTTTTTTTTTTTGTTGTTGCGTATATGGTGTTTCAGAAAAGTTTGTGTTAACTTATTGTTTGTGCATTTTCGGTTTAAAATGGAATTTCAAATTTTTTATTGCAAGTAGAATTTTTTGCATAAAATAAAATTGTTGTGAAATATTCGTGAAAAAAATATTTTGGAAAAATTTTTATTGTTTAGTGAAACTTCAATTTGATATCACACAATGAAGATATTTGGGATGAAGTTACGTTGCGTCTGCTCTGCACTTTCCTTAATTATAGAATCTATTGATAAACAAGCGCGAAATGCAAGGCTCTTACTTAGTAAGCTGAAAGTTCTCTAAAAGGAATATTCAGAAGATGTCAGAAAATCTGTTGGAGTAAGAAACTTTATTTTCAAGAGAACAATTTAAATCTTGTACAGAGGCATATGATAGGTAAATAAGGCAACGTATTGTATACGTAGATATGTATGTATGTAAGTATTAAAATCAATTGAAATCATTCCAATATATATTAAATTACGTATTGAAAATAATACATGTGGCGTATACGTATCATTGTTTTCATTCATACATCAATTTATTTTGTGTTTGACATTTAGGATGTTGATTTTTAATGATGCCTTTTATAATTCAAAGTCGTTTTAACTAAATTATTTTTCTTCTTGTATAAGTATTTATACATATGTAAATATTATTAATTCTATAAATCACTAGCATATTGTGTGCAGCATTGCCTGGATCAAATTTTGGGGCCTTTATAATCACTGTAACCAAATTTTATAGCCTTGTTTACTTAATTTTTTTAATTGTAAGAGTAATTTCGAAGATTAAAATATTAGAAATGTCAGATGAGGCTTAACCTATCATTTCTGTAACTAAAGGTACCCAAATACAGAATTTGAATAATTTTTTTAATTTTCTTTATTAAATTATTAGTTGATTTTTATTTAGTTTTCAGATTTTACTTCAGTTATCAGGTATTTTATTTTAACGCAGATCATAATATTAAATAAAGTTTACAATGACGATTGTTTTTTTTTTTTTTTTTTTTTTTTTTTTTTTTTTTTGACCAGAGATAATTAAGTCTTCGGTAAAAATATACTGAATGTTTTATTATGTGATACAATAATGTCATGTTTTAATTGCCGTCTAAGTTATATAACATGAATGTGACTTTTTTCTTTCTAAAGGCATCATAGGTACTTTTCCTCTGAAAATATGGAAAAAGCGGATCTTTAAATATAGCTTTAAAATAAATCTTATAAGTGTCATGTAATAAAGGTATACAAATTATCTATTCATGTACGGGACAATATTTTAATAATAAATATATCAAGGTTTCGATATCAAACCACCGTCTTGATTTTTAAGATGAAAAAAATTTGCAACAAATTATGCTTAAATCATTTTACTTTAATAATTTACACTATAGACTTAAATAATTTCATGCCAGTATTACTGGTTCAGCATTTTTGAGGCTAAATTCTAATTTTACACTGTACATAAATAAACAAATAAACAAACAAACTTACAAAGAGATTTATAATAAATATTAGATTAGAATTTCCCAAGAAATTTGATGGTTTTTGGGTCTTTTATTTTCATTTTTTAAATGTTGTTAATCAAATTTAACGCATTTAAATATTAGTCTAATTATTCAATTTTTATTATTTTTTAATTAAAAATATCTTTAAGAGAGTGGAAACTTTTATCCGAAAAATTATGTAGCAATTGAAAATGAATAAATTTTTACGAATTTTTGAAAGAAGGTTATTCCACACGCCCTTCTAATTATGTAAACGATTTGACAATATAAAAAATTTAATTTTGTATTAAACTTTAAAGCTTATTATAAGAAAACTTCGGCTTTAAAGCCACAAAAACTGAACACTGCTACTTTTGACTGTATCTAACACAAGTTGAGTAAACTTTTATAGTTTGTGACAGAAAAAAACTTGTTAAACCTTTAATCATACCGTTATTATCTAAATATAAATAGGAAAATACAAAAACTCAGGATTCTTTTTCTCCTCTGATTGTTAACCGATTTCATATTTCATATTTTTAGATACTGTAGAGCTTTAGTGCACCCCTTTATCTTATTAAAATCGGTTCAGTATTTAAGTAATAAATGACTCCATAAATACGCATATATTTAAACCATGAATGCGTACATAAAATAAAAAAGAATAAAAAGAGTTCAACAAACTTGGTCAAATTTTGACTACAAGGCGAACTCTAGTTATTATAAATGCTCGATATGCGCTAGCAGCTGTATTAAAAATATTGAAATAGTGCATCTTTTTAACAGGAACACATCACTTAGATTTTCATTGAAAGAAAATGCTTAAAACTGACGAGAAATATTTGTATGAAAATGAGAATTGGAATGTTAAGAAAGATATACAAAATCTAAAGATGATAAAAAAACCAAGAACAAAAAATTACAAAATTCGTTTGGTAGAATCATTCATAAAAATATAATTGAGGCATGTGGACCTATTGAGTTTTGTGACTGATTTTGGCAGCAAATCAAATGCAAAGATGAAAATTCTTGTGAACTGAAACTATAATTTTGTAGACCGAACTAAAGAGTATCTGAAAAAATTTCACTCGCTTCATGTGATGATTAAAACAGGAACTTACAGAGATCCCGCATTGGTATTTAAAGTGAGGTCATTCTTTGTCAAAACTTGACCCATAATCATAGAAACAGACTAAAGTCGGTATTTTTTAGAAAGTACATCAATTTTAAAACTTTATTAATTTTTTTGATACTTCAGTCAAAAATAAAAAAACCGGCTTTAACTTGGTGACATATTAAATGAAGAAAATGTTTGCCTATAATTTGTAACAAAATACAGTTTAATAGGCTATTTATCTCTGATCAGATGCTAGTATTTTTTATTAAAAATTAAAAACAAATATAAAAGAGTAATTTTGAAAAATACAAAACTTAATTAAATTTGTGCACATTGTTAAAAAAAATTATAAAAGGAATTAATTTTTAATACATAAAATTTCAAGTAAGTTTATTTCATAGAATTGTTTTGATAAAGTCGCCACTAAACCACTTCTATAGAACATAAAAAGTGCACTTCAAAAAAAACTGTACTTTAGAAGTCAAAAAGTACACTTTATTTAAGACTATGATAAGCATAGAACAAAACTTAATTATTATTGTATATTTGTAATTGTTATTATTTTTTATCATCTGTTAACTTTAAAAAAGAGCCAACAAAACTCAACCGTATACAGTGGATTAAGAAAAATAAACATTGATTTTTTTTAATTAATTGGTTTATTATTCCTGTGACATTATCAAGGAAGATATTAAAGCATTTGCTGGTTATTGCAAAATATTTAATTTCCACTTCAATAGTGATGCTATTACGTAGTTTAAGTAATAATGAAGAGCAATGTTGCTATTGATGTTTAAAGAATATCGTGCTTTTTCTATTCCGATTAATATATTAAATCACCGATATTGTTTATTGAGGGTGAAGGCACTTCTCGATTGCTATTTATGTATATATATTCAGTGTTTTAAATAACACTGAATTTCACTTAGAACCCTGATTTGATACAATTAAAAAAACTCACTAACCATCCATGATTGGCGCCTTAAAGTAGCATAGTCAACTAAAGTTTATTAGTTACGTCAAAGTATGATTTTGTGTAAAAAGAAAAAAAAAACATTCAATACATAAATTGAATATTTATAATTCACGTGATCTCATAAAATGTTTTAGTAATTGAAAATTTCTATTTTCGCTTAAATTAAAATATAGACTACAGGCGTATGTTTGTGTGGAAGTGGAATGTCTAAATATGTAAATTTTTAAATTGTTTACCTATTTAATGTATTATTTAACATATGTATGTTGCTGTTTTTACAAATTATTTAAAATTAACTTAGATGAATATAATTTTATTTAACGTAACAGAATATAGAAAGATTATTTATAAATAAAATAATTTAAATCATAATCTAAACAAAAATTATTTAATCCTAAAGTTTTATATAAGTGATTGAGGTATTTTTAGAACTTACACCATTATAGATAAACATAATATGTAGGAACGCACTACTGCTAATAAAAATAGAAAAAAATGTCGATATTTATATTCGATATTTAAAACATTTATTTAAACGAACGACATTCTTATTGAAATTTACTGCATTTAATTTTCAATAATCTAACAAAAACAAATTACATTAATTAATTTTTGCAAAAATATCGTGCTATATTTTATATTATTTATATACTTTTTTATTTTAAAAACAAATAATATTTGAAACTAACAAGATTTAATTTTTTTGAAATTTCAATTATTCTTGTTATACCCTTTACTACAAAAATTAGAAAAAGGGTATTTCTAAGTTTGTCATTCAGTTTGAAATTTCTACAATATCTAATTTCGACCCCATAATGTATATATATCTGGTTCCTTATGCATGGCGAAGTTGATTGAGCGATGTTCGTCTGCCATCCGTATTAGTGTTGAAATCAACTTTGCCAAGGCACTAAATGAGCTAGAGAAAATGTAAATACGCCAATCGATCAGAAATAGTTTGGAAAGAGTTTCTATTGAAATCAGCAAGATCGGTTCATGTCGTCCGTCGAGGCAGTGGGCTAAAACCAACGCTTGACTCTATTTTTTTCCATTTTTTTTAGAACAACGAAGTAACTTTAATCAAAACAAATAAGAGTGCTATAGTCGGCGTTGCCGAATCTTATATACCCTCAATATATATTTATATCCACATGTATGTATATATATATATATATATATATGTATATGTATATAGACAAATGAATTGATATTTGGGGTGACGTTGAGTTGCTTATGTATCACCTTGGCGTCTGCTCTGCACTCTTCTTCATTAAGGAATCTATTGATATATAAGCGCTAAAGGCAAGCTAAACGTTTGCTGAAAGAAATATTCTGAAGATGTGAGATATTTGGTTTTCAGCTTGACTTGTACAATTATAATAATAAAAAATGACTCAAAAATTAAAGGTGTTTTTTTTTCTGTAAAATGGGGGTTTTTAGAAAACTTTTAAATTGTTGATAGTGGTTAGTTAGTTTGTTAGTTTGTGCATTTTCGGTTTTAATTGAAATTTCAAATTTTCTATTGCAATCACAGTTTTTGCAAAAATTAAAATTTATGGTAAAAAATGACTTAACAATGTTAATATAAATGTTGTTTTTTTTTTTGTTGTTGCGTATATGGTGTTTCAGAAAAGTTTGTGTTAACTTATTGTTTGTGCATTTTCGGTTTAAAATGGAATTTCAAATTTTTTATTGCAAGTAGAATTTTTTGCATAAAATAAAATTGTTGTGAAATATTCGTGAAAAAAATATTTTGGAAAAATTTTTATTGTTTAGTGAAACTTCAATTTGATATCACACAATGAAGATATTTGGGATGAAGTTACGTTGCGTCTGCTCTGCACTTTCCTTAATTATAGAATCTATTGATAAACAAGCGCGAAATGCAAGGCTCTTACTTAGTAAGCTGAAAGTTCTCTAAAAGGAATATTCAGAAGATGTCAGATATTTGGTTTTCAGCTTCACTTGTACAATTATAAAAAAAAGTACTCACTAGTGTAACTGTATATTTTTCTGAATATGAGGTTTTGTAGAAAACTTTTTAATTTTTTATAGTGGTTGGTTATTTTTTGTGCATTTTCGGTTTAAAATGAAATTTGCAAAAATTAAAATTTTTGGTAAAAAATAACTCAATAGTGTAAATTTTTTTTTTTTTTGTTACGCAAATGGGGTTATAAAAAACATTTAAATTCTTGATAGTGGTTAGTTAGTTTTGAAGCTATGTACTTCACTTACCTTTTACACATATGGTAAAGGGTATATAGGATTTGGCATAGCCAAATATAAAACTCTTATTTGTTTTTAATTTCAACTAAAAATGTTTTTACACATTAGCAAACACACTGGTTTACACTACTTATCTTTTACTAGGTAATTATTGAAATATATTTTTTTAGATGTTAGAATTAAAACATCTAACATCAATATTAATTATTGACAAATATTCTAAAGCACATATATACGCAAACACAACTTCAAGTAAACATTTTTGCACAACACGATACAATCAACCACAATTTGTTTTATTTATTTCAATAATAATTATTTCTATTTCACAAAAACAGCGCAACTTATTTAGCGCCTCAAATATTTTCTGGTGAATTAAATGAAAAATATTTAATTTATTTATTACACAATATTTTATACGTTACGTAAAATTAAAATAAAAGTTTCAAACCTGCATAAGAACAGCAACAAAATGTAATCTACTGACCTCAGTCTCCAAGAAGAAAACTTCGAAAATAATAATGTCAACGATATGGAAAACAAATTTACAATGAATTAATTTTTATTTATTATACTCGTATTTTGTGTGCAAGCGTTGTTACTTTAAATATATAAACACACAGTACATTTTCCTTATCCTTCTTAAAACAACAAATTCTTATTCAATTTAGAAATTTACTGTTAACAGAAACGCTATGAATTTTTTATGGAGTCATTTATTTAACACATATTTAAAATTTCAGTCTGTAAAAAGCCGTTTTTTTACATAAGGCGCAAGACCTTTCTCGAAAAAAGTTAGTCAATGAAAACATTGAATGTGATCTGCAATAAGCTTTTTATTTATTAACAGTTCCCAATTTTCATAATTAGAATTTTTTTATTGCCCCTAAAATTTCATTGCAACTGTTTAAAGTATTGACAAAAATTTAACTACCGTTTCAAGCTTACAAAAAGTGGAAAAGGGTATATCTAAGTATTTCATTTCTCTTTTAATTTCTACAATATCCATTTCCAAATCAATAACGTATATACACTGAGTCCTTATGCATAGCGATTGATGTTGCATATGAGGCCTATATAAAGTTGCCAAAAATCTATATAATTAAGAACAGTGCCCTGGAGGATGAAGAGCTATCATCTTGTAGAACAGTTTTGTTGGTATTAAGAATTTGTTTTAGACCGGGAATATATGAAATTGAAAATTGTTATTATTAACATAATTATTGAAAAATTTTATTGCTAAAATATTACACATGTGGCCTACAAAATATAATTATGCTAATTGAGTTATGATTGTCAAAACAGGCTGAATACTCTCTCATAGTTTTTTACTCTAAGTAGCCTTGAACTTCTGAATTATACACTTTTTAGTAAGATGATAGTTTCTTTAAGAATTCTAAACACTATTCGACGACGCGGTCACCATATAATTGCTATTGTAAAAATTTTTCTCGCATGACCCACCGTCCGCTCTCAAAAACAAAAAAAAAACAAAAATTTTTGCTTTCTCCTTGTATAATGTCATATTCAAAATAAACCTAAATTGCTATTAATTTTTTGAAAGTGAAAGCTTCTTTTTTTAATTATAATTAATTTTCTTTATTTCCTTGTTAGAAATAACGATAAATTTTAAAATGACTGTTTTACAATCACGTTCAGCGCTAAAATTTTTAACTTTCATTTTATTCATAAATGAAAATAACAAATTTTAGTAATAATCACGTTTTCAAGTTAGCAAAATTGCAAGTACTGACCTTTTGAAGTTAACTAATACAATTATTTTATTTTTCAATATAGATTCCCACAACATAATGAATAGATAAAAGTAATTAATTGCTTTCAAATAGAGAACTTCTTACAAAAAGAATTTAATTTGGTTCTGGTTCCATTTTCTTACTTAACCGACGACTCTTATTTAAGCGAAAAGTAATAGTTTCATCTGACTAACAATGCTCTCTAGACCACAACAAAATGTAATAAAATGTATAACCTCCCCGGAGATTATCATAAAATAAATTTAAAAACAAGTAAGAGTGCTATATTCGGCTATGCCGAAATTTTTGTGCCCTTCACTGTATGTGTAAATCTAGTTTAGTGAAATAACTCCAATTAAAAAGTATTAGGGTGACAGAGAATTAAAAAATATAAAAAAATATGTACGAATAAAAATTTACTTTTTGGGCTTAGGTTCATCTTTAATTTCATTTCTAAAAATTTTAAGAAAGAAAATTATTTACAAAATGTGTTCGTGGACATACCGATGGTGTGATACAAAAGCAATTGTAAATGTATAAGATGTGTTGTGGAGAAAAAAAAAACAAAGAAATGCTTTTAATTGTGTGTGAAACTCCGTCCAACTAAATTATTATTGATTAGTTGGTTAAATGGATGATGTTTACAATATACACAACTTAAGGTAGATAGATGCGAAGAATGCTGACGTAGCGGTCCGGAAAATGTGGCATTACATTTTGCTAATGTCACGTTTTTCTTGTTTTCTTTGGAAAACGCCCGCATACATTTGTAAATAATTTTTTTTTTCTAAAAATTTTTAGAAATTATACTAAAAAATTAACCTAAGTCAAAAATGTAAATTTTATTTTATTTATAATATTCCACGGTTCAACCCCTGATTGGGAAAAAATTTAAAAATTATGTACTTTATAAATTTTTGCCTAAAAGGTAATTGGTTCTAAAAGGGTTAAACATTTTTTTAATTTTAGTATTTTCTGAATGATCTCTTGAAAAGCTTTTAAATGATACCCATATTAATATCTTAAAGAATATGATGTACAATTGAACTTTTCTACAAAAATTTCAGAGGCCCACAACTCGGAAAATGTGGGCGAGCGCAGGCGCCCATCGATCGATTGACGTATCTAAATTATCTCTAGCTTATCTAGTGCCTGGGTAAAGTAGATTTCAACCGAACACGTACGGAAAGACGGATAGATGGACATCGTTAAATCGATTTCATTTGCTTAAGAACTCAGAATATATATTCTTGATGGGGTCGGAAATGGACATTGTAAAAACTACAAACGGAATGAAAAACTTCGATATATCCTCTTTCCACCTGTGATGAAGGGTATAATAAGACAAATCCAGATATCCTTTTTGTAAGCTCTTGCTTCAAATACTCTATATAAAAATATTTCCTTAACCTTCCTATACCCGCACGTTGGTCTGTGTCTTCGAGAAAGTAGTTTTTTATAAATATAAAATTTGATGGGTGTTTTGCAAAAATAAAACTCCAAAAATATATGTTATTTTTCAATCAAATTATAAAAACTTTAAATATATGTTCTAAGTAAAATATGATAATTCACTTTTATTTTAAAGCAAATTTTAAGACTTGGCAAATAACGTTTAACTTAATTTTTTTAATAAAACTCAAATAAATAAAAATTAATGCAGACAATGGTAGTCCGGATAACAATGATTACATTGATATAATTCTTTCTATTGTAGCATTTTTATTTTATTAAAAAAAAATTTTTTTTTCAAATTTATTAAATAATAATTATCAGCGAGCTCTGTTTTTCTTTAAACTGTGCAGACTTTATTATCTTAATCTCTCTTCTTCCTCCCGAAGATCACATGAGTAACTGAAATAAAAAATTCATAATGATACAATTCATGACTATTAAAAAGTTGTAATTTATTTTTACTTAATTGTTAAAAAAAACCAAAATAGTAAAAGAATTTAAACATAAATTGAAAGCCAAATTTTAAAATAAACAGACGCATATGAAAAATTGCGCACAGTTAAACTTTTTATTTATTTCCTCTTGATTTTATTTGTTTTTCTAATCAAGTGTAAAAAATAATATTTATTTACTTAAGTTTAAATAAAAAAAGTTAAAGGTCGAAACTATAAAATTGAAATTGATTTAAATAATTTTTCTTAATATTATTTTAAACCAACAAGAAAATATTTAAGAAAAAATCAATAAAGATTAATAATCTAATAAATATTTATTTGAATACAAAAATACAAAATATACATTCCACATAAACATACAAGAATGTTACTTCGAGATGATTAGCTTCTACAATTGTTAAATTCTACATTGTTACCTCAAGCAGGGAAAAACTATTTAAATACATTTAGTCCCCGTCCACATTTTGAAATTTTTGCTGGGCAACTTTTGAGTTTGTTGAGTCATTCGAAGTTTAATCGGCAATCAAGGCCGAAATTGCAGAAACAAAATTTTAATGAGTGGAACGGATGCAATTTCAAAACAGAATTAACGAAAATTGAAAAATAAAATGCATGTCTGGACGAGGACTTATAGGCCCAAAAAAGTAAGTTTGTCTTTGCAAAGAATGTAGAAAAATTGCTTACTTATGTATTTATTTCATACAAATGCGTATATGTCACCCGCTTTATTCTTTTAATGGTGTGACAGTTAAAAGAAATTAGATTATCAAGGGATAAGCATCTACGTAACTAATATTTTTTATTTGTTAGTACTATATTTTTTATAATTAAATGTAACTAGTTTTCTAATATCACTTACGAATGACTAATCTCAGTATCAACAAAGTTTACAAATGAACATGTTCGTAAGTGTTACCCATTTACATATGTTTTTCATTTCTTTTTTTAAGTATTCTCGCCTTTAAATTGCATATTTATAAATCTTATGTAAATTTTTTTATACTTTTTTCTATTTTGTGTTTGCAAAAAATATAAAAAAATTATTTACGGATTTTCATTTAAAGACGACATAAAGCTTTTACTTTTATAGCTGACACTAGAGGGGATAATTATACATAAGACTTTTATTAGGAAATAGGATCAATTACGAAAAAAATGTTTTAACAAAGAAGAAATTTTAAAAGTTTTTTGAAAAAAAAAAACAAAATTAGTCGCTTGAGCAAATAGTTGGATGTTTTTATGATTTAACAGGTAGCCTTGGCTTTAAGTTATCCTAAACGACTGGTAAAAAATGTTAATAAATCGTAGAAGATCTTTTAGAAACAGCTTAAAAAAAGTGAAATTAGCTAACAATTAGCCACGAAATCATATAAGACAAAGACATAAACAATTGACTTTGCCTTTTCGCCTACGACACATGTCCCAATACTATATTTTCGTATTGGTTGTTGACGGATAAGAATTCAGATTGAAGTAAGAAATACTTAAAAACAAGAGTGCTATATTCGGCTCTGCCCAATCTTATATACTTTTCACAATTCGTTTAAGGTTTCGTTAAGTTTTGTTTAGGGTTGGTGCACTTTATTACTTAGTATTCCTGCAGGTGTTTGTCTACTTTGTAAGACTTATTATACTAGCTGGCGACAGCATAAGCAAAACTTAAAATTTTAAGTCGTAACATAACATAACATAATATAATATAATATAATTTGGAATCGGAAATATTGTAGAAATTACAAAGGGCAAAATTAGATATATCCTTTTTCATTTGAAAACTAAAAAATATACTTTTTTATTTATTTATTTTTTTAATATTCGAAGAATGTTTGTTGTTGGGCTTAATTCGTTTTTACTTACCTGAGCGATTAAAAACGATCAAGAGATTTTTTTTCTTTTTTTTAGCAAAAAGTATAATTATTTAACATAATTAGCCAAGCATAAAGGAAATTTATTTGGTTACATTTATTAGTCACGCCACCTTATGCATGTCATAAATTCCAATGACATAAAGTCCATGGATCATGTCGCAACAGAAAGTGACATAATGTTCATTGACATTAGGATATAGTTAAGTTTGTGACATTTTTATGTAAATTAATACATAGTAATTAATATTTTTTTTTCTTATTTTTTAGTTTTCTGTCACCCTAATATTTGTTTTTTTTTTTTTATTGGAGTTATTTCACTAAACTAGATTTACATCTATGGTAAAGGATGTAAAAGATTCGACATACCCGAATATAGCACTCTCTTAAAACAGAATTCTTTCTGTAAACAGTATTGCCTTCACATTTTTGTCTCTAGTTTCTCTACGAAATGACAAATTTTTTGTACGAAATACAAGAGTTCTATATTTAAACAAAATGTAACTAAAATTCATCCAGAGTTGTTTTGTGATGCAAACCCGGACAGACATATAAAACTTCCAAAAATAGGTGTTTTGTATTCTATTTCGATTACTTTCTACACCAACAACAATATTTTCAAAAATATTTCATGTGCAGAAATGACCCTGTTACCGTTTTATAAGATGTTTAGATTAAAAATCATGAGTGCCCCTAGTAAATAAAAGCGTATAACTTTTTCATACAAAGACCGCTACAAATTTTTGCGTTATTTGTTCGTACTTTATGATCATACTTATTACAATAAAAATTAAAAACCGTATTCTATTCTTTATCATCCCTTATTGTCTTGATCTTACTGTCGCCAGGGCATATGTTTTTCTAATGAATATTTCAAGTTCACGTGGTGTATGTATTTTATCAATGCCTTTATAAAAGCTTAACGACAACATAGCACATAAAAGAAAATATATCAAACAGTAGAATAAAGCACAACAACCAAAAAAAGTCCTTAAAATGATTTTTGTTTTTGTTCTTCGCGCCATGTGCTGTGCAGTGCTCGTATTATATGCGAATACAAAGGTAAAGTACTTGAGTTTGAATTAAAATTTCAGTATTTCTACGACGCAATTATATTATTATTTTGGCAAACAACAAAAAATTGGAAGCTCACCCCTTGATACTGCAAAAATAAACAAGTATTTTTAAAACTTGCTGAGTGCAGCATGGAAAAGAATGAGTTTATTATGTATATGGAAAACTAAATTTTTAATAGAAAAATGATGTTCAATCAGTTTTAATTTAAAGTAAGGTTTTTGGTGTATTACTTTTATGAAACGCTTTGCTGTGATATACGTATATATGTGTACAATTAATTAAACTGTTCTCTTTATAAAAGCTTAGGCTGAGTTTCATCTATTGTCTGTTCTCACAGGGATACTAAACAGTGAACGATTCTTAGTTGCGCAATACTGAAATTTCCCAACAGTATTAATGCACGTGTACACTTATGTAAAATCATCTATAATCAAATTTATTGCCTGCCTATCCCTAACATGTAATATTTTTAAAATAAAACAGTTAATTCGTTTTAACTGGAGCAAAACACCATTTCAAGTCAAATCAATGAAAAATTTTATTATTTTTTTAGCGTAACTTTGAATCTATTCTATGTACGATAGTAATAAAATTTGCTGAAAATAAATCAGCAAACAAAAGCTGAACCAATTTAAATAACAGCAGAACAGAATAAAATAATTTGCAATAGAAATATATGCAGTGGTTCCTGAAAAACTCGATGTATCCTGAAGAATTACAATGGAATTGCTTATACTAGGAAACTGAAAACGAAATATTTAAGCAATTTTATGTGCTTGAACTTATGTTCTGCGTCAGAGCTTTCAAGACCTATCTAGAGTAGTGCAGAAAAGCAAAAGAAAATTTTTACAAGGCTTGCCATATTTTTCAGTTTTAAGGCCTTCAAGCCTAATTCACTGGCCGTTTATTTTGTTCGCTTGGAGAGCGCTTTCGATGTGGGAATATGATTTTCAATCCGCGTTTTGATTAGTTCATGGGCCAAGTGCCAAATATGATTTTTTAGAGAATAAATCTTAAAAAAAACAGTTTTCTCTACCTGATCAAATTCACATTCGTACTAAATTTTATTCGAAAATCTTGACTAATAAATAATTTATTATAAAATGTAAAATATAAGTCGTACCTTCCAAAGTAAGAATTTTCAATAAAATTTGGGATAAGTAACAGGGTTCTAGAAATTTCGTTCGTTTTCGTTGCAATTATCCCTTGTGTTAATAAGGTATCAACTTGCATTTCGGCTTAAACAACAAAGTTGCAAATTTGAAAATTGTTCACCGCTGCATATGAACAGCAAAACATCTGGGGCAAATCGAAAAGAAACTCTTTAGTAATACAAATTATTATTAGAAGGATATTTGTAAATGTTTTGTTAAGTACATTATCGGATAAACGGATTCGACATCTTATATACAAGACCCAGAAAATCTAAAAACATTCGATTCTATTTTTATGCATTGAGGATTAAGCCTATTTACACAGCTGATAGGAAACGGATGTTGCTAGATCTGTTATGGTACAAGCGAAATAACTTAAGCAATATAACCCATTTTTTGCTTGTGGTTAGAATGATAAAGTAATAACATAAAACACTTTTATAGCACTGAAGTTACACAAGCACAGCTCATATTTCAGTTTTTTAATAGAATATTTGTTTAACTGACTTTTACATAACCCTGTTACTATAACCACTACATATGTATCTCCACACAAACACTACTGCAACATGAAACACACAATTGACTGATTGTTATTTTTAAGTCACACTTAGTGTAATAATCGCAATGGAAAAGTACTGACACTGAGATTTTTTAAATAAAACTACCTCTTACAAATAAAAAAGTTATATCACAAAATTGTTTACGTTTTAATATAAAGGTAAAAGCTATTTTGTTTACGTTTTGAAATAAATAGTCTTGTTAACAGAATTTTTTTTTATAATTCTTCTTTACTTTGGTTAAGTAATATTTTAATCTGTTTATTTGTAATTAAGTCGTAATAAGAGTTATTCTTTTAATAAAATATAAAACAAGAAATTGCTAGGACAACACTATAAACATATTACGGCCAACATTTACAGGTTATCGTTAAAAAAAACGTGAATTTCAGAACTATGCATGGTACATATATAAAATTAAATTAGATTTGAACTTTTGCCTTATTATATGTATATTTATGCAGAAAAAAACTTCAAATAATGAGTACCAATAAAAATTAAATAATATTAAAATTTTTTATATAATTAAATATATTGAATAAATTAAATACTTTTGCGGAAATAAAAAAAAATATTTTACTGGACATAATAATAGTTTGTAATTGAAAAGAACTTCTTCGACATTTCTATGTTTAATAGCTTATTTTCGGAGTTTACATAAATTTTTCATTTTCCATTTATTAGGTCTACAGATTTTTATTTTAACTTTAACTATTTCCGTATAAATGGCTTATAATTCTCAGTTGGTTTGATAATCAAAGAATAGGAAAACTAATTAATTAGCAGAATACAATGTACTTACCTATAGTTATTACTTATTTACTTATTATTTTAAACAATAACTTTTAGCAAAACAGGAATAGTTAACAACTGATTAGATAATGTGGATGCTGAAGAAGTATATTAATCTAGACTATCAGTGCACTATACATAATAAATTATACATCAGCAAATAATTTATACGTAGATATTGGCAAAACTTTAAACCCTGAACTGAGAATAATTTTAGTTTTATTACTGTTATCTTAATTAAAGATGACATGAAACAAACAGCAATTGACAATATTCAAAATTTTGTTAATATTTGAAAGCAATTTTAACAAGTCTTGGAAGAATAATAAGGCTGGTAGTAATGGAGTCATTCTTATAAATTTAAACGCTGGCTAATCCGACTAAGACACCCAGGTTTATTTGTAAAAATAATTTAAAAAACAGCAACGCACCTATTTTTTAAGTACTAAAATTATATATTTTAATTGGTATGTGATGATGTATAGCTTTTTAAAATGCAATTTAGATTGACTGCAAAAAATTAAAAGGGCTAAAACATAAATGCTAATAATGACGTAAATGCAACTATGCCAAATTTCAAAGGATCAACTTAAAAACTTTTTTTCGCCTTGCCACTACACGTTTGGCAAAAAGAATTGACATCTGTACATAAATATAATAAATTAGTAACGGGGCTATTACTATACGAGTACATAAAATTTTTTTAATTTTGATGTTGGTGTTGGTGTAGATAGAAGTCGATGTGGAATAAAAAACACCTATTTTTGAAATTTTTGTCTGTCTGTGTTCGCATCACGTAAAAACTGCTAGATGGATTTGAATAAAATTTTTTTGAGGAGTTGAGGTTCAAATAAACACATTTGTCTAAATATGATTTTTAAGAAGATTGGAAATGACATATAGACGACGTCGTGGGTACTGTTAGTTTTAAAATAAACTGCTAATGATATTTTTTTATCACTCAAAACTATTTTTCTTCAGCTTCTATAATTTTAAAATGTTTTCAGTAGAAGAAAATAATCAAATAGTAGCGGTTGAAAGAAGTCGTGGTGTAATAGTGTAACTTAGAAAAATTTCATATAAAGTGTAAAAATTTTAAGAAACTGTGGAACAGTGAGCAAATTTTAAATATCAATATATGAATTGGCAAAAACAAAACTTCGGGATTTTTTTTCTCTTCTGTCAACCATATCTGTTTCACATTTACATATTTGTGAATATTGTCTAGATTTAGTCCATCGTCTTTATTTTATTTAAATCGGTTAATTATTTAAGGAATAAATAACCCCTTAAATTGCTACCACTACATATGCAAAAGATACACTTACTTTAAAACGTGTGAGTGTACACAAAATGAAGAAAAAAAACTTTGTCGCAGTTTTACCACAAGACGAACTCTAGTGTTTAATCAAATCTAAGAACTTTTAAATGCTTTTTCGTCTATCCTCGTATAATTTTGGTAGTATTCCGGCTCTTAAAAAAAAAACGGTTTTTCTTGTTTAAAACCAATTTTTTTTTACCATATTCTTTTGTATCTCTTGTTCTTCTTCATACAACATGTCGTCAATAAGAATTATTACAAGTTTTATTGCGCATTGCTCATTTAATTTTTTAATTTTTTTTCGCACTTAAGATTAACGGAAGAATTATACATAGAATTAATGTTTCTTGAATCATTTCCTCGTGTGTACTAAAAAAACATGTTTTATAAGTTCTACCTTAATGATGAAAAAGTTTGAAGATTACTTAAATATATGTTTTGTCAGAACCCCACAGAAAGGGTTTTCTAGAGCAGATATAATTTTTTTATAAAACTTTTGTAACTGTTAAGATCAAAAATATTTGTTATAAATGACTTTAGAAATAAAACTAATTTTAATGCAACAAACGTTGTTATGTACTTGCGTATATAACTGATATATCAAAGTAAATTGTAAAGACTCTGTTCTGTTTTTAATATAACTGAAAACAAAACTTTTTCTAATAAAAATTATAATAATAATGAAAAACTAATACAAATTTTATTGCCACAAAAAGCACTAAAACGTTGGCCGTTTATGTCTAAAAATTTACCACATTTAGGAATAAAATACACTTTTATACTGCAATTAACTACATATTGAGATCAATTAATTCATATGTAAATGATGTAAATTTCAAAAGATTTACAGAGTAATCCAAAGCTACTTGCAAAAACAAAAATCTGTACAAAACTTTTGGCAATTGCAAATTTATTGCTTTTGAAATATTTTAATATTTTTTTACAAATTCATTTTAAACATTTCAATATAAATGAAAAACATTTAAAAAAAGTTACGAATCTAAAAAGAAAAATAAAAAACAAAACATTTCATTTTGTTTACATAAGCACGAGTGTGATTATACACACACACATTCGTAACCCATAATATGTTATTTTGAATCAGAAAATGCTAATGAATTATTATTTTTTTGCTCATTATTTGCCATTTTTAATAAATAATAGTTTCTGAATATTTTGTTTCTTTTTGGGAAAAACATGAAATAAACATCTATCTACACACACTCGAAAAATAAAAATTGATTTTCTGCCAAAAGTTTAAAAATCATACTAAAATCAAGAGAAAAAGTGTAAGGCCATGGCAAAATCTTACATGACAAATAGGAAGGTAAGCTTGGCACAAAAAACCACCACATGCAAACCTTCACAAACACACATTCACACACACTGGCAGACATTTACATGGATGAGTATACAACAAAATGTTAGTACGTTGTGTGCCACTGTCAGTCAGCAGTAGCAATTGTGGAACAGAACGAAATTTATCAGCACGAAAAAATGAACAACCTAATAAATAGACCCAATGCCATTGCCAGCCTCACTGCAGTATAAAAAGTCCACTACTGCCAGTACGCAGAAGTGCCATTTCATAATCCTCCACTACCTCCAACATGACAATATACCATCCGTAATGCCATAATCATTGTCATAGATTTTACAATCAAAATGAAAAAACATCCGCATACTCATATTTTGTCTTTACATATAAATCTGCTCCATGGTACAGTGTACCAGTTTTCCCTTCATCTCTTATTTCTTTTTTATATATTTTTGCTCTATGAATGAGTTAATACACATTGAGAAATGTTGTGTATAAATTTTGCAACACTTTTAAGTCAATTTTATAAATTTTTATTTTAAATACGCCGTCTAGGTGTTTTATCCGCTGTTTTCTTTGTTTTGAAACTACTCGGATGAGATCACAAATAAATAAAATCGTAAAAACGCCATTTGTGGTTGAAGCTATAGAAAAGTTTAAAAACTGTTAAACTGAAAACAAGATTTCCATAAACTGTTAATTAAAAAATTAAAATGAAAGCTGATGTATTTTAATAAAGCAATGACTCTGCTGTTTTTGCCAAAACTGGGAATACTTCAATTAAATAGTTTTGTTTGTTTGAAATTTTATAAGTTTGATAGAGCAGATTCGAAAACTATTAAAATGGCAATAAATTCAGAGCAATTTGGAATTGAAAGTACAAATAAGAGTGCGTTACGATTATATCACAGAGAGTATTCCGATTATTCCTTGCTCGACTATCTAAGTATCCAATTAATTATTAATATCGCACAATGTTATATAAGACTGAATATTATTTATTTTAATCACCCCGTACAGCTCAATAGATTTTCTTAGGGTACTCAATACCACTCAATAATTTTAACGCGTTTTAAGAATTTGAATAATTATCTACATAAAACTGGTCTTATACAAAAATACAAAAATTACTGAAAATTATGTTCTTGCTTTGTTAAAATTTTTAGACAGATAAATTTGTGCCGTAAAATATTTATCCTAAAAATACAACTGGAAGTATTAAGTAAATACTTTTGAGCATTGAGTACCCAATAACTTGCCACCACATAATTAGGATCTAGTAAATTCCCATAGTTTTGCAACTGATGTTTAACAGTGCTACGTAAGAATTTACATACATTAAAAAAATTATTTTACATTAAACTCACAATGATTTTTTTCAAGTGTAAAAACGTTTTCGTTTTCAGCTGTAAACTTACGAACAAACTTTTTATATACTGAACGAACGTAAATAAGTACATATAAACAGGGATGTGTGTGAGTTCAATAGACCACCTTTCTGCACCACCCTAATTACCGAAAATTTAAAGAAAATTAAATGTTTATATGTATGTCTATTTGTGTGTATGTGTGTTTTTTTAATGTTCAATTAATTTTATTTGCATACATACAATATCTACATTGTCTATTTTTTGAAACAAATAAATTTTAAAGTAACCAACCAAACAACAAAAAACGAAATATAAAATATTGAAAAATGTTTGCTTTTAAGATTTTTGCTATTTTGCAACAATTTCACAATTTTAATTTTATTTAAACAAAATTTATTGCAAATTGTTAAAACGTGTATTAAGTAGACCATTAAATATTAAAATAAAAAAGTATAAAAACAACTATTTTATGGTTGTTGGGCTTTTAAGAAAGTTTTAATTAAAAACACCGTTGTGAGGCCAAGACTACAAGAGGAAACAGCAGAAAAACTGTAAAAGACTGCAAATTTTGTTGACATTTAATAAAACGAAATTGTTTTAACAACAATAAATATATAAATAAACTACAAATTCGTAATGACGTTTGCGATATTTAAATTTCTTGTATAATTATTTTCCGTGTTAAAACGAACACATACAAAAAAAACACACGTTGACATATTTTCATACGTACACATACACATATGTATATACATATGTATATAATTTTATATATTTTTTGCACTATTCCATTAACAATAATTTATTTTAAGGTTTTACCAAACGAAGTTCTACTTTATAACATTCTTATGTAATTTTGAAACTAAAATAATTATACATATACACATACATACATCTGTATACTTATTATTAAATAAAAATTTGCTGGATTGTTAAAAAAAATCCTTTTTTGTGTTATTAAACACACACTCACACTTAACAACAATTAAGGCTACACATACACTCGTTTTTAAAATTTTCTTTAATTTTAACTTTTTTGAAACGTTTTAAGGGTAGTTTTGTATACTCCCAAATATAGATGTTTAGATGGATACTTGATGGGTTTTGTATTCCTCAAAAAGTGTTTTTCTTTTCTTTCAATACTTCATCAAGAAAATTAAAAACACAAATTTAAACTTTTGCAAAAAGCACTTTGACTAAATAAGAAATTGTTACTATTATACTTTTACAAAGATTTTTTAACTTGCTTAAGTAATATTTTATTTAAAAAATTTTTTAAACGATTGTGTATATGTATGTGTGTCGTTTTTGTAGTTTTTTTTTTTTATTGAAAATTACAAAAATTTACAATTTAAACGCTGCGTTCGTGTTACTGACTACCGGCGCTTAGAACTTTCCGTTATAAACTGTTTCATATTGTGGTGCGGAAATTCGCCGTGTGTTTTGTTCTATATAAACCGCAAAGGGTAAAACTTTATTTGCTTTTAGTCAGTGAGTAAGTACATGTAAATGTGTATTTGCATGCAGAAACAATATTGAATTGAAGCATACATTTATACGTAATGTGAAAAGCTCATTATATTTGTAAGCATATGCCCTTACTGGTACGAAAGCTTTTCTTTGCTTTTTTCTCGTCCACATGGTTCTAAGGATAACGAATGCAATGCGTGTTAAATGAAAGCATAAAGCACGTGCAAACAAATAAAGAAAAAAATTGTTCACAAAAAATTATAAGCTAAACTTTGAAAAATAATAAAACATAATAATAATAACAAGTTTCAAATATTAAACTTACGATCATTTTAAAAATGTTGAAGAATAAGAAAAGTAAAAGTAGTTTTTCTATAAAATTTATAAATATTGTAGTAAAAAAAATAGATGCAGCAGTTATTAAAAAACATCAAATAATGACAATATATTTCTATTGTTTTCTAACTTAAAATTAATTTTTTTAGATTACTTTTTGTAATAATTGACCTGTTTAGGTATTTATGTAAATGTTTATAAACATGCATGAAGGTATGCATGGATAAAAAATTAATCTTTAATTTGTTTGCATAGTTTTTCTTTCTGTATTATTAATATAAAAAAAATTTCTTAAAGGCAATGGTTATAAAACAATTCTCATATCAGAAAAAAATTTTGATTCAGCATTTTTCCTTTATATATACGAAGCGTAAAGTGTATTTAATTCGGCTGGTATTAAAATTTTACTATCGTTCTATTCATAATTAATCACAATTTATTATAATTTTAAAGGATCAGATAAACTTAAATAAAATCTAAAAACTATCAGATATACTTTGTTTTTTTTTTTAACTTTCATTCTATAAGTATACAAATGTCCAAAAGATTTTTGAAAGTAATTACCCTAATACATCCATATTTACTTTTATAAGAAAAAAGTTCTTTAAAAACAATAAACATAAGAAAAACTTGCATACAAAAAAATTTGTTTCTTATACATATACGATAACTACAGTACATAACACGAAAAATATAATTTAACATATTCAATATTTCTTTATAAACATTACCAACTTTAGTTCAAATAACATCTTGTTAAAAAAATAACTAAAGGGGCTACTTTTAAATAAATATAAGATAAGATAAGATAAGATAAGATAAGATTGCTTGATGGTTTTTAAATTACTACCTACTTACATTTACATATCGGATGGAATAAATCTAAAGCTCAAGGTCACAATTCAAGTCCTTAAGACAAGTTGAATGTTTAGTGCTTAGCTATTTGCTTAAAGATTTATTGTTTGCGTAAAGAAAAAACATGGTTGATGTAACCATAATCTGAAAACAATAGCAATAGCTAGACAATAGTTTAGCATAACAATAGCATGATAAACTATAAACATAATTATGTTCCAAGTAAAAGTAAAAGTATTATATTCAAATATAAACACTAAATTATTAAATTTAAATATCATAATATGGTTGAACTGTAATAATGTAATTGATTCCTAGTTATTAAATATTTTATTTATTGACGATTTGTTAAAAAAATTATTTTAAAACGTAAATTATTATTATTATTATTATACTTTAATCTTGTTTTGATATTTTGAATGTTATTTTTATTTATTTTGTATATTAAAATAAATTTTTGTTTATTTTTTTTTTAATAAATAGTTATTTATTTTCATATGAAAATACGAACTAATAGCCCACAAACAAATTAATATACTGATTATTAAGTAATCTGTCTAGTCCTAGAACCATATTTCGATTAGTAATAAAAAATTAATAATTTATTACTAATACATTATATTATTTTTAATAAGTTAAAAAATTTGGGTAGTGGTTTGAATTCTTTTTTTTTATTTATTTAAAACCAACCATATTGCATTTTTAGTGCCTAGCAATCATATAACAAGAAAATGTTTTAAAAGGAAAACGCTTTTTGTGACTGAAATATTGCTAAAGGCAACAATAATTTGTTTGCCGCAACATACATTCTGAGAACATGATATGGTTATTATGATCATATCACAAACATGTTTTTTTGTCTCTGTGATATTACATAAAGTACAATTAAAAAGTTTCACTGCTGCCTGTAGTGGCTAAGATGCTTGTCCCGTAAGCAGAAGATCATTTGATTAAATCTTTAAATCAAGTAGAAAGTTTAAGTTGGTATGAAAGGTGTTGGCTTCATAGGCCTTAAACTTTAAATATTTTTTATTCGTGTTTTAATAACATAAATGCTAAAATACTAAGATATTTTTTAATTAAAAAATGATTCCTTGAAATATTGCGGCAGGACATAAATAAAAATTTAATCTAACTTTTTTATTAAGGACACAACACGAAAACTTGGGGCGATTTGAGTATTTTTTATCCTATTTAATATTAAAGCTTTTTTTATTTTAAAAAATATTTCCATTTTACTTTGTGGAACAGTCATTTATTTATTGAAGTTATTAGTACAAAAGCTAAAAATGTTGTAAACTTAAAAAACGCTAAGAATCAAAAATCCCAAGAAAAAAACATCGAAATTCGGAAAGTTTCGATATCCTAAAAAATCATAGTATTGTATCAAAACACTATTGTGTCCAACTTGGGAAACATTTTATGTTGTTGGCGGCAGGTTTTTATTTAAATTGCTTAAAAACAACAGACGTACTTTTTTTGCAAAAACAGTTTTTATATTTTATTCTTATTTCCGTTTAATTTTTGTTTCCAAATCGATTTATTTAAAGTTATTTTTTTTAATACCTAATTATTCTGAACCCAAAAAATAAAATAAACTTGGAAGAATTTAGCTTTCTCTACTAGCAAAAACTTATTCTGCAATACTCCTCTACTATAGCCAAAAAGTCGTGACCAGAAATTCTAAAGAATGACTTACATAAGTTGTGCGAAAGAACGCATCAATATTTTCACTCAGTTAAAAAATATTTTCTCCAGTAATTTCGATAACCTTTTAAATCAGAACCATGATGTACAAAGAAATTGCCCACCGTAAACAGACTCTATCCTATACGCTGGAAAACTCTTTTCGAATTCCAGCTTGATTTTATTTTAATAATAAAAACAAGGCACAGTGTGCAAATTTTTAAGTGGTAGAACGAATTTAAACCAAACTTTAGGGGTTCGTAGCAGAAGAATATGAGCTGTGTAGCCTTTCGATAAAAGGCACAAATTGGTTTTATGTGGGGCTTTTTTAAACATGTATATTTTTTGATGCTTTCTATTGTTTTCATTAGTTTTTTAATTTGTATTTGTATTTTTTATAAAGAGTCCACTAATATTTTTCCCGTTAACAAAAACCTGTAATATTTGTCTACTATATAAGAGGCACCACTATGCAGATAATTGGTTATTTGCAAAATGTGTTGGTAAAATTTGTAAAAATTGGTAGGTTTTTTTCAATCAAATAAAAAAAATTGTATGCGCATTTAAATTTATAGTTATTTGATTTTAAACTTGAACCAAGAATAAATTAACAAAAATAAAAAGCAACTTTTTTATAAAAACAAATCCAGTATTTGTTTAAGTAATTTATTTTGAATTTTGAAAATCAGGTATTTGCAAGGGCTTTAAAATCACGCAATTTCAAAAATGTTGATTCATATTTATCTATTTGTGGAATTTTTGCCTGTCTGTCTGTCTGTCTGTCTGTTTGTCTGTGTTCGCATCACGTAAAAACTGCAAATTGGATTTTAATAAAATTTTGTGAGGAGGTCCCTTAGAACCTTGGTTGAGATAGAATACTTTTTTTTAAAGTGTAATTTCGTAAAGAAACTAGAGATACAAATGTGAAAGCACTCAATTTTACCAGTATAATGGAATTAAAACAGTTCTCAGTACATTTTATTTTTTTAGATTTAAAATTTTCAGTACTGTTTACAGAACTCTACAACAAATGTTTAAAAACTTGAATTTGAGTTTTAGAAAAATTAGAAATAATATGCGAACGAAGCCGTGGGCACTGCTAGTGATAATATAATAGCATTTTAACTCTCAGTTTATTGGAAATATATACATATGTGTCATCAGAATACTTAAGCTTTTTTATCATTGCAGTTTAAAAGGAAAACAGAGAAATGTATTCACATAACTGGCATAACCAAATCCAGGCTTAATATCTAACCTTCATCATGAATCATGCTTTCTTTATAAAATGAAAAACAAAATTAAAGAATTAAAATTTTTTTTGGCTTAAGTTAATTTTTTATTTTTTAAAAACCCTTTTTAGAAAGAAAAATTATTTTACAAATGTATGCGGACGTTTTTTAAAGAAATAAGAAAAATTAGACACCAGCATAATGTAATGCTGCATTTTCTGGACCGCTACATCCTTCATCAGCATTCTTCGTATCTATTTACCTATGGGATAAACATTTTTTTGCTAGGATCACATTCCTATAATTTAATTTAATTCAAGCTGCCGTAGCGATGGATCCAATTCGGTTGAGTTTTACTCCATCTTTTTACATTCATTAATGCGTCACTAGCAAAAATTATAAACACTCTGTATATAAAAGCTAGTTAGTTAAATGTTGACATTGTATGGAAAACTTCACGCCCACTTATTAAATACCATGTATGGAAAGTGCTATGTCTACTTGAAAATATATATACTTAAGACCTTTAGGCAGCTGCACCCTGGGTAATTTGAGCTACTTTTTAAGCCAAAAATACGCACAGTTGGGTTTTATGATCTTTGTAGTTGTTAAGGATTTTAGTGTTGCCACGATATGAAAAATGTTAAAAGACTAAATATCTCAAAAAGGAACGCATAAAATTTATTTTTTAATTCGGCATGATTTAAATAGGCTGGGGGCTTACAATATGACATAAAAGCCATGTAAAAAAAATCTTCAACAAAAAAATTATTTACTCTCTAGAAGTTTGTAAAATGAAGGAATGTTGTAGCTAATTTTGGCTTTGCTGGAAAAAGTCATTAATTTTTCCGTGCCGCCTTAACGGTTAATTTTTACAAAAGATTTGCTTTAACGAAGGCAAACTTTTTTTGAAACACTTTTTAATATTTGGTCTTCACAAGTCCAAATATTAAAAAGCTATATACTATATTTCAAGCTGAGGCTGTGTGAAAGAAAGTGATATATATGAAAAACTAAAACGAAAAATAAAAAAAATTTATTCACAATTCTTTTTTAATCCTTATGTATCATCAAGAAAAAAAACGGAAGATCAGAACCAATATTATCAAAAGTTTATGCAAAGTTTATATATTTAAAAAAAATATTAATTTGAAGTTAAAATAGAAATACTCATTTTGGTTACAAAAGCAATAACGTCCGCCAAAATATTTTGGTTTTTTATATAAGGTTTCCTTCTTTTTGTATTATAACCGATAAAACACGTCTCAATTTACATATGTATGTATATGTACGTATCCCTTTGTTAGCGTGTCATTTCTAATTTTCTTAAAATTTAAATTAAAAAAAATAGTTTTTAAATATTTATTGCAGAGTTCTGTAAACAGTGTAAAAAATCATCCATTTAGAAAAATTAAATGTGCTGACAAATTTTTTATGACCATTATACTGGCAAAATTGAGTGGCGAACGTTATTAACAGAAACATTATTATCGCTAGCGAAAAAAACATTTGGCCAAGATTTCGGGTTAAATTACCTGCCATAAGCTGGTAGCAAATTATAAAAGTTATATAGGTGGCATTTCCTTGTGTCCAACGACATAATTTTCATGGACTTTATGTCGCATTCCAAAAACCATGGACATTATGACGCTTTAAAAAATATCATAATGTCCATGGACATAATGCCCTTGGACGTTGTAACATGGCGCCAACAACATACTGCCGCAGAACAAAAATATCATACATTAGTTCCAAAAACTCAGTTCATCTCTACAATTTTTAGAAACGCTATTTAAGTTCAGCTGTCTTTACAGTTTATTATTATTGTGACTTACTTACTTAAGTACATCTTTTAAATTATATTAAGCAACATAATGCCCTTCCAGTTATCACATTCTCTAAGATCATCCTGTACAGTTAATTTAAAAACAATGCCATAAAACACCAAGCATGAATTCTGATCCCCGGGATTTTTCAATGTTTTGTTGGTGGGTCTGTTAAATCGAGGTCTTGCGTACCGCAAGCTCTATTGCTTTAAGTTTTTTTATTGGCAAGACACATGAGGAAGCTTTGTTGTTTTGCCCTACTAGTTGGATTGTCCTTTATATCACAGCTATTAGTTGAATCTCTAAAGTATTCCATGCACATTCTGGTTCTTCTGTAATTGTAAGCTTTTCTCACTTTTAATCGATTGATTACCTGGTTGTTGTTGCAATAGATCTGTTGATCTCGCAAATTCTTCCCTAAAAAGATTTAATTAAATATTATTTATTGTATTTGATAGCTACATAGGTAACATTCGAAGCTGCAGAAATGGTGCAATTATACTCGGTCTTACACAAAGTCAATGGGGTGCCAGTCCGTTGGTCTACTAGAACAATATCACAAGGCCTTTGTTATATGCAAGGCATATTTAACAAGGTTTTTAATATGCCTTGTTTGTGGACTTCAATACACATTCTTATTTTCTAGCGTACTTAATAACTATTGCTGGAAGAGCAATGTAAGTTTTAAATTTAACGTCCAACTAGAGCTGGCAATGCTTCCGCTATTGTGAATTATTTTGTGATATTTTTATAATGAATCTGTGTTTTTACACTCTATCCAAAGATTCGCAATACCAAATTCTCAATAAACCCCTAAAATTTTCAATAAAATATGTTTTTTACAAAAAAAAAAAATAATTTCATTTAGTTTTATTATATCAAGTGGCTGGCAACCATTAAATAAATGCATTTGGTCATCTGTCAAAATGAAAGGGAGCAAATAAATGTTATTTTCGCTGCTTGCTGCAAGAAACTTCACAAATAAAAAGGTAGAAGGAGTCGTATAAATCGATTTTTTGATGCAACTCAAAAAACAGGAACAAAAAAACTAAAACCTTAAAAAATTGTTTAATTCTAGAAACAATAATGGATGCGTAAGTAAACAATAAGAGATTAAAGTAAAAAATTAAATTAATTAAGAAAGTGTTTTTACACAGATTGTTAGACGAAGTAGAGTCTTTAGAAGCAATTTTAATGGACGATGTGCTTATAGAAAGAAATTCAGAAAGGTAAGATTAACATTTGCTCTAGTATAGAGCCCAATCAGTAAATAGTGAAACTATGCAATTTTAGTGTTCCAAAATTGATTGAAACAACTGTATTTCCGGTCGTTGATGAAGACACAGACCAGCAATATGTCTGTGTTACTTTGCAAGTAATTCCCACACCAGGCTACCCAGATGTGAGCCCCGAGTATAAGTTAATTCGTCCACGTGGGTTAGATGATACACGTTTAGCCGAAATAAAATCTGCAATTGAAAGTAAGTTAAAGGAGTCAATCGGATTTCCCGTAGTATTTGATTTGATCGAAGTTGTGCGCGAACACTTGACTGGTAGTAATTTACCTAGCGGTCAGTGTGTAGTTTGTCTGTATGGCTTTTGCGATGGAGATGAATTTACGCGTACAGAATGCTTCCACTACTTGCATAGTTACTGTCTAGCACGCCACTTAAATGCATTGCGGCGCAATTACCAAGATGAATATAACAAATTGCCGGCCTGGCAGCAGAAAACTGCTAAACCATTTCAAGCTCATTGTCCTGTATGCCGTGAGAACATTAAAGACGAGTCAGATAGCTTGCGATGCGCTATGCCACCTTCTGACTTGCAAAATGCTCCAGATTTTCAACCAACACCTGAATTGAGGGAGTTACAGCAACGTATGTCTACACTGTTTTTGCATCAAAAAAGCCGCGGTGCCATTATAGATTCCGAAACCGAAGTAGGAGCAGTTTTATCTATAGAAACGGAAGAGGAAATTCGACGTCGACTACATCGAAAGCAACAAGAAGAAATTGCACCAACTGAAATTCAAGAAAGTGGTGGTAATAACGTTACCACTAGTTTCTCTGAGGGCGGCAGCAGTGCTATTTCGGAAGCTGGTTCACTAGTTGGACAAGTGCACAAGGTATGTAGATTATTCATGTTGTTTATATATCGCATAAAAATTGTACAAAAAACAAGTCCTGAATTTCTGTTTCTTAAAAGATAGAGTGCGCAATCACACTTAATTGAATTGTCACATATGACATGTTGCTTAACTATTTGTTTTTTATTTAGGAAATATATAAATATTTTCACTAACAGAAATTATATTTCCTTGAGAGTAAAAGTTTTGTAGAGGAATATGCTTTGGAGATATGTTGTAAGAAAATATAATACATGGCTTGAGATTTATTATTATTAATATATGTATGTTTCTTGAGGCGATGACATTTTTGATGAAAAATTATATATAGTACATAATTTTTCTCTTATATATTTTTTTTTCAACATTCGTTTGTATTCCTGCAGGTTTTGTTGTTAATAATGAAAAATCGGTGAGCTTTCACCTAATACATAAACATTTTCACCTCACTTAGTTAGGACAACAACCCTCATCAAAATTTACAATTTTCGAAAAGTTAATTTTTTTTAATAGAAAATCTTTATGATAGTAGAAAAGAATTTCATATGCCGATTTTTATGTAAACTATTCAATAAGAAATCTGCAGTATCATACATCTGGTTTTATTGTGAAGGGTATATAAGAGTAATCATAGCCGAATATAACACTTTTACTTGTTTTTAAAGACTGTTCTATAGGCTTACAATTTATATGACATGTAATTAGTTGAAATTTTGGGACCTGTGTTAGCTTTATGGACTGAAGATTCATTGGCCTTTTTAAAACTATGAGAAAATAGCCAATAATTAGAGTTTTGTGTGGGCTTTGCATTAACAAATTAACATTGATTGATAATGAGTATTCCAAAAAATCGTAATCACTATTTTTACAAATGTTTATTCAATCTTTCTTGTCACTTATCATTACGAATAACGATTTATAATGAATAGCTTTGATATATTACCTTTTGTATTGAGTAGGATCTTTTATTTTTTAATAAGTATTTGAGAAGGACAATGGTTACTCTTTTACATAGTTTTGACTTTACATAGATTTGACTAATCTAACCATACCTCTATTTACAAAATTAATTCGTTAAATACTTGATGTTCAAAATGTACACAACTTAAAGTGGATATATGCAAAAAACGCTTATGACGGATGTAGCGTTCTATAGGTGTCTGTTTTTTTCTGCAAAAATTTGTAAATAATTTTGTTTCTTATTCTTAACAAAGAATTTTTAGAACTTATAATAAACAATAAACTTAAGCTGGATTCATTAGATAATTTTTTCATGCAAAACGTAAAAAAAAAACAAATGCATATTAAATCTTTTATTATTATTCTATTTGTCTGCATTCTATTTCATCTGTAAGCGATATAATTTGTCTCATGTGCCTCATATTTCAAGAACAAATATTTTATATTAAAACAGATTTTTCATAAAGATTTTTCGCATTATTTTGTCCAAAATTTGTAATTTACAATGAACATTACGGCAAACAGAAAAGAACGAAACTTAAGGAGTACTTTAAAACAATTTTTTATTACAAATTGTGAAGCAAAACTTAAACTTAACTTAATTTTTTGCATATAGAGGTACATCGCAAATGGGTTTGAAAAGTTCATGATTATGTCATGTATTTGCTATAAAGTTTTTTATATTTAGTTAAAAATTATTAATTTAAATTTATAAATTTTCTTTTTTGTATTATTTTATTTTTGAACTATTAGGAAACTAATGCTTCAAATAATAAAACTAATTTTGCTCCGGTTGATCAGCATACGCCACAGAGAGGAGAGGACCCAACTAATAACAACAATCATCATCATGGAGGCAGACGCCATCATTTTCGAGGAGGCCGTCGCCATCATCATCATCATCACAACCAACATCAGTCTGAACGTGATCGAGAACGTTTTCAACATAACCACATTCCTTCGTCCACAGCGGCATCCACCTCAGCGTCTGGTGGAGGACCTAATACATCTAGTCATTCCAGTGGTTCACAGTCCATGCAAACAAATCAAAAACAGGCAAAGGCCCATGCAGCCGCTCATGGTCATAATAGGTGACGATGGCCTATCTACGAATATGTTAAATGCAATGTTGAGGCTTTACACAAGATGCTGCTATGGCTGCCATTGTTGCTACCCCTATCTCTCTAACCATTACGAATATTTTGTTAAAAAATATTATTTTCTTATATTCACTTTTTCGTTTACAAACTTCTTGCCTTTTTGTTTAAACAAACATAATCATCCTTTATGAATTAAATGAAAATATTGAATTTTTTTATTTTGTTGTTGCTGTTTTTATTAAAATTATTTTATAATCAAAAATATTTATTTATTTATTTATTTAATTTTTGTGTAATTTAAATAAGTTTTTTTTTTAATTTTTTATGTGGAAAACTAGTTTAGTTTTAAGTAAAAATCGCACACAACGTCATTACTGAAAACACTACCAATAATAAAACAACTGAAAGGAACTCTCTGTTGCTAGTCTTATTTTCGACTTTAGATGGAGATCTTTCAATTTTTATTATTTAGAATAAAATATTTAGAAATAATTGTTTATACTTTAAAATATGAATACACTAAAACTATGTATAATTAAAATTTATATATTTTCAATGAAATTAATTACTCCTTGAATAGTTTCTGTTATGTTTTTAAACTTTTTATTTTAATCATTTCCCAAAGGTAGTCACACTTAAGAAGTGTAGCATCATCTTGCTGTCTTAAAATTTGCTAAACGAAATTAAAATCATTGATATTAAGTAACAACTATACATCACACATGGAAAATTTTTAAATAATAATAAAAGATTTGAACAAACTTATGGACTTGATTTGTATACTGGTGCTGGAAACTGTTTTGTGCTTTCAGTCTTTGCCGCTTCTTCCTAATCTAAATTTTATAATCAAAGAAGATATTAACAATACATAATTGATATTATTGCTATGCTATGTAATTGCACAATTCAGAATTTCTAGTCACATACATAAATCATACAAAAATGCAACAATTTTGTTTATACAGCTGCATACACATGCTTTTAAAATTATATTATGCAATTGCAAATTATTTGAACAATTCAATCAACTAAAATAAATAAATGTAGTACATCAAAATTATTGTGTCAAAATAATAAATAATTAAAATTTATTTTTATGTGTTTTAATGCCCGAGTTCTTCACATTAACACGGTACATTTTTTTAGGTCGTATTAGCTAGAAACTCATTAATCTTCCATGTAGTTAATTGACTGACTTGTAATCAACTAGATGCTCATTGAGCTCTAATAGCATTTCATATAAATAATAAAAAAGCGTTAACAACCTGAGACACGCAAATTTAACATTGGACTCATCGAATTCCACCGGTAATCCGTTACTTGACACTCTCTTCATTTTATTAGCCGCTCTGTTGTTTCTATTGACCTTCACGTAGAGCCCATTAGAGGCCGGTTTACTGGTCACACAGTATCAAAAGAATAGCAACTAAGTTAGGTTCCATAGAATGCAGACCCGACATGTAAAACAAAGTCATGCTCTGCCTAGTGTCAAACCATTCCAAAGTCCGGAAAAACAAGTTTATAACACTGACAGCAACTCAAAAGGTATAAAAGATTCTGCAGCCGCCTCAAACTACCCAGAAAAACCGCTCTAATCGCGGAGATCTTAAATACAAAAGTTGTTAAACGGAAGATACAATATCCTAGCAATGGTACAGAGTCACTTCAGCACAGCCACAAGCGTGTCTGTTTGTCCCAAGGGTCTCGCAGCATATGTGCAGTTTTCTCCCGGTTATACTGCGGCCATAAAAGCCTTGCTTAAGTTCTCCTTACAGTGTCAGTCTACCAAGTCATCGTTTAGAATCAATATGGATGTAGTACGCACGTATCACGGCCTCATCGCCGAGTTCAGGACCGGTTGTTTGACCATTATGTCAACCGGAAATTAGTGTATTTGTACGAATCGCCAAAGTGTGCAGGACTAGTTAGTACGCAACAAGTTAGAGTTGCCCATTTCGGAACACAATGCCAGCACAATGTATATAAGTATAAGATTAATTAAATTCTTGAAAAGACAGTAGGTGCATCTGGAATTTGTATTCTAGCTTTTCTTAATGGCTCTCTTATGGCTCTATCAACTCTAGCTCGAACAGCCTACAATCTAGGATAACACCTAGCTATTTCGCCCTAGGAGGAATCAAAAGAAAAAGTTCTCTTTCTTAGCAGTCATACAAAGATCATACTTAGTACGCCATCTACTGATCCGACCTAGCGATCTCTGAAGACGTTGCGAAGTCGATCGCATAATACACAAATTATTGATACGGCTAAAACCCAAATAGCCATAAGTGGCCAAGTAATTTATAAAAACCAGAATTAAAAATAAATATTATACTAGCAGGGCCTACGACTTCGTCCGCGTATTATTATTAATTTAATTAAAATTAAAAATCAGAAATATGTGTTTTTAAACTTTTGTTGTAAAGTTGTGTAAACATTGTTAAAAATGTTTCATCTACAAAAATTAAATGCCCTGACAACTGTTCCATTACCATTATACTGATAAAATTGGGTGCTTTCTCATCTGTATCTCTAGTTTCTCTAAAAAATGACATACTTATTTTTATGAGAAAAAAAAGTATTTTATGTTTGAACCAAGGTTCTAAGGGACCTCATTACAAAATTTTATTCAAATCCATCCAGCAGTTTTTACGTAACGCAAACACAGACAGTCAGGCAAAAATTCTAAAAATACGTGTTTTTTATTCAATATCTATACAAACATCAACATTTTCAAAATATATTTTATATACAGAAATGACCCCGCTACTGTTTTAGTACAGGCATACTTAAACAAAAGCGGAAAACGGAATGTTTTCTTTCGCACTGCTTTTACGTTGAAATGCCATACCTAAACAAAAGCGGCAACGCTATGTCAAAACGATAAAACCAGAGTTATTAAAAAAATAAATATAATTGCCCTGCCGCCTTGTCAAAATAGGATTTTACCAAGGCGAATCAATTTACCAGGTGGCAGCGTAGGCGAATTCAGTATTTTTTGCTGGTATACACGACTGTCAAACTCCATATATAAAAAATGTACACATATTAGGTCTGTTTCAGATGCATAACAAAATAGTTCAGACTTTTGAGAGTAAAAAGGAAATTACTCTCTGAATGTGACAAAGTAGTCCGAAATTGCTGGAACGCAAAAATCACAGTTGAACATCCTAAAATGCTTATGGCGCTGACTTAATTAATTAAGTTTATTTTAGTGATTTTAGACGCTTAAAATGAAAAATATTTTAAAAACAAAGCATTTGCAGCATTGCCAACAGATGTAAAAAGTTATTGAATAATGTTTCCTAACTTTGTCCTCTGTGTACTGAGACACCACATCTTCTAAATATTTATTAATGCTGTTTTTTTTTTTCTACTTCGAAAGCAGCAAGAATTTCAACAAAAATTTCTTCCCCATCAGAATCTTCAGCAACTAAGTCCAAAATGTCGTCTTGATCAGACTCACTTGATGTTTCCATGACTTCTTTAATGATCTATAAAATCATATTTTATTAAAGAATGTGATAAATATCCACAACTATATGCACAAGTACTTACAACTTCAAGTTTATTTGAAAACTCTTCCATTTTGCTTTTAAGTAACAACTTTATGTATTTATTTAAAAATTATTTGATTTTTAAATGTAAACAAAAAAAGCTGATAAATTAATTCTGGCCCAAACTTACCCAAAGAAAAAGTTTGTACAACTTTGTACAGGAAATGAAAAATTTTACTCTCTCATTTTCTCTCAAAATTGTTCAAAAATTGTTATTTGGACTAATTTGTACTAGTTCGGACTGTTTTGTTATGCATCTGGAACAGACCTATTGCATGTTACAATTAAAAAGAGTTGCAGTTGCGTTGCCGCCGCGTTATTTCAGTATGCAACATACAAAATGTACGAACATGAGAACTTTTGATAGCAAAAAACGCTTTCCACTTTTGTTTAATATGGCTGTTATACATACGAGGGCTGCTTTATATATTTCTGGCCTGGCAACACTGAGTGCTGCCAAGTGCAATCTGACATTTCCGTTAGAAAGTTTGTCATTTTTAAGCATAACTGTACTCAAAACGTTTTGACGTACGACCATTATTTGTGTTGTTTACAGTGACTTGAAAAAATTAATATAGAAAAAAATGAAATTAACTCGTGAAGATTTTCGTGTCATCATTTTTCACAACTTTCGACGTGGATTATCACGACAAGAGTGCATTGATGAACTTAAATCTTTGTATGGCGATGAAGCACCATCCTTTACCACTGTGAAAAATTGGTATAATGAATTTAATCGTGGCCGAAGCTCGCTCAAAGACGAATTCCGTGAAGGTCGTCCAAAAACGGCTGTTGTGCCAGAGCACATTGATGCCGTGCGTAACTCATAATGCAAAATCGACATGCGACATACCGAGAGATAGAGATATCCTTGGACATTTCTTCCACCAGCATACATTCGATACTGCGCGAACACCTAGCCGTAAAAATGGTTTGTTCTCGTTGGATCCCGCACAATTTAAAAGTCGCTCAAAAAAAGGCTCGTGTCGATTGGTGCAAAGAAATGTTGCAAAAATACGATTGCGGTGCTTCAAAAGACGTTTATAAGATCGTCACAGGTGACGAATCATGGATCTATGTGTATGAGCCCGAAACGAAACAACAATCGACCGTGTGGGTCTTCAAAGACGAGCTAAATCCAACGAAAGTTGCTCATGGAAAAAGCACTTCGAAGCAAATGGTCGCCTGTTTCTTCGGCAAAACTGGTCATGTGGCGACTGTTCCGCTTGAGCAACGTAGAACGGTCACTTCTGAGTAGTACACTTCAATTTATTCGCCTGAAGTCATCGGAGAAATTCGTAAAACCAACAAGAGAAGACGAATCATTGTTTACCATGACAATGCGAGCTCTCACACATCGGCTCAAACCATAGCGTTTTTGACCAGCCAAAACGTCGAATTAATGGGTCATCAGCCGCACAGCCCTGACTTGGCACCTAATGAATTCTTCTTGTTTCCGCACATCAAGAAAAAAATGCGTGGTCAACGATTTTCGTCGCCAGAAGAAGCTGCTGAAGTGATCAAAAACCATGTTTTAGAGGTGTCTCAATCGGAGTGGAAAAAGTGCTTCGACAACTGGTTTGAGCGCATGCAAAAGTGTATAAATCATGCTGGAGAATACTTTGAAAAACAATAAAACCATTTTTGATTATAAATAATCGCATTTTCACTATCAGGCCAGAAATATATAGAGCAGCCCTCGTATGTATAGATAAAAATTATTTTCTAGTAAGATTTATAATGAATTAATGAAACCATAATAACTTTAAAAGGTTTCTATCGACAGCTACAATTTTACTACGATTAGAACGAGTAGTTGCTTAAAATGACCAAATCATAAAAACTTATAGAAAATGACAAAAATCAGGTCTCAAGCTGGTATCTACGCAAACCTGAGATTTAAAATGTTAAAAAACATCACCGAATAGTGTAAGCAAAGGAAATTCGTAATTGTTTTTTATAGAGCATATAACATGGAATATCCAAAAAAAGCAAATGTTATTTATTGTTGTACTGTGGCTTAGATGGCTCAGAAAGCTACCAGGCATGTTCTGACACTCGCACGTTTTTGAAATCGTTTTTGAAATTATTTAACACTTTAATTGTGTAAAAATAAAAATAAATTATGATAAAAATAAAAGAAAACATATTAGTTTTTATTTGTGTGTATTTTTATTGTTGTTTTAAAGTTTATTCACTTCAGTCTATGCTTGCGATTTCAAGTCGCCAAATTTCTTGCGATTGTGAACTACAGAACACCTTTCATGCGATTTCAACTCACATCGCAAGTTTTAGGCGATTTGCGATTGTCAGAACATGCCTGTACAATTATTATTTTTGCGACATGAGAAAAAAGAGAGATAATGGCCCAGAATTCTAAAATGCATTAATGCACAATTGATTTAAAATTTCAGCCAGCTTTCTCCAATCTTTTGGAGCGTTTGTATGTCTTACATTTTACCCCTCCAGAGTTGAGTTTGACACAGTTGTGAATTTTTTTGCATTTGGGTCTTAAAAATCCTACAGCGATTATTAAGAAGCCTTGCATGCTAAACGTGTCACTGTGTGTTGTGCTTTATAGTCTGACGCACGATTGGTCCGTTTTTTTTCGAAATTGCCAAAAAGTGATTAAAAACTTTGTTTACTGCCATCCCTAAATTAGCGCGTAAAGCGCAAGATATCTGTCAAAATTTCTCATGTACATACAAAATGTATGAAGCACGGCGTCAACGCTTAGCAATTGGAAAATCCAATTTTGACAGCGCGTAAGGTAATGAAGTTGCCTGCAAGCTACTGTTGTTTACATATTTTTTGTAGTATTTAGAGAAACAGTAATGACATATTAGCTTTTTTCGGGTTTATCTACCGTTTTTATCACTGTTTTGCATCCCATTTTATAGGGTTTTATTAAAAATTATAAGTAAACATTACTGTTCACAACAAAACGTTGCGCTTTTATTTAGGTATGTCATTTCAGCATAAGAGCCATGCGTTATTTTGCGTCGAGTCTTACGCTCTAATTTAGGTATGGCTGTTAAAGAATGAACATCTGGCATTATGTTCGTTCGTTTAACGAAATTGGTAGACATTTAACAGATATCATCTCATTGAGGGTTTTCACACAAGACTAATTGTGCTGGCATAAAATCGCATTTTGTTGGCTTTTTCGGTGAGGAGAGTGGTTTTTGGTTGGCACAATTTTTCAACCAACACATACACATTTATGAAAACACAGGTTCTGCGTTTTTTTTCAGAGCGATTTTTAGTGTTTAGTCGTCTATCGACCCGTAAACATGAATATATAAATGATGAATTTTATTATGATTGAATTCAATTTTCTTATAATATTTTATCAAGGGAAATTAAGTTTAAAGTTAATTTGAGTTAATTTTTATATGTATTTTTCAGGCAAAAAATTGAAAACGAACTTTTTGTCATATATGAATAAAATATTAACTGAAATCTTCTTCTCATGAATAAAATATTAATTGAAATCTTTAGCTTCTAGGAGTGATGATGCAGCTTGCAAGTTACAGCCACTAGAAATTCCTCCTAAAATTATTGCCAATTCATCATCAATTATTTCAGCTATATTTCCGCATTTTATGTAGGTATGTGTTTAACGAACGAAAGTCAAACGTGAAATAAACAAAAAAATTACTAACACACACAAAGCTGTGTATACGTGCACAATTTTCTGCCAGCACAATTAGTCTGGTGTGAATACGAAAGAACAAAAGTTGTGCGGATTAAAAATTAGTCGTGTGTGAAAACCCTCATTCATAAACTTTTATACTTCGAACAATTTATGGAAGTAACTCCCCTCGAAGCTATGAATCATTGGGATTTCATAAAGTAGGTGAAGGTAGATATCTGTCTTCACAAAAATCGAACGATAAATAGCCTTAATTAAATTGCAGAGCTATCACATGACGATTCATTTCTCTTAAAAAAGCTTTTTGCAGTTTAATGGGTCTTAGAAATTTTTTTGGTTTGCTAGGAAGTACTTGGATTCATGTTACTCGCATTAGATTAATTGAACAAGGTTTAGAAAACACCGGTTCTACCAGAGCCGAATGTTTAAATGGTAGGATACTAATAATTTTTACTGTTCCGTATCCAAAGATTAAAAACGCACACTATTGTTTCGTTACAATGTATGCCCATCTGTACCGTCTTTGAAAAAATATTAGGTAAATACGAAAACTATTCATATTTTGACAGAAGGTTTATTTTATAGTCGCTATAACAAGAAATACCGAAAGTGACGCGATATTAAAATACATATGTCCGCAATAGGAACAGGGACAAAAAAACAATATAAAAAATCCGCTTAAGTTGGGTCAATCAGAGTATCAAATAATTTGGTTCGAATAAAAGTATAAAAATTTTCTTTGAAAAGAAATATAGAAACTTATTTGTCATTATTTATTTAGTGACGCTGTTTATCTTGGGAACCGTGGCTACTGACACCACACCGAGTTCCAGAGGAAGCGGGCTTTTAAAAAATAAGTGCACACGTGCTTTACTACTGCTCAGGGAAGGCAGCTAAAATTATTAGTGTGCGTTACACCTACACAACATATGAGTTCATTTTTAAGTAAGTGAAGACAGTCCGCTTCATTAAATAAACTTGACACCGTACAAGATCAATTTAGTTTGCCAATTTCGACAAGACATCTCTAAGGATTAATATTGCAAATGCATATTTAAATTGTATTAAAAGTAAACTTTTTTAGTTATTTTAAATTCATTCAATAGCTTTAAAAACATAAATAAAAACATTTCTTTGAATTAAATAAAAACTTCACTGCTATTTAAAAGTAAAAATAAAAAGAGCCGAAAAAGTCAGCCGTATACAGTGGATAAAGAAAAATAAAATCAATGTTGATTATTGTTGTTTTTGCTTAAACTTTGATTTTTGTCTTTACTTTATTGTTTAGACAAAAATCTTTAGTTTATTTAAAATGTAAGTGAGAAGTTTCCTGAAGAGCTAAGTAAGCGGTAGCGAAATGGCCATCGAAACGTGCTTTCACCTTCAATAGTCAATATCGGTGATTTTAATAATTCGGTCGGGATAATTAGCACGATTTTTAAAGTTAAAAATAAAACGTTTTTATTTAATTTTGTATATTTTCTTGATACTTGAACTGAAGCTGCAAATTTCTCCAATTTATAATGAACTATACGAGCCCTCATTTCTTTCATTCCGCGTTTCCTGTAGCTTTTTTATGCCCTTCACACTTCAGGATGAAAATTGGATTTGATTGGAGTTACTTTACTAAACCAGATTATGGTGAAGATTAAGCATAGCCAAATATAGCACTCTTGTTTTTTCTATTTTTCTGCTTGCTTTTTTTTCAGGTCGTACATTTCGTCAAGGGAATACAATTTTATACTCTGCTTTTGCTCCTTAACATCCAACACTACCTCGCTTAATGTTTCTACAAATTTTTTTTGTAAGAGTATTATTGATGAAATTTTATTTTTTCGTTTGAAACCTTTGTCTCCACTTTGATAAGCGAGCTCGATATTCCGTTATTTTAAGCGCCTTAAAAGCTCTTATTCTGGTTTAGTTTTGCCATAGAAACTAGCAAAATAAGAAACCAAACTTTGATTTTGTAAATCAATTTATGAATCGTTAAATATATACGAAATATGCTGTTTTTACAAATAAATTTATAATTTGGAATAGACAACTTTAGACTATATCTCCTTGGGTCAAATTTTATACTTGTTGTAGTAGACTTAGCAATCAGGTTCTTCGTAAATTTTATCCGTTTGTCAATAACGGTTCAACAGGTTGGCCATATACATCCATTACATTAACTATTGTAACACCTTTCAATTAATATTTTTAAATATTTATAGTTTTTATTATACCAAACGAAGTAGCGGACATTCTGTCAAATTATCAAGTGTTTGTATATAACGGTTCAGAAGATACGGCACTAGAGGTCAAATTACATTCACCCCTATTCTGCGTTTCGATTCGAATTGAAATTTTCTCCGCTTGACAACTTCGGTATTCTGCGTTTCAATTCCGCTCAATTTCTTTCGATTGTATGTATTCTGCATTACGATTGGAGCTCCGTTTTTCTCAGTTGTTTTTTTTTTTTTTTTTTTTTTTTTTGTTAACGGAGTGGTTTTCTTTATTTGTATCTTTTAGTTAAAAAGTTAAAAATTGAAGAAATGTAAGTAGAAAATGAGATAAAATATTTAGAAAAAAAACAATTAAAATTATTTTTAACTAATTTATTTAATTAAATTTTCTTTTGTTTTAAATTGTTAATTTTTGTACCCGAATCTGATGTGTTTTTTTATGTATTACGGGTCAAAAACAACAACTGGCAGATGTAATGGCATCTAAAGCAGACATTACATGTGGATACCACCAGCGATCAAATGAAGAAGTAGCAGCGTTCTGAGAAAGTTGCAGGAATCCTCAATGCACTAGGGTCCTCCAACAAAAAAGCCAGCGCAAAAATTAATTGCCGTGAACAACTAATTTTTATTTTGTTTTTATTTTATTTAACAATTTTTTTATTAAACTGCATCAAGAAAATATTTTTAAATATGTAAACATACAACCTTTTGTATTAGATTTTACATTTGTTTATGAAAGAGATAACAAACTTGCTTATTTTGCTATTTCATTTCCACATTCCACAGTGATGCTATTAATTTTGTAAGCATTGTCTTCTTCTTCTTTCGATTCCGTTTTTCTACAAAATACCAATTTATGATCGCAACGGAACTGAATGTAGAGACTTAATCGAAACGCAGAATAGGGGTGTTTAATTTTGGGAAGACCCTTTAATTTTTAAATTTAATACAGGTTCTTTCAAAAGTATGGACATATACATCTAATTAAATAAACTATTGCGGGCACTCTTTAATTTATAATTTTTAATATTAATACTATAACCCTGTGATTAATACTAGTTACTATAACGGTCATAGCAGTCATCATTCTGTCGAATTTTTAAGCGTTCGTTTAAAAGATAAGCCCATATAGGTCAAATAACGACAAGTATAGGGAAAGACGACGTGTGAAGAATTTTTTTTGTATTTTATTTTTTATTCATTGATTTCATGGTTTTTTTATTTTTATTTTTTGTATAAATTCAATAAGTTATTTGTAAGTAAAATTAAAGTATGTATTTTAATGACTAAATAATTATTTTAAAATTAATTTTTTTTCTTTTTTTTATCTCATTAATTGGCATTTTCCAAGTTCATTTATATTGAATGGAATTCCTTGTATAGATATTTATATTACTTTAATGCTTTTTTAATTTAAATTTGTATGTATATTGTAAATTATTTAAGCAAACAAATTATAACATATAAACTAGAGAACATCTTAGATTTGTAATTTTTAAAAACTAAACATAAAAATATTTAAACAAAGAAATTTAAAGAAAGAAAAACCTAAAATTTATAAAAAAAAAAACATTTTAGTTTAAAAAACGTTTTGTAAAGAACAAAAATAAACTCAAATTTATTTGTATTGGTTTTCTTCCTTTTGCTACTTTGCTTTATAATAAATTTTATATTTTCTTAATCTTTAGCAACTCATTCATCATAACAACGATTCACACTAGGCAGCGAGTAAGCAATACAATGCTAAATCTGATTATATTTTTTATCAGTTTTTTATTGTAATAAGGGATTTTTTAAACGTTTGTTGTAAATGGTACAGGGGCATAATTTAATTATTTTTTTCCTAAATCTCTTAATTATATTTTATGAATTTTGTAAGAGTTTAAACTAAATACTGAAAAATTATTTATTAAATTTTTTAAGCAAAATATAATTAAATAGAAAAATTATAATTTTATGTGCTTAATTGAGGAGTTTTGCCGTAGCATTTTTTGTTTAATTTAATTTATTTTATTTTGCTAAAACGTATAAAGAACATCTTGGTCTTGAGTTTATGACTTTTTTAATGACTTTTAAAATGTTTCATTATAAAGTGTTTGTATTTTAATGCGTAATTGAAGGAATCTTTTGGGAAACTCCGTTCACAGTCTTTGATTTCAGGATATCATTTTCATATGAGTATACAGTTTCTTTGCCATTTTCATAGACTCTAAAAGTAATAAAAAAATAAAAAACGATTTGAACAAAAGAATATTGCTGCTTTCCTTCAAATATCTACATACGTCTTTTTCATAAATTTCTTGCCATTTACAAATGTTGTAGATGTTGATGTACGTTTAACGGCTCCATTCATGGCAGCACCGTTAGAGCGGCTACTAGCATTTGGTGTCATGCAAAAGGATGAAAATGAGGTAAAACCGTTATTGGGCATTAGAAGATCCATCATTGCATAATTAAGCATGGGAGAAGGAAAATTTTGATTCATCTTTGTATTTGTACCATGATGGCTGCGATTACTAGAGGAACTACTTGCACGCCGGTTTCCGTGATGTGTACTTAAATGAACATCTATAAAAAAAAAACAATAAAAATATAGTCAATTTTTTAAAACAGCAGATATTTATTGCGTTTTAATACCTCTAAATAAATCAGCAAACGGTGAATTTGCTCCGAAAAAATCACGGAAAACTTCTTCTGGTGGTCTGAACACAAATGGAAATCCACCCATTATGTCAAACTCATCGAAATCGTCTTGTGAATGATGACCATGTGAATGATGGTGCCCGCGATCACCCATTAAGCCTTCCTTGCCATATTGATCATAAATTCGACGTTTCTTTTCTGTTAATTTGAGAATAGAAATAAGTTTTTAAATCTTTAAGTTTAAAACACTAGATCTGATAATGAATTCATTAATAAATTTTTAGTTTACTAGCAGCAAAGTTAAGCTTTTACAATGCAAATAAATTATTCAATTAACTTTTTCACCTTAATCGTTTTTAAAATCAGAAATGATTTTTATTTATTTATTTTCCTGTCTGACATGATAAGGGGGATCATATATATTTTATACGCTAGTTGATATGTAGTATTAGCAATAGATATATATGCAAAAACAAAAAAGCGCCCTTGTTGTCTCTGACTGACTTGTTAAAAAAAATACGAAAATATACGTCGAAGTACGACGAAAGGGCACCTACCTTTAGGGACAGTCTTTAAAAACGCTGTGTAAATTTAATGTATTTGCATATAACGGTTTACAAGATAAACAAACACCCTCATACTTTTAAGTTTATTGTCCACACTTATTTTTATAGCGGATATATTTGTTCATATCCTGCTTAAATTCTAAAAGTCTGCCTACTGCGGTTAAAAAACTAAGACCATATACGAGCACACTTTTTATTTTTTGGTGTTTGTTCTTAAAGCGGGCAAACAAATACAAAAAACACATCCCTTTTGGGCCATCCTCTAATTTGAAGTTTTATTTTTTGTACCTGTTGCTATAGGGGACATGGTTTTATGTACATTGTGCAAATTTGACAGGTTTAACTACCACAGTTGAAAAGTTACAATATTTTTATGAATATCAGTTTCGGCTCACCCTTTAATTTTGAGTATTTTTTGTTATAGCAGTTACAGTAATACACCCTCTGTGAAAGTTTCAAAACTCTACCTGATTCCTGTCACAGACGGAAGGACATTATAGCGAAAAAATCAAATTAACTTTTTTTAACCCTTTGCGTACAGACCCCTAAGCACGACACTTGTTAACGTAAACTATGAGGTGTTTTTTAAGATTTTTTCTTTTATATGAAATCCGGTGTCACCGAAGAAAATTAAGCACTGAGCACTAATCTACCCGACGTTGCGTCTATGATCTTTAATATTTTGTCTCCAAAATTACACCTTCGACTTCAAAAATTGTTTTTGCTGCGATTGAGTGGTGTTAAAAGGCTATAAAAAGTTATTCTATTTATAAGTGCTATAAACAAACTTTCGTTCCTAAGCAATACCAAATGACAAGTTTTACAAACTGTACAAAATAATTAACTGAGAATCGTTGCCAGATGTGTTAAGATGACAAGTGTAGATCATCTCCATGATACCAGGATGCTTCCGGTCAGACAACATAATAAATGACTAATCAATTCCTGATGGACTGACAAGCTGCCTAGTCACCCTAATCACGAAGTGATAATGCCAGCTCCAAGTACCATCTAGTGACACACAATCACATAATTAAATTTCATATCTTTTCAGGGAAAAACTCTTGACAACAGCAATGCTGTTACAACATAAACAAAAAGGACCCCAAAAGTAGATCCAGGTAACGCTGAGTACAATCATGGCAATGAGGAATATAAATTCGCTGGATTTTTAAACAAATTAAATGGCCGCGGCGGTCGACTTATTCGACCGAACTTTTATAAAAGAAATATTTGAAAAGGCTTATTTTTCATCAAAATTGATTGTATAACGTAAGCGTAAATTGTAGAACAAAAAATCGTCTCGCATACAATCAATAGTTTTATTTTAACGATGCAGGGCTAGACGACCAAAGTTTCTCATGAATGAAAACAGCACAATGACAGATCATTTTACGACCATCTTAGAACTTATGAAACTTGGTATTTTTATTACTTTAAAAAGTACCCGCTTATCATTTTCACAATCTCCCGTATTTTTGTGGGATAAACTTTTGAGGGAAATATTAAGTGTATGTCAGAGGATTGATTTTTTAAATCAGTAATTTTGAACAAGATCAAACTCTAAATAAAATTTAGAATATAAAATGCAAAGCAATTTATAAAATAGTAGCGTTGAACAAAATGCATATATTTTTTTTAAATAAATCAATGACTTAATACGAAATAATTAAGAGAAAATGAGTTTCTGTAGCAGCATTTCAATGCAACACGGAACAAATTTAATAGAAAAATAACACCAAAACTTATGACTTATATGAAGTTAAACATGTTAATATTAGTTTTCAAACGCTTAATGAATAATAATATTGTTAAAAATTATAGTTATAAAAATGAAATAAGGTTTCAAAGCAGGCAGCCAGGACGGATTGCACTATGAAATAAGAACACTTGCAGCATTCGGCACGATTTTTATTTATAGTTTTAGTAACAACAACTAGTTGGTAGTTAATTAAACATTCAAGTAGCAATAGCACTTATTGCTTTTTCTTTTACCAAAGAGCCTGAGGAATGGTGTATTTTCGAAGAGATTTCTAAAGGTGAACATTTGATAGCGATTGCCACGTTTGGATGAACTATAACTGGGTATATAATCATCGTAGTCTTTGGTACCTGTTGTGCGATAACGATAGCTACCATAACCATTTGAACCATAACCACCAGTCGACATATAAGATGATGAATTGCTGTAGCTGCTCTTCTTGTGTAAAGTTGAGCGAGTATCGTATATTTTTCGTTTGCGTTCTACCCACCAAATGTAAATTTATTTTTATTAAAAGAGTATAATTTTCACTTAATATAAATATTAGAGTAACATGAAGTATGGATTGAATTTATTTTTAAAATTTGTATGTAAAGGAGTTAATTCAGATCTAATCAATTAGGAAATGCTTTTGCCTGAATTCTTTTGAAAAGATTTTAAAAAGTTCTCAACTTTAACTTTACTCACCGTCTGATAAAACTTCATAAGCTTCGGATAATTCGCGAAAACGTTTGTTGGCCTCCTCTAAATTGTTTGGATTTTTATCCGGATGCCACTTTAAGGCGAGTTTTCTATAGCTAAATGCATTAAAAGTAAAAAAGTATTTAGTTTTTGTTTGAAAGTGGATAAAGAATTAAAAGAAAACTTACGCTTTTTTTACTTCTCCTTCTGTAGCGTGACGTGATATTTCCAGAATTTTGTAATAATCCACCATTTTGTTATTTTGTGTTAAAGTTTATCCAATGAATATTGAATATTAATGGAGTGTAAGTACGAGTTGGTGAAATTTTACACAAATATACTTTTTAAAGTGACTACTAGTGTCACTACTCAAAAGTTTAAAAGCAGTAGTTCAGTTTATTGATTAATAAAGTATTAAAAGCGATAAATAAAGTTTATTTTATCTGCAAAGAAAATAAAAGAAATTTAATATTAAAAAAAATTGTGCAGGTTAAAAAGCAAACATTTTTACACATTAAATCGGCTTGAATGGTTACAAATTAATTGTGCCGTTTTGCCATAAAATTTTAATAGAAGTTTTTTTTTCAATTATTAACTCTTCTATATATTAAGAGCTACATCAGTCAGTTATAAGCTAAATCTAGGTAATGCTAGAAATAAATAATTATCATAATTGCTGTAACCACGATAATTTAAAAATGTTTTGGTAATTAGAAGTATTCAAGCTGCTTTTAATGCTTTTTTCTATATTTTACGATTTCGGCTTTGAATTTTGTTTTGGGATCTTTGAGTTATTTTGAAATTTAAAGCAGAGGTTGTTTCCCATAACTGAATTCCTAAACAAAACTGAACTTAATAATAATAATTTATAGTAAAAATTTCATATAAAAGACAATAAAAAAAGATAACCAAATTAATTAATAATAATATGAAAATTATTATTCTGAATCTTTTTTATATTAATTTACTTTAATCGTGCTTGATTCCTTTAAATATATTCTTATTAAATATTTATTATTTAAAACTACAAAATGAAATGTAAAGGGTCATCCAAAAAACGCGCCTACATATTTCTTTGAAATAAAACACAAAATATTTGCAATTTTTTCAAGCTGTTTTTTTTTTATTAAAAGTATAATCCATTACAATTATAAGTGGAATAGAATATCATTCAAATGTCCATCATGACTGCGTCTGCAGACATCAATCCGAATATCGAAATTTTCAATGACTTTCCGACATGTTGCTGGTGTTAATTCACGAATTGCAACTTGAATGTTGTTCTTTAGATCATTAATTATTTGTGGCTTGTTAGCATACACTCGACTTTTACAAAAACCCCACAAAAAAATCTAATGGTGTTAGATCACATGACCTTGGAGGCCAATTAAAATCTGCATTTCGTGAAATTACACGTTGAGGAAATTTTGATCGCAAAAGCGTAATGTTTTCTCGAGTTGTGTGACATGTAGCACCGTCTTGCGGAAAATAGACGTCAGACACATCAATATGTTTCAACTGTGTCCATAAAAAGTCTCTCAACATTGATTGCTATCGCTCAGCATTCACAGTAACAGCATTTCCAGCATCATCTTCGAAGAAAAATGGCCCAATGATCCCATTTGCCCAAAATGCACACCAAACAGTAACTTTATATATATATATATATATATATATATATATATATATATATATATATATATATATATATATATATATATATATATATTTTCATTTGTGCGTACAGTTTTTGGTCTTCCACTTTTTGGTTTATCAGTAACACAACCAGTTTCTTCGAATTTTTTCACTAATCTTTGAATTGAAGATTGATTTGGCCGATTATTTACACCAAAAAAATCACGAATTTTGCGATGGGTGTTTTTCAAAGAACGCCCATTTTCATAATAACTTTGAATGATGTAAATGCGTTGTTGCAATGTGTACCTGTCCATTGTTAAAACTGTACTACCTTCTAATAAAACAAAATGGCTTATGTCATTTGAAAAGATGTCACGGGTAAAAATTATATAGTGCTGACATCTAGGCGTCACATTTGGATGACCCTTTATTACTGCGGGGAAAGCATATCCATATGGCCATTTAGCTACTGCTCATAAAGCTCATCAGTGTAATACACTTCATTTTGTAGTTTTTAAAAAAATAGTACTCGCTTAATTTCGATTAGGCTTGTTTACTCAATTAAAAAGGTTTAACTAAATGACGTGATTTTGATTTATAGACTACAAAAAGCGAAATCGGTTTGAGAACGAAATATTTACCTGAATTGAATTGAAAAAATAAAAACTATTACCAGCTGTTTGGGGTGAATATTTTTATAATTGTTAATTAAAAGAAAAAACTAAAAACAAAATTTAAAATAAATAAAAATCAAAATTTTCGAGTGAAAAATTGAATTGAAATGCTTTGTTTGTATCATATGGAAGTTACGAATATTTTTTAAGATTCATGGCAAATACAGGCAAAAACAATACAAATGGAGGGATGAATATCGATTAAACTAGTGAGCTAATTTTAAACTTGGAACACAATAAAAACATTTAATTTATTAAAACATTTACGGCCGTATTCATTACTAATAAACTTAAAATAAGCGAAAGTTGGTAAAATTATATTCAAAAGCGACTTAAAGTATCAAAAAGCTCTAACAAGGCGAATCAATTATAAGGTTGTAGCGATGGCGAATTCGTTAATTTGCGCCGTTAGCTCGAATATCTAACTACGTATTAAAAAAGTGTACACAGATTTTTTTATATATGGAGGTTGACAGTTAGGCTACCGGGGAAAATTAATGAATTCGCCATCGCTACCACCTTATAATTTAGTCGCTTTGAGCTCTAATGAGTAGTTATTGAAATCGAAAATTTTATAAAATAAATTTTGATATTAAGTTATATTATTTGAAAGTAAAAAGTTGTCCTAGAGTAAAATGAATGAAATTTAAAATAAAAGTCTTTGACAACCCCTACTTACGGAGTAACAGGTCCTTAAAAATTGGTGATATCTCATAATTTTACGGTGCAACAAGACAATGTGGGTATCATGAGACAACTTGTCACAATTCATATTAAACGTTATACATATCACAAACAAATCGGTAGGTCATTACATGCCTGGTAGCTTTTTAAGAAATAAAAAACAAATATTATTTCTTAAATCTTAGCCATCATACCGGTATATATGTTTTCATATCGCTGGTCTAATGTAGAAAGTCCCTACCTCGCAGAAGAAGGAGAAGGTAAGAACACAAAACGAACTGTAATAATTAGAAGTTTTGCAAATTTTGCTTTAACGAAAGTATAATAGAAATACAGTGAACTCGAGATAATGTGAACATCCAATATAATAAGCTATCCACTAATGTGAAAACTCAGTTTTTTATATGGGCGCTCTAAATAGTGAACAAAGTTTAATGGCTCTAAATAGTGAACAATTTTTTTTTAATTTTTGGGGATTTTTTTTTATTTGTAGAAGCATTTATTTTTAATGTTAGGAATACCCGAATTAATTAATACAATAGTACGCCATTATTTTAAAGGTACATATTTAATGCTAGTCGCTTTATGTAACTTGTTGCGGTATGTTCGTGAATTTATTTTTAAAATTAGTAATGTCTAAAAACAGTCGAAAGTTTTTATCCTTAAATGAAAAATGCGAAATTTTGGAGTATTAAAAAAAAAAAAAGAATCAAGTGTTACAGTGTTAAGTAAAAAGTATAAAGTTGCAAAATCAACGATATGTTCAATAAAAAATAAAAAAGACAATATTTTAAAATGTGTTAACAATACGTTTTATGGACCCGGAAAACGCAAAACATTACGATCTGATCTTCAGAGCTTCCAAAAATGGAAAAATCGCTCTATATGTCGTTTATTTGCATGCGGAACAAAAACCTCCCTGTAAGTGGGTTGATGTTGAAAGAGAAAGCCAAACAAATTCACAAGAACATAAGTGAAAACGAAAATGACTTCAATGTTAGCGATGGGTGGCTACAAAAATTTAAAAAGAGATACGGAATTCGGCTCCTTCAGATAAGCGGTGAAAAACTTTCTGCGCAATCTCAGTTCGTAAATCCTCTTAAAATTAAATTGAAAGCAAAGAAAGAAGATTGGGATTTATCCAATGATCAGTTGTGTAATGCCGATGAGTCTGGTCTATATTGGAAACTTCTCCCACAAATGACATATGTAACGTCATTGGAGAAAAGCGCTCCAGGAGCAAAAATGGAAAAGCAAAGGATAACATTTTTATGCTGTACAAATGCGTCAGGATCTCATAAAATAAAATTTTTAGTAATAGGAAAATCGAAAAATTCTCGCAGTTTTAAAAAATGTTATCTGTCCCGTAAACTACAGAAATTCAAAGTCTGCTTGGATGATTTCTTCCATTTTTAAAGAATGGTTTCACAACTGTTTTGTGCCAGAGGTAAGTAAACATGTAAAAATAGTTCAATTGGGATTCTTACTGTTTTATTTTTCATTAAGGTGACAGATTTTTTAACGAAGAAAGGATTACCAGTAAAAGCTTTACTCCTAATAGATAATGCCCCATTCCATCTACCAGAATCCGACCTTAAATCCGAGGATGGTTCCATAGAAGCTATGTTCATGCCTCCAAATGTAACGGCTCTGATCCAGCCAATGGATCAAAATGCAATTAGAACCACCAAACTTCATTATAGGAACAGTCTTCTGGCAACAATTATTCCAAAAGAGGGGGATTTGCTTGAATCGATGAAAAAAAATCACACCTTAAGAAGGAGTTTCTATTCTAGAGGCATCCTGGAACCGAGTTGGTAAAGAAACTTTATCTTACTGTTGGAAAAATATTTTGAATATGGTAAATTATAAACACGATCATGAATTTAATGTTCCGTTGAGCGTTTTAAAAGAAAAGTGGCAATCAGAGGTTAGATCTTTAGAAAATACTGCTGCAGATCTTCTACAGACATTGTGCCCTCAGGAAGTATTTACAGCTGTAAACATTAGAGATTGGATCAATAATCCTTGTGAGGACGTCACGCCATTTGATGAAAATAATTTAATTGAAGAGTCCGACGATGATGACGACTGTTTTATTGAAGCGCCTGAAACCAACATTAATGCCAAAGAAGCTGTCGAAATTTTTAACAAAGCTGTGCAGTGGGCTGAATTTCAAATGGTCGATCAAACTGACATTAAAGTAAAAAAATAAGGGAATAGGCGGTAAATAAGCTGGTCGACCAAAAGAAAAAACTGAAAATAATAACCGATTATTTCCATATTTAATTATATATGTATGTAGTACCTATCTTTTTTCATTGTAAATTTTATTTATTTTTTTGTCGTAATATTTTGTTTGTTTTTTATGTACATACTACGTATGTACTCTTTATAAAATGGATTTTTAAAAACTTTTTATGTTCCTAATAAATTACAAAAAGTTTTTTAGTAATCTTTGCATTTTCATTCCTTGTAGAAATGATTTTTAGAAGGAATAACTTAGTAATATATATAAAAAAAATCACAATCGAAAACGTGAACAAATTCGAAAATATCAACTACCCCGACATTAATTAGTTCACATTATCGAGAGTTCACTGTAATAAGATGTCTTGAAGTTGATCCAGTGATTATTTAGAGAAGACATTAATCAAGCCACCGACAGTGAGAGTAGCCTAAATCTCGAAAAACTTTTTAAAATGGTAATAAAATAAAAATAAAATAAATTTGTTTGAATAGCGATGTGCATAAAAACGTTAAAAACTCTCAATAGAACTCATTATTCGAACATTTTCTTTTGTTTTTTCTGCATTTTACAGGAACCACATAAATAAATTTTTTTTTTGCATAAAAAATATAAAGCGCAACCCATATTTGGTTTTCGTTTTAAAGGAAAATTGGCACTGCACAAATAAAAAAATGGTTTATTCTACAAAAACTCTTTAATTATTATCATAAACTTAAAATAAGAAGTTTTTATCGAAGATATTTAATACTTATATTGAAATTATTTGAGAACTAGTTTTTGAAAAAACAAAAAATCCATCAAACCCCAAAAGCACATTTTCATATTTTTATAAAAAACAACAAAGAGGCTCATAAACTAAGAGGAAATGCCAATGTCTATGATCTAATACTGCTACGTGTGTAAAGTTATACGTTTTTTTTTGCAGTTCGACTTCAATTTCAAGCAACAATACCGCAATGGAAGCATTCGAGCATGTGTACTTTGTTAATTTAAATGTTAAAAAAATGTGTTAACCACCTACAAACGGAGTTACTCAGGAAAATAATCAGTTTGTCAGTAAGCCAAAACTGGCCATTAGAAAGAAAACGGAACAAATGAAATTAATTTTTGTTCACTAACAATTCTGGCAGAAAACAGCAATAAATGGGTTCAGCAGAAGCTTAAAAAGAAACTCTGTTTTACCTTTTCAGACATTTTTTTCCAAAGAATCATTTTGTAAACAAAAGTAAAAACAGCTATTTTCTTATAGCAACAGTTTGCAACCAATTTCAATGTTTCAATACTGGGTGTTGCACGGTGGAACCGATCTTAAAATAAGTGAAAATAAACAATTCTTAACTCATTGTCAAACTTCTTTAAAACGTGTAACAATTGTAGACGTATAGCTCTGCTCTTGACAATTATCCCATTGTTTGTTGGAAACATTCACTTTCACAGACAGTGCATAAATTTTATTGCTGTAAAATATTATAAATTGAGGGACATGTAAATCATATATTTTTTAGTATGTGCTTTTTTAGCAATTTAAATATTTGTGAAAGTTTTGAAATAAGTAATATCATGTATCTCGATAACAGTTATGAAGAAAGTAGAAAGTTTAGACCTAGAATACAATAAATTTCAGAAATGTTCTGAAACTCGCATGTATTGAAACCGCATGTGATTTCAAAGCTCACGCGTTTTGCTTCAGATTTACTTTTTTTTCAAACTTATGTTTGAAAAACAAAAATATATGATTTTTCGGTACTAAACTTAAGCAACATGCCAGCAGCATTGCAAATAAAACAGAAAAAACTAAAAAACGGATGCTTGGAGATTATTTCAATCCAATGAATAAATGGACAGAATCCAAAACTTTATATAAAAATAAAGTACTTATTAAAAATATTTTTTATATTTATTTCATTCTTCTACATAAGGGTTTGGTTCGAAAACCGACTTGAAGTTATATATAAAATGGTGTCACTTCAAACACAGGTGGTGGCTCTAGATATTTCTAGGGCGTTTATTGGAGTGTGGCATGTAGCGCTTCTGTCAAAACTTAATGCTTTTGTTCATAACTTTTCTTGATTTATATCGAGCTTCCTCAGCGATCGCACTACACGAGTTGTTATAGATGGGATCTCATCAAACGAGTTCAAGATAAATTCAGGGGTAACAAAAGGCTCTGTTCTTTTTCCAACCATATGACCTTCTCTGTCAGACTTCAAACCTTATTTACTCTTTTGCGGATGACAGCAGCATCATAACAAAATCTGATCGAAGTGGGCGAATAGAGTCGATTTAAATGATCGAAAGGCTCAATGCCGAAAATGGTGCTATATCTATGACTATGGTTGGTATAATTATTAAAGAATCAGAAAGCTCTTGATGTTCTTGGCATGAAATATCAGTGTAATGTTCGATGAACTTAACAAATTTTTCAAGTCTCAAAAGAAACTTTTGAATGCCCCGGTTTTTTAGAAACGGTGTTAAAGATATTTCACTTCATCTGACCGAGAATGGAATATAACTCTCATGTATGGGCCGGTACTTCTAAGTCTGGCTTGGAGTAAGTCGAACGTTTACAGAAGAGGGCGAAGAGGCTCAAAGGTGAAAGTAAACTATCCAACTCAATTGATTCTATTGAACATAGACGCAGTATGGGTTGAGTTTCGCTGTTTTATCGATACTACAATGGAATGTGTTGTAATGATATAAGGGAACTGGTTCCTGATATCCGCACGTCTTTGCGTATAACACGCTCATCCATTTGTGGTTAAATGGCCATTGAACGGCACTATGCATTACAGAGAGAATTCGTTTTTTTTGCCGAACAGTTCGTATGTGGAATCATCATTCTGCAGAGGTCTTGCCTGTCATCTTTTATAATGGAAGGTTCAAGACGAATGTTTAAAAACACTATTCCCTCCATCCTCCGAGATAAAAAAGTCATATAAACCGGCGGAGTGTCATCGAAAATTAAATGATAAATTTTGCCTACGTTTCAAATTCTATTAAGATCAATCAGTTAAAATAGCCCATATAGTGAGATTCAAGTGTACATTTTAATTATGGTTAAAGTAGAAAGCTGTATACTTCAAAATTACGCTTTTTATGGGGCACCCTTAAATTTAAAGTTTTTTACTTAGTATATATGTGTATGTAGTAACACAAGTCGTTATAAAGTGCAAGTTTCTGTCTATAAGAGTTCAAGAGACCAAGTGATACACGTTAAATAATGCCACCATAATAGGCACCATGTGACTTTTGGGTTTGGTTTAGTTTATCACAATTTGGTTGGGGAGTGTCTGACTCCATCACTTTGTGAAAGTTTAAAATTCGTGCTTCTTACCTCCAAAAGATACTCTAAATAAAATCATGTTTGTTATATGGAAACACTATTACATATGTTTAACGTCATTAATATTATATTTCCTACTTTATACAAAACTACATTTCTTACTCTTATAACGGTCAACAGAACCATTGGGTAAATTGATTATTTCATGCTGCGTGCACTGAATTCTCGAAATTTATGATCAGAATACGCTGCCAAATCATAACAAATAGGTTCATGCTTGAACAATGCTACCAAACTATAGATATTTACTTTTCAAGTCAGTCATCAATTCAATTTATCCATTTATTGGCTTAACGCGTTCGTTAATAAACGAAATTGGCGCATACGGAGTAAGAACAATCAACCAACAGATCCTACAGCCTCCTTCACATTCAGAAAAGTGTATTGTTTAGTACGATTTACATACATTAATGGATCTTATTTCTAGAACAAATTAAATTTACTGATAACTTGATTTCAGGACCAAGTTTCAATTGGCCTCCAAAGTTATCCGATTGGAAACCACTCGCTTATTTTCTATGGAGTCACGAGATCTGATTAATCAGCAACAACATTGTTTATGCCACGGCCAGCAATGTTTGAAAAAGTATCCCAAAATTTGGCGCGCAAAATAAGTTAAGTGAAGAACATTTGAAAATCAAATACAAATGTTAATGTCATTATTAGACTTTCAAATAAAATTTTTTTATTACAATTTGAGGCGGGCTTAAAACCAACCTTTAGTTTTCTAAGTTTTTCCACTTAAAAAAGTGATATAATATTTGTTGAGTTTTCCAACGGCACGAATTTCATTTTCAGATTTTTCATTTGTTTGCATTTGTAATTTTAGATGAATTTATTAGAGCTCTCAAGAGTTTCCTCGACTGTAAAATTTTGCATTTACGCACAGCTTAAACGAGAGGTCGCAGCCCTATTCTGTAAATCGCTAAAGCTAAATTTTCATCGCTAAAAATCTAAAAAAAAATTTTTAGCGCTTTTGGCTACAAATGCTATTCTGTAACACTTTTTGCCTTAGTTTATCTTAGCTTTTTAGCAATCGAGATTTAGATTTAGCTACGGGATTAGTTAAATATTCGACTAAAAAGTGTAAACAATATTTTTAAAACTTCTTATTCAGTCTTTCCTGACACATATCATTACGAATGATGATTTTTATATATTTGATATCTTTCTTACCTTTTATATTGAATGGGATCTTATAACTATTTGACAAAGGACAATTTTTTTCCATAAGTAAGTGGTTGCGTCTTTTTGGCCAAATATTTGATTAATTTAACTGGACTGTAAGTTACATAAAATACATATGTACATATATATGTATGTGATCATATTTATGCACATATGCATGTCACATATTAGTTTAATTAAGATATTTTAAATAAAGGAGCTTAGACCACCTAAAAGCAAAAATAAAGTCACAAGGACAAATATTCAACAATAATATGCGTGTTCACTGATTTTGGACTTAATTGTGGGTTTATTTACTCTGTTAAAAAAAAAAAGAGAAAAACTGAATATGTTAACAAGTCATGTTAAACCTTTTGTCGGTTGGTTTTATGTGGTCGGCTAGTGTATCGTTTTTTTTTTTGTTATATTAAACAAGTTGTAACATAAAGTTGTGAAAAAACTTACACAATTATCTACGATTTTCCAAAGATGTAGCGTGCAAACAAACAATTTACTTTGAAATTTTTCTTAATCATATATAAGTTAATTAAGTTTTTTATATATTTGTTAGTTTCATACTTCCTTGACACAATTTCTGTTATAAAACGCAACAATTCAAAGCAAAAACTGTAGAAGTTTACATACTGTTGCAGCAGTATGTTGTATTTCTGAGACACGAAGGTTCTGTGCGTAGGTTGTCAAGTTCATATTTTTATTTTTTCTTTGGCTTTAAATTTCAATAATTGAATTACAAAAATTCAAGTTTATCTTGTTTCTGTTAAAGTTCTCATGTTACAAAAGAATATTGAAGCGTTATGATTTAAATAGGGGCATTAAATTTATGTTTTTAATTATATCAAGTACTGATTTCGTATATTGCAAGAATGTGCCATAATTTAACCCAATTTCAAGGATATAAAATTCTCAATGTTTGTTTTATAATTTAATAGTTATTAATTTTTGGTTGTCAATACGTAATACGCAGATTAATACATTTAAATAGGGTGGATGGCTGCGTTTAAAAAAAAAGCATGTTAAGTGAGCAAGAGACAGATCTTAGAATCAAGCATAGCCAAAGTTACAGAGTAAGAAATAGAGAATTTATAATGTGCCACAGTAGCAGTTACAATCGAAAGAACCCATCAGAAGTAGGATTGCAAAAATATGGAAGCTGTACGCTATTTGTGAACATTTGAAAACAGACAAGGCATGTATGGTAAGAATAAAATGATGGTTATACGGGACGAACAGGCTTGAGTCAAGCGCAGAGTTACCAAAGTAAGATCTGGCAACTCCTTCGTATCTAGAAAACAAAGGTGTTGTAGCTGTTGTCCATGTGCGCATGGTTAAAAAAGAGGTTAATAAATTACTTCCACTAAAGTGGTGTCTGTAGAATAATACGACTGAAAAAAAGAAGATCGCGAAGTTTATGAGTTTGAGCGGATCGTCGGATATGACTGCAGAGAAAAAATAATAATTGAAGTATTAAAATAATTGTTGTATTAATAATTGTAGTATTAACAGCAGTAGAAAGAAGAGACAATTTTTGTGGTTACTCTATTAGAGTAACGGATAAAGGGTGTCAAGGGCGCCGTTAACAATAAAGAAAAAAACCTTTAGCTGCTAGCGCAGGGAAGAGATTTTATAATGTGCAATAAAACAGATGTGGAGTGAAAACAATAAATAAAACAATCAAAATACGTGCTGATATCTACCAAACAAAAAGGGAAAAACGTAACAATATGTTCTCCCTTGAAGCATACGATCCAGGAATTATATTTTGGAGCGTAGTTACTTAATTGTCTAATTACTCGTGTGAATATAAAAACACTGGAAAGATTATCTATTATTATCTCTACGTAACAGAAATGTTTTGCAGAAAGCTTTATGCTTGTACTAAAAAAATTTAATTTCTTCTTTTTATCTAACTAAACAAAATGGACACATCTAAAATTTTTTTTAACAGGGTGAGAGGTTGCTAGCTGCTGCATTCTTGCCACCAGTTTTTCAATGTCTTTTGCTACTGGTAGATAAATATAAAGTCTGTATTTTCTTTGCTCTATGTTGCTTCAAACTGATAATATAACTGTGAGGATTAAAAGGATTTTTAAGAATATCATTAAAAATCTATATTTTAATAAAAATGTTACTAAACACATTATAATTTCACGAGCAAATTAAAATTTCCAACAGATATTTTAATAAAGAGAATTTGCATCTTTGACTGCATTTCGTAGTGTTTCATTACTAAGAAGCATTTATCAGAATTCAAAGCTGTGTCGCAAGATCCAGATAAAATTCAAATCAACATGCCACTTGGAGACTAAAGGAATGAAAAAGGTTAAATGTTTTTTAATAGGGATGCATCGTTATGTCTTTGCCTATCACAATACAGATACTCGATAAAAAACCCAAACTTGCTTGCCTAAAGTTTGCAAGGAAAAATTTGCGAACACTGATTTCGGATTTTCTTCGATTTTAGTTTTCTTTCATTTTATTTAGGTGTTTTAAATATTAATGTTTTAGATGGATTTAATTGTTACTAGAAAGATTAATGCAAGAACTATCAAACTTTTGAAAGCAAAATTTCACTATCGGTTATTTAATGACATCGATTATTTAATAGATTTAACATTTCCCAGTTGCCGAATAAATTCTAAATTCTCAAATACAAATTATTAATAATGTAAGCAAATTTAAAACTGCCATATTCCAGTATTTTTCTTAAATTGTGATTGTATCTTTGTATGTATATTGTTTTTTGTTTGTTTTTTTTTTTACTTATTTATATTTTTTACTTTATTAATTGTAATTTCAAATTATCTGCCAAATCACTACCCAATACTGTAATAAAAGACTTGCTCTTGTTGTATTGTATTACCAAAACCACAAATAAATAAATAAATAAAATTAATAAATAAAAATGATATCTTGAGAGAAAAATTGGTGCCATTTTAAAAATTTACATTAATGAAGAAATGATTTTTCGGTCTAAAAATATTGTGATTACCGATAAGCGATTATCAATGAATAGCGGTCAATCAACAAAGAATTAATAGATTTGAAACTTATTTTAAATAAAGAAGGCCCTACATATTGTTAAATGTTATTAATTGTATTGTAGATGTTAATTTATTTAATGTATGATTATTACGTCTATAATTATAAGATAGCATAATGTTGAAAACTGGTCAAAACAACGAAAGCTAAAAAAATTTTATTATTTTTGTTTGATTAATCTATTACATATGAAATTTTGTAAATTGGGGCTACCATTAAGACAAGTTTCAAGCCCTTTACTTGTCGGTGTAGTGGACATAGTATTACATACTTTTCCTTAATTTTAAGGTGACCTATGAGAACACGCTCATATTTATCTTTTCTAGAGATAAGGGCCTGTCGCCGTGGCGAATCGAAATTTACAGAAACCAATAGGGCATGTTTTCATCCCTTTTAGAATAAAACCTTAAAAATTACTTTTATTAAGTAACTAAGTTAAGAATATTTTTAATTTTGCTGTCTCAAAATTTCAATATTATGGTTAATTCAGAAGAGCCTCATAGCAAATCTGTAGTTGCAATTTATTTTCTCATTGCGAATATTATACTTATGTATAAAATTTTATAGTTTTCATAAAAATCCATTTTATTTATTGAGTAGGATATTATATTTCTTAAGCCTGTTTTACTGTAATACTGAGAATTAAGATTTGTTTAAAAAAGTGTGATAGTATGAAAGCAAATATCTCAAACTGTACGAAAAGAGTTTACATCCCATAATACAAATTTTGTAAAAAATTTTTTCTTCACTTTAATTTTTGATTATAAGTTCTTTAAGCTGAACCATCTCACTAAAAAAAGCCTTTATTTTTGAAAGTTTTCGAGTGGCAAATGATTGCTTTCTACTTCTTATGAACATAAAGGCTCCGAGAAATTTTCATTTCTGTTTTATATGATTTGCTGGGAATTGTTGTTGAATTTTTTGAAAATCACAACAATTGTTACTAGTTTTCTTTCTAACAACATTAAATGCAAGTCTTAAGACTTATACAATAGTGTGAATGAGCTTTAAAAAGTATTTGAGAAGGACAAAAGCTTTTTTTCATAATTAAGTGGTTACGTCTTTTTGGTCAATTCTAATTTAAGTTTTTTAACTTTTAAAGTAATATTCTATTGAAATTAATCTTTAAAGGCTTTTATTTGTTTTGTGAATATCACCCGTACATAGTAATTTTTAATTATACTATATTAAAAGTACTATAATATTAGCAGTCTCAATCTAAGAATAAGGAACATTTTAATCAAAGCAAGGCGGTATAGCAGGGGCTAGCGGGAACCAAATATATATTTATTAATTCCATCTCTGTAGAGAATTACAAGACAAAGTTTTTCAAATTTGTGAGAGATACTTTAGTACCTTCTTGTACTTTGAGTTTAATATCTAGATTCAATGTATTACATATTTTTTCAACTCTTCTCCAATAAAATTTGTTCGTATGTAAAAATAAATAAATTACATTTATTTATTGGGTTTTGCAAAATATCATTTTAAAGTTTAAAAATACGAGAAATTTTTGCATTTTTGCCCGTTTATAAATTGATGTTATATTTAAACGTGTTATATATATTTTGGTTTTAAACGTTTAGTCACATTTTTGTAGCTTAAAAATATTTGCTTGTTTTGACATATTTGGCTCACAGTAAGTGGGAGTACTTAGTTGTCATATTTTTAGCGGCCACGCTATTAGCACTAGCCGTTTTGATACCTGATGTAATGTGACGAGATTTTGAGACAATTTTACGAACACTTTTAAGAAAAGCAAAAAATATTTGATGACACAAACTAAAAAACACACTTTTTAAGAATTATTTATACACTGACAAAAAAATGCATCTTTTAATGGAATTTGTGTCATTTGATTTTAAAATTAAAATTCTATGCAAAAAACTATTCAGCTTTTTGTGGATAATTAAGTTTTTAGACTGAAAATAATTCATTCATAATTTTGTTCGTTTGTTGTAGCAAAAGCCATTCAGTATAAAATATAAAAATAAAGTAAATTTGACTTGAAGTTGCTATTTTAAAATAAAAACAACAACAGCAGCAACTATATTTACTTATTATTAGTTATAAAATGTTTAGCAATGCAGTATAAGAAAATTAAAATACAATAAACAATAAATAAAATATATGTAATTCATAATTTTGTTGTTGTATTTGACACGTGTTTCACATACAAATTATTCTGCTGTTTTCTTAAATACGACGATGATGATCGTGATGTAGCAGAACAAAAACAACTTAAATAAGCAAACAACTCCAAGTAGAAATAAAATTGAACTTAATAACATATGCAAAGCTGAAACTTTAAAAAAAATAAATTTTCAATTTATTGAGAGAAAAAAAATAACCGAGATTTTCTTTCAAGTGTACGTCATTAAATATATAAAATACAAATTTAGAGACAGCAAACGTTCGTAATAAAAATGTAGAAGTTAAAAACACGAAACGAACATACATTCATACGTACATATATAAAGATATATATTGTCTCTGCAGAAGATTAATAAAGTGTTATTAATTTTAACGAACAAAATAGTTGGAGGTGGCTAAAAACACAAATATGATGATTTTACTGCTGCTGCTTCTGAGGTTGATGATGTTACATATATTTGTTTATTAAGTTTTATTTTTAAATTTACAAGAAATAACAAAACAAAAATGTAAAAAATAGTAAATAATTTAAAAATTAATACATAAACATTGTGTAAAGGTTGTTAATTCTTCGAATTTAATTGTGAGTGAGAAGAACGTTTTTCCCTTTATTGAGACACAAATCAACAGTGCCGTCTTCTATTTTATTTGTTGATTATTCAAAAATTAATTACGATAAGAAAAAAGTTTAGGTCGATCTAATATATCATTTCTCATCATTAAATTTAGTCTTTTTTAAAGGCTACAAAACTGGGCATGCCCTTAGAATTTGGAGTTCATTTATTATATGTTAATTTTTGTTCCTATAGCTTAAAGCAATATTTTCTTCGTGCTAATTATGCTAAAAAAAATATAACATTTAAATCACCTGCCGGAAATACCCTTTACTTTTTATTTATTAATTTAAACAATAGCACCAATCGACATACATACGTCGGAGTAATTAATAAGATGGCCTTATAAATTGCCAATTTTATTAGCATTGAATGGTAAATAATGCTAATTATTTTTTTAACATTACTATTATTTTCACTAATGGTAATTTAATCGTTTCATAGCATTACTATGAATAAACGTCACTCCTAGTCCTTGTACACTAAATTAACACAAAAACGCATTATTGAATTTTTACGACAAAAATAAGTGAAATATACTCGCTAACAATCTCAGCAAAATTGAGACACTATAGAAATACTCTTTATTTTCGTGAAGTAATAAAACCTCCTAACTGGGGTGTTAGGTGACTTTAGATCTCAGACATCAAGCAAGCTTTACATCCATTTCATTTAAATTTGGTTAGTTATTAAATTTTTTAAACATAGATTTACTTACAAAGGGGTTAAAAGGTTTATTCGTTTTATGCAGAGTTCTTTTTGAAGGTTCCGCTGTTATAAATTCTAAGAAATATATTTTTAGAAACATTTTTGTTTGAATTACAATTAGTCACTAAAAGGTTTAAATAGTAAAAAAAATTAGAACTAAAATAAAATCATTAGCATTAAATTTTTTTCGTGGTCAATAATTCAAACAATGCCAATGAAATTTCAATGGTAATGGTAACTATAAGTTTTTAAATTAGTTCAGAAATTACGAAGGCCTAATGTAACAAGCGTTTTTAAAATAATGCACACGAACTAACAACCACCCCTTTTGCAGCCGATTAATACTAAAGAAATTTTCTTATGAATAAATACAAAAAATTGAGAAGTTAAAAACGAAGTTCGAGAAATAAAGTGTGTAATTCCTAAAATGAAAAACTATTTTTGCCGAAATCTAAGATTCAAAAAAGATACTCATGACTTACATCCATAAACAGATATTTACATATTTTTCAAAGTCTTTTTTGTAAAGGTTTAGAGAACTCTGAAAATACAAATTAGTTTTGATTTATTGACTAAAAAAGAAATAGTTTGTCAAAAACAGATTAAATTTATATTTATTACGTGATTGTTTTGCTTGTTTGGAGTAATTTAACAAACTTAATTAATTAAAAAGTAAAAACTTTAATCAAATTCCAAATGCCTAAGATTTCTGTTTGATAAAAACACAAACAGCCAGGCTGCTTATTTGCAAAAGTAGTGGGCGAACTGCGTTAACAAATTGCAAACTGAATTTGTATACTCAGCAGTCTGCTGTTTCTGTTTACAGCGAAAATAAAAAACATCAAGATTAACGACGGTTACGTCTGTTTTTAAATACGCCAGTTGTTTTTTTTTTTTTTTTTTTTTTTTTCTCTCTTGTTTTTTGTAATACAACATTAAGGAAGCAAGATTTCTGTTAATAGAATTGAATATAAATTTCTTGTTATTTACAAAAAACTTATTTATATATTTTCGATGAAATTTTAAACATTTTGATGTTCTCAGTAACAACTAACAGAATTAATTAAATTAAATTTTGCGCTAAAGATTATACAGAATAAAACAATTAACAATTTAAATTTCCAAGAGTTGAGAATGAAGTTTATAGAGAAGCTTAAACAAGTAAGGGTTGCCAAACATACTTTTTAACCCATAAAAAAAGAACGAGAAATTACTTAATCAGATTAAGTACAATTTTCAGCGAAAATTATCACTTTTAGTTTAATGGGTACGTAAATAAATAGAATTGTCGCATTGGACAAGCCGGATAAATTGACTGTTTTATGCGCTATGAACTGGCGGAATCATTGGTTGATATGGCTTAATTATTTTAAAATGCAATTAAGAACTACTTTAGATATTCAAAAGTCTTTATAAGTGGCTCAGACAATTTGTTTCAGAAATATTTTGTAATAGAAAATATTTGTCTGTTTATATTTTAAAAAGGAGGGAAATATTAAACTAAAACGTATTCTAGCACACAAAGTATTCAAAGTAATTCTTATTTAGTTCAAATTATTTTTGAAATAGTGTTGGAGCTTTTTAGTTTACTTATGGTCGAGAAAGCTTTGAAGTTCATGGAAGGTGCGCGATCCGTGGAAAATAGGTTAGTGAGAGAATGTTTTTCTCGAGCCGTGAGTCTAGAGACCGTTCAAGGAGTAAAGTATCTTTCTCCTGTGGACTTGTTGACCCTTAGGGGAGCTGGTCTTCTTTACAAGGGTGCAGACCTTCTATTTTATCATAGAAGAGTTAATACTTTAAATATTATTGATAGAGTGTATAACACTGCGCAGTGACTTTATAAATTTTATTTTATTCCTGTTTTTTGTTTTGTTTTTGTTTCATTAGTGTGTAAGTAGATTTAAGTTTATTATCTTTTTTTAATTTAATTGCCTCCCCTTTTATTCCTTTTTTGGGGAATTCCTTAAAATCTTTGTTTAATTTGTTAATTGTTGTATCAAAATGTACAAAATTTTTTTTAATTGTTTTAATGTAGCAGTCCTTGAAAAATACTCTAGTATGTAAGGAATTTTTTGTATCTATTGTTAGTTTAAGTTTCTTTTTTGTAATATTTTTTTGGAAAATAATAAATCAATCAATCAATCAATCAATCAGTTTACTTACATATATGAAAACTATTTGGTAAATATGAAGTAAAAACGTCGCAGAAAACATTGGTCACTCCGTTTTTAAAAGTTTATAACCAAATTAATTAATGCATCTAAAGAACACAAGGATGCGACTTTTTTGTTACACCCATAGCACACATGTTTTGTTTCAATTAAAAAGAGTTTTAATTATGATGGGGAAAATAGTAAGAAATGTTAAATCAATATTTTTTTCGGCTGATGAAATTATTTGCTTTTGCTCTAATGCTACAAAACGTGCAGCTTTGGAAATAGTTTTTAATATTAGATTTTTTAACTTTTCTTATGCCTGAACGAGTAAGCGGTCTTAATTTTCTTTTCAATAATAAAAATTACATCATTTGTGGTGGCAGTCAGCTTTTATCGTCATCTTCGTCATTCAGTTGTTGCTGTTGCCAATAATCAAACTCTTAACACCCATTACACTTCAAAACTCAGGGCTGTGCTAACTTTAGCAAAGCACAAAAATATTAAAAAAAAAAAATAAATAAATAAAAGGATCGCTTAATTCTTTATCAGCATTTTATAAATCAGCCTAAAATTAAACATAATTAATAACGAATTTAGCAAAATAATTTATTTTGCAATATTTTACAAATTTTACTTTAAAAGCATTTGATGACTTTAAAAATCAATAAATAAGCGAGTTTAAAAGAAAAAAATTTTTAGTTGTGCTGTGCTGAAGATAACACGAGTCGGTATTTTTGTATTCAAAATCACAAAGTAACAAATATTTTTTTCTTTGGTTTGCTCATTGAAAAGTCAAAATGACTGTTTTCGGTATTTCAACTTAAAATTCCTACTACGTGAAATATTTTTTTTCGTAATAATATCATGACTTTTCTAGTTATAACTAAAGAATTAATTTTATAAGGTTTATATTACTGTATATGTATATGTTGATAGTAAAAATAATTTGCGTTTTTGACACTTATGCTAGTACCAGTCAAAATGAAAAAATGAACAGTCATTTTGACTGGTTTGGTATAAATAATTATACTTCAATCGCTGGTACTTATATCTAGTGTTAAAAAAAAAGTTGCCCTTAAGAAACTTAAATTTTCTTTCTTATTTTGTATAAAATACATAATTTGAAAAATCAATAAAAATACAAACCAAATAATTTTTTTGAACAAACATAACATATAACATTTAAAATCGGCCTACTTAACCAAGCGGTTTAAATTGACATTATTTCAAAAATTGTTGCTGGCTAAACATGTATTTTGTGACCTTTTTTTCTAAAAATGGACTTTTCGCGCCTTTTTTTTTTAATTTATTTCAAACCAAAAACTAATTGTGTAAAATCAATAAAAAAAAATCATATCTCTTTGTCAATAACTCGTGCAATTTTTACTACTGTTTTTTCTTCTCACGACAAAAAAGTGTTTGTGTTTGCTTAAAACAATTTTTCTTTTGCTAATTTTATTACAAAAAAGTAATCAAATAGAACTATGGAATTCAAGCTTTAAATACATTATTTTAAGAAAACAGCATTAAAGAAAACATTGAATATCTTTCAACGCATCGTTACCAAGAATTTTGCCTTCTTTAAGGGCCTAACATTGCCCACTTTTGCATTAAGCGAAACTAAAAGTTGTTTTCGTTATGTCAGCCATCTACATCAACACACTCCAGTATTTGTAGAGCGGAAAATGATCCATAATAAAACCAAAATTAACACCAACGATCACAAACGGCAGTATTAAATTTTAAATTGGGCATTAGCATGATCAAAGAAATGACGGTTATAATAAACTCTTGGTTGTATTACTTGTACATAATAAATAATTGAATAAATGCACTTTTTATACGCCTTCACTTTTTTTGTAAGGTTTGATAAAAGTTTAATAAAAAGCAGTAACTTGATCAATTTCAAATGCTAGAATTTTAAACAACTTTAATATAAATCGCTGAGCATGATACCAAACCAAAGAAAAAAGTAAATTAAATATAAATAACTATTAATCCATTCGCTGCTAAGAACGAGGTTATTCATCTTTGGCAGGGTGTAATCGGAAGAATGATGAGTATATTAGTCGACTATAACAATTGAAAGTGTACGTTGAAAGTTTTCGACACAAGAGATAAGCATACGCAACAAGAAATAACATACAGATTTAGTTAACTTTAATGACTGAAGAACATTTTTGACTATCTTGCAGCAAAGGCTCAAGATGTTTCTGAGAAAAATTCGTTCATCTTTGGTATTAAGTTAATTGGATTTATTCTGCCAGTAAATATAATACTGTTGTCATACCTTTCGGTGAAGACCGTCGTCACTGGCTGTTTATTTGGTACGATTGGCGAGCGCTTTCCATGTAAAGACATCATTTTCAAGCCGCGTTTTGATTAGTACTGGTTAGATAGTGTAAGGTGTTTGTTGCATAGATGGTGGTGGGTTCAGGTAGTTTTGTGGGTTAGGATGGTGTCTATTTAAATGGTACTATTCAGGTAGATTGCCTAATATCTGTCATGTTTATTTAAGGTGTATAATTTTAATATTTCAGTCTTTTATTATTGGGTAGGTAAGTGTGACCATCTGTGGGTGTTTTGCGTTTTTAATAATAATTTCTAATAATTAATTAAAAGTCAAAATATAAATAATAATGTAAAATAATAATATAAGTACAAATAAAAATTGTTGGTAACGCCAACAACTTTTAAGTTAAAAATGCATTGAATGATTTGATTACCTTTGTAAATTTTTCTATACATATTTTAACATTTCAAGCAACAGATGAAATTGATGTCACCTGGTACATGATTTCGCCATGGTGAATATTTTCCTTAAAGAGTTATGCATTAGAATTGAAAGACCATTAACAAAGATTTAAAGTCTACCGATAGCTTTTGTTTATTTTTTAATTATGAGAAAACGCGCATTCAATAGCTAACAGTTTTTCATGCTTAATTTCCAAATTCACTGTCTCAACTAGTATATGTAAAATGAGTTTACATCAAACATATTTCGTCATTTAAGAAAATTTTTTAGAATTATTATAAAGCAAATAATAAAATTAAGCCATTTAACCTATTAAATTGTAGTTCATCAAAATTTTTTATTCTCTAAGAAATTTTGGTTAAAATTACCAAACGCATATATATAATATATATATCATATATTAATACGGATGTCGAACGGAAAATCCCGGAATTTTAAAAATATATCATGATTTAACATTATTCAATAATTTTTTTTTATTACTTTACAACAACATACATATTTTTTATACTTAAACTGGAGTCTTTAAGTATATATTAGATAAATAAAAAATGACCAAAACTGTTTTGTTGGGGATAAACAAATTATCTAGTTCAATTTATGTAGTTTTTTCTATTCAGAACTAATTTTCGTTATTTTCAACATCCGCTTTACGCATTGCTAGGATTATTTATTTTGAAGAAAAAAATTTAAGAGTACGAAATTAACACTTACAAACAAAAAGAAAGTGGCAACAGGAACATTTAAAAATGTCATGAGATTTATTTACTTTTTCAGCCATCTTTAACTTAATAAAATTTGCTACAGGTATAAATAAGTCGTTTTTTCATGCTTAATAATACTGGTATTATTGCGATTTATTGCAAGCTCGATTCGGAACAACGCAGAAGTCATATATTAATACGGATGTCGAACTGAAAATACCGGAATTTTAAAAATATATCAATGTGTATTCTTGTTTTTTTCTGGAATTTTTCAGAGTTTGCTATCAGATATGTTTGTTACTTGGTAACTCTTATTTATGTGCATTATGTAGCGAAACACATTGGATTGTTTTAAGATTCTGGCGAAGACCTAATTGGAGCAGCGGGCGTGGTACCACCCATAGACATCAAGTTATACACCCATCTTACTTAAAATTGGCAAATTATTAAAACTTTCAAAGATTAAAGGTTTATTATTTTTATACGTAGCTTTTTTAAGGTTCTGCTATTATCATAAACTTATTCATAAAAACAATTTAATTGTAAGTAGTAATTAAACAGTATCATAAAAATTTCATTACTATTAGTAAAAACAATTCTAGTTAAAATAAAAACATATTTTAAGTCGTATAATTTAAAAAAATGAATGATTTTAAAATGAAATTCGCTGAAATCAGGTGGCTTCTGTGACCATTTTGTTGGTTGCTATATTTAACTCGTCTTGCACCCTTCAGCTACATTTTGGGTAAGCGAAAGATGGCTTTGTGATATATTGGAGTGATTTCAGCACATTTCGTTTAAATTATTAGAAAAATAAAAAACTTTCTAAATGTGTCGTATTCAAATAAGTGGCAGTGTATGGAGTATTAAACGGACGTTTGAAATTATTTACGATAACGATGACAGTACAAAAGTAGTTTAGTTATATTTTTAAGCTCGTAATTTCCATCCTACATAACGAAATTACAGTTTTATTTCAATCCAATAAATAATTTGACAGCCGTCAAATCATAAGTAAAAATATTTCTTTAATAGAAAAAATTACTTTACTTTAAAGTAAATCTTGTAAATTGTGCAATTTTGTTGCCATGTCATTGCATAAATATAAACGATTGAAGGAGAAGAACTCAGTGAAATCGTTGCAAATATAGCAAAAATAACCATAACTGCAGACTCGTCCCAATTTTAAAAGTGCATCCACCGTCTAAAAAGGCGTTTAGCAGAAAACTGATATCAAACATTGACACGTTTTGACAGTAAATTTTACAAAATTTAAAAAGATGGTACAAGTGATTAAACTAATATTGCATTTGGCGGAGGCACCTGTGCAAACAAAGAGCTAACACGAACGAATCAAGATAATGAAAGAGAGTTTAAGTTAATTGGACAAAAATTGTTGAAATTTGTAGACTAAAACAGCCAGACAACTAATACTGTTAATCAATATAAGAAGCTATTTTCGAATCATACACGATTAAGTTAATACTTGCCTGATTGTGTTTATTTAAATTCAACTAACAGTCAATGATGTTGTTGCACTATGTTTTGTTTAACTAACGCACAATTAGCACTTTCTACTGCCACTCGAAACTGTCTGCTGCCACTTTTACTCTACATGCACAACAACAACAACATTGACTGAAAGTAGAAAAAGACAAAAGACAATTACAATAACCAAAAAAAAAAAAAAAAAATTGGCACAAAGACATGTTCTTTTCTCTTGATATTCTCGACTTTAGCGTTACATTGTTCACAAGGTATAAGAAAAGCAGATAAAGCTCAAAATAACAGACAATGGTACCGCACCTAGAATTGTCTGCCTTTTAGCCTTATATTCTCTTGTCATTCTAGCCAATTGAATGACGACAAAAGTCAGCTTGTGAGTTAATGAACAGCAGTAGAAGAAATAGAGAAGTGACATGATACAACGAATCAACAACACATCAGATTGTAACAACAAGTGTAACACAATTATCTAACCCAGTTTTCTTTCATTTCATCAAATGCAATGTCTACATACAGACACAGAGGCATACATTTAAATACAGATATCTGTAGATAACGTTGATTGTACAGCTGATATTTAAGAAACAAGAAAACCAAAACGAAACGTTACACGTTAGACTCAACAACAACAATAGCAACAACATGATCAAGTAATGAATATATGAAAAATAATCTTATAATTGAAAAACAATACAGAAACTGAACGCAATTGAATAAAAAAAAAGAAGAAAATTGTATCAAATATAAAAATAATTATAACAACAGACGCAATGTAATTACAATTCACACACACACACACCAGTCCACGAGGCACATACATCAGTATAATATACAACTTACAGTGTTAATGTATCGGTATCACGATTATTTTTAATTTCATTTGCACATGCTTTAATATACAGTGCGCATACGTAACGGAAACTTTCGCATAACTTTTCAAGTTAGCAGGAATGATAATTGAACTTCTTTTACGCAGAATTGCCTAGATTTACTCTTAAGGTAAGTAAAAACTTTTTAAAGTCCTTGCATACCCTAATATTATGTATTTGAAACTAATATTATGAAATATATACAAACACGAATCGTAACAGCAAACCTTTTGCAGTCTTTGCCCTCGTCTTCTTTGTCAATGAATTTTAAATAAAAGAGGAAACATTTCTAAAATAGAAAGAGTGGTACCATCGCGAGAGCTCAATCTATTAGCAAAATGTAAAAGGTTAAACTTAGATTTGATATAAGACTTTATATTTTAATCGTCTTGCAAAAACAAAAAAAATTTTTTTAGTTTTAATATTTTTTTTACAAATAAAATACTGCAAAGAAATCAGTTACAAGCAAATTGTTAATAAAAATAAAGATATTATTGAAAAAAGAAAGAAATACAACACTTTTGCAATCTGAAAACGACAAATCATTAAATAATTTCTTTAAAATATACTGAACACAACACAATCAATAACAAAGCAGTGGGGAAGCGGCAAGAAAATTTGGAGCAACTTGCTATTCGGATGTTGATTTCATAAAAAATCGCGGAAGCTGGTTCTAAGAGCCAGAGAAACATTTTCAGTTGTAATGATAAATGATTTTATACATGAATTGTCAAAAATTTAAAAAAAAAGTAATCGAGTGTGAAATTAAGCATTTTTGGTGGAAGGACTTCCCAACAGGATTACCAGACGTTTTTGACAGCTTAAATTAGTTTTTACAAAAACAAAATACACGTAAAAGGTAATGCATTCACCTGGTATTATTGCGCCATGAGTAAGTCATTATATGGCAAGTACTTTTTAGGGTAATGTCTAATTTTTTGCTGGGGATATATGTATGTATGAAGCATCGGGTTCTTAACAACGCCAATAGTCGGATTTTGTCTCTTTACATCGCTAAAAGAATGATAATTAACTTTAAAGCTGATAACTCTTTCTCACCTTATTTTCACTAGCAAATTGTCAAATTTATAATATTTTGTTCGTTTTTTATTGTTATACTAGTGCTTTCTCACTCGCAAGGTTAATTCGCTTTGCCACTAACCCACTTTAGGAGAACGGTATTTAAAGCCAGTTGCATCCCTTTTTTCTTTTTTTTTTTTTTCTTTTCTATCTGGTTAACTATTTAGTTGTATTTTAAGTACCTAAGGCGATACAATTTATTTTGGGTCTTAAAAGCTTTATCCAAGTTAGTGAATAGCAAAACGAAGCGGTAACACCATTTGAACATTTCTTTATTTCTATTTTTAACACAACCCTCGGAATTAGTTTCTTTTATATCTACAGCCACTCAACCATGATAATTATCGTTGATTATCATCTTATATCTATTCAATTTAGTACAATTTGATTTTCCATCAGCAACGGAATTATTTGAAACTTAATAACGTGTTCACATGAGTGTTTCTGTTTCAATTACACAGAATGGTATATAATTGTTTGCAGATAAAATATTTTCTAAAGTATACAATAAGAAAAAATAAAACTTAAGTACTGTAGCTTAAAATTAAGTAATAGAAAAATAAACATGATAAAAATGATTTTATTTGTAACAAATTTTGTAAATAATATTGTAGACTGAAGAAGAGAGTGAAAGACAGAGAAAGAGAGAAAACACAAAAACACAAAAGCACAAAAAATATTATTTATTAAAAACTTGCGATTAATAATAGACCGAGCCAAATAAATGTGACACGTACATATATTACAAAAAATGAGGAAACTTTTAAAAACTTTCATCTTCCGAAAGAAGATAAATTTAAAATTCTTTTTCTCTTTTACAAGTTATCAGTAACTCCTATCAATTTGTCGAAGAATTCAACATAAAAAACTAATAAGTAAATTACAGTATTTTTTAAGATTCTGCTTTCATGTCGTTTAATGATCCGATTCTTCAAATATGACAATAATTTTATGAATAATAAACTATGAACATCTCTTATATAATTATTTCGTAAATATACTTGGTTGGCGTAGTATTTTTTCTTGCAAAATAAATGTTTCTTAATTTTTAACTTCCATTTACTTTTTTTAATTGTAGTTTTTGCTTTCTTTTTACAAGAAACTGCTTTTTTTCCAACAATATTTAATTATATCAAACATTAAAAATGACACCACTAAAGAGCATCACTTAGTGGTTACTTGTGCTATAAAGTAATAAAAAAAGTTCATTTGTTAATGTCCTCTAGGTCGAGCTGTATCCTTAACTTTAAACTTAAACTAGCATAAAATAGTCACTTTTTACAATTTTACTACTTTAATGTCATATGGGTTAGTTTGTTTTCATTATCTTAAACAATACATATTTCATAGAAATGGCGATAAAAATAAATATAAATTTAATTTATGTATTTTGACAGAACCACAAATTAATTGGCAAAGAAAAATAGTAATTCGTAATTTTTTAATGATAGAAATCAAAATTAATTTTATTACGTTTCAAATGTGCCACTAGTATCAAACAAATCAAGTCTTTGTCTGCATCAAACACAACCATCAATGTTTATTGTTGCTAAAATCACATTATTGCAGACATTTTAATTTCTCATTTTTTTCCCATTTCATTTTTGAACCCATGTCTATAATAGACTTGAATTTTTTTTTTTCAACTTTATTTGTTTTCCTTTTATTTTATTTTTTCCATTTGCCATGTTAAAGACGATAAATGAAAAGCACAAGCAGTTATTAGTATGCAATTTTTTACAATTATAATTTCCATTTACAAACAATGAAATGCATTTAACACTGAAGTTGCACTTAATAAATTTTTATTAAATAGACAAACTGAAAAACAGACAGGGGAGTAAAAAAAAGTTTATAAATAGACCTTGGACTCACGCTAAAGAAAAATAAACATCTGACGGTTTTGACAAAGAGAATAAAAAAAACTATTCATGTTATCATATAACTTTACTAGACAACGTATAAAAGTTCACACTTTTTATGTTAAAAGAAATTAAAAAAAAAATTACAAACGCCAAATCTTTATAAATATTTCAAAAGTACGCCAATATGTATGTACATACAGGAATCAAAGTAATCTGAGTTTCTAAACAGGACTGGCAAAATTTTAGGGAAGTTTATAAGTAACAAGTCAAACACTTTTTAATCATAACTGACAAATTTTTTTCCGTATTCATCGAAAATGATACACTTTTTATTTTAGAGACTTGTAGCAAATAGTAATGAGATTGTTGTGAGAAATGTCATCACAGTTACAACCGGAGAGAAGTAAAATTTGTTAGTTTATATGAATTGTAGAGGACTTTCTTCCTAATAGTAGATTTAAGTTTGTCCCAGTTGGGAACCCTACGTTAAAATTATCCAACAACTAATGAACCTCAATTTAGGGCAAGATAAGAGTTTTAAGTGACTGGCGACTTAAAATGATCACAATTAAAGAAACATTTAGCTTTTTGATATACATAACTACATTGACTGCTTGGATGAAGGAAGACACAAGAAATATAGAATCTAACTAATCATTTATATTGAATGGAGACGGTCCTTGCTATTTAAAATGAAATATTTCCTTCATTGTTGTCATTTTAGCAAAATTTTTAAGAAATAAAAATTTTATGAAAATGTTACTAAACCTTCCCCACTAGAGATGCCAAGCGGGGAAACTAGAACAACCCTGTCGTTTCTCGGGACTGAAAGATCAATAATCGTGGGATTTATAAAAAGCAATTACCGAATTTTTTAGTATTTTAAAATTATTTAGACTTTGACAAGAAAAATATTATATTCTAATATACATAACTTCTAAAATAAAAGCAGGTGGTTCCTTGAAATATGGCCTGAACAAACAAATACAAAATGTTCCAAACTTATCTGTTAAGAATAAAAGCGAGAAAATTTCATCCAAATTATCAAGTTCAATTTAAATAATTTTCCATTCTCAAAATTAAAGCTACATGTTTTTTTTATTTGGGGTCATTTTGACACAAGTGACACAACAAAATTTAATTTTTCTACCACTCCTAGCTTTTTTACTTGATTTCTGCAAATGAAGTGGCATCAAGAAAAAGTTATGCAAAGAACAATAAATTTAGTTAAACTTAAGTAAAACTGTTAGCAGATAATAAACAAAGTTTTAAACTCTTGGTTAAATAGTTTAAATTCGTCGATATTAAATACCTAATTAAATTACTTCTTAGTTTGCTTACTTAGTTCTTCAAGAAACTTCACATAAATTATAAGATAGATAAATGAACTAAATAAGAATAAAATTAAGAAAGGAAGGTTAAAAATCAAAGATTAAACAAAACCACAATAAACAACGACTAATTTAAAAATATGTTGATGTAAATAGAATTATATATGTATTTTTTAACAAACAATGTTAGAAATTTTATTTCTGATGTAAGTTTTCTTTCTTAGGTCACCATTTTTTAAAAACTATTTAAGAATTTGTGTATTTAAATTTATGATTTTAGTGATATTTTTGAGCATAGTTTATACTTTTAAGGCCAACTGTAAATACTAAGTTCTAAGAAAAATTATCGATAACTTTGCGATTTTTAAGACTATTTTACCTAAAAAGTACTTTTTTTTCTTACTATTGTTGATAATGTTGATAAAGTTTTTGATGTTGTAGACGTTGAGTACAGACAGAATGATTACCACTTTTCACAATAGCAATAAATTTTCTTTTTTTTTATAATAATATTATTTATTATTTAAATTTTCTTTGTAACAAATACATAAATTGTTGTAAATATTTATCATTAAATATATGAAAACAAAACAAATAATCATTCATTCACATGCACATAAATAAAAGATTTCATTTTTTGTTTAAGCAAATCATATTGAAGTAAAATAGAACAAAAAACAAAAACAAAATCACACAAACATAGAAAACACAATATTATGACACTGACGTTTACATCGAATACTTCTTTTTTAAATCCATCTGATTATTTCTTTTGTTTAATTTTTTTTTGTTTATTCGTGTAACCGCGTTCTCGATTCTTGTTTTTCATTAATCGAACTTTGTTGCTGTTGGTTTCACGTACTATTTCAGTCCATCTAATCGAAAATAAAACAAATATTCGCTGACAATGTAACGACTCAACTACCGAAACTTCACACTATGCAAACGCTCTTAGTGAGAGTTCAGACTAAACTGAATTCTGTTTATTGTTGGACGATCTTGTTGAAACAATCATGAATGAACTACAACAACATAATGCCTTATTTTTTGTATATAGTCTAAGGATGCCACATCAAATTATTAAACTTCACGATAAATATCGCTAGAATTACTGAACTACTTTTGTAGTTTTAGTTTTTCTTTAAATAAAAATGTCTAGTTGCAGTTTTTTTTCGCCGATAATAATTCTATTGATCTCACTAGACAATGAAAAAAATTCGAATAAATTTAAAGACAATGGCCCCACATTTTTTTTTCGTTAGATGTTGCTTTCTGTCAAATAATTTTAAGTGATAAATCTTAAGCGAACTGTTTTGTTTATATTTTTTCACATGATCATCGCAACATATTGACAAATACCCAATAGGCAAGTATAATCCTCTTCATTATATTTATCCAATACAATATTCCTTCTCAATAAATATTGTTAAATAAGGTTATAATTTGTAAAGAAATGTATAGTCTTTTTAAGAGAATGTAAGAAAAAATATTTTTTTTTTTCTATAGTTACCAATTTTGTTTGAATAGAAGTTGTAGTGCCGAAAAATTAGCAATGAAAGTTATTAAATCTCTTGTTATAATCTCCATGCATAAATGAAAGTATTTACGTTTCATTTGATATAAGAGCTACGTGAAATTGTATAATTTTCAAATACCTTATCAATATAATATAGTGCAACTATTATAGAGAGTAGGCCCGATCATTTATTCAGGTTATTGGAATTATTTAACGAACTTTGGGGTTTTGGGTTAAGTGTACGTTTTTGATGATAATTAAAGAGCTATACGTTGTAGAAAGCTATTCCGAATTGTTACATGTTACAGTTACATGAACAATCAGCAAACTACTACTTCGGATTCAAGCTTTTATTCTTCTTAAGTTAAGTAGTTTCTTTTCTGTCCATTTTAAGTTTAATAACGTTTGATGAAAATGGAAAAACATACTAAAAGTTTAAACATTAAAGATCCTGGTCCGTATATACTGGCAGTGCTACTTTGAATTAATAGTTCTATTCTCGATTGAATGACAAGCATTTTTTATTAATAGTAAAAACATTGATGACAAGCAATACAATGTAAAAACATTTTTATATTTATTAAAAATCTTAAAACTTAAGATAATTTATAAAACGTTTAAATTTTGGTGTCGAATATTTTCGTCAACTTTAATATTAGCAGTACTACACCATTTTTCGTTTAAATTGAGAAAATTCCATACGAAATTTAGAAAATTCTTAATGAAAATGAGAAATTCAATTTGAAATTAAGAAAATTCCAAACGAAAATGAGAATTTAATTTTGAAATTGAGAAAATTCCAAGTGAAATTGAGTATTTCAATTTAAAATCGAGAAAATTTCAAATGAAAATTGCGAATTTTGTATTTTAAATTAAGAAAATTCCAAATGATTTTTGGAAAATTGTAATAATATTAAGAAATATTTACTGTAAATTATTACATTGGTGCATCATGTATTATTCAACTGGATAGCTTCGATCGAAACTGATGGAGCAAATGAATGCGTCAAAAGGCTGGGAAGAGTTAGGTAATAAATTATAAAAACGCTCCGTACCAGTCGTCTGGAACTTTGTTTTTACAACTCTTCAGCTGCGCCTTATGATCGAGTCCTTACACATTCTAAACCCCATTAAAATTATTTGGTCAAATATAAAAAGGCAAAGCAAAGATGAATGTAGGCCTCCTAATCTAGGAGAGCAGCGGCATATTTTTTTTTTTTTTTTTTTTTTTTTTTTGGAAGGTGACTAATCTTTTAAAAGAATTATTAAACAACTTGCAGATTGCAGTAGAGCTGTTAAACAACCTGCTCGGGATTTGGTTGATAATCCTACATATATTTGTATTTATTTTTTTATTTTTCTTGAAACTTATATTAACAAATGTAAATTTGTTAGTTAAATAAAAATAATGTTATTTTATAATTAATTTTTTTTAATTTAATTTATTTTATTTGATTTTTTTAATTTATTTTATTTATATTATATTTTTATATTTCAAATGGAAGTTTTCAATTTGAAATATAAGTTCTCAATTTCATTTGAAATTTTCTTAATTTTAAATTAAAATTCTTATTTTCACTTGGAATTTTCAAATTGAAAATCTCATTTTTATTTGAAATTTTCTTAATTTCCATGAAAAATAGTGTAGAAAAGAGTAAGAAGGTAATTTATTGTTCAATATGTCAGCCGCATTATCTAAACAGAGCTTTTCAAATATTTTTAACTACGTGATAAAAATAGGAACTGTTATGTTGTAGATAATTCACAGTTGAAATAGTTACAGCTGTTTAGTAACTTCAACAGACCTAAACAAGAGCTGAAAGAATTTTTTTTTTGTCAAAAGTTCTCACGATTTTAACAAGGCGTTTAATAGTAATTAATAATAAGAGTTCAAATAATTTTTTCTTGTTTTTATAAAACTTTAATTTATACAACACAAATTATATTGCTATTCTTGTTAAAATTATTGGGGAAGTTATATTTATTTTTTTCTAATTAACCTTTTATTGTCGTTTTGACGTAGATTTGGCAATTTTGTTCAGGTATAGCTCTTTTGCGTAAAAGCTATGTGGAAGAAAACGTTTCGCTTTTGTTTAGGTATGCCTGTAATTCATAATCGCATACATAAAAAAGTTAAACGATTTTACTTATAATGACTTTAATATTTTTCTTGTGTAAATTCGTATAAAATAATCTCTAAGATACATTTTCAGAAATCTGGCATCTGTGATATGCAAAACATGTGTTTAGTGACCTGTTTCTATTTTTAATATCTATTAAAAATATATACTCGCGATTCGTAGTTACCACATCTTAGAATTTATTTTCATTTTGACGACTGAATCCAAAAATACCGTTCATTTATTATGTGTGTAAAGATAAATATGACGAGTTATATATGTTTTTGACGTAAAGACTTACGTAAAACATATGTCTGACGTAACGACAAACAAAGAAAAACAGAAATGGTTTTACATTTAAAAAGATTAAGAATAATTGTTAAAATCTATTAAGCAAATCACCGCGCATATGCACTCATACCTAACTCATCAACAGTTAATATGATACTGGAACAACATCTTTAATGTTGTGAGGAAACAAGTATAAATAATTTAAAATAAAACTTACATTTCGTGGCTTACCGATGGTGTAGTACATGGCGCAATAATACCAGGTGAATGCATTACCTTTTACGTGTATTTTGTTTTTGTAAAAACTAATTCAAGCTGTCAAAGCGACTATGTATTCCAAGATATTTTTAGTGGTTTTTTTATTTTTCACAAATACATACACACATTACTAGGCATTTTTGACAGCTCGAATTAGTTTTTACAAAAACAAAATACACGCATAAGCTAAAACATATAATGAACACATGATCTGATGCAGTCACCTGTTTGATGCGCCTTGGTGTAGTACAAATGAAAAAACAAATGTACAAGACGTGTTGTAGAGAAAACACAAAAAAATGCTTTTGAGTTGTGTGTGAATTTCGTCCAACCAAAAATAATATTGATTAGTAGGTTAAATATATCATATTTACAATGTACACAACTTAAGATAGATAGATGTGAAGAATGCTGATGAGGGCCTTAGCGGTCCTGAAAATGGGGCATTACATTCTACCAGCGTCTAATTTTTCTTGTTTTCTTTAAAAAACCTCCGCATACATTTAAAAACTAGTTTTTCCTTCTAAAAGTTAAATTAAAAAATGAACCTAAGCCAAAAAAGTAAATTTTAATTGATTTATAATAATCCACAGTTCAATTCCTGATTGGGAAAAAATTATAACTGTTTTATTAATAAATTTAAAAATAATAATATTTAAGAGATTTAAAAACCTTCTGAAGTATATCTACATAAAGTAAAATTGTTTTTATTAAAAACCAGTTCACCAAATTTTTGTCTCTAAGATATTTTGACCAAATTGGCCAAATGAAGAGGTGGCATGCAATACCAGCCTATGGACAGTGTTAACTAAAGTCAATACCATTGCTCCATACAAACACTTTTTCCAAATTGAGTTTGTGAATAGTGAAGAAATCATGAAAACTAAATTTGGGTCATACATGCGATTTTTGTGAAGGATTTTAGCCAGTGTGGCGAAGTGTTTAAATGGTGGTTTAAACGGTGGTATTGGCTTTAGTGAACACTGTTCATAAGGTGGTATTGCATACCGGCTCCTCTACATTTGGCTGTTATAAGTCACTAAAAGTTTAAAGTCTAGTACTAGAAATATAATGCATTTTTTAAAATCGCTACATGCTTTTTTATCATTCTTCGTAACTATGGGTCGCGTTAGTAACGTAGACTGTGTTAATAACTTAGTTGTAAATCAGTTAAAATAAAATTATTATCTTTGTTAAGAATCAAATGTGTTTACAAAAAATAATAAAAAATTCAACATAGGAAAATTTGCAATTCATAACCCTGTATATAGATAAAAATAATTCTGATGAAGGAAATACCGATCTTGAGGAAAAATTATATTTTAACGTTTGATTTTTACTGTTCTTTTTAAATTTAACTAAAAAACAGATCGTTACAAATGTTTTTTCATGTAACTATGCACTTAATTTTTTTATATATCAAGATTATTGCTGATTCTAAAAATGTAGGATTCTTAATTTAGGTCTTGAATTAAAAAATAATAAAATTAACACTACTTTGTGGGAATTAAAAAAAAAAAGAATTGTTTTCTGCCGACATCTTCCATCATCTGGCATCATCGATTGTAAACACCCATTTGAGTAATTTAATTTCAAAAAACACAATAAACAATCAAAAAATCTTAACTAGTGACAAAAACAACTTAAAACACACGAAAGTTATTAGTTTAGATGAACGTTCATATAAATATTAATTTGCTGTTTAATTTTATATTACCACTTGACCAAAAAATTATTACAACAAGAACCAAGAGAGAACTAAGAAGGGAGGAGTAAATAGAAAATAACAAACAGCAGCATGTGTCTGTTTTTAACGAAAAAAAAAAAAAACATAACAGATTTACAAGTCATGAACTTTAAAAATTACAGTCATAGTTGCCACATGAAACTTTTAGAAATTAAAGAAAGTCGCCAAAAAGTAATATCTTAAATGTTCAGACGCTCAATAGTAAGGAAAAGTTAGGCAGCTTTCAGTCATCAAACGTAGCTCTACATAGTTAGGTGCTTCTTAAATTTTTCGATTGATTATTGTTTTTATGAAAATTTATTATTCAGAATCTTTTTTATAATAATTTACTTTAATCGTGCTTGATTCCTTCAAATATAAATATTTCAGGATATTCTCAGGAAATATTTATTATTTAAAACTAAAAAATGAAATGTATTACTGCAGGGAAAGCATATTCATATGGCCATTTCACTACTGTCAGCAAACATTTGTTTTCTAAGCAGTGTTCAACCAGTGGAGCAAAATCCAATAAAATTGACAAAACTTTCTTATCGTTTATTGTAGCTCAAAAGGGCCTGGTTAAAGGGCTCCATCATAATAAGGCTACTAGTTACTTCACGGCATTTTGGGCCTGATATTTGCTTTTAAAAATTATTTGTCCACTCAATTTTAATATTAAGTTCGGTTAATTGTGGTAAAAAGTGATCAAATCTGGCATCAATGCAAACAATATCAGGCAGAGAATTAAATAATAACGACAAAAAAAAAAAAAAAAAAAAAACAAACATTAAATAAGAAAAGATAAAGCAGAATAAAATTAAAAAGTTTTATTTTTATTTTTTGTTTATCAAGTTCTTGGCTACAATAAATATGTATGTATGCTTTAAATGCATAACTGTGTAAGTGTTAACAATAATAATTTGTGTATGGAATACACTGTATGCAAATGATTAGATTTACGTTGAGGGAGTGTAGCCATACCTAAATAAGTAATAATTTTAAATCGACTACAAGAAAATACTTTAAACTGCTAATTAAAATAAATTAAGTGAACATATGTATATACTCAAAAATAAAACATTTTAGGGAATTATTTTCTTAAAATAATAAAATGCATAGTCCCAATTCGCACGATGCAAGAAAATAAGACTGCTTATTTTCATTTTCTTCTTTGAACTTTCATTGGTGTTCGCACAGTACAAGTCTTAGTGCTTAAATTGTTCAGATTTTTGCATGAATGTACACACATCTGTGTTTTTTGACATTACGAATATGGAAGCAAACAGAATTGCAAGTACAAGCAAGTCTGTACTCATTTAATTTTACCTCACCCCGTTGCCTACAACCTAATCAGCTCAGCTTAAATACTTGCATCGTGCGAATTGGGACATACCAATTGATGTAAAGAAAAAGAAATGTTTTCTGGGTTTTCTCTCTTTGTTTGTAAAAAACTTTTAAGATATAGTCTGCTTATTTCGAGGATTTGTTACCTAAACTAATTCCTCAATACACATTTAAGATTAAGTACACACCAGCAACGGTTGACAATGAGTTTACATATTTTTCGTATGCGTTAAGAAATACAGGACGACTGGGGTTATAGTAAGTATGGTAGTTAAGAGTTGGGTGGTTTATACATTTTCTGAAGTAGGACGTGCGTTATAAAAATTTATTTTTGTAATTTTATGTCATACTTTTTTAACATTTTAAAAATCGAAAAACTTCTGATAATTTTGATATACATAATTCACTAAAATTTGAACAAGCACTTGTCTGAAATAATTTTAAAAAATAATGATATAAATTTTATAAAACATGTTAACGACTTAGAACTTAGCAAAGAAAGAAGGGGTAAATAAAATTTTTATTTTGCTTTAGAATATTTTAACACTACTTCTAGTATGGCCGATAAATGCATAAAATATTCTTTTTCCGTATTTCTGACTCCATTGCATACTTTTTTAAGAATCTCAAGTGAGAACTTTCATGAGATAATCAGCCTAATCATAAACAAATATTGCGTGCGAGTATTTTTCACTATTTCTTTTTTTCCTATTATAAATTTATTTGTTTTTTTTTTTTTAATTTAATGTAAATAAGCAAAATAGCTCCCTTCAAACTATGGAGATGACACTTTTTTTCGCCACGGAATTCATATCTAGGGAAATCTTTTTTTGAGAAAATTTTTTTCTATCCGAAAGAAATTCCCATGGAATTGATATCTAGGGAAATCTTTTCTCGAGATAAATATTTTCTATAAGAAATAAATTTCGTGAGAATATTTATGATTGGGCTGAACAATTTCTGTCCGCCTTAGGGTAATGCAAAATAGTGCCAAAGACAACCAATTCAGCTGCTGAAATGCATTTATAGTTCTACTAGTATGGAAGGTTTCTTTTAGTTTACATTTGAGGTTTCAAGTTATCCCTGTTACAATTTAGAATCTTTTTTCTGATCTTGACATAATTTTTTTATTTTAAACAAAAGTTTTAATAAGTGATATTTCTCTGTATTGTTTTTTATTATTGTATAAGAATTATTCAACTTTATTATGATTGTTTTAGTTATAAGATCCGTCGGATTATGCATAATTATGGGAACATGTAGTGATGAATACAATTCACGTTTACAATGAGTTTTTGAACAAGGTTCTCACATTCGAATTACGAACTAATGACAGACAGGCTTCGTACAGAGAATCTTAAAACAAATCAAAATGACAAAATAATGCAATTAAAATTGAGACCAGTTGTATCTGTTTAAACTTTAATTACATTCAATAAAGAAGCGTGCGATAAGGAAGAAAAAAAAAAAACACAAGATCAACTTAATGTATGAATCAACGACTGCAAAGATAAATGACGAAAAAGTGCAAACAACTAAATGAACGGAAAACATTTAATCTTTATAATAAATAAATCTATGCGATAAACAACAAATGATTATTTACTTGAAAATTTTTCAACGAAAGAGTGACTCAAACTTTTTGTTTTACTTTCAAATAGGTATATTATTGTAAATTAAAGTGACATTAACCATGTGTGACTATGGCAGCAAGAGAGTAGATTGGAATTTCCTTAAAATAAAAACAAAACTAAACCGGTAGCAAATTTTTATGAATTCACGTGTTTTGAGAACAATAATAAATAAAGAATAACATTGAATGGAATTTTACTTTAAGGAATTAGTAATGAAGCTTTAAACTCGACGAGATAAACACATGAATTCTCAGCATTAAAATTCTGTAATATTGGATATTTACGTTAATATTTTGTTATTAAACTATTTTCATTCGTCGAAATACTTTTATCGCTTCAACCGCATATTGCGTTTTAGCTTTTTTTTGTTAAAACTTTAAATATTTAACCGAACTACTTTGATAAATGTTGTTGGTGTACTTTCTTATAAAACTAATTTGCTTTAGAGCATAAAATAATTTTACTCGACAAAGAATGTTTGCAGCTAGAGGTGATACCACATGTATTGTAATTGTAGCATAATAAATAGAGAATATATATATATATATATATATATATATATATATATATATATATATATATATATATATATAACTCGCCGTCACATATTATTAGAAAGAATTGAAACAGTTGAAATTTGGTGATAATCTAACTGTTATAGCTTATAGTCAAACATTGCCGAGTGCTAAAGCTAGTTAAAATATATATTATTACTTGAATAACAAATTTTAGTTACGAACGTTCGCAAATAAATTTCCTGAAATTGTACTACGTTACACAGTTTTTAATAATGAGTACGTTTTCCGATTCGAATCGAATTACATAATAACCACCCTGCAATGTTTTTCTTTATTTGCATTACTTCATATTTCAGCCAAAAACCAGAAGAAAACAAAAACATTGGCTTCATAATTTGAAGACCATACAACTACGATACCTACGGGACACCCTTTAATACTGATTTTAGTTTTAATTGTGTCTATATATATAGACTAAGCAAAAGTCAAGAATATACGTTGATTAAAGCAACATAACTGGACGCCTTTTAATTTTTGAGTTTAGTTTTTATACCGTTTTATTGTTGGGAGCTGTAGCGTTAATCTCCTTTCGAAAACTTCAAATTCCTTTCCCAACTTCAATCAAGAATTATCACGTACTCTGGTCCGTTTTAATCGATAAAATTTACAATAATAACAAACTTTGTTATAGAAATATGGAACAGTTAAGCTTAAATGATTATGCGGATAAACGATTAGAAAAAGAAAATATGAGTGGAGGGCCTGGTCTACGTCCGCTGCTTCATCCTAAAAAAATAATGATACTTAAACCTATTTTATTTTTATTTTTAGATAAACGATAATAAATATCAAGTTTAGAGATGGAGAAATATCCATCCTGAGTTTACACTGCCCTAAGCACTGGTAAAGTGGAAATCGAATGAACAGTCTTGAAGGTTAGTTACTACATGCAAACTAACTTTTTATAAAACTACGTATAGGTATGAAATAAAAGAGTCACTACTTTAAGCAAAGTTTTTTCGATTCAATAACTAATATTTTCTGCAAATTTTAGTGAAATAAGAAATTTTGTTTTTTAATAAAATTTTTTATAGTATTCGCTTGTTGGCTTTTTCTGTCTGGCAACTGGACAGTCAGTCTATTTACTGAAATTATTCCAGGTGATTTAAATTGCTTTTTGTATTTAAAATCTCAATATCAACGTGTTACTCGTAGTAACTTAATACTACTACAACTACTTCTTTTTCAAATTTATTTTTCATTTTTGAAATTGCTTTTTATTAGCACAAACATTTAGTATTTTTATGAATAAGTAAAGCTTGTTTGTTATTGTCAAATTCCATGGAAATTGTACAAACATGTTAACATGTTAAATAGTAAGCAAAATATCAAAAATACAAAATTTTGTGACGAGAACAATAACTGATTTGAGACATTTGTGGGATTGGGTGGTGTGCGTGATTAAGTCCTTTTTTTTAATATTTTAAAATAATGTTATAAATCTTGACTAGTTGGGCCAAACGCACTTAATAAGAAAAAGCCACAGCTGTGTAAAATCAACTAGGGTAAATATAAAAAGAAAATAAACTTAAAATCCACTTCTTCGTAAAACATATTTGATTAAAAAGTTACATCTAATTCCTTTCTTGGCAGAAAATGGATTTTAATTCTGCTGCTATCTGATTTTTGTTTGTTTAATAAACTAAAAATTAACTGCAAATTATTAAATCAGTTACTATTAAATACTTTGGATAAAATATAAATTGTAGACATATTAAATTTTTTTCATTATTTTAGTTCACCATAAGTTTTATTTAAATTAACCTCTTTGTATTAAACGGAAACAAATGGAACATTTTTTTTATTTGGTTTCAAGTTCAAGTACAAAATTTTGTTTTCTTTTTTACATTGTTGCTTTTTTCATTGCATTATTTAATTTTAGTTGTAATAAGATTTTTCTTTTATTATTAGCAAATACACAGACATATCGGAGATGTGCATTTCAGTTCATTTAGCATTTAGAGCAAATGTTAAAAAGTGTATAGTATGGAGTATTTCGAAAATAGCTGTTGTTTTTCGGTGCAAGTGATTCAAGAATTTAAGCAGTTGTGGCTTATAAAATGGAACCATAATTAAAGAATCAATACTAACGCAAAAAGTTGAATAGTATTACATGTTGCCAGAATAGATTTATAAATTGAGGTTTTTCTTACCTGCAGCATAAAAACAACCCCACTCGTCAAAGTTGCCAGCATATAATATGCAAATTAAGTTGATTAACGTAATATAAATTAATTTTATAAGTCCAATAACACACACAAGAGTACAACAACTTTCTTATTTGTTTGTTTCTTTTGTTTGTGCGTGTCGATCAAACCTAAACGGATTTTAATAAAATTTTAAACACTGGATGGTGCAATAAATTTTTAAACTTTTATTTTTTGTTGACATTTTTAATGGAAGCGGATGAAGTAGCGCCATCTGTTTGCATATGGAAAAACAATTATCATTCCCTTTATAGAATCAAACGATTATTGTTGATCTAGTTTATATTATAAACTTGGCTTAATCAATTTTAATAAAATTTGGGATAATTAACGAGATGGCGCAATAAGGTACTAATATTTTTAAATAGCGGACCAGAAGAAGAGAAAACCGGGAAGCCGAAATTTTTATACATAACATAGATTGGTCCTCTTCTATAAGGTTCAATACTTATCTGTTTCTAGAGCTAACACCTAGAACCAGAGGAAAAACGGATATTTACTCCTGAAATAATATAATAAAATTATATAGAAGGTAGAATGTTCTATGATTATTTTAAGAAAAAAGAATGGGAGGACAAACGCGAAGCTTTTGTAGCCGAAGACTTCATCACCTGTGGTCGGTAAGTACAATTTTTTGAGCACACATGCAATTTATGACAAGTCGTACGACTGAGTATGATAGTGAATCCTCGTGTTTAGGTGGGCGACAGTAAATTGCGTGACTTACCAAATCAATTATAATAAACTCATATTAGTTTGCAGAGTTAAAAAATAAAATTCTCTTAAAATTGAGTAAAATGAATGAATCGACCGATCAATACAAATATCAAATTGAAAAAAAATTACTGTTTCGATCAAACAATATTGTTTTTCATGTCTTCGGAGTTAGACAGTGTTTAGAAAAACTTAATAAAAAGTTTAGCAGTTAAGTTAGATGCTTTGGTTCTTGTACTTGTGTTGGGCATTCACAGTCACCACATTTTAATTTTTATTTATTTTTTATATATATATATATATTATCATTTTACAATATCAAAGTCGTAAAAAACTACAAACTATAATTTTTAATTAAATTGCGCTCGCTCTATTGCTTAATGATTCACAATTTACCGGAATTATGAAAAAGAAATGAAAATAGAGATATAAAGATTTATAGGTTGACACACACAAAACCACATGTGTGAATTCAAACAAACAAATAAACAAGAAATCAATGAAACATTAACATGTGCATGTAAAAATCACATGAGACAACACAATGGGATCAATTGAAAATAAATAAATAAACTCTCAACTATTTGGGAGATGGATACCAATTCGCGTTGTTTTAATAAAATTTGGGTTGAGAAGGCTTTTCTCCTAGGTAAGCAAGTATGCGTATGAATTTTCACAAACGTGTCAAAGCAAGGGTAAAATATACCCTTTGTCTGGTGTCTATACAACATTCAAATAAGTTGTTAAATCCCATCCTTCTGTTAGGAGCTTTTTATTTTAATTAGCAAAAATAATAGGCTAAGAATTATTTAATTTTTAGGATTTTTTAGGATTTTTTAGCAAAAGCTTATATAAAAACTGCAACTCTGCTGTTTAGTTGCTAAAAGAAGTAACAAAGAAGAACAAATTCATTTTTGGGCTTCGGGAAGGTTTAGGAGTAAGACAGACGGTTTTTACTCAAAGCAATCTTACCGAACCCAACCTGATCATTTTGCCTCATTTAGCAATATGTTGACAGTCAAATGTTTTTTTATAAACCTTAGACGCCAATTTTTATGATCAAGATTAGAAAAGAAAATGAGTTTTCTAATTTAGGAAAAGTTTACTCAAAATATCAGCACTTATTTGATAATTTAATAAACACGCTCGTATTTCATAGCTTCTTGTTCTTGTGTCAATAAAGTTTTGTTAGTAAAAGACAAAAAAGTGAAGCAGATAAGTATATTGTACTAAGAAAACTCTTATGTTTGTATAGAAACCCGCAATAAAAGCAATCAATCATTTTTAATTCTTGGTATTGTGCTAAAAACTTTTTGTTGGATGTGGTTCAACCAACCAAGTAATGTTTAATAATTTTAATTGATTTTAATAAATGTCTTAATGGTGACTGTGACGAAGAGAAAGCAATGTTAAAACGCCAGAAACGGTGACAAAAGAAAACATTAGGGGATAAAAGAAATACATGAAACGTAGTTATGCAATTAGTAAACCAAACTGTTAATATAGAAAACAGGATACACCAGAGTGAAAAAACCGAGGACAGTTATTTGTGCAGACAAGGTCAGGCATCTGTGTTACGGTAATAATAATCTTGCAAGGGAGTACTAAAGCACGCCGCTGTGCCATTGACACTTAAAAACAGTTAGAATTCAGTTGGACCATAGGAAAGCTAAATTTCCTAGCAAGTATTTACTTAAGAATACAGATTTCTAATCGTCGATCGATGATATCTGAGGTTGACATGTCGTGCCGCCAGGAAAGTTACCAAGATCTGGGTACTTAATTTACGTCCTTCAGAATCATTAGGGGATGCGTTTAATTGACTTACGCCACGATTTTAGAATTACCGTTTGCCGTACTATCCGTCAAACAAGTCCTGAGTTCTAGTTCACAAAACGTTGTATGTCGAAAAATGTATAATAAAAAGTTTTCACAATTTTGTTTTTTTATACTCCTCACCACAGGAGAATAGAATTTTTTAATAAGTTTTTTAGTTTCTTTATGTCAATTAAAATTTTATTTCTACCCTTTATCTATAAATATTAATTTAATGGACCGAACCCACTGTGAAAAGACAACGTCTTGTTTACAAACAGACACATTCAAAATCTTTCATAGATGAAAAACCCATATAAAAATGGAAAAAAGCATAAATTAAAATGCAGTGTTTTTTGAACATTTTATTTTTATTTAAACAATAAATAATTATTTTTGTTCGCTGAGGTAAAATGTTAACTGTAGTACATTCATACCACACATGCGTAGTGGATGTGTCTATTTTTTTTCTTTGTTTATCCGGTTCGTTTGTTTGTGTAGTTTGACAAATTTGAAGACATTTAATTGTTATTTATTTTGTTATTCAATTAATTTTTGGCCATTAAGGCACCAAAAAAAGAAAGAAATATCGCTGTTCCATTAAATCTCTGGTAAACAGTGAAATGTCGACGCGAGAAATTACCCTTTGAGGGTATGTTAGGAATGATTTAGTATTGAATTAATTAATCTGACAACTAATGAATCCTGCTTAAAGCCTGCTGTAATCAGAGGTAACCATTCGATACAGTTCAGCAACATATAACAATCAAACTTGGCTGCCGTTAATTTACAGTAAGCCGTCTGGGATTTTCTGAAAATTTGGTAAAAAATATACAGTTATATTCCACACAATGTGCTTCGTTGCAATTCATCAATGATGAATAGTTATAAATCGAAATGTGAATGACTAACGGTATAAACACATCTAGAACGAATGGCGAACTTTGCTCTATTATACATTTGTCGTTTGGCATGTTCGTGATAAAGAAATAGTTTTTTTTTGTATGGCAACGTGTGCAAAGCAATTGGTTAGGTACAACAAACAATCATATCAAAATATAAAATAAAGCAGTACAAACTGTAGTTGTAACTTCAATTTCAGTTCTTTCTATGAATTTCTTTGTATAGCCAAATTTTAAAATAGCATTGATGTTGACATTGTAATCGAACAGGTAATCGAAATTACTTTTCTTATATAATAGTCAAATTATTATGTATCAGAAACGAAGTACAAAGAAAAATTATATTTTTTCATATATGTATGCATAAATAAGCTCTAATTTCTTTGTAATTTTCAAAAAAAAAAAATAAAAAAAAAACCAAGGACTGTATACACTTTCACTTTTTGAGGACTTGATGCGCCACTATCATTAAAAAAAATATCGCAAAATCTTCGCCAACGATTCACAAATATTAAAAATGTACTAAACGGACACTGCACTAATTTGGTCGTAGTTTGTTAACATAACTAAGAGAAATAAATCTATCACAGTAATTATGTGTGTTTTTATATACACAAATTTACCATAAAACGCACTTAAATGAAATAGTCGAGTCAATAGAAGAAAAATGTCATAGCCAATCAAATAAAACAATTATTGTCTATCAGAAATAAGAAACCCTATTTTTCGGTATCTTATTTCTTTCGAAGAATATTCGGATTCGTCCCAATTATGTTTAGCAGAGGAGTTCATACAAATATTGAATTATTTATTTAGCTATAAAAATTTTTATCGCAATATCTACCAATTTTTCTGTAGTCTTCAATTTAGTTATTCCACGAATTATATCTTTGAGTTTAGTTTTACACTTCACATTTTACACTACTGCAACGTTACGAAAACAAAAGCCTAGATGTAAGAAACAATCACTTTTAAGAAATAAAGAACTGTACATATATTTCCATAGATCAGATAACTTTCCAATATTTCAATATGCTTAAGATAAACAACATTTTTTAAATTCCTCAAAATTTGTCTTGACACTTATGCTCATACCAGAAGAAAATAGAGTAAGTCAATTCAACAAGATATTTTCTTTGTATATAAAAAACAGAATTCGCCGAAAGCTTAATAAATGTGGGTCTTACAACAAAAGCTCAGTATGTTCTTTAAATTGAAATTTGTATGTTTATACCCAAGAAAATTCAACATTTTATCTTATAACAAGGGTATTTTTGCACTTGTTCATGCCAAACAATAATAGAACATTATAGAAAAGAATTACAAAAATATGTATTTTCTACCAAAGTATTATAAAAATCTGCTAAAGGCAGTATTTTCCTAGTATATTTTGAAAAATCATTTCACTGCTTTATTGCACTACAAATCGTTACCTTAATATAGAAAGACCCCGACTCATTTTTGTTAAAATTTAAGTTTTATACATATTTCAGTACATGATTCTCTAACGCACCACTAAAAGATTAAAAAAGTTATAACAGTAATAAATTGCTTGGAAAATTTCAATAACACAATGCGTTAATAAAAAATTTGCAACTACAAAACAGTACTTTTTATCAAGTGTTTTTGTTTTCCTGTAAAGAAGGGCAAATGTTAGTTAGGGCCTTTCTATATTAATGTAACGATATATTGTGCTCTAACGAACAAGAAGGTACAAATGATTAGGCACGAACACGCGAGGAAAAATTATTTTTTTTATACATTAAAAAGTGTTTATAATAAAATAATTTCTAAACTAATTTTAGAAACATTTTAAAATATATATTCCCACACAATTGTTTAAAGAAACAAAACTATTAAAAAAAATCTAAATATAAAAAATTTTAGAAACCATAATTGCTTCATTATTGTTATTCATCTTTTCAATGACCACAATCATAATGAACGGTTGCAAAAAAAAATTAAAAAAAAATTACAAATGGGGTGTCAAGCAAACAAATTTTAAAAATATACTTTTTTAAGCAAAACACACGAAATTCTGTACAGCACAAGCAAAGGGTGGCCCAAGATGTAAAATTGCTAGTATTTAGGTAGATTTATTAAGCATTTAAGTAGATTTTTTTATTAAATGTTAAAAAAAAAAAAATAAAATGAAAAAATAGTTTTTCAGTTTTAGATAACCCAGAAAGTGAGTGTCAAAAATAAAATAAACTGGCCAACTAGCGACCGCTTTTATCGTGAAAGCGCCAGTTGGTTCTATTTCACTTAATTGTATAATATTTATATGGAATACATGTTTTTTCAAAAAGATATAACATGACATACATGTTGCATACTATTTTTCGTGATAGGAATTTGCCTTTAAGACTATTGGTTTGATTTTATTTAAGTTATTTTAGTTAAAGGTCTATATAAAAAGGCTATAAGAGTGAACATTTTTTATTAAAGATAATATCGTATGTGCTTATGTATATTTTTACTATACATACTTTATGAAAAAAAGTTTACTGACAAATATTGTTTTTTTTTTTTTTGTTAAATTTAAATGCTGTATATGTTTTGGGAAACCCTTTATTTGTACGTAGACTAGAAAAAAATTTAAAGAATAAAGAATAAGCTGAACTATAAAAAAATATATCATTGAAATAAATTTGGTTACGTAGTGCCACATTGATAGAGATTAATTATTTACTGTACTTACGTCCAAACCTGTTTATTACAAAATGAAGAAAACAGTTCCTATTTTTTAATATCCTCTCATTCATAATCATATGAAGCTAATCAGATTTTTCTTTTTTAAAAACTCAGAATTCATTATCGATAAGTTTGTATCGAAATTCCAATCTCAAACGAAATGAAAAAATAAAAAATGATCCTATAAATAAAAGATGGCTAAAAGTATCACGAACCAATATAAATTGGCCAATTTTATACTTTCCAGTCGTTTGCAAAATTCGTTAGTGCTAAAGTAAAACTAACAAACTGACTGATCTCGCAGGTTTTACCTATATATGAGTATCAGTTTAAAATTAGTTTTCTTCATATTGTTCAAGCTTCTTATTATTATCTTTAATAAATTTTACGACAATTACATTAACGTTGATCAAACGTTGTGATTTTTATTTAGTTCCCAATATTTTAAAATTCATGAAGACTTGCAAAGTTTTTCAGCTAAAAAATCGAATCGACACTCCAAAATAATTAGTGAATTGACTCAGAAGACATTGATTTAAATTTTTTTTTTTCAGATAAAATTTTATTCAGAACGGAAAATCATTTTCTGTTGAGTGGCTATGTAAATGGTATCTGCCTTGCAGGCTAGTAAAATATCTTTTAACTCTCCTAAAATAATGCCGCCAATTTTTATTTTTATTAAACCTAAAAAATACAACTTTTCCATTAATTTGCGTATCTTCTCCAACAAATGATATTTTAAATGTACGATGATGTTGAAAACACTAGAAGTATAATCAATATTTTTTTAGTCCCTTGTTGCTTTTGTGAGGAAAGGGCCGGTAATAGGTTTATATAAACAATTTCTGGTTTTGTGTTGTTTTTTTGAAATAAATAATTCATACGAAAACGGAAAACAGTTTTCTACAGACTTTAGATTTATAATGCATTGAATACGAAAAAAAAACATAAAAAACAAGAACGCTAACGTTTCTTGTTGTTCAACAGAATTACAATTTAAGGACTAAAGATATCTTAAATGCCTTAAACAAGCAATAAAACGATTTGGGTTTTAGAAACAGAATAAGCGATTTTCTTACAATATCTAACAATTACATTCAAACAAAAATAATAAAATACAACTTTGATATATGGAATACTATTTCCGAATCTACATTGCAATTATCGACTGCGTACAGACAGACTGCTGACATAAAACTTCATCAGTAATACTTGGGTAACGAGCTCCATTGCATTATCAATATAATCGAACGTCGAAAAAGGAACTTGCTTTCGATATCCCAATATTTTAACGTACAACTCGTTATTTATTTTTTTATATTCATTTCGTAACTTTAATAATCGCAAATTAGATCAAATGCACACTGCTAGTACTATCTGTACCTTTCTTTTTAACTTCAGCAATTTACTCTGAATGTCAAGTTTACAGCTACGAAAAGCAGCCCTGTCAAATAGATTAAGTTCAAGTTTTTGTCAGACTTAATTCCTGTTCATGGTCACAAGTACGTGGGTAATTATTAATAAACATTTTTTTTCTCGAAAATCAAATACATGAGTAAAAGGTGGATGCAACATCAATACAAAACTGTTCTAAAGCTAAATTTTTTTCTCTCTATTTTTCCTGCAAATCCCAAAAACATGCAAGATGTTACTGCCTTGCCTCGGTACTCACATGTTAAAATTTATTTCACTTTAATAGTGAGCGGACCACAGTAGCGGAAGCGTAAACCTTATTTTAACTTACGACTTATTTAAGACTTCAACGTAGATTTATCGATGGTTCTTAAAGTTTCTGCCTGTTTATCATTTGTGAACGTGCGATCACTTTTAATCTTATTAACCCTTATTTATATTTAACTTATCGCAGATGTTCCATTAACTTTGTTTGAATTGTGATTTTTTAGGTGCTTTACTTTTGAAGTAAAAACGTTTGAGGGCAGCAGGAAAAAACATTCTTAACCAAGCAATGCTTAAAAAACTAAAATGAAACAATTTCTTAAGTACTGCTTAAGTCCGTTTCACATTATTATCCTGAGTATTATGTGCAACTTTACATTTTTCAGAAACTTACATTTTGAAATGTTTAGTGTTCTTATGCTTCATACCCTCGTATGTAAAAAACTAAAAAAAAAAAAATTTTGAATGAATTTTAGAATAGAATCACTATGCGATGTCAAAGCCAACGTCGAAATTAAAAGGCAAGAGAGTAAAAGCAATAAGTTTCTTAGTGGTTATAAATAATTTCGGTGTCTTTGCGTACTTTTTTGTGATTATTTGTCGGTGTTTTATTTTTGTTTTCCTGTCACTATTATTAAGTGGCGTCCAAACACAAATATAATTGAGGCCGTTTGTCTGTCATTATAAAATATGAACATGTGTATTTATGTCTTACAGAGTTTGAGTTAAAATATGTGCAAAAATATTTAATTGTAGCACGTTGTAAAAAAGAATATTCAAATTATTTTGTGCTTGCAAGTTTAATTTTATTATTTCTTCATTTTATTTTTATTTCTCAATCAGCATCAATGAAATCTTTATTTGGAAAATTTTTAAGGAATTTCACATACAAAATGGACAATAAAGAAATAATTGTAAACGCAGCAAAAATTTCTGTCTGAAATATGTCTGTCCTTATTTAAGAGTGCAATTCTTTTGCATAAATAAGTTAAATGTTTCCGTTAAATTATCATTTTGTTGTTTGTATTTTATTTTTATTTTTTTGGTTTTTAATTTATTTATGAGTATTTTTTCTGTATTTTTTTTTTTTTTTTTTGGGAATTTTCTAGTCACGACAGTGTGTTTGTTACACTTTCGAATGTCTCTTTTTTATGGCAATGGCATTTTAAACATTGACAGGCGCTATAAAATATATTTATTTAATTGTAACATAAACTGAAATAGTAACAAACAAATAAATACTTGTTATCCAGGTGTTTATTTGTGTCTTGTTTGTAATTTATTTCGAAAAAATCCACATGATGACATATAATGTTGCTGAAATAATTGATGGAGTTTCAAAATTTTCTCACCTCATTTAAAAAGAGTAAAACTCATTATTTGTGGTTTTATCTGAAAAAGACAAAGGAAAATAATTTATTAAAAATATATTTATTATAAATTTGGATTTCAATAACAGCTTAACACTTAACAATTCCATAATTTTTTTTTTTGTAATTGTAATTCATCAGCTTATTCGATTTTTTGTGAGATTACATGCCAGAAATTGTTTTTTTATTTTTTATAGTCTATTTTGCTTAACCCTTTAGTGCTATACATATTTTACCAATATATACGAAAAATGCCATTAAAAGAGATAGATAATTTATGTAAACAAGAAAAATATTCGACATTTCCGTTACAATAGTACAACAATATTCATAATTTTTCGAAGTTCTCTTCAGAAGATTTTATACTATGATAACAAAAGCACAGAAATTGAATACTACATATTTATTGACAATAAAATTAGAGAAAGTATATGAATAATGAAGAAAATCTATTTACAAAAGTGTTTTCCTACACAAAAAACATGCAGTCCTTTTTTACACGTGGAGCAAATCAAGTTTGCTCTTTTCATTGTACTTCTGTCCTTACTAAGTATGAGTATATCATTTTATCAGATTCGTCCATACCACTAATGAATTGATTGTAGGCATATATCATAACTGGCTTGATTTTTTTTTTTTTTTTGTTTGAATAACGAGAATAACTGGAGTTTTTTTATTTTTGACTGTTTATCGTGATGAGAATACATTAGAATTTCTCCGTTACTAAAATATTTAGGAGCACTAACTTTTGTTATTTTTGCTTCTTTGGGTATAAGCTTTCTGTTGCGCCTTATGTATGTCCCTTTCTCCAAAAGTAATTTGGCTAACCTTATACTGGCATAAAAATTGTCAGTAAATAGATGGTATTCTTTATAGAAATAGTTAACAGAAACAAGACCTTTCTTTTTTACTTCATCCTTATCTTCATTAGATTGTGCCCCACGATAACAATAAAAATCTAAACAATATTTATTATTAGAATCACAGGGCATCCAAGATTTTATGCCCCATTTATGATGTTTTTTGTTTGGTAAATATTGTTTGATAGTATTTTGGCGTTTTTTCCAACCAAAGATTTATCTATGCTTAGCTGTTTACTGGGCACATAATACTAACGAAGAACTATGTTGGCATGTTCTATCATGAAGTCAAATCTGGTACATGGGTTGTATTCGGGATGTCTTGGTGATGCCAGAGTCATACTGACAACTAACTGGAAAAATGTCAAAAGTAATTGAAATCTGTTACTAGAAAACACGTTAGAAGACCACGGAATATGACGTGAGTTTTTATTCCAGTAAGAAGAAATAGTAGGCCTTGTGATACCCATTTCTTGGAGTACTGCCACAAATGCCACAAATGGTATTGTGCAAGACTTCCAATATTCTGTGCGTGAAGTAGGTTTCACATTTGCAAGTGTTTAAAAAATTGCAAAGCATACGATGTTATATAGAAATTCTGTAGAAAATGAATTAAAATACTCTAATGGGACTGCGTCACCTTGAGAAGCATGCTTGGGTCCACATTCTTCAAGAAATGCATGCTGTTTGTTTTGTAAACGTGGCATTTGATGGTAGCTCCACAAATAGCGCGTTTGATAGATCGTATTTTCAAGGTCATTTTCACTAGCGTTACTGTCACTAATTACATGCAACCTCCGATTGACAGGAACAACAATATCACTTTCGCTATCGCTCTCATAATCACTAACGCAGTTTTCAAATTGTTCTATCATTTCAACGCCTGTGTCGAAAATTCGCGCCAAAAGTGAACTGTCAAAAGCAGCCTGTCGCGACGCTGGCATTTTTTTAAACTGAGGATAGCAGCGCGACGGCGTTCCATGTTATCAACAGAACCCTGTAGATTTTACCTTGACCATTTTATTTGCAAATACGGAGTTTATGAGCCAATTTAAATCAAGCAGACATATTCTATTGATATGCTATTTTTTTTATTTGTTACATACAAATTACCAACAACATATTAAAAATAATATAATATAAGAGAAATATTTTGAACAAACATTTAGGAGCAGTAGAATACAAGATTATTACTTATAGTAATATTTTCTTTATATTTAATATTAATTTTTAACAAAGTATTATTATTAGTAAAATTATGAGCGAAATTAAATTAATATTCACGTCTTATTTTGCTTTTTCATTACTCATCACGTTTGTTGATGTATATTAAAATTAAATAGGAAACAAAACAACAATCCTACAAACATCTTAAAAGTTCTTTGTATTGATGTGTTCTCTTAATATATTCTATTGATGACATTGGCTATGCCGAATCTTATATACCCTTTACCAAACATGTGTAACCACATGTAAATATAAATCGGCATAAGAAATAATTTTCTACTTTTTCTTACCTTTTTCAATAGTTTTTTTATCATAAACACAGCAACCTGTAGGAATACAAACGAAAGTTGAAAAAAGGTATGGAAAATTTGAGGCAGGCGTGGTGTTTTGCTTGTGGCCTTGAAGGACATGAACCGTTGTTGCAATATTTTCGAAACTATGACTGATCGATTGGTGTATTTTAATTTTCTCTAGCTATATGAACCATGTGCCTTGGCAAATTTGGTTTCAATACGAACACGGACGGTTATCGCTCAATCGACTTTGCATATGAAGTCAAAATATATATGTTCTTTATGGTGTTAAAAATATGAAAAACTTTCCACCTGTTGTGTTTCTTTCTACAACTTACATAATTGGGTCCGAGACCGAAGGGCGTTGTCGCTGTAATCGCATTTGTTAAAAAAACACTGAATTTATTATACAATTTGTACTGTACTGTACTGGGGAAATTTTTTATCGCATGCTACGTTTTTTAAAAAACGTATTTAATTTGACGTATTTATCTTCACACACATGATTTAAGCTGGCTGTCTACAGATCAACAGCTCATATCAAAGGCAACATAGTTTTTTCTTTGAAACTTTCACAGCTACCAAAACATATCACGAACTTTATAAATCTGTAAAGTAAACACTGAAAAAGTATGAGGATTTGCAAGCAACAATTCAAAATGCCGTTAAAAAGACAAAAAATGTACATCAATTCGAAAGGTGGTCATTTAGTTAACACAATTATTTACCTCATGTCATCGTTTTTACATCGGCGTAAGGCAGATATCATTTTTTTATTTCTACCAAAATAAGCATTAATACGTTTATTTAACACTATCTAATATTATTATCTAGTATTATTTTAAACGCTTATATAAAAAGGAAAAACATGTACATATTATTACTCAATTGGTTCGAGTAATTATTCAAAAAAAGTTTGAACTTGCAGCTATTTGTGATTCAAAGGTTGGATGCTGATCATCCTAAACAATGAAGCAGATATTTTTCTTAAAAGATTTGCGTAACGTACAAATGACTGCAACTTACAGACGAATGCAAAATTGGTTAATATTTCTGTTAAAATGAAGCTCGTTGGACAAAAGCAGAAGCTATTATTTAGCTTTTGAAAAGGGTTTGGGGCTTTCCGGAATTTTTATTTCCCTGGAAACCGTCAAAAGAAAACATTTCTTGAAGAAAAAAGTTTATTTAATGATATAATATTAAAAAATTCATAGTTTTATAAAAACAATTAAAATATGTGATAAATAATAGTTTTAACAGTTAATGAAATTTAAAAGCTGACTGATTTGTGTGCCATGATTTCCGCTTATATTAACCCAATTATACGAACCATCTTATCGCTAAATCCTAATGTAGAAAGAAACATATTGCAGTGAAACTTGTTTCTTTCTGCTAAAGTAGGTTTTGTTGTCAGAAGGATTATCTATGTACGTGTTTAAATGTTAGCGGCTTCGAATGACGCAAATTCAAATTTTTAAACCAATTAGTAACCTATTGTTCTGTTTTATATCTTACTACCAGTGCCAAAGACTTCGTCCACGTATCATTTCCAATTTTCTTAAAATTGAAGTTTAGAAAATTTTGTTGTAGAGTTCTGTGTAGAGTTCAAAATGTACCAACAACTGTCATAGTACTAAAATACCGATAAAATTGGGTGCTTTCACATTTGTATCTCTAGTTTCTATACGAAACGACATAGTTTTAAGAAATAAAAAGTTTTCTATATACAAAGGTTTTAAAGGCCCTCGTCGCAAACTTTATTCCAATCCATCTAGCAGTTTTTACGTAATGCGAACACAGACAAACAAAAATTCTAAAAATAGGTGCTTTTTTATTCCATATCGGTTACTTTCTACACCAATATTAAAATTTTCCAAATATTTCATGTTTAGATATAGTAGAATTCACACGAAACGGGATATTAAAAACTTTTTTAATGTCAAAACAAAAATATTTGAAAAACAATTAGTGTATTTCTTTAGAGTACTAATGATTTTAAACTTCCCGTTTCTGGAACGAGTGTCTAAATTTTTAAAATATAAACAAAATCTAGGTTTTTATGGGTTCCAAAAAACATCTTCCTTGTAAGTAAATTTTAAAGAAAGTTTAATGCGTGAGATCTATTCTATATATCTATTGGAAAAAACATTAAGGTGCTGTTTCTGTTCTACAGGCGATCAATTCGTCTCGAAACTTTATATGAAAACAACTCAAAAAAACTGAGTGCTTTTCATACAAATTTTTTAGACGAGTTGATCGCCTGTAATACAGAAACAGCACATAATTTGAAATGTGTTTTGAGTTTTTCAAATCTTGTTTAAAAACTCCTTTCATTAAGACTATTAAAATTTAAAACGTTCGTAATAAGTTGGAATAGAATATAATTTTTACACAAGCACTGTCATGAGGAGTGTTGAAATAACAATAACATTCATTGCAAAATGTAGGTGGGTCTGCAATAAATACTGATTCTTAGCAAAATACAAAAGATGAAGAAAACATTTAAGTAAAAGAAATGACTACAAATCATCTTCAAGACTTGAGAAAATAGATAAGGAATAAATGAAATCAATTTACAAAAAAAAAAAAATAATAATAATAATAATAATAAATTTAAAAAAATAAAAAATAGAAAAAAAGATATCGTATTATTGGCACCTCTGTAATAAATTGTTGAATATAAAGATGATGACGATGGCTGCAAGGCATCAAACACTTTGAACCATCATTACCGTTGCAAGCAACGGAAAGTTGGACGGACAGAGCGACAATTGAATGGTTAAAATGAAATAAAGCAAAAAAACAAACTGTGAAACAAACACACATGTGAAGAATACATAAAAGACTTATAATTATGGTGCGAATGTTTTAAACAGCTTTTACCCACGACTCAATTTAAAAGCGATAAACGACATAAAATCAAGACTAAATATTTAAAAAAAAAATGTATATATATATATATATATATATATATATATATATATATATATATATATATATATATATATATAAATAGTTAAAAATGTATTTTATTTATTTAATGTTGGACAATGTAGAAAGCGAATGATTAAGACCAGATTTTGCACACACTTCAGAAAGCAACACTGAATTGAGTCGAATATTTTAACCACTCGCTCGCTACTCGCTAATTTCTAAAATTTTTTCAAATTCCATTTTTCCAAAATTTCAAATTGTGCGATGTAGTTAAGGACTAATTGGTAAGAAGTTGTTTAACTCCCACCTTAAATACAACTCGCCACTTTAAAAGTCAAAAATATTGTCAAGACTTTCTTTTAAGGGATTTTTTAAAAACAATCAATGAATGATATTAAATACGGTTAGTTTTTACTTTATGTTACTTTATTTTAAAAATTTAATTTACTTAAAACATGTGGTTTTTTAAGACATGTTATTAATCGACTTTCAGTTACTAAAATTATGTTTTCCGATTTCTGACCATATAGTAACTTAAGCCAGTGAACGCATTCAAAGTTTTGAAATCTATTCAAATTTATGAACGCTAATTTGCAGTAAAACTTTATCATAATTTAGTAAGCCCCATGCTTAAAATTTCTCACTAAAACATTTGAATACTTTCTAAGTTAGACAGGTTTTTATTACATTGCATGCCGAAACAATTACAAAGATTATCAGATGTCTTAAAATCAACTTAAAAAAATTAAAAGGGCTTGTAGAAAAAGATTTCTAAAGTTCATTTAAAACGAGCAGCGTCGGCTTAAGCCAGTTTGACCAAATGCGCAAATACATGCAATACGCATGTGGTAAAATATAATGCATTTTACAGAAATTTTTATCACACAACCTCGATTGAGCACGGTCTGTTCGTCAGTGTTCGTGTTTAATTTAACTTTATTAAGGCACTAGATGAGCTAGAGAAAATACGCCAATCTATCAGAAATAGTTTTGAAAATGTTGCTATTGAAAAATAGGAAGCTCGATCCATGCCCTCTAAATGTTGTTAAAAATTAATATAAGAAAAGGTGAAAACTTGGCGAGCTTCCACCCGATACAGCAACCTTTTCGTTTAACAAATTATAACAAGAGCCCTTACAATTTTCATAAAACAAGCTCTTTTTGAAAGAGAAAAACTTTATGATATGAAAGAATTTCTAATGCTGATTTTATTTCAACTATTTCATGGGAAATCTGCAGTACGGTACATGTCGTTATACATATAAGGCAAAGGGTATATAAGATTCGGCATAAGCGAATTTAGCACTCTTGCAAAAAATTTTTTTTACTTAATCTCAGGTGCCGGTGGTTCTCAAAAGTTCAACATTATGAATTCTTGACTGCGGTTACAAGGCAACATGAATTTTTTTTTTACTCTCTCAGTGTCTCTGTCGGGGTTGGTATTATTTTATGTGTGTAAACAACACGTTTATCTAACATTAAGCAAAATTTACACAGTGACCATTTTATGCTTTGAATTGTTATCCTAATAAAATTTACATATCTATTTTATACCAAAGACTTCTACACCCTGCAGCAAATTGTCGGTTTTAACCTGAAATTACTTAAAATTATCTCTAGTATTCTAAATGCAACCCACCTTCCTAGTTATCCGCAGCCGAATGTTATTATGACAGTTATCTTGTTATTGAGACTTTCACTCAAAATAATGCTCTACTCTTGACATTTTAATGCGTTTAAAATATCATTACCTTTTCACGATATTATGAAAAACGTGAGCTAAATAAATAAGATATATCGTTCTTATAACTAAAAAAGGTTGCCATTGTATGAAGTCACAATTTATATTTACGACGTCGTATGGGTATTTGAATTATGTGTAGTTTACAAAATGTATTTAGATTTTGTTTAGAAAAATATTATCATGTAAATCGTTATAATTCATTTTATATAAAAATAACTTAAAAATACCCAAGTTTTTACCAGATGGAATTTTCTCACATGTCCTTATGTATTGTTACTAGTAGTTCACCCCTCAAACCATACATACACATTATGTTTAGCAAGGAAAAATTGTAGAAGGACGGTAAGATATTTATGATTCTAAACATGGGGGTCTCTTGAAAGTATTTTGATTTGGTTGGTACTGAATACTCCCAAAATATTTTGTTAATATAACAAATAAAACGCAGGATGGATAATTAAAAAAAGCCTAATATTCATTAGAATTGTGTTTAAATAATCTCTGTTTTACAAATGACACAACTAAATGAAAATACTCCCCTACATTGAATGATGGCTATCATAACACAAACACGTTCCAACGGTAGATACAATCGATTTTTTTTTTTTTTTTTGATGATCGAACGTGTCCACGTTTTGCACATACAAGGGCAATTTTTAAGCCAATAATGGTTAAAATACATTAAACAAGTTCATGTTCATACATTTGAAAAAACAAATTGACGATGAAAAAACATTCAATGTCTTTTTTAACACCAACAAAATCATCAAAAGCAACTTCAACGATAACAATGATGACGATAAGTTGAATAGAAAAAAATAAAATTAAAAAAATACATTTTTAGTGATAAACATGCAAACGATAATTACGTTTATGGTGATAATGATGATGCCATTGTTCAAGATAATGATGATGATCTCAATAAAGACATTTTCTAGCAGTTACATTGAAAGCCAAGATGTCTGGTCTAAAGAAATTTAATCTACAAAAAAAAAAAAAAAAAACAGAAAAAACAGAAAAAAAAATAAAAAAAATAAAAAAATAAAAACGCTACAAGTTTTCAGCAACAGTAACTGTTGGCTAATAGTTGTTAAACTGCTAGACAGGTAAACAGGGAGTTAGCTATTCAACAAACATAATTTGCGAAAAAATTTGCAACACAAATGTAAACATTAAATTTACCAGTTACCATTAACAATGTCATGCAGCTTCCTTCCTCCCTTCTCTTAACGACTGCTTTAGTTCAACCGATAACACTCGTCACTCTTCGCACCCCTTCTTTTATCAAAATCAATTGGATAATGCATGGTTTTTTTTTTGTCATGATCGTCGGTTACTCATTTTACCAAATAACTATTACCATAAATACCGATGTTGCTCATTAGGTAAATTTAAAAACGAACAAAAAATTTATTTGGTGGAAAAGATGATGTTTTAAATTTTTTAATTTTTATTGTATTACCTTCTTGGGTGTTTCCCAGATAAATAGCAAAAGCAATTTTTTTTTGTTGTAATAAAACTATTAAAATTTTTAAACTACTAGCAGCTATAATAATTGATGTGACATAAATGGCGTGACTAAAGCAAGCGAAGTACTACCTTAATAAGATCTGCTGGATGGTAACTTTTTATAAAGAAAGTTTTAGTCGCGATAACAAATTTGGCTTTGCAACATGCTTTTTTGAAACAATTTTCAAAAACGTTTTTCTCAGCTCCATATTTATTTATACTTTCCCGAAAATGAGACAAAAAGCAATTGAATTTTTATAACTATCCGAAAATTGTTGTAATATACATAACCATTATAGATTATTATGTGCTGACAGCTGTTCTAATACAATTCTACCAGTAGAATTGGGTGCTTTAACATTTAAACCTCTAAGTTCTCTATGAAATTATTTATTTTTACCAAAAAAGTATTCAATATTATTCAATTCCATCCAGTAGTTTTTAGATGATGCAAACACAGGCAGTCAGAAAAAAAGTTAAAAAAGATGGTTTATATTCCTTATCGACATTAAAATTTAAAAAAAATATTTTAAGTATAGAAATGACCCCGTTACTGCTTTATTAGATGTATGTATGTATATAATTAAGATTTATGAACATTATCAAAAAATTATGAGATTTAAGTTTAAACTGAAATAAACTAAATCAAAACTATTGCTCATAAACAAATTATTAGTATTTACGCTAGTTCATGCAATTTTAATTTTTTTTTATTAAGAAAAATTATTTTTGCATTATGTTTAAATTTTGTTTAGGACAATTTCTGCAAAAAAAACCGACTAAAAAATAGACAGATATTAATTATGGAGCTCTAATTATCAGTTAGTTATCAATTAAGGTTCTTTGTATATTTCAACTATATAGCTATAACAGTTCCAAAGTGTGACCATATACATTAAATTACATCAACCACAGGGACACTCTTTATTCCAATTTCAGAAGGGTTTTTAAATGTTAAGCATCAAAAAGCGTGGAACTCTCATTAAAGATCGTAAATATTTTTTAAATTTTGTTTTGTTTTTTTTTTACTAAAATTTTCATTAAATATATTTTCACATAATTATTACCAAAAACACATCATACTTCAGTTCTGACTCTTTTTTAGATTTACTAATTAAAGTTATTTAATTAAAGTTCCCACAGTTTCTGTTGTATTGTATTGTATTAAATTTAACTTTGTATTCAAATGTTTTACACGTTCCAAAGCAAAAAAGCTGTTTTTTGCGTAATTTACTGCGGAAACGTAATCGAAATGCACAATAGGGCAGGGTTTCTCAGCACTTAATTCTCTTCCGGGCCCCTTAAAAATGAAAACCAAAGCAAATCTTAACAATAGCTTTGAATCCAGAAAAAGCTCCCAGAGAGCTAAACTTTGCTTTAAAAAATTTAAATTATTTTGTAACTCTTACTTTCAAATTTTGAACATTTCTTACTTTGAGCTGGGTAGTTTACGAGGGCTAAATTTTTTACGAATCTTTTTCTTTTTATGCGTAGCACATCTATATTCCCATTTTCTTTTCCATCTATATTTATATCCATTTTAAAAACAATCAAGATGGAGTAAGTTTTTTTTTAACTTAATTCTATACTACAGTTTATCTTTATTGTGATTAATTTTTTTAACCCCTTAGTTTTTTTTCAAAATTAGTTTTTTAGGTTAGTAATGCCACAAAAATTTCAACTAAAAACAGTTGTGTACCGTGATGCCAATGAAAAGTTCGGTTGAGTAGATATTGAGTTTTACTCTCAGATTACCAACTTAGTGAAGTTGAAATTGGCAATAGAAGTACTAATTTTGTTGCAAATTTTTATAATAAATAAATATTTTGATCGAATCGCTAATTTAATTGTAATTACAATAAATAATAAATTGTACCTGATAGAAGGGGACATAAAATTCGTTGTATTTAAGCGCAAAACTTTTAGATATATGTATATTTGACTATTCAATTTATTTTGACCACCTTTCATCCAACTATCATTCATGTACAAAGACAAACATTTTTCAAACTCCCAGACTAAATTGAAGGCGAAGTAAATATCATTAACTAAAAGGATAATTTATTGTGTTGGAAATAAAGTGACTAATCTTGCTTACAATTTATCTTGTTTATTTAACCAATCGCTAACAAAGTAACAAAATATCAACATTGAATTTAACATCATCATCATTTGCAACAGATCTCGTTTGCTTGAAATGGTTCCTAACTTTACCAAACTACTTTCGTATAAAACAAACAATAATAACAACTAAATAAACGTTTATACAAAGGCTTTAACAAAAATATAAACCTTCTCTAAACTGGATAAATTTCATTATCAATTGGAAAACTGCAGACAATAACAGCAGTAACTGAAACATTGAAATGGTCGTGTACCACAAACGCCTAATGACACTGATGGTGATGACTACTGGCTTAGAGCCATAATCACATCTTAGAAAAGCCACTGCTGTCAGCAATATTTAACGACTGACAGTCAGACGTTGTGATAGCAACTTTTAGATTTTTTCTGCTTTTTATACAAAATACCACTTAAATTAGCAGCATGGACAATATGGACAAAAAGACACTAATGATGCCAGATAGCAAGTATTTTCAAATGTTTTGCAATAATAATATTATCGAATAAAAAATGAATACTTCAAAGGAAAATTAAATAAAAGTTATTTTAAATAAATTACAAATCTGTAAACATTATTTGTTTTTGAAGATTTTTTTGTAGACCAAATTATTATGATGGTTGAAAAATGTTTTGAGTAAAACGTCTAATGAGCTTACAGATTCTTGGATTTACAGTGACTCAAAAAACCGTCTCAATGTTATGCTAGTGTTAACATATATAAGTACAACAACAAAACTACAGTCTCAATCATTCTGACATTTTTCATCATTTGCTTATTGCTCTTTTGTTTATAATTACAATTCAATATATTTGTTGTAATATTTACCGTTATCTAAAAATAAGCAAAACAAGTTTAATAAGTCATTGGGATGGTTTTTTGAGTTTAATTACTTGAGGAAGCTACACGTGCTTTTTTCGTAAAATTTTTTTTTTTTTAATTTTAGGAATTTATTTTTCTTGGCTGAATAGTATAATTTAATAAGTAAGACAAACTTAAACTTATTGCTTTATTCTTTTTTAACAAATTTTTAAGTTTTATATGGTTTGTCCATTGCTGTCCTCAAAAGTCAACGAAATTCACCATTTTTTACGTCAAGGTAAAAGTTGTAGTGAAATTTCGTTGCTTCTTAATATCTCCAAATCCAGCGTGGGTAGAGTACGGAAGTCGTTGCCAAATTTTCCACTTCCATCACGAGGAGGCAGAAAAAAGGTTTTATTCGAGACTACAGAACGGCGCATTTTAAGAGATCTTCGGAAGCAAGAAGTTGGAAATGCAGTTCAAATCCAAAAGCAACTAGCAGAAAATGAAAATATTCATGTATCGGTTAAAACAGTTAGAAATATTTTGCGAGCAGCTGGCTTGAAGGACGTGCCAAAGTGAAAAAGCCAATGCTCACAAAAAGGATAGCAGAGGACTGGGAAAATGTTATTTAGTCAGATGAGACCAAAATTAATCGTCTTAGGTCAGATGGTAAGGAATGGTGTTGGCGAGAATCAGGACAAACTTTGCAAGCGAAAGATGCCAGACCGACATTAAAGTTTGGCGGTGGATCCGTGATGGTATGGGGTTGCATGACAGCTAAGGGTGTTGGAACGGTCCACAGAATAGTTGGTACGATGACTGCTCAAACCTACGTAAATATTTTAAACACTAACTTACCTACAGCTGCAGAAAAATTCGGATTACAGGATAAGGACCCGAAACACCGCAAAACTTACAAAAAATGGCTCAGTGACAACCGCTATAATGTTCTCGATTGGCCGCCCCAGTCACCCGATCTTAACACCATCGAACATCTCTGGGGTGTTCTCAAAAAAAGTGTTGTCGGTACGCCTGGAAATCTGGAAGAATTGTGGGCACATGTGCGAGAAGCGTGGATTGGTATTGACGCAAACATTTGCAAAAATTTAGTCGACAGTATGCCTCGCCGAATTGATGCTGTTATTAAAGCCAAAGGGGGCTATACAAAACACTAAGCCTTTATAAATTCAAATAATTAGTTAAATAAAGTAAACTCAAAAAACCATCCCAATGACTTATTAAACTTGTTCTGCTTATTTTTAGATAACGGTATATATTACAACAAATATATTGAATTGTAATTAAAAATAAAAGAGCAATAAGCAAATGGAGAAAATATCAAAAAGATTGAGACTGTTGTTTTGTTGTTGTACTTATATATGTAAACACTAGCATAACATTGAGACGGTTGTTTGAGTCACTGTATATAAACTGAAATAACGTTCAATTTTTAAAACAACCGATTAAAACTATTTTGAGACATATTTTGTTTTACTAGATATTTAAAATGTAGAAATATGTCCCAATACGAATAGATTTTTTCCCAATACGAAAATATTTTTAAAAATGTAACATAAATTACTATAATCATATTTATAAACATGTAACGTTGTTACGTTATAACGGTTGTAACAGTTGTTACGGCGTAACATATTTATATCGACATATTTATTTTTGCCCACTTTTTTAAAGCTACCCATACACGACATGTTTTTTACATCTGACATGTCAAAACTCCCACTGTAAAATACATACACAAGGCGAATTCACATAAGGTGGCAGCACGGCTACAACAATACAACAATCAAAAGAAAAACAAGCACTTAAGTGTATGATAAACTTTACAACACAAATAATTACTACACTTTTTTCTTACCCTTTTAAATAACGTTTTTACTACGATTCGTTTTTTAAATTAATTTAAAACTCTTTTTACAATTCTTTTTTAAATAATATAAAAATAAGAAATTTTGTGATAAAAATGATTCACTTTTGACAGCTATTCTGCACATTACAAAATTAAACAAAAAATTGTCAGCTGCCGCAACGATGGTAAAATTAATTCGCCTTGCACATACATGTCGTGTAGGGCTGATAAAATATTGCTTCTGCAAAATACATGTGAAAAGTCATCAGACAAATTTTTTTAAAACGTGTTCTATTTTGATCTGACAAACCATCTGACATCAGCTGTTTTATAATTCTAAAAAACCTATGACGTACGAAAACAATCAACGGCAGTTGACTATTGACGGTAGCATTAGCTGACTGTGGATAATATTTTATATTACCAAAATCTGAAATTACTTTAAACTATTTGATAACAAATATGTAAATTCTGTATCATTATTTAATGCTCTCTTATCTTTTTTATATTTAGAGTTAAAAAAAGATAATTAAAATTGACAAGTCTTTAGAATTTCCGTAACCCATACAAAAATATTTTAAGACGGCAACAAGCCATTTTGAAACAGAACGGCTTGGATATCTGTTCAATGAAAAAAGCGAGTAAAAAAGGAAATTAAATTTTTTGTTTATGATTATTTGTTTTTTTTTTTTTTTTTTTTTTTTTTTTTGAAATAATTGAAATAACACTACACAATTCCATTGTTTTAGTTTTTGAATCCATTTTTCAAATAATCACTTTTAACAAAAAACTATTTTATTTAATTTGCGAGGAGATCAGCTGTTGTAAACAAATAACAGTTATGTCAGACGTAAATGTTCATTTACGTTTGTGAATAAATATTAAAAGTCTTCTGAAAAATACTAACTTTGACACAAATGCAGAATTACATATGACTCACACGGTTAAAAATTCAGATGAAAAAAAACATGTCGTGTATAGGAAGCTTTACTAAGATAAATGAGTTTAAGGTGCCAGGTGCCTTTACATTTACCGCAATAAAATTTATTACTCTTACATATTACATACGCATAAACATACATATACAAACATATGCATAAAAGTCTCCAAATAATTCAGTACTCAAAGGGTTAATATTTTGAAATTCAATCCTCTTGCGGCAACAAACTTAACAATTTTTACAATAAACAAAAGACCTTAAAAGTTTGCAAGATGTCTAACATTGGCAAAAAGCAAGAAATATGGACCCGATAAAGAGGCGCTGCCTCGTAAAATGTATTCGCCCTGGATAAAATTATACAAAAATGTTAGTGTCGTAAGAAGAAAAAAAATATTGCCTAAACTAAAAAAGCCTGGTGATATCATGTACCATGATAGTGGCAATTTCATTAATTTTTGTGTTTATTGAAAATTTTTAAAGTAAACTATTAAGGTCTTACACCTCGTCTGACTTACCTTCTTTAATTTCTCTTAATTTTTTGTTTCTTTTTGGTAAGATTATGAATATAAATAAAATTGATTTTGTAAAATTTTTAAAAGCTCATCCAGCGGAAATCGATCGAATGAAATCTGACGAAGATGTGAAAATGAATACAAGCTGATAAGCAATCTTCTGACTTCCATTAGCTTTAGTACGTGTCAGACATTGATGTGTAGGCCAATTTTAATTTAAAATACAATAAAAAAAATTGAAAAGAAACTCCATGCCAAATAACTAACAAAAACATTTTGTACAATAAGTATATAAATTACTGGACCCAATTAGTTAATTTTACATAAAAAACTGTCGGAAGGAATATATTAGCGAACTATATTTTTACTTTGAAAATATGCTTCAATCAAATATTTCTTCAGTCAGTTTATAATTGTACAAGAAATTGATTAATACGGTCATTAAGTAACAGAGATAGATTTGAACCATTTTTGTGTGTTTTCAACTTAGCTTCAGTTGGTGGCCAAATCTAAAAGCAATAATCATGAAATACAAGTTAAAGTTCAATGGCGTTTTTTCGTTTCTATTTCTATTCTTTACCTTTTAATTGTAAACAAACAAAATACAAAAAACAATTTTTAATAAAAAGGTTTTATAAACAAAAAAATGGAATGATGTTGTTGTTGATTAAATGATCATAATAAATGATATTGGAGAAGAGCGAGAAAAATCATGACCCCTAGCACTTTGCAACACGACGTAAATAAAGTTTAACTACAGATTAATAAAAAACCAAAAACTATAAAAAAGTGGTATAAAGAAGCAAAAGCTTTTGTCCAACTACCCAAGAAACCAACTTACCAGTCAAGTAACTGTGTCCAATGAAATCGAAGTGTTAGTCGATCATGTTAAACAAGTTAATTTATCACTATCAAAGAGGAGAAACAAAGAGTAAGGAACCTGTCAGGAATCTAATAAAATGAAAAGTCTTACAAAAAAAAAAGAAACAAACAAAAAAAAGAGTATCGATAACATTATTATTATTGGAAATGCCAATTTGTTAACATTTTGATATCATTATTAATGGATTTTTTTTTAATTCAAGTTAGTTTTATCAAAGTTACTGGTTAAATGTTTTTATATTATTCAAGTCTTACATTTTATATGTTCGAGCAAAATTAACAGTTATGGTTTTAATAAATCACTTAAAATTCTAATTGAAAAATGAATGCTTAATATTATTTTAGGCTAAAGATAGTTTGACAACCTTCTCTTTCTGATACCAACTGCCGTTTAATAGTTTTCATGCGGCTTAAAAAATATCTCGTTTTTTGCAGCTTTGTAGAGATTAAACGATTATAATGATAAATTTGGAGAAAAATTTGCCCTTTTCTTCGTTTGACCAAAAGCACCTTATCATAGCGGGTATTAAAATGAGAGGAGTGCCTGTGGACCCCTGGGGGTCCGTAGCCGAAAAAACAATGTTTAAAAAAAAAGTTTTATTAAAAAAGTTTTATTAAGACACAATCTTTTAATTTCTATTTTGTTAGTTGATGTTTAAGGATATTTTTGAATTTTTTTATTAAATAAGTTCTTTACTTGCTTGCGTTTTTAATTAAACATAAAAAACAAAATACAACTTGGGTTTCAGAGGGGTCCGTGAGCAGGAATTTGATGAGAAGCCCTGGCCTAGACCATAAAAGTGAACAATTAATGTCGTAATAGCTACCATAATAATCATTTCTGTCGAAGAGTGGAATAGTAAAGTTTAAAAAAAAAACTCTTTATTTATTTCGCTCTTAATTATTTATATGGGCTTTTGACACCAACTCAGATGAAATTCTATACAGAACAGATGCAACTGAGTCCTAGATGTAGCCTCCTGAATACTTAGATGATATTTACAATGAATATTAAATGAGAAACAGTTCTCTCTTGAGTGCAAAATTAGCTACAAATGTTAAAAATTTGGTATTAATTGGTTACATTTAGACTTTTTTACATCTGATCTAATATTCAAACATATAATAAAATTTTGATGTTGGTGTAGATAGTAATCGTTATGGAATTTTTGTGTTTCTTTGTCTGTGTTCGCATCACATAAAACCTGCTAGATGGAATTGATAAAAATTGTGTGTGGAGGTCTCTCAAAACCTTGGTTCAAACATAAAACACATTTTTTGTTTCGTAAAAATCAGTTATTATCTCTCGAATCAGAATATTGCAACTAGTGCTATTATATTTACAAATTACAATACATTTTTAGACAAACGTACAATTTTATGCATCTTATTCGGTCTTAAAAGTTAAGATTTTAAAGATATTTGAAGTATAGGTATATCCTGATCTATAAGATCCCAACTGGATTAATAGATTAGACTTAATAAGTGACGCCATTTCTGAGTTTTTAAATTTGAAATTACTCTTTCCATTACAAAACATTGTTTGTCACGTGTTTGGAATGGAGTCCTAAAGCAAGCAAGGCTATAATATATTATACAGTAGGCCAAGCTAGTAGATTTAAAAAAATAAATTTTATTTACGCAGCCAATACTTCCCTCGACGCTTAACTTCAAAAAGCCGTTTCAAGTGTAAAAAATTTTTAATGGGCAATATAAGATTTTACCAATGACCACAGCATATAAAAATACTGCAATAAACATTACATTATTTAAAATAGAAAATGTATAGCATGCAACTATTAAAGTTAAGAAACTTCAAAATTCACAGTCACTCGACTAATGAGGCAAAAACTATTCTAAAACTAGCTAGACTTAAAATATAAATATGGCAGTTCGTCTCCCTAGAAAATTATCCCAATAAAAAGTGGCCCTAATACAAAACAAGACCTGTTAATACAATTGTCCAGTTCAACTAAGGTACTATTCATATTCTATTTTGACATTTTGAACAAATATTTGTGCTAGTTTCATATATTCAAAAGGAAAGTTAATTTAATTTGGGACTTTTTTTCCTTTTTTGGACATTATATCACTTTGAATTGGGGACAAACTTCGTATTTCATTGTAATGCTAAGAACACAACTGGGATGAACGACGAATTCGTCATTAAAACTTCGTTGTGTAAGTTTGTCGTAAAAAGCACAACAACGATGACAAAATTTTTTTGCTTTTTTACTTTTGTTTTTTTTTTTTTTTTGTGAGTTGATAGGGAGACCATATAAAAAAGTAATATTTAAAAAAAAAAAATATTAAAATAAAAAACAACTAAAAAATAACTACTAATTTGCACACTTATATTCATTACTTTAAGATAAAAATATATCAATTTTTCAAGCAAACTAACATTACTTACTAAATTACTTTGAAACTAAAACCACTGATTTTTAAGTCGTTCGCCGGCGTAAGAAATATAAATAAACCTATTACAAAGTTCACCGCGTATGACGAATTTCGTCCGAAGTCATGATTGTGTGCATTATCATATAAACAAATGTGTTTTATTTTCAACGACGAATATTCGCGACCAAAAATTCGTCTTTCGTCGCAGTTGTTTTCCTAGCATAATGAGGATAAAATAAATAATTCTTGTTTTTTTTTTTTTTTTGAATAAAACAAAAAAAAAAAAAAAACGAAATATACTTTTCGTGAATAATGTTGTGTGAAAATAAGTAAGAGTGCTATATTCGGCTATGTCGAATCTTGTATATCCTTTACCATATATGTAGAACTAGTTCAGTGAAGTAACTCCATTAAAAAAAAACAAAAAAAAAATATTTGAGTGACACAGAATAAAAAAAGAAGACAAAAGTTAAGTTATGCTCTTTAACATATGTAAACATATATCAAAAATATAAAAAATTTTAGACTCCCTGAAAAATCTTTGAAATGATACCCATACTGATGTCCTAAAATATATGGTGCACAATTGTACTTTTCAATGAAAAGTTCAGAGGCCCATAATATGGAAAATATGGGCGAGAGCATATTTTTAACTTGATGTTTTTTTGCTACAATGTCTGTCCATCTGTCACAGCCATTTCGCCGTTGTTATGTTTTGAGCAGACACGTCAAGCGCTGTAGCAACTACTAGAGTAGAAGTAGTACTAATTATGGGAATAGTTTTACGTACTCGACATTTTTTTCCGAACCGCAATTGGCAGAAACCTTTAGTTGAAGTATTTCTATGCACACTATAACAGCAAATACAAAATTTAAAAATACGATTAAGATGTAAAGGATGACTTAGAATTAAAACTGCAATAAATTTAAAGAGCGGTTCATGGAGACCGTTATAGGCAGACGCTTGAAATTTGTACACAGTAGATGCTACAAGGAAGGACAAGCCCAATAAATATAAAATAAAATATAAAATTTAAACATAAAAAATTATTATTAAAAGGTGGCACAATAGTAACGTCATTTTCACAAGGCCTTATTTTAACCCTTTTAGTGCCACGGAACGCTGTCGCGATGCTATCGTTATATTCGAAAATTACCAGCGTCGCGACAGCGTTCCGTTTAACAGTTCAATTTTGGTGGGCATTTTCGCTTGTTTTTACATAAACATCGTGATTGATATGTTTTTAATATTTCTAATTTTGATTTCAAAATGTCGGACACAAGCGAATTTTACGATACAGGCGTTGAAATGATAGAACAATTTGCACTTTTTTACTGGCATTTTTCACATAAAAATAAATAGCACTAAAAGGGTTAGGTTTACATAAAGAAGGTATAACATGTTCACTCTTACAAGTTTAAATACACGGTACGGAATCCTTCCTTCGTGTATGAGTCCAACTCGCACTTGGCGGATTTATTTTTTATAATGTAGTTGAAGCAACTTGTAAAATTCATTATTTTATCAGAAGGTATGGAAATTAAGATTTTTATAAAACTTATTTTTTTTTTTTTTTTGCTTACTTTCTTTAAGCACCTAACATCATTGCTTTTAAGCATTATTTTCTAATCTAATTGAAAAACTGTGATTGTTAACTTTACTCTACGCCTTTTATAAAATTTGTATTGATTAAGTTTGTGTAAAAATTTTTGGTACTGTTTAGGAAATGTACTTTATATTAAACTCAATATTTTTTTAAATATTTTTGTTGTTTTAACTAAGCAACAATTCTCAGAGGTTTATTAAACAAATGCTCTAGGGAATGAAATTAAATGATGAAATGAAATATAAAACTATAAAGACCCAAACACGTTAATTTAACTTAAAAGGCGGGACACAAAATTAATAGCGTCTCTGTTATCATTATGTTTGCACTTTTCAATAAATAGCTATTCCAATTAATCTACCACCTTAAAACAACAATTTAACTATAAACTTCCATTAAATTTTAAGGCAAAAAAAAAAAAAAAACATAAATAGACAAAAATATACATGTTATTTTAAAGGAGCAATTTTTTTCCTGATGGAAAAATAGATTCACCCACTATCTATTACAAATATTTGAGTGTCCCAAACTACGCTGCCAATAAACGTACAACGAAATAAAAAATCATAACACCACAATCCAAAATTCAATGCCTGTTCAGAGAAAAAAGCATCAGCCGCATTAGTATTTATGTTTTTAATTTAGTATTTATGTTTTCAATATTAGACAGCTTAAGATTTATAAAACTTGGTAAGCTGGTGGTGCAGTTTACAATGGGGCTAAAAAGAAATATTAAATAAAATCAGCAACGACCGGACCGATTTTAACTTAATTAAACATAATAATTGAGCAATAACGTCCCATAATAGGGCAACTCTGCGTACATGGACCATGACATATGGTGATGAAAGTTGTACAAGAAGTTAAAAATTTTGGCCAGCGAAAAGAGGACATATCACGTAACACGTAACGACAACTTATAGAAAATGTTATCGAAACTAAGTCTTATCTGAAATTTTTGTTTCAGATGTACTTCATGTAATTCTCAATTCCTAGCACAGAACAAACTTGTAAACCATATCAAAGGCCTATTACAGAGTAAATAACTGGGACCAATTGGTTCCCTTCAATGGCAACGGAATGTTATAGTGCTAGGTCCTTTTTACATTAGATGACCAGTTTTCTAATAGCTGTCTTTCCTCTAGGTTGATTCCTTTACTGGAATTGAACAACTCAGTTGTTTGGAATCAAAGTTCTTTAATCTAGGAAACAGGGACGTGCAAGGGTTCAGTGATCATCTCACAATGAACCCCAACTTTGTACCAGTTCAGTCGCCTTAATAAATCTTTAATCGAAATCCGTTATTTGACTTAAGTTGTTGTCTGTAGGAAAAATTAGAATGTTTTTTAATTATTCGAATGATTGAAAAAATTTTAAAAGTCCTTCCTAAAGTCCGCATCATACGATAGCAATTTTAGAGGCCAAAATGTAAAAATTTTGTTCTATCAATTATGATGATCTGTAAAAATCATCATTAAAACTTTTATTATTTTAGAAGTATTGGTGCTAATCACAAAGTGTCACATGTCAATTAGTTTTTTATCTTTTCTTAATTTGAAGAAACCTAAGCATAAAAAAATCGGGAATTACAAATAATCTGAAAGTCCCAAAACTATAATTCACAATGGAAAAAAATTGTTATAAGCATTGTGATGATAATATACAGTCCTAGTCAAAAGTATTCACACAACAGAAATTTGTTTACGTACTTCACATAAGAAAATTTAAGAAAGCCTAAAAAAGCCACACTGATATAAAGTACGTAAGAAATTGTCTGTTGTGTTAATACTTTTAACGAGGGCTGTCCACAAAAGTTGTATATATGTATTTAAGTACAGTAAAAAACACAGCATTAAAACCATGTTGTAAGTATATGGGATAGTTGCATGTTTATATTTAAAATTTAAGCGCACTAACAGTGAATCATTGGTGAGAAGTAAAATGATATGACCAATGGAGAGAAATCATAAAACCGTAGCAAAATTTAATTTTGTTGTTGTTTTGTTGCGTTATTTTAGTTTTAAATTTATTAAACAAAATACACAAACTTGACATTTGTGCTAAGCTTGGGAAATTGTCAACAATAGAAAAAAAAAATAAGCACAACAAAACAAAACATAAACATAACAAAACATATACACACAGCAAAAATAAACAAATCCGAAGTGAATACGACAACAACGGTGATGATCATGAATAAATGACGATGATATTCATCGAACTTTAAGCGCAATAAAAAACTAAACTTGTAATAAAACACTAAAGACGTTTCACTGAAGAAGAAAAAAATACATATCAGACAATTTCAGATCACCTGCGGCGTAGTGGAATGTTGTAAGCAAATTTTGGTGTTAGAGGCGAGGCAAAACAAAATAAGACTGGCTGGTGAGTTACTACAGGCTTAAGTTGTATACAAGTGGAAGCACTTGGTGACAAAAAAAATTAATGAGTGAGGAATTATAAGTTCTATTTGATTTATTTTATTTTTAGCAGATTTAAAAAATCATAAAATATCGTGCTATTTGAAAGGCTAAAGGAATTAAATATATTATGAACAACTTCAATTAATTAAATGAAATCAAGCGTGGTAGTACAATAATTGTTTATTCACATCATCCCTCATCAGGTTGAGGTAGTTACTTCAAAATTAATAAATAAAATACTTTGTCTGAGTGAGCTGTTAATGCATTCAAACTAGTCAAGACGACAGGCATCTCAGATACACTGTACAGTTTCGATGACAGGAAGTGCATATTTTAATTTTTTTTTTTTTTTTGTTGACAAATTAAAAAAAAAATCGATTCTAAGTAAGACTATGCAGGAGGCTTGAAAAAATTCCAGTGTACCAGGCTAAAGAAAGAAGTTAGCAAAATAAACTGGATCAACCTAAAAATACCAGTTTTTTGGCATACCTTTTAAAACTTTACTTTGTTGTTCTTCCGCCTTTTAAGTAATTACTTTATGATTGCAATACAAAAAGAGTTTTGAGTTAGTTCTCCCATGCAATGATATGTCTTATAAATTAAGGGAATAAGTCTTAGGCCTCAGCCAAAGCTCTGCAGCACCCCATTTACACAGCCAAATTTTACTTTGCAAAGTTTTAATATTATGTAAAAGAGGGGGAGAAAAAATGAAAAACAGTATAGACTTTGATGTACACGCAAAGTTGCTTTGTTTTCCGTTCGTTGCTTGTACACAGTTGTATATATGTACATACATACATATTTTTTTGTGTTATAACCACCAAATGCAAAACGTCCAGAAATTAGTAACGAAAAAACAGAAGGAAACAAAATTTGTAAAAGAAAACTGAAAACAATTTTGCTTTACCTCTGTGTTAAAAAGTTAAAATAATTTAAAAATAACTCTTTAGAAAAAAGTTTTTGAAAAATTACGTATGTATTCATAATTTTTGTACTAAATACCTGACCTTTGGTCAGAAAAATTGCTCTGGTTCACAAGAACGCAACCTGGCGCACATATAAGCTATAACACAGAGAAATATCTTTTTGACGTGGTTTGGTGGGAGGAAGTTATGCTCTATTGAGCACGAGATTTTTGAAGAATTTTTACCTTTAAATGATTAAAAAACACTAAGATCGGTAACCACAAAAAAAAAAGACTTATGGCCGCCTTCTCAAAATATGTGCCACTGTGCGCTGAAACGTATGCAGAAATAATAAAAAGTGAGGTTTTTGGGATTATTGTAAAAAGCTAGCTAGAAGATATTTAAAAACCCCGGGAATTTTTTTAACTTATTATTGAATTACCTTCATATGCAACCACTATTGTTTTCTTTTGCAAAGCATAATTCTTTTGTTGTTCATTTTCAGAGCAGTTATTTTAATGTTAATTGTGCTGCCACTACTTTACAAAAACTTTAGTATTATAACAGACATTACTACGTTATAAACACATTAACAATTAGTAAAATCGCGATCTCATTGCGTAGCATAACCTTGTGATTTGCATCAACGAAATGCATGATGACACACATCGTAAACATTGTTAAGTTGTGAAAATTTAAGTTTGGACTACACGTTTTATTCAACTGAAGCTAAATCTAATGGATCAAGTGACTGAGTTGTAGCTTAAATAATCAACCCGTACGAGTCTTTTAAACGCCTGAGGTTTACGATTTCAAGATATTCATTTGTTGACAGTCCAAGTATGGCCCAAATTATAAATATGTTTTTTTGTAGCTTTTGACCATGCAAAAAATTGTTGGTTATAATTGTTGTTTTTAAGTGTTACTGCTGCAACATAAAAAAGAATATACTTAGGAAATGTGGTAAGTAAAGTAAACGCGAAAAAAACACTCAGTTAAACCTCAAGAAAAAAGGCAAGGAAAAAAAAGAGAAATTATGGCAGCTACTTTTTCGAATAGTAATCATGACTTAAAATTCGTATATAAGAAAACGTTTTTGTTGTACTTGTTGCATCTGGGTTTTAATGCAATTACAAAAAAAAAAAAAAAAAAACCAACAGTCACACACAAATCTAGCAAATCTAGCTTATTTGTCACGTTCCACTGTTTCTCTGATTTTATTCCAAGATATTAATATGGACAATAGCAACAGCCGTTACAGCAAAACAAAATGTTAAATGCTTTTTACTCTGTTTCTAAATGAAACACAATATAAAGTCTAAAAGTTGCATGATCATCTTTTTTTTTTAAACCTACTCAGAGATAGAATTACTCATGGTGCAACCAACAGTAACAGCAACAGTTAAACCAAAATAACAGAGATAAAAAAAAATAAAAGACCATTCAAGATGTTTTTTGTGCGATTAGTGGCATGTAAGATTTTCATATTAAATGCTCATAAGGTCAAAAAGTTTAAACTGTCAACATATTTCAAGTGTTTTTACACAACAAAATTTTTGTTTATTTATCATTTTAAAGAAACAACAATTAATACAAAAAGTTCGTTAAACAAATTAAGGTTTTTTAAATACCTTATATTTCCCAATTAAACAAGACAGCTGTCGTTTTAAATAAAATAAATATTTTCCAGAAAATGCAGCATTTCATTTAGCTGGTGTCTAATTTTTTGCTGTTTGCTCTGGAAAACGTGCGCATACATTTGCAAAAAAATTTTCTTTAAAAAAATAAATTTTTTTAGAAAAACTAATGATGAAAGAGAAGTAGCATTTCAGTCAATAATACCTATCTAGTTATTTTCGTAACCGTGCTACATTCTTTAGCAAAGGGATAGATGAGAGATAAGACAGGTGGTGAAAAGAGAAAGATAGATATAGCCATTTTATTAGTTATTTTACTTCGCCGGCGAATATGCTATTAAGAAGCACCAACGAAGGAGGCTGCATGATTAATGTTAATTCTCAATGTCTAATTATACCATTAAAAAGAAAAAAACATTTTTTTATTTTTGGTTACCGCAGGGGTTGAACCCCGGTCTCTTCTCCGTAAGCAGAAATCAGGTTGTCGACAGTTTGGCTAGTAATAAAATTAGGAATAATTTCATTCCAAAGGCCTGTCAAAACTAAAGTTACGGTCACATTTAATGTATTATACGGGTCATAAAAAAGCTTTAAATAAATTATTTATTGGCATCATTTGCATCATCTATTAAAATTTGGGAACCACATTTTGTACCGTTTTGAACTTATAACAAAAACAATGCGCTTTAAAAATTTATTTGTGACAACGGCTTATCCCTTAAGCTAAAACTTTTTTAATAAAAAAAAAAAACTTAAAAATAAAATTATTGTTTTTAAAAGTTATAATAATACATACTAAATTATTATTTTAATATTTGTATACACAGACGTTGTATATGTGAAAAATTTATAAAATACGACATAGGTGAAAAAAATTGTTCGCGTGTTGAATAACAAGAAATTTTTTTTTAGAAGTGTAATGAGCAGTCCCTTGTTTCATATAGCGACTCAGACACTTTATCTGATAAGTTAACAATTGTAACACAAAAGTATACCTAATCGGTGTAAGAACAAAAATTTTAGTAATAAAATACAGCAAACTGGAACAAAAAGACCTTATTGAAATCTTGTTTTAAAAGGAAAATTAGAAGGCGAAGATCAGATAGCAGCAAATCAGTATAGTTTATATTTAATATAATAAATTTTCAAGTGACTAATATTAAAGTATGCCAACAATTTCATTTGAAAATTCTTTGTTTCTTGAATCCTTTTAAAGTCTGTAAGAGATGAACATAGCACTGAATATACACGCAAGAAATACAAAGAAATTAACTCCTTACGATAAATCTGACGACGCAAGTGCTTCATGGACAACATCCTTCATTACGAAATTTCCAGTATTCCTATCTCATTATTGTCGACATACAAACAATAAACTGCATCTACCTTAGAAGTTTACGAATTTAAGAGTTGCATATAAGCTTTACATGAAACATTTGAGAACAATAAAAAAACGTGCCAATTGTCATTACGAGTGTTTCGGAGCATTTTTAATAACAACTTCCACTAAGTTTCCATATACCTGAGAAAGAAAAATGTACTACTTCTGAAAGTGTGAAGATCCCGAGCAGTGAATTCAAAATTAAATTGCAGTCAGCACAAGTATTACGAATGCACGTGAATAAGGACCAGGTGAAGAGAAAAGCTGATTTTTCATTTCTGTGTATTAGTTTTAATCTGCAAAGGGTACTTATGCACCACACGGAAATACTTAAACACTAGAAATTATGAATTATATGTATAAGAAAAGCCTTTACAAAGGTGTCACCTATTCCTAGTTTTTCCGCACTTTTTTTAAATTCGTTTTGAAAATGTTTAAATATTGTTTTTTTTCAATTCCCTTTAACAAAGTGGAGTTCACCAACACCACCAGCAGCAGAACATGCACCCCAAACCATCACATGACCACTGTCATGTTTAACTGTTGGGCGCAGATTCTTTCGGTTCATATCTTGATTGGGTTTCCTCCAAACGTTTACTCTTCAATTTGACCCAAAAAGGTTATATTTGCTCTCATTCGTTAATAAGACATTGTGCCAGAATGAAAATATTTCCCAGCATAGCTGTGAGCAAACTGCAATCAATTGAAGTGTTTTTCAACCATATCCCGCAGTTTCGGAGCACTCAGTCTTGGGTGTATTTTTATTTGATTGGCTATCCTTTCATAACGTTTGCTGAATATCTTTTTTGGGCTAATTTTTGGCTTATTTATAACTCGACCTTTGTTTTTAAAACGGTGGATGATTTTAACAATTTGAGCAATTGTCTTTGAGCGATTTGTCTTTCCACTTTTCTAATGTTCAATAATTAAATTTCGAAGCTCAATCGTTGTGTGGCGACCCATCTTAAAATTTTTAAATAACCAATTAGTTTCAATAAATGAGAGTAAGCAACAACAAAAAAAAATAGAGCAACACAAGAAAATGAAAATGTACCGTTATTTATAAATGTTTTACAGTGTGGATCATTTTCACTGTGACCTTAATTTTATACTAACTTTGTTTATTGTTTATTTATGTCCAAAATGTTATAAATTTATTAAGTTTTTTTTATGAATTTTTTCGTAAACAAAATAAAAATGTAGTAAAAAAAATTTTTTTGGTCCACTTAATTTTATAAACTTTTTTACATCCTAATACATTTTATAGCAGATGGACCAATTTGACTGTAACAAACTGTGTAGGCTAATCAGCCCTTCAAAGATCAAATGGCTACTGTGGCTACAGATATTAATATTTTTTATATAAATTTACAAACTTTAACTTCTTCAGGCTTGCTATAGGTTGACAAATTTAAAGACCAGAGTTTTTTTAGTTTTGGAGATATAGATTTTAATCACTTCTCCATATAAGGGAAAGTACTGTGCAGTTTGACGGTGCCTTAACACGAATCATTAAGGCAAATAATTTAGGGCTTTAAAAGTCTTTTAACAATGTCGCCATCATCAAACATTTTTACTTGAAATGTTAAATAATAATTACACCAAAAATTTCAAAATAGTTCATGTTCTAACTGCATAAGGGTTTATGTACATTTAAAATTTGTTCTAAAAATTACTTCGCCGCAACATAAGCAACTGTTTATAAAACGTGATTTCACTACCGTATATCCTATTTTAGGTTTAACTAACATTTTCGTAATATAAGTGTTATAGAATCAATTTAAATAATCCAAAAAAATATCATCATGTATAAGAGCATTAACTTGTTGCAGAATCTATGAAATTGGTCTGAAAATATATTTTACTTTAGGGAAAGATGATTATGGCAGTGTTATTAGTTTCTTTAGAAATACGTTTTAGCACCACAGAGCATAAATAATAAACCCTCTCTAATGAGATGAAAATTAAAAAAAAAGGTAGCTGCTTGTTTTCGTAAAGTGAAAATACTAATTGAAGCGATCTGGGTCATCAAAATTAAATTTCCTTACGTCCTGACCTCTTGCTTGAATGTCGCACGTCATTTGTAATCGATTTTGTTCGAGTTCATTATTCAGCGAGTTTTTTTTTTAATTTTCGTTTTAGTTTAAGGTATTCACAGCATACAATCAATAATAGCTCTTTTACCGTTGAGATATATTTGATGATGAAGAGAAGAGTTTGACATAATTCTAAAGATTTTTTGCTTTTCGGTTAAAATTCTACATATTTTTTATTTAATTCATCATTACACTTAAAAATTAATATTTTATTATTTACAGAGTTTGATATATTACTTAAAAAGTATTGCAACAAATATTTAAAAACTTACTATCTACTTATTTTTACTTTTGTACATTTTGGTTTAATTCACAATGTTGAGCAAAAAGATAGGTAAAAACCTTAGAAAATTTTTAAAAATAACGCTTTTGACAGCTTCATTGTGAAGATGGGGAAGATGTTAATTTTACAAATTTCTTATAAGATCATTACTTGAAAACCTGTTGCGATTTTCAAATCTTTGTGTAATATTATTAATTACGGATGTAATATAGTACCGCTTCGCTTTAATTTAAAATACTTTTCTAGCTTATTTTTCATTGTTTATTAGAAGGTAATATTTTCCTTCTATGAACAGTTTAATGTAATCGTATGATTACTATTAATTATTTTTTTTTTTTTTTTTGGAAAACAACACTTGTATTAAACATTAATTTTGTTGGTGTTATATTTGTAACACTAAAATATACGATTTCGTATGTTAGTAAAATTTTAGTTGTTTTATTTTGTTTAGTTATAAAGATAAGGATTACTAAAAACAGAAATTTGCTTAAATCTGTAGTGCGAAGCACTTATCGACTTTTCATCACAATACTTTAGTAAATTATATTAACTGATAATGTTAACTTTCGACTGCCATCAATAATTAGATATATTTTCACTTTTCTAATAACTTCAAAAATGTTGTGTTGCGACATGGTGTAATTAAATCACATTGAAAGAAAGTGTCAATAAATTATAAAAAAAACTACCATTTTAAAGTTACATTGAGTAATTTAAAGGCGTTCAGACATTTCCAATAATCGTTAAAAGAGAAACACAAGCTAAGCTGTTTTAGTCAATGACTGTCGATTGCTGTAAATAAATCATTATGTTAATTATAAGTTTTAAAAATACATATTAAGGTAAAAGTGCAATAAAAACAATACCAAACATCTTAGTGTTGTAGCTAAAAAAATAAACAAAACGTAAAAATAAAATGCTTAACACAGAAGTGAAAATATATACATCCATTAATGTATTCATGAATAGCAATTTTTATTGTTATGTAATCATTTGTATTTCTTTGTCATGTAAAAATAACTTTTTCTTTTCTTGAAAATTTTATTTTCTTCAATAATTTCAAATTAATTATTATTAATGCTGGAAAAATTCATACATGTCAAGAAAACGAAAAAAATAAGCGATTTATCTATGGTTAATTTAATATTAAATTAAAAAAAAAACAAGAAAACATATTTATAACTTTTAGCCCTATCTACCCACAAAATTTGTGTTAAGTCATTAAATTTAATGTAAAAAAAGTACGTAAAATTTTCACTTTGTCCGGTTGGTATTTCGCGCCATAAAGAAAAGCAGTGTAATTTATATTGACCGACTCTTTCATAGGGAAAAAGTAAAATGAATGGAAACAAATAAAATAAAGAAGAATGCTACGACTTTGTAATTTAAGCATGACTGTTATCGAATCCCGAACAAAATTTATTGTCTAAGTTGGTAGCCTGTAAAGTAGGAAGAAGTGGACTCGAGTCTTCTATGTTTAAAAATTTCAACCGCCAAATACAAAAATCAGCATTGAATGTATTAAATTCTAATAAAATTAATAGTAGATAAATGCGTCAAGTTAAATATGTTTAAAAAAATATAGCATGCGATAAAAATTATTTCCATGTAATATATATATATAGCGTGTTCATACATGCACTTTTATAGAGTCAATATTCTGTGTATTGACAACTTGGTTTGGTTTTGACGCATTTGGTTTGTGTCTGACGATTAATTTAAAAATTTACCTTAGTTTAGACGCAATTGGTTTGTGTCTGATTTTCAAATTTCAAAACTTTGCTTAGTTTAGACGCGATTAGTATGTGTCTGAGGTTTCTGAACAGTGTTGTATTTTAATTTCTACTCAATATTAAAACAATTTCGTGCTTATTGCGCAATAAATTATTGAGATTTTGTATGGAATATTGAGCTCAATAATGGCTTTTATTGAGAAAACATGAATATTGAGTAATGTGTGAACAGGCTATTACACACAAATGTCAGCGAAAATAATACCAATTATTTTCGCTCACATATTACAACAGAGGGGAGCCAATGAAACTCTGAATTAATTGACTTTAAGAAACATTTGATAAAAGATTAATTTCACTTACTGGAGACATCTCAAGACACTTGCCTTTGTCAATAAACACTTGAAAATAAGCACTGGGTGAGTTGTTGGCAAAAAACGTCAACACGTAATAATTGCACAAAGTGTGTGCAACATTTATTGGATAAAATTATTTTTCCAACAGAGCTTATTAAATTGATATTAAAATATTTGTTTGGATTATAAGTTTTTAACCTTTAAACAAAACATCCGTACGTGCTCTTTTTTGGTATTTTTTTAAAGACAAACAATAGCAAATTGATTTTGAAGTAATCTTATGAAAATTTAAATTCTTTGTAATCCAAATGAATATATGGGACGTTTAAAATTGTTTTTCCTAATCTACTTTAGAAATCAAAATGCTTTTTTTTTAATCATAAAATTACTTGACCATACTAAATTTGTAAAAATGCAGCCAACGCCAGTTTTTTTTTTCTCTGAAGCCTTGGCTGCTTGAGTAACTAATATTAAACGAAAACTTTTTACTCAATTTTACTATAATTTGCTTAATAATTGTATGAATAAAAGTTTAAAACATTTGAAATAAATATTGTGGCCTGAATATTCTTTTAAGTATTCTAGGCTTTCTTTCTTAAGATTTTCTGATGTTTAACAAGATACTTTTTCCAAAACAAGAAACAATATCATTTACAGTTTTAAGCAGCGTTCAATTGGCTATAGAAATTAGATTTGTATAACCTACGAAGTCATAACTTATTCTTTAGTTTTTTGTAAATCCCGTATAAATAAATAAATAAATTACTTTAAAAAAAATATTTCAACAGAAGGTGACAACACCAAGAGCTCGCATAAGTCCAATTTATTAAAATATGTAAAACTAAAAATTTTAGTTATTATTTCTAGATTAAAATTCATACGAATAAAAATTTGAATAAAATATTTGCATTTGAATGGTGTCTCACTAATATGTTAAAAGATAAAAAATAAAATGTATTTTGTATTTTATTTTATCTTTAGTAAACAAGGCAATTTTCACATAAATTGGCAAAAGCAAAATATGACCTTGAAAGGTTTAAATAAAAAACAAACAAAATGTTAAAATATGCAACATTATTTTGTATTCAATACAAATCAGTAAATGTTTAAGAGTTTCTTTGTTTAAAAGTTTGCGAAAGAGATATTTCTTGCATGTGTCAAAACTTAATTTTTGATCCGATTTTATTCTGGCGATTCATTGTGTTAGAGTAATGAGTTCAATAACGATGGAAGAAAGTTAACTTATAACTGATGAGCTGCAGCAGCGCCGCAAAACAACAGAGAATCGTGAGTTATAATCCCAACGAAGCGTTCAGTAAAAGAAAATGCAACTGCTGAGTATATGAATCGTGGACAAGTTATTTTAGGCGCTGGTTATAAAAAGTAGAGTTAAGTAGAAGGGAATACAAAAGAACAAAATCCGGCCATAACATCTTAATTAAGCGTTAACATTGGGAACGTAATTGCTAACGTCATATACTTGTTATTGGCTTTCTACAGGAAATATATAACAATAATATAACAAAATAATTCTTTAATTTTAAACTTTAAAATAAAAAAGGGTGTTCAGTTGACGATATATTTAGAAGCCATTTGAGAATTTCAAGGCTCTAAACAGATAAACATTCCAAATACCCATCCTGCATTTAGCTTATTTTAGTAAACGCAAAAAAAAAGCAAAAATCCTTTTAAAACATATTTAGTTGTAAAACCATTCGAGGATATCCAAAGTTTTGACATTTAATTACCTGGAAGAGAAAATTTATTTATAATTAATATTAAAATTTGTGTTTGTTGCAGTTTAAAGTTGCGAACCCCCTAAAACATATCAGCCTTTTAGAACAGTTGTTAAAAAAATATACTTTCATAAATCTTTTTATTCTCATTTTTTACTTTCAAGGCAAATTAGAAGCGAAAACATCAAAGAAAAATTCAGCGGGTTTTTTTTAACGGAATATTAATGTTTTTAAGCATTTTTCGCATTCAGTCGTAAAAATCGATAACATATTCGTTTCTTATATCACATCTGGTAATACTGCCAACAACAACATAAACACTAACCTTTTTTTACGATTAAAATTAAAAGGAAAAAAAAAACTGTACATGACTCAGTGATACAATTTATGTTGCAGTTGTCTAGCTATTATTGGCTTCAAAGCAACCAACAACACTATGCTAAAGATGTTCAATGAGATATGACGAAAAAATATATATTATAAAACAGCACAAAGGATAAGCGAGTGCACAGAATAATGTAAATGAAATATGATACGTGTTGCCACTTGGAATTCATCTGTAGATATCAGTTAGATAACCTTTAACATCTCTTAGTATTTTTATTTACAAAATACCAATTATTAACAAAATAACAACTAAAAAGTTGAGACGAAAAAAGAAAATTTTAGCGAATATTCGATTCCTGAAATGTGTTGCTTATATTTCTAAATTGAATTTATATTTGATTTTATCTCAGACAATCAGAAATCAGATACATAAACCCCTATTTTTAAATCTGAAAACCCGTTGATACCCTTTAACTATCACATAATTTATCACTATATTTTTCCTTTATTACCCCAACAGGATAAATCGTACCACGCCTATTTCTTCAATCCAGCCAGCTTTTCGCTTGATTATTTACTATAATTGGACACACGATAATAATTTTTCACTTTCACTATAACTTATCAAATCTAAATTATTTTTTGTTATTATACATCTTACAGTTCTCAAGTAACTCGATGATAAATATTTAACTTATATGGGAAGTGCCACACCCACTTGCAATTAAAAAAAATATATATAATAGAGTATAAACCATCCAGATAGAAAGAAACAAAATTTCTTGCAATCAAAAACATCGGTTTACTGGTGTAGGCAGGTAAAGTTTTCCACCAACAAACAAAAAAACACATTTTGTGCTTTACAGATATTTTTGAATTATTCACATTACAATTATGTTTTTTGTTAGATTTTTTTAACGTTTGGATACCAAACAATGTGTAATTATCTTTAGTTTCTAATTTATGAGCGGGTGATATTTAGATAACAATTTCTTTGTAATAACTATTTACATACATATAACAACATTATAATAAAAGAATTAAAAATCAATAGGCTTTATAAAAGCGACGTAAAAAATAACCTGTTTTTCTTGTGCCAAAGAAATAAATCAAGCTAATGGCAGTTGCCAGATGTAATTTGTATTGATCGCCAAAACATACGACGATCTTAAACTGCACTAAGCAGTAACCATTTCAACATTTTTAATACATTGATTACAATGTGTGTGAAGATAAATACGTTAAGTTAAATACGTTTTTTTAAAAATGTAGCATGCGATAAAATTTTTCCCCTCTACATACAGTACAAATTGTATGGTAAATTCAGTGTTTTTTTTAACAAAAACGATTACAGCGACAAAACCCTTCGATCTCGGGGAATCAAATCTTTTGGGGAATCAAGAGCACATATAGAGCTATTAAACTGTAATTACAGTTTATTCAAATTGAATTTGAGAATTTTTTTATAAGACGCGGAAAATTGACTTAGTGCAATTTTTTCATATACAATGAGTTCTGTGAGGGATTTTGTTACTGTGGCCAAACCCTTCGATCTCAGAAAATCAAACCTATTGGGAAATCAAGGGAACATATTATTATTATTAAACTGTAATCACATTGGAATTGGACAGTAATAACGCATTTAGACTAGGCAATTTTTCATGAAACTAGCATGAAATTTTTGTTTGTTGGTAAAGCAAGAGGAGCAAGCAATATGGTATTGATTGAATTTTGAGGGGATGTTACTGTTGCTTATGTTTATTTTAAAATAACGCATATCGTTGCAACTTAAATAGAGAAAAAATGCCTTAAAAGATTTCATAGTGTAAATCTAGACTAAGTCAGTTGAAATGTGTGCTTTGGAGCGATGAAACAAAGATAAGCCGCCTTGGTTCTGTTGGTCGGTAGATTTTTTAGACGACCCATTACCCAAGAATTTAATTCTCTCTATATTGTGGCGATTTTTCTCTTGGAACGGTGTTGGGCCAATCCACAAAATTGATACAATTTTGAACAAAGAAATAAGTATGAAAAATATTGAAAATATGACAATTTTTTTCGAGGAAGTAAAGCTGGCATGGAAAGCAATACTATTGGAGCGAAATCGAAGCCTTGTAACGTCAAGGGTCTTGCAACAAAAATAAAAACAAGGATGAATTTAAACTTAATATCACAAGTTTTTCAACTGGTACGTAAAAGTTTCTAATTAGGTGTCGCAGTCACATTTTGAAGAATTTAAAGTATTTGGATAAAATATTTAGAAATGAATGCATTTTTCAAGTTTTTTGGTTCCTTTGGTTATAATTTATAAATGTATTTATATATTGAAATATTTTACATAAATGAACAGAAAAATAATCGAGCGTTTCACTGAGTTTTAAAGTGTTTCTAATTAGTTGTCAATAGCTGTTTACAATGCAAAAATGTATCCGTTTGTTTGTTTGTTCGTGGGAAAGCTATAGCTGACTACACTAGTAGACCGATCTTCCTGGAATTTTCACAATTTGTTATCAGATTTAAGGTTGGTACGGCGCTTCCTATACGAAGCGAATATTTTTCATTGTGGTAATATGTAACTATAAAAGGTAGACTCTTAAAATTGAATAAACATAGTTATGTATAGTTAGTTATGAACATATACAGGTTTATACCTCTCTTTGTTGCATGCAATTCTTTTATTTAGAATTATTTACAAAAACAATGTTTTCGTTTGCTCATTATAACGCCCGTTATGTTTGAATTTTTATGAACATTTTTGTAACTCTATTGCATTTAAGTTTTTTCATGGCCGCAAGTGTTTCTAAAAAATTAAAAAATCTTAAAAAAATTAAATTAACATTATAAAAGTGACTTCAATCAATTTTGATTCCATTCGTGCAGTTAGTGATTCAATTTTTATAAAAATAATTATGCCAAAAGTTATTTCAACTGTGATTAAAAAAAACGTTGGAAACGATATTTTAAATGGCGTACCTTTTCGTAAAATTGCAAAAAAGCATAATGTATCTCTTGGATTTGTGTCAAAGTTCCGAAGTTCACTCGTACAGTGCATTAATTTAAGAAATGTGGTCGTAAACTGATGCTAAATCCCCAATCCAAAAGGTTGGTTCGACGCCTTATAGTTTCAGGAGCTGCTGATAACGCTGTAGAGGCAAACAAAGAGCTTCAGGACTTTCCAAATAAACGTCAAATCAGACAGTACGAAGATGTCTTAAAGAGTGTGGTATGAAAAATTAAAAAGCCAATTTTGTCATCCAAACATCGTGCAGCCCGTTCGAAGTTTGCAAAGGAGCATATAAACTGGGCTCCCGAGCAGTTGAACTTGGTAATATGGTCCGACGAAACTAAAATTAACCGTTCAGGGTCTAATGGTCGCATTTGGTCCTGGTATGATCCAAGAGCTGGTAAAACAAAACGTAATATTCAGAGCAAGCTTAAATTTGGTAGAGGTTCCCTGATGATTTGGGGTTGTTTTCAAGGAGAAAAGCTTGGGGTCTTGCAAAAAATCGACGAAATGATGAGAGCAGAAAATTATATAGACATTTTACGTGATTCTTATCTACCCAGCTTAAAAGTTTTTGGATGTGAGCCGGGTGATACGTTGTTTATGCAAGACAAGACGCTAAGCATAAGGCTAGGGTAACTATGAAATGGCTAGAAGACCACAATATCAGACATATGGATTAACCACCACAATAACAATCACCGGATCTCAATCCAATTGAGAACCTATGGAATGAATTGAAAAAAAAGAATTATAACTAAAAGCGAAAGTCCAAAAACCATAGAAGACCTTTGGGCTAAAGTAAATAAAGAATGGTCTGAAATTGACCCACTTATTTTGCGAAATTTAATCAATAGCATGAAAAACAGGCTTCAACTTGTCATTAAAGCTAAAGGCGGTCACATTAAATACTGACATACACTTTAAAAAAATCGGATTCTACAAAATATTTGCAAGGTCACAAAAATGTTCATATAAATTAAGTTAGTTTTAGTCAACTGAAAGTTTGTTTTGTTATCAATTTTTTATGTATTAGTATACAATAATTAAATTTTTAAAGAAGAATGAAGATATGTTGCGTTAATAAAGAATTATTTTAAAAAATCTTTAATTAGTTGTTTTTATGAACAATTTTGGAAGTCACTGTAAATACAAACTGGAATGAAATAGTGGGCGTAGTAATTCCCTACAAAGTAAATAATAATTATCGTGTACCGAGAGAAAAATAGATACGAGTCGTGAAATTAGATATTAGTTTTTATATTTTGTCGAATTACAGACTAAATTAAAACAGTAGGCGTTGCACCTCCCATACAAAGTGAAAGTGGACTATAATATAGTGACGGATGCGGTACGAGAATTCCTATTGGGATAGTGAAGCGCACCAGAAATAGCTAGTAGGTTATCAACTTTATTGGGACACCACGGAACTAAGAAAGCGAGAGATGTCGTTTTTTAGCTCCTGCATAAAATTTGCTTTGACAAACTGCAGTCAACAGTACCCAGCAGATCGTACCCTACATTAAGCACATTTGATGTCATTGCTCTAATCGCACTAGTTATGTAGTCTCGCCATTTTTTTTCGGTTTTCATGAAGCAAGTTTAATTTTGAAAATATGGCAACTACGATTGAATACATAAGCAAATAAATTAGCTCATGGAAACAAAAATATGACAATGCAGAGAGAAATAAACAAGTGATGGGAAAGTATTTATGCATTTACTTAGACTTCAGCTCTTAAATTAGTGATCTGTCTAAATGTCAATCAATCAATAGAAATTTACTATGTTTTGCCGCAGAGCATTTTAAAAAACTTCGTTTCTTATAACTTATAGCTAAATCGATAAACTCTACTGAAAATATGTTAAAAATAAATTATAATTTTTGATTTTTATTATTTTTTTTATTTTTTTTTTTTTATTTTTTTTTTTTTTTGACAAAAAAAATTTCTGAAATTGGAAAAAAGAAGAAAGAAATTCCAATGGGCAATTAAAGGTTACTTGTAAGGTTGCAACAAATTATTTTTTATGTCAAATCTGTGAAGCTGTATTTAAAATTAAAGCTCTTAAACTTTTTTGCATAACAATACAAGAATAATTTTTATTCTTTAAATTCTTTTTTAGCTTTGAAACTAAAATAAACAACATAAAACATACATAAATTAACATATTTTTCGATATATGATCCATAAAATTATATTGTTTCGAAATTTAAATCTTTTTCAAATAATAATTTAAAAGCTTTGCAATGATGGAATGGTAATTTATACTGTTTATTTTAAAAAGTTTGGTTTTAGTACAAATGGCGAAACACAATCTGGTAATAAAAAATTTAACATTTTTAAATCCAAAGCAGCAACCAGTCCCCCTGTATTTTCCGATGAAAATGTCGAATTTTAAAATTGATTGTTTTAAAATTTGTTGCTCTTTTCTATTGAGACACAGTAACAGACTTTTTCGTTAATACCATGACAAAATAACGAACGAATTAATATTTAAAAAATCAACTATTCCAAACAAAAAACCAAAACGAAAAAATAACTACAATAATAATTAATATACAACCGTAGCAAGCACCAAACAAAAATAATTTCTAACGCGTTCTTGCCAAGAGGCTGTAACTAATAAATAAATTAAGCGATTTTTCCAACGACCGTTTAAAAAAATGTAAACACGGTTAAATAATATAAAGCTACACAAATAGGCAAAAGATTGACTGGCGGTTTTCTAGCCATATAAAAAATGATTAACAGATAAATCAAAATAAAATAAAAAATATAATGCGCATAAAAAAGCACACAAAAAATACAATTTTTAAAAAATTTATTCTTTTATTATTTGTTTTTTCTCTCGTTGTTTTGCATGAAGCATCAATTTAACGCAAAGAAACAGTCATTTAGACAGTTTAGGCAATTTTGTAAAAGTTCAAATTAAATAAGCAGGTAAAGCTATCTCTATCAACCAGTTGTAAATAGAAAAAAAAATCAGTGAACCAAAGTGACTATATAAAGCAAAAATGTTTGTGATCACAGAACGATCCAAGATCTCAATAAAAAACAAAACAAAAACAAATTTTATATAGAAAAAATATTTTTTTCAAATATTTAAAAGACTTTCCATTAAGTGAAAATTTATTAAGCAAAAGTTACGTATGTGAAACAAATACGTCCAGTTTAAAGGCACAGCTCTAATATGCTAAAGCTTTTGTCAAATACACAACAGAAAAATATTTTTTTAAGTGCGTTGAAACAGCTTTTTTATATTTAATAATATTTGCATAAAAGCGTAAGCCGTTAATTTTGATAGTAGCATAGGTCATTTTGCTTTTAAGCCGACATACCTTTTTAAAGGAGTGTGTTTCAAAGGTTTTAAAAGTATTAAGGCTAAGCCTCGAGCAGACCTACTCGCACTTTTATCTTAGGATATTAATTCCCCACTAAAAACTTTGGTCAACATAAAAGCGTAGCAGCTCTTAATATTTAAATTTCTTTCTTTTAATTTTTTGAAAAAGTGACACATGCCACTTTCAAAATAAACGGCTCATATATATTTACTTTTTTCAATAGATTCAAGATAAATTCATTGAAAAACACTCGTTTTTGTATTTTTGGCCAACAATACTTTAAAATACAACGCTGCGCATCACCTAAATAAAAAACAATTAAAAACTAAATTTTATCGTGAATTTTGTTTGCTAAGAATGGACTAGAATTACAATTTTTCTTTTCTCTACATTTAATATTAAAAAAAAACTGTGTTTATTGTGATTTATCTTAATGAATGTCTAACACAAAGCACAACCAGCTGTTTCCGTACGAAATCAGTATCGTAATTTGCTAAACTTTGCATTTGACGGAAGTTGAAAAAAAGTTTTGTTAAGTAAATTATGATTCGGCACATATGATTTATATGTGTTTGAACAGTTGTGCAACTTCGCTTTAGCTAGTTTCACATATTATAGCTGGGCCCTAATGTGTTTTAGAAAAAAGAATGTAGCATGCGATTAAAAACGTTTTATATTATAAAGTGACTTTTGGCAAACAATACTTTCTCATCTGGCGAATAATAATTCGGTATAATTTGACAGAGGATTTAGTTTTAATTTGTTTTATAAAATGTCCAATATGATTTATCAAGAAAACATTGCATTATAAAATGTTGGACCTGTTTTGCTTGTCTACTGAGGACAAAATTAAGAAAACACAAATGCGTTGTTTATAAACGGGTCGTCGGACAAGAAATATGTTTATTTTTCTAAAAGACTACATTTGAAACCAATATTATAATGAGAGTTTATAGCCTTTTTTTATTCTCAACTCCAAAAAATAACCTCTAAGACACTTTTTGTATGGCAAATAAATACAACAACAACAAAAACTTTTATCAACTGCTGTTCATGATTTTTAAAATTTTAATTTCATACAGGAAAAAAGTTTTAAAGCAACAATAATATCATATTATCGAGGTCATATTTTATATTGCAGATTGTTTGATTCGTAATTAGTAGCGATTTCTTTTTAGAAATTTTATACACAGCGCGGTGTTTTGCCCGCTGCCTGCAAGCACATTTATCGATCTTGATAATAATCAATAGCAAAATTTTCGAAACTATGTCAGATCGACTGCCATGTTTAAATTTTATTTAGCTCATCTAGAGCTTTAGCAAAGTTGATTTCAGTCCGAACACGGATGGATAGGCAGACATCGCTCAATCGTCTTCGCTATGCATAAGGGCTTAGAATATATACACTTTATGGGGTACGAAATAGATATTGTAAAAATTACAAACAGAATGTGAAATTTAAATACACCCTTTTTCTAATTGTGGTGTAGGGTATAAGAATAACAGTACTCTTATAAAAGTCGAAAGACTTTTTCAAGTATTTTCTGGTAAAGTGTAAATTTTATGAGTCTACCTATTTTGATTTTGGAGATAGAGAGCTGTGACAGACGGACAGCCAATGTAACGAAGCTAAAAGAAGTTCATTTTAACAAGTTTGGAATAACTGCGAAAATTGTACATTATAATTTACTCTACGAAGTAAAAATGTTTAAAAAAAAAACTTACATTAAATACTTTGATTAAAAAATTTATTTCGACTTAAATGGCTTAAAATTTATAAGGCAATTAAGTAAAAATGTTAAATTGTTTTTTATTTATTTTTAAAAATTTTTAAATTTATACGACAAACTTTTAAAAACGTTTATTTATTTTCTCAATATAAATCTAGTATTACATAGTTTATTTTCTGATTTTGCAGCGGAAAGGCATAGCAAAATATCGACTGTAACAAATAAAAATATATTAAAAACCTTATTTTAGCCGTATGCATTGAAATCAATTTACAAACATTAAAACTGAAGAAACTATTATTATGTTTATTTAATAAAATTACTTTATTTATTAATTTATTTCGCATATTTCGTTTATTATGTATAAAAAAACAAAAACAAATGAAAATTAAAATGTCAAAAACGATAATGCTTACTTAAATTAATAATAATTAACTACAAAATATAAGTTTATCATTAATTTATTTCATAAAGAAAAATTTCGTGCGCATTGTTTCCCTTTTCTTCTATTATTAATTTGTTTGAAACCTTTTTATTGACCGCGTAAGGCGAAAAAAATTGGGGGGGAAAAATAAATAAGACGAATAATGAAAGAAAAATAAAATGTTAATAAGAACCAGTTTAAAAATGCGCTTTGCGTCAGCTACATATGTCATTATACAGAAGCGGTTACCCTGAAAAAAATTCTCAAGCAATAAAAGAGTCGTAATGCAAAGAAAAAAAATTGACTCATGCTATTATTCCGATAAAAGTTATTAAATGTACCGATATTGATTAGTGGAGGTGAAAGCACGTCTCAATGGCCTGTTTGCTACCGTCTACTTAGCTCTTTAGGAAACTTCTTACAAATATTTTGAACAAACAATAAAGTAAAGACAACAATCAAAATTTAATCAAAAACAACAAAAACTCGAAAATAAAGTGTCATGGTCATCAAAAAAATAAAAAATAATCAAACTTAAGTATCACAACGGCGAAGCAGCTGATCTTAACTCTGCCAGACAAAGGATAGTCTTAATACAATATTTTGAAGCATATGAAATAAAATTATGTATTTCTAACATTTTTTAATGCAAAATAAGTTAAAGATGAAGGCTGAGGCACATAGAATCTGTCATGCATTCTACTTTGACGTATTTAACTGAAGCGACGGATGAGGTTGGCACAATGAGTACTTTGCTGACGGATACTAAATTAAAGTTTACTATTTTTATTTACTTTTAAATTTATTTTGAATTTTATTCACTTGTTATTTCAATTTAACTCGTATTTTATTTTTTGCCACCAAAATTATTTTCAACGAACGTCAATAGTTAAAAGCTCACCAACTTTCGTTCTTTGCTTTGACGGACACGTACTAATTGTGACATCGCTCTTAGGAAAACGTGTATTTTAACTGACTTATTGAATACGTTCAAGTTTAACGTATGAAGGATTCTATGTGCCCCGGCCTTAACAGAGACTTCTGAACTTAGCAATAATATTCGAAAAAGGCTAAGTGTTGTAACAGTAGAAATTGTTATAACAAAATTATATAAAAATGTATTCATTTTTAAAAATATAAGAAAAAATATTAAAACTTTGCTTACTTAATAATAGCAGAAAAAGAGCCCAATTCATATATTGATTCCTGTTCTGAGTTTAAAGGTTAATAAGGAATCAATAAATACCTCTAATTAACGTCATATCTGCGGTTCAAATTTCATTTTAATCTTTTCAATCCTTTAACTTTAATAAATCTAAAATTCACCAAACTAAATCTTAGATATTCGTGCATTTATTTAGTTTTGTTGTAATAACCAATGCTCGGGAAAAAATATCATACACAGCTAATAAATATTTAAACTTTTTTGTTGTTTGTTACAATGGGTTTTGTTATAGCTTTTTTTAATTTATAATATCCGCGTTGAAAATGTCTTTTAAGTTTAATGTTGGATGCATTAAAACGTCTATGTGTCTAGTCATTTTGTGTATCGACGCTTATGCCACGCTTATACTCTTAACCAGCAAATGGAGATTTATTTTAAACGTCTATTTGTTACTTAAAGCAGGGATTGAAAAGAGTAAAGTGCATTCTCATTAAAAAAATGGTAAATTTTGTATATTTTATATTAGTTCACTTTATACCGTGTTAATAACCCAAATTTTGTTTTTAAATAAAATCACTAATAATGATTATTAGTGGTAGAGCTAGATCCTATGGCCATTTCGTTGATTGAATATTTTATTTATTTATATATCTGGAAACATCCCCATCGAAATTATCTGGCACCATTATGCCAAAAGGATCCCCCGTTTATTTTCCACCTTCAATAAACAAAAATAAGGATAGTCACCAAAATAGTATGTGACCATAAAGTATGTGCGATTGCGGCACCCTCTAAATTAAACCATATGTCCATCACACTTTAATTCGGTAGAATGAACACCGTTACCATATCGATTTATCGAGCACTAGTAACAATCACTTCTTGTTTTCAGCCAGACAAAAATGGTCTAATGAAATCTTCATCCAGCGTTACATGTTGTGTAGTGACTAGTTTTTAGGCTTCTCTGAATCTCAAATAAGAAAATTTTGACTATAAATATGACGTTATTAAAAAAAATGATTTAAGTCGCATTGGATATCCCAAAGAAATCTTTCCATTTTTACTTACCCTAGAACTGTGAATTTTTGGGCACTTAATAACACAACTATACGAGGGCTGCTATATATATTTCTGGCCTGGCAACACTGAGTGCTGCCAAGTGCAATCTGACATTTCCATTGGAAAGTTTGTCATTTTTAAGCATAATCGTACTCAAAACGTTTTGACGTATGACCATTGTTTGTGTTGTTTACAGTGACTTGAAAAAATTAATATAGAAAAAAAAATGGAATTAACTCGTGAACATTTTCGTGCCATCATTTTTCACAACTTTCGACGTGGATTATCACGACAAGAGTGCATTGATGAACTTAAATATTTGTATGGCGATGAAGCACCATCCTATAGCACTGTGAAAAATTGGTATAATGAATTTAATCGTGGCCGAAGCTCGCTCAAAGACGAATTCCGTGAAGGTCGTCCAAAAACGGCTGTTGTGCCAGAGAACATTGATGCCGTGCGTGAACTCATAATGCAAGATCGACATGCGACATACCGAGAGATAGAGACATCCTTGGACATTTCTTCCACCAGCATACATTCGATACTGCACGAACACCTGGCCGTAAAAAAGGTTTGTTCTCGTTGGATCCCGCACAATTTGAAAGTCGCTCAAAAAAAGGCTGGTGTCGATTGGTGCAAAGAAATGTTGCAAAAATACGATTGCGGTGCTTCAAAAGACGTTTATTAGATCGTCACAGGTGACGAATCATGGATCTATGCGTATGAGCCCGAAACGAAACAACAATCGACCGTGTGGGTCTTCAAAGACGAGCAAAAAGTGTATAAATCATGCTGGAGAGTACTTTGAAAAACAATAAAACTATTTTTGATTATAAATATTCGCATTTTCACTATTAGGCCAGAAATATATAGACCAGCCCTCGTACTACTTTTAATATATTGTTTATTCCTTCTTATTTTTTTACCTTTGACTATTCCTCGCCACAAGATAAAAAGCATGCTTTTCCCTTAAGTTTTCATTGCAGCAAATAATAAAACTTCGATTATATATAATTCAATCGTAAAAATAAACATTTGATAAAACCAATAAAAATTACATTAATAATTATAATGCTTGAGTTTGAGTGCTCGATTTTAGGACATTATACATATTTTGAAATAATCTAGTTAACTATTGTTTATTATTGTTATTATTATATTAGCGCAAACATTTTGGAATTAATAAACAAACAACAAAACTATAACACTTTTGAAAACTTTATCACGATGAATTAATGGAACTTTTCAGATTTTCTAACACGAATATTTCTTAAGAATTCATTACTTTATAATTTTATAATTATTTCTCGTATAAATTGAACAAATGCGAGTAACACGCTTTTACCCTCTGCACTGGGTGTAGTTTATTGGTTGAATGCAACTTCTACGAGTAACACGTTGCATTCAATATGGGAGTGGGTCACACAGCTGTGTATTTCTTTCCTTTTGTGAATTTAAAAATTTTGTTGAAGTAAACACTATTATTTTTGTTATTGTTCGTAGCAGCAGTAGTAGTCGTACGAGAGGTAACGTACTAGACATAGATAGACGATGGTTATGTTTTAAACTATGGATTATTATGGCCTGGACAAAAATATACGAAAAGACGCCAAAACAAACGATCATACGAATAAAATAATTTTCCAAAGACCAGCCTCAAAGACTGATATTGCCATTAGAGTTTTACAGGTATTTGAAAATAATCCAATTATATGTACGAATATAATTCTATGAAACTGTGGAATGATTATTAGGCTTTTGACTTTCAATGGAAGTTTGGTTGGTAGTAGATGGGATGGAATGGGATGGCATGACTCCAATTGACTTTAAAGTTAAATAGATTTTTAGTTTGAGTATGGACGATCAGACAGACAGACGTTAAGACAGAGCATAGTGACTGTGCTGTTAACAAACAAACTTTAGTTGGTACCTTCTTGCAGATTGTTAGTTTTTATTTTTCTTTTTATGTGCATGTGTGCGTTATGATGTTTAACTTCCTTTAATGCAGACTTTAAGCAACTCTGAACTCCTAGATTTTGCACAACTTGTATACTCAATACATTGTAGTTGTAGTTGCTGTCTGTTGTATTTATGTCTTTACTAACATGTACACGTACACTGGTGTGTTTGTTTGTTGCATTCAAATAATATTGTGTTGAAGGTCCCACTTGGCTATGGCTAAGCAGTCACAAATTTTTCAATTTATTAGTAGTTTTTATGTTTTTAATTCACTTTTTTTCGGCCACTTTCTACGAACAAAAATATTTTGTCATAAAAACAAATACATACAAATATAATTATGCTACAGACGCTTAAGTGTGTCAGTGGCATTTGGCCATAGCCCTTCTTACACAGTCAGCTGGGTTGGCTTACTGGCCATGCAATGGAATACAATCAGCCTAATACGGTAAAGCTTATGCATTTGTTTACGGAATACATGAGTAAATAACTAAGTGCAACGTTTCTTGTGAAGTTTGGCTTAAATTCAGATAAAAATAATTTTTGTTATGTGTACAAGAGTATGTTTTTAGTTTTTTCGTTGTTATTTAACTTGTTCTCAAAAGTATGATTTAAACGCAGAGGATTTTTTTTTTTCGAAATTATGTCAGTGGTTTTGGTCACAGCAACATCAGTATTTGACCCCCCAAGGAAATAAAGGATGTTGTAAAGAAAGTTATGTTTTATGAAATTTACTTCCCAGAAAGTAACAACAGATGAGAGATACGTACAAGTAATTATTTTTCTTATATTGATTTTATCTGACCGCAATCAAAACATGTGAAAGAAGAAATCATAAGTACATATTTTTTTGCAACATGTTAATTACAATAATTTTTTTATGTAACTCCTACCAAACTGTAAGTTATTTGCAGCGTAATTGAATATTTTAAACAAAATTAAGAACATCGAAAACATAGTCGGACTAAAATTTCAAGTTAGATACCCACATCTTAGTCATCTGAAAAAGAGATGGTGTAATCCGACACTTTTTTACCGATAACCGACTTGAAATTTTAATATATTGTGTTTAAAAATATTTTCAATTACAGGAAATATGCCATAAAGTGAATAACATTTTTTTATGTTGCATGTGAAAAACTTTGAGGTTAATGTTATTGGCTTAACGTTTTTGTACTTTCAGTATTTGATGGCTGCTTCATTTAAGAATAAAAAAATATATTTACTTAAGAAAACGAATAACAGCAATTACCTGCAAAAGAAAAATTAGTCATTAATTATAATTTATATTACTGTAAGCATACCTTAACAAAATTTATTTATTTGCTTTTTATCTGTGTTATGGACAGAGTAAGTATTTGGAGCTTCTTTCATTTTCACTGTTGATGAAAATACTGTTGCTTAATTTTTTCTTTTTACATTGTCCATGCTACGAGAGAAAGGAGAAAATCCTTTTTTTTTTTGTAAATTTTAAGTTTATATTTTGGTGGAAATATGTATAACTATGCATTATTACATATTTTTGCAAATAAGAAGCGTATTATTGCATATAGTTTAATAAATGTATTTTTTTTTAAACATAATATGTAGATAATAATGTTCCTTTTAAATTATTTCTTTTATTTTTTGAGATTAACATATCATTTTTTCGTAGCATATGCTTTACATCCATAAAGTTAAAAAGTAAGAGATCAATGCACATTTTTATGACAGATCCTACATATTGACAATCATACATATGTACATAACGCACATTTAAGAAAGAACATTAATTTTCTAACCCTTTTGAACAGAACCCAAATACATATTTTTATTGCTTTAAAATAATTTTTTGCGCACACAATTGAATAAAGCAGTTTTTAGCTTTCTTTCATGTTGGCTTCACACTTCATTAAAATGAAAAAGAACCAAAATATGAATTTCTTTCTGATTATTTAATTATTTAATATGTATATATGTATAAAAATGTATGCTTAAATAAAAAAAGTGCAAACGGTTATTTGAAAATCACGTTCACTGGTAACGAGTTACTCATTCCTAGTAGATGTCCATTGAATTTCAATATTTTACTATAGCCATTTACAGTCCGTGTTCGTATTAAAATCAACTTTGCCAAGGTACTAGATGAGCTAAGGAAAATTTAAATACGCCAATCGATCAGACATAGTTTTAAAATGTTGCTTTTGAAAATTAGCCAGATCGGTCAATGTCTCTCGAGGCAGCAGGAAAAACACCATGACTGCCACTAATTTTTCCTTACCATTTGAAACAAATAGAGTTAAGTAAAGTAACTCCAATCAATGAAAAAAATATATTGAGCAATAGAGAATTTAAAAATAAAAAAATAATAAAACATTAGGTGAAAAATATGGCGTTCGCCCATATTTTCCGAGTTATAGGCCTCTGAAATTTGTACAGAAAAGTAGGATTGTGCACCATATTTTTTAAGATATCAATATGGGTACCAGTTGAAGAGATCTTTAAGGTTATACTATGATGACACATTTATAAAAAAATTAAATTTTTATATAAAGTACGTCATTTTTAATTCCCTTTCATCCCAATTTTTTATTTCCATAAACTAGATTTACATATATGATAAAGGGAAAATAAGTTTCGGCATAGCCAAATATAGCACTCTTACTTGTTTATTGTGTTCTTATTTTTCACATATTTCGTAACATTACTTTTATTAAGGTGGCCAGCTTCGTTCAATGTCATAAGGTCTACGAATGATAAGTAATTAGACATTCGATTACCTCGGATTGCCCGTGCTTTCAAAGCACTGTCCAACAAGACTGTTCTCAAGGGATTTCCCACATTCTTGGCCTCTCTATCTGAGCAGAAGAATTTCATTAAGAGACTAGGGAGGCATAGGATATGAGAGGTCACTTTATCTGGCGATAAACAAAGAATCAAATTTTCCTATCGAGTCCCCCCCCTATATCCGAGAATGCGGATATAGAAAATTATACCAAGGTTTTTTATCCTGTCTGAAATCGTAGTCTTTTCGCGGCCTATGCTAAGATATGGTACGGCAGATCTGCTGTTAGGATATAGAAATTTTACGCTTGCCCTTAATCATAACTGCCTGAATCTTATTTATATTTAAGTGAAACCGCCATTTAGCATACTTGTATATAAGATAGATTTTGATGCCAGCACAAAGAACTGTTAGCTCTTAAAAAATAACTAAGCAAAAGGATAGTAACATTTATAAATAACATTGACATGCACGAAATCTCTTTTAGAATTATACAATTTTGAATAATAAATAACAAAAAACAATTTCGTCAATAAATTCAACATTCTTAATGTTAAAGAACATTGTCTCAGATTTCATTTTTTATCAAATGTAATTAATACTCCTTAGTTTCCCCAATTTTTATTTATTTTATCTTTAAATGGGTTAAAATATAAAATGCAAGCAGAATTTGAAATTGTTAGAAAAATGCAACCTTTCTTGCAACCCAAATGCATACAACTATGTTGAAAGTAATAACTTATAACAGTTTTTGAATGCAACTCAAAATTTTTTATTTCCTTTTTACTATATATCATTTTTCTCTCAAAGTAACATCACATTTAATTATACACTGAATTAAAATTGAACAAATTGTTTTTTGCCTATTTCAATTATATTTGTCAACGAAATCACGTAAGTTTTTACTACGCAACCAATAAATAACAGAAATTGTTATAATGAAAATGTAAGAAACTTTTTTTTTCAAATAAAATTTGTTAAATTCAAAATTTGAAAACATATTCACCCCTATTCTGCGTTTCGATTCGAATTGAAATTTTCTCCGTCTGACAACTTTGGTATTCTGGGTTTTGATTCCGCTCAGTTTCTTTCGATTGTATGTATTCTGCATTACGATCGGAGCTCCGTTTTTCTCAGTTGTCTTTTTGTTAACGGAGGGGTTTTCTTTATTTGTGTTTTTTAGTTAGAAATTTAAAAATTGAAAAAATGTAAGTAGAAAATGAGATAAAATGTTTAGAAACGGTTTAAAAAAACACTTAAAATTATTTTTAACTAATTTATTCATTTAATTAAATACATTTTCCTTTGTTTTCAATTGTTAATTTTTGTACCCGAATCTGATGTGTTTTTTATGCATTACGGGTCAAAAACAACAACTGGCAGATGTAGTGGCATGTAAAGCAGACATTACATGTGGATACCACCAGCGATCAAAGGAAGAAGTAGCAGCGTTCTGAAAGAAAGTTGCAGGAATCCTCAATGCACTAGGTCCTCCAACAAAAAATGCCAGCGCAAAAATTAGTTGCAATGAACAACTAATTTTTATTTTGTTTTTATATTTTTTTATTTTATTTAACAATTTGTTTATTAAACTTAATCAAGAAACTTTTTTTAAGTATGTAAACATACAACTTTTTGTATTAAATTTGACATTTGTATATGAAAATGATAACAAACTTGCTTATTTTGCTATTTCATTTCCACATTCCACAATGATGCTATTAATTTTGTAAACATTGTTGTCTTCTTCTTTTTCTTTCGATTCCGTTTTTCTTCAGAATACCAATTTACGATCGTAACGGAACTGAATGCGGAGACTTAAGGCCGGGGCACATAGAATCCGTCATACGTTAAACTTTGACAAATTCAACAAAAGTCAAAGTAACGAAGGATGAGGTTGGAACAATGAATACTTTGCTGACGGATGTTAAACCAAAGCTTGCTCTCTATTTTTATTCACTTTTAAATTTAATTTGTATATTATTTACTTTTTAAATTAATTAAATTTGTATTTTATTGTTTGGCACCAAAATTGTTTTATTAAAATCACAAAACACAATTGAAACACAGCAAGAGTTAAAAGAAAACAGAGAAGAAGAAGCAATTGATAATTGTCAAAGTATTCAAAAGTTAAAAGTTGACCAACTTTCGTACTTTGCGTTGACGGACACGTATTGATTGTGACAACGCTCATAAGAAAACATGTATTTTAACTTACTTGTCAGTTGAATTTGTCAAAATTTAACGTATGACGGATTCTATGTGCCCCGGCCTTTAATCGAAACGCAGAATAGGGGTGATTGTTTGTAATTACGTTAAGTAGATAACAATATCTTCCATTTATCAAATTGTAGTAATGTTGTTCTTAATTTTAATATTATTAAAACCATACAAACTAACATAAAACAAAGAAAAGTATATTGAATAACTAAGATGACAAAATTTTACTTATTTTACATGAGAAAGACGTTCTTATATTTTCCTTAGTTTTTTTTTATTTGAATTTTAAACAGTTTTAAAATGTGTAAATTAAATTTGGCTTAAGTTTATTTGTATTTCAATTTCTAATTATTTTTAAGAAAGAAAAATTATTTACAAATTTATGACGAAGGAATGCGTTGAGTTGTGTGTGGATTTCACCGATTGGATTACAATTTTAACCAGGTAATGTTTTTGGAATAAAAACCATGTATTTACAGTGAAATAAAAAAAATACCTACGAAGTACGTAACTAGTTTTGAATTTGATAAAACCTTAGGCTCCTTTAACAGTTTTTATGTAGAATATTAAGATTTATTAATAATATAATAAATATTGCAAACTAAAATGATTAACTTGGAGTCTTTTACCACAGCTAAAGTATTTTCTTATATCTAGTCAAGTAAGTATTTTATTCAAAAATATACTGCCACCAGGAACACTAGAATCAGCTTTATTGGCAAACATTTTTTCTTCGACAATAAACTTCGTCTGAACAAACATTGCATAAATAAATTTAGTTGCATTTATAATGCGCTTTTTAAGTTAACGCTTTCCGCCATCTGGTGTATTTTATATATTTTATATTCCATCAGGCTCTCTCTTTCTCTCTCTCTCTCTCTCTCTCTCTCTTGGAAATCTTTTTTAAATTAAACCAGGCGAACTAATAACAGCCCAAGTGTCGACAAAAGACACAATTTTGAATGTCAATAATTCTTACGCTAGGTAAAACCATGAAACATTCAAGATACATGAGGATAGGAAAATATTTATAGTTATAACAAAATTTTTAAAATTTTAGCTAATTTCAATTGCTGTCATTTTGTTTTTTAACTCTGCAAATTACAAAGCAATCCTCACCGCACGTTTGCTTTTAAACAAAGTGCATTAAACAGCTGTAAACATCGATGCAAACGAAAGAACATCATGTTAGAAACCAAAAACCATAAAAAGTTTTGAGAGATCATTAAGTTGAACATGCTCATGTTTCCTTCAATGTTTTCTCGGGTATTTTAAATGTTTTGATACAATATTTAATTATTCACTTGTTTTTAAACAATTAAGAGTGCTATATTCCGCTATGCCGAATCTTATATACCCTCTACCATATGTGTAAATCTAGTTTATTGAAGTAACTCCAATTAAAAAATTAAAAAACAAATAGTGGGTTGACAAGGAATTAAAAGAATAGAAAAATTAAAAATTACGTACTTTATATATTTTTTTATAAAAATTTCATCATAATATTTCCCAAAAAATCTCTTCACAAGCTTTAAAGTGATTCCCATATTGATATCTTCAAAAATATGGTGCACAATCGTACTTTTCTATGAAAACTTCCAAACGTATGGGAGGGCGCAAAATAATTCACTTGATATTTTTTTTATTTTTTAATTATCTGTTGCTCCATATATTGTTTCTTTGATAAGGGTGGCATCTTTAGAAAACAGGAAACAAAAATATTTGTATTATGTTTTATGTTCACAAAATATTTAAAGTTTAATAATTTTTATTAGAAAACTTTAAATTGCATTAAAATACGAAAATTAAAACAAAAAATGAAAATAATTCAAGAGTACGCTAACTGATCCAAGTTTTACAAAAAATAATATATTTAATCGAAAATTACCAATGAAATTATATCTATAAAATTTGAAATCATACAGAGAATTTTTTTGGCTCGGGTTCCAAGTTTTTTTGGTTTCGATTCCTGTCTACAATATATATATATACATTTTTTTAATATAACCTTTTATGAGTATTAAGTTAATCGGATTTGTTCTGCCAGTAAATATTATACTGTTGTCATACCTTTTCGTGAAGACCCTCGTCACGCTTGGCGAGCGCTTCCGATGTAGGAACATCATTTTCAAGCCGTGTTTTGGTTATTACTGGAGAGATAGTGAGGTGTTTATTGTATAGATAGAGGTGGGTTCAGGTAGCTTTGTCCATTAAGCATTGTGCAATGGCAAATTATTATTTAATTTTGAACTCTTTTTTATATTACAATTGTATAAATGAAATTAAAAAATATAAGAATAAAAACCAAAGATATATTAGAACCAATTGGGAAACGACAGTGTAAGGCAATACCCCACTATCTATATGGCGAAGGATACGGGTTGTTTTATGCCCCTAAAAATTATTAAACAAAATGTCAACAGGTGATAACAGTAACACATATTTCTAAAATGGTTTTATTCGATTATCGGCCATCTTTTTAAACGTTGTTGATGATTCAGAATAATTCAGTAATAGTTCTTAAATCTAAGGTGTTATTTAACATAAGCAACCTTATAAAAATTAAAATAATAATTTAAAAAATATTTTTTTTATTGCACTCATGCCAAATTATATAAAAAAATAAAACAAAAAAGTAATTAAAAGCAATTTTACAACATGACATTTTAAACCTCAAATACTTAAACAATAAAACTCTAGTACACATATTTATAAACTAAAAACAAAGTAAACAAATCTTTATTGCACACGAACAAAAATAAAAAGACTAGAAGACCTTCAACCTTGATAGAGAAAAAAAGAATCATGCAAAAGTAAAACGTAGCAAAAAATCAAAATAGGTATTTAAGAAGCAACACTTAAGACATTCAAGCAGCTGCTCGCCAGTCAACAAGACTAAAGAAAAAATTAGCAGAAACAGATATGTAGGTATGTCTATAACAACAATAACAAAGTTTTTTCCAAAATAATAAAACCAACAAACTTCAAGTCCAATAAAAAACGAAAGGTTGGCTTCAGAGATGGAAAATCCAGTACTATTAAATTTTTAATACTAATAATTTTTTTTAATATACCAGGTTCTATTATGTCATTTAGCGAAATTAATTCTTGCAAATATCTTTAACATTTATTATTCCTTAAATGGTTTTAAACTTTATTAAATAGCTACTTTGGCAATAGAGGATGTAAAAGCTATCAAATTAAGAATATACAATTTTGTCAATAAATCTTTGGTGAATTTTTATTTCTCTAGCAAATTATACCACTAACCACCACAAGCATATGATAATTACGTCACTTCTGTAAATTTTGCTCAAAAATATAAGTCTAGTTGATCGTACTTTCCGTTTGGCTGTCAAATTTAAATAAATGTCGTTAACTATTAGAAAGGTCTGAGAGAAAACCTGTCGCAGAAAATCTCAAACCTTGCTGGAACTAGACTTAAACTATAAAACTTATAACAAATAAATATTTCAATAATATAGCAAGATATGAATGTGAAAATGCACAGTTTTAATATGCAGACGTCCCTATAAAAAATAGTTTTAGTTAAACAACAATTTATTTTAACTAATTTATTTTTAAATCACTATTTAAAATTACCATGGCCACACTTGGCGTTAGTAATTTAATTTGACGGATGCTGGTCTTATATTTCTTGATTTCAAGAAGTAACTGCATTTTAAATGGAAATTAAAAAATATCTATTAAATTCTGACATATATTTTGGTAAATATTCAATAAAAATTAAAGATGAAATCGATTCATACGTAATTTTATGTAAAGTAAGGAATGACAGCTTAAATCACGAATAATGGTTGTAATCTAAACATGTTATTACCTAATTAAAAGGATGGTTTATATTCAAACTTTTAACGACGTTACAAATTGAAATTTTGCATGACCAAGTCATTGCAAGCCACAAGAGCATAACCCAATAAAAAAAACATATATGTTTTGTATTAAAAAGTAATACAATATTCAAATGATAATTTTTTGCACATTAGCCCCAATTATCTCTTAAGCCAATTAGTCTCTAGACAAGTGCAAACAAAATTAAAAGAAAAAAGGAAAAAATATGTTTTAACTGATTATTGAAAACTCCTATTATTCGACGATGTACATAAAATTTGTGTGTCGATTAACTGACTGATTAACAACTAATATTTGGCAGTAAATAATTAATAACAATGGTCTTAGAAAAACAAATTTTAAAGCAATCGAATAATAAAAACTATTAAACCATTAAATTAAGCTTCGAAAATATTTTGCACAGTAAAACAAACGCGATGACGCACTCCTGTAAACAAGTTGCAACTTGTCAGACAATTAATTTTATTTCAAGCGTATTAAAAAAAAACACGTTCATTTTTATATCAAACTGATGCTCTTACGACAGATAAGAAAAATACCACTGTTAACTAGCAAAAGTATGACACGTCATATTCGCAAAAAGACAAGACAGAACAGTAAATACAAGATGTTCTTTTAAAATTTGTATTAAAAATATTAACAACGAAATAAAATTAAAAATACAGAGATTATGTATTTGTTCATTTCAAATATAAATAAATCGATAATTAGCAATTAAACTATTAATAGTTTGGCAAGAGGTATTAGTTGTTTACACTGAACCAAATGTTATAGTAAAAACTAGTAAACCAGAATTAATTTTATTTAAATCGATTCATGATTTTTTAAATTAATTACAAATTTTCTGCTTAAAAAGTATTGCTTAATAAAATCTAATAATTTTACACAAAAAACAAAAAAAAAAAACAATATTTAAAAAAAATGCTATGAACAAAATTTAAATTAAAATAGCAGAAAAACTTAAAAAAAGTTCAAAGTAAAGAATTTATCCGTTGTTTTGACTAAATATTTCTTTATTTTACTGAATGTTTTAGCTATTTTACTAAACGCAAGAAAATAAATAAAGAACGTAACTAATTTGTTTTGTAAAATTGAACTTTTGCGGAATTGAATTTTTGCGGAAGAAATCGCTTTTTTCGCCATATTTCACCTGCAAGCCAGGATTTTTTTTATATCAATGGCAATGGTCATATTTTTTAATAATTGAAATAAAAACTAGATAACATCAATAGCTAATTTAAATATTTACTTATGTTCTACTTAATTCTTATCATATTTACAGCCTGTATTCAGTAACCAAGCAAAAAAAATCCGTTCAATTAATTAAAAAATTATTAGCTGTAGGAAAAACTACTTTTTTCAATCCTATGGCTTTCCGCCGTATCTGGATGATATGCGGTTTAAACAAGACAGCCATTGAGACAACTAAGTTACTGCATGCCACACTTACTGGTCGCGTAGTGTCTTGTGCTGTGATCATAATTGCTTCATAAAGATAGTTTGTTTAAAAATTAAATTTGTTTTACTTGATCTATTTAAGGACCCACGCCAATCAGCTCATACCCATTTGTACATTTAATCACGAAATGCAAAACTGTATCAGCGAAACTCATGTACAATAATGCAAACTTTTAGTAAAGAACTGCGACAAGAGGAAACGTTCTTTTTATAATAAACTGTTTTTTTGTGATACAGTTGCTAAAGATGACACAAAATTATTTTCCATCGGAAAGTTTAGACATCTTTCAACAATATCAAATACAAAACCTAATATCTGTTTCACTACATATTTTTAACTCCAATCAATATAAAAAATTTCCATTTATTCTAAACTAATAATAATTTTTATTCATGATAATACTAGTAGACCCTTATATTAAGCCAATTAAAAAACCGTCTTCTAGTCCAGATGTATGACTGCCTGGAATACAGATTGCTGCATTTCAATTACAAAAAAATTACTAAATTGTTTTTGGTCTCAAAAGATGAGCAGTTTTGTTGGAACGAAATACATCTATTGCCAGAGAGATGTGGAAGACACAGTAGAAGTAGGGATTACTTTGAATGAAATGGTTTTGAAACCATTTTTTCCAAAATAAAAAAGCTACAATAAACTAAAATATCGTTTTGTAAAGAAACATCTAACATATTTTATATCCTAAATAAAAGTAATAATTTTGTTGCTCATAGTAATTTAAAACAATATGCACGATAAAATTTGTATAAAATATTTAGAGATTGTCGTTTGCATTTAAACAAACTCTACACAAGTTTACGTGATTATTTAACAAAGTAATAAATAAGAAATACAAAATTCTAAACCTTTATACTGTCCATTAAATTCCTTTTTTACTCAAATCTATGGATATGCATTAAACAACAAACACTTTTTGGACTTTAGGTTAACAGCAAGAAAAAAGTTTGTTGCAAGAATCAGATTAAGAAGAGTAAAATAAACTGTATGCATTATATTACAAAGCAAATTAAAATAATATTTAAGGGGTTTGATACGAGGGCTGCTCTATATATTTCTGGCCTAATAGTGAAAATGCGAATACTTATAATCAAAAATGGTTTTATTGTTTTTCAAAGTATTCTCTAGCATGATTTATACACGTTTGCATGCGCTCAAACCAGTTGTCGAAGCACTTTTTCCACTCCGATTGAGTCACCTCTAAAACATGGTTTTTGAACACTTCAACAGCTTCTTCTGGCGACGAAAATCGTTGACCACGCATTTTTTTCTTGATGTGCGAAAACAAGAAGAAGTCATTAGGTGCCAAGTCAGGGCTGTACGGCGGATGACCCATTAATTCGACGTTTTGGCCGGTCAAAAACGCTCTGGTTTGAGCCAATGTGTGAGAGCTCGCATTGTCATGGTAAACAATGATTCGTCTTCTCTTTTTGGTTTTTCGAATTTCTCCGATGGCTTCAGGCAAACAAATTGTAGTGTACCACTCAGAAGTGACCGTCCTACGTTGCTTAAGCGGAACAGTCGCCACATGACCAGTTTTGCCGAAGAAACAGGCGACTATTTGCTTCGAAGTGCTTCTTCCACGAACAACTTTCGTTGGATTTTGCTCGTCTTTGAATACCCACACGGTCGATTGTTGTTTTGTTTCGGGCTTATACGCATAGATCCATGATTCGTCACCTGTGACGATCTTATAAACGTTTTTTGAAGCACCGCAATCGTATTTTTGCAACATTTCTTTGCACCAATCGACACGAGCCTTTTTTTGAGCGACTTTCAAATTGTGCGGGATCCAACGAGAACAAACCTTTTTTACGGCCAGGAGTTCATGCAGTATCGAATGTATGCTGGTGGAAGAAATGTCCAAGGATGTCCCTATCTCTCGGTATGTCGCATGTCGATCTTGCATTATGAGTTCACGCACGGCATCAATGTTCTCTGGCACAACAGCCGTTTTTGGACGACCTTCACGGAATTCGTCTTTGAGCGAGCTTCGGCCACGATTAAGTTCATTATACCAATTTTTCACAGTGCTATAGGATGGTGCTTCATCGCCATACAAAGATTTAAGTTCATCAATGCACTCTTGTCGTGATAATCCACATCGAAAGTTGTAAAAAATGATGGCACGAAAATGTTCACGAGTTTATTCCATTTTTTCTATATTAATTTTTTCAAGTCACTGTAAACAACACAAATAATGGTCGTACGTCAAAACGTTTTGAGTACGGTTATGCTTAAAAATGACAAACTTTCCAATGGAAATGTCAGATTGCACTTGGCAGCACTCAGTGTTGCCAGGCCAGTAATATATATAGCAGCCCTCGTACATGTTTAGTACTCTTATTGAACAATAGTATTTCTTTTATATTTCTTATATTCTTGGTTAAACTAGTTTAAATATACAATACTTTTTTCCCATACAATAAACTTTGAATAGAAATTAAGTCAGACACATGTGTTGCAAAAGCAATCACCCGATTAGGGAGAAAGAAACACGACTAGTAACTTGAGTCGACAAAAAGTTTAAGAATTTTTTTCTTATTTCGTTAATACAAAATGCTAATTTATTGTTTTTGAAGAGACACTTTAGCAATATGAAGGCAACTAGTTTAGGACTCATGGTAGTTATTTGTGGTACATTGTTTAAACAAAGGGGTTTCAGCATAAATTTTAAATATTAGTTTACCTAAATCGTAATTGATTTCTTAAAATATAAATATTCCATGATATTCTCATGAAACAACAGTATTACTATGGCGAAAGCATATCCACGTGGCCATTTCGCTACTGCTCATATAGCCATCAGTGGATAAAAAAATCGGATAAAAAATCCGAACAATAAATCTTTATATGAATGTAAAATATTAGTTTCAAATTTTATTTTAGCAAAAAGCTTTTTCTAATAATGCCAAGTATGTAAATATTTTCAAGCGTTTAGCGGTCCATATACGATCAAAATAGCTATCCAGCATTATGGTAGTTTTTGTGAAAGTGTATTAGTATATGTTGCACAGACGATGCTGGATTAAAAGGCAAAAAAATTTTAAGGTTTGCCATGCTAGATGTCACACTTTGATGTGTGTATTTTCTTTGTTTTCATGCACGTACAAACTTTTTATTTTAAACAAGATTACAAATTGTGCAGCTGTCAAAAATGGCGAAAGAAAATAAAGAAATCTTAAGGTATGGTCAGATTAGTCAAATATTTGACCAAAAAGACGTAACCAGTAAATTATGTAAATCAAAATTTGTCATTTTTAAATAATTATTGAGAAATATAAATTCCTACTCAATATAAAAGGTTAGATATTACATTTATTATATTATGAACCTTCATTTATAGTAGTACGCGTTAGAAAAGATTGAATAAACATTTGTAAAAATAGTGGCTACGCTTTTTTGATCAAATATTTGATTAATCTGACCGCAGCTTTAGACATTTATCGAAGTTTACCAGTTATTGTATGCAATTCGGGACATAAGCAATGCAAAAATTTTGAAGGAAATTATATTCAAATCATTTTACTTTAACAGTTTTCTTTAAAATAGTGGATATTAACCAAAATGAATAACCTTTGTATACAAAGTAATTTCGCAGCAACCAGTCCATAGCTGTTAAATAAGATAGTATATCCACCATTCAGAAGAATGGCGGGTATACATTAAAAAGCTAATGACATGGAAGCATTAAAAACATTTCGTGCCATATAAGACTGTTGGTTAAAAAAAAATACATCGATATTCCGGGATTTTGATGTCTCATAAAGTTTTCAAAATACATTCCCTAATTGCTTTGCTGTACACCGACATTCTTTGTTTTTAGTGAAAACCGTGCTTTACTACAGAACAGTATGCAAGTTACTGAATATTCAAAGAGAACGTATTTTAGACTTTATCAGAAGGAATTACGTTCCTTCTTATTAGTTTTCCATAGAATTTTTTACTAAATTATAATAAAGTTGTTGTCCACCAAAATATTGTGACCATCCTTAATTTATAGCTTATTTTCAAGATTTGTTTAAATATTTAGTTTGTACTTGAATTATTTCATCACATTAGAATAAGTTGTGCCACGTAAAGATTTTTCTTTCTTTGTTCTTCTATCAACAACGCTTAAAGTTTGTAAAAAAAAGTGAGTAATAAACAATCATAATGACCAACAGACACCAAGCAGCTCAAAATTAAGTGATTCAATTATTAAAACTTGTTTTGTTTTAAGTTTAACACAGTTAAGAGTGAATAAAATTATCATTAATGTATCTTTTGTATAAAGCGCTAACCACAAGCACAAATACTAAGAATTTTAATTAAAAAATATCAGCTTGTGTCTTTAATAAAGGCATTTAGTTAGTGTCAACTATATAAAACTTATGTTTGTTATCCTTTATAATCTTAAATTTACTTACATAATTTTATTTTTTTTTAAGCTTTAATTTGTAGACAAAATTAAGATTATATTTCTTAAAGACAATATTCACTTTGTTAGGATTTTAAAACTTCACCTATAAGTTTTCAAAATATAACATCATATATATCAAATTTCCTTAATTATAGAGACACTCCTTAATTTTACCCTTTAAACATGTTGTGTAGCGGACAAACAGTGTAATAAACGTTCTGTGTAAATATCTAGTGTCTATCTATAAGTCAAGAATATACGTATACGAAAAAATTCAGCAACTATGAGATCACGTTTTATTTTTTTACATTTAAATTGCTGACACAGTGAAAATTTTTTTAAATTCAAACTACGAGCACCCTTTAACTTATGATTTTATATATGTATAGTATATGTAGTTTTTATTACACTGAATACAGCAATAAATATTTTCTCTAATTTTAAAAAGTTTGTCTGCAACGTTTAAAAAAGATAGGGCCATATAGGTCAAATTACATTAGTTATGGGGACACTCTTAAATGTCTAAATTCAAATTGTATACTTATTGTTACGGTGGGCTTAGCAATACAGGTTCTTTGGTAATGTTAATCCTTCTGTCTACAACTGTTCAAAAGTATGGCCACATACATCAAATAAAGAAACTATTGGGGCAACTTTTAATTTATGACTTTGAAATATTTATATTTTTTGCAATAATAATAGTCATAGTAATCGACATTCTGTCTAAGCGTTCAAAAGATAGGCCCATATAGGTCAATTTATTTTGCCTTTGAGGACACCCTTTAATTTTTACATTAATTTTTGTATTACTTATTGTAATTGGGAGCTATGATGATACGCAGTTTTTTTTTTTTTAATTTTAGAGTGTTGCCCTTTACGAATCATATAAACACGTAAAAAACGTGTATACTGTATGAGGACACCCTTTAGTTTTAAAAATTACAAACAATATTAAAAACAAGATCAAATTGTAAGCATAATTTTTTAAATAAAGAAAACAAATTTCAAAATCGGTTCAGAAGTGACTAAAATCTGCAGGCATCAACATGACAAAAATAAAATGCACTGACAACTGTTCTGGTACTATTATACCAGTAAAGTAAGATGCTTTCACATTGGTATCTCAATTTCTCTAAGAAATGACATATTCTTATGAAAAAAATACAAGTATTCTATATTTGAACCAGAGTTCTAAGAGACCTCCTTACATAATTTTATTCAAATCCATCCAGCAGTTTTAACGTGATGCGAACACAGACAGACAGGCGGACAAAAATTCCAAAAATAGGGGGTTTGTATTACATATCCATTGCTATCTACATTAAAATCAAAATTTTCAAAAAATATTTCATGTACAGAAATTACCCCGTTACTGTTTCATTATACATATGTATAGATTTTATCTATTAAATTTTAAAATTTATAACCCTAGCCACATTCTGTTACGATAACAGAGCTCTGTTAATCACTTACCATAACCAATGTTAATATTAAAAATTTAATATAAGAGATTCCAGACGATATTAGTATATAATTTAAAGTGGGTGGAACAAAAAAACTATTTTAAAACACTTTTACTAGTGTCGTTATTAAGCTCCAATAGTCAAATATACTAAGATTTTGTTTTTTAAGAAATTATTGAGGTTTTTCCAAAAACACCAATTTTGAAATTTGAAAAAGGATTTTGGTCCTTTTCTCGTAAATGAAAGAGAGTGGGCGACAAAAAATTATTGGAAAAGACTAGAAGTAGTGTCTTTATTAAACTCCAATGGTCAAATATATTAACAGTTTGTTTCTTAAGAAATTACAGAGGTTTTTCCAAAAACACCACTTTTGAAATTTGAAAAAGGACTTTAGTCCTTTTCCCGTAAATGAAAGAGAGTGGGCGAAAAAAAATTATATGAGAAGACTTCTATTAGTATCTTTATTAAACTCCAATGGTCAAATATATTAACATTTTGTTTTTTAAGAAATTATGGAGGTTTTTCCAAAAACACCACTTTTGAAATTTGAAAAAGGATTTGGTCCTTTTCTCGTAAATGAAAAAGAGTGGGCGAAAAAAAATTATTGGAGAAGAGTTCTAGTAGTGTTTTTATTAAACTCTAATAGTCAAATTTTGTTTTTAAAGAAATTATGTAGGTTTTTCCAAAAACACCACTTTTGTAATTTTAAAAAGGACTTTGGTCCTTTTCTCGTAAATGAAAGAGAGTGGACGAAAAAAAATTATTGGAGAAAAGTTCTAGTAGTGTCTTTATTAAACTCCAATGGTCAAATATATTAACATTTTGTTTTTTAAGAAATTATGGAGGTTTTTCCAAAAACACCACTTTTGAGATTTTAAGCAGGATTTTGGTCCTTTTCTCGTAAATGAAAGAGAGTGGGCGACAAAAAATTATTGGAAAAGACTAATAGTAGTGTCTTTATTAAACTCCAATGGTCAAATATATTAACATTTCGTTTTTTAAGAAATTATGGAGGTTTTTCCAAAAACACCACTTTTGAGATTTTAAACAGGATTTTGGTCCTTTTCTCGTAAATGAAAGAGAGTGGGCGACAAAAAATTATTGGAAAAGACTTCTATTAGTATCTTTATTAAACTCCAATGGTCAAATATATTAACATTTTGTTTTTTAAGAAATTATGTAGGTTTTTCCAAAAACCTCCATAATAAAGACTCTATTGGAGCTTAATAACGACACTAGTTAAAGTGTTTGAAAATAGTTTTTTTTTTATCCACTTTAAATTTAATTTAAATATCGTCCGGAAACTCTTATAGTAAATTTTTAATAGAGTGAATCAATAAGGTTTAGGCACATCATGATTTTCAAGAGTAATTGCTTAATTATCTTGGATCTGCTTAACTTGATAAGATAATAATGATTCCGTATTAAAGATAGATGTGTTTATTGACACACAAAAAATAATTCTTATTTTATTATATCTTATATACAAGGCTTTAAAACCTAAAAAACACAGTAAGTCTAAGTAAAAAAAATTTAGAGAGACATTCTGCATTTATGCGCTTTGATCGCTAGTATAACGGTAAATTTACACGTGTTTATTTAAATTCATGTTTCTGCACATGGTAAATTCTCAGTGGGCGAGCTTTAAATGTAAAAAAGTTTTTCTTCGTATTTAATTCGTGGCGAAAACAGCAAAATGACCAATCGTTAAGAAATTTCCACAGATGTTCGCAAAATTATTATAAATCTTCATGCGCAGGAAAAATCCTATCGCGAAATTGGTGTTATTGTACAGAGGCCCTATACTAGTGTAACAAACATCATAAAACAAGCGTGAGAGTAGAAGTGGACGCCCAAAAAAATTTACACCACGCTAGAAGCGGATGATTGTTGCTGCAGTGGCTCAAAATCCAAAGATTTCGACTGTAAAATTGTGCCAGGAAATGAAGCAAAGTTTCAATGAAAACTTTAATCCACAAACAATAAGAAATACGCTGCACAGAGCTGGCTATCACGGAAGAGGTTCCCCCTCGTAAACCGTGTCTTTCCGATATCAACAAGAAAAAGAGGTTAGAGTTCGCAAAACTCCACATTAATCAGCTTTAAACCTTCTGGAACAGCATGATATTTAGCGATGAGTCAAAGTTTAACATTTTTGGCTCAGATGGTCCACAAAAAATTTGGCGAAAAGCAAACAAAGAGCTTCAAAAAAATAATCTTATTAAGACTGTTAAGCACGGTGGCGGCAATGCTATGGTCTGAGGGTGCATGGCGGCATCTGGAGTGGGAAATATTGTCTTTATAGATGACAAAATGGACAAGCACTCTTATTTAAATATTTTAAAAGAAAATTTATTTCCAAGTGTTGTGAAGCTGGGCTTAGATGGGAAATTCTTGTTTCAACAAGATAATGACCAAAACATTCTTCATATCTTGTACAGGAATGGCTTATATACCACTGCAAACAGTTAAAAACCCCTCCGCAATCGCCTGACACGAATCCTATAGAGCATATTTGGCATCTACTGGAAAAAAAGATACGAAAACATAACATTACATCCAAAGAATCGCTTAAAGCAGCGCTTCGCTTAGAGTGGGAAAACATTACTCCTGATGAAACGTCTAACCTAGTAAAAAGTATGAGACGACGATTAGAAGCAATTATCCAAGCTAAAGGAGGTTCAACCAAGTACTAGACGCGCAAAAACCAAGAATAAACAGAAAATTTTCATTTGTGTGCCTTAACCTTTTTTACATAGACTTACTTTGTTTTTTAGTTTTATAGCGTTGTATAGTAAAAATAATAAAATATGAATTATGTTTTATGTTAAATCGTAAATAAACACATCTATCTTTAATACGGAATCATTATGATTTTATCAAGTTAAGCAGATCCAAGATAATTGAGCTATTACTCTTGAAAATCATGATGTGCCTAAACTTTATTGATTCACTGTATTAACATTGGTTATGTTAAGTGATTAACAGAGCTCTGTTATCGTAACAGAATGTGGCTATTATTATAAATTTTAAAATTTAATTTCACACACATCTGGTATATTACCTCAACTAGAAACAAAGACATGTTTAAAACTAAAATGTAGGCTATGGCGGTAATTGAGCTATTTTTCTCTAGTTAATAAACGAATTTAATTTTGATTCCAATAAAAAAAATTGAGACAACAATTTACAAAAACACATACAAAATTAAATAAAAATTTTAATTGTTTTAATCGTTTTGGTAAATTTAAATGCAAGCGAGTTCAATAAACTCGCTACAGTGTGTATCGCGTTGCTAGAGTGTGTATATATTAAAAAAAAAAAGACAGACAGTGTGTGTTTGTACAAATGAAATTTATTTGTCAATTCCATAATTGATTCAAATCATAAAACATAAAATAAACGTAACATATTAAAGCTTAAATAATCAATTGATATGTTTTTATTCAATCTTAATTTCCTATTTATTAAAATCAGAAGTTTAAAGAAATTTAATTATTTTCAAGTAAAAGAAAATTATTACTGATATAAAAACAGTTCTACATAATTTTTTTTATTTTGTTTTTAATAAACCTTTGCTCGCGAATTCGTCTGAGTCCTCTCTCACATTGCTCAATATTAAAAAAAAACAATAATCGCGTCACCAGATGTTGAGTTCTACACATAAAATAATTTTATTTCTAACGCTTTATATTATGTTGTCAGTCATTTAATTTCACTTTTTTTTCTAAACATCTATTTTATGTTTATCTCTTTTTTACGATTTTTCTCTTTATTTCATGCTATTAACTATTTAGAGCCCATATAGTAGATTTTTGCCCTCATGTCAATAGTTGTTTTAAATATATTTTGTTATATAAAGATACATCTGAAGCTTCATCTCTATAGGATGTATTTATGTATATCTATCAGAATGTTTCTAAGTTCCATATTATAGTTTTCTTGGAGCAACATTTCTAAAGGCTCATCACAGAAAATTTTCTAAGAAATTCAAATTTCAAAACAAATGTGTAAAATCTTTAATTCCGTTTTTGCCACTCCCAAAGAGTTTAATTGCTTTAGAATCCGAAAACTTTTTAAGACATTTTTATGCATAAATCGGGCAATATCAGTCATATCACAGAACTCAATTCAGATTTGAAGTGACTTCAATTCCCAAATTGGTTCTTCCAAAAACGAAAAATTTCTTCGGAATGAAACCACTTTTAAATTTCAAAGTTGAATCTTTAAAAGTATGTTGTTTGCAGTTTTTAAATTTATTTTTATTTTGTATCTTTATTTAAAGTAGCGTTGCTTGTTAGTAAATGATCGGTTCAGATCGGAATGTCAGATGAAAGTGGTTTTATTCCTAAAAATTGTTTGTTTTCCGAATTGAGCTCTTTGGCATCTATTCTTTGGCTGTAAATCGATAAAGACTTTAATTGAGCTCTGTGGCATCTATTCTTTGGCTGTAAATCGATAAAGACTTTAAAGTGAAGTATTTAAAAAGATTAGTTTATTTCTAAGCTTTTGCTCTTAGCCTGAAATAAAAACGGCACCTTAGTTGGTGGAATTTAATTGGATCAAGTGCAGAATTGTAAACTTGTAGAGATGCGGCATTCTCGAACACGATCCGTCCAATATTCAGCTTGAGAAATACTTAGTAATATGTTCAAACTGATTTTATAACAAGAATTTTTAAACCATCTTACTTAAGAATCGAACTCAAAATTATTTATTTCATTACAATTGAAGAAATACTTTCACTATTAGGGCAGGAACCTAGTCCATGCAAATACTGGAATGAAGCTTTTAAGGCTGCGACTGTTGCTGGCACTCGAAACTGCGATCGGGCAGTTAAGGTTATGTATTAATTGAATGATATTGGACGATAAATGATCTAATGATTATGTTATTTAACGCCCTTGTGTTTAATTCCGGTTTGCATTGAAGCACAAAATATATCGAACGGAGTACGAATGTTTCTGCAAATATAATTCAATTAAACTTGAACTACAGAAAAAAAAGCTGAAGGACATCTCGTCATTGCGCTCTTGAGCACTAATAATAAAATTATAAATTTAATTGTTTTAAACTTCTGCCCAATACTAGTTTGTTTTGTTGTGATTTATAAAAACAGTTTAAAGCAACAATACTCGTAAACAATAATTCATTAAACTTAATTTGGTAGTCGGGTTGTTTATATTCTGGGTTGTGAGGGCAGATGATGGTGAAGAGGCGTGTCATGTGTTGCTGTCGTCATAATAGTTATTTTTCTTTTTTTGTTTGTTGTACGAGTAGTAAATGATGATTTGTTTTAAGTTTTACATACAGAGAAAATGTTAAATAATTATTGTGTAGGTGTTTTATGTATCATGTACGTATGTTTGTATTGCAAAATTAACGAATAAAGTTTTGCTTTTGATTTCTTAACGAAGTCTGTGACTTATTTTGTTACCAACAAGTCTGGAGAAGATTTACGCGTTTTATTTTTTTTTTCCTAATTCAAAGCCAACAAAGCAAAGGAACGGTTTACTTTTTGGTTTGCGTGTTACAGTTTAATTGTATTCGTTTCTTTTTTGTATACATGACGATGTGAACGTATGTATCTGTGTTGACATTTTAATAATAAACAGGATGAAAACCTCCAAGCAGACAACAAAGATGATTTTTGAATCACAGATTTTACATGTTAATGAATCACTTTTATAATACACAAAGAACATTTACAAGCCTTTTTCCTAAAATTAAATTAAAATACTGCCTCTTCCAATTTCGAATAAATATGAACTCATTAAATGTTTATTTTTTTTGCACAACTATGGTTCGTTGCATTGTTCTTTTTTGTTTTATTTTAGGTCTGAACCTTTCTTTACTTTTGATCCATGGAAAAATTATTTATTAGTTAGTTATGTTAAAAAAAGAGAAATTTACTACGTATTCAAAAGCCAAATTCTGCATAACTTATTTTTGAATCACAGCGTTTTCGTTTCACATTCCTATGAAATTCTATTTTTTGAATGGCGAAAAGGGTAAGAAATTTAAGAACATGATTGTTAGTCAATATTCTCCGCGTCTTATAAAATGTTTCTTAAATTCAATTTGAATAAACAGTGTTTCTAGTTTAATAGCTCTGTGTGTGCCCTTGGTTTCCCAATAGGTTTGATTCTCCGAGATCGAAAGGTTTTGTTGCTTATCAGATAAGGTGGCTTTAGCTTAAATTTAAAAAAAATGTAAAATTAACAACCTTAAAACATGTATTTCAAACTTACAGAATTTTTCGTTTCGAAGTTAAAAAGATATGGACATTTTTTTTAATCTTTTTAGTGTATCAGGCAGCTGATTTTTGTCTTTGCATTAAGTCATTTCCATATGTTTTTTTTATCGGTAATTTAATTGTCAGTAAGCACTTCTTAAAATTCTTTTATTATATTTAAAGCTAACATTCTTTTTGACTTCAATAATTAATGCTGGAGTTGTATTGGTTTATAATACTCAAAAAAATACAAAATAAATATATTGTAAAATAAAATTTATTGTGTTTAATAAACATGCATTAGACTTTATTACCGTTAACAAACATAAGTTTTTTGTCTTTTTTATAACAGACAAAATGTCTACACCTGGAGTTGGTTTATACATGTGTATATCTGTTTAATGCAATACATTATTTTGCAACTTTTATAAATTTCAATTGTTAGTTGTTTAAATACAATGCATCTATGTTATATTAGCATTCGAATTGTTAAAAAATGCTGTGCAGATCTTACAAAAAAAAAAACAAAACTTTTTGAAACACACGTGCAACTTTACTTTGTTTCTATTTTTACTGGGCTTTGTTCGATTTCTGTATTTTTTAATTAAATGTTTGTTAATAAAGAATTGGCAATTTAAGTGGTCATGAGTAATTATTTTTTTTTTTTTAATTTATTTTTGTTATTTTCTTTCTATCTTTTTTCGATTATTTTTAACAAGCAACTTAATACTTTTGTGCACTGCAAACAAAATATACTTGTAGTTTTGTACTAGAAAAAGTTTCAATTACAATTAAATAGTTTAATGCTTGAATGCATTAAAGTAAATGAATAAATAAACGAAGGGCTGATTATTAATTGCTTTCTGAATAAAGATTAAATATAAATTAAATTATATTTATAAATATAAACTTCTGAAATCTACAATGCCTTGGCTTTCGCCCCCTGCAGTCCGCTAAGCCGCACCTTTTCACTCTTGACCCATTTTTGGGCATTTGACAAATGCTTGTATTAAAAAGAAAAAAACATGAGTTCTTGGAGTTGATTTTAGAAATTTTTATATTTTGACTTTTTATGTTTTGCTATAAATAAATAAAATTAAATTTTAAATAAATTTATGCACTTTTTATATATTTTTTTAATTTTCACAAGGAAATGTTAAAATAACTCATTTCTGTTGACTTAACATTTTTTGAGTGAGAGGTATGTAAACCATAACAGGGTTGCTAAAAACGAAGCTAAGTCCCAATTCACACAATGCAAGAAAATAAGACTGCTTATTTTCATTTTCTTCTTTGAACTTTCATTGGCGTTCGCACAGTACAAGTCTTATTGCTTAAATTGTTCAGACTTTTGCATGAATGTACACACACACACACACACACATCTGTGTTTTTTGTTTTACGAATATGGAAGCAAACCGAATAGCAAGTACAAGCAAGTCTGTACTCAGTTAATTTTACCTCACCCCGTTGCCTAGAACCTAATCAGCTCAGCTTAAATACTTGCATTGTGCGAATTGGGACTAACTGACGGAAATCAGTTCATTTGTCAACAATATCTTTTATATTTTACAGCTCGTAAAACATTAATTTATAGTTCAGTCTCCGATTCCGCAAAGAATTAGATCCACTTACACGTCGAAATTTTTCCTTCAGCTAGTTGCATGAAATTTTTGTTTGTTTGTTTAAAAAAAACCCTTTCAGTTTGATAACTAAACAACAAACACCCAGTTCACACACGTCAAGTTTTCTTGCAGCAATTCTGAATTTTGTAGAAGAGAAAGGAGTGCAGGATCATTTTGTTTCTCATTTTCTCACCCACAAATTTCAGAATTGCTGCAAGAAAACTGGACGTGTGTGAACTGGGTGAAATTTTTTATTTTAAATACCGTTTAATAAGAAGCAAATATATTGGCCATTTAAACGTTTATCTTACGTAAGTACTTCCTAAATAAAATATAATATTATTTCAAGTATATATAAAACCCAATATTTTTAACACTAAAAAATTTTCGTACGATTTTACTTCTTTCGTAGGTACAAATTAGATTTTTGCGCACAATTAAAAAGATATAACAAACAAAAAAAAACTTTCTTATCACCTTAAATAAAAATAAAAAAATTTCTAGAGAGCAATATTTAAAATAATGACAATCGTTTCTTTTTCAAGGAATACAAATATAATACAAAATATTAGATTTTAGATATTCAAATTAGGGTTAGTTTTTTTATGGATAAACTATTGACAAATAATTATAAATGTATTTTTATAAAACTAGTAATAAAAATAACCACAATTCCAATAAAAATTTAAATGCAACAATGAAAAAAATATATATGTATTTAGCCAACGACACCAAGTTGAATAAAATAAAAATTTCGTTACGCACAGCATGCTCTTATTCTCAATTCGTAGTGAGAGCAAATGCTGTTAAAAAAAAACAATGAGGGAGCAAAATGCCGGTAAAGGAAATAACTGGGAATAATCAATAAGATAACACCAGCGTTGCCAGAATGATTATTTCATTACTGTATTAGCGATTTTATTCCAATTATATCTAGTGAAGCTGCAAATACAAAATGTATTCTCTGAAGTCATTATTTAATTTTATTAGCAATAAACACGTGATATTTTTCTTAAACATTCATCATTAAAAACACAGTAAAATATGGAATTCTGCAGGGAAAGCACATACGTAGCTATTTCGCTATAAACAGTAGCTCGCACGGCTTTTACACAGGTTTAATTGAACTTTATTTCATAATTTTCCGTAACGATAGTAAATTTCCGTTTTGTGGATCGACTGAATGATATATTTTATATTTTATAGCACTTTCGACTCGCGATCACTGAATTGGTCAAAGCTTAAGTTTTTAGATAACTTCCTAAGTGATCGGCAGTTTAACTATTTTATTGTGTTTTCGCTGGTACCGTTATGGGTGTAAACGATGTATTGGTATATTAACTATTTATTACTGTTCAAAAATAACTTGGTTTTACGGTCAATTAATTATTTTTTAGTATATTTGTTCGAGTAATTTACATGTTTTCTCAAATGGACCATTTGTGCTTAAGTCGACATGCATGTTCCTAAATCTGGCATTTGCTAATCCTGTTGTTGGCATGGTATTTTATATAAGGAAAAGACAACGCTTGCACGAGAATTCAGCATTTATTTTATTTTTATTTCAAATAATAGCTTTTTAAATTCCTTCATGTAAATCGAATCAAATTTTATTGTTTTAATTAAAATTAAATTTATAAGAACTTTAATTTATTTGGTCGGTGATGATTTGAGGAAATAAAAATGTTTTTCCAATGTTAATGGAATTTCTTTTAATTATAGGAGCACCTACTGGATTTTAACAATAAAACCAAAGCATTTACCTATCTAAAAATTCAAGGATTTAGCTGGCATAGGACTTGAGTAAATTTAAGACTTAAAGGACTTTTTTTTGGTCAACGTTTATTAATGCTAAAATGTCATGAAAAAAGTTTATTACTAAATTTTACTTTATATTGGGATTTCCATTTATATAGAATTTTCTAAAATACTCAATTATACGTGTGTCGACAACTGGTAGAACTCAACGCTCAACGGAATCCGAAATAAACCAAATGGGTATATCTTGAAATGAACTTAGGACTATTGCACAAGACTGGGTCATATGGAAAACTGCTGTTAATGGCGCCCTATGCTTCAGTGGGACCTAAAGCAATAAAAAAATTAAAAATTAATGCACGTTGAAACATGCTGTTCTTGATGTAAACTTTCTATTGTTTGTAAGTTATAACTTTTAGGTTGTTTGAAATATAACAGTGGTACAAGTCTGCACGCTGTTGTAGGTTTCAATAGTCAAACTTATTTAGCCGTCATTTCGCTGATATTCCCGAGCTTCTTCACGATTAATTTTTATTTAATCTGGCAACGAAAAAAAAGAGACAAAAAATATGAATATATTTTTCCTTATTGTCAAAGATTTGCCTCCTACGAAGTTCACGAAAAATATGTTGTAGCAAATGTTAAAAAAATACCAACAACATTTTATACAAGACAGCTTAGCACACATACTAACAACTGCATTACAAAAATTATGCAAATGAAGAAGAAATACAATTTCAAACAAGGATGTTGTTACGCATAAAAATGCAGATGGAGGTAACTCTGGCCAATCGGCAAGGAAGTAGAATTTTAAAATAAAAAATAAATAGAATTAAATAAAAAAACACTAATAAAGAAAAATAGGAGAACCTATTATACACAAAGAATTCAATGTATAACAAAATTCCAGAAAATTAACATTTACTATTTGTTTGGCGACAGACACCTTAATCGCTCATTTCAATCTTCGGCATTTGTGTATGTATATTTTATATTTAAAATTCGTATATTTAACTTTTATTTTTCATTAACTTACCCTTGTTTTGTTGTTCACTTTTTTAACGACTGCTGTTGCTATTGAATTTTTTTTTTCTTTATTAAATAACAACGATGTGTTTAAGTTGCTTAAAATTCTACGTACTATTATTTACTCGCTGTAAACGTTGATTAAAGTTTGTAGCAATTTGCAAATTAGATTTTTTAGTTAATTTTTTACTTATTTATTTATTTTTTTTTTTTTTTTCTTTTTGTCTTTCTTTCTTTGTCTTATTTTAAATTATTTTATAGTTATTTTATTAATTCTTAACTAGATGTGTTTTGTTTGAAAAAAATCAACAAAAAAAGAAAAAAATTATTGTAGAAGCAAAAAAATGCCAGTATTACTTTTTTATTATAACTTTCATACTTAAAACCTCTTACTTGTAGAAAAAATATGAATTTTGGAGTTGAACCATTACGAATTTTAGGGTTTTGTACGTAAACTGTAAAAACGTATTGTTTTTGTCACAATGTCTGTCGGCGTAATAGATAACTCTCGATCTTTTCACAGAGGATGTATTCTATAGCCGCTATAACAACAAATAGTAAAAATGAAAAATATTTTTTGAACTGTAGCAGACATGTCAAATTTGCAGTGTTAGTAAAATATGTGCGATATAGCAACAGTACATGAAAATAATAATCACGTCAATGTTGCGATACCGTAGTAAGCTGACATTTAGAGTTCACACAGAGATGTCCGTTACAAAAACAAATTATAAATAATAAATTTAGAAATTAAATGGTGTTTCCAAAAGGCATTGAATATGAAGAACATGGCTTAATATTTTCAACCGTTATAGGCAGACTCTAAAGGTACGGTCACACTTGACAAACATTTGCCCGAAATCGTCAAATATTTGCTTGCCGTAGTCTGACCAAAAAATATTTATTAGGAGCAAACAACACCACATCTGATTTTGGGCAAATAAAATTATTTTCCAGCAAACAAAAATGCTTCTAATGTGAACATAGTGTGACCACTCGACGGCAAATATTTGACTCATTTTTAAGCAAATAAATATTTGTTCTTACAAAATTTTTGTAAGAAAAAACAAAGGCAAACAACAGCTGTATCATCAATGTTGCTTAGTATTTAAACTAAATAATTAAAATTCGGGTAAAATCGCATAAAATTACAAATAATAGAAATAATGAAATGCAATTTTTAAAAGAAAAGGTAAATGAAAACTTAAATGAAACGCATATTTTTCTAGTTATATATATATAATTTTGAATGGAACACGGCTTAAAAATTTTACTTAAAAAAATTGTTCCATCCAAGTTATTAGTTTTTAAAAACCCCGGTAAGATACAAACAGTTTATTTTTTACCTTCTGTTTTTTAAAAACTGGAAGACTTTATGTCCCAATTTAAATTTCGGCATATTCATAAAAAAAATAAAATAATTTTGAAATGTGTTTTGTAACAAATTTTCTTCTATAAATTTTTTTGATAAATATTGGTTTTAAATAGAGTCCCTGCAAATTACATTAACATTTTTAAAAAACAATTTTTTTTTACAAAAAAAATTTCCTGGTCGACAATAGATAACTTTTTTTCGAGACATATATTACGATTGGTATAATATCCTTTATTATATATAATATATAAAATTTTGGGGATGTATTACTCGAAAATAAGAGTTCCAAAAGTTACTCTTGTTTTTATTTTGAAATGCTATGCTAGACTAGACTCAAACAAATTTTTCCTTACTTCTACTGATAACAAGTACTCCTGTTAGAAGCTATTAGTTCGGAAATTATAGAGATTTGTAGTTTTAAACTATATGTTGTTATATTTCTGAACACAAAGCTCTGATTATAGCGAAATGTATTTGTGTTGTTTTAAAATTCTTATTAATGAGATTAAATAAGACCAGCCACGTGCTTTGACATTAATAATCAATATAGATTAGTTTACATTACATAACCTAGAATTTAACACGCTTAAATTTAAATAACCTAAATTATTCCAATAGTTCAACTTTAAATTAAATTTACAAATCATTTAAACTGCATAAAGAGCCGAAAAAAGTCGGCTGTATGTAGAATAAAAACAAGCATCACCCGAAGCGTGAGAACAAAGCTAAGAATTCGTAGCCTAGTCCACGACACTCTTAACAGTGCCTAATGACTTTAGTGATAATCCATTTTAAACACCTAAATTATTCTTCCAAAACTTTAGATTTGCAATAAAAAGAGATGTGTTCCATAAGTCCTTAATAAACACTTGCTTTACATCTGAATGTGAACTGAATTTTTCAATAATACATATAAATGCGTTTAATTGTAAGTAATTACGCAACAGTTTTTAAAGACCCCGGTGAGATTCAAGCGTTTTTCTTCTATCTTCCGAAATTGTCCCAATTAAAATGTTGTATATATATATACCATATTCATAAAAAAACATTGCAAATTTATCATAAAATACATTTTAAAACTTTTTTAGTATATTATGAACACGGCAGTTACAATTTGATTCTTCGTCAAATTGTCTTTTTATTTAAGCGACTTAAAAATATTATTTGTCCACACTTATATAAAATAAACAAATCAACAGCTGTAGATTGAAAATTATATTAAATCAAATAAAAATTTGTAGAAATTTTAACTAAAAAGATGTAATGAATGCATAATACAATTTTTTATTTAGAAGTGGAATCTAATTCCTATTTAGGGTTTTCCATTCATTGTTCTCTTCCCTGAGAACAACTATTAGTGCTTCTTTATAGCATGAAAGATGAAAAATTTCACATTTTTGCATGGCTTTGTTTACTTGTGACTTTCATACGTGGGAGTTGTTTATTATAAATTTTCTTCTAACATTGCCGTTATTTACAATAATTATTTTGATTGTAATCTGTATACATTATACATGTGTGTATATAAATATAATGCCAGCCTCCATTACTTGACCAATTTTTATAGTTTATTGCCATCAGCGGTGGAAAATTTCTGTTTATATCAAAATCTAAAATTTTACTTTTCGTGTATAGCATAAGAAAAGAATCAATGCTTAATTTGGTACTTAAAGTGGAAGCGCATAAAGTTTGCCTAGATAGGATAGATTTTCCTGCAGTTGCTTATTTTTGTTCCCATCTCGAATGGTTACTGTTTGTTTGTTTTCAACTTATACTGCAAATTAAAACTTAATAGGAGCAATCATTTTTTACCATTTGTTATTAGTTTTTTAACAATTCAACTATATTTTAAATATTTTCTTTGCAATTATTTCGTAATAATGCTGAAGATATTAAATGCCAATGAAGACATCCCATCTGTAATAGTTTCAAGGCAAATAAATTTATGTTTTTTTATAGTTTGATCAAATATATTTTTAAGGCAAATATTTATTTAAGTGTGACCGCACATCAAACATGTTTGCCCATATTTTATTATCCATTATTTTATAACTGTTTGAACAAACAAAAATAGGCAAATAAATGTGCATAGTGTGACCACAAAACAAATTTTGTATTGTTTTCAAGAAATTTAGGGCAAACAAGAGCAAAGAAATTTGAGGCAAATGTTTGCCAAATGTGACCGTACCTTAAGAATTTCAAAAAGATATACGTCCATGTCTGCTATACCTACAAATAAGGAAGAAATAGTAAAGTGATTTTTACATGTAGGTATGGCTTTATATTTTGAACCGTAGTAGACATAAACTATATAGTCCCTGTAAAAACAAAAAAGTATAAAAAAATTAAAACTAAAAATTAAAGGGTGACCCATACATGGTACAGGAGTCTTGGTACCTATTTTGTGTCTTCAAAAGATTTTGTATTACTACCTACCTACATATATGAATAATTGAATGGAAAATGTTATAAAATGGGTAAATGAAAGGGTCTATATTGTGTTAGGGCCTTTAGTCATAAATAAATTATATTTTCTGCCTTTTAGTACATTTACAACCTTCATCATTTAAAAAACGAATGTGACGAAAAATAAGCTTTTATACAAAGACCAGATTAGTAATATCCTTAAATTTCATAATCGAATGTACGTATGCATATACATACATATGTATGTAAATAAGTTACATTTTTAAAGCACAACCGGACAAAGCAAAATAAAAAACTAACCTAAAAGTGAACAACAAAAAATCATGTCCTTATTTTTTGGTGCTTTTTGTCAACGTAAAAAAAATTGTTTTAACAGTTTTTGTTCTACTTGTTTAATTTTCAATAATTAAAAAAAAGTTGCACAATATGTGTTATTGAAATTTTGTTGTTCGTTTCCCGTATTTCTATTTATATGTATAGAAATAAAATCAGAAAACAATATAAAATCAAGCAATGCGATAACAGTTACTTTGAAGTTTATTTTATTGTTTTTTTTTCACCTGTACTTCTATTATTTATTTCTATTGCTTGGTAAGAATTAATTAATAAAAACTAAAAACATTACTTATTAGCAAGAAGTTTTTGTTTTACCACAAGCAAACAGCCACACGCAGTTTAACTTACACATGCAGTTCTTGTTGGCTTTAACTAAAACATCCAATTCTATTGTTTGTTTTTTGTTTTGTATGAATTTTTTATTCCTATTGTGGGTTAGTTCTTTATACCACTGTGTTATTTCTTTACTCAATTCACATATTTTTCAATATCTATAATTTAATATTTGATTTACTTTGTTATTTGTTTTTAAACAACACTCACAAGGCTAATTGAAAAGTTCACACATCTCAGAATACAATTGCAATAATCCAAAAACATTAAATATATGCAAAAACACAGACCTCTCTGGATAATTGACTTTAACTGACTGAACGAATGTATACAAATTGCGCTTAACGAAACCCAACGAAAAAGTAGATGCTTGGTTGCCAAGTTTTTTTTTCTTTCCAGAAAGTGCAGGAAAGATTTCTGTTATATAAAAAATGAAAATTTTCTTTTTTTGTTTTTAACAGTGCAGTCACACGGTCAAGTTTTTGTTCAATTCCCTTTCAAGAAATTTACATATACTGCTTGTCAAAATTCACAAAAAATGAAAGCTGTGACGTAGGCTGCACCCAATTTCAAAGCAAGTTCTTAAGCAAGATGTCAAGAAAACACTGACAGCAGAATTTTTAATACAAATTTAGAGGGAAAAACGTCAATCAGCTGCTTTCTTGAATGTAATTTGAAAGACTCAATTGAACGAAAACTTGAAAGCAAGTTCTTAAAGTGTGAGTGTATTGGTTAAAAAATGAGAGAAATTTTAAAACTTGATTGAAACTTGAATGAAAACTTGATCGTCTGACACCGTAGTAAGAGAAGTAGCTCTTCAGACATTATTACCTACTAAGTTATTTTCGTAAACGTGCTACATTCTTTAGGGAAGGGAAAGATGAGAGATAAGACAGGTGGTAAAAAGAGGAAGATAGAGAGTTAATTATTTTACGGCGAATATGCTATGAAGAAGTACATAAAAATATATAAGCAGTATAGTATAGAAGTAAATAAAATAAAGGTGAAAAACTTTTTATATGTGTATTAAATTTTTATTTTGTTGAGTAAAATTTTATTGTTTACACATTTTTGTTTTATAAAGTTGGAGAGTTTTAGGCACGGCAAGAATCAACGATCACTTTCATCACCTCATACATTATTTCGACATGGTTTTTTTTTCGACAATACGCTAATGACACGCTTTATTAGTTTTGCCTTCATAAGCATTTAACATTTAAAACCAAGGCTACAAAATTCGCTATCGCTACCACATTATAATTGATACGCCTTGATTTAAAATAAGATTAATAAACTCACAGCTGGCAGTGTAAGCGAATTCATTATTATTTGCTCGTAAATATTACTGTGAAATTTAAATAAAATTTGCCGCGAAAATTTATTATTTCACCTACACTGTTCCTGGTAATTGATTTGTTTTGATTTAAAAATGAAAAGTAAGCAAACAATTGTAGAATTCGCGTTGTTTCATATTTTTACAAACATAATTAAAAATTTAGTTGGATAGGTTTTAGATTAAAAGTAAATATTGCTTGCCATCTTATTAAGGTTTATTTTAAGAAGTCCACAATCTATATTTAAGCCAATTAGGTTCAGTATTTGTGATGTTATACGCGCTTTAAATTTGTTGCCAATATATTCACACTTAATAAGGCAATTAAATATTATGGTGACTGCTTTTGAAGTATAGTTTTAGAGAAATTTGAGATTGTAAATGATATACGAGGAACCTTGATGCCCGTATTTGAGATATCGCATTGTGTTGCGGAATAATTTCTAAGTTTTAAATTCTTATTGTAACCGACATTTTATTTTTTTTTAAACTAACATATGTATATATCTTTAATGAACAACTCTGTTAATTTTATATTATTGTGGAATTACTTTATTCACTTAATTTGATAATCAGTAATTATTATAAGTAATCGCTTTACTGCACTGGCTGCATTCAGCGCCATTTTTGAATGAATTTGTGGAAAGGTGCAGAATAAAGATAATAAAACACGCCAACACCCCAAAATTACAAATAAAAAGTGCGCAAACTGAAGTCGCGCCATTATGGAAATGTAAAAATTGGTTTTATTATTATTCTGCCGCCATAAAAGTTTAAGTTGCTGCCGCAACACATTGCATTCAATGTTTTATTTTAATTTAGTTCTTTGGTCGAATGGGGCGAAATTTGGGACTACTTTTAATACATATACTGGAAAATAATTTACCAGGTGGTCTTAATGGCCCAGGTGTTTTTCGTAAGAAGTTGGAAGTTTTAGAAAAGTAAATTTTGAAACCAAAAAATGAAATTTGTGGTATTGCTGCATATACAGGATAATATGCCGTTCACACTTATGTGTTTACAACGTGTTTAAGCGAAATGTTTAATAAACTGAACACAAGCGTTCACACTGTAACTGTAGTGTTTTAGTTTGGCATTTGGTCAGCTGTTTAAACAGATAGTACATATTAAATTAAAGCAAATAATTTCTAGATAAGTAATAAAACCTTATATTGGAGATTATATAAATAATGAAGTAATAAAAGAAAGAAAAAATGTATAATTGTAAAATTTGTGCCTTTAATGGATTAGAGAATAGAGTAATTGAAATTGGTAATATCTATGTCAAGGCGCATCAAACAGGTGACTGCATCCGAACATGTGTTCATCATATGTTTTAGCTTTTGCGTGTATTTTGTTTTTGTAAAAACTAATTCGAGCTGTCAAAAAGTCTAGTTATGTGTATGTATTTGTCAAAAATAAGAAAGCCACTAAAAATATATTAGAATACATACACACATTGCCAGACGTTTTTGACAGCTCGAATTAGTTTTAACAAAAACAAAATACACGGAAATGGTGATGCATTCACCTGGTATTATTGCACCATGATCTATGTGTTACTGTTGCCAGAAAAATTAATTTTATTATTCTTAGGACCGCACAAACTCATTTTGGGAATTTAATTGCCAAATGCTAAATGAAGAAATGATTAAAAACTGTTTTCGCGTTTATCGACCCACATATTACGTAATTTGCAACAAGTTGAGATGTTTACAAAAATAACAAATGCAATTTCGAACGACTATATTACTGGAAAAGAAGAGTTGGTATTTTTCTACGCAGAGGATCCTAAAAATACACCCTGTTTGTGCACGTTTGCTAGAATTTTGCAAAACAGCTTGGAAAATATTAAGCCCAAAGTATTTAAATTACTTGCCATGAAGCAAAAATAAAATATAATAATTAAATTTATTTTTTTGATTGCAAATTATAGTCTTTAAAAATATGTTTCGAGTGTACTTACGTTGCTTACGCTTTTTGACACCACGCCTAATTTTTTATTTGCTGCCATTGAAAATCCTGTTCAGTGCAACGCCAAAATACAAAAAACAACTGAACACACTTCACGAGTATATCTGATCCCTAAATTTGAAGTGTTTTGTGACGAGTTTTAATCAAAATCACGTCAGTTTCAACTGTTTTGCAAGACAAGTAAATGTATTGGAAAACATTTCAAAAAACAACTTGTTTTGTACTTAAACACTTAAAACTTCCTTAACTAATAAGTGTGAACGCCATATAAAGAAACCAACTGGGTTTAAATTCATTTAGAGTACCAAAAGATGATGAAGGGATAAATTAAATTCGGCTTCCTTTTTTTTAGTCAGCTATTTTTGGCTACAACGGCGAAAATGAACGAATTCGCCATTGCGACCACCTAGTACTTATTTCGCCATGAAATCCAAGGCAAGGTACATTTATTTTACTAGGTAAAAGCGGCTCTACAACAAATACAACATTTGTAAAAAAAACATGGCATTTTATTTTTGCTTTGTGAGTGGAAATGTCAAAAATATAAAAAGAAAATAGAAGAGAATTGGTCTACAAACAAACGCTCTCTTTGTTCAACATATGCTTGTTGTTAGTGTTTTTTGAAATTCCTAAACAAAAGTAGGAAAATATTAACAACTTTTGACATGTCCAACTACAAACCAGCTGGGCGGACGACACTACCTAGTAAAATAAATGTACCTTGACCCAAGGCGAATTGAACAGCTGACTGCATTAGATCATGCGGTCAGCATATGTTCCAGCTTTTACGTTTATTTTGTTTTTGTGAAGTGTTGTTGAGTTGTCAAAATAGTCTGCCATTATGTGTGTATGTATTTGTGAAAAAAAAAACAAAGTACTAAAGATAAATTGAAATACATACACACATATTGCCAGACGTTTTTGACAGCTTAACAAGATTTTACAAAAAAAAATACACGTAAAAGCTAAATAAGTCACTTGTTGTCAATTCGCCTTGCTTAAAACTATCAGCCATAACTAAATCAGCGCGTAAGACGCGACGCAAATTAACGCATGGCTTTTACGCTGAAATGACATACCTAAATAAAAGCGCAACGTTTTGTTGTGAACAGTAATGTTAACTTATCATTTTTAATAAAACCCTATAAAATAAAATGCAAAACAGTGATAAAATCGCTAGATATAGCCTAAAAAAGCTAAAATGTCATTACTGTTTTGCAACGTTCTCTAAATACTACAAAAAATATGTAAACAACAGTAGCTTGCAGGCAACTGCATTACCTTACGCGCTGTCAAAATTGGATTTTCCAATTGCTAAGCGTTGACGCCGCGGCGCGCCGTGCTATTTAGGGATGCTTCATACATTTTGTATGTACATGAGAAATTTTGACAGATATCTTGCGCTTTACACGCTAATTTAGGGATGGCAGTTAAGGATCTTTAAATAAATCAGGTAATTGCCTTAAAAAAACTCTGCTAAACTGCTTTCAAAACTGAAGCTTAAGCCATATTATGAAAAATAGTTTCAAAATTTATAAGTTAATGATTATATTTAAACATTAAGGTAATTGCATGGCATTGGCTCTTGCTTCTCTTTGAAATTGTTTTGAATTATAATCCGTTTTACACACGACAAAAAATAATTCCATAAAAAGGGTTTTCTGTCTTAATTTTGAATAAATCCAAAAAAGTGTCACTTTATTTAATTAGGAACAAATAGTTAGCTTAAAAAATAGAAATATTTAGGAACTGATAGCTAGAATATTGCATATACCACATTTAGAATTATTCAGCCCAACCAAGAATATTCGCACGGAATTTTTTCTCGAGAAAAGATTTATCCAATTATGAACCCCAAAACAACAAAAAATGGCATTATTTGTAGGTAGCAGCTGTTTTGCTTATCTATATGTTTTTTTTCTTTTTACAAGTAAAAGTACCCAAAAATAATTTCCGCAATCAATGAAAACAGGGCACAAATTTATGGAGAAAAATTAAAAAAGGCTTAATTAATTGGACTTAAATATATAAATAATCCAAAATAATCTTATCTTTAAATAATGTTTTTGCAGAATACGGGTGAGTATTTAACTTGATTATTTAGTTTTATTCTTACAAATCTGTTTTATCGTGTTGAGAACATGTATCTAGTAACTCCTGTGTTACCATAAGGTTATTAAATTATCAAGCCTTAAAGTATGCTACACAGCAGTAAAGGTGGAAAATTGTAACGAGAACGAGCAGTCAGGAAATTCTTTTATATTAGGTGTAGATTATAAAACTTTTATTGCCTCTTAAATATTTTTATGAGTTTTAACAAGATATGCTTTCCTTTTCCTTATCAGAAAATTAAAATAAAGTCTGAAGAAAAATTTAAATTTTTTTAAAGAAAGTTTTCAGTAGATACTGCTTTAGTATTTTTAGCAAATTTTTCATTTTTTTAAAAATCTCAATTATTTTCTAATCTAAAAGAATGAAATATTTACCATGAATGAAACCTGGAGCTTTGTATATGCCAGCCATAATAGCCATAACAATAAAACTGGCATAAAATAATAAATTTAAGTTAATATTTAAATAAAAATAAAGACAATCCCACCCAGGTGTCTATATCTTTTAGAAGTTTTCTAATAGGCACTTTAATTTTTCACTTTCAATATCCTTCAACAAACTAAATTCGAATACGTATCAATAAGCATTGCGATCCGAGATAAAGTAAAATTGCATTCTTTAACATAATCGGCCTCGTTCTGAGACTCAAAAATTAATTTACTTTTTTGCGTTCTTTAATAATTTCAATAAACCACAAAAAGTAAAAATGTACGTCTTTTCGTAATAAAAATTGCAAACATTTGACGAAAATACAAACATGTTTTTTTAATGAATTTGCTAGTCTTGCTCATATGTAAGTATATTTTGTAAAAAATTTGAAACAGTTTAATTTTTTTAATATTACATTTTTTCCTCTACTTAGATACAATTAATCGCCTTGGTGATTGTTTTTGTATTTTTAATGTTTTTTAATTTTAAATCAAACTTACCTTCTATATTAAATCGCTCGATCACTAGAACATCAATTTGAATGTTTTTGGAAATCGCTTGTTGTTAAAATCGTGTTAACAAAACTGCGTTTGGAAATTTTGTGTAAACTTGGAATACTTAACAAAAAAAACAAATGTATATTTTGCCCTATAACCCTGTTTAGATGTAATGAAATGTAACCAATCTAAAAATTAATTTTCTTACTCACCTTTATTGTAGTTTTAACCTCCTCCCCCTCGTCGGCATACAAATATATTTAAACGTTTAAATTGTTCAAGTCTCTGTTATATCAGATATAGAGATAATTATTATTAATCTGCACTTTTAAAGGAACACAAAAAATATCAAACTGTTAATTTGTCGTTTAAATTAGAAAATTTTGTGTTTCCTTCAAAGTAAATTGACATTTCAGACAATCTTTTAGAGCTGCCCAATTATTTATATATTTAAGGTTGCCACGCAAGCAAAAAAGCAAACTTACATTTTTCCATGGCGAAATAATACTAGGTGGTCTCGATAGCGAATTCATTGACTTTAGCCAAAATGTTAAGTATCAGACACCATATAAAAAAAATTATACTCATTTTTTTTTATATGGAGTTTGACATTTCAGGTTTTGAGCAAAATTAATGAATTCGCCATTGCGACCACCTGGTATTGATTCGCCTTGCATTTTTCTATATTTGGCTGTTCCGAATATATTTCAATCGACTGTCAGGAGAAAGCGAAAACAATAGATGTATGAAAAAATAATGGACTTTTGCATTTGTATTTATTTTGTCGAAACTTTTTTAATAAAAGAATGAACGACAATATCAGAAAGAGCCAAAATTTATGTTATTGCTTTTGAAACATATTACACATTATGAGATTATATTACTTAAACAAAGTAATAAAAATTTCTATAACTAAAATGACATTAAAGGCCAGGATTCACTATCATACACAATCGTACGATTTAATCACACAAAAATCTGACAGAATTCTCTCCTAATTTAAAAATCGTTTCAAAATGGCGTCGTACGTGCCACACTATTATACAAAAAAGATGCAAAAAAATGATTTTATGAATTATTTCAAAAAATTATAAAATCGTACAGATCTGTTAAAAAGTCTGTCACACACATACACATTAAATCCACACTATCATACTTTTTGAGCACACATGCAATTTTTGACAAATCGTACGACTGAGTATGATAGTGAATCCTGGCCTTTACCTCTACTATTACCAGGCATACTTTTCATGCATGTGCACATAGAGAACTATATAAATTGATCTTTGGAGGATCTTCATTCATAAAGCCTATACTGCCACTCTTAGCCTGATAGTGCGTTTGCATTCACGTGATTTTGGGCAAAAAACTTTTTTATACCCTCCAAAGTAGCGGGGAAAAAAGAGAGAATTAAAAAAAGAAAATAAATATCAAGTAAAAAAATTGGGACTCGCTCATATTTTCCGAGCTTTGGGTCTCTGGATTTTTATAGAAAATGTGTACCACATTTTTTAAGATATTAATATAATTTAAAAGCTTTTGAAGAGATCTTTTAGGAGATACTTAAATATTTAAAAAATGCTTAACCCATTAAGTGCCGATGATATTTTTATGAAAAAAAATTTTTTGATGGAGAATTTATTGATTTTGAATAATTTTTTCTAACCACACTAATTGTGGTGGTCACGCTTTGTAACTCAAATGTCCTATATTCTTATTTTAGTTGGTTTCCACTGACATGTTCTCTTGAAATTGAGAAAATCATGTTGTTTTATACATGTTTTCCCAATTGTTTATCACGCTACCAAAACCATTTAAATAAAGCGTTTAATTTTATACATGTCAAAACGTTGTTTTTTTGAACTAGTTTTGTCTTGGCAATTTTGTATTGGATTGAGATGCTACAGTATGGATCTATTCATATTACATGTTTTTACTGAAAAACTAATGTTATTTGATTTAATATTTGGAAAAAATAAACTTTATAAATTGATTTGTCTTATAATTTGTATTTTGAAAAATATGAACAAAATTGTGGAACAACTAAATTAAAAATAAAAACGACTCTCACAAAAATAAAATCGGAGTTTTTTTTCTTGCAGATAAAATGTCAGCGTTGCGCCACAAATTCAAATATTACAAAACACTTTAGCTCTGTGGAAGTGTTTTTCTTAAAACTACTTCTCCAACATATTCTAATGTTCTAATTTTTAAATTTTTAAATTTCTACATTATCTTCTTTCTGCAATATTTATCCTCTTAAGTTTTACATTGCACACTAGAGGTTTTAAATTATTTTGAAGACACCTGATTTTTTTATTATTTAAACAGATTCAGCTGTTAAGGTTGTGCGTGTTATTATTACAGGGGATGTAAACAGAACCAAATAAAAATATTTTACCTGAGTAATTAATTTTCGCTTAAATAAAAGCAAAAATATGAAGTAGTTTAAAACTGAGAGTATTAATTATAGAATACTTTTTGATTGAATAAGCTTTTTTTCTTGTTTTTTAATTCTATATCCACCCATTTATTTGCTTTTTGATTGGAGCTACTTCATTGTTCCAAATGATATTGAAAAATTAGAGGTACGCGTGGTGTTTTGCCCGCTGCTAATCGATTGGCGTATTGAAATTTTCTGTAGCTGATCTAGTTCCTCGGCAAACTTGATTTAAATACCTATACGGATGGACATCGCTCAAGAGACTTCGCTATGCTTACGAAGTCAGAATAATATGGGGTCGAAAATTGATATTGTAGAAATTACAAACGGAATGACAAAATTATTTATACCCTTTTTAACTTTTTGTTATAAGGAGTATAAAAATATATCAACGCATATTCCATGGTCTTCAAAATGTATTCGGAGAATAGTACTTTTCTTTTCACGTTAAAAATTTTGAAGTTATATATGCTTTTTTAAAGGTTGTAAAAAATATGCAAGCTAATTTTTGTGAAATTGTGTACAAGTTTCATTATTAAATTTCATTATTATTCGTGAATTCATGTTTTAAATAGTTTTTGCAACAAATCATTAATATATAAAACTATAAATAACTCTCTTTTATTTCAGGAAATGTTTGCACTTACGAGATCATATTATGATTCAATTATATTATATAATTTAAATATTTAATGTTTATATATATATATATATATATATATATATATATATATATATATATATATATATATATATATATATATATATATATATATATATATATATATATATATATATATATATATATATATATAATGAATTAAACTGGCTTAAGTTCATTTATTTTAATTTGTTTTAATTTCCAAATTTCGATTAAGAAAGAAATATAATAAACATAGATATATCGTAATGAAAAAATAACTTAATCCAAATCAATTCACTTGATACAACACAATGCGATCAACAAATGGATGTAAGTGAGCTGTGCCGACACAGCTGCCTACTGAACTATCATATAAGTATTGCTATAGACAGTCTTAATTGCCGACACATTTTTATTAACAATAATAAATTCACGTTACATTTCTTATATGCAGTTGAAGTAAGCAACAGCTGAGTAGCATTGAAAATACGAATAACGCGATGCGATTGACGCGTTTCCTTTGGATTTAAAATATTTGTGCTATTTAAATAAATTGTTAAAATAATACAATAATACTTAGTCCAAAATACTAAAATACTGGCGATTGCTTAGTATTTTAGTAAGTTGAGATATAGATAAATTAGGTTAAGTATAAAAGTAAGAGTTTAAGTGTAATTTGGAAAAACTCTCAACTAAATAGTATATAAGAAAAACAATTTGTTAGAATTTGAAGGCAGAAAATAAATATTAGTTTATCTTCTCTAAATGCGGAGCACTAACTAAAAAGAAAAGAACTGTAATAAAGGTTTTTATAATTACTTTGCACTAATATTACATATAATTGCCAAAAACATCTACATTAATTTGCTAATAATTCTTCTACCTTAATACAAATTTAGAAATAAAAATAAAAACGAACTTAAGCCGAATTAATTCATTTGTTTTAATATTGACCAGTTTAACTATTAATTTGGAAAAAATTAAAATAAAGTTCATATAACATAAATTAATGCCACAAATTTATTTTTAACGAGGAAGTGCTGGGTTAATAGCACTTTCTTTATGAATAACGAATTGTAAGGTGTAAATTTGACCATTTTTTATTATTAGAAAACTTTTAAATTTAACGTTCTTAATTTTGAGTGAAATCCTAAATATTCATAAAATTAATGAACTGACTAGAGCTTGGAAATTCCCAAGAAAAGCTATCCACAATTTTCCGGGAAAACTTTGACTTATTTTCCGTGACACGGGTACTTTAAAAAAAAAATCGTGTATTTTTCAAATATTTTGGTTGTGACATTTAACAATTTTCAAATATCTCATTTCCTGCGAATTCTACGACATAAGATATTAAACAAAACAAAAGGTTACTAATTTGTTTAAAAAGAAATTCGAGTTATTCGGAGCCACTCACATTTGCACAATTTACTTAGTTAATCTTTATAACGCATTGTTGACAACAAAGTAAAAAGTGAAAGGGATTTTTCTATTGCTGGAAATTTTGCAAAGAAAACAAGAAACAAGAAACAGAATGTGAATTGTTAAACGCACTAACAGTTCTAAAATGATATCTTTTTAAAAACAATAATAATAATAATTTATTAAATACTAAAAAGAATTTTTAATCTTGCAGTACTTTTAATTCTTGTTATCTCTCGTTGTGTAGTACAAATGTAAATATGTATGTATGATTTTTTTTTAAATTTTATAAACTTTTGAAACTATTATTTAACAATTATTTTTAATGTTTGTTTATGTTTTAGTAAAACTAAGAATTTTTTAATAATATTTTCTTCAAGAATTGCTTTTTCCCCGGGAATACCGGGAAATCCCAGGAATGCGATATGTTTTTCCCAGGGAAATGGAAAATTCCGGGAAACCTCAAACCCTAGAACTGACAGAAAAATCTGTGGGTTAAAAACTGAAAGTAGGTATTTATTAAGTGCATGAAACCCTTCCTTCATATTCGTTCAATTTTTGTTTTTTAAGAAGGCAAAAAAAAAATATATTAAATTCTCAATGCGATAAAAAATGTAAAATGTGAAATATAAAAATTAATAAAAAACTTTTAATAGCGTTTCAATTTCAATCATGACATTTATTTTATTTTGGATTTATTTTTGTGTGCTTTTTTTTTTGTTTGAAATTATTTTTAAGTTGGTTTGAATAATTTTTTAATCATTTAAAATAATTAAAAATCTTGGTTGTATGATAAATAAATAATGATTTTTTTTTAAATGTAAATTATGTACAACTTATTTAAAATTTAATAAAAACAATTGGTCTAAATACACTATGCAATAAATTGCAATTAAAGATCAGAAATCATTTACAAACAAATTAGAACATTTGCATTTTTTTTTAAATCATCATATTTTTTATTTCTTTAATATTGTTAAAGGTAAAAACTGATAACAATTTTTCTTTTTTAAATTTTAAATGAGATGTTTTAAAATATGATGTTTTCAAGGATTTGTAATTGTGTAAATAATTAAATAAAAAGTTTACTGATCATAGATTTACAAATAATTTTAAAATGTATCTTTATATTGATTGACTGACTTGACAGATTTTAAATACAAATCAAAATTTATTGGGCTAGAAATTTGACTAAAATTTGTTTGTTAATTTTTGGTAGCTTGAACAGACATTTAATTTTATGCGTTTTTTTGCAGCACTTGATATATTTTAAAAATTAATATCAATTATTAATATTTATTTGCTTTACTGAGTATATGGGCGTTTTAAACTAAAGTAATTGTCAAACCTTTGGGTAAATTAAAAGTGGTAGTAATATTCCCTTGTTCTGTATCAATTTCATTTTGTTTTTCTGATTCTTCGTTTTCTTGTTCGTCGCTGTTACACAAATCAATTACTTCCGCCGTTTCGGAAACTTGAAACGTTAGACGTTTCTTGGCTGCAAACGAGTTAACATGTGTAAGCTGATCTGCTAATGTTGGTAGAACTTCCGATATGTTTGAATCGAAATTAACTAAAATTTCATCAACATCCAGGGGACGCAACCACTTAGATTTTGGTTTAGTGGGACTCATAATTTTTAGTAGGTTGCGGCTTGTATTAATGTCTCTTCCGTTTTCTTGTGGTTCACGTGACAGTGTTGTTCCCAGGCGCCTTAACATAGAAACTACTTTGCCATCGACTGTGGGTTTTGGCAAAAAATGATGACGTATTTGTTGAGGTTGTGATTGTAGTTGTTGTTTTGTTTGTTGTTGGTATATACTTTGGCTTTTGTTTGTTGTGGCTCTTTCTTTTTCTGGTTCTGTTTTAATGACTAGATTTTGTTGATTATGTGGAATATAAAGCGGAGGTTCTCGTCTGGATAATTCCTTTTCCACTTGTACAATACTTCTTAGATAACAAGATTTCAGGCGACTAAACTCCCGGCACTTGCGACATTTCACCCTAACTTGTGCAGTGGTTTTAGTAGAGACTTTATTATTTATACGCACCACCATGTATTTGCCACATGTACATTGTTGCATTGATTTATGTTGCATTCTAGCACCAGCACGTTTTGCTAGTATCAACCGAAAGTTCCGTTTGTTAAAATTGATTTTGTTTACAGATTTATTGCTTTCGTTATTAAATGCTTGTGTAACCTCTTTGGTTGATTGCTTATTTTGCTGCTGTATTTCTTTTAAGTCCTGACGTTCAGCCAATTGTCTGGGCTTGACGTGAGCAATAGGTCGACAAATTGCCATTTGTTTTTTAGAGCCTGAACTTTTTTCATCTTGCATCAAATTGCCGCTGTTTAAGTGAGATCGAAAGGTTCCCGAAGGACTTTCGGCATCATTGCTGTTTAATGCCTGCAGTGAATGCCAATTTATTAGCCAGTTATTGCAGCTGAAGCATAAATATTTATCCTCATTTAAGGGCTGAAAAAAGCAAAAGAAATAAAATAAAAGTATAATTATTTATTTGAAAATATTTGCGGCTTGTTTTAGACCAATTAGAAATCATACTTGCAAAACCACAAATCAATTATGAACATTCATAATTGAAACGCCCCATAAGTTTTCAAAATTTCACTTCCAATTTTAAAACATTAAAATTATCCTTTTTTCAAGCCTACAAACCAATGTAATAATAACCCTTGCGTAGCAAGGCACCTCAATAAAATATAAATTAAGGAACCAGTGTGTGTTTTATTTAAAACCACCTGCCGCCACCAAAACCTATAACAACAATAAACAAAAAGGCCGGCAACTACTAGCATACGACTAAGCTTGTAATTATAAAAACTGCTGAACTAAAAACTGGCTGAATGTCTGATAACAGCTGCTTGCCAGTGGTCGTGGTATTTAAATTGATCAACTTGTAAATTCAATAAAATATTCAAAGGTGTTTAAATTACAGTTTGAAGCGGCGCATGCTTCTTAGGTATAATGATAATGAAAGTTCATTATTTTATTGTTTACCTGACCGATCGCAATGAGGCATATATTTTTATTAGAAATACCTAATTTGTTTTTATTACTCTTTTTGTTGTTGCATGGTAAAATGACAGATGACGCGTGTGCCGTTTGTTTAACAGGATTTACATTGATAACAAAAAAAGGTTTAATTATCACTACATACATGTGGTATTAAAAAGTCAAATACAGGACGGAATATAAATACATACTTACACATATGTACGTTTGTGTATGTGCACATACGTCATATGCTGAGTTTTTGTTTTGTTGTAAAATGCACAAGAATCGATCACCAGGTGCAAAATACGCATACAAAATTTTATATTCCTAAAAATCCGAAAATAAAAAGATGTGATAAAAAATAATTTTGAGTAAAAAATACAGCACCCAGCAAAGGTGCTGTTATTACTTTGCCACAAATACAGCTGTCGTTATGTTGCATGTTGTTACTAAAAAAACATACGCTCAGTTAAAAATTATGCTTTTGTATATTAAAGAAAAACAAAAACAAAAAACAGAAAACAGAAAAACAAACGTATTTTTTTTAATGTTGTTTTAGTTTCAGACATTCTTGAGAAGATAATAAAAAATAAAAAAATTAACTGACCCGCAGAAATTGGAGCATTAACAGAAAATTTTTATAAAAATAATCTTAAAATGATTTGTTTGACTAAGCTAGGTCAATACAGTGGTTTGATAAGAACGAAAGCAGAATTATATTTTTATAGCCTCCACTACAGTTGAAAAAAAGTACATATAACGAAGTTTCTCATTCTGTATATTTAATCTGAGTTTTTATTCATAGCAAAGTCGATTGAGCGAGCTAAAGAAAATTTAATTTCGCCAATCGATCAGACGTAGCATCGAAAATCAGCACGATCGTTTCATATGTTTCGAGGCAGCAGACAAAAATTCACGTCTGCCTCTAATTTGTCGATGTCATTTGGAACAAATCTAGTTCAGTGAAATAACCTTAAACAAAAAAAAAAAAATCCCTAATATTGGTTATTTTGATTTTCATATAATGTAAACGCTTTAAAGCCATTGAATAACTATTTTTCATTTTATATGTGTGTTGCCGTAAGAGACCAGTTTAAATTTGAAATCTCTTCTCAATTGTGGTATTATTTAGTTGAGAGACAAAAATTTGATTTTGTTAAAAAAAAAATTTTTTTTAAGATCGGTGCTGACAAATTTTTAGACGCACTGTGAGGCAGTTACATAAAATTATACATACAATTTTATATTTGTGTCGTTCTTGTTATTTAAGATAAAATATAAAATGTTTATCTAGTAATACAGAACAAAATAGCTTTAGTTGTGCACGTTTCAAAAAATTTTAAAACATCTAAAACTAAGTTAATTCTAACCTAAAAAGTTTAACAAACCTTAAAAAAAATAAAATCAATGTTTACTTAAGGTATGATCAGATTAGTAAACAATTTGACTAAAAAGACGTAACCACTAAATTATGGAAAAACTGTTTGCCCTTCTCAAAAAATACTTTTTTTTTATTAAAGAGAAGTAGCACTTCAGGCATTAACACCTATTAAGTTAGTTATTTTGAACTCCGTGAAGGAGAGAGATAGAGACTTAGTGAATATGCTATGAAGAAGTACCGACGAAGGAGGCTGCACGTTTTCATGTTAATTCTGAATATGTATTTGTACCATTAAACAGAAAAAAATATTCTTATATTTCGATTGCCGCAGGGGTCGAACCCTGGACAACCAAGTTTGTAGTCAACCTGTTTACCACTTCGACTACAGCAGCCTCAAGAATACAAGAACCTACTCAATATGAAAGTTAAAATATCACATTTCTTATATTATAAATTGACATTCGTAATAATACGTTTCAAAAAAGAATAAATAAACATTTGTAAAAATAGTGGTTACGCCTTTTTGATCAAATATTTGACTAATCTGACCGCATCTTTATTTCTAGTAATTTATTTATTTTTAATACAGTCTTTCAAATTTTTATTGATATCATGTAATTTTTTAATGCTGTCGTCAATACGATCAAAAGAGCAGGAAGTATTTTCACCCGGAACGTAGGAAGTTTGCTTAGCTTCGGCTATAGATTTGTTGAAACCTTCCTGATACAAAGGGACTATACTTTTCCACATCTTATAACAGTTAACTTTCCCACTAATGTCAGTAAAACTGCTGCAAGTTTCATAAAGATGTTTTAACTCTTTACCATCATTTTCCAATTTTTTAGTGAATGCAGAAATATCAGCCAAAATTTTAGATATTTTTTTAGTAGCCTCCTTACGACAATATTTTATAGTCCAATTAATGCTGTCAAATGTGGTCAAAAATTTTCCTTTTTTATCATTTGCACATCTACTGGATGAGTTACGCAAAGCTAAAAATTCTGCCATAGCATCTTCCATTTTACTTTTAAGAGTTACAAAACTTTGATTAGTTTGATGTTTTAAACGATCACTAGCTTCGATATAGATTTGGGGTACCTTGGCTATAATTGTATCGATGGATGACATTAGGGCAAAGTGGTCGTCACAGGCATTTACTGCCAATAAGCCCAAGGAAATAATTGCAAAAATAAATTTCATTTTGTTATTAATAATTTTAATAGTGTTGCTTAAAATTTAACACTGAACTAATTTTATAAAATTTCTGTGCTTTTATAGTTTGGAGGGCAACTGATAAGTTTGTTCCTCTTAATTTGATAAAGAATGGCATTTTATTACTATTTGCTTATGACTGAGAGGCAGATAAGTAAAACACGTATCAACGTTCTGTTTGATAAAAATTAAATTAAAAATTAAAAAAAATTATAAAATTTCAGATGTTAAGCAAAGCGATCAAAAGAAAGTATCCATGAAAATATTTATTGCAGAAATGACTCGCAGAAATTGGAGCATTAACAAAAAATTTTTATGAAAACAATCTTAAAATGATTTGGTGATCACAGTGGTTCGAGAGAAATAAAAGATATATATACACTTCACCACAGGTGGCAAAATAGTGCATATAACTAAGTATCTCATTCCATTTGTAGTTTCTGCAATATCCATTTACGACCCCATAATGTACAAATATTTATATATATTTGGACTTCTTATAGTTATAGTTATCTTCGTATCCCTCCAGCGTGACTTGCACTCCTTTTTATCCAGCCGTTAAACGTATTCAGAGTATTCAGATATGTAAAATCATAATTCTCAAACTCATTAAACCTAAGTCATCGTTTACAAAATTATAATTGCTTTTGGCGCGAGTTTTACATGTATCCTTTTAATTAGAATCCGATTTGGCGATGAACATCGACAACGTCCTTGGTTACACTAATGGCCTCACTTACATTATCAAAATACTCGACATAATTATCTACATGGTGAACCTCAATGACGGCGCGACAGGCCTTAGGGTGAGTATCCTTGTATATAAAGGCATTCAAGTTCATAACGACCTACAATTAAACTAGCCATCTCGCCGCAAGAACGCAGGACAGATTGGTCTTTTTCGTGAATTTGAACCCTGTAAAAAATCTCCTTAATATCCGCGCAAATGTCTATTTTTCGTTGACAAAATCGAAACAATATCGATAATAATGATTTCGGCTGGTACTTGCTGGGTCCTTTGAGAGGCCTTGAATTAAACGACTCGCCGACCACACATCTTCTTCAGGCGACACCAAAGTCTCTAATATTTCTCATTTTGACCTTCATATAACTAAAACGTTTTTAAGTCATTGAATAACTATTTTTATTTCGTATGTATCGTGTTGCCACAAGAGACCAGTTTTAAATTGACCTTGACCCTTATTTACTTTACTGTAAATAATTTTTTTGGGTCGCTTGTAATCGTTTACATCAATATAATGTATGTCACTAAGAATATCTGCATCTATTTTACACAATGTAGCGTCTGTTGAGTCCTAATTTGATCGAAATATTAAATTGCCTAAGCTCGTTTGCCTAAGTTTCGAACCTTAGATGGCCGAACAACTCTTATATTCGATAAAACTTTTATTGGAAAAAGCAGGTTTTCAAAACAGCCAATTATAAAAATAGTTATTAAATGAAAAAAGTTCTGTTTTACCTGTAGTTATTGTCAAGTAATAAACAAATCAAACCGCTAAAAAATTTTGACAGCTACTTTTCTAAAGTACCGTTTTTTACACTGTATTATTGTTATTATTTAATTGAGTGGTGCGGTTGCAGATAATTGCCTATTAAAAATATATTTTTTTATCAAAATCCGTGCTGACTATTTTTCGTTTTGAGTATGGGGCGACGTACTATGCGCCTAGTACATAAAAATTATACATACAATTTTATAATTATGTCTTGTTACATAAAATAAAAATATAAAATTTTTATCTAGGTAACACAAAACAAAGTGTTATCTTTATCAAAAAGCCTTAGTTGTGCACATTTCAAAAAATAAAAACATCTAATACAAATTTAATTCTTACTTAAGAAGTTGAATAAACTTTTTTTAAAATAAAAAAAAAAAAAAAAATAATAAAATCAATATTTAGTTAAGGTATGGTCAGACTAGTCAAAAATTTGACCAAAAAGACGTTACCAATAATTTTAATAAAAATATTTGCCCTTCTTAAGATATAACATTTCTTATATTATAAATGATTATGATACGTTTCAGGAAATAATAAATAAACATTTGTAAAGATAGCAGTTACCTTTTTTGGTCAAATATTTGACTAATCTAACTGCTTCTTTATTTCTAGTAATTTATTTATTTTTAATACAGTCTTTCAAATTTTTATTGATATCATGTAATTTTTTAATTCTGTTGTCAATAAGATAATAAGAGCATGAAACATTTTTACCCGGAACATAGAAAGTTTGCTTAGCTTTCGCTACATATTTGCTAAAACCTTCCTGGTATGAAGTTACTTTACTTTTCCAAATCTTATAACAGTCAGCTTTCTCATTAACGCTGCAAGTTTCATAAAGGCGTTTTAACTCTTTACCATCCTTGTCCAATTTTTTAGTGAGTACAGAAATATCAGCCAGAACTTTAGATATTCCTTTGATAGCCTCCTCACGACAATCTTGCATAGTCCAATGAATGATGTCATAAGTGCTTAAAAATGTCACATTTTCATTATTTGCACATGGATCGGATGAATTACGCAAATCTATAAATTTTTCCATAGCATCTTTAATTTTATTTTTACGATTTACAAAACTTTGATCAATTTGATGTATAAGACGAGCATTAGCTTCGATATAGATTTGGGGTACCTTGGCTATAATTTTATCGAGGGATGACATTAGAGCGACGTGATCATCACAAGCATTTAGTGTTAATAAGCCCAAGAAAATAATTGCAAAAATTAATTTCATTTTGTTATTAACAATTTTAATAGTGTTGCTTAAAATTTAATACTGAACTAATTTTAATAATTTTCTCTGCTTTTATAGTTTGAAGGGAAACTGATAAGTTTGTTTCTCTTAATTTGATAAAGAGTGGCATTTTATTATTTGCTTAAGACTGAGAGGCAGATAAGTAAAACACGTATCAACGTTCTGTTTGATAAAAACTTAATTCAAAATTAAAAAAAAAAAAAAAAAAACAATAATAATATTTCAGATGTTAAGCAAAGGGATTAAAAGAAAGTATCCATGCAAATATTTAAACTTAGTTCTTGTTTTAATCGTATTGCACTATACAATATAAAATCTTTTTTAATATCTTGTATTTTAACACATTTTGTCACGAAACAAACAGTCATACATTGCTCATATAGTTATAGTTTATACTATTACCGATTACATTTTTATGTAAAAAATAGATTTCTTATAAATTAATTCTCTGTCACTCCAATTTTTGTTTTTTGTTACTTCTTTAAACTAGATTTACATACATGGTGAAGGGTATATAAGATTCGGCATAGCCGAATATAGCACTCTTACTTGTTTTTAACTAAAAAAATAAAAAAGTCTTATCACTAATCTAATTAAGGCGTTATTATATTAATGTGATATGTTACTAATTTTAGTTTATTTATTAAGCACAGAATGTAGTTTTTAATTCAATTTTTATTTCACACTTTGGAATATTTTTCATTAATTCCTTAATATTGCGTAATTTATAACTATGTGATTTTTAAGAAAATTTACTATTTTAAAATTTAACTGCACCGAATTTAATTCTTTTTCAACATGAATGAATTTGATGGTCAGATGCCTTCTTGTAGGACTGTTCTACAATTTTACTTTTCGGAATGTAAACAAGGCCCTAACAGTAATTTTATGAAGATATTTTCAATAGTTCGAAACAGTGTCAAAATAGGGGTTGATGTTAGGCAATTGCCTGCATTAACTGCAACCTGTGCGACGAAATCGATCAAAATTCTTTTTCCGTTGAATGTGCGAATTTTTGTTTTAGAAAACCACTGTTTTGTCAATGGAACTGCAAAAAAAAAATACAAACAGCAGCTGCTATTGTTGTGTGTTTGTCTTCATTATGCAGCAAGACTCAACGTTAAACATTCAACAACCTGCATAATGATCTCCAACATCAACTAACTTAATTCTGATTATCACCGGCAAAAGGCAGCTGACATTTTTTCTACTAGCAACTTGCTTCTTAAAAATAATGCTTAAAGAAGGAAATATCTCACAATAAAATAGAGAGAATGTAAAAAACAACAATAACAAGAACAAACAGTAAAAAAGGTTAAATGAAATGTATCAAATTTCAAACAAGTAGCTGCTTTGCCAACACCATTGACAGGAGTTTTAGGAAACATGTGATCGATATTATGCTTGTTTGTATGCATGTAAGTGTGTGTGTATGTGTGATTATGAGGATAAAGTTTTAGCAATCAGTATTAAGCAAATCATCGATCGTTTTTTTTTTGTATTTTTTTTGTAACTAAGACAGGCAGAAGAGCCAGCCACTTTAAAAAACATGTATTTAATAAAGCAGAGAAAGAGAGTTCGCATCGAGTTACGGGATATGTGGGAATTATGAAAACAAGTGACATCTGCTGTTTTCGAAAAAAAAAACAACACACTAACTGAAGTACATATTGTGTTTAAATATCCGGTGTAGAAAGAAGTACGTACGAGTATTTATTCATATGAATTTAGTGCATCTCTTTTACAACTCTAATTTTTAAAATTATTTACTTTATTTAAAAAAAAAAACATCTATTTTTAATTTTTCACTATTTGTATGTTTTCTGTACTTCAGCCCAATAATAGAAAAAGCATTAAACAATGAGCAAATAAAAGAAACATTTTTAAATATCGAATTTAAATTCAGTCAGTTAAAAAAATGTTTGTATTTGTTGTTTAAAAAGCCTAAAAGCAGATTAATTGCATTTGTATTTTAATTTATAGTACATTGACAAGCTTGAAGCTTGCAATAATATTTATAATATTGACCTATTAATAGGTCCTTCCTCGTCTCCTCTTATACACATAACGACACCGCACGTAAAACTTTTAATGCAAAACAATAAAAAATAATGGTTTTTTTTAGTAATGAAGCATAAGCATCAGGATGCTGTACCCATATTGCTTTTGTTATTCTTGTTGTTGACAACAAAAACAACAATCATAAAATACAGACAAGTGGGGTACTGCAAAATGTTACAAGTCTAGAGGATAGAATCAAGAGATATTCAATGTTCATATAAATACAATATGTGGTGGGTGGTTGGGTTGTAGTGTTCACATTTTAAAGTCAGTCACCCTTCTCAAGTCGTAATATATATAAAATACGATGACTCATTTTATATAAAAACATATAAAGGAATAAATAGAGTCTCGTATTGATTTTTTCCAAGTCTAATGAAACATTTTTTAAGATTATAACGTTTCAGAGAAAGTATTTCAAACAATATAGAAATTTTATTTAATTTTCCGATAATCAAATTGTTTAAAAAATCAAATTACCTGAAATTTAAATTTCGCTTGTATAAGCTGCACAATATTTGGTCCACTGCGTGGCTCATAAATGTTAATAGTTTGATTTGTGTGACAACCACATATGAGGCAGGTGCGTTTTAAATATTCCGATGAATTTTCTGACATTTTTACTTAAATTATAAATATATTTTGAATCAATTCAAAAATGATTTCACACTTAATTTTTTATTTTCTTTTAATTAATTTACAAAAATTTCTCGTTTGTTAAATATCGTAGCGAGCGTGTAGTTAGTTTTAATTTTTTATATGTACTTATTTTCTATTTTAAAAATGTATCTTTTCTAAAAGAAAGTTTCTATAACAATCCTTAGGATACACAAATAAAATTGCGCAAAATCCTTCTTTTGAGCACTCACACACATGCACTACACTTTGTATGTTACTACGTCATATGTTCAAATTATATTCCCTTTTCATTATGTTTCGCTCTCTTTTCCCTCATGTGAGAGAATTACTTGGGCAACCAAAAATAATGTATGAAGGGCTTGCTTTGTTATTTTATTATTTCGTTCGTGCACGTCCTTAACGTTGTAAGGCTAAATTGCGAATGAAGTTTGGTTTGTCGTTGGTTATTCTTGATTCACGTTGAACCTTTTTTCTTCGTCTACCTCTGCTGATTTTACGTGTGTTGTCTGTTCATAACAGCACTTTGATCAACTATATTTTTTTGTTCGGACGGTACGTAGTTATTGTCATATTAGTTTTTATTGTTGTATTGTTTTTTAAGAAGTACCTGCAATCCTTTTTGTAGGGATGTGTATGTTACACTAAAAAAAAAAATTACAACTTAAGTGTTGACGTAGTCAAATTCGGAAAAATTCTTAGGGTGATGCAGATTATAGACATGATTTTTGCAAGTTTTGGAATATATAATGAGCTTTAAATAAATAGATTTAAAGAAATATTTTTATTAACCATTTTTTCAATTTATACAATTTTTTCAAGTTTTACTTTCTTTAACATTTTTTATTGAACTGTCAAATTTTTAATTTTATTATTATTTTTTCGTTGGCTTGACAAATTTCATCCCGTATTTTTGAAGCTGTTTTAAAGCTTTCAAAAAGTAAGATTGCAAAAGGGCTACGCGATAAGCTGTAGTGGCAAAATCTTTTATTTAATTCAGCAACCTTTCTTTCAAGCAACTGCCATACTTGTAGGTGTTTTAAAACAATAATTAAATCAAATCACAGATTGTGTTCTGACAAAGAGAAAATGTTTGTGCGGTATTTGAAAATGAAGGAAATTTCACATGTACAAAATAAAAACTTACTCGACGAAGACTTCTATCGTAAACGTAATCTATTGAAACAACTAATTTAAGAATAAAAATGTTAGGAATATCCCATAATCTATCACTACCAATTTAGTTAGACGTAATGTAGGGTTTTTATTTTTTCTTATTTATCGTTATACATTTGTTTGAAAAAAATTCTCCACGTTTAAAAAGCAACTTCGATGGCATGATAAATTTAACAATTATAATTTTAACAATACAAGGGAATCATTCAAACGATTGCCTTTATTTTCGGCTGTAATCAAATTCTTACTGGCGATAACTAATTCCTACAAAATGCAAAGTTTTAAAACTTTTTCTTTAATATGCCCCTCTTGAGCTTATTTAATCCACAAGTGTGCCACTTAAAACAGTAGAGTGGATTTTTTTTATAGCTCATTTCCGAAATTACCGTCTTCATTTCCATATACATTTTGTTGATGGTAACACGAATATCTTTTAATTTGTTACAAGTAACAGCAGTTGACTCAAGCAATCGCTTGTTAAATAAATCATTCTCTCCGAAAATTTTACCTGTCTTCCTATATACGAAAATCAGGGCTCTTTAGGATACCATTTAAGTTTTATTTATTTTTAAGTTTTATTTTTTACAGTTTTATTTTTTAAGCAAATTCTTAATTTATTAATAACTTATAAAAACACCTCCTGTGAAAATTTCATATGCCGCTAAGGAGATAGAAAGACCTTTTATTCTTTGTGTAAAAAGCTTTCTATTTAAAACTTATGATTTTAAAAACTCTTTTTTGTCGTCAATTGCTGGTATTTTCAATGATTTTGTATAGACAGACTCAATTTTATGCAACAGTTTAAAAAATATAAAAATGCGAAAAAATAACATCCTTTTCATGTTTTTTTAACTACGACACTTATAAAATAATGTTTAATATTAAAACTCATGACTAGAAGTGATAGTCCTTAATCTGCTGAAAATTCATTTAAGGTCTTCATGGAGAAAGTACAGGAAATACTGAATTGAAAGGTTTGAACTTCAGGATTAAAAAATAAAAGCAAAACTTCCCCCTTAAAAAATAGCTATTCTCAAATAAAACATATAACTCGTATCTTTTACTTAGGATTCCGATGAGTGCTTCTTAATTCAGTACCTTTAATTTTAAATTTTATATTAAGAACGCAGGTAATAATCAGTTAAAATAGTGGAATCCTAATTTTGATTTAATTTATTATTATTATTATCATTATTATTATTATTATTATTATTATTATTATTATTATTATTATTATTATTATTATAACCATTATGTTAACTCGAAGTTACCGTATTGAATATGAATTAAAAAATTTATAATCTTATTTTTATACATAATCAACCTAAAATGTCTATAAAGACAGATGATCAACAGTACTGCTCTTGCACCACCTCTTTAAACTTCACGCCATAAGTTTCACCTTCTTTATACTCTAAAACTTTTTTAAGTATAAACTATTTTAAAAGAAGGCAATGTATATCGTTTATGATTTTTTATTTAATTGCCTCCCCCTTTCTTTAGGGATTTTTTTAAATCTTTTTAAAATTGATAATGGGTGTATAAGAAATGTATAGCATATTTTAATAAATTTATTGTAAAAGTCCTTGAAAAATACTTTAGTATCTAAGGAATTTTTGAATCCATTGTTAGTTTAAGTTACTTCTTTTTATAATGAGTTTGTTGGAAAAATAAATAAATAAAATCAAATTAATTAATTAAAAATTGAATGACTATTGGATCCATCTGGTCAATAATTCGGTACGAAGTTGGTTTTTAATCTGTTCTCTTTGTTCTAATAAAGTTTAAAAAGGATAATCTTATAGAAATTTAAAATAGTAAAGATTATTTTTTTATTACTATTTTTATAAACTATTTTTTCTCTTCGTGTAAACGTAATAAAACTCCTTTTTTAACTCACACAATTAATATATTTGTACTTCATTTGTCGGCTAACGCTACATATAAAAACTGGTATTTCATTCTCAAACTATTTGTTTTATTATTAAATGGATTGCTGCTTACAACGTAGGAACGTAGTACTAAAAGGAAGTTAGAGCACAAAGCAGTACAACAGCAAAAGGGCAAGGGAACAAAAACAATTTAACAATACAAATAAGCAGCAAAAACAAAACTTTGACAGATGTTGAACAGAACTTCTGTAAGCATCATACACTTTCTATAAGCAACATATTCTTTCAAATGAATTGCAACACAAAATAAGAACTTAATACTATTGAAGTTGGTAATTGGTTCGGTTGTGACGAATTGTAGTTGTTTATAGTTTTAATAATTTAATAAAAAAAAAAATTAATAAAATAAAAATAGTTAAGGTTATTATGTTTTAGCATTAGAGAGTATATTTATTGTCTTTTTGCTTTGTTGATTCAATGCAGTTCTCATTTTAAAAGTTTGGCATTTGATATAAGACTCTTGAGTTTTTAATTTAAAATTTATGAAGAATTCACTGATGTTCTATATAAGCGAAATGGCAATATAAACAATGACTAAAGCGAATATTGCTTACCAAATAAGTCACTGGGTCAGCATGCTCTGAACGGCCAAGAGAAGCGACATGAATAGTATATAAGATTTTAACATCTGACGACATGCAGCTTATATGGATATTTTGGTTTAAATTTCAGTTTTCTCGTGTACACAACTATTAAGAATAATTAGGCTTAAAAAACGACTTCAAAACGGATAAACTTTAATTCATGTTTTTATTGTAATAACTTTTCATTTTTAATTTTAAATCTGCCGAATTTTAAAGACTTAAAAGGTGGGGTCATACAGATCAAATTACATCAATTAGGGGACACCCCTTAAATTCTAAATTCCTATAGTGTACTTTTTGTTATAGTGGACTTAGATATACAGGTTCGTTGTAAATTTCAACCTTCAGTATACAAAAGTATTGGGGCATATAAATTGTTTTTGTTATAGCGGTCATGATAAACGATATTCCGTCCAGTTTTAAAGCGTTTTTCTATTAGGGTTCAAAATCTAGGCCCATGTTAGTCAATTTCTGTCACCCCTAAAGACAACATTTAATTTTCAGATTTATTTTCGTACTACGTTTTACTATTGGGAGTTATAGTGACATCCGGGTATAAATTAATTTTTTTTTTTAAATTTCAAAATTATGAAGTGTTTTCAAAACGGGACCAATCGGTAAGCATAATCTTTCAAATAAAGAAAAACTTTTCTAAATCAGTTCAGAAATGACTGAGTTCTGAAGGCACTTACGAAAAAGCAGCATTCAGACGATAACCTCCTTCTTTTTGAAGTCGTTAGACGATTTCTTGTTGCAATATTTGTGCTTACATTGTACAATCGATTTCGGTAAAAAATAAAGTGATTTTAAAATTATTAAGGGCCCTCAATACACTTGAAAATTATACACAATTGATGTAAACACCTACCCAGCAAACGTTTTAATTAAAAGGTTTTTATCATTTTGAAAATGTATGTTTCTTTAAGTTCTAGAAACTCTTGTAAGCAGTATAAAAAGTATTATTTGTCGCTTTAATACCTTTTTGTTATATAAACGTTATTACTAAAAGCAATTCTTATTTTAAAGGTAAGGCAAGATATTTTTTCAGTAATTTAAAATAAATATCTTTCGTGGATGTAAAAGGTTTTTTCTTGCTTAAAACAAGAGCACTTTTTCTAGCATTGAATGTGTAAATCCTTTTTTTATTCTTATTTTCTAGCAATATATGACTTTTTTAAATTTGCTTTAAAGAACATACAAAAAAATAATTTATTTTACGTTTGTAAAAATCTTTTTTTACGGAAGTCTAATAGAACAAATGGAATGATAATTATTTTACTCGACAGTAGAAATAACCATTTGTTATAGTCCAGATTTACACTTTGCAATTTTTGAGGCAACTTTTTGCAATTCTTTATTTGGGTTGCAGCGAAATGCGTTACTTAAAAAGAAAATTCTCCAATAAACAAAAATTTTATTTTAGTTTCATGAAAAATTGCATAGGGTAAATGCCGTAATTTCTCTATGAGTCAATAAAGTTTTTGATTATCTTTTGTCAAGATACTGTTTGTCAGTTGTATTTAATTTTGATGATGGTTGGCTTACAAAATTAAAATTGGCAACATATTTGACAGAGTGTTAAGAGAATCTTCTCTTCTACCAAAAAACCTGCCTCTATTTGTAAATAAACTAGCTTCTGTAGTTAAGTAACACGGGTTTAAATATAAATTTATTGGAAAACGTAAAAACTTATATAATACATATATTGAAAATAATGTTGTCCTGACTGACAATATATAATTACTACTGTTTTAGATTTTACGAATGATTCTTACTTTCTAAGTCTCCTTAATGAAATTTTTGAAACTTTGCACATTAAGATAAGTTTAGCTTTGGAACTCTTTGGTCTCTTTGCTTTGTTCACCAGAAATTCCCGAATAAAAGGTATATTATTTCGTTACAAATGCTAGAAGAAATATGTTTGTTGTTAATGTAAGGCAGAAAGTATAGAGGAAATCACAAATTTGCCAATCTTTTGCATTTCTTATATTTTGGTACATGAAGACTGCTTTTAGAAATAGCGATGGATATTGTCAGTAAATTCGTTTGTAGTTTGAGATTTTATTAACTCTGACTTTTATGAAAATGAAATGTTTTGTTTTTAAAGTTGTTATTTTTTTTAGTAATTTTCTAAAATTTCTTAATATTATTCTGTTGTACAAAATAATGAAAACAAATAGACCTTAAACTTTAGCACGTGGTTTTATTTTTATACAATCGACTAGAAACCCTTACTCCAAAAATCATATATACAGGTATGTCACAGAACTCAATTCCGATCGAAAGTGGTTTCAACTCCGTAAATTGCTTCTTCAGAAAACGAAAAACGAAAAATTTCTTCGGAATGAAACCACTTTCATATTTCAAAGTGGAAATTGGTTTCTTTGAAATATTGTTTTTTGCGTTTCTTAAATTTACTTTTATGATGTATCCTTCTTAGATTAGCCTTGTTGTTTACTTTCGTGTGCCAAATATTACCGCATTTAAATTAAAAAGTGGAGATTCAATACTTTTCTGGAATAAAAAAATCGATCGGAATCTGAAGAAGGTAAAACAAAATCGATCGGAATTGTTAATACGAAATTAAAACCATTCCGATCGGAATGCGTGACATGCCTGATAATTAGAATTGCTCGATGGTGAAATGTATTACCTTTTGCTTTGAGCCTCTTCTAATACACTAATAATGTATTTCGACTCAAACTTTTATTGTATTTTTCTAGTTTAGTATATCTATGAATATGTAAATACTTCTATATATGTATGTACAAAATTTTACCTAAATCACTGAGTGGGACCAATTGACATACAATTGTCATATTATTTCTCTTTTAAATTTTTTTATAGCTGAAAAGCCAAGATATATAGTGTACTATTATTTTTGAGTATGATCTCAGGTGTAATTTCCTAAGTAATATTGTTAGTTTTGGCACTGTTCGGCTTTATTTTACAATAAAATAAAATAAATAAAGAACGTAAAAAGCCGTGCCTTCTTTTTGGTAAGTTATCAAATTCTAAAAATTTTTAGGCACTAACATATTTCACTAACATATTTGATAGAGTATTACAACAACAACAACAACAGCACACACACACACACACACTCATTTATCCACATTCTTGCTACTCGAATTATGATTCGAATTAAATCCGAAAGTGTTTTTGCAATAATTTTTTTTCCCGCTTTAAATACCATTGTAGACAAAGGATACAAACAGGAATAGTAGTCAGTCAAACGATGACGCTGTTATCGCCGTCTTATTCCTGTATTTTTCTGAAAAATGAAACAAAGAAAAATAAAACAATATACGATATTTTATCTATATGTACACAAGTTTTGTTTAGTACTCGTTTTTACACTCAATAATGCCTGCTACAGATGCTGCAGTATTTAAGGAAAGGTGTGTTTTTTGTTTGTTTTTTATTCAACTTCTAGATTTAATTACTAAGAAAAGGAAGATATAGAAAGAAAAAAAGGAAAACAAAAGTGTATCATCGATTGATTACATCTATGTTATCACAAACAATATGTTTTTTCTTGCTCTTGTTATTGTTTACCGCTTACAAAAGTTCATGTACTCCAAAATTGGGTGCATGCGCGTGCATTTTACGCACACACAGACCCGTATACACATGTTATCCTGCAGATGGTTTGATTTGATTAGATCATAAAACGACAGATGTTAAATTTCTTATTGTAGCCAAACTTCTTGTGTATTATTCGTTTGTTAGTAAATAAAACTTTTATCAATGAATTTCGTTTTACGCGACTTTCTACAGGAGTAACTTCCGCATGCGTATGAGTAAATTTTGTTTGGCTTTTGTTTTATTCTGATATTGTGGATGCTCTAAATGAAATTGGGTTAGTTATTTTGAACGGAATAAAATTTTTGTATTACAATTACATACAATAATTTATAAGATTAAATTGTCATATTGTTTTGCATTAACAAATACAAAAACGCTTAAGTTTTAATGATTTTTTATGGGTCTTTTTACGATTATTAGAGTTAAAAACAGCTTAAAATATTAACAAATGTATGCATATTTTATAATTGTTTTAAAATATCCAGATTACTTATTTCAAATGAATTAAAATTACTTATTTCTTTGAAAAAAGCCACCTTTTGTTGAGAGCAATCATTGGTGTGTTATGTATTTTGCTCACTTTGTTGAGAGCTTTTTTGTGGTTGGATAAAAAAGATATTTTTACCTGTAAAATATGTAAAAAAAGGACAAACAATTATTCCAAACAAATACGCAAGTCCAAATTTACACATGCGACTATTTCGTGTATTTTTTCTAATTCTCCTTCATAGCTTCAGCGAGTTTTATCGCGTCCCTATACTATGAAATTGTTCATGGTATTTGAATTTGTACATTTCGCTTTTAATTTCATATTCTTTACTGTAGTTGTTTGTCGAAAAATGTTTTTGTTTTTTTGGCAACTAACAATAATAAGAAAAAAATCTTACTTGTTATTTTATTAAAAAACGCTACAATTAATTACTTACTACGACGGAAAAAAACACAACATTTAAGTTTAAACAAGTAAGAGTGCTATATTCGGCTGTGCCGAATTTTATGTACCCTTCACCATGTATGGAAATCGAAAAGATAAATATTGGGGTGACAGAGACTTACAAAATATAATGGGTGAGGTGTTTTTAAAAAAATTTAGTTTTTCCTTAAAGATCTCTTAAAAAACTTTAAAACGATACCCATATTGATATTTAAAAAAATTTTAGAAATCAGAGGCCCGTAACTCGGGAAATATGATCGAGCGCCAATTTTTTCACTTGATAATTTTTTATTTTAATTTTTAATTCTTTATCGCCCCATATATTTGTTTCATACCCTTAGGGTATAACTAACTTTTTCATTTGTCAATCGACTTCGCTATACATAAGAAGTCAAAATATATATATATACTTTATGGGGTCAGAAACGGATATTGCAGAGATTACAAACGAAATGACTAAATTAGTTATACGCTTTTTCCACTTTTTGTGGTGAAGGGTATAAAAATATTTTAAAATTATTATTATTATAATTTTTCTTATTTATCTTTTTGCTCTTAAGGTATTCTTAAACAAATATTTTTTAATTCTTTATCTATATCTATACATATAAAAAACAGTACACGAAATATTTTTTTTTAAATTTTGATGTTGGTGTAGGTAGTAATCAAAATAAAACATTTAACACCTATTTTTGAAATTTTTGTCTGTCTGTATGTGTTCGCATCACGTAAAAACTGCTAGATGGAATTGAATAAAATTTTGTGTGAAGGTCCTTTAGAAGCTTGGTTCAAATATAGAATACTTTTTTTTATAAAAATATGTCATTTCGTAGAGAAACTAAAGATACAACCGTGAAATAAAAAATCTGCATTTTATTTTTGTAGATGAAAAATGTTTAACATTGTTTAAAGAACTTTACAATAAATGTTTAAAAACACAATTTTCTTAATTTTGATTTTATGAAAATTAGAAATGATACATGTTTACACACTTGGGTATCATTGTATATTTAAGTTTTTTGTTTTTTTTACTGTCCTACTCATTGGAGCAGCAAAACATAAATAAAATATTAAAAAAATAAAAATAAATTAAAAAAATAATGAAATTTACATAAACAATTTTCCTAAACTTTTTAAATAAATTTTCACATTTTTAAAAATATAATCTTTTAAAGTGCTAGTTTTTCGCAGAGTAAAATAAAGCAGCGGCTCTGGAAGTAACTTCAGGTTTCCTGCCTACTAATGCAAATAATCCAGCCAATTATAAAGAAGATCGAAATTTCTGTTTATAAAACATGTGCACTATTTCATGACTGTTAAGCAGTAAAAGGTTAATTTTCAATAATAGATATAATAAAGATCATTAGCTAGTAGTTACAGAATGTTAGATATTAAAAAAAGAACCAAAAACAGAGTGTAAGAAATAAAAAAAAAGATACACAAAATTTTGTAAAATTTTCCTAATAAAATTAACAGTCAAGTTAAAGCTATAAAAAAAGGTACTAAGAAATAAATGTGATTTTCCACAAAGAGAAATCCATTTAAATTTCAAGAGTATATATATGTCCAAATGTATGCATATTGAAAAAAATGTTTTTTATACGAAATTTTATTTTACGTGGCTCTTCTAAAACTATAGCTTTCCATATGCCTGTATTCATGTATATTTTTTCCACAAAGAAAATTTTAAATAGTTTAATTTTATAACAGAACAAAATTTTCGATTGAAATTTAATATGTGACTAAAAATTAAGAAGTATACAATTTTTAGTGAAACCATACAAGTTAAAAAATAATTATTTAAGAAAAATACAAAAATTTTTCCTGTGTTTTTTTGTGGGTTTTTTTATAGAAATTGAATCTATTTAGCCTTCAAACAATGTTAGGTTTTAAGTGATAGTAGATTTTTTCATTAAAATTAAAATAATTCATCATTAAACAGATCGTTTTGTTAATTTAAACTAAGATTAATTTAATTTAACTTAATTTTACGTCGTTAATATAATAACAACCATGAAATAATTACAAAATATTTGCCGAATAAATTATTATTAAATAAATTTAATAAATTTGTACAACCACAAAAAGAACTGTGCAAAAATTTAAAATATTTATTGTTCAGCTTCTTCCTTATAACCATACTTTAGTAATTGAGAGGCCTAGAGCATAATTTAGTTTTTTATATTTATGTTTTCATGACTTACATCTTCATGTCTTCAAAAGTTTTAATAATATTCGTAAATTTTCGAACCTAACATATAATTTAAACAAGTAAGAGTGCTATATTCGGCTATACCGAATCTTAAGTACCCTCTACCGTATATATAAATGAAAAAGACAAATATTGGGGCGACAGAGAATTAAAAAATATGAAAAAATAGTACTATATATATAATTTTACATAGAAATATGATCGTCTCTTAATGAGTTAAATATTTTAAAAAAATTTAAGTATTTCCTGAAAGATACCTTATACCATATTGATACCTTAAAAATGTGGTACAAAATCGTACTTTTATATGGGACAGGCGTGGTGTTTTGCCCGCTGCGTCGAAGGACATGGACCGATCTTGATTTTCAATAGCAAAATTTTAGAAACTGTGTCTGATCGATTGGTGTATTTAAATTTTCTTTAGCCTAATTAGTGCCTTTAAAAAGGTGATTCTACACTTTCTGTGGTAACGTGGTAACAGGTACAAATAAAATGCCATGAGGCTTTTTTAATAAAATTGGTAGTATTTTTAATTTAATCTGAAAACATAAAAGATTTGGTTTTACCCTTAATTATGAAAACATGAATTTTTTTTTGCAATTTTCTCTTGGTAATGACAACATAAAACTTTCGGTATTTTCCCTTTTTAATAAGAGCGTTGATATGAAAACATGTGGCATCGCTCGCTAGGGTATCCGATACGTACACCATGTAAAACAATAACAGTTTTGTATTGTTTGCGAGCGCGTACTGTTAGACAAATATTTTTTGGTTTTTTGGTTAATTAGATTAGATTTTAAATTAAAACATAAAATGAGGAATAAAATAAGGATTGAAAGTAATTTTACCAACAAAAAACTTTATTACTTAAATTTAAAAGTTTACAGTTCGATTTACATTTATATTATTTTAAACTATCCAACTCGATTAAGTGCTTAAGTACACTAGTAACTAAAAAATTTTAACAAAAATGGAAATTTTTGTTGCTCTTCCTTCATATGAATTTTAACACAATTAAAACACTTATAAGTATAAGGAAGTACGAAAGGCGCTAGTAAATTCAAAAATTCTTTAATTTAGTTAATTTGGAAATTAATGCGGCATTAGCATGTGTTTGACATTTAAATAGCAATTGGCATTCCTCGTTAATATACAATAAAACTGATTATTATTATCATTATTATTATTATTATTATTATTATTATTATTATTATTATTATTATTATTATTATTATTATTAATATCATTATATTTATACCCACGGATTTGGGAAAAAATCGCATAACAATGAAAACTGTTGGATAATACATTGTAGTCTTTTTCAAAAGTTTTGTTCATTTGTTAAAGAAAATTTTTGTTTAACATTCTGAAAAAATTAAAATATTTCTTAATTTATATGACAGATGAGTAAATTTAACGAGTTGTAAATATAAAATTATAAGTTAAAAAAATAATCAATTCGTCTTACTCTAATTAAACTGTGCTTTTTAGATTGGAAATAAAATACGTAAACATGGCCACTTCTATAACACAGACATCAACCTTTTAGTATATTTAACATTTTTAGCTGGCAATACTAAAATGGTAATCCTGTTCAACAATCTTTTGTACAGTACTAAAATAAGATATAAGCTTAAGTACAGACATAAGTACTATTAGTTATAGTTCAAAACCATTGGGACAAATATATATTCTATAAATAATTTTGTCCACAGATTATGCTACACGAAAAATCGGCAAATGTTGGTAATAATTTAAAACAATATTGTAAAGGCCTGATTTAATGATTTTTGGCTGAAAAAAATAATTTAAATATTTAAATGCAAAAAAAATATTTAATTTAAACTAATTAAACTTTAATCAAATCGTGCTTTTATTATTATACCGCTCAAAAAATTTTAATTAAACTAAAATTAAAATTTATAAAAGAGCTTTTAATACATATTACTCGTAAAACAGAACATAACTGTTTTTATCTTGTTTCAAATATAGTAAGAGACAAAAACTCTTACCTTGCATTTGAACTATTGGTTAAAGTTTTATTTCATACTACAATTCTGGAACTTTAAAATTTGGAAACAGTGACAAAAAATAAGTGTGATTTATAGAACTGCGTTTAATAGAAGGAACTCTGTATCTTACTTTAATTTATGAAGAATATACATTTTAGTATTTGAGTTTTATTAACGTTCATGATCTGACACACACCTGTTTTTATTATTTGTTCTCGAAGATTTTCCCCTTAAAATTTGATATGAACAGTCAGTTTGTTTTAGAATGTATCTGCGGTTTTAAGCAGCCAGATTTCAAGCGATTGCGACTTAAAATCTTATTTGCCAATTTTAAGCGATATGTGTTTGTTATAAATATTGTATAATTCCATAATTTTTTTCAAATATTAACTTTTTTTAGTAAAAGTTGTCAGCTATTCTTTTCTATTTAATAAAGCACTAGGTCAGGTTTAAAATAATAAAAATATTGTTTTTTATTTATTTTTTCAATATTTCGCCACACCGTTGGGTGGCATCTTCAGGAAACAGGAAACAAATTTATTAAAATTATGTTATTTCTAATACAAATTATTAATTCATATGAAAAAATTTGTCAAACGAACTCAAAAAATTTTTTCAAAAAACAAAGACAAAAAATTTAAACATGTTATACATAAACATACATATAAAAAATTTTCAATACTCAAAATACATTGAAACTTTTAAAAATTTTCAAAACATTTATGTGCTGTTTTTGTATTTTAGGCAATCAATTCGTTTGAAAAATTTATATGGAAATTACTCAAAAAATTGAGTGTTTTTCATATAAATTTTTCAAACGAATTGATTGCCTGAAATACAAAAACAGCACATTAAATTATATAAAAAACAATATACATATACAAACACAAAAATTTTATTTGATAAAAATGTTACAAATAATTAAGTTAGTTACATTGTAACGTTTACTATTTTTTATGAACCAAATGTCTATAACACTGTGCAACATTATCAGTATCAGCTTTAAAGTTTATTCTTTTTGTTGTTGGAAGTTTAATTATTTGTAACATCTCTAACATATACTGACGTTTATAATTATTTTCAATATTTAAAACTGATGCATCTTCAAAGTTAGGATGATGATTTAGACTCGCACAATGGGAAGATAATGCAGTTTTTTGAGTATTATTTACGTCTCTATATCTTTGATCAGATTTATGTCCAGCTATTCTAGTTTTAAGTTTATTCTTTGTTGTACCTACATATACTTTATTACAATTTTCACTATCATTACCATTACAAGGTATTTTATACTTGTCAGCTTAACCAACAATTTTTTATTTGTTTTTAGCATTTTAGCAAGATACAATTAAAGCTTTGTTGTTTATGGTTTGTATTTTAATGAATTTATTTTTAAGATCGGCCGTTTTTAGCATTTAAATCAATTTACAATAACTTATACTAAACTAAAAATCCTGAAAAGAAGTACTTTTTGACAAAAATTTTTTTTTTTTAATTAATATCTTTTCTGTATTCGTACTCTTGAGACAACTGTAACTTTTCACAAAACCACTTTTCTGATTTTAAAAAAGTAATGGTTCTGGATATAGAAAATAACTGGAGATAATGACAATTGTATTTTTTTTATTATTTACTGACGAAACAAATCCGATTTACTTAATGTTTATACTTTCCCCTTCTAAATATAATAAAATTTACATATGTAAATTCAATTGGTATATTTTTTATTAAGTTTTATGAAGTTTAGTATTTTTATTTTTATATATTTTTCTAATAATTATAATATAATTTGCTCATTATCTATACTAGGTTTGTAAAATATATTAAAATACAGTACCTAAAGAATTAGCAAATTATAGAAATCTTTACATTAAAAATTCACAGTTTTGTAGACCTTTTACATCTCGTAGCTTTGATAAATCTTTATAAATTTAAAACAATAGTGTAATGCAAAATATATCTTTTTCTTTGTTGCACAATCTACAATACTAAAAACTTTATTAAATGTTTTAAATAAATTTATTTAAAAGTGGAAATAGCCTGCATCTTTGGCAAAATATTGCGTTTTTGCTCTTTTGATTTCTTTACAATACAGGATAAAAGTTTGCTCACACTTAGACGTTTTTAATCGTCGTCGTATTTAATATGAACCTTTATTTTCGCTAATATTTTGATTCTCAAAATAATTATTATATTTTCTTATTGGTGGGTTATGAGCCACGCGGGCTCTCGTTTAAAATAAAACTATAAAAAACTCCTAACAAATGACAGCATAGTAAAGAAAGCCACACACTCTCACGATTCTCCTCAACAAATAAGGAGTTTTGACTAAAATAAGTACAACTTGAATGTATTATAATATATGATTTGTTTCAATTAGTTGAAACTTTAAACAATATAACAGTTGGAAATGATAAATTACTATAATTTTAACGAAGTAATTTTTATAGTGTAAAATCATTCAACATTCTTATTTAGAGCCAGACTCTCTGTATGGTGACTTCTGCTTTTGATTTATAAAACGGCCTTCGTTCTCAGAATGAAAATAGGAGAATTAAAAATAAATAAACCTCCTCAAAAAATTTCGTTCAAATTCATTCAGCAGTTCTTACGTAATGCTAACACAGACACACAGACGGACAGACAGACAGTTGACAAAAATTCCAAAAATAGGTGTTTTGTATTCTATATCGATTACTATATAAACTAACAACAAAATTTTCAAAAAATATATTATGTACAAAAACAATCCTGATACAGTTTCTTTAGATTATTTTGGATTATTATATGCAATACCTTGGCGTAAAGAAAATTACGCAATTCTGAAAAAAATTAAAATTTCAACTTTTTTGAGAATCTCGTTACATCGTGTTTGAGATTCATACTGTGGATATTAAGAACATGTAGGCAACATAAAATTTTTATTTGTTCTATTCTAGATTTGTGCAGAAAAAATATTTATGGGCTAAACAATTATAATATAAAATTTTCGGAAAAATAAGTATAAAAATACAAGATTAAAAAATATCATTTCTTATGTTGAAAAATTTCTTTTAAACTGTGTGACTAAAGGTGAGGTAAGATTAGTCAAATATGCGATAAAAAATCATAACTACTTTTTAAGAATTGTGTATTCAATATTTTTTTACACGTATTATTACCAATGATGATTTATAATATCATTAATGTGATATCTTTTCTTTTTTATTGAGTAGGATCTTGTATTTATTATTAATAAGTATTTGAAAAGGACAAACATTTATTCCATAACTTAGTGGTTAAGTCTTAATACTACTATGAGAGAAGCAATAGGCATTGAAAAGTTTTGAAATTTTAATTCTAAAATAAAAATACAATATATAAATATGTATGTATGTAAGTATGTATGTATTTATGTATGTACCAATAAAAAAGATTTATTAAAATTGGCAGCAAGTTCTTGCAAGTTGTTGAAAGGCAAGTTAAAAATGATTATAAACGACATATTTAAATAAAAATTATTTAACAGATTATGACAATCGAATGTAAAATGGCAAGCAAGAAAGAGTGAGGAAGTGGGAAGCCGCAGTGCTAAAGCAGCAGTTAATGGTTAAGGTTAATTGTTTTAATATTTCTCATTTTTTTGTTTTTAATAAAAGTAAATATTTTAATATAAAGTTGTTTTATTTAATTCACAATAAATTTAATGTTAACTTTCGAATCATTATTTTAAACGGTTTCACGATCATTGAGTCATTTCAACCGACTTTAAATAATGGTCGCAATCGAATAAAAAATGGGTTTTCATAACGAAACTCTTTTCTTTGTGCAGAACAAACTAATAAGATAAAAAGGGTCATCAGCAATAAAGTTTCCTGCCGGACAAGAAATAACCGTATTCTAATGTGAGGACCTTTGAATCTAAGTGTGAGTGCGACTCTTCATTTTTGAACAAAATATTTGCTTTATCTAAAGCCGCAATTTCATGTTCATCCTTAAACTTATTTGTATCCAAGTGCTAATCGAACTACATTTGAGTTTTCCTCTCACTAGAGAGATTCTCATACATGAACAAATAGGTGTTTTTTCTACTGGTGCATATTTTCAAAAACTTTACCACAGGTACGACAGAACTATTGGGACTTGGTTTGAAATTATGCCCTCGTTTAAGATGTAAAATTAAATGACGTATATTTGCTTTATTTTTTTACATACAAATGAGTGATCATTTTAAAATCTGCAAAATGCCAAATTTTAAATGATAAGAATAGAAACACTCTAAATATTTAAATAAAAATATTGTTATTAAAATTAGACAGTAAAATTTTTCACTTATTTATTGAATCATTTTTAATTTTTTTAAATAAAATATTAAATACATAAATTCATACTATGTATGAAATAATTCAAAAAATTATTGATGTACAGCCAAACATTTCAAATCGGTACAAAAGCAAAGGAAAACATCCTATCTGCCTTCTTATGGTTAACGGCAAACATGTAGAACCACTGCATACCAGCGAAAAATGAAAAAAGTCGTAAAGAATTTATGTTTCGAATAAAGTTTTACCTCTTGTCTATGTAAGACGCCAGCGACTTATTAACACTTGTTTTCACATATATTTGTGTTTCTTTCCGCAAACCGCCGCACAGAGGGGTATTTTATTAATTTAACCGGACATTAGGCTAAAAATTATATTAAAAAAAAATTAAAAAGTTTAATTACGCAACTGACAAACTGCAAAATTCTACATTGTGTGGTAAATTTTCATTGCTTTGGTTCGAGATTTGCAGTTTTGGGACACTGTTAAAAGCAGGAAAATTGAGAAAATAACATACGTTTTTATTGACTGTTTACGTTTTTGTGAAGTTTGCAATATAATTTTTTATGGCTAAATAAATAAAGATTTTTTATGGAGTTTTTTTCTGTTAAAAGCTGTATTTATGGCTTCTTATACTAGTTTTTAGAAATAATTTATTTTAAATACTAATGATAAAACATTTCGATCGAAACTAAAAAAAAAATGTTTTGGTTTTTTTAGTATGAAAAGGTGTCGCGATCCTAAAAATAATTTAAATCACTATTAAATTTAATATTTTTTTTGGTATGCTGCTCCATTTTATTACGATTTTTTTAATTTCACCTTTTTTTATCTTGCATATGTAGATGCAAGAAAAACTTATTGTCATAAAATTTTTTGGTTTTTAATAATTGCAAATGTCTGCATAGTCATGTTGGAAGCAGATAAATAAAATGTTTCGAAGATGTTTGTGTGAAGAAAGAAAGATTTAAAAGCGAACACGGGCAGAAAGTTGATGTACCCAAAACTATACTTGGAAACACCAACGATGGTAGAAGATTTTTTCCAAACCTGAATCAGCTGCAGAAATAACTCAAATAGATCGTATCCACCGAATCAAATTTATATTGAAGTAATATCAAGTGGACACAAAATTCATTTGCATTTCATATGAGTGGCATCCTATAAAACCAACAACGCACAAGATTAAAATACATGGCATTGGACTGTTATCAGAAGAAGCGGCATCAGATTTGGAAGAGGTCTTTAAAAGAATAGAAAAAGAAAAACAATGCCACTTCTTATCATCGTATTGCAAAAGAGAAGTTGTTTAAGCAAAAATTTATTTACTGGTGTAAATCAGTTATTATTAATAAATTAATTAGTTTCAAATGAAATAAATTCTATAAAGAAGTAAATTAATTTTATTTTTTTTATTTTTGCCTGGTGGGAAAATAGTTTAACCTCAACATTGAGGCTTAGAAACAAATATTTTTCGAAAATTACAAAAAAAAAAAAATAAATAAAACAAATTTACACGGAAATTTCATCGGTTTCATTTTAATGGTAATGTGATGTGCGTATTTCAGTTCTTTTAATACTTACATTATTTTTAAATTAATATTTTATGTCACCGCCTACAAAAGGGGGCGGGACGAAAATGAAATTTTATAGTTTTCTTGGTCGCAGTTCAAGTATTTGAAATTATGCATTTGCATTTGGATTAGTTTTTTAAAGGAAATTTATTTCTTCGTGATCCGATTTTTTCAAGATTAAACAGCATATGACTATATGACATATATCTGCCAAGTTTTGTTAAATTGGGTGAGTTCAATAATTTTTTATAGCCAATAACCAAAAAAAAAAAATCAATGTCTGGCTAGATTACAAAAATACCGCTATGTGCGCCGGTAAATATTGATTAAGTTTGCAAGAAGAAAAATATTTTTAGTAAAAATGTAACAAACTTGCTGTCGAGAAAATATTTTTTCTAGTTTTTGTGTGCGAAAGTTTTAGTTTTTCTCAACTATTTATTTTAAAATATCAAATTAGGTTCAATCCTTCGTTTTGTCAAAATCATTTATTAAATCTTCAATATATATCATCGAACAACAAGCTTTCATATCCAAGTTCTAATGAAAACTAGAAAGGAATTTATTTTTCATAACAACTGCAATTATAAGGATTATTCTTTCTGATGTTCAACCAAGTAACACGATTATTGTAGTTATATTAGTATAAACATTTTAGATTTAATAAACAAATAAAAAACAAGTAAGAGTGCTACATTCGGCTATGCCAAATCTTAAATACCCTTTATCATTTATCTAAATCTAGTTTAGTGAAGTAACTCCAATCAAAAAATAAATATTGTGGTAACAGCGAATTAAAAAATTAAAAAAAAAAAAAAATTAACATAAAAATGCCATCTGCTCTTAATGGGTTAAAATTTTTAGTATTTCCTTAAAGATTTCTTCAAAAGCTTTAAAATTATATTCACATTGATATTTAAAAATTTTGAAAATTTCGAAAGCCCGTAACTCCGAAAATATGGGCGAGCAGCAATATTTTCACTTGGTGTTTTTTTTTTCTTATTTTTCAATTCTCTATCGTCCCATATATTTGTTTTTTTTTTCCAAATAATGTGAAAAAATTACATTTTCAGTAGCACCTCTTTCGACACTATGTCTGATCGATTGGCGTATTTAAATTTTTTCTAGCTAATTAAGTGCGTCGCCAAACATGATTTCAACACTAACACGAACGGACAACTCCCAATTGACTTTCCTATGCATAAGAAGTCAGAATATATACACTATGGTGTCGGAAATGAATAGTGTAGAAATTACAAACGGAATGACAAACTTAGTTATGCCCATTTTCCACTTTTAAAAAAAAACTTTTAACCTATAATTTCGCTTCTATGTTACTTTTCCAAGTTAAGCGCCTACCAAGATGTATACACATGTATTTAACTTCTGAGGGATAGAATATAATTTTGGAATATATTGAAATAAGAGGACACGAAAAAAACGATGTGTCTATACAATTGATAATTGATGTTTACACAAGATAAATTAAAAGCCTTTGTTGTCGATGCTAGTTCGGAACACAAAAAGAATTATTTTCAGTCTATTTATTAAGAGTTTTTTGGAAAAGCCTTAACATGTTTGATAAAATGCTAATAGGTCTCTATAATTCTTCCTTTGTGTGATCTTTTCCTGCCTTCAGTGTAATGAAATATTTTATTCAGTTGGATGCAGGTGAATATTAAAAATAAAAATAATTATTTTAAGTGTTAAATGCGGTATCTCTATGAGTATCTTATTACTAATTTTGTCTTGTCTATTCACCGGCTTTCTAAAAGTTTAAGTCAGCAAGTGCCTTTTCAAAATCTTAAATATTGAGTCTAATTGGTACTTTTGCTTCAGCACTTTCAGACGGTTACTCAGCTGTATCAGTCGAAAAATTAGTGGTGAAAACAATCTTTAAATGTCTAACTAGCGCCAATTCTGGTCCTCAACTATCAAAAGAAATCAAGGAAGAAAGAGTTCTGCTTACACTCCGTATCGAATACTCTGTTTGTGGAGTTCCATCGAGGTTTTCTAGATACCTGTCATTCTTCAAGGTTCTAGTAGTCCTGTATGCTTTTTCTTGTACTCTTTTAGTCTACGTTTAATTGAGGGGAAATGTGAATTTGTCACTGTATTCGAACTATTCCTTTATCGGTTAGGAGTGTTCGACAACTGTAAAACAAACAATAGACAGATCCACATCTTGTAGCGTTATCAACGATATGTTTAACGCACAATGTGTGCATAGATATTTTATTTTTTTACCCAATTTATGAAGTATCTACCCTCGAAGCTATTAATCATTGGAGTTCCAAGAAGCTTAGATAACGGGTAAATGATCATATGGTAATTTTGATGAGGCTTCAGGTTTTTTACTTCTTTAACGATAAGTGGTATAAATTTAATAATATCAGGTAATGCTGCTTGAAGAACTTAGATGAAAGATGATTGGCCAAACTTGCATAAATTCTTGCGACTAAAAAGTAAAACGTTATTTCATTATTAATACAAGACAAATCAACGATGGAGGAGGATAGAGCTGACATCTATTCTAACAAGATGATATACTGAATTCAAATTAAGCAATAACGTTACGTTTTAAATTTTATTAAACATTAGCGTCATTTCTAAATAAATTGTGATCATTGAGTTTAAATTAAATGTGCACAAATAATGCTACTCTTCCTTAATTTTGCAATAGAAAAACTTTCTCACGCTTTTCCAAATAATTTGATCAAAACTTAAATTATTAAGCAATTTCACACAATTACATCAAAAATCCCGCTGATGAGAATTGCTTTAAGATTTATTAATTTGACTTTTCCAAAGTCACAAAGAACCAAGTCATTGAAAAACATAGAAAAATGTGCCCATGTACCACCATGAGCAGGACCCCCTATGAGCACTTGCGTTACTTACAGCAAGGCCGCAAAACATGTAAAGACACGCTGATAATGATGATGACTTAATAAACCAACAAGCAAAGTATATTGCAAATTCAAAAAGTCAAGGGAGAAAACAAGAAGAACAACTAAAAAGCACCCTATAGTTTAGATAAACAGCAGGAACCTTAAAAGAAGCATAGTTCACACAACACACTCATGTAGGAAGTGGATGTTTAGTTGTTAAAACATTTGTACTTACGTATGAGATATTTGTAGAATTAAAAAAAAAGCACCCCGTGCACTGATTGGTGCAGTTCTAAACGAGGGATGAACTATGTTCCTTTATACCGCTAACATGAGACGATAAAAAGTTAATGAATTTGATTTTATTACATTGCAGTTGTGGTAGGTTGTATTTAAAAAAATGAGTTTTTTACTCAATTTTATAAGTACTTTATTAGAGTCCTGTTGTTTAAAATTTTGCACGTACAAATTGCGTGTTCTTCTTTGTTAAAAAATTCTCATACTCATCCGTCACAATTTTCACTACAAAATCCAACCCTCTTGGGAGTTATGAAAATACCGGCAATGGCTTGTTATTTTTTGTTTTGTTTTGCTTATAATTTTCAATGCCACAATTGGCGGAATGGGGACATTTACAACATATTCTCTTTGAATTAAATTCATGAGTGCGATTTTGGTATCTTTCTCTTTTTATACCTTAAATTGAACTAAGAATTAAAAGAGACAAATTTAAGAGCGAACCAATAACACACACATAAACTTGACAGCCAACCAAACAACACCGGTAGCTTGATTTCTGTAACAAACATAATATTATTTCCGGCCACTTGAAGACATTCCGCCAATGTTGCTGCAAGGATAAGCACACACATGTGTAATATGTTGCAAGAAAGATTAACAACAAAAAATAAATGAAAATAAAAAAGACTACAGCATATTTTAACGGAAGTTAAAAAACGCGCGCGTATAACATTTACGTTAAGAAAAGTGTTTTAGTAACTTAAAAATAAAATTAATTACGTGTAAACCAAATGCTTTATTGTAAACTGCTCAAGGCTGAAATTGTTATTAAAAAATCAAGCAATACAAGTGAACTCAAGAGAAAAAGAAAGTGATAATTAAATAAAAAAATTTAAATTTAACTTTAAATTCTGTTGCATATAAATCTCACAGGATTACGGACAACAACACCAGCGGTTAAAATAAATATAGGAATTTTTTAAATATGTCGCGTCGAAAACAGTCAAAGCCACGAGCTTTTCTAAAGTGTAAGATTTTTGTTTATTTGTTGGGTAATTTTATATAATATTTGAAGGAATATATGTGAACATGCACATTTGTTTGTGTAGGTTATGATTGAAGCATGCACATGAAAAAACCCCTACACTTTTAAACACAAACGTTTGAAAGGCTGGGCAACACACAAGCACAATTGTACACAAATTGTAATGCCAATCATGCACTCTGGCAAGTGTCAAGAGTATACACTTTAGAGACTCATCAATGAATTTTTGTTGGCTGTAATCAAACTTTATCTCTGTCTTTCTTTGCTCTGGCTGATACTCGTTTATTTCACAGTCATCGAAAACATTGCGGTACACAGTACCTGTACACCACCTGCTGGATTGTCTAAACATGTAAATGCATGGCATTGTATGTATGTATTCTGTCTCTGTTACTGCCTGCCATCAAATGCACGTGTTACTTTTTTAGTATAAATATATTTTTAAATCGATTTCGATTTTTGCTTATTCCATATTGTTGCTGTTGCTGTTTGATACTCTTAAGTGACATACAATTTTCCAAAAACCAAAAAGTGCCTGCCAAACAATCAGCCCAGCCTGCCAACCATCATACGATAGAGCTCTTTGCACTTTGCCCATCATCATCATCATCATGTGAAATTTTATTTTGTTTTGTACTTACACATCCCAATATCCCTCTTTGAGACACAAAACAAAAAAAGGTTCCTTTTTGTTCAGTGTAAAATTCCCAACGGTATGTGAATATGGTTCCCCAAATAACAGAGCAGCATCACATCAATGTAAAAAGTCTTTTTCCCCTTCCTCATAAAATGTATGGTAGAACTTGGATCTAAAATAACTCTCCCGCTCCTTCCCTCTAACCATCATATATATAATAAAATGAATATTTTTATGGAATACTAGTAGTTTGTACCTTGTAGACTGTTTTGCAGAACTTAAAAGGATCTATTGTTTTATTGCATAATTTAGTGATTGTATTGTATTGTGTGTGTTTTTGAATTTATTTACCTGTTCATTACTTTAGTAAAATTAAATAGACATTGTCGTGGATATAATATTAAATTAAGAAAGAAAATTGTTTCCAAGTTTTTTTTAAAGAAAAAAAAGTACGAATATATTAATTTAGAGCCTTCTTATTCTTTAATAAAGAAGTTAATTTCAAATGAAACCAGTTGAAGGCAAAAACAATAGAAACAACATAAGACTGCTAAATCTAATGAAAAATAAAAAGTTCGCGAAGATATTTTGGTAAAAATTTCAAACAATTAAAAACAACATTTAACAACTATTTAATAAATTTTTTACATATTCATAGTCCTTATGTTTGTGTGATTTATTATACATAACATTTCTTACTTTTTTATATCCATCATCCTAGATGGAAGAGGGCATATCTAAATTTGTCATTTCGCTTCTAATTACCGAACCCATAAATTATACAAATTCTGAGTTCTTATGCATAACGAAGTCGATTGAACGATGTCCGTCTGTCTGTCTGTCTGTCCGTTTTCCTGTTGAAATCAACTTTGCGAAGGCACGAGATGAGCTAAAGAAAAATTATATACGCCAATCGATCAGACATAGTTTTGAAAAATTTTCTAGTGAAAGTCTGCAACATTGGTTCATGTTTTTCGAAGCAGCGGGCAAAACAACCTTTAATTTTTCGGTCTCTTCTTTTTAATTTTCGTTTTTGTATTTGCAGGTGGTCGTGTTTTTTGGCTATTCACATTTATCAACTTATTCACCACAATTATATTAGCCGGGACAACAACCATAAGCAAAACTTACAGTTTCAAAGGAAAAAATTCCTTATGCTGATTTAATTGTACATGTTGTTATATATATGTTGAAGGGTATTTAAGATTCGGCATAGCCGACAGTTTCTATGTCGTTTATTAGTATTGACAGGATCGTCATTAACATACAACTAAACGGATATTTAAATAGATAAAAGCTTAACATTTTAAGTTGAGCATGGACTAACATTAATTAAAAATGTATAATTAGGAATAGCTCTTGGCAGGATAGAAAATGTAACAACGCCAATTCTATATTTATAATGTAGTAGGACGGAACTATTACCGTAAAGTATTTTAACATCTTTAGTTTATTACTATGAAAATTCTATTCTTGATCCATTAAGCGGTTTGCCTTTGACACATAAAAAATTATTGAAACGACTTTAAGCAACTTCCTATCGCATCTATCAATAATTTTTTAATAAAAATTGGGTAAAATTTATAAGAATGACCTCCTTATTAAGAGGGTCATTCAGGTAACAAACTTGAAAATTTTTATACTCCATAAACAAAATGGAAGAATACAAATATTTTAATAAAAGCTTTAAGTAATTTCATTCATTAAGCTTAAAAAAGTATTATACGATTAGTTGCAGGCGAATGAAAGGATATAAAGAGTTAAAAAACAACATTTGAATTTTGATTTTTAAAAGTTCTATAATGCAAATTAATATATATTATATTTCAAATTTAAATATAAACGGCACTTGATCTCAAATATAAGCGATGGAAAATTTACGCATTGCATTTTTCGAAGACCATAATCCTTCCAATTAAGCGAAAAAACCCACAGTACATTAACAACGACAGTTGATAGTTTTTTTTTTTTTTTTGTTAATATTTTTTTAGCCAACGATTGAAAATGCTGTGCCACTGTGCGATGCTAAAAAGATTATTTGAGAGTTACTCGACTTTAAGGGTGCCCAGCTTTTTTCAGTCACTAGAGAATCGACGCAATCTAGAATGTACATTGTACTACGTTTGGATTTTTGAGTATAATACTATAATGGAGAATTGTAACAGCTTCATCGTTGTTTTACAACTTTTAACGAAACCATGCTAAAAACGTTTTATTAATGAGAAATCTTGATTATAGTAGGCAGCTGTAATGAATTTTCTAAAGAGCTTAAATTCGCACTTAATTTTTTGCTTATATTTTCTGATTTAAATAACGGAAATAGTTAACATGATTAGGAGAGTCGCATAGGCCCAGCTATAACTAACTAGTTTTATTGTTATTTTTTATTAAATATCTATAATTTAAAGAATCAATCTTCACATAATTTTTCGGTGTTTTTGTATTTGAAAAATCCTTGGTTTTGGCTAGAATTTTAGCAAAACTTTTTCATAGTTTTAAACTCAATAAAATTCAAACCTTTATGAATGGTAACCAATGTATGACAACATTTAAGGAGTAATGGACTAAAAGTGATGTTAATAGTTAATTAAATTAGCTACGTTTTGCTTGCAATAATTTTATGTCCTAATCAATGTTTTCAATATGTTAAATTTATTACCAGTTTGTTAGTTCTACTTGAACGAACAACTTCATTTAAACAATATTAGAATTTATAACTCAAAAGCTCTGCAAAAATATTTACTGTAGCTCTAGCAATGCGCAACGCAATGTTTTTGTTTTGTAGCTTTATAATCATGAATACAATAAAAACAACTACAACCACAGCAATAGCAATGGCAACAAAAACAACAAAAATAATAATAATAACAATATAACATAAAAAACCCATCGTTCTTTATTTCTCCTGGGACCATACAGCCAATCCCATGGGAGTACCCTTGAGGATTATGTTTTAACTTTATTCTGTTCTGTTCTGTTCTTTTACTTCCTCTCTCTTTCTCTTCATAAAGGTCGTTTATGTGTATTTCATCAACGTTGGTTAATTTTGCACACAGAAGGTTGGTGTAAAAAGCATAGATACTTAGATACAAATTACATACATACAGACATATGTAAGTATGTGTATGTAAATAGAGAAATTAATTGATTTTGCTCGTATAAAAGAATTAAATCGCAGTTAAACTATAAATTCAACTTAATTTTTAATTCTATTACAAATTTTTGAGTACAATATTCGTGTATTGAATTATTTAACGTGTGTTGGAATAATTGCAAAATACAACAGTAAATTTAGATATATATGATTCTTATTTGTTTTGTATTACGAAAAGAAGTTCGGCAATTATGATTGATAAATGATATCTGACAAATGCTTACTACGACAACGCCGACAGATATCGGTTCTTTCATCAAAGCTTTTATAGCAAAATGACATTACATCGCAGATCCATTAAGGCCACATAGCACACCATACATTGACACGAGCATCCCAAGGCATCTCAATAATCGCACTAAGATTTTCAATAGCCTAATTGTGGGAAAATTAAAATGGGCCTTGCCTTGTTCATTGTATTATTTTATTTATATTTTTTTCACATTTTTTAAAACAGGAATACCGACTTATTAAAGGTTTAAAGTAGGGTAACTGCTATATTAAATATTTGAAATTTATTAATGATTAACAACAGCATAATAGTGATATTAAGCATTTGTGAATACTACTTTAGCGATTTTTTCTTATTAACCTTTTATTAATCAATTTAAAATTTTAATGAATAAGACTGATAGTAATTAAAACTTTGTATTAAAATAATTTTATTATATCATATTTGTATACTTGAGATAAAAAAAAACTTACATCAGCAGCTCTTATAAATTTTGCAATAGATATTCAATTATTTTTTTTTTTAATAGTGAAATTCTGTTAATGGATTTTAAAAGTTGTGGCAAATTGTTGAATTCACGACTACCCACATGCTCAATACGTTGCTTTATTGTTTCAAGTCGACACTAAGCTACAGTCAAATGATTATTATTTCTAGTACTGAAAACATTTTGATTTTGTGTGAAATTTATAGAATGGTGCCCAATTTTGTGAATACACTTAAAAACATAGATTAATACTTTCATTTTGTAAATTCCAGAAATATTTAACAAAGCTTTTTCTCTATATAGCTGTACAGTTCAATACGTGATAGGAAGGTTATATACCGCTGTTTGTGCTTGATTTTGCATTCGTTGCTATGATTTTAACTCAGTACTCCTTTTGGATCCATACATAATAGCTAAGTAGATTAATTAATTTGAATTTTTATCAAATTGATTTTTGAACTTGTATAACATACCAAAAGCTTGGGCAGTTTTTGACTTCAATTGCTGAATATGTAGCTTCCACGTAAGATTGCTCTCTAAATCTATTCCCAAATATTTTATAGAGTTGGTTTCAAATATTTCCTTGCCATCAACATATACACTAAGGTCAAAAAGTTGACCATGAGGCTTGAATCTTAGTAATTGGGTTTTGTTTGCGTTCAAGAAGAGCTTAATTATTTTCATAAATTTAAATTTTAATGAAGCATCACGTTCAATATAGGCTTTAGCAACTGTTTCATGCTTATAGGGGTAAATTAGACAGTTGTCATCAGCATACATAAATAGTTTCCAAAAAGTCCAAGATTTTTAATGTCATTTTGGTATATGGCAAATAATAATGGACCTAACACACTACCTTATGGTACACCAAACTCCACCTTTTCAAAAGAACGTTTATGACCATTAATCTGAACAAATTGCTTTCGATTAGATGATTTAGTTGATTTAATTCTATTCCACAAATACCATCATGTAACTTCAACAACAGAATATCGTGAGCTATGATATCAAATGCTTTTGTTAAATTAAAAAATATGCCTGCTACTCCAGAGTGACCTTTATCTTTGCAAATGAAATTGATAACATTTACAACTGCCTTCCCGTACCACAACCTTTTCTAAGTCCGCATTGAGAATTAATGAATAAGTTTTCATTTTACATATTTGTTCATATATAATTCTTTCGAACACATTATCACTTACCGAACACACACCAATTGGCCTAAAATATCTGGCGTAATTGCATTATTTACTCTTGGAATTGGTATTACCTAATGGAATTTCAAAATATTTGGATACATTCCCTGATTAACCATGTCATTGAAAACAGATGCCAAAATAAAACTCATAAAGTATTTTGGGAGAAACATTATCATGTCCAGTACTTTTATTAGTTTGCAGTTTAGATATAACATTTTGAACTTCACCGCTTGTTATTTGATTAAATTAAAATCTGTTGAATTAACGTCCTTAGGAAACTACATGTTATCGTGAATTTTGTACAATTTGAAGCCTTAAATTCTTTACCGAATGAAGATAATATTCGTTTAACACCTCAGCTTTTTGATAATCACATAAAATCAAGTCATTGGTGTCATCTTTAATATTTATAGGCTTTGATGAAGCTCTTCCTAATGTTTCATTTAAAAATTTCCAACATTTTTTTGGATCTTGTTGGATACTATATAATTTGTCTCTGTAGAAATAGTTCATAGACTTTTTACAAGCTTTTTTTAATACGCTGCTAATTTTTTTTAATCTACCTTCCAACTCCACATTTCCTTCCTTCTCTTCTTCAAAAGTTCTTTTTTATAAACTATTAACTTCTGCAAGTTAGCAATTATCCAAGGTGTGATTTTGCTTCTTTTACACATTCTTTGTACTTTTGCATTAGTAAAGCTGTCAACAGCACCGTTAACGCACGATATAACGACATATGTATCTACTGACGGATCCCCCGTAAGGAGTATTAAGGACAAATTATTTTGAATATAAAGTTTTATTTTGTTATAATCAGAGTAAAAGCGAGCTTCAAAAAAATTTTGATTTTGAACTTCGAACGTTATTCTACAGGAAATTATGTTATGGTCCGATAAATATCATTTTACTGGATCAATATGCAAAACACTTTGAATATTGGTATACATATGATCGATGGATTTTCCATTATTTGGGTGCGTAATCAACGTAAGACTGTTCTTCTACCGAATGGCTGTCTCTTACAAAAAGACAACGATCTCGACCATAACTTGTAAGGATATTTTCTAGAAATAATAGAAATCTATTTGTAGTGCACTTTGGTGACCTGTAAAATGCTGCAATTTTTATTGATTTTCCGTTTAGTAAAGGGTTATTCAATGTAAGAACAATTGATTCGATGAAAAATATACTTTCGCAAGCTTCAACCGTACATTGCACACTGTCTTGTATATAAATTGATAACCAGCAATATTGTAAAGTTGAACTGTATCCTTGCTGAACCAAGTCTCCTGGATAGAAATGATATAGGGCAGTTGTGGTAATTTCGAAACTAAGGATTTGAATTTATTAAATTTGTCAATGGAAGAAATGCTTCTAATGTTTACACAGCTTAATGAAAATAGTGATTTTGTACTACTTTTTATATAATTCTAAAATAATTTAAAGTTTAAAAAATAGTGATTATTAATCATAAAACATAAAGGAAGTGTGAAAAATAAAAATTAAGCAAATGATAATTAAAGAAATTGTATAAATACTGCATATTATGGTGATAAATACACATCTTTATCAGCCGCTACATTTTCAACATCGACACCAGACCTCCGGTATGGTGGACCGTTTGTTGTGGCTTCCAATAATAAGTTGTCAACATCTTCTTTGTTTGCAGTTAATCTTGACTTTGATAATTCCCCTCTTTTAACAAAAATTTTACCATTGGCCGCATAGATTGATCGATATCCCACATTTTTTAACGTTTTAGCATGATTTAGCAAGCTTAAAGTTTCCCTGCTTAGGCAGTCGCGAACAAATATTTTTTTAATAAACTCTTTTTCTTTTAATGTTGATTTAATTGACATTAATTTTTTCCTTGATTTTTTTGAGTTAAATTTTACTACAACCATTTTTTTATCATTTTGTTTGGCAGTGATATTATTTATTTTTTTTTTAATAAAGTACGCATCATCAATACTGTCGGGATTTAACGCCACACCATTACCAGTTGTTAATTTCACAATAGCATCCACTTCTGATAACCCAGGTTGAACCTCTAAACAATCATGTTTTACTCTCTGAACGTTTAAATATTTTACTGATTTCTTTAAGTCTTTAACTTCAGATTTTAACATCTTAATTTTTTTTTTTTTTTGTAAAATTTCAAGTTTTTTTTATTTTCAGCAACAGCCTTTATTATATCGTCAAATTGTTTTGACACGAAAGTAATGGCTTCATTTAAAGTAGACAGCTGATCAAGTTTTTTAGTTTTGTTTTGATCTCACCTAAGGATGGGGCACATAAAATCCGTCATACGTTAAACTTTGACGTATTCAACTGACAAATGAGTTAAAATACATGTTTTCTTATGAGCGTTGTCACAATCAATACGTGTCCGTCAAGTTGGTCAACTTTTAACATTTGACGTACGTTGAATATTTTGATATCTATCAATTGCTTCTTCTTCTTTGTTTTCTTTTAACTCTTGATGTGTTTCAATTGTATTCCGTAATTTTAATAAAATAATTTTGGTAGCAAAAAATAAAATACAAATTAAATTAAATTAACATGTGAATAAAATACAAATTTCTTTTAAAAGTGAATAAAAATAGAGAGCAAACTTTGATTTAACATCCGTAAGCAAAGTATTCATTGTGCCAACCTCATCCGTCGTTCCTTTGACTTTAGTTGAATTTGTCAAAGTACAACGTATGACGGATTCTATGTTTCCCGGCTTTTAGCTCAGACTTAAAGGTACCACTACAGTCACTAATGTGACACACATATTTTTCCTTCTCATGTTTCAAAAAATACTCGTACTTGTCGCTCTCAATAAAGTCTTCGTCTTCCTCTACCACTAAATTACATTGGCCGTAAAGTATTTGATTGTTTTTTTACACCACGACGTCCTTTACTCCCTTTAATCATTGTATTCCACGAAATTAGAATTGCTTTCAGCTGATTTATTAAATATTAAATATATTTAGTTAATTATAATATTTCTGTTAGGGAGCACCAAAAGTTTGACGTTTCAACGATAACAAAAATTTTGCAAGCACTCGCATCAAGTCTCTCGCCATATAAATATTATGTGATGAATTTAAGCTGACAAAACCTTGGTGCAGCAAACTGATATTAATCATTTCTTGTTATTGGATTGCTGTTTGTTTGAATTCTTCAAATCCAAGTATACAAGTTTTTTTACAGTTTACCTAATGCAAAAAATATTTATCAAAAACAAAATATCCTTCATGTAGGTACTGTTATAACTGGATCAAATTCTTTAAATTATGAATTAACTTGTTGGAAGAACCTCTTGATATATTTCCTACGCCATGAGCAGACTTAGTGTTTACAAAAACCTCATAGGATATGTTTTTTAACACCATATCTCTCTATTACTTTTATGAATTTAAATGCCAACAACCGCAAATCCAACCGAGATTTGAAGATCGTGATTCAGTCAAGTTTTTTGTGCATAGCTTCAGAAGTACATATTCATATATAATCCACACCCATCTTCTTTACACTGGCATAATAAAGGGACTTGAAAAAAATACAGAGGACTCGAATACATTTGCAAGGACTATAAAAACCCAAGAAACCAATAATTTTACATAAATAATTATTTTTAAAATTTGAAATTATTAGTTGAACTATTTTAGTGTTAAAATTAAATGAAAAAATTTAAATTCGCTTAAGTTCACATAAACTCTAGCCAAAAATAAAAAAACCGGAGATTTAGAAAAGACCAAAGTATTCAGAATATAAAATAATATAAAGAATCTTTTAAATAAATTTTTATTTTTTCAATTAGGCTTAAGTTCGTTCTAGTTCGCTACAACTGAATCAGCATTCTTCTTAGCTATTTACAAAAATCTTACCAATTGAATATTTTTCTTCTTATGCCTTTTACAACAAAAACTTCAAAAAGGGCATATCTAAGTTATTTATTCCGTTTGCAATTTCTACAATAATTATTTCCGACTCCATAAAGTATACATAAAGAAGTCGTTTGAGCTATGTCCGTTCGTCGTCTGTCCGTCCGTGTTAGTGTTGAAATAAACTTTTCTAAGGCACTAGATAAGCTATACAAAATTTGAACTCGCCAATCGATCAGACGTAGCTTCAAAAATTTTGCTATTGAAAATTAGCAACATCGGTCCATGTTCTTTGAAAAAGACGATCAAATACCATGCCTGCCTCCAAATTTTCCATTCCATATTAAACAATGAGGTAACTGCAATCAAAAAAACCAAAGAATTAAAAAATAAAAAAGAAACATCAAGTGAAAAAATTGGCGGTCACCCATATTATCCGAGTTATGAGCCTCTGAACTTTTAATAGAAAAGTCCAGTTTTGCATCATATTTTTTTAAATATTTGAAGGCTTTTGAAGAGATTTTTTAGGAAATATTTATTATATAATTTTCAAAAAACCCCTAACCTATTTTTATGTAAAACTATACATAGTACTGAATTTCCTTTTTCCTTATGCTTAAATTCTCTGTCATAAATGGTGAAGGGTTTATAAGATTCGGCATAGCACTCTTACTTGTTAAACAACTAATTAAAAAAAAAATAGGATATGAGAAATTACAATTTTTTAGATCGTATTTTTAAATATTTATTTCTCTATAAAAGTCAATACTAATTGGTTGACAAAAACTATCGTCTACTATTACATTTTATACTTTCCTATTATTTTTTAATTTAATTTTGTTCCTATTATATGTTGAATTTTGCTCGGCGTGCACTTCGGATTTTATCTCAATTTTAAAAGAAGCGGACAGACATAGTTTTTCGTTTAATATTCCTGTTTTTGTCGGCATAGAAATAATAATGCCCATTTTTTTAATTTTGTACTACAACTTTCGCTTAGTTATGTAGGAGAAAAGAAAACTTCCCAATATTCCTGAATAAAGTCGGTCAAATGTCTCGGGAAAAAGTTGGTTAGTTCGTTATTATTCTTTTTAAAATTTATCACAAATAATAATGAATCTAATGGAAAGAACACTTTTTTACCATAAAACACAATATATATATATATATATATATATATATATATATATATATATATATATATATATATATATATATATATTGTGTTTTATGGTAAAAAAGTGTTCTTTCCATTAGATTCATTATTATTTGTGATAAATTTTAAAAAGAATAATAACGAACTAACCAACTTTTTCCCGAGACATTTGACCGACTTTATTCAGGAATATTGGGAAGTTTTCTTTTCTCCTACATAACTAAGCGAAAAATTTAAAGTTGAACTAAATTGTATTCCAAAGCCGAAAAATAATAAACATCAAACTTTTGCAACAAATTATCAATTTTAAAAATAACTACATAAATCAACTTTTCGAGAAATACATCATACAAAATTAACAATAAAAATTTATTAAAGTATAAACTATGAAGACTTCCAAAAAAGATAAATAAGATAAAAATCATAAAACTAACCCAAAAACAATGATTGGATTTAAAAAAAAAAATTGAAAATTCGCCAAGAACGAAAACATCCAAAGTTTAAATGAATATCATGATCTCAATCACAAGCTAATAACTAAATATTTGAAATTCCTCAAAATAAAAAAAAATTATAGATTTTAATTAATGTCAAGAAACAAGCAGCTACAAAACTTCTCAATGTTTTTTATATTAAATTGTTAAAAAATGATATCGAGTAGTACATGAATGATTTTTTTTTGTTTAGATTTATCTGTCTGATTTATTTTCTTTAAGTGGAATGTAACCACGACCGTTTAAAATGATGTTGGTTAGAGAATTAAGTGCGCTTTGATTTATTTGATGTGCCTTCTCGCATGCTTCGACTTTTACCAATGGAACCTTCAAGTCTTTATTAAGGTTAAAATTGTTCATATCCCGGAAGGTTGTAGGGTTGATAAGTAGAATATTATTTTGGCACACTGGAATTTTTCCTTAGAGTAAAACGGTAGCATATAATCAAAGAAACTATATTGACAACAAATTTGTACACTTAATGCCTCAATAAATATTATAAAATATTAAGAAATATTTGAGTTTTATTTCTAGGAGTGTATAAATAGTTCTTGTACTGAAACCACACTGTCTGTCTGATAACAAGCAAACCTATCATACCTTTCCTTCAATATGATCTCTTATGTTGTTGTAGCTATTGAGTAAATAAATACAATGCACTACAACATTTGAAGCTTCAGCATTCGAAAACAAAAACAGACATACAAATAAAAGCATTAGAAAGAAAAAAGAAGGAAACTGATGAATCGAATTTGTGTCGCAAGTCCCTAATGATAAAAAAGTCAGAAGGTATACGATAATAGTTACAAAGTTTTGGAATGGATTGCTTCAACAGTCATAACTTTTCTACGAAAGAGTTCTCGTAGTAATATTGCAACACTTGAGCACAGATCAGTTGGTCACTTAAATCAATTGGCTTTTATGGTTTTGTCCGGAAGCTTTTCAAACACAATAGTATGGGTTTTTAGCCTTGACTTAATAACAGCAAACTAAGCAAAAATAGAAGAAAAATTTTGTGCTCAAAAAAGGATTATTTTCGAAGAAAATGGTTATAAATGCTTTGCCTAAATCAATAGAAACGTAAGTATTTTCGAGTGTACTGAAAAGTAGTTATTGGAAATTTATAGTACTTGTGTCCATTAAAGCAGCTCCACTGTGGTTACTATTTTCTTTTAAATTGTTGTTATACTTTTCATTTAAAAAATAAAATACAAATCGTTGTCGAAATATTTAATGATTTGTACTCATATGTATGTTCATTGTTGACGTTGTATTTATAAAACACTGCATACACCAACATCAATACAGCCAAACATATAAAAAATGTGCCATAAGTGGCAACAAAGCCATTAAAAACTTGTGAATGTTTATTTGGTTGAATGTTTTGTAAGTGTATAAGTATGTATGTCTTGGCGCTTAGTGGTCATTTGGGAGCTACTTGCTAGACATTAAAGCACATACATATCGCTTGCCCGCCCACCACATCGTTACCGTTACCACTACAAGAGCACAATATTCAATGTTTATAAACTATTTAATAGAAAGGCCGACTTTGAAGTTATTTAAAGAAAAATGCAAAGCTTTTCAATTTACAGTATCTTCAATACATCATGCACTAAAAGTTAGTTTTTATAATGTTTTATCGTAAATCAAAACTATTATGCTTTTTAAGTAATATTTCTAGTAAGTCTTGTTTTACATAACTAGCAGTGCTCACGACTTCGTCCGCGTGTCATTATAATTTTTTTTTAAATTCAAATTTAGAAAAATGTGTTAAAAACTTTTAATTTATGAAAAAAGTTGCTGACAACTGTTTTAGCACCATTTTACCGGTACACTTGGGTGCTTTTACATTTGTTTTCTATTTTCTCTATAAAATAACATATTTTTACGCAACAAAAAGTATTCTATATTTGAACGAAGGTTCTAAGGGACCTACACACAAAATTAAATTCAAACCCGTTTCAGCAGTTTTTACGTGATGCGAATACAGGGTGATAGATGGAGAGACAGACAAAAATTCCAAAAATATGTGTTTTCTTTTCCATTTCAATTACTACCTACACCAACATCAAAACTTTCAAAAAAATTTTTCATGTACAGAAATTTCTGTTTTATTATAAGAATAGATATAGATGATTAAATTCGGTCTCTTTCTGGATTAAGTTAAACTTTGTTTGTGTTCAATCAACGATTTCATATAATAAAAATTGAAACTATTCACAGAATATTAAAAAATGAAAAGATTACCTTTTATATTATCTTTGAGAAGAATTTAATTTTAAACAAAACAGCATATAAATGTATTGGCTTAGCAAAGTTAATTTCACGTTTGTGGATACAATTTAATGCAAACAATCAATCAATTTGATGCCAATGCTTATGAATAATTCGAAGTTGTATAACTGAAAATATAGAGAAAAAGCTCAGTACAGGATCCTAAGTAATCCAACTTTCCAAACATGTATGATGCAAAAATATTGGATTAAATGAGTTTGCAATAAACAAATATTTAGCATTATTATTATTTTTTATGATACGTATTTTTGTTTGTTTCTTAAATATTAATTTTAAGATTATATTTTATTTGAACTATTCTTATAAATGAATAATTATTTTACCTTTAATAACTGTGATTAGTTGTTGGCATTAGGGATGAGCGATCGTGTGATATTTCAGGAACGTTGTTACCAGAAAATGTGATTTTTAAATCTCCATGCTTTTAAATAGTTACCGCGATTACCATTTGCAATTCTTTTTTAATATTTGAGCATACATACATATTTTGATCTTCACATTCAAAGCAGCTGTAATTAAATTTGGCCAGAAATAAAATTGATTATTGTTTGAAATAAAAAAAGCATATGTGCATTCTCTCTGTTACATAAATATGTATATAATAAAAAAAAACTAGCTGTTGTTAATAAGTAGTATCAAAATTAAGCTACACAGCAACGAGGCTGCTTTGACTTATGAAAGAAAGAAAGATCACAAATTAAAATCAAATTTAAGCTTGTAAATATAAAATAGCGTTGTTCTTACACGAAACTTTTAATAAACTCAGTCATTGTAGTGACCAGTGATTTTTTTATCACAGTGATTTAATTACATGTTTATCTCTAGTTGGCACAGCATAGCAATTCGTTCTAATGTCAAGTTTAGAAGATCTTAAAGGTTTTTAGGAATTGATTATTATAATTCAGTTTTACTTAAGTTTGTTCTTCAAAAAAGTTGAATAAATAGAACTACTTTCAATTGATAACTAACTTGTAGATAGATGCGAAGAACGCTGACGAAGGTTGTAGCAAATCAGAAATAGCATTTCATTCTGCTGGTGTCGGTTTATGATTTGAATCAATTACCAATTAAAATTGTGATATAAAGTCTGTGTATTATTTTTTTTTTTAGCAAAAACGAACAGCAACAAAATAAAACAGTGGTTTTTCTTTCCAATAACTTAACAACTTAAATAACTTAAATAACAATTTTAGAACAAAATTCCACTGCTCAAATTACCTGTCTTAGACTCCTTTACTGCGTGCTCTTTCCACTAACCTTAAGAAAATTATTAATATAATATTTTTTTAATTATTATTATAATTATTACCATAACCATTATTATTATTATTATTATTATTATTATTATTATTATTATTATTTTTCAAACATTTATGTTTTCAGACATTATTCTTGATATTAAAATTTTTAGCAAAAAAAAAAACTTGAAAGTGTTTTTTCACCTCACACCTTTTTTCTTGAATTATGAACATTTTACAGTAACAATAAATAATACTGAGAAACAACTTTTAATTATTAAAGCGATAATTAAGATTTTGTGTTAAGATTGAATCTAATTTTTAAAGGTTAGAATTTGTTTTGAACTGACAGCATATAAACGTACTTATGAATATTTACGTTTATCTAATATTGAATTGCTTTATGATGTTGAAGCTTTTAATACAAATTAGGCAATTGAGGTGTTGTTCGTATCTCACAGTTGATTAGTTGCAATTATGCTTTTGTCTGTTTTAATAGGTTCAACAGTGACATCCAAGCTCAGAAAATAGTTAAATCAGAATTTTTTTTATTTCTAAGTGGTATAACACGAAAATAATTTGTACTTTGTTGTTTAAACTAACAAACTCTTTTTTATATTAAATTCTTAAAAACAAATAAAAATTACATATGAATATATATTTCAACTTTAAGAAAGAAATTTTACATCTGTTCCATCATCACAAAGTAAACTAGATTTCATATGTTACCGTGAGCTCCTGAACTCCAGTTTGCCCTTTAACTACCGCTAACAATGTTGGCTAACAATTTTACCAAACATTATGTTCCGTAAGTGAGCATACAGTCTAAACCAATACGGAACGAACAGACATGTGTACATACATACGCAAATACATTTATGTTGAAATTGTATTTAACACACATGTAGATAAAAATATTACAACTCTTTCGCCACGCTTCTTCTATTCCAGTTGCTATTTGTTTTTTAGTTGTTGTTTCTGTTGTTGTTAGTGTTTGAGTGCGAAATGCACTCTTGGGGGCTTTAAACAAAAATGAAAATCGCTTGCATACATATGGGCGCTTATACAACTTTTATAATTTTCACGAATGTGTGTGTTTTTTAATTGTCCGTGTGTAGAAATGTTTGGATGGTTAGGAAATTTGAAAGTCTTCAAAATCATTGTATATTTTGTCATTCTTTATGTGTTTTACTATAAACATTAAACAAAATTTTTCGTGAAATTTTCTTCGAATTTTTTATCAAAATTTATAGTTTTACTTTTTATTTTCAATATTTCCCTATCAGTTCAGGAATAAATGCAAGCACATTATTATAAAAAAATTTATTATTTATTTGAAAAGATAATAATAATAAAGTAATTTTTTAACTTTCGTAAAATACACTAGTTAAAGAAGTATATTATTAATAGGAATTAAATGGAGGAAAAGCTTAAAGAGAGAGAATTAACGAGTACAAAAACTAGAGTACATAGCTAACGCTTATTAAATTATTTTCAACTTTATCCTTATTCTTCCGCTCAGGATTTTAAGTCAAAGGATATTTTTAGAACGGCTGAGAACAGAGATAAAAAAGTATATACTTTCTAATTTCAAAATATAGTTTACCATAAATTTAAATCAAACTAAATTATATAAAATTTAATAAAATTTACAAACAAAACGTAAAACGCACAACAAAGTTTTATTCAGAGGTACAGCAATGTTCAAATCTTTCTCTCATCCTATTCGTTATTTTTCCACTCTGTTTTAATATGCAAATATTTAAATCGATTGTCCACAAACAATACGTTCTATATCCTTCTTCGCAGAACCTAATTTCCTATTTCCTACTTCTGCTACAATGCGTCGCATTGGAAAGGGTCATAACCTGAGTGCTGGTCCCAAGAAAAGAAATTGCATTCTCTCTTCAACACTATCTATTATTTCGCGGATGATATTTGCATTTATTATTCATATTCGTATATGAGCATATGAGAATATTCTGGGGAATAGGGTAATAGTACAAAACATTAGTGATATATTCAGTATTAATCTTGTAACAATCTCTGAATTGGATACTGTAAACAAATATGCTAGGAACACAACTAGGGCGAAAGGTGAGTTCTTTGGCAAAAATTTGTTGTGTATATTTGTCGTATGAAGCACAATAACGACAAAAAAGCACTTTAATTTAATTTAATTTAATTTAATTTAATTAATGCTTTAATTTTCTAATTTGCTTACTGTTAGTGCTGATGGGGTCACCATTTACGAGTAAAAAACAATTCTTAAGAAATGAAACATCAACAACAATACAACTAAAAATAATATTTTTGGTTAACAAATAATTTGTAAACTTATTCTAAATGCTATAAAATAAAAATAAATCACAGTCATCGACTAGAATTCAAAGCGTTCTCATATACGGTTGATTTTCCTGTCAAATTGAAAATTTTTTTTTTCAAAAAATACAAAAATATAATTTTTCAAAATATAATTTTTGTTTGAATTTTTTTTTTTTTTCTGATTTCGTTTTGCATTTTTGTTAACCACATTATTCTTTAAATCTACAAAAAAGTCGCGAATAGTAATATGTCCGATCCTCCCCGCCTGGGGGACAACCGCTGGGCAATACTAGCGGATCCCCCTCGTACCAAAAAAAAAAGAACAAACTTGGATATTATAGTTTCATTCCCAGAATTGCCAATAATTCAAAAACCTGATCCGAAATACATAGTAATTTCCGCAACTTCCGGTAATAAGAAATTACAAGAATACTCGTGCTTTGCCGTAAACCGATCATTAAAACTAATTTGTTCCGACATAATACGCGTATCCGAATTAAGAGACGGAAATTTACTCCTTCTCATAGGCAGCAAAACAAACGCAGAAAAATTAATATCAACAAAAAACTTACCAGAGATATGTAACATAAAATGTGAATACCACTCAAATTTGAATCATACAAAAGGGACCATATATGCTCCATATTTAAACAATGTGCCTGAAGCCGAAATTGTAAGTGAACTTAAATCACAAGGAGTCGTCGAAGTTTACAAATACCAAAAACCAAACTCTGATGGTAAACTCTCCCCATGTGGAGTTATTCTCTTAACGTTTAACAAGTACTCCATTCCTGACAAATTGGATATATCGTGGCATAAAGTTAAAGTAAGACAATATTTTCCCAACCCTATGCGTTGCAAAAATTGCCAACTACTAGGGCATACCAAAAAATGGTGTAAAAACAACCCGCTTTGCGATAACTGTAGTCTACCTCCCCACTCTCCAGCCGAGTGTACACGTACTTTCTGCATAAACTGTAATGAAAAACACCCATCTAGCTCCAAAGAATGCAAAATATTTAAACAACAAAAAGAAATTCTTAAAATAAAAACAAAAGATAAATGCACTTTGCGAGCAGCAAAAGAAAAATATCGAATGCAAGCACCAACAACTTCAACTTTATCTCAGTTATTTTCTGATGTTACTAATAACAATTTAGTAAACAAAACAACGAATTTAAATCACAAATCAAATAATAAAACAGAAACCCCAATACAAAATATTAACTTTCCAACAACTTCTACGCAAGTAATAAAAAAATCTGAACCAACAAAAAACAATACAGAACTAAACATTCCTACAACAAACGCGCAAGAGAAAAAAATACAAAAGCCTTTGATAAGTAATCAAAAATCTCAATCAAATACCATTTTAACAAGATCAATGGAAAAAAATTCAACAACTACAACAAATGCAATTATACCTAAAGAATCGCTTAACTTACCTCATAATAAATCAATTATTCCTGCAAAATCTGTTAAAAACTTAGATGAAGACGAAATAATGTTTGAAGACGAATAGTTCTCTAACTTATTTTCCAAAATGAATCTCAGAATCTTACAGTGGAACATTAACGGCCTCATAAATAATTATCACGAACTACAACTCATAATAAGAGACAATAATCCTGACATTATTTCATTACAAGAAACTCATATCCCACAAAAAAAAAACGACATTATTTACCCAAGACAATACATTGCTTTCTTCTGTAACAAACCTGAAAATACTACAGGTAAACAGGGTATAGCTTTACTAATTAGAAAAACAATTCCCCACCGATTAATTCAAGTTCATAATAACCCGACAAGTATAATTGTGGAAATAGATATTGGTTTGAAGTTTTCAATAATAAATACTTATATTCCACCTCATGAAGCAATAACAGAGAGCAGTCTCAAACGCCTTTTGGATAAATGCACATCTCCCCTTCTTTTAACCGGTGATCTTAATTCTTGGAGTGTTCTTTGGGGTTCAGCTCAATCAAACTCTAGAGGTAAAATTATTGAAAATCTTATAATAAATGAAGACCTTGTTATATTAAACGATGGCTGTCCTACTCATTTCACCACTCACAACAGTTTTACAAATATAGATATATCGCTTTGTTCGTCACAGCTTGCGCCAATTTGTTCATGGAAGATCTCCAATTGTTTACACGGTAGCGACCATTTCCCAATTTTTATAGAAATTATTAGTACAGCAGATTTTTTAAAATCTAAACACATTCCGAAATACAAAACTAACATGGCAAACTGGGCCTGCTTTCAAAAACTGGCTGACGAAAAGTTTTCAAATTTTCAAATTACTAATAACGTTAACCAACAAGCAGCATTATTAGTCAAATCAATAAAATTTTCAGCTAGTAAAAGCATTCCTCAATCTCAAAGTATCAACTTCAAACCTAGAGTTTCATGGTGGTGTTCTTACCTGCAATCTTTAAGAGATAAAAAGCAACAACTTTGGCACAATTTCAAAAGGACTAGAACCGACGATAACCTAAATATGTACAAAAAATATAAAGCAATGTTTAAGAAAGCAGTGAAAGAAAGGAAGGCTGCGTGCCTACAAGCCTTTACAGAAAAAATTAACCCAATGTACCCTCTTCAACGTATTTGGAATGACATTAAACGGTTGACAAATGGAAATAGCTCAAATACAATAAAGTATCTAAAAACCGATACCAACATGTTAACGTCTCCAATAGATATCGCGGACTATTTTGCAAAGCACTGGTCATATCTATCAGAAGATAGAAATTTCTCTTCCGTTTTTCAATCAGAAAAAAATAAATTTTTAAATTTAAACTACAGCCCGTTGTTACTTAATAAAAATGCAGAAAATATAGAAAAGGCTATTAACATGACCGAGCTTGAAGATGCTCTTCACTCAGCCTCAGGTAAGACTCCTGGCGAAGATCGAATATCGTACCCAATGTTAAAGAATTTACCAATATCTGCGAAAATTCACATCTTAAATGTTTACAACAACATATTTTCATTAAAAACCTATCCTCAATCTTGGAAAATAGCAACAGTTTTACCAATACCTAAACCTAATAAGGATCATACAACTATTTCAGGATTTAGACCAATATCCCTACTTCCTTGCATTAGTAAAATATTGGAGAAAATCGTTTCCCGAAGATTAATGTGGTTCATGAAGGTGAATAACTTTATTACTCCCAATCAGGTAGCATTTATGAGGAAACAGGGTACCGAAAATGTTCTTCTTTACGTCCAACATTTTATATCAAAGGCCTTGTCAACTAAAAACCACATAAATATTCTTTCCACAGATTTCGAAAAAGCGTTTGACCGGATAGGAGTCCATATTATATTACAACAGTTAACAGATTGGAAAGTCGGACCACAAATGTTTTTCTTTGTAAGGAACTTTCTTTGCAATAGAAAATTTAGAGTTAGGATAAACGGCCACAAATCCGCAATATATCCTTTAAACAACGGCATACCACAAGGATCCCCATTGTCAGTTGTACTTTTTATTATAGCTTTTAACCAATTCAGCAAAATTGTTTCCAAATATAATCAAATCGAACACTCCATCTACGCTGATGATGCAGTAATATTTACCAAAATTAAAGACAACAACAAAGTAGAAGAAGTTTTTTCAAACATCTTAAGGGATATTGACAGCTGGTGCCAACACTCAGGAGCTAAAATTTCCTTTGATAAGTGTAGTACCCTACATATCTGCAACAAACATTCTTGCAACACCTTTGTACTAAAATACAATAACATCATTATAAAGCCAGTAAATCACCTTCGCATACTAGGCGTTATCTTTGATAAAAAGTTAACATTTAAAGAACACTGCATTGAACTAAGAAAAAATCTCAATTGTAGATTAAATATTATAAAATATCTTACTTCCAAAAACTTTCGAATACATACGTCCACAATCATAAATATAACTCGCTCTATAATCCTTTCTAAAATTGATTACGCACTCCCGATTTATGGATTATGCGCCTCCTCAACATTAAAGTTAATTACAACCCCGTACCACGCTGCTGTACGCCGCAGCATTGGCGCCTTCAGAACTAGCCCAATTAGAGCTATTTTAACAGAGTCCGGCATGCCTACAATTGAAGATAGATTCAAACAGCTTACGCTAAAACTTATCCCAAAGCTATATATTTGCTCCAACAAAATATTGTTCGAGGAAGTATCTAAAGCGATTAAACAGCAGAGAACTTATAGACTCCAGTCCACAATTTTTAAATGCATTAATTTCTTTCATGAACTTAATTATCCGATTCAACCACTGAAACAAAAAGAAATGCCAGTTCCGCCTTGGTTTTTAGATAAATCATCTTTTATCTTGAACTTAGTGTCGCTACCAAAAAATTGTACAACACCTGTTATCTATCAACAAAATTTTAAAAATTTATCAGATCAATTTATGAAAGAAAACTGGAATTTGTTATACACTGACGGCTCGAAGACGTGCGCGTACACAACATTTGCAGTCGTTAATCAAAACGGTAATAGCGTAAAACTGGGTCACTTAGATAATCATTGTTCAAACTTCACTGCTGAAGCCTTTGCAGTCTTTAGTGCCTTAGAATATGCCTGTAAGACTAAGTTAAAATGCATAATTTGTACTGACAGTCTTTCCACAATTTCTGCTATCCAAAACACCTTGTATGACTCTCCATTAGTTAACCGTATAAGAAGCATACTGATCAAACAGCGCGAATTCATTAAAATTATGTGGGTACCATCTCATGTCGGCATAAGAGGTAATGAATTTGCAGATTTACTAGCCGCTGAAGTAAGTCGTAGACCGACAAAAAAATTCCACACTTTGGAACGTAAAGATATTTTAAATAGTATAGCAACTTATTTAGAGGCTGAACGTCTTCAAAAATGGGGTCAATATCAACACAATTATAAATCCTTCAACCCGGAGGGTAAAAAGCAAATTTACCCTAACAAGTGTTCCAGAGCTGAAATAACAATTTTCGCAAGATTAAGATTTGGACATTGCAAATTTTCACACCAACACCTACTGGATAAAACACCATCCCCTATCTGCGGTGCTTGTAATACACAATTAACAGTTCCACACCTCCTAAATGAATGCATTATTTACAACACATCAAGAAGAAACATCTTCAACAGTAACCTTCCATCTGATCTTTTGAAGAACATATCTGTAAATAACATTAAGTTAATCTGTAAATTTATAAAAGTAAATAATATTCAAAACCAAATATAATTCTAACTTTCGGGTCGAAGGCCTCTTTTTGTGCTAGTACCTTAACTTTAAGTCTTTTAGTTACACTAATTGTATTAGGTAATTAAATTATAATAAATAAATAAATAAATAAATAAAAATAAATCAATTATTCAAGTAAAATAATTTTACTAAAATTCTCCGAAACTACAAGCAGACATGATATCATTGTATTGATTTGTTCGTTGATCGCACTGAACCCGGCGAATTATGAACGAAATAAAATATGTTTTATTTATTGCGATGAAAAATTCATGGTTCGTCCCAGTTGTGTTCTTACATTATGCGTAAGAAACGTATCTTTTATTTACAAAAGAAACACTTTAGTGCCTTTTTTTCTGCTATGTGTGCAGCTACTTTTAGAACACGTTATTAATCATTAATGAAATGAATCACATAGCGCATTTGTTTTTCAGCTAAACGGCTGGTTTGCAGAATAAATATCATGTAGTTTTTATGTAAGAACATTCAAATCGATGGTCAATAAATACTTTCTTCTCCGTCCGTAAAGTGATTTGTTATAATTTGTTATATTTGTTATAAACATAATATTTGGTTCAGTGCCATTTCAATAAAATTACATTAGTTGGTATACATATATTTAAATTTTGTGTGTATATTAATACTTCCATAACGTTTTCCCTGGAGTATAAAATCTTAAAAACCCATAAATATCTTATTACCGTTAAGCCTCAAAAGTGATTAAAATTCTAATATGTTTCTTAATTTACACACCAAAATATAAATGTTAAATTTTTTCGTTATAAATTTATTTGGTTCCCTAAAACAATGAAAAGCGAATAAATTGCACTGAAATCTTTTACTGTTTTTCCACTTATTACCTTTGCCTGTGTTAGTAAAGTTGTTTATTTTTTTGAATTGCCATTGCTTTGATTCCTTAAGGTGCAGTTTAAAATCTTAACGACACTTATATGAAAAAGGATAAATTTTTACACAAATGTGTTGGTTCATATGTGTTGGTTCATATGTGTAAATTTAATTTATTTTGTCTCTTATAAAAATTCAAACTGGTCTCGCACACAGAAAAACAATGTGGTAACAAATAAATGAGCAAAAAGAAATGTGTTCGGATATTTATGAAAAATTCAATTTAATTGTATACGATTACATTTGTTTAACAAAATGATGTAAACATTTTCACTGTTTGCAGCTTACTTATATAATAAGGTAAAAAAAATCACATTAGGTTTTTAGGAAATACAAGAAAAAAAAAAATTTTAATAACGAATTTAATTCAAAAAAGTAATGTGAGCAACTAGTCTTTGTAAACAACCGTGAGTTCTGTGTAAACAAAATTGTATAAGAATATCGATCTCTGTTAGTGGCTCACAATAAGTTTAACAAAACTCTGGCCCATGTTTTCTGTTTGCGAAGTTTAAACTCTTAAAAAAACAATAATGAGTGTAGTCAACAAAACAAACCGATATTTACCTTTTCAACCTAAAGATTTGAAACCTTAAAAATTAGCAATTAAAGATTTTTACAATTAAAAATTTAGTCATTTTGTGAATATGTAGTTTTGTTTCTATTTACGCCGCTCTACAACGCTTCTTCAAATATGTCGGTCTTTTTTTTAAATATCAAAGGACATTACGCGGTGTTCTAAACTGTAGTAAAATAAAGGAAAAGTGTAAGGTGAAGTAGCTTAACTATTAATAAGGTAAATCTTTTTTTGTTTAATAGGAAACTTCGTCATCTTTATTTATATACCAACAAAAAAAAAAAAAATAATAATAATAAATAAATAAAATAAAATAAAACAAAATTTTAATATTTATTATTAAATAAAATTCAAAAAAATAATTGTAAAAATGGTCCAATTTGAGAAAAGTAAAAATTAAATATGCAATAAAATTTTTATAAACTATGCAAATCAAATAAGAAATCTGTAATATTAAGATAAAGAAAATCTCACAATTTCCAAAATAAGAGCCAAAAATCCCAAAATTGGAATTTATACTTTTTTGTCCACACATGTTTTAGGACTCATGAAATATTTTCAGTTACAATTTGAAGCATATAAAGCTTTTTATATTAATCTTTTTTTCCGATCACAACTTTGGCATTTTAAAACGTGTGCGATAAAATCGAAATTTGGATGAGAGATAGGTAAAATTGAAGGACCCTCATCTTCTACAAGTATGATAAATTTTATATGAAATTTGGTACAAACCTACAAACATATTATTAGCTTAAACAAAAATAACAAATTTTTATATATATTTCTCAGGAAATTTTTTCCCTTAAAAAAAAATAAGATTGATGGCCCTTTTTAGGCAAAAATAAATAAATAAATAAACACACACACACACAAAAAGGTAATAATTTTAGAGTTTAAAGAAAATCGTATAATTTTCAAGTCAGTAAAGATATAATCTTATAACTTTTCCAGACTATTTTAAATTATAATAGATAAAAAAAAAACGATAGGTAACTGTTATTATATACGGAAACAAAGCATATGCATAGTTTCTTTATACATAAGGTCAAATAATAAAAATTAAATAAAGAACATTTTAAACGATGTCAAATCAGTTTTGCAGTGCTAGTCAACAAGAGAGTTCAAGAGATTTTGCTAGGAGTTAGTCATAATTGAGCTCTTAGATCTCGTTCTGGAATTCATTTATCACAGACATTTTTAAACGAATTTGATTATGATTTTTGTTTTTTTCTTAATTTTTACTTATTGCTTCCTTATTTATGTTCTGTATGTAAGTATGTATGTGTGTGTACAATATGATTTTGGCGCCAAATCATCAATTGGTTAAGAGAAAGATAAAACACAAAAAAGACTTTAACATTTGCCACAAATTGGCAGTTAAATATACGAATGTTTCTCTTACTTTTTTTTTTTTTTGTAATATTGTTCTAATATTAGTAGAGCACCTTTTCTGTCCAATTCATTAAAAGTCCACAACGTATCATCATCATTTTCAGCACAAACATATCCTTATTTTCAATTCTCATTTACGCTGCATGTATATGAGTGCGCGATTTATGTGTGTTTCTTGGCGTTAAAGGAAGAGGTGAATCTATTTTAAGCATTTTGTATTGTTTGCTTTTATGAGCAGGATGTTTTTGTTGTTTTTAGTGTACTTTGTATATACGTATGTTTATGTGAGTGAGTGTATTGTGTCTTTGGTACTTAAGTTGAGCTATTGGTAAAAAATAAAATATACGTACGTGTAAATAGAATTTATACCTCTATGGTCGCCCTGGGAGTACTTAAGCGTAATCTGCATAAAGTGAGCTGAAAAAACAAAAACAAAAATAACTCCAGCTTGTTTTAGTACTGCTACTTCTGTTCCGATTCCTGTAATTGCAACAAACCATATGAGCGTGTGTTAATGTTTCTGCGAAGAAATAAAACTGTTGATGAAGAATAACGAAACGAAACAACCAAACGAAGGTAAAAAAGAAACCAATTTACTCTAAAAACAAATTTCTTTCGTTGGGCGATACTATGTATGTTTCACAAAACAACAACAACAACGCATTGTGAAGGTGGTTGAATCCGTCTTTTTTATTTTTATTTAAATAATAATATTGTATTAAGTTTATGGTCGAATTGTGAGGTAGCTATGTGTGTTTCTATCTTTAAGCTTTTACCGAGGGGCATATAAATATTAAAATTCGATTGCATAACTAATTTTTATTTGGCCATTAAAGGGGTAACGTGGGGCTACTTAAAGATTTATGTCTAACAAACCCAAAACAAGCTTCATCATGCAATTTGTTTTTGTATTCTAATTTTCTTGTTGGTAATAATTTCAACTAATGTTTTTGTTATCAATGCTCTTATGTACTCGTTTGAATTTATTTTAATTATTTTCTCTTTTTGTTTTAAAAAATATTTTTTTTTGATTTTAAATTATGTCTAATGTATATTTTTCATATTCTTGTTTAGTGGGTGAGGCAGTTGGAGGTGCAGTGGAAGAATGTGAGGATCCTTTGACTTTATTAGATCCCAAAGAGGAGTTACTGAGTGAAACGGAAAGCTTAGAAAAAGAAGACGAAAACAAATCAGACGTTCCAACGGCAATGGTTAAAAGCCATAAACCTTTATCTCATCCAGCTCTTACATCTGATTCATCTCCTCATCTAACTACTGTTCTTACTCAAGAGATTTCAGATGTACCAATAAAATTACCAGCCATGACAAACAATAACAATGGTAAGTTTTTATTGCAAAATAAAAAGTTGAATTTCTTTTCATAAAACGAGCTTAAGCTAAGATACAATGCTGAACTTTTAATTCCATAACATGTAAACACACACACACACACACACACACTTGAATAATTTACCGATTTTCAATTCTATTACAAAAGTAAAATAGTTATTTTTCTGTAGTCGTTATTATAGTATTGATATAACAAAGTTAACACTCCCACGTGTAATTGCTTGTCCAGCTAATAACTCTCAACAGTCTCATAAATACCAAAAAATGTAAATTTCATTTTTGGTCAATGAGAGTCACATCTATGTACATATTTGTTTTTGTGAATAGATGTATGTGTTTGCCTAGTTTTGCTTCTGTGCAGTTGCAGTGAGTAATACGATTTTTTACTACTTGCACTTACATACAAAAGTACACATTTACTCTATAACTTTTATTAATACTTTGGCATAATTGTCTATAGTACGTATAAAGTGTGTATGTAAAATGTGCATCCATTTCTTTGCTGGCAATTGTCCTCTATTTAAGTCAACAGGGAGGTCTGATATCTTAAAGTAATAAAATGCAAATACACTCTTTATGTAGGAGGATTGTTGTATACTTAAAGTGAACACTCTCTAATTATTTGTGAGAGTTTTTGTAAAGTTTAAAATATTAATAGGATAAATTTTAATTTTCGCTAAAGCTCAATCAATAAAGCCCTTAATAGCTTGATTTATTTTTCGGTTTAAAGTTTCTTTTAAGCCGAGAAAGTAAATTTTAATTCATTTCTAAATATTTTTGTCCAAACAATAAAGTTAAGTTAAGTAAAGTAAAGAAAGGCAAAAAATTTCAGTAATAATCTTATGAAAAAAAAATTTTTTGATTATTGTCATCATCTTCTCATCACAGTAGATATTGTTAAAGTGACATACTGAATGCGTGTAATTTAAATTTTTTAATTTTTTTAATCATTAGTCGAGCTATTCTCGTATTACAACCAAATAATAATACTTCTTTGTTAAAAAATTTAAAAATTAAAATGTATATATATATATATATATATATATATATATATATATATATATAAAGCCGGATTAAAATTATTTATTTGTCCTTTTATATTTATATTTGTGTTTGTGCTAAACCAAAAAGTGATGAAAACTTAAATATAAAAAAAAAAATAAAAATTTTGTGTATGTTTGCTTTAAAGTCGGTTTGAATTTTGTCAATAAAGAATCTTAAATGTATGTGTTATCGTTCAGACTTAAAAGAAAACAATTTCTACTAAGGACTAGGATCCTTTGGTCGAAATAAAAATCCACCCTTCTCAGGTTAAGGTGGATGTGTTACAGTGCACAAAAAAGCCTCACAACAGCCCTGTATCTAAAAGTATCAAAAATTTTTCCGAAAACATCTACCCTTAGCGCAACTCTGTAAGTGGTCTCATTTACGAAAATTACATTTTTATAAAGTTTACTCAAATCGCTAGCCATCGTTTTGTAGAGGAGTGTAAATATATGACAGATATGCAATATTTTTGCAATCCAAACATTTTGGAACCTATTGTATGTGAAAAGTGAAAAAATTACACACAATTAGTGAAACCAAATAAGCAAATTCGTTCATTTTCACTAGAAAAATAAATTTTATAGTAAATACAAAATGGAATAAAAAATTTAGCAAAAACCTTTATAACAGCGATCAAAATTGTAATAAAACTTAAAGTTAACTTAAACAATATATATGTTGGAATAAAAAAATTCACAATTTTTTAAACAGAAAATATTTAAGTTCAAACATGCATATTTTTGTTTCGAACCTCAAAAATTAGCGGTTTTACTGTTTTTTCTTATTAATAAGAATTTTAAAACAAAAATGCTTTACATCATAGTTTCTGTATCTTTTACTTTTAAGCCAGGACTTTCTAATTATTGTCTGAATTTTCCTCACCACACTTATAAAACTATTTACAGTTCTCAGGTAACCATTATTAGTTTTAAGATTTTCAACCTTTCTTAAAGCCCCTCGTACGAAAAAATGTTCAGTTGTTGCATTGTTGTCATGTTATGCACACAATAGTTTTGTACGCAATAACAATAATCTCTTGGTAAGTTTAAAGTTCTTGTGAACGGCCTTGCAAGGGACTTGTGTAATGTTGTTGTTAAAACTTCATATATAATCCTACAAACATAAGCACTCTTCTATGCTTTGAGAAAACGTTTGAGTCGTACATTCGTGTACAACGCACTATAAAAAATGGAAAAATATCGTCATCTAAGGTAATCATTATGAATGAAAAATGTTTAAGCTTTATTTAGAACTGATTACTATTTTTATTTTATATTTCACGACTTGTTATTTTTATACCCTTCACCACGAAAAGTGGAAAAGGGTATATATAAGTTTGTTATTGCATTTGTAATTTTTACAATATCTATTTCCGACCCCACAATGTGTATATATTCATATGCAGCTTGAAGTCGATAGAGCGATATCCGTCTATCCGTCCGTGTTCTGATCAAAATAAACTTTTTAAAGGCACTAGACGAGCTACAGAAAATAAAATATAACAATCGATCAGATATAGTTGCGAAAACTTTGCTAAAATCAGCAAGATCGTACCATGTCCTTCGAAGCAGAGAGAAAAACATCATGCCTTTCTCTAACTTTTCCACTTATACATCTAGTTTATTGAAGTAACTCCAATCAATAAAAAAATACATATAGGGTTAAGGGTAAATAAAATTCGACATAGGCGAATATAGTACTTTTACTTGTTATTATTCATACTATTGGCGGGCTTACTGCGGTTGTGCACGAAATGAAGTTTGATATGGAAATACTTGAACATTACGTAAAAATTTTTCTGAGAGCCATTATTATGCAACTTGGGTGTATAGGGGCTCTACTCAACTACAAGTATCCTTTATATACCTTGCGTAGAGTAAAAAAGTATAAGAGCACTGAAAGGTAAACAAGTTCTCGGAGTAGATAGATTTTTAAGCCAGCTTTGCTTCTGACTTATACCTCTTAGTTAAAAGGTTTTGCAAGAAATTAAAATTTAAGAGATAAAAAAGTGTAGTTCTTATTCATCCTTGAATTTGTCAAAATTAGAGCTGTAAAACAGCAGTAAATGAGCGTATGTGTTCTTACATAACTGAGTAATTAAATTAATGAAAGAACGTAAAAGTGAAGCGTTGAATAATCATACCAAGAATAAATGCTCTCAAACCTATTAAAACCTCTTGATGTACACTTTACAATTAAAAATATTTAGGATCTTAACTTGACTTTTTTGTTTATACATGGAGATTTATTTGATAAATTGCTTAGCTGTATGTGTTTTAAGTCGACGGATGGTACAAGAGTTGTACATTTTTTTATCATAATCTTATTATTCTCACTTTTTGTTTTCATTTTTATAATTCTTGCATTAATTTTAAGTTTTTATTTTAGGTTATATTATCTTTTTATATCTTTGATATTTTTAAAAGTTTAGCTATTAAAACCTAGAAAAGTATTTTCTTAATGTTGTACTTATTAAACCTACACCGGACTGTGAGCTGTGTATTGTTAAAAAAAAAATTAATTAAATAGAATAGAATAGAATAAATCAATAAAAAGTGATCACATACAACATACAAATCTTAAAGTCCAATAACGTGTTTAAGTCTCTAGAACTTTCTACCGACCTAAAAATTCTTTAGTTTGTCATCGTGGCTGCAACAAAATAGTACACGTGACTACGTTTTTTTGTATTTATATAATTTTTCTGTATGTCACCTACCATTTATTCACTTTTGTGTCATTTTCATGTGCAGTTAAATTCTTTTGGGAAATCTATGTGATCCATGCGAGAACATCATCATCAAAAACAACAACATCATCTATAGTTTTAATCTAAAAGCAATAATAAGTTGGGTGTAAACTGGTAGAACATAATGGTTGTAAGCAATTTCGTTTGGCAACAACTATACAATTGTCTATATAATTGCAACCACCGACCACACTCCAACCAACATAATGTAATAAAATAATATTTTAACACAATAAATACAAATCTTCACTCTCTCATGGTTGTGTGTATAGACACAAATCCAATACGTTAGCATTGTATTTATATTGGGCTAAATGCAACATTTGACCTACAAACAAATGTTTAAAAATCATAAAAACAGTTATTGTTAAGGGCAAAAGCTTAGAACGAACAAAGGGCTCAAATACATTTTTGTAAGCGAAGTAAATTTACACTTTTGTGTAAGTAATTTGGGTTTAAAATTGAACATTTTTATTTTTGTTTAAAACATCAAAAATTCAATAAAAGTATTCGAAATATTTGAATTTAATAAGCCAACACTCCTCTAGTATTTACCAAGAAGAGAATTTCTCTAGACATAATGAAAGTAATGCAACCCAAATATTTAAGTTTTCTAACTTAATCACAAATAAATTGGAATTTTCAAGAACACAGATGAATAAAGTGTTGGCAGATTGGTAAACGATGTGATACAGATGTGATTACAAATATAGCAAATAGAAAAAGCAATTACTATTATTCAATATATTAAATAACAACAGTTATTCAAAGAATTAAAATAAAGAACATTTTTTGTATTTTGATTTACAGTGTATTCGAATCTGAGATAATCATTTAATGTTTTTATCATTAATTCTTTTAAAATTAGAAAATTAAATAAAAGCAAATAATCTATTGCAACTATTGAGTAATTATCAGTAAGTAAAAGTTTTCATTTCTGAAAGGTTCATATTATAAAAAAAGTACCAATAACTTTCGGTTTTTCTTTTAAGACCTTTAATGACTAATTTTTATTCTTTATTATTTTTTTTTTTTTTTTGAATATTAATTTTTTCAAGTGTTACCAATATATGTTACAGGCAAATAAAATTAGTGCCTAAAGCGCAACGCAGTTTAGCCCATAGATTTTCATTAAAATGTTATACCAAAATAAAAGCGTCAACTTTGTGTCATGAAGAGTAATGTCAACTCATTTTACCAACTTTAAAGAAAAAAATATAAAACTGCCAGGTCGCCCTGAAAATTCTTAAATTGTCATTAAAAAACATACTGAGAAGCAGCCTACTTCACTTCATAAAGCACGGTCAAAATCGTACTTACCAATTTCTAAGCGTTTACGCCGCGCTATTATGGTTTGCTTCATACATTTTGTATGTACATGAGAATTTTTGACAGATAGAATGCGCTTTACGCGCTAATTTAGGATTGTCTGTTAGAGTGGTCTCTCTTTAAAGATTTCATAAGCACACACTTCTGCTTCTGTTCTACATTCATTTTTAACACTTTACCAAATAGAATACGTATATGGTCTAGATGCTGAATGCATGCATGTATCTAGATGCTGAATTGAGGTTTTCTAAGATAACTAGAAAACCTGAGTCTTCAGCAAGAGTTGAGGTTTGCACACAAATGTTGCTTGCTACGGCAGATGCAAACAACAAGTCTAAAATATGCTTCAAAATGCTGCCTTGATGTACTCCTGTGTCACTCGGCTGAGGCGCAAGACGAAAGTAAAGCTAAAGCAGTTTACAATAAAGAGTCAAATTATTTGTTAAGATTTTTAGAGATTAAAACATTTAAAAAGGTTTAGTGTGCGAACAATTACTTTTAAAGAAAGTTTTTCAGATGGAATATCAAAGATCGAGAAAAAAAAACTCCGGACATAAAAAAATGGAGTCAAAGTTAAATTTTCTTTTATGGTTGTTTTTTGTTTAAGTCAAGGTGTGTATCAACAAGCCTTCTTCAGCCCGTTCGTTAAAACGTACACTGCGGTTATAACTTGGCTGCTTCATTTTCTACCATACTGTTCAAGTATCAACACATACAGTGTTAAATATTTTGCTTAATATGAACAACGAAAGAAACTTTATATCTCTGTACGTACGTAAAAGTATCTTCGTTTTTAAACAAACACATCAAGAACGTAGCATAAAGTGATGTATTTCCTTGGTTCGTACTCTTTCATTACTCCTCTTATAATTTAGCTTTTTCTCTTCTTGCTAGAGTCCCTAGTGTGTTGTATAATGTTCTTTGGGGATATGAGAATGTGTAATAAGTTCCAGGGATCTGAAAATTGTCATTTTAATTTTTTTTCCCGCTGTGTCTCCGAAAGTTATATGAATATTTTTCTACAAAAATTATTGGCAAGTGATGTGTGTGTTTATGTGTTTTTAAGTGAGATGATTGTGTTTGAATGAGTTAAATGTAATTTGGTACATGATTTTGCACTAAAGACTAAAATAAAAAGTAGGTCAAAAGTAATAAAATTTAAAAACAAAATATTTTTCTTTTTTCCTACCAAAATTACTTTTTCTGTTTCTAAGCCGTTTTCTAAGCGTTGCGCCGAACTATCTTTATTCCAAGATAGCTTTTTTTAAATACACTAACCAAATTATTTTAAAATAATTTAAGGCTTGTTTGTAATTAAAATAAATAATAATTAAAATTTGACTCTTATTTAATAAATTGTATTTGTTTTATAAATTGTTCCACGGCAACTTTAACTTCCTTTACCGATTCGAAATTTTTCAAGGAACGGTTTTAATCACTAAATTGTTATTACTTATTTTAAGTTAAAGATTCCTCTGTTAAACCTTAATGTAAAAGATTATAGCAATCTTTTCAAGTATCAAATCTTCCTTTTTTTAATCTTAATTCAGGCAAGACAAAATATTTGTTTTAACTATTCACAAGCGTTCACATGCGTTCAGTTTCTCTCACTTTCTACTTAAGTTGTCACGGTGACTTGAAAAAATTGTTATATTTTAAAACGTAGTATATAGCATAGAGAAGTTAAAAGTACCTAGAAGATCGCAGTAAAAAAACTACAACGTAATATTGTACAATATCATTTTCTTTATCGGATTGTTTTTTTTTTTCGACCCAGTGTATTAAATGACATTGCTTTACATAGTTTTTGTAATATCTATCTACTTTTATTATTTTTTGAAGAAAGTACAGTAGTTGCTAGGAGTGCTCATATTTTATCAATTTGGTAAAAATATGTTTTTTTCACATTATCAGTTGTGCAATGGAAAATTATATTTATTTATGTTCATTTTAAAAGGGAGGCAGTATTTCCATTACCAGAAAATAACTTAAATCTCTTTTAGGTTTGCTTGTTTGTGCGTCAATCACGCCTAAGCGACTAAAGCGATTTTAATGAAATTTGAAACATGGATAGATATATATCGTCGTGGTAAAAAAGGGTATTTATATTTTTAGATAACGGACCAGGGAGGAAAAAGCTTTTTCCTTCTCCGCAGTTTTAATGCGTCCAAACCATATAAAAAGGTAAATTGATTTAATTGAAATGCAAAACTAGATAAGTCCTTAATTAGAAGGTCCTGGCTAGGTTTCAGCTTACACCAATTTTAATAAAATTTAAAACTGAGATAGACATATATTTAGCAGTTCCATGAGGGCATTCTGGTTTTAAAGATAGAAAAAGGGAAAAACGCGCTGAGTTGATCTTAAGAAAAAATGAATATAAACATGTTTGAAATATAATTAATTTCTGATCCATTTCACATTAAAATACATTGTCAAAAAAAAAAGAACTGGCTTAGAATGTGGTCGTGGTATATTATTCTCATTGGGGTAGCGAACCGCAGCGGAAATAGCTAGTAAAAAATAATAATTTCGAACTCTTCACAGCTACTAGATGAGGAATATCTACAGTTTCTCTTGCAAGAGATTGTTGTAGGTGTCTCCAATGTATAAAGTAACTCGAACATTTTACATTTAACAGCGTACACTACCTTAGCTAAACAGATAAGAAGAATGCTGATGACGTAAGTAGCGATCCAATAAATGCATTATATTTTGCTAGTGCCAAGTTTTTATATTGTCTTTTAACATTACCACATCATTTAAAAATGATTTTTCTTCCTTAATCAAATGAGATAAAATAAAAAAAAATAGATTAACTAAATAAACCAAAGTCTAATTAAAAACTTCTTATCTGAAGACGAGTTATTATTGTTGGTTGTTAAAACTAACAAACTAATTGAAATTACGTTTATTGCTGTTGATTTGCTCAAAAAATTTTACTCAAATCGAATAGAAAATCCAGAATTTTATGCCACAAACTTGATTGATTTAAAATTAAAATTAATAAAAAAAATTTATTTAAAAAAAATTTTAAACTGCTTCTGAATTATTAGAAGGTTTTCTGGTCTTTCGCAACCAATGAATTCATTAAATTCTACTGGCTAATGCAAACAATATTTAAAGCCTTACGAATTTATTCAAAAATAATAGTCTCTTTTTTTATATTATTTGATTTTTTGTTTTTCAAACTACTTTCATTTTTCTTCCCACCGGGAATATTAAACGTTTTGTCAATGTGAACTAAAAAACGCATTAAAATTATTGTTATTTTAAATCATTTTTTGTTTTTTGTTACTCAAGTTGGACCTACCTTTTATAAAACTAGGTAAATTCGTTGCCACCCAGCAAAAAATTAGACATTACCTTTAAAAGTACTTGCCATATAATGACTTACTTTTGTGATTGCCAAATTTTGTTACTTGCTTACAAAACGCCTTACATTAGTTCGCAAATAAAGGAAGTAGTAATTGAACTAGTTCTTCAGGTTAAAAAAGAATGCATTAAAATACGTACCAATGATTATCATGATTTTCCGCAAAAATTAATGTAATCAATTCTTAGTAATCGATTATAAAAGTCTCATGCCTTGTTAAAATCATTAGGTTGGTAATCTAGTTGGGAAGTTCTTCCGCCAAAAATGCTTAATTCCAAACTGATTACCTTTTCTTAAATTTTTGCTGGGCAGTTTCATCAGTTTCATCAGTTCCTTGAGTTTTTTTTTAACTATAATATCGTTTAATTTTTTTATTATTATTTTTTTTTGTATTATTTTTATTTTTATTTTTAATGCCAAAAAAATCTTTCGTTTTCAGAAGTAACATACTCGATTTTTTTATTCTAACAACCAAAATTTGAGTATCCTTATTAATGTACTGAAATAATAAAGTCGAATTAAGGACTCTATTCAAAATTATTTTTCTTTTATTGTAATGATGCTTGTTATAATTATTTTCATATAATAATTAAGATATTTTTCAATTTTATACCACTGTTGATCATTGCTGTCTCCTATATTGGCAGTCACATTTTTGTAAGAGTTTTTACTGTTTATAGATTCTATTATCTGTAGAATAAAAAATAACTAAGAAATAATAGCAGGCGCAAGGAAGCACGTTGTTGTAACATAAAGAATTACTCGTATAAACACCATGATAGCCGAATCGTAAAAACACTGCAACCATAACACGAGCATATCGTTTGCTTACAATAAAAACAAATATATAAATGCTAACAACAACAATGAAAAAACAAACAAACTTCTTATGCTCCTGTTGGTGTAAACAAACATGCATGTACAAACACATCTGTGCTTGCAAACATAAATAGTAATATGCAGGAGAATGTTTTTCGTCCTTCGGGATTAACTTTGGTGCGAATGAAAATTACACATTGCTGTACAAGAAAAAAATTTTCCTTTTTGTTGTTCTTTTTTTCATCATGTAAGCAAGCGTTTCACATATTTGTATATTAAGTTTTATTTTATAACAAACATTAAACAAAAACAAAAAAAGCACACACACCACTTACTCACTAGCTTAAGAACATTATAAAAAGAAAGAAAAAAGAAGGAAGCCAAGGTGGCTGGATTATAAGAGTAACAGAAAATATGAATGAATATTGCGTTTATTCAACAAACTTGCAACACTAAAAGAGACAAAGAAACTAAAAAATAAGAATTATAAATCGTAGAGATGAGAGCATAAATAAAATAAAACTGGGAAACGAGGTGAAAGGTGTAATGTTGGTTGGGTGTGTAAACTTTTCACAGCTGAAACATCTTGAGACAAGAAATACCCACAACCCACACTTAAACTCGTGCACATTCACACGAAAATATATAAGTTAAAATGAAAGTGTTTATATATGAGTGTGTGTACATATGTTTATAAACATTATTATTACCGATACTGGTATTGCCTGCCATCCAGAGGTATTATTCTGCAGTCATTGAAGTTGCTCATTTTTCTATTATTAATCCTTTGGGTATTGAACATGAGGCAAAAGTAAAGTTTATCATATTTTGCGTATATGACACCTTTTTTTGACGTACAACAGCAACGATAACAACGACGACAATAATAGTAACAATGGCAACAACAATGAACATTTTAAATATATAAATAAATACATTCATATGTATGTAAGTTTGTAAATAGAGGTGTTGGTTGCATGTTTGTTAAAGTTGTTGTAAATTTTTAAGGTGAAAAACAAAAACAATATCATGTTTATACATTTATTAGGCCACCTTTGAGATTATGGTTCTCTTAATATTTTTTCTTGTTCTTGTGTTTTTATTATCCTACGTTGAACAGTGACTCAATACATTACAACGAAACGCACGGCTAACAAAATAAAAATTTGATATCTGTAATAAGAAATAGTATCTTTGTAAAAATATGCCTTTAAAGGTTTGATTTCAATTTAAAACCTTCAATATTATTTACACTTCCTTTGGTGCGACCCTGTTAGAATATAACTTAATTCTGAAAGAGAGGTAGCACCTCGATTGACAGCCAAATTACACCTTAGTAAACTATTAGAATATAGTAGTATTTACTATGTAAAATAATTGTAAACTAACGAGGAAATAAAAAATATATTAATACATATTAAGATAACACCCTTTATTATTTAATTTAATTTTTCATGCTTGGCACATGTCCCCAGCAAAAAACATCAAAAAAAAGTAATCAAGTGTGGAATTAAGCATTTTTGGTGGAAGGACTTCCCAACTGGATTACCAACCTAATGATTTTAACAAGGCATGAGACTTTTATAATTAATTACTGAGAATTGATTACGCTGACTATTGCAGGAAATAATAATAATCATTAGAATGTATTTAAAAGTATTCTTTTTTAACGTAAGAACTAGTTTAATTACTGCTTCCTTTACTTAAGTCATTATATCGCAAGTACTTTTTAAGGCAAAGTCTAATTTTTTGTTCTGTTCTTATAGCGGCCACAAAGCTACTTAAACCTAAAATGTTTGCCTATTGCGGTTCACAGAAAAGGCCAAGTGTGTTAAAGTCACGTCACCATTGGAACACCCTTAAAATTAAAAAATAAAGTTACGATTTAAGCCTTTGAGTACGGGACCGTGAAAGTCAATGGTTTACAAGTTACTCAATATTCGAATTTTTAGTAAATTAAATTTTTTTTATTAACAATAAAAATCAAATATAATAACTAAAAGTATTTGATATATTCGCTTATGCTGAACCTTAATTACACATCACCATATATTAATAACTGTATTCCCGTTGAATAGTTAAAAAAAACGGTATCTAAAATGCTTTCCGTCCATAAAGTTTTCCAATTCAAAAAAACTTTTTTTTAAGAAAATTGCAAGTTTTACTTAGGGTTGTTGTCCCATCTTAGTAAATAAAAATGTTGCCTTATCAGGTAAAATCTACCAAATTTTCTAACCTTTTTCATTTTTTGTTAGAAAACACAACAACCTCCAGAAACACAAACGAAAGTTAAAAATAAAATTTTGATAAATTAAAGGCAGAAGTATTGTTTTCCTCGCTGCCACGAAAGCTTTTGAATAGCAAACGGAATGATAAGCTTAGAAATACCTTTCTTCGCCTGTGGTGAAGGTTATAAAAACTGAATTACGGAAATAATCCTTGTTTTAAAATATGTGTTTTGTTATTGTAAAATTTTTGGGTGGATTGTTATTTTATTCGAAACTTAAATTTTTTCCGAGCTTTAAAATAAAATTACGTTTGCATTTTTTCTGAATATTAAGTGGACGATTTTTAAAGTATGTTTGACAAATTTATTGGATTAAATTTTCTGCTGGTCGTATGGGGCCTTTGCAAGACCCATTTGAACACGATAATGAACAGATGGATAAACGGGCAAACGAACGTCGTGTAACTGACTTCTTCATGTATAAGAGTTGAAGTTTAATATTGTAGAAATTGCAAACGGAATGACATACACTTTCTACCTGTGGTGAAAGTATAATAAAGTTAGTTAAATAATTAAAAACAGTAACAACATATTTTTTACCAAAAAAAGTGAATAATTAATTTTGTCATTCCGCTTGTGATTTCTTACCCAATTTCTTATCTTTCCGCTTCTGATTTCTTATGCAAAGCGATTGAGCGATGTCCATCTGTCCGCCCATCTTAGTGTTAAAATCAAGTCTGCCGAGGCACTAGATCAGCTAGAAAAACTTTAAATACGCCAATCGATCAGACATAGTGTCGAAAGAGGTGCTGTTGGAAATCCGCAAGATCGGTACATGACCTTCGACGCAGCGGTCAAAACACCACGCCTACCTCTTATTTTTCTATATCATTTGGAACAATAAAGAACTCCAATTAAAGAATAAATATATGGGAGATAGAGAATTACAAAATAAGAAAAAAACTTCTAGTGTGAAAATTGGCGCTCGCCCATATTTTCCAAGTTACGGCCCTCTAAGATTTCTTAAAGCTTTTGAAAATGCTTAACCCATAAAGAACCGATGGCATTTTTATGATTTTTTTTTTAATTTTTTAATTGTGTGTTACCTCTATATTTATTTTTGATTGGAGTTGCTTTACTAAATTAGATTTAGATAAATCGTGAAGGGCATATAAGATTTCGCATAGCCGAATATAGCATTTTTTCTCATTTTTTATTATAAAATCTAATATTTAAAATTCTCGTAAAGCCAATCCTTTTTTCATGCCCTCTCAGGTAGGCCAGAATGCTGGACCGATCTTTTTGAAGCTCTTACAATATATAACTAAGACTCTGTATGACTAATAGGATAATTTTTTTACTGCGAGTACTTATTCGCCAACTTTTTTATTTAGGTACTTACAGCGATATAATTTTTAGTATTTTTCTTCAAATTGTACACAGTTAGTAGTTCAGCCAATGGAGAAATAAGCGGTTTAGAATCGGTCAACATCTATTTTTCATACTCATAAATATAAAAGGTGACTGACCACTAGAGGCAATTTTTGCGTAACCTTAAAAATATAAAGACTTCTATAAAATTTTAAGCTACATAAGATCTGCGTACAGTAGAATACCTATAGTTTAAGTTTTTTTAATGCACACATAGGAGGCGGAACATGTTTACCAGGTCACCTAGTTGGATATAAATTTTTATCACAATCCATGAATTAAAGTTAACTAGTTGAAATGAATTTTGAAACAGGTAATTATAAATTATACTGGTATAAATATAAAATCGAAATCTAACATTTAGTCTCTCGGTTAGACTATTAAAACCATTTAAGATTTTGTTTTTGCAGACCAAATCTTCTTTAATTTTTTGTTCACAATTAAAATTTTACTATAGTCGGAATAAGCACTTTAAACAGGTGCAATATAAAACAATATAAAAATAAACTTCGTTTCAACAGTATTTTAAAGGATCATTTTTAGAAATAGACAAACATTTTAGAAATTTTAATAGTGGATGTAGCTCCCTTGTCTAAATAGAATAAACGAAATAAATAAGTGGCTTTAAATAATCCAAAGAAATTGCAAATTTTATTATTTGAGTACTTAATGGCTTGAGCTTAGTGTTTCCCCTAGGCTGAATTTTCTTTGTCAAGCATACGCATTTTTGCGTTTTGTATAGGAACATTTATTATTACAGAATCCGTACAATAGGTCCAAAATTATTATTTTTTTTAGGGAAAGCTAATTGTAAATTTTTCTAGCCATTTTTACCCTTTGAAATCCAAATCGGTTGCGGGATATGATTTTTTGCATCAGAAGTATAATAATCATAGCTACCTGTGCCATCCAAATAATATTTATTTTTGGCTCCAAAGTTCACAGTTTGCAAATTGTTAGAATCTATAATGCGTACATTCTTCAACGCCAGCTTTTCTTTAATTTTTTTAACCGCCTCTATTTAACATAGTTTTTTTTTCATCTCTGAAATACTTGCGCAGCTACAAGCGGTAGAGCTGATTTTTGAAGACAAAAAAAAAAAAACGTTATTACGCCGCTGCTAACCCGTGTTAGAAGAAAATAAATAAAAATTAGCATGAGATATTTATTATGCATGTTCCAAAGAAAACAAAGCTATTGAAATTATTCTACCCTTCACCACAAAAAGTGAAAAAAGGGTATATATAAGTTTGTCATTCCGTGTGCAATTTCTACAAAATCCATTTCCGACCCCATAAAGTGTATATATTCTGACTTATGCATAGCGAAGTCGATTGAGCATTGTCCGTCTGTCCGTCCGTGTTAGTGTTGAAATCAAGTCAATCGTCAGACATAAAGGAGAAAGAGGTTCTATTGGAAATTCACCACGCCTACCTCTAATTTTTTTATGTCATTTGGAACAATAAAGTTACTCCAATCAAAAAAATAAATGTATGGGGTGATAGAGAATTAAAAATTAAAAAAGAACTTCAAGTGAAAAAATTGGGGACGCCCATATTTTCCGAGTTACAGAGCTCTGAAATGTTCAAATTTTTTAAAATATCAATATGGGTATCATTTTAAAGCTTTTGGAGAGGTCTGTAACGAAATACAAAATTTTTAAAAAAATGCTTAACCCATTAAGAGCCGATGTCTCTTTTATATAAATATATATATATATATATATATATATATATATATATATATATATATATATATATATATATATATATATATATATATATATATATATATATATATTATTTTCCAATTCTCTGTCACCCCAATATTTACTTTTTTGATTGGAGTTACTTCACAAAACTATCTTTACATAGATAGTGAACTATTTCTTTTTTCCTTCCTAAAAGATGTCTTCGAAAGGTTTTAAATGATACCCATATTGCCCATTTTAACAATCGAACTTTTTTATGAAAAGTTCAGAGCCCATAACACGAAAGTATGGGCGAGAGCCAATTTTTTCACCAGATGTTTGTTTTTTTTTAATCTTTTATTTTATTTTTTCAATATTTCAAATAATATGGACAAATTAGAGGTAGTCGTGGTGTTTTGCACTACCTCGAACGTCATAGACCGATCTTGCTGATTTTAAAAAGACAATTTGTCAAAACTATAATCGATTGGCGTATTTAAATTTTCTCTTGCTTATCTAGTGCCTTACAAAAGTTAATTTCAACTCTAACACGGATTGACAGACGGACATCGCTCAATCGACTTCGCTATGTATAACTCCTGGGGTCGGAAACGGATATTGTAGAAATTATAAGCGAAATGACATACTTAGATATACATGTTTTTAATTTTTTTACAGTAAAGGGTACGATTAAGAAAAATACAAATAATAATGAGTTCGTAAGCTCTTTCCATAATATTTTCCTTTTGTTTAATTAATATATTTAGGTCTCGTATTACGATCACTTTCTGTTCAATTAAAAAGCATAGGAAGGAATGCAACAGCCATCAAAGTGTGTCAGCTCGTAAATTCAAAGAAACCCGGTGCAGAATCCTTAGTTTTATTACGACTTTAAAAATTTACCAATTCTAAAGGAGATCCACAAAAGAAAAACTAGCAAAGAATATATGCTCTATCATGGAACTTCAAACTTATAATTTTTGTATTTATTCATATTTCATATTTTGTATCTCCTAGATAACTGGACATAAATATTCCCCAGAAAAAAACATTCAAAAAAATAGGTATTTCAAGGGTTCTACGTAAAATGAACTGGTTTAAATTAGCGAAAAAACGCATGATTTTAACATTAGCTTGTCATTTGAGAGCACGGGTTCACATGACTTTGCATTTAAATGAATGCTTAAAACCAGTAAAAAAAAAATTTGATGATAAGGACACGTTTTTTCATGGATTTTTTTAGATTCTTTTTTCATAAATTTTTATGCGTTTTTATGAGTTCAATGGTTATAACGTAATTAGAATAAACGAACTTATAAAAAACTCATAAAAAACTTACTTTAAAAAAAGTGCAAGTGGAGCAATACTCATGATTTTTGAACTACTTCCTCTTTTTTTTTTTGCTGGGTCAGAAAGACTCAAAAAAAAAATCATAATTAAGACCTTAAAATGAAAAACAATTATAAAAATTTAATTTTACCAAATATAAAAAATTTAAACAAAAATAAATTATTGTAATGTTAAATTTTTATAATTTTTTTAATCAGTAAAAAAAAATTGAAAATCATTGTCATATATCATAAAATTGTCTGGTGAAGAAAAGCGGTTTTGATTAATTGTTTTCTACCTTACGATAAAAAATCGTAATACATCTAAAATGTTACACCTTACAAGTTGTTTTTTAATCTTATTTTAACTATTACGATAATAATAAATCTCTAACTATTTAATTTAATAATAAATACATATATTTAAATTATAATCTCACCCAAAAAACCTCCGAAATGAATTTACGTTTTTTTTTTATCCAAGGAATAAAAAATGTTTTAAATTAACGCATTTATATAGTTCATAATGAAGTGATTCTATCATGATCATAATATTTGAGTAAATATACATTCACACTCACAATTATTTGCACAAAAACTTAATACAGACGCACACATTTCTCTTGGCAATATTCCCTTTAATACAAATCCAAAATAAATTTAAGTAATAATATTCCTGCAGGAATAAGTTTCCAACAGAGTAACGAATCGAATTAAAAGCATAGTAGTGAAAAGATAATCTCTTAGGACTAGCACAGTAACGAACAAATAAAGTTAACAACAGATGGTAGAAGAGGAGGTTCAGAGTTGGTGTCCTGCTTATTAAGGAAGAAGAAAATCATAAGATAAGATCATTAATGGCAAGGGAAAGAAGTTTATGGAGTTATGTGATGACCATGATTTAGAAGTACTAAACGGAGACATTGAGGGTGATTTAAATGGACATTTTACATATATAAGCAGGGTAGGAGATTCCGTTAATGATATGTGTGCTACATCATTGGATATTCTATCACATGTCAGAGAATTTTCTATAGATGATAAAAGCTGGTCAGATCATCTGCCGATAAATTTTATACCTAATGTAAATGTCAAAAAATCAGCAACTAAATCGGAAATACTGTTACCGAAGCTTAGGTGTAATGTAAAAGAAAAAGGCAAATATATTGAAAAGGTAAACACACATATAACTCAAATTATTAAGAGAAATACGCAACCAATCACACGCATCAGGTATAAATGTCCCAACATCGGAATTTAGACCATTTTTTTTAGATTTATTGAATCCAGCACAAATACCCCATCAAATCAGTTATGCGTCCTTGCTGATAGAAGATCCCTTTCTAGACTCAGAAATAACAACGTATGAAATTACTGAAGTATTAAACAAGGCATTACGAATTTTTTATGAATGCTCCAATTGAACTTTTGGAAGAATTGGCTATATGCTACAACAACCTATACAACTCAATGAAGGTCAACGAAACATTCACCTTAGGTGTAATTATAGGGGTGTTTCGTTTATGAATTGTGTTGCAAAAATTATGATAGGTTTTTTAAATAATCGTCTATACCAATGGACTGGTCAAAATAACATCATCAAAGAATATCAAGCTGGGTTCCGAAAAAGTTACTCCACAATGAATAATATTTATAATTTGGCATCCATTGTAAACTTGAAAATGAAGGGAAAGAAGAAAGTGTATGCATTTTTCATAGATTTTAAAGCAGCTTTCGACAAAATACCTCGCCAATCTCTTATGTTCAACTTAAACTGTCTTGGTGCATCTACAAAATTGGTAAGCTTTTTATATAGCTTTTACTCAAAAACGTACTCAACAGTTTGGAATGGAACTGAACTTTCAGAACCGTTTGAAACATATTCCGGCGTTAAGCAGGGTTGTTTGCTATCTCCCCTATTATTTTCCCTGTATATAAATGATTTAGATGAATATTTAGGCGGAGGCGTCGCAATTGATGAACTGAATATTAGGCTCCTTTTATATGCAGATGATATTGTGACATTGGCAGAGGAAGTTGATGAGTTGCAGAAAATGATTAAAAGATTAGAAGAATATTGTGACTTATGGAACCTCGAAGTAAACCTAACAAAATCAAAAATAATGGTATTCAGGAATGGAGGTAAATTATCTTACCGTGAAAAATGGCTATTTAAAGGTGAAACTGTGGAAATAGTCAACGAATATAACTATTCGTTCACAATGCACATACTAAATAGAAATACTGCAGCAAAAAATAGCATAAATGTTACGTGGAACTCATTGCTGAACAAAAACAATATTTCTTTTAAAACGAAGTATCGGTTGTTTGAAGCTGTAAGTCGTTCCATACAATCATATTGGAGCCAAATTTAGGAATGTATGCACTTTGAAGAGGTGGATAAACTGCAAAGATATTTTATTAATCGTATACTAAAACTACAAAATTTCACCCCGAACTATGTCTTAATGTTAGAAACTGGTTTACAAGACTGCCATTTGTATACTTTTAAATTGAGCTTAAACTTATTATATCATATATTTTTAAATTAAATTGGTCGCGTCTTCCCCATAAATTAAGCGTAAAAGTTCTGGAAAAAAATATATTTTGGGCAGAGACAATTAACCAGCTAGGAATTGGCTTTAACATGCATTGGCAGATAAGTTTAGCATCAAATCAATGGCGCGAAAATCAAAGCTATTTGTTAACTATTCTGGAAATGAAGTATCATAACGAACGCCTACTAAGAGCATCTCAAAGCCAAACATTTTACAAAAATTTACAATTTGCAGCAGGACAACTATAAATTCTGACACTACTTGATCAAAACTATATAACATATATCTTAAAGGCTAGATGTGACCTAATAAATCTAAATGGTACACGATTTTCAACAAGAACAAATAAAGAATGCTCTTTATGCAATACAAGAGAAATTGAATCTTTACAACATTTTCTATGCCGATGCCCTGTTTTGAGTTTCATCAGATTCCAACAGTTTCATGCTATAACAATATCAGAAGATGATTTTGTGAAATTACTAAATGGAAAACTTTTTAATTGGGAAAATTTAGCAAAATATATTAATAATGTTTTATTGTACCGAAATTCTTTAATAAATGTATACAATCATTAAGATATTTATACACATCCTAAAATTTTTTATATTATGCCCACTTTTCCGGCTGGCGACAATGTCGAAGCCGTATGTAAATGTCTTTTATACTTTTATTATTTACATATAATATAATGAAAAAATAAAGATTTACTACTACTACTACTGTTACTACTACTACTACTACTACTACTATTCTATTTAATACAAATCCAAAATAAATTTAAGTAATAATATTCCCGCAGGAATAAGTTTCCAACAGAGTAACCAATCGAATTAAAAGCATAGTAGTGAAAAGATAATCTCTTAGGACTAGTACAGTAACAAACGAATAAAGTTAACACGTTGAAATATAGAATTGTGTTTGTATGTGCGCTTGTTTTTAGGGGTTTTTTTTTTTTAATTTACATATATAGACATTTGCACAAGCATGTGATGGATCTGTAAGTTTTTTTTACTTTTACACATACATACAAGTGTGGATGACATTCATTATTAAATAAGACTACCTACAAATTTGTATATAAATAAAGGATAAAGGTAACGCGTTAGTGAGGAAAAAAAAACTTTTTTATATGGCTTAGTAAAAGCTAAAAGGACAAATGACTTTAGGGAGCATGAGATGCAGCATGTAATTTTATATGTAGAAGTTATATGGTTATCTCAACCAATTATATTTCATGCCAATTATAATCCATTTTTACTATATATATATATATGAGCATTAGACCAACTAAATGATCAAAGCCTTATAACCACATTAAGTTAAAATTATGAATATGCTCCTGTAATTAATTTAAACGGAATTATCTCTAACGCTACAGCTAAACATACATTTCATCCATAATAGATTGAGGATTTTTATTTAGTCATAATTACATACACACACTCATAGTTTTCAGTTCTTTTAACAGTTTTTAGTGTTGCTCACTTAATTACCCCAAAGTTCTAAATGTGACGTGTATGAGATGTGCTTGTGTAACCGTATAACCCGTTTTAAAGAGATGTATTCAAACAGTAATAAAAATCAATAAACAATAATTTAACACATAAACATCAAAAGATTCAGAAGAAGAGGTATTGATCAATACATCAGGATTGGTGGAAAAATAAACGGTGTCGTCAATTCAATATAACCGACTTAAACCATAAGTACTGAGCGTTAATTTTTTTTTTAAAGGTTCACTTTAAAAGTTAAGAGAATATTTAATTCCGCTAGACCAATAAAAAAACAGTATAGATCAAAATAAAGTTTTTACAACAAGTAAGAAATTTTCTAAGGAAGACATTTAGTGGTTGTTTTTTAAACCTTAATGATTGACACTTTCTTTAGCACTTTGCAAATTGAAATCTTGAAATGTCAAAAAAGCGAAGTCTGTGACGAAAATAGCATGTTTATTTAATGCGGATCTTTTTTAAAAATAAGAAAAAGGTAGTAATGGTAACCTCTTAATCTGCAACTTTTATATTTTGTCATCGAAAGCACACAATTTTCACTTTGATAAGTGAAAATTGGGCTTAAACTAACCAGCAAATCTTACAGTTTATGTTTTCTTCTGGGGATTTTATGTATCGGGAAAGATATTTACTATTAACACGTTTGTGAGTAGGATAAGAAATAGAAGAATGTAAACATTTAAAAAGACGAGTCGTGTGCAGGACTCCCCTACGAACCTGTAGTAGGGGGTGGAAAAGAAATGACACTTAAAAAGTTAATAAATTTATTAAACATATAAAGATGGGTTTAATCCAAATATAGCTATTGATATGACCGATTAGCCACCCGCAAATGCTGAAGAAAAAGTACCACTTAGGATTAATCTTCAAGAAATTAAGAAAGTCCCTGGTATTAAAAAAATAATCATATTGCTACCACAGAATTTAAAATACTTCTTCTTTATTAATGCGGTTGTGCGCTTTGAATATTATTCTGCAAAATGGAAAGTTTTACTATTTACCGCAATAACGAAACTAGGAAATGGCCCATAAAATAAGAATCATATAGACCTATTAGTTTTTAATAAAATTTTTCAAAGCTGTTTGAGAAAATATTAATAAGTATGACCCTATTCTAAACGAAAGAGGATAAATTCCAGATCATCAATCTAGCATGTTTCAAAAAACTCATGAATAAGTAAATACGGTAAAAATTAAAACCGACATTTGGTACACAAATTAAAACAAAATACACTTGAAATCATCTATAAGCTATTAGAATGATATTAACCTGATTGAAACTTATAATAAATGAAGGGAATTTCCTAACCTCGTCCCAAACAAATAAAGCCCGAGCCTTGTGCACTTTCATTGCATTTTGGTTTCCGTTGCAATTTATTTTTGGTCTAAATAATAGTCTATATGTTTTTATTTGGTTAAGTTGTAGATTATATTCAGCTATATTCTTGTTCAGGTCCTACTTAATTAAATTCTAGTTCAAATTCACCTCTTGTATTTGATGAAGAGTAATGTTAACGGTTCTTAATGTTTAGTTTTATGCTTCCTGAAAGTATAAATTCGGTCTTGGTCAGTTTGTAGTTGGTAAATAATTATTTGCTACAACATGTACAAAATTTTTTTATATGTTTATTATATCCCATCAAAAATAGGCATGCCAAAGAAATAGATAATTCATGGGCCGTTTGCGACCATGGGTTCACATGACCTTGCATTTAAATGAATGCTTTAAACCAGTGAAAATTCGATAATTAGGGCACATTTTTTCATGAATCTTTGTTTTTTTTTGTTTTTTCTTGCTTGTTTTTTGCTTGTTTTTTTCATGAATTTTCATAAGTTTTTTATGAGTGCAAAAGTTATAACTTAATTAGAATAAACGAACTTATTATAAATACATTAAAGAAAACAAGTGCAAGAGGAGAAAGAGAAAAGAAGGAGAAAATAAATATATTTTATAAAAAATTATTCCCATATGCCGTGATATTTTTTAACAAAAACTTTTTCGCAATTAACCTGGTTGTATTTTATACAACCTACAATTTACAATACTTTGCGAACAAAGTCAATGTATTTGGTATTTAATTGCAAAATAATATCCATAAAGGTATAAGACAATGTTACGAATACAGTTTTTCTAGTTTTTATTCAACTAATCATTCATTTGTATATAAATGTTTTTGTAACACATATTCATGTTACTTACATACGTAATATCTATATCAAGTACTGGTTAAAAAGGCTAACCTGCTGTTAGTCATTGATGTCAAAAATTTACTATATAATTAATAAGGTTTGGCGTTACATAAATAATGTTAAAGACCACTGAAATTTACGGAAAATATAACATTTTTTAATTATGTGGGTTTATTACGTTTAGTAATAGAAGAGTTTTATTAATATATTAAAAAATATGAAATCCCATTAATGAAAGAGATGTTAGAGTTTAGTAATTAAGATATTAAGCTACACTGCGGAACTGGACTCATCTTATAGTTCTTGTTATTTAAAAATATACACTTGGCTGCTGGTATAATCAATCCGCTTAGGAAATTATAAAAGTGTGTTCAATAATCAGCAACAACTTCTATTACAAATAAAAAGTAAATTTTTTGATATTTTTGTTCATCAAAAATTGTACACTAGTCAATCAAAAATAGCTGCAATTGGCTTGAAATAAAATAAACGGTAAGTTGCTCTGAAAATGTTAGCACATTTAACATTATTAAGCTGAACTCGTAAAACTCAACTATAAAGTGGCCAAGAAAAACTTTCATGCATACAAAAATGTTGAAATATATTTGTGAAAGAACACGTGAATGCCTGTACACGAAAACAGGACGAGCAATAATAAAAAGCAACATCTATTTCTACGCAGTAGTCTTTATCAACGCCAGAATTCTTACCGTCGAAATCATGAGAAACATCAACGTAACAACATATTCAGAGTAGCTGTATTCAAATTTTTTCAATAAATATATTCCCTTGTTGTTGGTTTATGTAGTTTATTTGTATGTGTTATGTTAACTCACATACTGGTAATCAACATGTGTCGTCTTTCTTTGCATATAAAAGCTCTTGAATGTTCCAGAATGCATTATAGCAAGTAGTTGTGTATGCAAGATAGAATCAACGGGCGGACGAGAAATTTTAAAACTAATAAAAATATCAAAAGTTAGAGGCGTTTTTATATGCATTACGAAATTAGCAAAAGATACGGCTTGTACCATGCGTATATTCTTCACAATTTATGATTTAAATACATATACACACTAACACACACACATTAAAAGAGAAGCATTACATCAGAATATAAAGACATGAGAATTTTATGAACTTAATCATTGTGCAAGCGTGCTTCATAAAAACGGTCAAGTGTACTTGTGTATTTGTGTACAGTGGTCCAGAAGAATAAATGCTTTTAAAACCTGATCAGGACTTATAAAAACAGATTGTATAAAAATTTCTAAAATAATGTTGGGAGAATAAGGTTTGGACACCCTTGACATATCTATTGTGTGGCAAACCGAAATTCGTTACTTCCTCAGCTTTGGACAGTTTCTAAGTGTCTTTTAAGCCAAAGTTTGGAGTTTAGAGCCTTAAGTATAAAAAAACCAAGAAATAATTGCTGTTGCATTGTTATGGAAAGCAGCAGTTCACACTACCCAATAACTCGATTTGACAAAAAAAAAATGATTGTTGTAAGTTTAAACAAGTGCTGTAAGACCAGCAGACATCTAAGCATTCAACTGTTTTATTGCGGAAGAAGGATCTGAGTTGTGGTATCCTTTAAAGTAAATATTAAATTAAATTTGAAATTTTCTTCATTATTAAAAAAAGCTTTAAGTCTGGAGTAAAAAGCATTTTCAGTAAAGTTGTTAAAAGAAAATGGAGAATTAATGAATACTCAAATAAAAGGAGGCTACTTCAAAATTTTAATAAAAATTGCCAGAAAAAGTTAAAAAACCTTTATGTGGACCAGGGTTCGTTAAACGTAAAGCTGCTTTGACATACATATGAATGAGAGAATTACTAAAAACTATAATTTCAGGCATCAGACTATTAAGAAAACTTCGACTTTCTTATTTGTCTTTGCACATACAGCTTGCAATATTAATTAAGTACAATAAGTACACATTAAAAACGAAATTATTTTTAACTATTAATTAAATTTTTTTTAAGACCAGAAATTAGGTACTTGGAAATCTAATGTTATATCGTCAGTACGGACATGCTCTGTTCAAAGTGTTTTTATAAGAGCTTCAAGTTTTATTCATTTAACTAATTTATTGTAAAAGTCAGGTGGTAAAGAAGCCAAGAGAATGTGTAAGTTTGTTAATGTTTAACGTTTGCGTTGTTGATTAATGAAATTAGGCTTAACTCTGCATCTGTGACCAGAGAAATATTCCCGATCAGTGCAAATGCTTATGACCAATATGTGGTTCAGATCTGATTAAAATGATTTCTTATAGTAATTTTAAATGTCAAAATAACTACTGCAAATATAAAGTATGTTTTTAAAAACATAGGGTTCAGATTTTAAGAATTCTAGCAACAAAACAAAATATTTATTCTTATAATATATTTCTTTCCGAGATATCACATTTAATGGGTCATGCAGTTTTAGCTTACTTTTCATCAATTCATTATATTTCGTTATTTTTTTAAGCCCACTGTTTTTGAACATAAATGAACCTTTTCGTTTTCATAAATTTACAAAAGTTGTCAGCATAATTAGACTTTGAACGTACGAATATTTTTGTATTAAAATTTTACTTCAAAAGCCTTCAGGCAGTTACTTAACATTCCGTACCGTAGTCGTATTTGAAGTGAAAACTCTAACACATGCATGCCAAACAAACGTAAAAATACACGGTTAATAAGCATTCATACACAAGTAGAAACATTGAGCGTTTGATTAGTAGAAGGACCTTTAAATTGTTAAGCTACCGCGCACATAAACAAATATACATACACGCATACACGCAATTTTTCAAACAGAATTCATGTTCATACTGTTCGTAGGGAATTCTTGTTTCGCGGTTTTTATTTGATGACTTATAAAAACCGCGTTACGTATACGACATGCATGACAAAAATGAAAAAGTGAAATAGAAATTGAAGTCAAATTGTTAACAAATTGTCTCTTGCCACATGCAAAGCTTATTCATCATCTACATGTGTGTGTGTATGTGTGAGTACTGCAAAATATTTGTATTGGCGATATTTAAATGATTTTGTACTTGTAGGGAAAAGTACGAGACGCTTGTACTGAATAGTTAAATGATTTTCTGTTTTTTCTTTTTTTTTTGTTATTAAAACTCGTAAACGAATTGACTTCATTTACACGATTTTCATTTGCAACTAAATTACTAGATGACTGACTTTTGCATTGATGTTAACTAAATCTCAAGAGTATTACTAAAAAACTACGTGCGTTGGATGAGTCGCCTTAGTATAAATACAAACAATAAGGCGGTCATAACAGCATCTATATTCTGTCAGTATCGTATGGACTATATTTTTATAGCAAGAGATTGCAATTGTATTTAGTAAATTTTGTAGGAATTGTTTTCATTTTACGCTTTTTTCACAAATAGTTTTGTAGTGCAAATGTTAAATGTTGTTAGTAAAAATTTTTATATCCTAATAAATGGTGTAACAATATAACGAACATATACTGGCTGGTGTTTGTATATTTTTACACTTGCTCACATAGCGGTCGTATTTACATTTATTTTTGTGTGTTCTTATGTTACATTTGAAGTGTCATAAAAACTTTTGCAAATCTCAGAGGTGGCATTGTGTTGTGGCACTCCACTTACTCACATATACAACTCGTTAAGTGCTTAAGTTTGTCTTTTTTGTTATTGTTCTACTTTATTTTTTATTTATCAAATCAAAATTCTCTTTGCTTTTATATATATGTATATGCAGTTCAAATAAGAGCAGACAGAATTCCTTTAAAAATTCCCTTTTTTTATATTTATTCATTTAGAAAAATTAAAAGAGCTCCCATAATTTTTCCAGCAAAAGCAAAAAGAGTATGACAAAAAAATAATATCCACGTGCAATAAAAGTAAACATGTTTATTTTATTTCTAATAACCAGAGGTGTTTAATTAACACATTTGGAATAAAAGATTAAGTTGAAATATTTTTTAAAATTAAATCTAGAAGAAATAATGAAACCAATATAAAAACATTGATCACTCCCCTGCCAAACTCTATAAAATAACAATAATCTTATTCACTCCTACCCCAAGTTGAACCGCATTGAACTTTCAAGCGTTTACTTTAAGGCACTTGAATTTCTGAGCCTTCTAAGCCTAATAAAATATCAGTCTCAGTTTTTTGCTGATCCTTAAACCTTTAGTCTCTTCGGCTAACATTGATTTTTTTCTTTTTTTGATGATTTACTTATTACCTAAACATAAGTTTGGCTACAATCTGTTTTTTCCCTATTAAAGAAAAGAATTTGGACTTTCAGCACACAATTAAACCTAAAATAGTATGTCCATAAAGCTATATTTTTTAAACGATTAATAATTTAAAACAGTAATATACCATATAAAAAATACTTTTTTTATGGTTGGACTTATGTTTTGTTTTTAATATTTTATTTAAAAAGAAAAGATAATAAAAAATTTCTTTTTGTTATTTTAGACGCAAGCAAAGCCAATAAGAAATTCAGTAACATAAAAATGTTTATGCAAGAATTATTTACGTTTTCCAAATCTTTTCATATCTCTAGTATCTCGAGGGTTGCGTTCTTTTTTACGCAAGGAAATATTACATAATTAGCTTTATTAAGTTTTTAGTCTTTTTAGAATCTCTTAAACTACAACCAACAATTTTTCAACTAAAATCCAAGATGAAATTTTATTTAAATGTATCTACGAAAATTCCTCAATTTATCTAAATGCCTCGACCAACTGGTTCAGCTAGTAAATAAAAGTTTTATAAAAGCCATTAACTTTTTTTGCTTAAATATTACCATAAAATTTCTAGGACTCTTTAAATAAAATCGTATTTTCAAATTATTAATAAGGCTGCTGTAGTCATGGTAATAAGCATGTTGACTACAAATCCGGTTGACCAGGGTTCAACACCTGCCGCAACCAAAAAAGAAAAATATTTTTTTTCTCCTTTAATGGAATTTAACAATAAAGCACCGCAGCCTCCTTCGTCGGTACTTCTTCATAGCACATTTGCCGGCGAAGTACAATTCAGTCCATGAAATATTTTTTTTTAAATTTTAATATTGTTGTAGATAGTACAGAACTCTATAATAAATATGTGTTCTAAAACACATTTGCTTATATTTGAATTTAAGAAAAAAAATGACACATAAACGGAGTCGTGAGTACTGATAGTAATTAATAAAATGGCTAAATTTGTACCATCTGTCTTTTGTCTTCTCTATTCCTTTCCTTAAGAATGTAGCACGGTTATTAATTAAATAGACTTTGTTGCCTAAAAAAATATTTACCATCTTTTATTTTAAATCTTTTAATATTATTGTTCCTTCTAGAATTTAAATATATTGTTTTTGTAGGAATAATTGATAATTAAACAAAATTTAACATTTGTGAAAAAATCAATTGTACAAAAGGGACATGTTGCAAAAAAAAAAAAAGCACAATTAATTTACGCAAAGCTAAAATAGTGAGCTGTTATAGTATACAGTTGGTCACTGTTTATTTGAAAAAAAGCTGGATGAACTCTTTTATATAAAAATTGTGTATCAGATAAACAGCAAAAAATTAGACATTATCTTGGAAAGTACTTGCCATAAGTAAGTCCATAATGACTTAGTTTTGTAATTGCCATATTTTGTTATTCGCTTAAAAATACATTACATTTGTTATTAAATAATGGAAGTGCTAATTGGACTAGTTATTTAAGTTAAAAAAGAATGCCTTAAAATGCGTTCTAATGATTACTACTATTTTCTGCAATAATTAGTTCTCAGTAATTGATTATAAAAGTCTCATGCCTTGTTAAAATCATTAGGTTTGTAATCTAGTTGAGAAGTCCTTCCATCGAAAATACTTTATTCCATACTCGATTACCTTTTCTGTACTTTTTTGTTGGGAATGCGTAGAACGAATAAATCTGTGCCTTTAAATTTTGATTGAGTTTGATTCATATTGCGAAGCAAAATGATAGTGACTCCAACTTTCAATTAGAGATTATTCGGAGGCAATTCTGGTAAATCTACGGATTTAAAATTTTTGTTGGATGAACATATGCATTAATAAAGGAGTTACTTACACAAATTTGCTATATATTTTAGCTTTTTAGATATACGATAAAGCTCTTTATAATAACTGGCACCACAGCTAATGTTTTTATCCAGCCAATTTTTGGCCCAACTGCAAAAATAACTTAAGGATGTTGGTCGTAAAATGCGTCAAAAATCACTGATAATAATAATATACTATTCTCGAAATATTATCGCTTTGTTCGGGAGATACCAATCCAATCGAGGTACACAAAAAAATTTTACTTAATTTGTATCATACCATGCCTTGAGGTTATTCGTATTAAATTTTAATGGTGAACAGATTTTAGTACCTTAAATATACGACAGTAACTTTCCACACTCACTGTTTGAATCCAGCAAAGCTTTTTCATGATTATGCAAACTGTTGAAGTAGTTTCTATTACAAAATAAGAAGACTATGCGTTCCATTGTTTCCTGTTTTCAAAATTACAATTCTTCTGTTAATAAAGAATGTACCACGCCTACCGTTCGAATGAAGCAAGGTCTTTGCATGACTACACACATTGCTGATGTATAACTTTAAGACTTAACCTGTTTTAGTTGCAAGATTACATAATGATTAATTTGTATTGGACGAGCTTGCAAAGGAGTGCCATCTTCACTCAAAATATTAAGTAATATGAATTCGATTTGTCACTCACTTGATAAATAGCATCAAACTGTAAAACATTTCGAAAAATAAATAAACACAGGTATGTTCACTAAAATGCCTAAATCTCATGAAGCAGTCAACATCCAAAGACTTTACGTACATAAAAATCTTAGTATTGATGTAATTTTGCATAAAACGTAATTCGATTATTATGTTCGAAACGTCAAGTGCAATTCATAATTGATATACAGAATACAAGAAACCTTTTTTCTTGAATTTCTGTCGGTCTGTATGTGTTCGTATCACCTAAAAACTGAATTTAAATAAAATTTTGTCTGGTGTCCCTAGAACCCTGGTTCAAATATATAAATTTTTTTCTTAAAATAAGCTGTTTCGTAGAGCAAATAGAGATGCAAATGTAAAAGCATCAAACTTGACAGTTGTCAACACTTTTTTTTTGTAGATGGAAAACTTTTGATACTTTTTACATAATTCTACAATACGTATTTTAAAACAAATTTTCCTGAACTTGAAGTTTTAATTATTAGATATGAGACCCTTGCGAAGTCGTAAGCACTGCTATTCTTAAGTAAGACCTGTTACACAAGTGACTAAAATAAAATGGAAAGGAATATTAAACAAATTCAATTTAAGTCTATGAATCTGTAAATTATGTAAAATATTCTAAGAATTGTAACAGCTTAAGTGCCACTAATTACTAATTACTTACGATGCGAACTGCAATGGAGCTTAAATACAATTACCGTAAATTAAACATACACTTTAACAGTCAACATTTTTTTCAGGTTTCAATGGGCACGTGCGTTTTGAAAAAAAATTAATTTCAATAACTGACATTCAAACTATAAATGAAAAGAAAGAAATATAAAAAATTTACAATAGATATGGTTCTAAGTTTCGTTTATAGATTTCTTGCTGAGGAACTCACACATACATACATAGACTACACTCTCTTATTATTTGATATGAATTCCTGTAATCCTCTAAGCCAAATTTGATTAAAAACAATTCAATAAAAAGCAGCTTTTTTATAGAAACCAAATAAAATTTAAAACAGCTGTTTTCTAATGAAATTTAAGAGTGGTATAATTTACTCTCTTACTTCATTTAACAAAATATAAAGAAAATTTTATTACATGCAGAACATGCGTACAAGAAACAAAAATTGATTCAATTTCTCTTATTCGATTTATCTCTCGGAAATTTGTTGTTCTGAGGTCTGTTGTTTGGTTGTGGTAACTGAAGTTTCTTCCTGCTCCTCTGTATAAACAACAGTATTGTCTGCCTTCATTCAATGCCAAGCTCTCTTGCAAAATTGTTGGCTTCTGCTACAACAATAACAACAAAAGTAGAAATTCTAAATTTGCTTTTTATTTTTGGCTGGCACTACTGTGGGGGAATTATGGTACCCGAGGGACTTGACTAATCAAAATTCCTTACACCTGGGACATACCGCAGCAACGTCGAACATTATGTTATTCAGTTTTAATATAAAGTATTCCACACATTGTTCGTAAAATGATGATGTAGTCAAGAGTGGTTGTGGTATTAGCTTTGGTTGTATAAACATTCCAACGTGCAGTCACATACACACACACACATATACACACTCCTTCCTTTTCTTTATTTACTTACTTATTTGGTAGCGTTCTGGAGGTGCTCGTGGCTTTAACCAAAACATATTGATTTTTATGATGGCCTTCTTCTTTCGTTTTGGCCCTTTTTCTCTTTATTCTTAAGGAGTAATGCTTTCATGTGGTGGTGTGTTGTAGTTTTTAACTTTGTTGTGGCATTCCTTGGTGTCTAGAAGTTGTTAAATTATACAATATGTCTGCATGTGTATGTGTGTATGTAAGTGTGTGCAGTTTCTCAGCCTTCTGTGTTTTTCATTTTATTTGTTTATATCTTGGCATGTTTTTGGATTTACTTGCATTTCAGAGAGTTGGTTTAAATGCAAGTATATGAGAATGAGTTCTTGTGCAAATTTTGTCATAAAATAATTCACTTTAGGGAATTTTCACGTTAATGCATTTTTAGTTAAAAAGCAATTATTTGATTAGTTTTTATTTACAGAATATACAAACTTGCGATAAATATTAAATAATAAAATACATTTTCATTTATAAGCATAACTTTTTATACTGTTTACTTTTTTATTTTAAAACAAAACAATTCACAGGTCACGTCAAAGAAGACATTAATTTTTCAAATCAAATACTTAAAAATGAACAAATGGATACAAATTGCTCAAATCCAAATGAAAGTACCAAAAAAAGTCATGAACAGTCTGAAATATGCAAAGAAAAAAACAAAAACATCCAGTTGACAAAAGCCATTGAAAATCTGATTGACGATGAAACATTAAATGAATGCGATGATTTAGACGATGATATGGACGACGAATATATTGACGAGGATTTATTAAGTTTGGACAGTTATTATTCCGGTAAGTATTTTAATTTTCAAAACATATAGCTTTTATTTAATTCCCACAGTTTTCCAAATGTTTATCTGAAAAAAGTAGTTAACACTTTGAATTTATTTTTTTCGAGGGTGCTTCATAATGAATGTTTATTCTCAAGAGAAAATTAGTTCTAATAATTTCTAGTATAAGGTCATATTCATTTAGTCTAAGTCAAATTAGTCAAATATTTGGAGAAAAAGCCGTAACCACTTAATTATTTATTATTAATTATTTTATAATAAATCGTCGTTCGTAATGATATATGTCAGGAAAGATTTAATAAACATTCTTTTAAAATAGTGGTAGCTATTTTTAGTCACATTTTCGACTAATCTAACCGCACCTTATCACTTGTAGTCGGTTTCTTTAACTCGTCAAATCAGTTTTAATTCGGAGAAGTTCGAAAAAAAAACAAAATGCTTAACGCGGCACTTTGCTTAAGTTATGTTTTGTTTAAAAAAAAAAGGTACAGCGGGTCCAATCGCTAGATAAAGTGTTGTAAGTATAAAACATCTCAAGTGCTAGTGAAAGGAAAAAGTGCTAGAAAAAATCTTAAACCTAAAACATTTATCAACGATACCTTAAAAGAAAACATGCCTTAATAGACTTTGACAACGTTGTGCTGTTTCTAAAAAGTTTGTCTGAAAAAAAAACTAAAAAATCTGTTTGCCTTTAATACAATTAAAATTCAAATTCAAACTTTTTTACCTATAAAATCATAAAATTTAAAGAAAATTATTCTTGATTTATTAAGTCATAATTTTTTTAAATAAAATTTTGAAATGGGTCGAAATATTTAAATTCTTTCCTAAAAATCGTATTTATTTTATTTTTTTTATAAAGTGCCAAGAATTTAGTAATTATATGGTCAAAAAAAAAAAGGAATTGTCGTCACACTGCGTAGAGATTTATGTGTTTTTTTATTACCATTATGTAAATGTAATTGGCGTTGTTTGAAATAATTATAATGGAAAAATTTACCAACTATTAAATGCTAATTGTTTTTTTTTTTTTTTGAATCATGATTGATTTTATCAATTATAATAAAATTTTAATAAAACATTAATTACAATTGAATAAACATTAACTGTTTTTATGAAACACAAATTTATGATATCGAAATCTTAAGATAATTTAGCAAAAAAGGAAAAAAATCTTCCTTTTTGTTGGATGGCTAACATATCTTATTACTTACAGCAAAGCGAAAATAGATTCTTTTATTGTCTCAATTTTCTAAGAATCTTAAAACATAAATGTTTTTCAAAACTTTTTTACTATTACTTGTTACTATTACTTTTTGTTACTATTACTATTCTACAAACTACTATTTGATTAATTTCAATAAGTAAAGATAAAATAGGGCAAGTTGCCTCATTTACGCAAACACGTTTATTTTATTTCAAGATTTGTTAAACTATAAAAAACAACTGTTAGAAATCAGACTCTTTCGTTTGTGCGATTTGTAACAGTTGCCAACACTATGACTGTTTCATCCAACAAACATCTTCTATGACTCAAGCAATGAAGGATAATATTTCCAAAACTATGACCGGAATATCTTTCGGTTGTATTAAATGAGCAGAAAAAATCCCTCATGAACCATATAACAAATAAATTAGATACATTGGAAAGGAAATCTAAAATCTAAATCTGGTCAAAGAAGGTTTTGCATCACAGTTGGTTGAAATGAAAACAGAACTGACCGAAATAATGTCCCGGAAATTCGAAGAACACACTGCCTAGAATCTTAAAAATTTGGAAAAAAACAACAATAATTTGGGGAAACAATTGAATCGTGCTGATTTCATGGCTATGGACATTAAAATAATTTAAAAACGGATGAATTGTATGCAGCAGCAGTCGCTTTTGGAAAAGCATGTAACGTATCGCTTTCTAAATGGGACATCAATTTGTGCTCGTATATTAAACAAAAGATGTCAGGGTGAATTAAATTGAATAGTATTCTCAAGAGGGATATAATAATGTAAAATTATAGGAAAACATACTTGCGTGTTTAATAAAATCTTTTCAATAAATTAACACAAGAGGCTTTCTAACAGACTATAGTATTGAATTTATTGATCGCTCATCGCAATGCTCCATCGCAAGTAAATATTTAGAAGATCCATGGCAACTTGTAAAAAAGAAAAGAAAGTTTTGCCTCAATTAAATAAAGAGTAAACAATTTTAAAATCCAAACATGGAAAAATATTTGTAAACATCACCAAATCATTACCTAAATATTTACAATCTCCAAATTTAAAGTGGCAACCTATAATAATGGTTGCAGAAATATACAAATAATTATTTAATGTAAATGAACAGATTAAATTTATTTTACTTGCATGTAATTAGTATTTTTTTCATTATCATTATTTTTCATTATTATCATGTCAATTATATTTTTGTTGAAGTTACTTTTTTATTTTGCATCAATCTTTTTGTTGTTAATTTGACTGATAAATTTTAAATTTCTATAACTGAATTTTATTGGTGAGTAAAAAATATTCTTGAAAAGCATTTGCTAAATATTTATTATTTTTACAGCAATAAAAATCCCATAAAAAATCCAACGATTTTATAATATGTACATACATATGTTTGAATGTATATATACATATATACATACATATGTATAGATGTATGAATGTTTTAAAATTAATAGCATCTTTCTACACAACAATCAACTTCATACTTACACGAACATTAAAATCCTAAAATGAAATGAAAAAGAAATAAAATACAAGACAATAACGAAATGTTGGTGAACACAAGCAATAAGCGCATAACCATTGAAATTGTCGTACTGGGTGTTATATACGAGCTGGTCACGACACTCCGGGGTGCTCTACACCTGAATCGAGGGAGTCGTTTTGCAATGACAGCAATACAGCAAACCCGGCAGCCTAACTACATTTAAAAAACCCAGAACAGTAATCAACACCATCCAAATAGTCAGTCACTGTGTCAGTCATAAAAGAAAACAGACCAAAAGCCAGTCAGCAAATAGACGAACCAAACAGCAAACCATACTCTTATCCTTGCCAAGTTTGTCTGAACAAAGCAAATAAAAACTGGACGTGAATAATCAACTTCACACAAGCAAATACTTGCGAAAGCATAAAATGCTACATGAAGAAACCAACATACTAAAACAACAAATACCGAGCCATTCAGGCAAACAACCGAAAATCAACATTCCGCTATCATCTTTTCAGCAAATAATACGGACATAAAACATGAATGGATCGCAAAAACTTTAATAAAGAATACAAACCTTCTGGAGAAGTAAAAAGAAAAAACGTATTTTTTTATAATAAATACATCTTGTGTAAACAAATTGTGATTGTATGTACGTAAACACATCCAAACATATATGTATGCAAGTTTTTATGGGTGAAAGCATGAGTTATTTAAATGTAGAAGACTTGTCGAATGAACTCATTCACATGTCAACTCTCAAACTACCTCAAATAAAAACTTGTGTTAAACTCGTAGATTATCCAAGTCACAAGTTGACACTTTTTTTTTTTTGAATGTGTATTTTGTTCGTTTATTACCCCATACTGTGAGAGATTTCTTTTTTCAATTTTGTATTTTTCTATTATTTCTACTTCTGGTTTCTTAGAGTTTTATATAAGTTTTAGTGTGTTTATTGAGTGTGTGACATATAATAGGAATATTACCTAAAAACAATTATTATACAAATGGGAGTACATACGTACTCTGATGAATTGCAATATAATTGTACATAATTATATTATTCGATAAAATGTGTAATTAGTTGTTGCACTTTGTACTATTTTTATACCCTTCACCAAAAAAAGAAAATAAGTATATAAAAGTTTGTCATCTGCCTGTTCGTCTGCCCGTCTGTCCGTTCGTGTTGAAATCAACTCAGTCAAGACACTAGATGAGCTAGAGAAAATATATGTCCCCAATCGATCAGAAATAGTTTCGAAAACTTTGCTATTGCAAATCAGCAAGATCGACACATGTTTTTCAAGGCAGAAGGCAGAACACCAAGCTCACCTCTTATTTTGCCCATATCTTTGTTTCCAACTTTTTTTTGTATTCACGCAAGTGCTTGTTGTTTATAACAACAACCCAAAGCAAAACTTAAAATTTTTCGGAAAAAAGTTTTTTTAACAGAAAAACTTTATAGTATTACAGAATGTTTGTTTTATTTAAACTACTCAATCGAAAATATGCAGTATAGTTCATGTGGTTATACATGTATGGTGAAGGGTATATAAGATCGACATAGCGGAACAAGGCCAAACATAGCACTCGTACTTGTTATACCCTTCACCACAGGTAGAAAAAAGGGTATATCTAAATTTGTCAGTCCGTTTGTAATTTCTACACTATCCATTTCCGACCCCAGAAGTTATATATGTTCGAAGTTCTTATGCATAGCGAAGTCGATTGTACGATATCCGTCCACCGTCTGTCCCTGCCTACTCTGGTTGAAATCAAGTTTTCTAAGGCAAGAGATGAGCTAAAGAAAATGTATTTACGCAAATCGATTAGCCATAGTTTTTTTTTAAATTTTGCTATTTAAAGTCAGCAAAATTGGCCTTAGCCCTTCGCGGCAGCGAAAAATACTGCGCCTGCTTCTAATTTTTCTGTATCATTTGGAACAATAAATTAAATTAAAAAACCAATAAAAAATGTATGGGCCGATTGAGAATTAAAAAATAAGAAAGAACATCCCATGAAAAAATTAGGGCTCCCCCATATTTCGCGAGTTACGATCCTCGAAAATTTTATAGTTTTTTTTTTTTTAATATCAATATGGGTATCATTGAAAAGCTTTTGAAAAGATCTTTAAAGAAATACTAATTTATTTAATATGCTTAGCCCATTAAGAGCCGATGACATTTTTATGCAAACAATTTTTTTTTACTTATTTAATTCTCTGTCACCTCAATATATTTTTTTTAAATTGGAGTTACTTCACTAAACTAGATTTACATACATGGTGAAGGATATTGCATAGCCGAATGTAGCACTTTTACTTGATTTTTCTTATTTTTTAATTCTCTGTAGCAAAAAATCAAAAGACAAATATTGGTGTGATAAGGAATAAAATAAAATAAAATAAATAATAATAATTATTATAATAATAATAATAATAAAAATAAACTTAATAACCTATCAAAAGCTCAAGGGCTAATAACGCGAAAAATATGAGGTAATGCCTTTTTTTCTTTGAATTTTTTTCTTATATATTAATTCTCTATCGCTCGAGTTTCTTCATTGTTCCAAATGATATGGAAAAATTAGAGACAGTCTTGGTGTGTTGCTCGCTGCCTTTAAGGACATGGAACGTTCTTTCTGACTTTCACAGATCTAGTACCTGGGCAAAGGACAGACGGACAAAAGGACATCTATCAATCGACTTCGCTTTGCATAAGAAGTCAGAATATGTACGTTTTGTGGGGTCGGAAATGGATATACACCCTTTTTCAACTTTTTGTTTTGCAGGGCGTAAAATTATTTTAAAAAGTTATAAAAAATTATTGGTGCCAAATTTTTTCTTAAACGAAGTGTAATATTTTTGCTGTGAGTAAAGATATTATTGTTAACTATTATAATTATAAGAAACGCCGTTAGACATAACAAGTAATTTTTACAATTTTCCAAATCTCATGTTTCACTTTTAATACTATTTTACTTTTTGGGCCGCTCTTCCACAAAACATGCAACAGTGCGGCATTAAGCTCTAAACACATAGACGACAGCAGACTTCACAACTTCACGGCTTCAAATGCTGCTAACTTCAAATGCTGCTTTGAAGTCAGCTTCATAATTATTTTGAAGACAGCAACTACATAATAATCAGCTAATGTGTCCATACTATTCCTCTGCAAAACTTTACAAACGTGTTAAAAATAACAACAGAAAATCAAACAAATAGGTACTTTGCCATTATCTTAAAACGAAAAATGAAATAAAATATGACAAAAATTAACTCAAACGAAAAACACAATACTATGAAATTAAAAATGAACAGCTGTGTATTTTAGCAATTAAAATTTCAGGGATGCCGCATATATATTTTATAATGAACAAAATTAAAGTTTTTGAAAAAAAAATGTATTAATATCACGAAAAACTATAAAAACACATAAATTTATTTCCTTCTTGTATTTTTGTAATGTTCTTTTATGTTTAATATTAAACAAAAAAATTTATTCTTATTTTTCCAATTTACATGTATAATGGCAACACTATATTTGTTTATTGCTGCCCGTCAAAATAGAAAATAGCCTAAGTAAGCAGCAGCAGCAAATGCTGTCGTGAAGTCGTGCTGCTGTGAAGTCGTCAAAATAATCGTTTTCATTTAAACACATGTATTTTATTTTTGACAGTTTGCTGTTTGCTGCCTGCTGTCGTCTATGTGTTTAGAGCTTTAGAAAGAAATTTATTCCTTAAGTTTCAAATACGAACTTTAAATTTAGTTTCAAATTCACACAATTCTTAAGGCGTGTTGTTTAGTTTTAATTCATCATTTTATTATTAATAAATCACTAGTAGAATGGAATGCATGTGCAGTTTAAAAGGCATTCTAAAAATAAAGTAATGCATTTTTCTGAAAACAAAAAGTCAAGAGAGCTTTGATAAAAAATTTTTTGTAAAACGAACAGTGATAACCCTTAAATAACAGCCTAAAAATATGCAGCATAAAATACACAAAATGAAATGCAATCAAAACAATTAACAAGTAAAGTCCAGACATTTGATATGTGTGTATGGACGTGTGATTACATTGTATCGTTAAACCTGTGCAAGTAAATTGCGGTAGTGGTGTAACTGTCAAAAGGAAAACGTTTTTTATGTTTTATAAACCTCTCATACCAAACACACATACTATAGATACACAAGTTCTCTACCATTTTGAAATTTAAAAATGAATAAATGTAACTTCAACTAACAACTTAGATTTTGCTACAGATATGTTTTTTTGTTTGTTAAATTTTCAAGTTTTAACTGGTTTTAATTTAAACATTTTCAATGTTTATATATGTGGATGCATGAACTAAAAGTATTTGTATTTGAATTGTCCTAACAGAGTAACATAGAGACAAAAAAAAAAAAAAAAAATAAGTAAACTTTGCATATTTTTGGCTAAAAGTGTTTTTAAGTGAAAACAATAAATAAATCTATGTTCGTACATATGAACATGTAAGATGTGATTTATTTATGAATTTTTCCTGTATTTCTTTAAGCGCTTTTATTTGTAAATATCCTTTTAAAATAAATCAACAAAAAATAAAACTCCTAGTAAAATGTTAACCAGTTTCTCAAGAAACTATTTAAATACTTATAAGTACTGGGCCATCGCTACAAAAATTCTCAATGAAGATAAAGATGGGCTTATTTGCAAACAATTTCAAATAACGTTGTGTGTGTACATAAAATGAACAATACTTAAATCCATATTCTGAAGCATGTTTCCTTTTGATGTTGGCAATTAATTACGCATTTGTCTTACAAGACACACAGTTAAATCTTAATTACTTGTTTACTTTGTTTCAGCAGTTTTTGGGCAAAAAGTTTTAGAACACTAAATGAATAAATTTCTTGCCCATACTTTCATATTTAACTTTATATATAGAAATGTTTGCAAATACTTATTTATGTAAAAACTTATATTCTCAAATATATAGGAAGTTGTTTCTGCTGTTTTGAGCGAAAATCTTTTCATTTCAAGTAAATTGTCTTCAAGATTTTTAGGTTTGGTTTGGACGTTTAATTGTTACATAAGATTTTAAAATTTTAAATATTCATACATGACATTTTAATTTGTCATGTTAAGATTTTACCGGATGGGATCTGTGATAAATAATCGTTTTAACCTAAAGATCTTACAATTAAATTTAATGTATGAAAATTTTGAAACTTGTGTAAACACAAATTTCTACAATGTTTGTAAATTGCCAAAAAATATGCAGGAACATTCAACGCAGTATTTTTGTCAATGCGGCATTGTTAAAATAATGCATGGAACATAATGAAATATACGAACGAGTCTATTCATAAATTTGGAATTTGAATTTTTATTGAACAAAAGCACATTTTTTAAGAAAAACTTAATAAAACTTAATTCATAAAGGGGAAAATGAATTTTTAAAAATTACAAATATTTTTAAAGATTATGAATTCTATGAAACACTGATGGCAAGTTTAATTATATTAAAAGTAAATAAATCAAATAAGAATTAATTAAACAACTAATGCCTTAAACGGTTTCCTTATAATGGTTTACGGCTTTTCTCGCAAATTAAAGCATTTAAAACAAATTTCTAAATTCACTTAATTCATACAAACAATAAAACAGTAACGGGGGCATTTCTGTACACGAAATAATTTTTTGATAGTTATGATGTTGGTGTAGATAGATGGATAAATATGGAATACAAAAATCTATTCTTGGAATACTTGTCTGTCTGAGTTCGCATCACGTAAAAGCTACTAGATGAATTTAAACAAAACTTTGTGAGAAAGTTCCTTAGAAGATTGGCTAAAATATAGAATACTTTTCTTTCGTAAAAATATGCCATTTTGTAGAGAAAATACAGTTACAAATGTCAATAACACTGTCTACAGAATTTTGGAATAATTCGCTAAAACCACATATTTATGAATTTTTATTTTAAGAACATTAGATATGACATGCAGACGAAGTCGTTGGCACTGCTCGTTATTATATACAGTCATGGCTACTGTAATAATTTTTTAGTTATAACTAGAGATGGGTTTAGACCTGGGTATTTACCCAACGCTGGTTATTTAGCTATTTATACCCACTTTGATACCCGGGTATTTACCTAATTTCGGTTAAATACTTATTTGAATGACGAATACTCGTTGTTACGTAGCACAGTGGTTCAGAAACGTTTTTCATTGGCCAAAACTCTGTAACTTTTTAACTAATAAAGATTTTTTAGTAGTTCTTTTTTAAGTCAATAGACAACATCTTAAGCTTTTACCGAGTTTGGGCCTTATTAAAATCAGTTCAGCGGTTGCTGAAAAATTCAATTGTTTGAAATTCCGTTTCAAATGTGCCAACTCATTTTTGACCCACTTTTCCTTAAACAATTTGGCTCAAATTTGGTCCACGGGTCAATCTTGGATGACAATACAATATTTTGCTATCCTTAGGGTGGCCCCTATTTTCACTGAGGTATTTTCCGTATTTTCATTAGGATTGTCCAAATTTCAACTTTATGCTTAACAATACTTACATATTTCCTAGTTTTTGGTCAATTTTAAAACAAAACAGTGTAATTTAATTTTTCTTTAATTATATACATATTTATTTATAGTTATAAATAGATTCTAGGTAAATAAAATAACATTTAATATTAATGTCTATATATTTTATTTTATTCAAATACTAAATTCAAATTATAATTATTATTCATTTGGCTGGAATATTTCCTGTAAATATTCTATATTCTGCTCTGTATTACCTGTGTCCTGTAGCAGTGCCTTAGCTTCGGCATTTAGTTTCGAATGATTCAATTTCCATTTACTTCGAATGCTAGAGATGAAGGGATCTGAAGTTGCCAATAATATATGAAATAAATCTTCATTTGTAGAAATTCGTGATATTTTTCTGGTATTGTGTTCTCTGTAAAACCCGTAATCCTTGTTTCTTTTTTCCTGGGCTTCTTCTGACAAATCTCCAATTGGTAATAAATTGTGCTTAATGACCTCTTCTCCATGATAAAGAACTTTATGCACTGTTGCTGACATATTTCTATATTTGTATTTGGATATATATATAGCAGCGGTTTCCTTGGCGTAATCACCAAATTTTTTAGCATTAATTAGTTCATTGCACGCAAGTACTTCAGTAATTGTTTTAAATCTTGAAATAACATCTATATCAATACCTGTTATATCAGATGTAGTTTCGGGATCCAAAACAAATCTTCTTGCGGTGTTGCCATCGTTTGTGTTACCTGATCCTTGTTTTGGTTGATCTATAATCAACCCGTGCTTGAGAAATGCTTCTTGAACTTGTTTCTTTTTCAATTTTCTTATCTCTTTGTTGGTATCATTATTTCTTACTGATCCTGAAGCTCCGAAGTCCAAATCATAGCTTATTTTCAGTATGTGTTCCATAAATCTTATCCTCGTATGTAGCGGTGATAATCCAAATTCAAATGCATCAATATTATCCTCCGACTTTGTCGGTTCTTGGTTTAACTGACTTGATGTTGCTTTACATATAATACAGCTGGATGAAGCTTTTGTATCAGTCAAAATCTGGGCAGTTTTTCCGTCTATCATAGATAGTATTAATTGGTAATTCAATTTAATAGCCTGTTCCTCTATCTCTAACTCTAATGGCCTTAGTGTTGAAATTTGAGCTCTAATGTCACTTACTTCATTCTTAATAGTATCATGAGTTTCCTTTTTAAATTTAAATTTTATTGGTCTGCAGGATTTTGAAGACGATGGAGTTTGGTTTTTCCAAATATAACTAGTTTTCACTTTGCTGGACGAAGGTTCCGGGTCCTCTAAGTTTTTTATCAATCGCAATGGTACAAATGACACCATGAACATATCTGTGTCAGAAATATCCTCACATAAAAATTGTTTATATTGTCTTTGCCCAGAAGACCCATAGCATCCCCATTTACAAAAAAGAGTTAAATTGCAGTTTCCATATTTTTTCAACTCACTTACTTTAAGTGATTTTAGCAACTTTTCGGCTGTATGATCAAGTACAGCTTGCAGTTGTACCTGTGCCGAAATTGGTGTGATTTTGATAGATTCCTTTGGAGGATTTAGCTGCAATTAGATGATATGACGGGTATAAATTTGAGCCTTTTTCGATCGCACGTAATCTGAGTTGAGTATACTGCTGTTTTGTTAACTTTAAATCCAGAAATAATGCAAGCACTTCCTCATTTGTGAACTGTTTTTCCTGGTTTGGTGCCGGAATGCTTTTAAGGATCCGTTTTGTTCTCATCGGACTAGCAGAAATGACTTTTTCAATGATATCCACTTTCGTTTATTGTTTTTGTGATCGCAGCTTGTAAAGAAAACTATCTTTAATGTTTTCACATCCGATTTCTTCATTTATATTCTTAAGTTTTCGTCTCTTAGATCTATGGCTACAGTTATCTAGCGATTTTTCTGGTCTTCCACCACTCCTCTTATTTGTGGTTTCTGAAATCACCTGGATACTAAGTTCACCTTGTAACCAATTTTCAAAGCGCCTGTAAAATTTACTTTTACTATAGTGAACTTCCTTTTAGCGTTTTTGCAATATTTTTACGAAATCAGATACTTTGTTTTTTATTTCCAATTGCGTTTCACTGCTGATAGCATTTATATTCAATTTTCTTTCAATATGGTTTAGAACATCTTCCTTGTTTTTGTTTTTAAAATATTCTTCGGTCAATTCATTATAGCTGAAAGTTTCCATATTTTACTTAAGCTGAAAATAATGTATTTGTTGAAGTTCTATAAAAATAACTTCCAAAAATTTATCAACCTTTTCAAATCGAATTCTTGTCTGACAGTAAAATTTATTTCCAAATTTTTGTCTTTATATACTCAATAAAGAAATGTCAAACTTAAAGTAGATTACGTACACACAAAAAAATATTAGAGCTATTATTACCTAGGCTAGCTCAGGTATTTTTCTTTTGTATGGAATTTTTTAAGACAAAAACAAAGTTCAACTACCTAAACTGATTTGGAAAACGTACAATAAATTTGCCTTTTTAAATCGAATACTTGTACCGAAATAAAATTTATTTCCAAATTATTGTGATTTATACTACATATAAAAGTGTTAAACCTAAAGTAGATTACCTAAACACAAAAAACTAAGTTGATTCGGTTTATACAAGTTTTCTATGGGAAAATTTGTCATATACAACTTATACTGGATTTTAAGGAAACTTTACCAAAAATTGTTTTGTGTACTAAAACTCTCAATTTTCGAATAAAATTAACTTTTTAGTTAGATTCATCTCTTTCCCCTTACGTTTTGCTATCTGCAATTTGTACCTTTGGCAGTGAATGACTTCTAAAGTAAATTTACTAGCAGTTTTGTAAAAATGCTGAGTATTTTCATTAAAATAGAAAAAATGTTCTACGGGCGCATCCGGGCGGGTGCAAAACTATATATAGGCTTAAAGAGAACACTTTTGCCTTTATTTGGGTGGTTTTGGTTTTTTGTCCTTCTTTGTCCTTTAGAAGTTATATACTACTAAACTTCAAACTTTGCAATTATATGGAGGTTTCCAATTTTAAACATAACACCCTATTTACAAATTATACAGGGTGCGCATATACCATTTCTTAAAAACAACAGTTCACCCAACATAACAAAAAAACCGCAGCTCAATATCGATAACAGTTTTTAAGAAATCGCAATTAATATGAGATCAAATATTACAATTTTTATTTTATTTTTAAATTAACATAAATTCTTTGCCTTTAGCAGCATGCCACGCCCACTACTGCGAATATTTTGACCCAATTTTTCGGCTACCTTAGTTTTGATCTGTTTTTTTTTTTGGTGACATAAAAATTTTAAGAATCTGTGTCAACAAAAAATATAGGTTTTGGCCAATGAAAATTAATTCTGAACCACCGTGCGTAGTGTAAAAGCAATGTGGACATTTTGGAATTTATTTTCAACATGTGTATTTTGTTTATACCTTTCAACACCAACAATTCTTAATAAGAACCGCTAATCAGCGTGCTTATGGCAATTTAATGTAATGAGTGGGAGCGACGGCAACAACAATGCTGAAGCAACTAGAAAGTTTACCGTTCCGAAGCCCATGCTTGAGCCTCAAAAAAGAATTTGGTTCACTCATTATAAATATTTGTTCCAAGCGCTTAGTAAGTGAATTAAAGTGCTAGTATTGAGAAATATATTTCAAATGATGGGAAGACCAAAAAATAAAACTACTTGGAAACATTTTCATAGAAGAGAAAGTAGCAATGAAGTTACATGCTCACATTGCGAAAAGCGATACAAATTTCCGATTGTAAATAAAATGGGAAAACATTTAATAACGTGTATCAAGTGTCCATTATTAATAAAGCAACGAGTTCAAGATATGCTTGCAACCAATGTGGCAATAAACAAGATACAGGCAGCAAAAGATTCTCCGCCTTTATCTGATTTACATATGCATGTTCCTTCAAACTCAGCACAATATAACATAGCTAAGGCCATATTTGTAACCGGCGCTCCTTTGGCTATGGTAGAGCATCCATTGTGGAAGGACTTTCTTAAGGACCTTAACCCACATTTCAGGGCTCCAACCAGAAAAGCAATTTCCTCAACATATTTGGATAAAATTTATAACGAGATGAGTATGGACATTACTTTACAACTAAAAGCAGCAAATTTTTTACATATTCAATGCGATGGATGGAGTAACATTCGTAAACTTTCTCATATCAAAGCCAGAAACTGTATTTGTAAAAAGTCTGCCAACACAGGCCAGTCGGCATACAGCTAACTATTTATCACAGGAAATTATTAAAATCATGAAGGAATATGGTGAACAAAAGTTTTTCGTGTTAATTGGTGACAATGCTGCAAATATGCAAACGGCGTTTAAAACAGTAAAAGAAGTCCTCTCAAATCTAGTCCCTATGGGTTGTGTAGCGCATAGTCTACATTTAATTTCTCAGGACTTTTTAAAATGCAGTACCTTACAGAAGAATTACTCGTCTGTTATAAATCTAACCAAAACAATAAAAAACAATAAAGTTCTAACAGCAACTTTAGCTAAAATTGTGAAAGAAAAAGGAATTGGTAAACAACTAAAACTGCCAGCCAAAACAAGGTGGGGAAGTTACTTCTATTCAATGCAGAGTGTAATAAAAACGAAAGCTTCTCTTCAGGTCTTAGCAGTTCATGAGCTCATTAATCTACAAGCGGATATAAAATCACAGCTACTTAGCGAAATCTTTTAGGAGCAATTAAATTTAAGCTCAAATATATTTGGTTGCATTGCAGAATGGATTTGTGAGCTCGAATCAAATGAATATAATTATACACAGGGTATATTTCGCGTTTAGGGAAATTAAAAGAAGGCTTGAATTAGAGTTTGCCACAACTTTGATGCTAAATGATACCGAAAAAACTGAGTTATCAACCATATTCAATACGCGATTTAAAAAAAACTATAAAACCGATACATTTGGCTGCGAATTTGCTAGATCCTAAGGCACAAGGAAGTGATCTTGATCCGTCTGAGGAGGTAGATGCATTGGAATTCATTCACACAATGCCACAGGCGCTAAACATAAATGTAATGCCAGATTTTGCCAATTACAAGGCCAAAAATGGTTTCTGGGCAAAATCTTTTGCATGGAACTGTTTGGATGAGATTTCTCCAGTAACTTGGTGGATAGGAATTTGTGGAAGTACGCAATTAAGCAAATTAGCTGTTAGAATTTTAACAGCTCCCTGTACTTCAGCTGCTACTGAACGTTCGTTTAGCACCCACAGCTTCATTCACTCAAAAAGAAGGAACCGTTTAACAACGCAAAGAGCAGGAAAAATAACATATATATCGTGCATCTGGAACTTGCTTTTTAAAAATAGTTTACCACCTTCAGCAGAAAGCACGCACTCAACTCAATTTGAAAATAACATGAATTCTTCACTAGAATGTACTCAAGACGACATCCCTTCAACTTCAACAGGAATCACGCACTCTACTCGATATGAGTTTTTATCGGATACGGACAGCGACAGCGATTATGACTAAATTTATGAATTATTTCATTTGTTATTAAAAAATTAATTCATAATAAAAAATTAAAATCTTTTAATTTATTTAAATTTTTCTTTAGTTTGATTTATACCTACATTTTGGGTAAATACCCAGGTGCTTGGGTAAATACCTGGGTATTTACCTTTAAATATCCAATTTACCATTTGGGTAATTACCCTTGTGCCATCTCTAGTTATAACTCATCTAAACCTTAAGAAAATACAGAGTAGTTTTGCTTTAAATTATCTTCGATAATTAATTTTAAGTTCACAACTTTTTAGTTGTAAGATATAAGGACAGACTAAAAATTAAATACGAAACTAAGAAAATGGAATTTCTAATGGAACAGTAAACTCGTGAATCTATTTTTTATGTCATTGTCGCACTTCGTATCACAATTACGAAAGTTTCATCAATAAAAAATTGTGACTATTTTATTTATTTTATTTCAAAAAATTCTGACAAAATAAAAAACCGACTTCAAAACAGACAAACTTAAAATCATAATTCTTTATGACGGTAACTTATATTAATTATATTCTATTATATTCAAGAAAGATGGCGTCAAGAATTTTTATGTGTCGTAGAACAAAATATGAATGCAGATTAAACAAGAAAACTTTTCAAAAGATTTGCCATATACATCAAATTACAACCTTTAGGGTACCATTTAATTTCTAATTTTAAATACTTTTCTACTTGTTATTATACTTGATATACTAACGGACATTCTGTCTAATTTTGAAGAGTTTGTCTGTAACGATCATATAGGGTCATATAGGTTAAATTACATCAGTTATAGGAACCTCCTTTTATTTCTAATTTCAAGTTTACTAGTTGTTATAGCGGACTTAGTGTTACTGGTTCTCTAGGTTGCAAAGTTTAGCTGTTGATTATATTCTATTATAACGGTTCAGATTTTTAAAAAAATTAAAAAAAAAATAAAAACCTGCACGTACAACAATTTTATACTTAATTTTGGCAAAAATCTTTAACTGATCTGTTTAGCACAGTTTGTCAAATTAAGACTCTTGTGTGCGGTCATGTCATATTAATTAACTCTTACAAAAATCCCCCCTCTTTAAGACCACTTAACAAATTTATGAAACAAGTATTTATGCTGTTTGAAAGTGTAGAAACTGGTTATCATTCTCAAAGAAATATAACATTTACACAAACTACTACACAACATAATAGCGAGTGTAGAGTATTTATTGTTTCTGTCCAAGTACCTTGTTAAGCATGTAACATTTTAAATGTACAATGACTTATTATTTCTTCTTTCTGCTGCTGGCTTAAGTAGGATTCCCAGTTGAAACTTTTCTTTTATATGTAATTTTTATTTTTTTAACAGTTTCAAAAAACCGCCATTCATAAGAAATGTAACAATGATTTATATCATTGTCACACTTTTAAAATGTTCTTAAAGTTTATGGTTGTTATCATATAAATAAAACAAACCAATTTTCAGGCACACTAGCACACATAGTTACGAACATAAATATACATAAGCACACACACAGACACACACACACATATGTTCATGCAATCACTTATAAACTAAAATAACATAATGTAGTGTTTGTTATGATCTGAAACAGTTAATTTTAATGTAAATCATAATCTATATCTTTAACACATACATTTACAAATATATGTTAATTATTGTTAGTTTGCGCTAAAATACCATTTAATGGCCTTTATGTTTTCCAAAAGTAAAAACAAAAACCATAAGAAAAAGTTTGTTTTATTTAACCTGTTTTTTTTATAAAAATTACTTTTTAAACAACTGCTTCCGTATAACTTAAGTTCTTTTGTTATACTTTATACTATTTATTTATTTATTTATGTTTTCATTTATCTTCATGATGTTGATCATACCACGAGTAAACATTTAATTACTTTGTCTAATGATGTTAATTGTAAAATGGATGAAAAAATTGTTAAATTTTTTGATGAGAAAATATTTTATTCGGATTGTTGTTAAACTTTTATGCGAGAATTTAGCTGTGTAAACTTTCTTTTAATTGCCACATTAACCTAAATTTGTTTAATAGTTTATGAAGAATTAATAGATTTTCTACTGTTGATTTTAATATTATTGTGAACGCAAGCTTACAGAACGTAATAGAAATGTATAGATTTGATATATATTTAGGCGTAGAATTTTAACGACTATTAATCTCATCTTTATTTAATTAGCTAGATATATTTTCCACAAATATAAAACTAAAATAAAAATACATACTCAAACATGTTTTGTAAATTTTTTTCAAACTGCAATTATCCACCTTGAAGATTTTCAGTAAGACATTAATTATTTTTAATTATTTTCCTTCCACATTTTTAACATTAAAGAGCTATCACTACGCCATACACATTCTAGGACTCATGACCATTTCGTCCTAGAGGTAACATTTCCTTTCCCAAATTTCTTTAATAAAATCGAATATGATTTCGAGTGGACTTCTAATTGGGTTTGTTGATCGGAAAAAATTGCTGCTGTTTTTGGTTTTTGCATGGTGAAGGGTTTTATGAGGTGAACCTTCATTAAATAAATCTTGCTATATGGAACTCTCCAAGAAATTATGTTACTGAATTTTATATGCCGGCTCTTAAACGAAGATAGTGGTAGTTCCACAATTTGTTAATTTCCACGCACGAATATATCCGGATCATTCATTGTGGTGTGGAGGTTGGCCAAAACAGAATTATTTAGTTGGTATTTTGTTTGTTTGTTTAGTCGTTGGAAAAATGTGTTTACCTTTATTATATCAAATGACATGAATAAGTTATCACTTTCCGCTTAGTTGTTGAAAGAGCAGTTGATAACTGAAACCCTAGATAGTATTGACAATAAAATAGTCTTAAATAGTTCTTGTTGTGAATTGAGTACTTTCCTTAAACTTTGAAGTTTTTTTTTTTTGTTTTGTTTTTTCGGTTTTTGTGCTATCATGATACAGAGGATAAGAAACAATTTTAAGTCTTTTATTAAAAATGTCCAAAAAAAAACCTTAAAAACTACTTTTAAATAAGCTAAAACCGATTCTAAGCAGAAAACTCTTTCGAAAAACCGTTTCTACGTTACAAGTTAATATTAAAAGTTTTTCTTTATAAAATATAATAAAACTATTTTTGATTCTGTTATCGCACAGTGGTTTCAAATGGAGATACTTCGGTATCTCAAGTCAAGATTTTTAATTTAATAAAATTTTGCAGAAATAAAGGGAAGCTTCTGGGTAGCCCCCGAAAGTTAGTTAACTCGGGCACATAGTTTTGTATTTTTAACTCAAATGTTAAGATTTGTTAAATTTAATAAGATCTTGCGTATGTCTAAAAAATATGTTAACATTACATATTTTTTATTTATTTTTTATTTTTTTATTTTGGCTGACCTTATCTAGGGAGGTACTTCTTAATGATCGGATTATTACTTTAAGACATTTGCTATGTTCTTAATAAAATTTAGAATAAACAAGTTTAAAGTTTTGTTCTGTTAATGCTTTTCGTTAAAAAAAATACAAGCCTTCGAGTTGAGAAATTGTAAAATAAGGATTTTTTACAAAACGTTGTTATTGCTTTTTTGCTTATGTAAATTAAATTTACATCGGTACTTGCAAATGCAAATGAAAACGAACAAGGTAATAATTAAAACAGGTATCTGTCTAGCCTTATTCAAACATATCTAATTTTGAAACAAAATTAATAAATTATTATTAAATTCTTTGGAGTGTAAACAATCGATTAAAAAAACTTAAACAGAGTTTTAAATCCACGGCTAAAAATGACAGGGCGGTCACTTTTGTGAAAACACAACGCCACATTGAGCCCAGTTATTTTTTCATAAAAAAATAAAAACAGAATATACTAAATTATAAATCTATTGTGGCCAAAATAAAATGGGAAGAGCTATAATAAGGAAAGACACTTTTTGAACATTACAAGTACATGTAAAGCTATAAGTATTTGACATAGTACCGGACAGATATTCTTATCTTTAACTTTAAAAGTAAATTTTATTTATTTACCCGTTATAAGGACAAATAATTTAAAATAAAATTTAAACTTCATTTTATTGTTGACATTAGTTAACGTTTACTTTAAAAGAAGTATTTGACAAACAAACGAAAAACAAAATGAATGACACAACAAATCCTCGAACCAAAATTAACTAACTTTTGAAAGAGGATTTTGTTGCAGACATGATTTTCTTAACTGGCTTGCAATTTTTCTGCTGAACTAATCATTTAAAAAGGAAAGCTATAAAAATGATACCAAAATAATCAAAACTGGATATAGCGATCCAGCAAATGCCAAATTACATTCTGTAAGTATCTAGTTTTTTCTTGTTTTCCTTAAAAATTAACGCAAAAACATGTAAATAATTTGTTTTTATTTAAAAAGAAAAAAACTTAAAAATTAAAATTTAAGTGAGCTCAAGCCGAATTAATTATCTTAATTTACTTTTAATACTATTATAGTTCAATAAATATAAAAGAAAACTAAAACTATATATAAAAATGATAAGGTGTTATACTTACTTATATATACATGTACACACCATCATAAACTTTAAAAAAGTTGGTGGTAAAAATATGATTAAGAAACATGGTTAGAAAAGTTGATTGTACAAAATGTATTTTAACCAATTTTGCTTTATGTCTTTTTTATTAACAATTTTGTTATACATTTAAGTGTATTTTCTTACTTTATATACACAGTACTGAGCAATAAAACAAAATGTTTTCTTAGCTTTTATTTTTTGCCAACATTGCTAAGAACTGACTACGTGATCCCAAATGGCCCGAAAGAATTGTACCTAAGTGTGTCATAATACAGCTTCAAAAGTAGTCCATATGGATAAAATCCAATTGCAAAAACATGTACATACATAAACAAGGTTTTCTTTTACGACGACATGATTAGTATAGAAATTACACACGCACACATTCTTTACAAAAGGATATGAAGCATTATAAAAATTTTTAATTTTTGCTTAAATTAAATCTAAAATAAAATATTTTTAAAATTTTTATTTCGCTTTAAAAGTTTTACTTCAATACAGTTTTTTTTTGGAGTCAGAGATATTGTTTTTTTTTAAAGTTAATCTGGCAAAGTGTCTTTGGAGATTTGTCAGCCACAGTGGTGATCTCACAAGAAACAAAACAAGCTGCTACAGATTTCAATTATGTTTGTTTGCTTACAATACTTAGGGCATGCTTTTGTTTTTTGTTGTAGTTATTATGGATATTACAACACAATAAATGAACACATGTCCTGCAACAGGAAAACAAAAGTAAGAAAAACAAACGGCAACAGAGAAACGAAAACTTTACTGACAGTAAAATATGCCAAATGTCCAAATATCACCTTTTTTCCTTAGTGTCCTAAATCTACCAGTGAACAGATATAAAAGCAAAGATTTACAAAAAAAATTTTTTAGATCATATTTTATGTTTTTAATAGTTGGTAATCAATCTTAAGAGTTTATTTTGAATTAAATTAATATGCAAAATTAGGTTTTTTAGTTCCTATCCTATCACTGCTGTAAGTTATTGATTTATAATTATCCGTTCAATGGGTTGTTCAAAAAACAGACCTTCCTAGAAGGACAAAAAAATCTTATATTTTGTACAAGAAATATTGAGCTTGTTTAAGCTGTACACTCCTAGAAAAAACATTTTTTTAAATCGTTCGTTTAGTTTTTACTGTAAAAGCGTACACATTCTCGTTTATAAACATAAAATTTTAAAACCGTTATGTATCAGAGACAGCAAAGTTAAATGCTTACGTATTTGTTGCCGATGCCAAAATGTTGAATTATGTTAGATAAACAGGATTGAATAAGTGGTTACATTCCATCACTTACAAGAGTCGTGTGTGTATAAATGAATAAAAATAAAAGTAATGTAACGCATGTTAAACAGATGCAGTGGTGACTATGTTGGTGGATGTGTCTATTGTTTTTTTAAATAGACCGCAGTGATGACCTTTTAAAAAGAATCTTCAGCCGTAAACGCTAAGTTAATTGACTGGCCTGTTTAGTTTACAAGAGATCGTTAGTTCGAATCCGTTGGAGCCACTTAAGAAACACATTTACCCCAACGTTTGAAAAATAAAATACGGAACAATAAATTTGTGTCCAATAACAGTTGTTAATAAGAGAAGCACATGTACGATGTAACAATGTCGAACATTGCCCATTTTGTAAGATATTTCTTTATGGATTTTTTATTTTGATTTTACTTTTATTTCCACCAGAGAATTTTCTTATTATTTATACGGCGGTTTGTTTGTTTCTGCTTGTTTGGTCGTTTGGTGTTCATAGTTGTAAAGCTTTATATCCTAATGCCATTATATCCTGACCATCATTTTTCGCGAAGCTGTTTTAACAGAGGTAAAAGTTTCTTAATGTTTTTATTCTTGCTAGTTTTGTTTTATAGACGGGGTGGTGTCAAGCTGTTTACACCTGAGGTTTGTTTTGCATTTCATAGAATCCTTATTTCTTTCATTCGCTTTCCAACAACTTGTGCCTTGCATTTAGCAGGAGAGAATAAAAAACAAAAGAAAAAATTGAAAAATACATTGTTGAGATTTATAAAAAGTGTTTTTTTTTTGTTGTGTCGTTGTTTTTTTTCTCATTTTTGGCTGTTGGCAGGAAAAATATTATTTATGAGATTTTGCTGTTTTCACTTGTTTATATTCGAAGACAACATGGGAGTTGACAGCGTCATTGAAAAGAAAAGTGGAGAAAAAGAGTTCCACTTTCTTTTCTTTTAGCTTGGCCTCAAACAATTTCTTCTCTTGAGAATAAATGTGTGGGAGATTCGTGTTACACCTTAAGTTACAAAAATTAAAAGGATTGGACATTTACTGTGCATAGTCTTTTTTCCACAATTTTTATGTTAACCGTGCTTAATTCCTCTAAAATTAAAAAAAAATTGAAAATAAATTAAGTGTTAAATAGATAATATGGCGCATTTTATTTAGGCGTCTTAAATATTTTTGCATTTTTCTTTAATGATTGAATACAATTAAAATATCATAAAATTATTGAATTGTCGAAAGCAAGGTTTTTTGAATTTAACAAGCATTATTAATTTACTTTTAAATTTATGTAAAGAAAAGCGATCGAGATTCACGCATAACTATAATATTTATGTACAGTGTTGCCAGAAAAATTCCAGCTCTTATCCCCAATTTGAAACTTAATGTCCCCAAAAATCCCTCATTTTGTTCCTCAAAAAGAAACAGTTTAAAATACGCATCCTTATCAAAAATACTTTTACATTTATTGTTTTCGTGTATAGTATACAGAAATAATATATATATATATTGTTTAATTTCTTACAAATTAAAAATGGTACATCCAAAACTCAAGAGTATATAGGAAGCTAAAACAAAAACATGTAACTAACAAATATTCAAAATTGTTTCTTTCTTTTGTTAAATTCAGGAAGATTCATTTTCGTTTGAGTTAGGAAATTCAATAGAAAAACATATTTTGAATGTTTTGTTAATTACATGATTTTTTATATAAGTTGACCACATATAATTTTTGTAGCAAAGTAAAATTAAAAACATAAGCGGAAAAATTCGTTTAGCAGAATTTAGTACTTTAAGAAATATTTTTTTTTCAATTCGCTTTTAATAATAGGGTGAGAAAATGTATTTTTTTATATAATTATATGTATATGAATAAATTCGTACCTTTTGTTCAACTCTTTTTTACATATGTTTCGATTTAAAACTTGTTATCAATGTTTCAGGAACTTCAAACTTATAATAGGAGATTTTATTTTTATCAGTAATTCCACCATCTCATAGTGTAGCTTATTTCTCAGTTTGGATTTCATAGTGTTAATACACAAATATATTCTTTCTTAAACTGCATTACTTTTTTTTAAAAGAGAGTAGCAATTCAGGCAATATTTCCTATTTAGTTATTTTGTAACCCTGCTATATTCTTTTAGGAAAAGGATAGATAAGACAGGTAGTGAAAGGAGAAAGATAGAAAGTTAGTTATTTTACTTCGCGAATATGCTATGAAGAAGTACTTCAATAAAGAAATAATTTCCAGGATTTTTTTTGTATGCTTAAGCTTTTGCCCAAAAGCCAAAAATGTTTTTTACAATGGAATTTTTTGTGTGCTTCTGCCAATAAACATTTGCAATTTCATTCCACTCACTTTCGTATGTAGTAAACTTTTGAGTCTATGGATATTTTTAAAATTCTATACACGGAATCAAATTTATTTATTAATGGTTTAAATATTCTTAAATTGTAATTTTTTTAAGAGTTTGTAGTGTGTCATATACTAAGGGAATCTTTAAAGCTTTCCTTTCTATAGTTTAAGTTTAGATTAAATGTTCTAAAAAATTTTCATAAAAATAATTTGGTAACAATTGCAATTCCTTATTGCTTTATCAATATTCAATTTACTGGAGAATACAAGAAGTAGTTATACAACTCCTTTTTAAAAAATTCGCTAGAGTTGGGGATTGATTTTGCCGATTCCGAGCTGCATAAGTTTAGTGAATGGCAAATGCATTTAACTAATTAAATAGAACTATTTTTCCATTTAAGAAAAACATAAAGAGACTTCTTGCACTACACATATAGATTGCACCGTCTGTTCCAATGGCAGATAAATCATTAAAACCTAAACCCATGTTCATAAAAAACTTATAATGCATGTGCTGTTACCACTGCTTTAACTTAAATGACCAAAAAACTCCGCAAACTGCAACTTTTAACTCAATACATCCGATGACTCATCAATCAAGAGTATTTACAGTCATTCCATTAACATTAAAAATTAATTGTTTTAATAAAGCAGGCGCTATAACAAATTTTATTATTGCCTAATATTTTGTTTTGTGCATTTTTAGCATTATGGCATTGTTATTACTTTGCACACTTTTTGAAAATAATTCATACAGATGATCAGTTGGTATTATACTAGAATGTGTAATTTTAATTTGCGTACAAGAATATTTGAACCACTATCAAGTGTCTATACATATAAGTTTATATCGTGATGCTTTTGAAATGTTAACTAGACCGTAGTACAGGTACAAAAAACATTCAAAATATACAATTTAATGCCTGTTAATCAAACAAATGTCGATAATGCAAAAAGTCGAGAAAGAAAAATCCCCAAATACCTCCCCACGAATTTCTGTCCCCAATTTGGAGAAAAATCCCCTTATCTGGCTACACTGTTTATGTATTGGATTTCAATGTTTAATAAAATTTCGTTTATTCACATCTGTCAAAACACCCAGTGGGCTGGAGGAAGAGAAAATGAGTGTAAATAAAAGTGTCCGGGAATAAATATGAGTTTTTTCAGTAGTTCAATATTAACTATCATAACCCCTTTTCTAAAAACAAATTTGATGCTGATAATAAAGATTATATCATAAAGTCCGGGATAAATACCGCTACCACCACGTAAATAATGAAAAACTTCAACTCAAGCATTTATTATTATGCAAAACAATAATGAAATTTAAAAGACCAAAAATAACAACAACAAATACAACAAAAAAAGCAATTCTTAGTACGAGAGCACATAAATTTGTCGTAAAACAAAACTAAATAAAAATAAAATAAAATAAATAAGAAAAAACTTTAAGTATTAAAAACAATAAGCTGACGAAGGAAGTCAAAAGTGTTCTTAAAATTACAATTGTACGGAAAGACAAATGGACGGACGAACAAACAGACGACCGCTGATACCCTTAATGCATTAATAGGAAAAGCACGTTTGTCACACATACGAGTAAAAGCTTAAGAAATGCAAATGTAATAACAAGTAACGCACTACTACTCTCATTCTACTACTTAACTAGTACAGCTGGTAAAAACTTAGTGATATAGTGACTGCTTAACTGATAGAATAGTTAAACGGAGGTTAGTATAAAACTTGTCTAAAAACATTCAGTGTTCATGTCATAAAGGGCAAAATGTAAAAAAAAACACGTTAACGGCACGCGTATGAACCCATGAATTTTATAAAGACTCACATAAGAACCACACTGTTTCCATTTATTCGTTATTAAATTTCTAGTGAAATACATAACGAAAGAAATATTTTCAGTAATAAACGTGAAAAATAAATAACAATTTAGAGCAGATTTATTGTTATTTTTTTAATTACATTAAAATATAAACAAGAAAAAACAACAATTTAAATAGCTGCGATTACAAATGTATTAAAACAACTTAATTAGGGTGTTGTTGAACATGTAAAATATTGATTAAAATAATTATTAAAATTTAATTATTTAATTATTTAATTGGCAAAACGTTTTTTTTTGTTCTCCAATTTACTTTAAAACTAAACAAAAAGCGCAGAAGCAAAATAGTTTGGGAATATTTCAGCCATTTGTAAACAGCTATTTCGATCGATCCAAGCTTTGACTTGAACATGTCTTGGACATGACTTGTACATATATTTAAGCTTAAGTTTGTTTTTAGACTTGTCGATTACTTGGCAGTAGCGGCTTCCCCCTGGGGGTACTAAGAGTCTGGCTGATCTAGCCTAGGTCAGACGAAGAACTCTCGGGGTATAGGGATAACCAGTCTCCCGGTGTGCAGGCACCAAATCTGGATAGATAATTTGGATACTTGTCGAAGGACTGATAAGTATTCTAAGTTATACTGGAGCTACAGGAACTGGCAGCCCATACAGAGAGTCCATCTCTGTAGCCGGTTATTAGTGCAGTTCCTACGGGGTACACCTGGTGACTGTTGGTTAAGGTTGGTGTCCGCAGGGAAGGTGTGGTGACATTCCGAGTATGTTGTTGCCCTTTCAACAAACGGTTTTGAATAGTCTCTAACCCTCAATCCAGGAGTTGTTCATAGTCCTGACAGTCATGTTCTTAGATTTACAACTCTGTTTGCTTTACCAGTGGAAGGCGTTAGTCGACGCTTTGTATATAACATTATTTAAAAGTTTAAGTAAAAGATCTCTTCGCTTCTTAATGATACACATTGATAATAATGACAATCGAACTTTTTTATGAACATTTCAGAGGCCCATAGCTCGAAAAATATAGGCGAACACCTATCTTTTCACTTACTGTGTTTTTCTTTTAATTTAATTCTTTATCGCTCCACATATATTTTTTTTTTTTTTTTTGGAGTTACGTCATTGTACCAAATGATATGGAAAAGTTAGAGGTAGGTATGGCTGATTATTAATAGCAACAGTTTCGCAACCATGTCTGATCGATTGGTATATTTAGGTTTTTTCTAGCTCATTTAGTTTCTTGGTAAAGTTATTTTCAACACGAACACGGACGGACAGATGGACATCGGTCAATCGACTTTGCTATGTATACGAACTCAGAAACAAACGGAATGACAAACTTAGACACAAAAAGGAACTAATAAAAATTTTATATTTTTGCGCATTTGATTAATCGAAAATTTGTTAAGGAAATAACAATGTGACCTACTAACATTAAAATATTGATTATTTACCGAAAAAATAAGACTGGTATAACAAAGCTTCGAACACTGTCAATTATATCTGAAATTATTTAATAATCCTAAGGCTATATGCGGATTTTGTGGGCAAAAGACTAAAAATATCGAATTTTAGGATTTTAGTTCTATATTTCAAGAAATATCTAAATTGCATAAATTGGTTTATCTAAATAGCATAAGTAAAATCAGTTGGAAACTTATAGTTTTTGTCTAATCGTCAAGGGTTAAATTAGTAGTCATGGAGTTAATTTCTATGTGCATTTTCAGTTCTTAAAATAAATCCTACATTTAAATATTGCGATAACAATATTCATAAAAATATTGAACTTTTTATCAAAAGTTATTTTTTAAATATAAATCAAATCAATTTAGGAAAAATATTTACTTAGCAGAAAAAGACATTTAATATAATCATATTACGATCATAATGTGTTGTCTAAAGGGAAATGCTGTCCGTATTAGATTTAAAATTATTTAGAGAAAATAAAATTTTATAAGAAAATTAGTTGTTAAGCCTTTCCCCGACTACAACTGCTATTTGAAAATTTTAATTGTTGGCATTTTGCATTGCAGTTTCTGCAACATTTAAAGTGATTTCCCTTACATAAAAGGCAACAGCTCGTTTCGAATGAATTTGTTTCTTATAAATCATTATGAGTGCGGCTGCCGCACTGGAAGTTTTTCTAATTTTTATTCGCGGATAAACTAAATAGGTCACAAATTGATGGTTTTGTTTACAGCAACAATGTTTTGAAAATACCAAGTCTTAATTAACCCACTTTCTTTTGCTACTCTTCGAACTATTGACACATTAAGAGGACTTTATCAATCGAAATTTGCACGGCTACTCCGAGAAACTTTGTAGTGCTTAATTTTTAATAACTGAAACAATCAAAAGTGGCACTGGCATATCGGATTAATTTTTCATATAAACAAAATATGCATATACCCAGCAAAAAAAAAAGACATGCAGAAGAAGTAGGTAATTCATAGGTTCTACGCAGAGCGAACTGGTTCAATTAAGGGGAAAACGCATGATTTTAATATAAGCTTGTCATTAGCGAGCATAGGTTCACATAGCTTGGCATTTAAATGAATGCTTAAAACCAGGGAAAATTCGAAGAGCATAGTTTTTTATTCTTCCGTAAGGCTCCTGAATCTTTTCATGCGACTTAAATCTTTTCCCTCTGATCCCTTTCTTTAAGCTTAGTAGGTATAGGGGTTTTTAAATAATTTCACTTATTTTGTCTTTAATTTCTTAAGGTTTTTGCCTTTTGAAAAGAGATAATTATTGAGCGCACAAAAATTATTTTTTCAATAGCTGATTAAAATAAAATCTTTTTAAAATTACACTTTGCTTTTCATGTGCTTTTTATGTGGTTCTGCACCAAAGTATTAAGTGACCGTCACTTCTTAAAGCATTGCAAAATAATACCCCAATTGCTGGAAATCAAATACCTCGGCATTGATCTTGAAAAGCAAACCTTTTAAATTAAATTAAGTCCTACAAATCAAACTTCCACTGCAATATCAAATCCAATAATGGATTGAGAAACGGGACAATAACTTTGTTTTAAAATTAGAACAACATACAGGCTCCAAATTAATATTGCACAAATGTTTAAACATTCACAAATATATAGAAGTGCCTGTGGTTAAAGTAAAAATCGCGTTATCTTTGCAACATAGGGTGGTTGAAAAGCGTGAAGGCTGCAAAAGCATCATTGGATATGGTGTAGATTTCTTTTTAATTTATTAAAATAAACCTTTCAGATGACTTTATTAGTGTCGAATGTGAATTCTATACTAAACAAAAAGTAAATTACTGTTCGTTTTAATGCATGCATGTACTTTCAAACAGTTAAAGAACGGGTTTAAAACACAAAGATTTTCATGATGGATAAAAAGCATCCGTTTGGGTAAGTTAATTCAGATGATCATTATTTTTAGATTCCAGTATGAATTAAGACGATAAACTTCATTTATAAAGCAGCCATAAAATGGTGGTACTTAACAATTATGGTTTAACAAAAAATAATAATAAAAATAAAAAAATAAATAATAATAAAAATAAATTATTATTTAAAAGTAAAACTAAAAATAAAAACATGGCACCAATAATTCTAATGAGAACTAATTCGACACAAAAACTGAAAAGATATGAAAAAAAGTACTTTGGTTTGTTGTTTTATCAGTGTTAAAGGATCAGTTATTCACAAAAGCCTTTAGACAGATTCATCGCTATGAAAGCAACAAATTAAAATAAAAATAATAAAGAGAATAAGGCGCTGAAACAAATCAATCAATCAATCTCAGGATTTTGTTTGACTTTTGGTAACATTTTCTAGCAGGAGCCACCAGTTTTACCTTAAGACTCATTAATCTTTGAAGTCTGTTGTCTGACGTTTAAAATGCGTTGAAATTAACGATGACATGTTCACAAGTCATGCTCAGTATTCCCTCTTACCTACGCTCTATTAATAATTTCATTCAATGCTCAAACTGGTTGCACCATTACCTTTGCACTAAATGTGTAGTTTTAAATTTTGTATGTGCGCGCCTAAATAATGAATGGACTGGCGTCGAACACGTCAAAACAAAATGTGTTACTTCATAATCTGGCTAATCCCTAAATAATTTCGTTAGTATGTTTTTGTTTTAACTTGTAAAGTGTTTTGAAATTTATTTCATTCATGAATTCATTTATATTTTGTTATTGACTTTTATTTTTGTGGTGAAAAGTAAATTGTTTTGAAACCGCAATATTACAATATTGAAGACAGGTGCTTTTTAAATCAATTTACTATTATAAGTTTTCCTACTAATCATGGTTTAATAAACACGCGCTTAAGCCTTTTAAAAGGTCTTAAAATTTAAAAGTTAAATGAAAGGAATTCTTTCAAACAGCTTTTTTATTTGCATATTAACTTAAGCTTTAAGCTTAACTGTTTGCATACTTCATGGCAAAGGTTAGTTTAATTTTTAATTATACTTTTAATTATATTTTATTGTAGTGTCTCTATGTTTCTAAAAATTGATAATAAAAATCAATTTTTCTTTTTAATTGAAAGAAATTTGTAGCTGAGGCCGAACTGTTTTAAGAGTGAAAGTGAAAGTAACTTAATCAAGGCTTGCATCCATATAAACCCGAATGCAGATGTACTTTAGATGTGGTTTTCAAGTATGATTTTAAAAAATAAAAATTGGTTTGAGATTAAACTGCCATTGAGATATATTAATTAATTAATTAATTGATACAATTTAATCGTTTAGGTTTATTAATCTAAAAAATGGATAATTAATAATAATAATTTTTCATTAAAAGTCGTACATAAATATTTTATCAAACAAAGGATTGTTATTGCGGAAAATAATCAAAGGGTAAAGGGGATCCAGTGAAACATACGTACATATCCATCGCGCTCGTTACATAGAAAATACAATAATACTATACTGTGTCTATAATAATATTTGATTACTAAAGGGGAATTCAAAATTTTTTGATTAACTTATTTATATTGAAAAAAGTGATCTTTATGCTATTAAAAAAAATTAATTTATTAATTTATAAATTCTTTGAATCTAAAACAAGCAGATGTGGCAAAAGACGTGTTAGCAAAGCCGTTCGCTTTACGTAGTACAAAACTTTAAAAAAACATGAACATTGAGCTAAGATAGGGTTGGCCGACAATTATTTTATAGACTAATATTAATTCCGGTTTAATTATATTAAAATAATAAGGCAATTAAAATACATCCCCACCTTTCTTGTGCTAAATCTGAAAGCTCCATATTTTACTATGAAAAAGACTTTGAATTAACAAGAAAATACATGGCTACCTTATGTAACAAAAATGCAAAAAATAACAAATTTTTTCTTCCCATACCTCGAAAGAAAAAGAAATTTATCATGTGGGATATGATGTTTGTATGTAGATATGATGTCTGTATGCGGAGCAAGTTTGTAGGAAAAATGAAACTACACTCTTAAATTCCCGGCTATATATTTACAAGGCTGAACTTTATTGTTATTAATTAATTTAATTCTGCTAGTAATTAATTTTTTACTCTTCTCTTTAAAGCTTAACTTATAATTAAAAAATAATTTCTGTTCTTACAAAATTTACATATGTAAAAAATTAACTTTAGTCTGATTTAAAAGTGGTCCCATTTTTTCCAGAAAATTTAATTAAAGGTTGAGACTTACTGAAAAAACATTTCTTTTCCTAAATAGTTTATTTAAGTTAATAGTTTATTTAAAACATTAAAAGAACATTCAAATAAATAAAGTAAATATATTAACAAATTAAAAAACTTAAAAAAATAGAAATTAAAAAATTCAGGTAACAGAAAAAGTGTATCAAATAAAACAAAAACTGTAATAAAAAGTCTATTTTTCGAATTTTTGTCTGTCTTCCTGTATTCGCATCACGTAAAGACTGCTGGATGGATTTGAAGATAAGGAGGTCCCTAAAAATCTTGGCTCAATTATAGATTTCCTCTTTTTCGTAAAAATATGTCATTTCGTAGAGAAAATAGAGATAAAAATGTGCAAGCATCAAATTTCACATTAAATGGCAAATTTTTAACACTGCCCATAGAACTTTAAAATAATAGTTTAAAAAAACAATTATATAAATTTGAATTTTAAGAAAATTAGAAATGACACGCAGACGAAGTCGTGGGCGCTGCAAGTAACAAATATTTACGCTAACAAAATGTGTTTTTAGAGTAATGCCTTTTATAAAAAGAATATCCAGACACCTGGTTTGGATGTTGCTGTCTTCAGTTGTTCGAGAACTACTTTTTGTTTCCCCGAAAATCAACCAAAAGTTTAATTAGAAATTGAGAATATCTTTTCCTAGAAAACACCAGGAAAATTCTCCTGTATATCTAAAAAGACGTTGTTAAGTAAGAAAAATGATTATATCTTATGATATTTGAGCATTTAAACAAATTAAATTAAATTATTTATTTCCTATGTGCACAAAGTCTTAGCAGCGGGTCTAAAAACAAAGTATCCGGGAAAGGAGTGAAAAAAACCTTTAACAATCTGATTTATTGATAATTTAACGTCTACATATGACATTTTTATAAATTATATTTTTATTACACCTAAGTTTAGTAAAATAATTTTCTTGTGATTGCATATTTAGTTACAAATTCGATTTTATGGGATCTATTAAATTAAATTAATTTTTTACCTGATCAATTTTTCTAAAAAAAAGTTTCAGTTATTTGGGTAATTTCAAAATTATGTTAAACGAGTACGTTCTCCTATATTGATGATAATTAATGTCAAAAAAGAAGACGAAAAAGAAACAAACAAAAAAACAAAGACAAATAATGATTATCTAATCAATTAACTACCGGCCAAACAATTGCGGTAGACCTATTGACATCATTAACCAATGAAAAATATATCACAAACAATGTCTTTTCAGTTTGTAACAAATAATTAATCCTCAAAAATTAATGAATGAATCAATGATATACAGACACAAGATAAGAAGTGCTGTAAATGACTGCATAGTGCGGTTGGCAAAGGAGTAAGAATACCGAAAAAAAGGATTCTGTAAATCAAAAGGAAACAAGAACAACAAACACATTTCAAATCCATCAAAGTGACAAATAAATGACAATATATACCCTCAAGTGTTTAGACCATAACAAAAAATTATGTCTACGTTTAGGCAGACGAACACACTGCGGGACGTCACAACAAAAAGGCTATTTGGGCAACAACTTTTATATAACTTTTTAAAAGTGTTCATTAAATATTCTCTTGCTAAAGTAAAGTAAACTGATTTAGAGGCAACATTTTTAAAAGGATTTTTAAAAAATATTTACACTGAACTTTGACAGACATTGATATGGATATAGAAACAAACAAAAAATATGTACAGCTTGTTAATGTTACTTGAGTAACTGATGAAAGTGTGTCCCTTAAGCAAAATAATATACACTTAAAAATAATGTGAAAAATCTGTAAGTTAAATTACTGTGGGATCCGAAATTTTTAATTTACTTTGCCGAGAAAAAAATAAATTAATTAATTGCATATGATTTTTAGTTTATGTTTTTTCGATTGGAATTTTATGTTTTTTTTTTTGTTTTTTTTTTTGTGGACTTCTTATTGTTAAGAGTTTAATATAATTAATAACTTTTAAACTTTAGTGGATGCAAGCAATCATTTATTTTCCTTTCTCTGGTATTCGATTAAGTACACAATGTATTTTCTTTTTAGTCAAATGTTACTATAATCGCTTAGTATGTTGTGAGCTAGGCGAGTGTGAAGTGTTTCAAGTAATTTTTTTAGATGTGCGTTTTGACGCTTCACGATCACGTGGCGTTTACCAATGTCCCGTTTAAGTCTTTGTGAAGATACCAACTGCAGTTATGATTATTGAAATTTTAATTTAACGTCTATGTATTTTTCTGAACAGAGGCAGTGCTCCATGACTGAATTCCATAGCACCATACAGGTCCTAGATTCGCATTACAAATTAGCAGTTTGTTGCTTAATACAATTAAAGAATTTCTGCGAATCAGCCAGTTCATTTATGTTGCTTTTAAATTCATTTGTATCAGCTTCACTTTTTATGACTTTTCTAAGTCAAGTACACACACATGATGCGCACCGGGATATTTAACTTATGAGTTTGTGTTTACTTATCCGAAAAAGGGGGCAAGTTAAATGGTTCACGTTTATACTTTGCTAGTATATCTTAATTCTAAATTCAAAAAATTAATCCAACAATAAAATAATAATTAATAAATATAAAAATAAATGTGAAATTTTCATTGAAATAAGAAACATCATTTAAATCAAGCCCTTAAGTGAATCATTTAAATTTTGTATTCATTTTTGAAAGTGTTAGCCATATAAATTTACAATGGCCTTTTGTTGTCGTGAAATTAGTTAAGTTTTTGTTTTTGTGTGTGTTTTTTTTTTTTTTTTTTTTTGGAAACAAAAGATAACATAAGCTAAAGGACATTTTAATAAATTATCTATTATGAATGAGCTCATATATGATGTACATGATAAAGTCTTTTACCCTTTCAACGCAAGAGTTTGTCATCCAGTCAACATGAATTGGTGCTTTGCATATGAGTGTCAAAAGGCAATGTTGAACTCATCACTGTCAGACAAGTTTTGGAGAACTTTTGTGACAAATCAAATCTAACAAAGTAGTTATACTGTCAGGCAAGAAAACAAAAAAGGACAATTTAGTAAAGTGTCTACAAATCACTACAGTCAGTGGTCGCACATTTAGCCGCGCATTAAAAATTTAAAAGCTAAGCCTGATGTCAGGCGGCTGGCTGGGGTGGTTCAGTTTCTGTTTTATAAATCAAGAAACCCTTTTGTGTAAATCATTTATACTTTTGCATAAAATACTAAATAAAATTCTTAACACACACATTTACCCCAACAATAACTTAACCACTTTAATGAATTCACCAGCGAAATGTTCTGGAAAACTGGGTGGATTTAAGGTGTGATATTTCTTTTCTACAGCAGCCTCTCACACTGATTTTTTGTTTATTTTAAATAAAAGAACAACATCGAAAACATTAAATTGTCACAACACTGAACGCCAACAAAAAGTACTGTCACTCAAAGTAATTAGCATTTGGAAATGTTTAAATTGTAAAAAAGGAGTAAATTCTTTTCCATTAAAAAAATAAACTTTTATCTATTCGAATTTTATTTCCGTAAGTTGGTGTGATGTTATTATATTCACTTACAGTGAACTTGAGTTGCCACAAAGGAATGGGTTTTATTTTTCTTTAAAAAGAAAAAAAAAAGAATCATGATAAATTGAGCCCAACACCAAATAACAATTGTCAAGTAAAGTTGAAAAACAATTAGCATTTTTGAAGGGAAATTTTGTTTTCGAATTAAAATGTAATTGACTTTGTAAGTTTTTCTCAATATTTTGACATTCTTCACATTAAATTTTCAAGATGTTGTAACTTTTATTTAAAAAAAATTTGTTAAAGATGTATGAACAGTCATTTCTTATAATTATACCGTGGCGCAAATGTAATGTCATAAAGTTAATTTGAATTAATTTTTGCTAATGGCATCAAATGTCAGTTTACTTGACATCTTTGAACGTGGAATAGACGTTACTGTATATCTGACCAGCTTTCGACCTGCTGCTAAAGCTTTAAAATTTGTTTGTGATTTGCATCGCCATTGTGTCAGACTTCCTTCCTTGTGGCTTTTCGAAATCTCACATTTATCACAAAAAAACCCTGCTGGTCTTCAAAGTTAACATTGATTAACATTGAAAATAAAATCGCCCATTAGGAGCCATATGTTTTGCAAACTGAAATAACTTCGGAAGGTGGTTCTTTGACCGATAGAATATTTTTACCTTAATATAATAAAAGAAATAAACTTTTGATAGCCAATTTCTATTATAAAAAACTTTTATAGTATTTAGCTAGATTTAGTGTTACTATTATGTAAACGAAAAACATTTATATTGTTTTATAATCGATTTTCTTGTTTTCAAAGAATACCAGAGGTTCAAAGGAGTTTTGTTGGTATATTGCTTATTGCTTTACTTGCCGAGACCAATAAAACTAAAGGTCTCCGCAAACATGGCATAACACTAATAATAAAAAGAATATCAATTTCAATTCAGTCTCCCTTCAACCAGCGTTAAATTCATTCAACATTTACTAAAGTTATAATTTCATAATACATATTTTTTTAACGTTCTTAATGCTTTCTCTTATAGAATCTGTAACGAAAATATTTAGTATATTTTAGAAATAATTAAAAATGGAAAACAATATTGAAAGTTGATGAAAGACACAACTTTGCTTATTGTTACTAGTTGGTATCACACATGGGAATGTAAGTTTGTATGTTTGTTATGCTTTGACACTCCAAATATTTATCCAATCTTTATTGTATTTGGCATTCAAGTTGTTAATGGTATAGAAAAGGATATAAAAATTTAAAGCAATAATATGGACGTTCACGTTAATAGGAAAAAGCAAAGTCCAAATATATTTTCACGCATGAGAAACAGAATTACTTTTTAAGTCGAAATCAACTATAGAAAAACTGCAAATCAATGATTAGAAACTTTGTAAAAGGTTAAACTTATGGTAGATTTTTTTTTACAATATGATCACTGGATCTTTAGAAAAAAGTAAAGACTTAACAAGTAGTGTTGTCATACCTTTCGGTGAAGACCGTCGTCGTACTCTGCTTAATAAGTATTTTAAAAATTAGCTAGAAAATACAAATTTTTTGAGGAGTGTTATAACGTCCATATATATTTTAATTTAAATATCTTTTATAAGTTTTATATTGGTAAACAAAAAATCTTGCAGTCTCCTCAAAAATCAATTGACTGAACAGATATGTAACTATATCTTTCTTATTTGTTTCTTAGTGAGCTAAGAAACAGTAAGAAAGCAATATTGTATACAATTTAATTAAATAGTGAGTTCGATGCCTTTTCTGGGTTTTTATTTTCCTATTATTTCAATTCCATTAACTTAAGAACTATTTATCCGGTATTATGTTTTATTCGTGAGAAGAATAATGCTCATAAAAAATGTGACATGTGATGCTTCAATACTTAAACTTTCCAAAAACAAAAATAAGCAGAATTAAGCAGATAGGCTTTTCGAAATCTTTCTTTTAGTTTTATTCCATTCTGCTCAAAAATTAAAATAATCACAGGACTCATCTGTACTGAAAAATATTCTCTTATTTTTTTTTTTCTTAGATTAATGAAATTAGAAATAAAAATTTCAGAATGTAGCTTCTGTAACTAAACACTTTCAAAATATTTTTAACCACTTCATGGGAACTCGGTGTGTATCTCATAGCAAATAAAGCTATTGATTAATATTTATGTTGCCATCTTGTTTTTTAGAATCATTATGTTTTTATTATTTTTTTTTTAGTTAATTTTATATTAATTTTGAAATATGTTACCAACCCGTTGCTAAACAGAAAATTTTATGTTTTGGGTAAGATTTAGCCAATCGACAAAATGTGCTATTATTACATTACTTTTTAAAGAAACTTATGTACTCGTATGTATTTATGATGTCATCAGGCATTGCATTCCCTGAAAAAGCTCGTTGCCTAGAGAATGGCCTAGTTCGCGAATACTTGGAAATAACCTCCACTCAGAATACAAGTTATTTGTCACCGATTAATCTTCTTATTTTTAACGATTCTGGTATACTTCATGATAGTGCAAACTTCTTATACGTCATAGAACACTAAATACTTTGATATTTTTAATCATATGTACAGCAATGCCCAATAGGTTCTTTGCCACATTTTGTATACATTTATTAAACTGGTTAGGTGAAAAATGGTATATCTAAGTTTGTCATTTTTTTAATATCTAAAATATACATTTCCAACCCCACAAAGTATATATATATTATGATTTCTTATGCATAGCGAAGTCGATTGAGTGATGTTCGTCTCTCCGCCTGGGTTCAACACAAGATGAGTTAGTTAAATTTAAATACGCTAATCAATCTGACATAGTTCCAAAAATTGTTGGTACTGAAAATCAGCAAGATCGGTGTAAGTCCTGTCTCAAAATTTTCTATATCATTTGGAACAAATCGAGTTAAGTGAAGTAATTTCAATTAAAAAAACAAATAAACGGGGCGATAGAGAAATAATATTTCCGAGTTATGGGCCTTTGAACATTTCGTAGAAATATACGATTGTGCCCCTTATATTTTAAGATATCAATATGGGTATCATTTAAAAGCTTTTAAATAGATCCTTTAGTAAATGCTAAAATATTTTAAAAATGCTTAAAACCCGTTGACATTTTTATGGACTCTTTGTCTCAAGAAAAACTGTTCGCTCCCTTTTTGTTTAAATATTTAGTTCTACAAAAACAATTTTGTATTTTAATAACAACACTATTTTTACTATTATATACTTAATAGATTCAAAATTAATTTTTATTATAAGTTCACTTCAAGTTTTTAATCAGTAAATTTAAAAGATTTATTAAAATACTATTTTTATCAATTTCCTTTAAATTGAAGTATTTGTAGTTTCTAGACAAAATTTGGGTAAAATGTACTGTTTGGTAAAATATAGATGATGAAGTACCTACAAAGACTAAAAAAATAACTTTCTTAATTTTTCTTATTGCTATGGAGAAGAAAAAAGTGTAAGTTCAAGTAAAAAATACAAGAGCACTGCAGTACGTTTGGCAAGTTTAAATTGTATAAGCCCTTTTTTATCAGAACACTTAAAAAAGCAGCATTTTATTCACCCGTAGAACGGGTGATTAAAATATAGTTGATGAGCAGAAACAAATATGCAATAAACAGGCCTAAAATATTGCATTGTTGAAAAAATTATAATTAAAACTATTGCTTGATAAATTTTAATTTATTCTGTTTTAACGTTATTTGATATTTTTAGAGTTAATTTTAAAAAATGTTACAGAATATCTTAGGCTTTATTCAATAATTCAAAACAATAATTTACTGCTATCAGTCTTTAACGTGAGGTTATTAATAACTTGTCTTTTATTTTCTAAATTGTAAACATATTTTGCTAAAGACAATTACCCAAATGTCAATGTTTTAATGAAATATTTTTTATTGTTTTCAATTAATTCTGTAATTAGTTTTATTCCATATACAACTAGAATACCTTCAAAAATTTATAAAAATCATAACTTTGGTAGAAATAAACCAACAAATCTCAATCTAAGAGCTTACGTGAGATTTTAAAAACAGTAATAATTTCTTTAGTTTTTTAATGTCGCTGTGTTACTTTTATAATTGGCTTAATAAGCTAAAATTTATTAAACAAATACTTATATTCTTTGAAAAATTTTTAAATTTTTATTGTACACATTTGCAGTGTATTGGAAATTAAACACAAACATACATACATACATATACACTGTGTAGAAATTTATATAAATTTTTAAAATAACAAAAGACTTAAGACACAAAGCACTCTAAAACCATTCCCCATACAACAACAAAATGATAAATGGAAAAATTCACACCTTTCAAATCCATCAAATAACTGTCAATACCTACCAATAAAAAAATTAACTCATTGATATGGGTAAGGGTATGTTTCTGTCAAAGGAGAGAGTGAAAGAGAGACGCGAAATACATATGGATATTTGTATAAAAAACTTATACAAAAAATTACTGGCAGCGGTTTTAAATGGCATGCGCAACTCCGCCCACCTACATATTAATGTGTATATGGTCAAAACCAATAGCCTGCTGTATATAAGGAATATTTTATATTTATTCAATTCCATTATGGCACTATTATTTCTACTTTTATTTAATTAACACATTAAATGTATTTTTTACAAGTGCTCATTTTATAAAGGTGAGTTAATAAAACACAAATCTACTTGTAATAAATGGTACAAAATGACACGTAAGTGAGCTATGTAAATTGAAACACCAACTAGCGGCATTTATTTTTTATCTTGTTCAAACAAGAAGTATATGTTTTTATATAGCTTTCAGCACAGTTTTCAACGTTGAATAAAATTCATAATTAATGTGACTTTTTTAACATTTTTGAGTTTTTATTTTTAATTCGGTTTGTCGGTTTAATTCGGTTTGTTGCATTTTTTCGTTGTTGTACTGTAGGTTTAGTCTGGTCGTTTAATATCAGCTCATGATTTTTGTATAAAATTTCTGTTGCTTTTAAGTAAAATATTTTAATAATGGCAATGCATGTATGGTATGAATGTTTACATTCGTGTGTTGCAGTTTTCTGATTAATTTTATTCGGCATTCACTCGTAATGTTAAATGATTTTAATGAAGTGTTTTTATATAGACAGTCATTTACAATTGAATTAAAATTTATGTTATTTATCTGGCTGAAGTTCGGGTTTTTCACTTATTAAAAAAAGTATATAGTTATAACTTTATATAAAATATATAAATTATTTATGAAACTGATTTGAGATTTTGTTTAGGCAGTTTTATTGTTAAAAACTCTTTTTTACTTAAAAAAAATAAAATCTACAAAAGTTTTTATTAGTAAACATCCCCTTTATTCCTATTAAATGCAGTTAAAAAATTGTTTCGTAGCGCACAATAATTAGAACCTTTGTTTTATCTTCATTCTGACATAAAAGAAAATAGGCCTTCCGTCACAGTATTTTTTAGTTTATGAATTTAGTAAATAGACGTAGCTTTTTTCAAATAATTGATCTTTAAAAACAATTAAAATATGTAAAACACAATTAAACACATGTAAAAGGAAATCACATTCTTTCTATTAAATCCTAAAAATAGGTTGGATTTGTAAACGCGGCCTAGACTAGACGTTGTGACTATCCGAAAACCGAAACCGAATTTGCCATTTTTATATGGCATTTAAATTTACAAAAGGTGTGTTTAACTATTGTCATAATTAATTTTTTTTCTTTACAACTTATGCTAACAAATGGGTCCTGTTATAGATTGATATATTAACTGTCCCTCTTGCTGCTTTGAAGTCGGTTCTTGTATGTAAATATGCCTGAATACGTTTATAAACGCTTTTTCAGTTAACACATAATTGAATATAATCAGCTGCGGCTCCTTTTCCTATTAAATTCCTATTAAATTTAATAATTATGTGTTAAATTTAATAATTATGTACGTATAAATGTGCGGTCATATTAGTCAAATATTTAACCAAAAAAGCGTAACCTCTATTTTTAAAAATGTTCATTCAATCTTTTCTGATACGTACCATGACAAATGAAGAATTAAAACATAACAAATTTAATATCTTTTATTTTATATCGAGAAGGATCTTATATTTTTTAATAAGTTTTTGAAAAAAAAATTTTTTTTTGCATAATTTAGTGGTTACGTCTTTTTGCATTATATTTACAACCAGGCTATTTAATTCCTGTGTTGTTTTACTATGTAAAACGCCTTTAACTCGAATTTTATTTACCGTTACGTGAGCGACAAGACAGCTGGGTAGACAATTTCAAATAGATATTAATTGTCGTTGTACATGGATTCGAAGATCGAAACTTCAAAAAACTCTTAGCTTTTTATAGCTTTTAAAATCTTGGTTAATTTTCATTTATTTAGTTAAATATATTTAATTTTTTTACATCCTTAATAAACATTACTAGGGTTCGCCTAAAGATTAAAGCCATTTCATTTCAAATTCTCGTTGCTTAAAAACCAAACTTTTCAAAATAAATTTTTAAATCACTTTCCGTACGAAAGCAGGTGAATGTGCTTTGTGCTATATATTTATAAAGAAAAATGGCCATGAAGACCAACACTGTTAAATTTTTAGTTTTTATTTTAATAGAAAATGTAGAAATTAAACAAATTTTACTTTTCCATTTTATACATCGTGTATGTTGTATACCGTCTTAGTTTATTCAACTTTGATCGACATGGAATAATATGTGATTTGTACGTTTTGTATGAAATACTACTACTTTTTCGATAGACAGCAAATTCCAGAAAAGGTAATCGAGTGTGGAATTAGGGATTTTTAGCAGAAGGACTTCCCAACTGGAACACAACCTAATGATTTTAATAAGGCATGAGACTTTTATATATTTAATTACTGAGAATTTAACACATTGCTTATTGCGGGAAATAATAATGATCATTAGTACCTACTAATAGTATAGTATTTTAAAGTATAGTATTTTAAAGTATAGTATTTTAAAGTATCTTTTGTGTGCGAAATAATGTAATTTATTTCGTAAGCGATAAACAAATATGTCAATCACAACAGTAAGTCATTACAGGTATGACTTATATTTTTTAAGGTTATGTCTATCTTTTTGCTGGACAGTCTTACGATATTCCACGCGAATAAAAATAAACATTTTGAGGTTCAAAAACGAATTTAAAAAATATATGCACTAAAAAAAGTTTAAGGTAAATAAAGTAAAATTAAAAGTAGGTATAATAAAAAAAAGACAGTTTTAAACAACTAAAATAATCCGTCGTTTATTATACCAAATTAAAAAAATCTTTGGTATCATTAAAAAGATAATTTAGTAAAATTGAAGTTCAAAAGCTGCTTCAAATAACGAACAATATAGGTAGGTAGTAGGTATTTGCAATCCAAAATTAATTATCAATTTCCACTGCTTTAGTTTCTTTCTTACATACCTATATAGAATGAATAGCCACTGATACAATTAATAAGAAAAGATACTGTAGATTTTTTAATATTTTTATAAATGCATAGGTACATATATAAATATATACATACATACAAACATACGTACTAAGTAGCCATGAAAAAATTTTAAAGACATAATAAGCACAAAATACCTAATTGTTTGGCAAGCAATTAAATATAAATACCTACCTATAAACAATTGCAAATACAAAACATGTTTTTTTATTTGTTGAAGTAAGGCCATTTTGGAATTTAAAATAATTTAATTAAACATTAAATGTTCGGAAAGGCAAAGAATCAAAATTGAAACTTTACTTGATTTTTTATCAGGAAGGATCCGCTTTAATACAAACTGAATTATCAGTAATCAGTTCTAGCGTTAAAATTATTTTCTTTGATTAAATCATGTAAATCGTTTTAGTCCAATTCAAATTAAAATTGCAAAAACAAAACCAATTTGCCATTTTGAAATAAAAAACACGAATAAACCATTAGTATCACAAAGAGTCAAATCTACGACAATCACAGCCAGAAAAAAAAATATCATTAAAAATTAGTACCTACTAGGGTAAAAAATTAAAGATACACAAATTATACTACATATAAGAAATCTATGTATGTATATGAACTTACCGTTCGTCTTTTCATATTTTATTTATTTGTATATGAATATGTACACATGGAACCCATGCTCCGCCTCTATTAAGTATTTTATGTACTCAAAACCTGTTATAAATACGAATCCACATCCACACATACTATTAATGCTCTCTCTTACGCTCACTGCACCATGAACAACAATTATTAAAAGAAAATAACACCTTAAACACAACCACCACCTCACAACTAACAACTACTAATGCTTATTCAAGTACACAGCTGTTATATTATATACATTGTGGGCACCATCAGAATGAAGGTTTATGGCAGAAGTGTTATTGAATGTGTGAAAAGAGAGTGAGTGGGCTTGTGTTTGTATAAATACTTTGTGTGGGCGCCATTTATCACCTCAAACTTGCTTTTTTCCAAGTATATACCCACATTTATTCAGTATTTTTGCTCTTTTGTTTTGGCGTTTTACTTGTATTATGCTCTTAGTATGTTGGCCATATACATATATACAGTGGACCCAAATAATACTCTGTGTGCGCTTTATCATGAACAAATAAGTGTATGCGAGTGTGGCTTTATGTGAATAAGTTGTGTTTTATTTTTTTTATTATAAATCCGTTCGCTTGCTGTCCCAATCCCAATGCGCTTTAATGAAATCAAGAATACAAAATGTTGAAGTAATAATGATGATGATGACGGTCGTAGCACCACCAGTCTTAGGTTATCGTTTGCAAGCAGCAGACGTTTCATATTTTTATTCGTATTCGCTTGCTTATTCGCTCTAACATTTCGTTACGGTGTTGAGCACCTCTGCATGGTGTTTTTTTGTTTGTTTTACTATTACATACTTATTGTAAATGAACAAGTTTGAGTTATTTATTTACTGTATTATTAATATTAATATTTAAGACCCACTATTTAAATCGTACGCATCATCATTATCTATTTGTGTTGTGTAGTTTTGTGTAATTGAATGCTTAAGTGCTGCTGCTGCTGGTCTAGTTACGCCTTTTGAAGTGCGTTTTTGGCGTTTTACTTACTGTTCGCTGTTTTTGTAGTTTTTGTAACCAAGTATTTGGTTCAGTTGCTTAGTTGAAGTGCGCCTGGTTAACTTGCTATATCTGGAGGCTAATGTTTAGTCAATCATTGGTGCTCATTCTAAATAGACGTAAAAAAGTCACTGTTATAAACAAATGAAATTAAAACAAAAAATATTTTAAAAGAATTATTAAAAATAATTTCTTAAATTTAGCTACATTTTTAAAATGAGCTTAAATGTAATTTTAATCTAAAAGTGTTATTTAAAACTTACAGTATCAAAAATATAAAATGCACATTTCTAAATAAAAAAATATTATCAAAATAATTAACTTTTAAAAATATACTAAAAAATTAAGTGAATCTGTTAAGCCATGATGGCTTTGAAAATGTTATACCGTGGGCCCAGTTCAAGACTAGAAAATTTAATTGAAAAAATTCAAGCCACTAAGGAAATTGTTAATACCGGTAATTAAATAAAAATTAATTATTTATTTAACTTTATTGAAGTGTGTAATATAAAATTAAAACGTGTGTATATGTATGTATGTATGTATGTATGTATTAATATGTTATTTTAAATTTTTTTTCTTATTTTATCGTGGCAATTACTAGTCGCTGAATGTTAAATAGTTTGAAAATTTCCTGCTGTTATGAAAATTTTATAAAACGTTATTGCTCCAATTTACTTTTATTACGTCTTAGGGGTTGGTTAAAAATTAGCATTAACTAACCCCGTGTAGAATGTTGTAGGGAAAAATAAATATGAATCTAGTTTCTTTGTTGGCATTTTATGCTCTTCTATTTTATATTGGTCTAGTATAGAACTATCATTTTGGCCTGGAGGTTCGTTGAACATTTGCTAGCGGCTGAAGGAAAAGGTTTTCTGGTGATGTGGCCATCTGGCTCACATTAAATATATATTTTTGTTTTAAGACTTCCGACCATAAACTTTTGACAACTTGATCCTATTTCATTTGCCTTACTTACGTTCAGTTTTCAGATATTTTCGTATTCTTCTCAACGCTTACACTGGAATATTTTTCTGTTATCTAAAATGACCTATGTAATTCAAGCTAAGCACTTTTAACCGTTTAATTATATTCTTGGACTTATTTGAATTCATGATAATCTTATTTTAAGTATAAATTTATTTAGTACATGTTTTGAGTATTAAAAATTAATACTTCGAATCAATGTATTTTTCAATATATATTTAAATATATAAATTAGTGCAGCAGGAAAGGCGTATATATCTCTTAAGGGTATTTAATATTTTTCAAATACAAGAAGTTAAAAGGTTACTTTCACAGCTCCAAGTTAAAATTATAGGAGGAGCGCTTAGAAATCAAAATTAAACTGGATTCTTAAATATTATATGGAAAAAAGTGACCTGCAAAAATTAAATATTTTAACTATCGGTTGAGTGATTTGCTTTTTTATAACCATTAAACGCTTCAGACATTTTTCAGATATCGAGTATCTCCGCTACTTCTAAATAAATCATCAATTAAATTAAGCTTTTACTTCGAGCGACTTACTAATGAATGCTCTGTCAAAGTTAGTTATGTCACATATTATATCGATTAAAAAATGTTATTTGAATGATTTCCCGATTTATTCTTTTTTGAGAAGCTATGCTCGGTGAAGCGTACAGAAGTGTAATGAGCTCTAATCGAACTGTATAAAACCAACCAAACAAAAAAAAAATTATTTTCAGTTTGATTGGCTGCCTCTTTTTTGTTAGAATTTTTTTGTTTATTAAAAATTTAAAAAATGTAACCAAAATATTCCTAATGATGAAATATATTTCAAATTTATGTAATTAATGTTTGAATTCAAAAATTTGTGGCACACTTAATGCCAATTAAGGAAAGAATTTTAAGTATTTGAAATAATTTAATCAGCATTTTTGTTCTCCAAGGATTCTCAGTGTATTCGATCTTAATCGGCGGGCTAATTCTCACAAAATTTTTTACTGCTCTGGAGATCAATGTCTTACTTTAAAAATGATTCTCCTTATTTTCGTCTTTAATCGAAGGCTACCTTGTAGATCAACATCTTGTTTCAAAAAGATTCTTTGTGTTTTCACTTTTAATTGGAAGGCTTGGATTTCACAAAAATTATATCACACGTGATGGTAATTATATGAATTAATTAAATTAAATATTAAATCCCTGGCAAAAAACCTAAAAATCTAAATTAAAATAATTTATATTTGTTAAAGAGAATGAAAAACATAAATTTCAACCAATCAAGAATTAAAAACTACTTGGTGTTGCGTAAATAAGAGTTAAATATCATAGTGTATTGTGCCAAGTGCGATTTGGTGTAAACAATTTTTAACAAAGTTTATTACACCGAAGTTTTAAAGCAATGTTCAGATTTAATAAAATTCATTCGCTATAGGTAGGTATCAAACGAACATCTATAACATTTTTATTGAAAACATGTTTGATGCCATTCAATAATAAATATTTTTATTTAATAACAATCACTAGCACTAACGTGACTTTCTGAAAAAGTTTAAATTTTTTGTTTTTGAAATTAAAAATTTTTGTTCATCAATTTATTAAAAATTTTCACTTGTCAGAAGATTTTTGTTTTCTGGTAACAAGAAAGAAAACAAACTAAAAACATTTTTAACAGTACGTTTTAGGTTTTAATAAAAAAAACGTGTAGTTTTAATGCCAATTGACATTATATTCTGCTCCGAAATGCATGAATGTTGTTTTAGATGAGCATAGAGAAAAAAAAGGAGAACGAAAAAGTTTTGATTTAAAACATGCGAAAGTATTACGAAAGTAGCTAGGCTACGTACGTACTTGCTTGCTAGCCAGTCTAATTTGAATATAGCAGAGAGAGACAACATCTATGTTTATCGTTTATAAGGATATTCCTACCGAGCAGGCCTGCCAGATTTGCCGGCATTTTGCTGATTTTTAGCCTCATAATTATCAAAGTGCTAATTTGCTAATTTTTGCTTTAAAAATGCCGATTCTTTCGTTAATCTCTTCAAAACGGTAACCTTGTTTGTTTTAGTCTAATATATTACTTTTGGGATCACTTGTTACATTAAAAAAGACCGTTAAAAAGAATGTGTTTTCGAAAAATTGCATCCTTAATATAAAAGTGAAGTAATTAAGATAAATGCAATGAGCTAATCAATTGTTCCAACTGAATTAGCGTGATGATGATTTTCATTATATTAATAAAAATGAACCTTTTATGAAAATGGTTTGAGCTAAGAAAATTTAAAAAATGAATTTATAAGTTTTTAAAAATCGTCAAATAATATTAAAATTATAGATCACAAATTTTTGGTATGTAGTCATTCATTTCTACCAAAAAACTGATTTTTTTTTAAATGAGAAAAGTAGAATTACTTATGTACCGCTGACCATTATTAAGAATGGCTTGAACAGTGCAGCGAAAAAAATATTTTTTCATATAACAAATGTCCCAGCAGTATTTTAATCCCACGAAAGAGTCAATAACAAACAAAAAAAGTGAAAAATATCGCTGGTGAATTTTTCTCCAAGTCCAATTGAAAAGATTTAAGAAATATAAACCTTATTAGTTAACACGGTTACTTTTTCAAGGGGGTACCAAGGCAAGTTTTTTAACGTTAAGAAGAGCTAATGCAAGCTGTAAATATCTTAAATTAAATAAATAAAATAAGAAACCGCCGCTGAGTGATGTACGCATTGGATTATAACTTGCTAGAGAGCAAACGCCCAGATGGATACAATTATTATTTTCATGATGCGGGAAAACAATACTTATTTTATTTATTTCCATCACAGTAGAGAGGGTGGAGAAATGATCTGGGGTGCCACAACGTCTAGAAACAAAATCGATTTAGAATTTTAAAGCGCAAAAATGGCTTGAGATATTTACAAAACACTCTTGTAAACTACTATCGTAAAGAACATGATGTATTTTTGACTGATTCCATCGACTCTATTTATAATGGTAGAGTTCAAAAAAGAATTTATTTTAAAAAAATTATTTCTTAATGCTGGCCATTTTTTCAACCCACAGATAAAATGATTTTAGTTATTTTAACCAAGAGAGGCAGAGTGCATCCTCTATTACAACTGCTAAAACAATGTCAATGAATTTAAAATACTTTAAAGAAATTTTTGTAATTAATATTATTTTTTTTAGTTCAATTCTGTTTAAATTATTTAAATTCACCAATAAAGAATTTAAATGGAATCCATTACGCTGTAATTTTATTAACGTAAATTGACATTTTAGTGGTTTGACAAAAATAAGTCTTGAGGTCTTTAGTAACAAAATCTAATGCTCTTGTTGTTCGTGTAGTACACAGAGATGAAGAACTTTTAACTCACAATTAAAAAATAGGACAGTACGAGTCCCGTCGGAGTCACAAAATGTTGTGGAGTGGATGGCTGCATAAGTTTGTACGAGCTCATTTTTAGTAAACAAGAGTTCGTGGAAACATATTCATGAAAATACGAAATAAATAAAGGCCTACATTCGAAAGTACTACTACAATTAAAAAAAGAAAAATGTTAAAGTATTGTACAGTCATACGCTTGCAAATTTTATTTTTATTTTAAGTTTTCAGAAAATCACTTCCAAAACACACTTCTGCATATAACAATATCCTTTAAACATAAAAGTTATTATGAAACTATTTCGTGTAAAGAAATCATTAAAGTAAGATGTCATGTATCTTTAACATCATTTCAATTAGATTTTTTTATAATTACAAACAGATTCATGTCATATAGTGATTTAGTACTATGAATGAATAGCAGACCATTTAGGCAAGAAAAAAAAGAAAACAAAACAAAACAGGGTTATAAAAGTTCAGATTAAAAATAAATTGAGTCAAAACTTTAAAAGACCTTTAACTCTTGTGCTTTACAAATATCCAACATAAAACTTACAACATTTAACACTTTACAAATTGAAACAAGTTTCACAAAGAGCAACAAATAATTATGAGAGATTCTAACTCACACAAACAAATAAGAAAAACATTTTGCTTAATACTTGTACGCTCAAGAAAAATAAACAGTCACCGATGCCAATTAAAATTAATTTGTAGTTTCCCTCGTTAAATGAGCAAACAATTGAAATAATATTGGGGCGTCTAGCCTTCTTACAATCAAAATTAAGAAGAGTATGATTTTCAGCAACAGCTACGATCACTTAATTGTGGCCAGAGTATCAAGAAGTATAAAAAAATTTAAATTGTAATTAAAATGTAAAATTAAGAATGAGGTTTTTTCATAAAATCAAGAATTATTACTTTGCATGACTAGAAGTTAGTGTGATATTATTGTTTTTAGCTGGAGGGGAGGCTTCTTAACTTTGTATTGTATGACACATTCGAAGTGACATCGGCTCTACAAGTGTCTTAGCATTTAAATATAAATAGATCACACAATGTACGACCCATAAGAAATGATCAGATTAATTAAATTAGTTTTACTTACGCCAACTGTTTCTACTTTGTACATGCGGCAACACTTCTTAATGTTTAACTACGCTTCTCATCGCTTTTAACAGAGGAACTATTTCCTGTTATTGCATGATGATAATAAGGATGCGAACTAACACCATCAACACTTAAAATACCACCTACACACAATATGTGTCTGCGAGCAATACTAACTAGAACAAACAGATAGATGACTAATTGCGTTTTAAATTATTTCATAGAATTTAATTTAAAATTTCTGTTAATTTTCTTTTTACTGTTTTTTCTAATTCATTTTTTGTTTTTTTTTTTTTTTCTTTTTGTTTTTTAGATATGTACTCTACGCATACTTCGTCAAGTTATTCACCTTCAATATCTGATGGTACTATCACACCAAATTCTTTACATCATCATCATCACCATCAGCACTTAGCTGTACCATCACATTTATCATTCCCCAATTCGGCGGCTTATGAAGAAGACACATCGTTGGCCCCACAGACAAAACGTCTGCAAAGGCAAAAAACTAATGGCATTTTGGATGGCGCTGACTATGAAGACAATGCCAATGACAACGACCACAACAACGAAAGTATTCACAAAAATGATACAAAATTATGCGAAGACAACGATACTTTTGCTACAGAAAATAAGACAACCGCAAATATTTCTGAAAGTGGAGAAGAACATCGACAACACCACCAACAGCAACAGCAGCAACAAATACAGCATCATCATCAACTAAAGCGTCATGGTCGTCATCATCGTTATGCTGAACATGCCTTAAGAATGCCATCAAAATTACGTAAAATCGATAGGGATTCAACGGTTGGCAATGGTGCCAGTACTGTTGGTGTTGCTGCTGCTGCTGCTGCTGGCAGTGGTGTTACAACAACTAATGCAGCAAAGTTTGATAAGTTGACAGGCGATGGCATTAAAAGTGGTAACAATTCTGCAAGTGCCGACGGATCCTATCAATGTCAATTCTGTGATAAATCATTTCCGCGTCTTGGTTATTTAAAAAAACACGAACAGGTAAGTTAAACTCTTTTCTTTTTCTTATATTTAAAAACGGGGTGTCTTTCTAAAGTTAACTTTGTTTTTAAGTTGTTAAGGCATAAATATAAATGGGGATGTGGTAATGAAGGTTTTACATTTTTATTCTTTTTTATTTTTAATACTGCAATATGATGTGTTTATATCTGAAAAGGTTGAAAGGTGCTACTTAAATCTTAAGACTCTTAACATATTGTTAGTCATTTAATTACGTATCAAAATTGAGAACTCGTTAAATTAACTTATTTTTGTTATATATTTTAATGATTTTTTAAAACGACAAATAACTAAAAACGGCAAATTAATGGCAATATTCATAAGAAAGTTTTAGAATTGTTGTTAAAGAATTTTCGCTAAGGAAACCATGTTATAAAGTTTACATTTAGGAACCCATCAAAATAATTTGTTTTAACAAATTTCCATTTAACTTATTTACTCATTAAAATTTTTTTGTCACGGAATGATATGGAATAGATGTGGAAAAAACCTTTGGCCCTTGGGAAACAGTTAACTTTTTATTTAACTTCAAATTTTCTTCTTTATATTTCAACTCCTTGAAATAGCCTGTTTTTTTTTTCTTTTTTCATCTATTTTATATAAAACTTACTGTTTCATAATGGGTTAAAAATTTTTTTGGGATCTATCGACTGCCTGACTTGATTGTATTGATACTCACATTGTTCCATTTACGTTGCCGTCGGTTAATTCACTCTTCCTAATGAAACATTCTCGTAAATGGCAAAACTCATTTTATTTTCTGCTAGAGGAAGGAAAATTAAAATTATATAAAAATTATATTTTTAAATCGTTTATAATAAGTAAAGTTTCATGAACATTTGTCTATATCAGAAGTTTTAATGAATACGGTCTTAAAGCGTTTGATTTTTAACTTACATTTTTAAAATATGTTACAATATCGGACTACGATAACAGGACCAGCGTCTAAGCAGCAACATCCAATTTTAGTTAAAATAAGCATAAAATTTTAGCATTATAACATCCTCAGTGAAATTTACATAGAAAGCGTAATACTATAACCTCTTTAATAAATATTATAAAAAGGTCAATTTGCATCCTCCATAGAAGGTCTGATTTTCACAAATATGACTTTATCTTCCTAATATATAAGGCAAACACCTAAAATTGATACAGAGATTTTCTGACCACCTTAATAAATTATTGCTTGAGAGTTACGAGAGCCTAAAGCAATAATAAAGTGCTCTTAGTTAGCATTAGCGCAATACACGATTCACACTAAACTAAAAATCATTTTAAAAAGGTATATATAATATGACTGATAACTTCTATATAAATGTGAGCGACCTCTTCTTCTGTATTGTTTAGAAATTAAAAGAGAAAAAACAACATGGCGCAAAATATGAGAGTCATTAGAATTGTAGTTTGATATTGATAGTGCAAACATAGTAAATTAAACATTTATGCATTTTGTTGTAGCCTTGTTTCAATTTCATCAAGATATACTAAAGTTACAAGATGTAAAAACATCTTAAATATCAAACCGTTTATTGCACTATTATTTATAACCTTAAAAATATCATTGTAAAGATTTCCCATTATCTTTGTAAATTTGTTTATTTATATGATTGTTTTCTTATTGGTGCGTCAGTTACGGGTAAACGGATGAACCGATTTTAATAAAATCTTAAACACAGAAAGATATTTTTCCAAAAGCTGCAATAGAATATTTATATTTTAAAACAGTGAAGTAGGGGAATATAAAGTAGAAAAGAATGAAGCAAACATTTTTATGCATCTAAATCGATTTTAACAAAGTCGATGATTTTACAAAAATTTGAAACATAGTTAGATATTAATGTATAAAGTACAATATTCTCAGCTTATCTTCACAAAGCTAATAGAAGGAGGACAGCAGAACCGAAATAAACTAAATCTGATTTTAAAAACCATATTTCAAATATTTTTTAAATCGGATTTTGTTTAATATGATCTTATCTGTAAATTCCAGTAATCAGAATTAAGTCTATTGAAATATACAAAAATCTGTTTTCTTATTTAACATATGTATATTAGTTTTTTCTAATTATTTACAAACAATACACTCTTTTTGTGAAGACCTTATAAAAAAGCAAGTAAGAGTGCTATATTCGGCTATGCCGCATCTTATGTACACTTTACTATATGTGTAAATCTAGTTGAGTGAAGTGGCTCAAAAAAAAAAAAAAAAACGGCGACAGGGAATTAAAATATAAGAAAATATAAAAACTAAGTACGATATATAATGAATGTCGGGTTTTCTAGAAAACTTTTAAATTGTTGATAGGGTAAGTTATTTTTTGCGCAAATTCAGTGTTAAATAAAATTTTAAAATTTTTATTGTAAGTAAAGAATTTTAAATTTTTGGTAAAATTTTTGTTAAAGTTAATATTTTTGTAAAATTTTAATCGTTTAGTGTAATTCCAATTTTTTGGTAATCTAGGGCTTTTTTTTTTTTGTTGAATTTTCAGTTTTTAGTGAAAATTTCTGTTTTTTATTTAAAAAAATTTTTTTTAGCAAATTAATATTTCTATACAAGATTTTACATCAAAATGTCATCGGCTCTTAATGTGTTACGGATTTTGCAAAAGTTTAAGTATTTTCTAAAAGATCTCTTTAAAACCTTTAAAATGATATTCATACTAATATTTTAAAAAATTAGAACATTTTTAGAGGTCCGTAACTCGGAAAATATAGGGCCAGAAATGGATATTGTAGAAATCGCAAACGGAATGACGAACTTAGTTATACCATTCTTCCACTTTTTGTAGTGAAGGGTATACAAATTAAGTACTACATATACATAATTTTACATAAAAATGCCATCGGCTCTCAATGGGTTAAGCATTTTTTTTAAATTTTAATATTTCCTTAAAGATGTCTTCAAAAGCTTTAAAATGATCCCATATTGATATTTTAAAAAATTTGAACATTTCAGACCCCCCTAACTCGGAAAATATGGGCCAGCGCCAATTTTTTCATTGCTTTTTTCTAATTTTTTAATTCTCTTTCGCCCCATATATTTATTTTTTGATTGGAGTTCCAAATGACATGAAAAATTCGAGGTAGGCGTGGTGTTTTTCCCGCTGCCTCGAAGTACATGGACTGATCATGCTGGTGTCCAATAACACCCCTTTCGACACTATGCCTGATCGATTCACATTCTTATTTTTTTCTAGCACATCTAGTACCTCGGCAAACTTGACTTCAACACTAACACGGACGGACATCGTTAATCGACTTCGGTATGCATAAGGATTCAAAATATATATACACTTCATGGGGTCGGAAATGGATATTGTAGAAATTACACACGGAATGACAAACTTATATATACCCTTTTTCCACTTTTAGTGGTGAAGGGTATAATTATTAAAAATTTAATCAATGATTATAAAAAACTAAATAACGACAGTCTGGGCCGCAGAGACGTGGCAGTAGGCTTATATCTGACGTACAGCACAAAGCTAAAAATACACATATACTACGTTCATACGTACCCTATTTACAAATAAAAATTATTTCTAATTACTTAACTCACTGTTTATATGGCAAGTTTATTTTCGACATTTAAAAGTTACCGGATAGCAATTTTATATTTAACTGGTAAAATATCGACAGAAGACATTAGAGCATTTTATAGTTATACTTTCAAAATACTTTCGCTCAATTTTTTATATTCAACAACAATTTTTTTGTTTTTAAGCAAACATTTTTTTCTCTCAAAATGTTTCTAAAATTTATATAAGGCAAAAAAACTTAAACAGAAAAAAATGTGGCAGTATTTAACACCTTACTTGCAAATAGTGCCCTTAATCAGGGATTGTTTTAGTGGGTAAGCTATTCGCAAATACAAAATTAATTCACCGTTTATACGGCTTATTTTTCTATTCACGATATTTTTATTTGCGTATAAGACGTGCCTATAAACCAATGTTGCCATAGTACAAGCTCTTTCAGGTGTAGCCGCCACTCTTCATATTTGGTGGACGAAGGGCACATTGCGTATTTGAAAATATAGTGTAATTTACCCCTTTTTACTATATAATTTACTATCCAAGCACCCCGTCTGCAAAATTACTTTTTATTAAATAAGGTTGCCAATATCGGTTCATATATTCTATTTTAAACTGTAAAATAATAAAAAGATATAATTGGTTGCAAAAATTTTTTTTTTAGTAAAGAGCTAACAATTTGATGAATCAAAACGGTCGCCTGGTATTTAAATTATGAACTGTTATATAATATCGGATAAGATATATTATTTTTAGACCTTTATTACATGATACTGATTGGAGTTATTTTAAAAATTTATATTTCAGAGGAAAAGTAACAGACCACAGATGTAACAAAATGAAAAATTCACTAGATTCTTAGAATAAGAAAATAATATCTTTGTACATATGTTTGTCGTTTATTTTGAAAGCAAATGAATTTTGTGTTGAAGTTTATTTATGAGATTATTTCAGTCCAGAAGCAGAATTTAAACAGTCTTATAAATTTCTAATAAAAAATATATCAACTGTTTTTGATGTAATTATTCAATAGTAAAGTTTAATCTGAACTATTTTGGTTTATTGTACATATGTATAGCGGTGAATGAATAAAAGTATTAAGCTTTTTTTAAAAAATTAATTTTTGACAATATTTTTTGTAAAATGATTAAAATTGTTTTTCTGCTCAATTATTTTAGCTTAAAATTGACAGATTTTAGCGCCCTCTATTGTTGATAAAAAGAAGAGTTATTATATTCGGCTTGAATATTTACTAAGATCGTTAACCCTTTAAAGATACGCCAATATCCGCAACACTTTATATTTGTTTACTGTGTGTCACTATAGCAGGACTTTAAAATTCGTACATTAACGAGTGTTTTTTTTAAGCCCGATAGAACTTTAAGTTGTAAAAAATAACACAAAAAATTAAATTGTAATGAACAATTTTTTTATACGAAATTTAAGAAAATGGCATTAACATTTAAAAATGATTTCGGGTTTATGGTCATCGCAGCTGACGAAGCGCATTCTGAACGTTCAATTTTGATTCACTTTTTCAAGTACTGCTGGCCGTATGTCATGAATAACACGAACAGTAGTGGCGAACAATGTTGACAATATAACTCGATGGTTGCCGTCGCCGTATGGCAGATAGCCACTTTTCAAAACTAGGCAAAAGCTATCCACAACTTCCCTGGAATTTACAGAAAAACTCGAAATTTCCTAGTCTGGATCAAAGTTATTCATATTTTCGAACAAAAAATCATTAATCATGGTACGGTAACGATCTTAATTGACCGTAACGTGAGATCGGGCCTCATTTTTTAAGAAATAAGTTCCGATGATGCCACCAGCGTGTAAACCACACTAAACGGTGCATTTTTCTGGATGAAATAGAGTCTGTAGGGTATGTTGTAGATTGATCTCACTCCATATGCGACAATTTTGTTTATTAACAAACCCGTTAAGCCAAAAGTGAGCAATGTTACGCTAATATCTTTATAATTTAGATTTCCATTTAGTGGTACCTAAACAGCCATTTGCTTATCCTTTAACAATGCATAAATATTCTGTTACTTTTTTCCTTTGGGACAAACGTACAGGTGCATTTCATTGCAAGTACCAGCACGAAATGTTTTATTTTACTCTTCTTTGGCTCATTTTAAATTCTATATATTTTACTTTGTGTCTGGCTATACTCGATCTTACAAGTCAGGTCTTTTGCCATCACGCTACATTACTTTGTTACTCTGGCGAGACATGAACTACACGGGGTTGCTCTGTAAGCTAATTGTTGTATAAGCGAATGTATTCAGTTAACATATTGTTCAAGACGCACTCTTGACGCTCTTATTCAGATATGACATTTCAGGGTAAAAGCTACGCGTTGCGCTCTACATGCTGATTTAGTTATGTTTATTACACACACATACACTGACAACAACACTCACTCACACTGTTGTTTTCCGATATTTAAAGGCTGCCAGATCTTATTTTCGTAACAATATAATTTTGTTAATATTCTAACATATTTTTGATGTTTTGTATATGATTAACCCTCCCATTTAAATATGTTTAAATTAAGTTTCCTTTAAAAGAATTTTGAAATATTTCAATTCCATGTTTTTCTTCGTTGAATTTAAATTTGAAGTTTTTACTCGTACTTCGATTTGTTTACGACTCGAATGAGTTTAAATGAATTATACGCATTTCACTTAGAAGAGAATGTAGACTCATTTAGATGCTTATCAAAAGTGTATTTGTGACTTGGCCGAATAAATATGTATGAGTGTAATAAAACATTTTGAAAGATTTTATGCAATTAACGTATTTTGCAAAACAATTTAAAATAGCCCAGACACAACACAACCAAATGCACTTGCATTTCCAACTTAAATTAAATTAAACACAACTAAAAATAAATTACAAACACATACACATACACATTTATACATTATATTCTTAGAAAACCGTTTGAGCATAAAGAAGCTTTTGAAACAGAATAAAATTTATTTAATAATTGCGGCTACCAAACGACCTTTGCATACCAAAACATCTTTTTAAGATTTGAGAATAAATGATACTTTAGTGTGACAAATGGCTACTTACTAGCGACCGTAGGTGGCTAAATGCTTGCGAAAAAAAGCTTATAACTTCTAATTCTTCTTTGTTACTGTAATAATCATCCACAGGGACTAATCACAGTGTTAGATGATTACCGCAACAGTTTATATTTAAACATTCATATATGTTGTTCGTGTGTATGCGTGTGTATGTACATCTCCTTATGCAGGCGGTTAAAATACTTTGATATGCTAACTTTTTAAGCGTCAGCATTTTAAAATCTAGTTAGTGGTTGTTGGCAATTAAATGTGTTTGTGTTGAGTTGCCAAATACTGCCAAACTGTCTTCTTGCAGAGCCAGTCATACCGTTTAGTTTAGTTTGGTTGAGTTGCAAGCAAAATAGACAGACATACAGACGTAGTATAGACACAAAATGATTCTATACTGAAATTAGCCCATTTGTATGCAAACAATCAGTCGATTCAGTTGTTTATACATATGTAACGCTCTTTTAACATGTACAAATTTATTAAAGTTTTGTTGCTTTGTTCGTTGTTGTCTTTTGAAGCTCAAAGAATTATTGTGTGTTTGTTATGCTTTTTTAAACTGTTTATAAAATATTAAACAAACAAATCATTATAATTATGTGTGATGACTTTAAGAAAGCCCACCGCCTTCTGTTGTTTTTATACACATGTGTATTTATCGGTTACACCAACAATGTATAGTGGATAATGGTCGAACTTTTAAACACCATATTTAAGCCAACATATTAAAAAATAATTTTTTAAATAACATCTTTCAACAACATATTTCATCTTTCACACAAGGCTTCCCATACAAATTCGACAAATACATATATTTTTAAAGCAGTTTCTTTATGTTTTATTTTATTTATTTACGATAAACAAAGAAAATATTAATTGGATTGTTAATTCGTATTTTGATTATTCTGGTTTTGATTTCCAACAAAATTCAAATTTTTATCTACAAAATTTTTATAAGAATTAACACATTTTTTAATTTTAAATATTTAACTTAAATAATGAATGAAATTATTTTCTCGAAATAAACAAATGAAAAATGTCATTGTAAAAATTGTTTTTTTGAGTTGAGCTGACAAAAGTAGTTCTACTATAATTTTTGATATTTTCTTGGTGAAAAATAAACAAAATAGTTATTATAACTTACACACATTAGAATGTCCTATTAAAATAACAAATGTGACTCGTGATTAGGGTTTAGGAAACGGAAATCCCGGGAGGGAATTCCCGGAAAATCTATCCATGGGAAGTTTACAATCATTAGCACTTTTGACATTTAAAAATTTTCAAATATTTCGTTTCGCGTGAATTCTATTTCGTCTATCATTTGTACATGAAATATTTTTTTACAATTTTGATGCTGCTATAAAGAGTAATCGATGTGGAATAGAAAACACCTATAGAATTTTTTTCTGTCTGTCTGTGTTCCCATCAAGTAAAAACTGCTGGCTGGATTTGAATAAAATTTTGTGAGGAGGTCCCTTAGAACCTTGGTTCAAATAAAAAAAACACTTTTTATTGCATAAATATATATAATTTCGTAGGAAAAGTAGATATATCCAAGTGAAGTCACAAAATTTTATTTTATACCATAACAGTTTTCAATAAATTTTATTTTTGTAGATGGAATGTTTTTAACACTGCTTAGAAAACTCTACAACAAATGTTTAAAAATACATTTTTCTAAATCTTAATTTTACGAAAATTAGAAATGATACGCGGATGAACTCGCGGGCACTGCTAGTAAAATATAAAACAGAACAAAAGGATACTAATTTGTTTTAAAAGGAATTTGAGCTATACGAAGCCACTAACATTTGACACAAATATGGATATTATTTTTAACGAAACCTATTTCAGTAAAAAGTGATAGGGTTTTTTTATTGTTGGAAAAATTGCAACGAAAAAAAATATCAGTATGTCTTGTGAATTGTTAACTGCAGTTTTAAAAAATACATTTAAAAAAATAATGAATAAAATACTTTTTCAGTATTTTTATTCTTTGTTGTCTCTCTTTATGTAATACAAAATGTACATATGTTTGTCGTGTCACCTGAATTATTTTTAAGTTTTATAAACTGTTATAACTATTATTTAACAATTATTTTTATTTTTTTTGTGTTTTATTAAAGCTATAAGTTTTTTTAAATTATTTTAAACTTGTTTTCTTGAAGAATTGCTATTTTCCCCGGAATACCGGGAAATCCCGGAAATGCATAATTTTTTTTAATATTATTTTATTAAATAAACTTGTTTTCTTCAAGAATTGCTGTTTTCCCCGGAAAACGGGGAAATCCTGGAAATGCCATAATCAAAACTCGTGATAAACAAAAAAAAAAAAAAATAAATTTAATTTGCAGAAGATGCCCAATCTACGTCACGGAGTTGTTTGATGTTTTATAATTATTACTAATCACTACATCTTTGCAATAACCAAGCGGCGTTTTACCTCCAGGGCTACCGTTTAAGAATTACATTACATATTTTCACGGTATTTCGTAATATTTAATATTTTACTATACAGAAACTAATCCTATCAAGGACATTCATTATCTATTATACTTAATGTTGCTTTAACTAATTTTTAAAATCATAATGCACTAAATATAAAAACTAAAAAATATGTGACAGGAGTTTTATACTGCGGTGCGAAACTATTTATTGGCCTCAATTTTACACTTAACAACAAACAACCGTCAAGGGCACCTTTATACTGTTACGCAAAGTAATTTGAAACAAAATGTTATGAAACTGTTCTTTAATGCGTAGAGAACTTTGACAGTAACTTTGGACTCATCATTTTCATAACACTTATGTATAAAAACTTTTTCATTTTTGATCACCAAAATTTTGCCATCAAAATTATTTTAAAGCAAGCTCACTAGTTGTATATGTAGTTCTAGATTTTTCATCCTACCAGGGTTATATTTTTTGCAGAAAAAACTATAACAGTACTAACACCAAACCAATGAAACTTTAACAATTTGTCGAATAAAAATTTTGTGCTTCAACTTCAATTTTTTTTGTGATTGATTCAGTCTGAATTATATTCGACGATGATGGTTTTGTACTTGTTATAGTTATTGGTGTACGCGAATAACCGCTATGAACTATTTGGTTGATGGAACCTGCCTTTCTTTCCTTGGTTCTTGTTTAGCGATTAAAGTGCGTTGTCAATAGTTGATATTGTTCATTAATCACACGTCTTTATAATCACACAAGTATACAAATTGCATTCATTAAAGCGGTTTCAACTACCATTTAATGCCACTTATTTTTTTTTAAATTACGATTGTTTGTACTAATGGTATCAAAAATGCAATGAAATTGTAAAATTATTAATTACAAACAGTAATTCACAACACTATTCACAACGTATGGCTGAGAATAACGATGTTGCCCTGGAAGAGAAGTTAAGCATTTAAAAACCACAACTGTTCTCTTTTTATGACATTAAAAATGATGTAAAAAATTATAAGATTTTTGTCGTAGAGTTTTTTTTTTTTCTAGTTAATTTAATTGCAATAATATAATTCAGATTGAGGCCCTTTTGTTAAACCAATAACATCAAGCCGAATTATATTATCACAATTAAATTAAAAAGTAAAATAATAAAAATTAAAAAGAATTTAAGCAAAAACTCTAGAAAAACAAATACAAACTTTATGTAAAGTATTATATAACTTAAATGGAAAAGCCGAAAATAACATTTTTATATTTTTAAAAATAACTCAGTCGGTTTTTAATTGATGTAAAAACAAAAGAACAGTGAAAGAGCGGTGTATCAAAATATACACAGAGAAGAGTAGTTCGTTATGACAACCGAATGTGTTGAAATGACGGAATGAATATGGTACTCTCAACTACTAAAAAAACCGGGATTTGATAAAAAATATTGTTGTTAAATAAATAAAACAAGTGATATTTTTAAATGTACTGTAATAAGGACTAGAGAAGCAAACAGCACTACGGCTTTCTATTTCCTGACGATTTATTGTTCTCCACTTTACATACCATAACGCACTTATTGCTATTACCAAGTTAGTAAAATCTTTGAAAATCATTTTTAACACCCCTTTCAACAATACTGAAGAAATTCACCGTCCCCTTCAATAAGTCTCTTTCTTGTTAAACTATGTTTTCTGTTTTCAACAGAAGTTATGCAGCTGACTTTTTTGATTTTAATATTTTGGTTTCAGTTAACAGAATGGTTTTTAGTAAAGAACATAAATTGGTCAGTTCAGTTTTGTAAAAGTTATTGCAACCAAGCTTTAAAAAAATATCATTTGTTTGTTTTAAATATAAAAAGTGTGTCAAGAATATATTTCACCAACCTTTTTCCTGAGGTTCAAAATGAAAGTACAAAAGAAAGAAGAGATATGCGTTAAATATGTTTAAAAAACATATATACAAAAAAATAATTGAATAACAATATTTAAGAAGATTAAGCTTTATACTATTATTTTTTGTTTTCTCACCTATTTTTATTGTTTCATGGGCTTTATACAAAAAAAAACCCCAAACATCAGATTTTAGATTACAACTTGCGGAGACATATTGCTCCTTCAAAATGTATGATGAATAAAAGAGAAAGACCATCAACAATTAATGTGAAAAAAATATACGCAGGTTAAAAAACATCGAGGTCCCATTAAGCTTGTGCGGATTGATGGTGTAAGCCATGAAGAAACTATGTATAGTTCCAAAAATAGGTACATGCTTCCAGAATGCAAAGCATTTTCAAGAACTGACCAAGCTTGCTGTATGTCCACTAAAAACCTAAATTGCATTGTTTTATTCTTTTGAAAATTATTTTGTATGATTTAAATATTATTATTATCATTGCTTAAGTAACAAACTCATATTTCTGTGAAAAGTCTACATAAAAATTTTTTACGTGGTCTACTACTGAATTTCTACATAAAAATAACTTTTTAATTTAAAATTAATCATATCATGCATATAAGGGTTAAACAAACATTCTTTTAATTTTTGTAAAAAAAATATAAATTGTATTTATATTAATTTATTCATATTGCTGTGAGAAGATTTTATGTGCCTTTTTAATAAATATTTTTTTTACACAAATCATTTATGATATGCGAGGATTTGAAAATACCTAAAAGATGTTTCAATAATAAAAACTTTTCGTACATCATCTCTAAAGTTTTTTAGTGCACCTTTAAAATATATACACTGAAATTGTCTCTATAATATACAAGTTTCTGATTGTAGAAGTTTCATAAAGTTTTCTATCTACTAAAATATTTTAACCCTTTTTTGAAAGATCTACATTTGAAAAACTTCAAATTAAACAAAAGTTAGACTTCAAAATTATAGTTTGTGACTGACCTCTTAGTCAAAGTATTGTATAGTCGGACCTTTTCTCTAAGTTCTGTGACGCACTAAATATATTACATACTAGCAGTTCCCACGACTCCGTCCGCGTGTCATTTATAAAAAATGAAAATTTAGAAAAATGTGTTTTTAAATATTTACTGTAGAGATCTGTTAACAATGGTTAAACCTTTCCTGTATGAAACGTCCTGACAACCGTTTCAGTACCATTATAGCAATAAAATTGGGTGACTTCACATTCATATCTCTATTTTCTCTATGAAATATCTTATTTTTAAGAAACAAAAAGTATTTTATATTTAAACCAAGGTTCTAATGGACCTCCACACAATAATTTATTTAAATCCGTACAGCAGTTTTTACGTGATGCGAACACAGACAGACAGACGGCAGACAGACAAAATTTCCAAAAATAGGCGTTTTGTATTCAAGTTTGCTAACTATCTACACCAACACTTAAATTAAAAAAAAATATAAATTTCTGTACAAAAACGACCTCGTTACTGTTTTATTGTATGTATAGATACCGAAAATTGCGTACTTTTATATTTCTCTATTTTCTCTAGGAAATATACATTTTATGGGAATAAATAAATTTTATATTTGAACCAAGGTTCTAAGGAACCTTCTCACAAAATTTTGTTTAAATATGTCAAGTAGTTTTCGCGTGATGCCAACACAGACCGAGAAAAATTTTAAAAATAGGTGTTTTTTATTCCATATCCACTTCCATTACTATATACACCAACATAATTTTTTTTTACTATTTTATTATATGTATAGATTAAAAATTCGTTTATTAAATAAATGCTAAATTTTTAAATAAAAACCGACGTTAGATTATTTTTTTCTATATTTAAGTGGTATGGGCTCGATTTCGTTTTTTTTAAAGAATTAAAATTTTTAGTTCACATTACTGTAAAAAACACAAGATAAATTAAGATTTTAATTTATTGTTTCGCACAAGTGTTCTAAAAAATAAAATAACGTAATGGGTGGTAAATAAAAATTTTTGCTTCGAAGGCTTGAGACCACTTGCCAAACTCATTTTGTTTTTATTATTCATATTTTAAAACCGTTTAGGCTTAGTTGTCGTAACTACACTTAGGAATTTAAAAAGAAAAATCATTGCATTCGGGGAAAGCGCATTTTTGGAGTGCGATGAATATATGCATGAAAATTCAATACCACTGCTTTTATTAACTAGTTTCACTACATATTTAAATATCAAATTTTTATTTAAATATCATAATATTTAAACTACAATAAATAATCATAAATAATTTTTAAATTTAAAAAATAGTATCTTTAAAAGAGATGCAAACCAAAATCTTACAAAACAAAACAATTGAGTTTATTGACACCGAGACCTCTTTTCCGAATAATTGCAATTTGTATTTTTTTTAAAATTTTATAACATTCAGTTGTAGAGTGCAAAAATGTCAACCAGAACAAAAAAAAAAAAAACAAAATCAGAACGTGCGGTATGATGACAAGCGACAACATTAAAAGTTGTTACTAAAAATTTACGCAATCTGATAAAAATCTCAAAGGAGCCAACAACGTGTTTGTTCGTTCTTTAAGTACCACAAAAAAGTATAAAACAGTTTTATTAACTGCTTGGATGTTCACCTCAAAAAAATAAAAAATAAATAAAAACGAAAATATTTGAGGTTTGATTAGAGAACTTTTAAGATATTTATGATTGCCACATTGAAGAAGCTACTTATTTATATTTTAAGCTCGATTTTACTTTGTATTTGGAGCATCCAAATATTTTTATTTGCCACCATACAACCGAACGTTATTTAAAAAATTAAATTTTCATTGCCCGCGGCATAAAAGTATATTTATATAAATTATTTATATTCAGTTAAAATTATTATTTTAAGTGTTTTTACTTTATTTCAGAGTCATGCTGAGCATTTGCCTTTTAAATGTGAGTACTGTGCTCGACTCTTTAAGCACAAACGTTCTCGCGATCGTCATACTAAATTGCACACAGGCGATCGCCGGTATCGCTGCCCTCATTGTGAGGCGGCTTTCTCACGAAGGTAAATACATCACAAAATACAAAAATAATTTTTATTCTTATAGCTTTTCCCTGCTTCTTTTACTAATTTTTAAAATAACAAAATTTTAAATTTTAGTGATCATTTAAAAATCCATATGAAAACCCACGATAACCAAAAACCATTTCAATGTACCATTTGTAATCGCGGCTACAATACAGCTGCAGCTCTTACATCCCATATGCAAAACCATAAAAAGCAAGCAGCCCTTTTAGCTGCCGGTGGCAATCCACAAGCTATTAACTATAGTCCACGCTCTACCGGTTCAGCTTCTAGTAACGGTAGCTTACAGAAGAGACGTTACGGCTTGGCTACAGCTTCTGAACAAAGCCCCAGTCGTGTAGATTTTCCAAAGCGGGGCCGTGCCTCATCATCGAATATGCTTAAGTGCACATTTTGTTCAAAGTCTGATTTCACCACAGTGGAACAGTTAAATCATCATCTTCAAACTCAACACGAAAAGGAACTAGCACACTCTATGACACCACCCTCTGCCAACAATCATCAAACGGTGGAAAATCATATGTTTCAACTTTCGTGTGAATACTGCACAATGAAATTTCCAAACATCGCTGCCATGTTTCAACACATGCGTTCAGCACATTTGGATCGATTGACAAGTCCAAATTCGTACTTTGAACATTTTAATCGATTAGCTGCCTCAGGAACTTTTAGTCCACGTTTGTTAACTGGACCACCGCTAAGAAGTACGTCCAATGTAGCGGAGAACACCATCAAAGAAGAAAACAATTTATCAAGTCCTAAATCACTGGAAACAATGAATCGACAGAACGAAGATGAACCCACAGATTTAAGTCAAAATAATCGTAGATCAACAACACCTTCAAACACTCCACAAAACTCTCCCCAGGAGCAAATGGCTCCTATCGAAAAACCAGGATTATTCTTTTGCAATCAATGCAACGCTGGCTTGCCAGATTTTGAATCATTCCGCAATCATTTGAAGACTCATATAGCTCAGGGTCTAAATTTAGTATGCCATCATTGCGGGTTGTTATTAAGGGAACATGCTGAATATGAAAGACATGTTATATCACATTTTCTAATCACAAATTCTGAATATAAATGTTCAGAAAGTTGTCAAAAGTCCTTTGGAAAGGTAGAGGAATTGCAAAAACATTTAGTGGAACAACATGCCATAGCATTGTTTAAATGTGGTCTGTGTAATGAAGTTTTTGAGTCAAAAGTAGCCATACAAGTACATTTTGCTTGTACGCACTCAGCGGAAACAAAAGTCTTAAGATGTTCGGCGTGTATGGATGTGTTTAGAACAGAATCCGATTTCAACTTGCATGTGAAAACACGTCACCAGGCTGTTAATAATAATCCTGCTCCAGTTAATTCGTTGCAGTGCATGTTTTGTCGCACTGTATGTTCCTCTGATCTAGAAATGCAATTCCATTTGGCTGCGCATGCCAGACAATTTCGTTGTCCCTCTTGTCCAGAAACATTCCATGTTGAATTTTTGCTCGATCGCCATATGCAAACACATCATTGTGGTTTGGAGCGCCCACCACCGCCGCCACCTGCTTCTCAAACTGTAACAGAAGAACATACACCACCCGTTCCTAATCCAAATGCTTTATCTCCAATGAATTCCCTATATGTAAATGCTCTATTTGGGAAGTCACCATTAATGCCACTAGCCCCACAAAATAATAACAGCAGTATTTTAGATTACAATATGGCATTTGCTTCACACCTTAATAAAGGTCTATTTCCCAATACTACTTCCAATAAGTTTTACAATCCTCTGCAAATTGATACGAATGCCATGAAACACTCAGCACTAATGTACGGTTTGTCACAAAGATACTTCGATACTAATCGCACGTTCATGGAAATGTATCAACAACAGCAGCAGCAGCAGCAGCAACAAGAACAACAACACCATCAACATCAGGATAATATTAAAACGCCAGGAAATTATTTTATAAGCCCCAAACAGCCAACACCAGGAGGCCAAGATATTCATCATAACAGAGATTTACCTGTTTCTCCAATAAATTGCTCTGGTTTTAGTTGTGGCATTTGCGAAAGAAATGATTTTCGCACTGAATCAGAAGTTCACTCTCATCGCAAGATTGTACACAATCTAAAGACGGGAGTCAGTTTAAAATGTGCTTATTGCTCAGGCAATTTTAAATCACGCAGTGAATTGGAACACCATATGAAAACATGTCATAATTCTACTGGCAAACATAAGTGCTTGATATGTGATGAAATTTTTCCATCGCCTGCCATTTTGGCGGAACACAAACTGCAACATTCCAAGGTTGGACAATCGGGCAGATGTTCACATTGCTCTAAACCATTAGCAGATGTAAGTGCCTTTAAGGCCCATTTGTCTGAACACAATACTGAAGGTCAAATGCCAGTGCAATGTATATGTTGTCGTCAGTCTTTACATTCTGACTTTGAGATTGGTCTGCATGCAAAGTAAGTATATTTTGTTGAAACATAAAGTCTTTTTTAAAAATTTTTATTTTTTATCAATTTTGCTTTCTAATTTTTTTATTATTATCATTATTTATTTCAAGGTTCCATGTAATAAATTCAACTGTTCAGGAAAATGTATGTGCTCTTTGCTTGGAGCCCATCACCAATTCACCTGCAGAAACGAAAGTTTGTGAGAAGTGTTGTCGTAAACATAATTTAAATTCCAAATTCAAGCAACGCGAACACTATGAACGACAGGTTGAGCTAAGATCATATGTGGAGAATCGCTGCAATCTCTGCAAAATGATTTTACCACATTCCCAAAAACTTCAGGAGCACTTGGTGGAACACACATTTGCCGGTTGTGAGGACCGTGGCTTTAACTGTTATATATGTTCGGCAGTTTTTACCGTATCCAGTGGTCTGCTTAATCACATGCTAGAACATGGCACCAACTCTAAGCCCTACGATTGTAATTTATGTCCAGAAAAATTCTACTTCCGCGCTGAGTTAGACCACCATCTAGTCGATCACGATGCACGAAAATCACCAGCAGTAATTAAAAATGAGCAAGAACAGTTAACCAAAAAAGAGGAGACTTTAAACAACATGACATCGGAAGAACCCGTCGAAGGGTTTAATGATGTAAAGCAGGAGGTTACTGAAAATGATCATAATCTAAATAATGCTGAGGAAGATGAGTATATTGAAGTGGAAAACTTAAACGAGAATAACAACAGCACTAACAATCAGTTGGATGGTAAACTATCGGAGAAAGTAAAAGACACCGTAGAGAAATCTATTGAACATAGCAGAGGTGACAAGACATAAATAAGTATTTTTTTTAAATACCCAAAATATTTCATAGCTCGTTACTCAATACGAGGATATAGCACATATAAATATATAAATATATATAGTTAATATTTAAAGTATTATTAATTAAATATTACCAGTATTATGATTATGATTCGCCTATAATTACTCACGTACATACATGAATAGATTATTAAATATAGTTCATTAGTTATTAAGTATTTAATTTATTTTAAAAATTTTCAAAACATTCCAGTATTATTGTGATAAGCCCTAGATGTCGGACATTGTTCATTATGTTTGAAAATTGTTAAATTAGTTTTTGTTTTAATTATTTATAAAACTTTTAATTTGTTTATTTAAAAAGCATTAATACTTTTATAATTATATTTACAAATAAGTATTTAAATTATACAAAAAACAATAGCACTTTATATCATCTGCATTTCTTTTGAACAATAAAACTTTAAATAAAATTTAAAACAATTTGTTTTAATTAAAAGCCAAAACAACTTTCTTATTTGTAGAAAACACAATTAGATCCTCGTTATATTTAAATCTAGCCAACCCATATACAGCTTTTTATATATGCGTGATATAATTTACGTTAATTAAACAACAAGTATAAGTGATCTATTCGGCTATGGCAAATCTTATATACCCTTCAGCAAATATAGAGGCGACAGATAATTGAAAAATTAAAAAAAATACATAAAAATTCCATCCGCTTGTAATGGGTTAAGCATTTTTAAATAATTTTAGTATTTCCCTAAAGATTTTTTCAAAAGCTTTAAAATGATACCCATATTGATATTTTAAAAATTTTGAAAGTTTCAGAGGCCCGTAACTAGGAAAATATGGGCGAGCGCCAATTTTTTCACTTGCTGTTTTATCCTTACTTTTTAATTTTCATTGCTCCAAATGATATAGAAAAATTAGAGGTAGGCGTGGTGTTTTCTTTGCTGATTTTAAATAGCACCTTTTTATATATGTCTGATCACCTGGTGTATTTAAATTTTTACCAGCTGATCGAATGCCTCGGCAAACTTTATTTCCATACCTACACGAACGGACATACAAACTTCGCTATGCATAAGAAGTCAGAATATGTATACTTTATGGTGTCGGAAATGGATATTGTAGAAATAACAAATGGAATGACAAAATTAGTTATACCCTTTTTCCACTATTTGTGGTAAAGGGTACAATAAGTTGGAGTGCTATATTCGGTTATGGCAAATGGTATATACCCTTCACCATGTACGTATAACAACATGTATCATACTGATGATAAAAAAAATTGGAAAAAATAATTTAGTATTATATATAATTTTACATCAAAAATGTTATTGGCTCTTAATTGGTTTAGCATTTTTTTTTAAGTTTAGTATTTCCTAAAAAACCTCTTCAAAAGCTCTTAAATGATACCCATACTGACCTGATATCTTCAAAAACATGGAGGTTTATAACTCGGAAAATATGAGTGAGTGCTAATTTTGTTACTGAATATTTTTTTCTTATTTTTTTAATTCTCTATCGCCCCATATATTATTTTTTCTAATTGAAGTTACTTCAATAAATTAGATTTGTTCCAAAAGATATGGAAAAATTTGAGGTAGGCGTGATGTTTTGTCCGCTGACTCTAAGAGCATGGTACGATTTTGATTTTCAAAAGCAAAATTCTTGAAGGTATGATCGATTGGAGTATTTAAATTTTTTCTAACTCATCTTGGGCATTGGCAAAATTGATTTCACCCTGTACACGAACGGACAGACGGTCGTCGTTCAATTAACTTCGCTATACATAAGAACTTAGAATATATATACTTTATTGGGTCGGAAATAGAAATTGTATAAATTACAAACGAAATAAAAAACTTATACTTCATTTACACTATGAAATTTTTCATAAAACAAGCATTAAGTTTTTATTTGTTGGTGAAGCAGGAGGAGTAAGCATTATGCTATTGCTTGAATTTTGACAAGATGCTACTGTTGCTTATGTTAGAGAATTAAAAAAAAGATGCCTAAGAAAAACGCAAAGTGTAAATCTGGTCTAAAATATACCCTGTTCCACCTGTGGTGAAGGGTATAATAAATAAAAAAAAAACTTGGGTGATGGTCAAATACTTAATCAAGTGGGTCGGTTACCCTGTTAAGAAAAAATCTGAAGTGGCCCACATTTAACTTTACCATACTTTTCTGAAACTGAACTTATTATTATATACCCACGACCATATATGTAAATCTAGTTTAGTGAAGAAGCTAAAAAAAATATTGGTGTGACAGAGCATTAAAAAATAAGAAAAAATTAAGGGTTTTATATAATTTTTCATAAAAATGTCATCAACTCTTATTCGGTTAATTTTAGTACTTCCTAAAAGATTACTTCAAAAGCTTTTAAATGATACCCATATTGACAGTCAACCTTTTTTTGAAAACTTCAGAAGCCCATAACTCGGAAAATATAAGCGAGTACCAATTTTTTTACTTGATATTTTTTTCTTATTTTTAATTCTCTACAGGCGTAGTTTTTGCCCGCTGTCTCGAAGGACATGGACCGATCTTGCTGATTTTCGAAACTATGTCCGATCGATTGGCGTATTTAAATTTTCTCTGGCTTATCTAGTGTCTTGGCAAAGTCTATTTCAACTCTTTAAATATAAGAATAATCTTTTAAGCCATATTAACATAATCGTATATAAAAATATAATCTAATAGATGACAAAATGATGATAAAAAAGTTAATTTTTTAAATTTTTAGTTATCTGTCACCCCAATATTTATTTTTTGATTGGAGTTATTTCACAGAACTGGATTTACATACATGGTGAAGGGTTTATAAGACTTAGCATACATAACACACTAGCATATATTGCTGAATAGAATACTGTAGAAAACTAAAAAAAATTACTGTGCTTAAAAAAAAAGATTTTTAAGTTTTTAATATCTTTTTGCTTTATTGATACGATGGAGTTCTCATTTAATCAATTTGGCTTTTGATATACGAATCTTGGGTTTTCTTGCCAAAATTTGGGCAAAATTCACTGATGAGCTATATGAGCAGTAGTGAAATAGCCATATGGATATGCTTTCCCGGTAGCAATACATTTAATTTTTTAAATTTTAAACAATAAATATTCTTTAAGAATATCATGAAATATTCATATTTGAATGAATTAAGTACAATTAAAGTAAATTAATATATTTAATATATACAAAATTTGAGATTTCTACTTTACCACTGCAATAAAAACCTTTTGCAAACTTCAGCTTTTTCTGATTTTACATAGGTAGATACGAGTAGAAAGTGCTTTGCATATATAATAATATGGCGAGTAAATTAATAACATGTTTAAGAGATGTTCTATGTGAAGAAAGTAAGATTTTAAAGTGAATTAGGGCTATTAGTGGATGTACCGAATACAGGATTTGGAAACACCAACAATGGTAAATTGACGGCATAAGATTTTCCTTAATCCTGAATTATCTATCAAATCAAAGTTATTATTAAAGTAACATGTAAAAATATTTGATAAAACACAACTCCTATTGAAGCTTATTAATCAAAAACATATTGAAAATCGGAATTTTTTTAGATCCACTAAAATGCATAAAATAGCGAATTTATCTTCTGCTCCACATCCCCTCAAATAAAATATTTTACCTTTTTTATATTCTAATTTTCCCTTTTTTACTCTCGTTTAATTTCTAGCTCTGAAAATAGATAATATAAATAGACATTAATTTGTTAAAAGCCATGATGATGTTCTTGTTTTTCTTTTTTCTTTTGTTTTATCAAATTTATTTTCCTAGTTAAAAAGGATAGTGAATTACTTATTTTTCGTTTTGAATGAAAACATCATGTCTATTTCCTCTAATGGACTCTCAGCTTTTGTTATTTATTTTGTAAAATAAAATATTTTATTTGTGTAAAGAAGGATTAGTGGAATGTTCTTTGCAAACATTATTTTTAATTGTTCGATTTTCTAGGAAATGACACTTTGTGACAATTAATTAAATAATAATTTCATTTAACACTTAGTTTTATTAACAATTTTTTCTTCCCCAATAAAAGAAAATCAATATTTAAGTATAACGCACAGTGAGGGCTTTAGAAAAAAAAATGAAAATAATTCTGTAGTTTCTAAACGTCAACTTCGATTGTATTGAATCATTACACAGCCGTAGTAGAGGTTAAAATGAACTAAAGTTTAATATTGAAAAAAAAAAAACAATAAATTTCAGAAAAATGGAAAGTTTGTTAGCTCCACTAGAAGCAGAAAGCTATAGACAAGGGTAACATAAAAAATAAGAGCCATTTACGTGTTATTCAAATTTCATGAAAATCGATTAGCCAAAACTTTGTTGAAGTCGATTTAAACATGTACAAATTCCTGCTTCTCCCTTTTCTTTCCTCCTGATCCATTATTCAAAGATATAAATTTCCTATTGCACCATCGAGATAAATATCTACCCGTGTTTCATATTTCATTATAACCGTTTCAGCCATTTATCCGTGATTTACACATCAGCAAAAAAAAAATTACAAAGAGATTTAATGCATTTCTTAGAATGCTATATGATACGAGAACTCAATTTTAAACACTATTAAGGAAATTTCCTTATAATCGCCACATACATTTGTTGTAGCTTGAAACCAAACGTCGTATAGAGGATCAATCTATCCGCATATTAGGCCAAAAATTAATTATGAGAAATGTAAAAAATTTAAGTACGCCGCTTGACAGGTAACAAAATTTTGCATCGTTTAGTTCTACGACAAGAGCTACAAAACTTAAAATAAATAGTAAAATAAAATAGAACGCAAATTACGGCATTCGATATCGATTGAAATTTCTATACAATTTAAATGTAAATTTTGATCGATAACGAATGCCGTAATTTGATCCCAGATAATATCTCTAAAGGCTCTTTCTATATTTGTGGAATATAATCTTTCCCAAAAACAATATGAAGTAATGCAAAGTGCCAATAAGAAAGTTTATTCTAGCTACAGTATTCTGCAGAAAGAAAATATGAATCTCAAATAAATATTCAAGATTTGCTTAATCATACTGCAAGTAGATTAATTACATATTTAAAAGTTGCATGTGATTTAAAAATAGAAGGATGTACTTCTTTGGAACCAATAAGAAAATGGGGCTATGGATCACAGCAGGTTCAACTTGAGCAAGAGGTGGAAATCGATGCCTTAAGACTCAAATATATTTTAGAGCAGTTTCGTCCCACTTCGACTGATATATGGTACAAAAGAAAAATATATGTTGGTAAAATTAAACCCCGTTATCATCACTTTATAGTCGAACTATTCGCAACAGATTTGTTAAAAAAAAAGCTGTGGATGTAATCCAAGAAGAAACTGACTACGTACAAGATGCTATTAGTAAATTAGAAAAAAAATTTTACTAAATGGAAAGTTGTATGCCATAACGTATACAATGGTATTTACAATGAAAAAAGTATGTTATGCCGCTACACAAAACACGTCCACAATGAACTGCTATGTTTGTGGGGTACTTCTTTGGGACTATCTATTTTGCACTCCAGAATTCGTCTATTTGAGAGCATCGTATAAACTGACAGTTAAAAACTGGCAAATAAAATCTGATGTAGACAAAGACATTGGTTAAGCAATAAAAAAATATCCAAGAAAAATTTAGAAGTCGATGTACCAAAAGCTGGATTTCGAAACACCAACGATAGTAACACTAGAGGAAGAATTTTTCCAATCCTGAATTAGCTGCAGAAATAACTGGAGTTGAATTTGATTTCATTTACCGAATCAAAGTTATTATTGACGTAATATCAAGCGGTTACAAAATCCAAATACATAAATTTGCCGATTATTGCTTAGATACTGCAAAACTTTACGTGTTTCTATATAATTGGTATCCTATGACACCTACAACGCAAAAAATTTTAATTCATGGCGCAACTGATGTCTATTGGCATAAACAAATTTTTTTCACAACAACGTTTTGGGAATAGGATTTGAGGTATACCCATAAAAATGAGGCTGCTGTGGTCAAGGTGGTAAGAACGTTGACTACAAATCTGGTTGGCCAGGGTTCAACCCCTTCGACAACAAAAAAATAAAAAATGTTTTTTTCTGTTTAATGGCATAAATACATATTCAAAATTAACATTAAAACATGCAGCCTCCTTTGTCGATACTTCTTCATAGCATTTTCGCCGGCGAAGTAAATTAACTAATAAAATGGCTATACTTTCACCACCTGTTCTTTTCTCTATCTCTTTCCTAAAGACGTAGCACGGTTACACACTAATTAAATAGGCATTGTTGCCTGAAGTGCTACTTCTCTTTTATATAAAAAAAAATTTAAGGACATTATTTAAATAACATTATTTTTTCAAATAATATTTTATTTCACCAAAAGGGGGCGGGGCTAAAAATAACATATTAAAATCTTTCGAGTCCAACTTTAAGGTTTTGAACATTCTTTGACCTTAAAGGCTGTAATTGCTAAACGGGAAAATAAAGAACAACTTGGATTTTTCAGAGGTAGGGAAACTTTTTTTCTTTAGTCCGCTTTTTATTATTTTAAAGCTTAAACATCCTATGACTATAACAGATTTTTCTGCCAGGTTTAATTAATCTAGGGGCACTCAATAAGAGAGCCGATGTAATCTGAAAAGTAAGTAATGTCCGTCTAGATAGGCAAAATACCCCTATGCTCGTTGGCTTGCTACTGATGTAATTTTGCGTTTTCATAATCATGGACTAATGGACAGTTTTTAACTTCATATATAAATAGGCATTTAATAACTGTCATTTAAATTTAAGTTGTATTTAAATACAGTTTCAGTTTTTCAGTAATAAATTTAACTTCTCACTTAAACACGGTAAAAATATGGTAGCACACAAAAACAGCTGCTTATTAATAACAAAAAATACAAAAAGTAGCACATACAGAAAATTCATTGAAAATTTATAAAACTTGAAACATGGACAAAAGAAGCCAAAATTTCACTTCGGTTGAAGTTAAATTTTTATTGGAAGCGGTAAAGAAATATAGTGGCGTCATTGAGGGAAAAAAGACGGACAAGTGCGCGCAGAGGAGAAACTAAACGCCTGAAAAAACGTAGAGAGGGAATTCAACAGTAAATTTACCAACACTTATCGCAGCCATAAAGTTTTTAAAACCAAGTACGGTAATATAAAGGCAGGTGCCAAAAAAAATTTTGCTAGTGACAAGAGGCAAACTTATGGTACTGGTGGTGGGCCTTTACAGAACACTGTGACAACCAAAACGGACCATGATATTTTAGAAATATGCCAGGATGCACAGATTTTGGGAAAGACCTCTAGCTATGACTGTGATGCAAATGAAAATGGTAAGGTCTTTTAAATATGTTTGTTTGGCAAAGTACACACCCATATTGCTTAAGATGCCAATGAGCAAAAAATATAAACAAAAAGCTCCTACGTTACATTCGTGCGCAAAGGTTGCAGAAGCCAAGAGCAGAATTTGGAAATTCAAATGCTGAAAGAGAAGCACAGTCTTGAAATGGAAAAACTCAGACTAGAAGTAGATATTTAAAAATTTAAATGGAGCGTCATAAAGCAGAATAGTCTAAAGTTCAAAAGTACAAGATAATTTAAACTTACTTGAATTTATTACTATTTGTATTAATACTATAATTATTATTATTATTATTATTATTATTATTATTATTATTATTATAATATATTATTAAATGTTATATTTTTTTAAGATATGTTTTTGTTAAGTTGTCATTATTAGTACATAAGAAATTAATTAAAAATTTAATAAAAAAATATTATATATAAATACATCATTATTAATTTCTTCTTTTCCAAACACCATAACTCCTTTCGATACAGTTACGGGTTCGTATCTGAGACTCGTTATAAAGATTTTCCTCGGCATTTTTTACATTTTTTATTAGGTTATCCACTATCAGCTGGAATAAGGCTATCTCCAAAATCACCATTGCAGAATCTGGAATTTATTTTCAAGTTTATTAATATGTTTGAGTCGTATGTGGATCCCGGCCATCTAGCAACTATATCTAAAATTTTTAGATTAGCGTCGCACATTGTTTGCACATTAATAGAAAAAAAACCCTTGCGGTTTCTGTACAACTCAGCGTCTTCTCCAGCTAGAAAAAAAACTAATTGTCAATATACTTTTGTAAGGCTGAATACGTACTTTTTATAGCTATTTACTTGAAGATATTATTCTAACGTGCGTACAATCAAGTGCTGCAACAACATGTGGAAACTTTGCAATATCGTAAAAATCTTTCTTATTTTTTTAAAGTTGTTGGTGTGTCTTTAGAAACACGATAAAACGACTCCTTAACAGAGCTATGTAATGTGTCACATTAGCTATTACTTTTGAAACTGTTGTCGCTTAAACACCATACACATCACCTATTGTTTTTAACATTCCACCTGTTGCGTAAACCCGTAAAGTTATTAAAAGCATATGCTCCTCGCTTAGAGAGTAGTTCCTGATATCTATTATACTTACAAGGTGGTAGGGTTTTATGTGGTACCCAATAAGCTCCAAAATGCTATAGGCTGATTTATTCGCCATACGAAACCTTTGATAGAACTGAAAGTCCCCAAAAATATTAAAGTGTTTGGGTTGCGTACGTATTATACGTGGTCTTCGTAATATAGTGGACTTGAGTATCAAAGAGATTTCTGCGTCACACATATCCTCTTCATCAGAACTTATTTTTATTTTTATATTATTAAAACGCTAAATAAATATTATTAACAGTCGCACAATTTTATTTTTTCGTTTATTTATAGAACAAAAAACAAACTGTCAAAAACATATGGTAATGTATAAAACTTAAATGGACTTTAAATGAGCATGATTGGTCACTTAAGTTTCATTTTAGTGTGGCACGAAAAACTGAATATCATTTTAAATACAACTTTAAGATAAATGACATTTAAATACGAAGTTAAAAACTGGCCCTAAATTTTTTTAAAGTCTCATTAAGACAAAAAATTAAAATAACCGGTCTTTTTTTCTTGCTTTTAAGGTGGCTACTGCGTTTGCCAAAACAATAGTCGGTTTTGTTGTGGCATTGCCATAATTTCATTATTGAAATAGGTATTTATTTAACAGGAAGGTTGTAAAAACGAAGAATGATAAATGGGAGTTGCTCAAACCGAACATGAGCTATTAAACGGTTTTTACGTACATATTTTTAATACATATTTTTATTTAATAAGTATTGTGAGCTTAAAATCCAAAATAAGAACTTCAAATGAATTAGACTGTTAATTTGCATTTTCTCTGTGGCTTAATAGAAATGGCAGATATATAAAATTTAAAGAACTAAAAAATACTAATTTTGTTAGTTAGTAGCTGCATATACCCGGTACACTTCGCTACTCACACAGATCATACGTATTGTAGTCCTTAATCTACATGATTATAATTTTTCATTTACTTAAATAATTGAAGATATGTATTGATTCTGCACATTAATATGGGAGATACTTATTAAAACTTCAGGACTTGAGGTATAAAAGTTCCTTAGGTACACAATAGTAATGTTTCTCTTTGTGTGAGCAATACCACATCCATTGGCTTGTTTATTTATTTTAATTTTTTTTAATTTTATAGATACATTAATAAGGAAATTACATGTAGGAAATTTACAAACTATGCGTATAATTTTAATCCTTTATTTTCACAGTATTTGTAGTATCAAGAATTATAATGCTTTAAATAGAATTCTCATTCTGTTTTTAGAAGTTTACTTTAACAGAAGGATTTTAACCCCTTGAGTACTGAATTATTTGGAGACTTTTATGCATATAGAACGGATTTAATTTATTGCTATATGGATTAATATCTGAGAGTAATATATTTTATTTAGAACAGGTCGGTAAATGTAAAGGTACCTTGCACTGGTTTCATTGACAAATGGTTTCTTTTCTTCTTTTATGATTATAACATACGCAGCAATTGCTTGCGATCAACGCCTACTTATCACATTCAGATGACGAGTCAGACTCGTCTACCGTAACTTTGCCCAAGTAAACACATGACGAGTCTCACTCGTCAAATGTATTCAGAGGGTTAATAAAGTCATAATATTTTCTAAAAAAAAAAAAAAACATTTTTCTAAGGAAGAGATTAAAGACTTTTTCAGTAAAAAAAAAATATAGAAAATTTCCTAATTTAAACGTAAAAAAATTGTATTAAAAATTTTAATTTTTATATTGAAATCGGTTCAAATTTTTCCATGCATTTTAGTTGAAAAATTGCTATAAATTGATTATGGATTATTAGCATATTAAGCAGAAAAACTAAATTCTTCAAAAATAATTGTTTGTTTCAGAGCTAGTTGAGAACCTTAAGTAGATCACTTTAAATAAAAACTGTCTGTAATACACTGTCGTATAATTTTTTACTACAACCTACTGTAGATTACACAGCGTTGTTTGTCCTGGTATTCTCCTAATTTTAAACAATATCCATCAATTAAAATCCTCGTCTTAATATTTCTGTTTTTTACATAATTGAATCTTTCCTTATTACTATTCTAAAATACATTCAGTTGACTATTAAAGACTATTAAGTTCTTTATAAATTTAAGTCATAAATATGAAACAGCTAACGAAATTGTTTATAACACGTTTAAATATTGTTAACTCGTAATAATTTTTATATAAAATTCTTAGAGAAGACTCATCAAACTTAAAATACATAAACGAAATAGTTAACCCCACTGAAAAAAGGCAAAAAAAAATTCTAAAATAAATCTCCTCATGTATTTATGATCAGATAAATAAGAACTGGAATTAAGTAATTCGGAACTAAAAAAAAACATTAACATCATTCAGTAGAAGAGTCATAAAAATGTGATTTAAAAGTTCAACTTATTTTCCTTGAATAAAATACCCGAAACCACATAATCATCATGATGCGGGCATAAAAGAGCTCACAGAAAACCAAACACACAAATATTCTTATTCTTATGGCAAATTTTTCATTGTCTCCTGTCCGTGGCACGTAACAGCAATAAAAAAGGTGCACAAGCGCAATGTTCAAAGTTATTACTTGTTTTTGTTTCTTATTTATTATTTGTTTTAATGACAAATGGGCGAAACAGAATTTAAAATTAACAACTAAAAGATTCAACCTCCGGTTGCTCGACTACTTATTCTTATATTTAGTTTATCATTTATTTTGTAACAATAAGTTTTAATGACAAAAAGATTTCGAAATTGCACAAGAGTAAGATTCTATTAAAAAAAATGTCAGTAAGTTCTTTCGCATAGTTTTGATTGAAAATTGTTATTTTGTAGCTTACTGACTGTTATTCAGTTAAAATAAATATAATGTGTTAACGTTTGATTCAGATGGATAAAGTAATGGAAAACCCTCAGACTCATTCATAATAAAGCTTTTTTGCTTGAGAAACTTGAAAATTATATATAAGTAACAACAAGTTCGGTTTTGCCAGTTAGTGATAATAATAACTTTTGACAACAGGGATACAAATTCGAATTGATCCACAGTAGCTCAGTTTTGCGGTTAAAATAGTTCCATTCCTTAAGATATGGTAAACAAGGGATTGTGACTACGAATATAGCCAGAATCACAGCGTAAACATAATAAATTAATTTTGTTTGTTTTTGATCGATTAAAAAAAAAAGTTGACAAGAAAATTTAAAAGAAATGAAATCTTTATTAAGTTCCTCCGTAATATTACGAATAGCGGATTCGAGTATATATTTATGTACTTTTACAAAAACTTGGTTTGTTATGGGTTGGCACAAACCTTGCTTAACCAAAGTTGAGCCATATTTGATAGATCTTAATTGATAATAAACAATCGAAAAACAAATGCAGTGACCGCAAACTGAAAAAGGCTCAACCTATCAGGCACAAACAGCATTTTTATAATAATAATTAATAGCATAATTTTTGAAGTTTGTATAATATATGCAATGCGTCTGTTGGATTTTCTCACAATAGAATAAAAGAACCACGAGTGACATAAATATTATTAAAGCCAATTAAAATAGTTCGCAATGTGTAAACTGTGTGCAAATAAGCCAAAGGCAGTTCGATTTCCTTTCGAGATCGTAAAGTTAGCATCTTAATATAATTAAATAAATAGGAAATATTAGTCTTATTGTAAAAAAAAATCTCTATCAAGATACTTAACAGATTTTACATCCCTTATTCTAATCTTTGAAATTAATTATTTAATATTATATATTTAGCTATTGTCTTTTAAAACTTTTTTTGCAGGCACATGATTTAAATATTAATGTCAACCTGAAGCCTACAATATACAACCTACTTGTTTCCTTTTTAAATTAATAAAATTTAATAGATCACAATGTTATCTTTTTAACACTCGATTGCAATATTTATTACAACAAAATTAAAATATATGCCATTTTTTCAATTAACAAGTAATATTTTTTAATATTTATTACTTTTGCTAGGAGCAGACTTTAGAGCAGCCAGCAAAAACATCAAAATCATGCTTTGCTCAGAAGCACAGTTTTTACGATTTCTACATCTAAAGTTTATTTACCGACTCAGTTTGCTTTACGAAAATTCGGGGTATAACTTTTCGTAATTATTTTTTATTCAAAATAAGAGCTTATAGTCCTGCTACCTTCCAATGCTAAACTGCCAAGGAACTCTCAAACTAAAAATATTATATATCTGAAATAAAAAGAAATGTTTAAAATAAATCCCTAACTTCTGACCAAACCAGAATGACCGGACCGGCTTATTATACCTAAATATGGCAAAATAATAGTGAGGACTTCTCAAGCCAATTTTATCTAAATTTGATGTAGTTGTGGTAGCAAATGGATGCAGATTCAGTGTAAAGCAACATATAGGCCAGCCGATTTTTAAACAGAATTATATAAAGTATCTAGATGTATGCGTAGCTAGAATTAATTTTCTTTTTCTATAAAATAGACTTTAGCGACTAATAAATATAATAATATAATAAATAAAATAACTAATAAAGAGTAAAGTATTGTTAAGACGTCAATTCAGAAAACGCGAGCTGGAAAAGTCTGGAAACTTTCAATACTAAGAAATCCTCAAGTGGACTAAAGATAATGGAACGAGGTTGATCATTTGCGTTATACCTGAAGAAGAAGTCAACATCTGATATAACCTCAAAATAGATGTTGGAGGGCAACCCTGTAAATTGGAATGCGAGCACACTATTTCAAAATATTATACTTTTGAAGGTTTGAGCCTCATCCATGTAAAAGACGAATGCATAGTTAAGGTTGATTTCCGCAAACCTGATTGTGGATAGCAAGGTGGGCGTCATATTTATGATTGTGGTTGGCATAGTGGAACTAATACATATGATTAGAAAAGTACGCAGACTAAGTACCTGTACTTTGAATGAGGTTAATAAATAACTTTTTATTACAATATCGCTACATGCTGACTTTAAGAAAAATTTTCAGTTTTGTTGTTGTTCTAGTTTATAAAGAATTTTATTGTTTTTGTTTTGTTATAAGAAGTGAGCTAAATGAAGGCATAAGGAAAAAAATAAGAAATAGACAGTATTTTATCCAAGAAATAATGTAAATTTTTGATTGTATAAAAACAAAAAGTTATTACACACTTTTTACTCATGTACACAGGTTCTTAAATTTAAGATGTGTTACACTATAAGTAACATATACTCTGTCACCCATCTTTCCGCATTTAAAACTGCCTGCAGTATTGCTGAGATTTATTTGATAGTTCAACATAAATCTTTCTATTTTCTGCAAAATTATATTTTGGTTTTTGGAGTTTGTTTAAAACCGAATGACTTCAGGATCTATTTTCAAGAAAACAACAAAATTTATTCAAAACTTAAAATCATATTATTGAGTACTTATCGCACTACTGCTACACATGTGTTCTCAAAACCGTAAAAGTGGAACGTACGAGGACCACCTACTTAAAACAACATAAAACAAACACTTTGCAACCGCGTTTGTAAACACTTGTTAAGATTTTATTTGCAAAAGTAAAATTCTGCTCTATTCTAAATACTTTAAAAACGTCCGCGCACAATAATAAATGCGAAAATTAAAAAAAAAAACACTTCATTCACTTTGCCCACATTATATCTCATAAAAAAAAGCCAAAAATACAACAAAAAAAAAACAAAAAATATAATGGAACATAGTATTCAGGAGTATTTAAAGACGACAAAGTACATCTCACAGCCAAGCAAATTGGGTTTGAAAATTTTAGAGTTGTTTAAAATTGAACTGGTACACATGTGCTCCAGCCGGGTCAAAAGAATTAAATCTAAATACAGATATTTGCAAATTGCTCTATTACACTAATAGGATCATTGGGTTTTTTTAGCAGACAAACTTGAATTTAAACCAATTTCATACACACATTTTGTAAATCAGAAATTCAGAAATCATTTGACTTGTGTAGAGTGAGTAAAAAGTCGTCTATTACGTGTGTAAATTTTTCATGCAGAAACAAAAATTTTCAAAAACTTTAGTGAGTGCAAGTGTAGATGGGTGTAAATTTATGTGCGTATGATAAAAACTCTTGTGCACAAATACCTTTAATAATAAAGATTTTTATCATTTAAAATTTATTTTGTTATTCGCTTGTTCGCCTGTCTTTCTTAACATTTACAGAGGCAAAAAGGCATAAAATCTGTTTATAGAATGAGTACATGTAGAAGTCATGCAATATCTACTCATAAGCAGTGGCTGTAGATCAACGTCTACGAAAATTTCAACCGTTGTATGCATTATGAATGTGATGACAGTTTTGAACACTTTTGGTGATGGTGGTGGTGTCGGTTTTTAAGACCAGTAGTTTGTTGTTTGTTTATTTCAGTAATTATTTTAACGATATGATAATTTTAAAAGTACAGCTAAACAGCGTGAACATACAAATGCTTTAATGAATTTTTTCTAAGATTTAAAAAACTTACGTACAGAATTCTTTCTAATTTGCTTTCTTAACAAAAGTAATACTTCCTAAGACAGATGCTAATTTAGTACGATTCTGCTGGTTTCATTAACCGCTCATTAGACACCTTTCCAAAATTGTAACAAAAACTGCAAGGAAATTAAAGTAAACTGATTGAGAATCAATAAGATTTTTGTAAACAGTTTTGTGTGCTATAGCTTAATAGCTTATAAATAAGCATTTTAATATCAAAATTATTTATTTTACGATACTCTGGTCCAGTTTTTTTCCAAACATTGAGCACGATTGCTTAGAGTAGTTAACGAGCAAAATTTAAAGAGAAATATCTTTTCTAACTTAAAAATCATACAACTTTCCATTTGAAAATATTCAAAATTATTCCATTTTTGTGCATTTTGACTTCAAAGGGTCATCAATCTTATAATTTTTTTTTATAAAAAAATTTTTAAGGAGTATAAAAAATGTATTTTTGTTTTATCTAACTATAAAATCTATCCACAATTCCTCGGGCTATACCCGGGAAAAAGGTAGTTTAAAATCATTAGCACTTTAAAAAAACAGTGTTTTTCAAATATTTTAGTTGTGAGATTTAAAAATTTTTTAATATTTCTTTCCTGTGACGTAGTAAAACGTCTATATATCCGTACATAAAATATTTTTTTTTTTATTTTGATGTTGGTGTGGATAGTAATCGATATGGAGTACAATTTTTGTTTTTCTGTCTGTGTTCCCATCACGTAAAAATTGCTACATGAAATTGAATAAAAGAAGCTTGGTTCAAATAAAGAATACTTTTTATTTCATAAAAATAGTTAATTTCGTAGAAAAACTAGAGACGCCAACGTGAAGTCACCCAATTTTACCGGTTTAATGCTACTAGAACAGTTGTCAGTACATTTTATTTTTGTAGGTGGAAAGCTTTTTACACTGTTTACAGAACTCTACAAAAAATTTTTAAAAACACATTATTCTAAATTTTAATTTAAACACAATTAGCAATGATACGCGGACGAAGTCGCGGTCACAGAACAAAAGAATACTAATTTGCTTAAAAAGGAATTTGAGTTATTCGAAGCCACCAACATTTTAAACACGAACATGGATATTCTTTATAACGCAAAATATTTTGGAAATAACTCAGCCATTTGTAAATGGCTAGGCCGATTGAAACAAAATTTTACATAGGGAAACATAGTTTTGCACCTAAGAATGATATTGTGGCAAATCTTTTCTTATCTTCAGTTGCATCAATTATATTTGTATACATAAAAAAGTAAAAGTATTAAAAAAAAATCTCTAACAACAAAATGAAATCTCACAATTCTCAAAATAAATACCAAAAATCCCAAAATAGGAATTTTTACACTTTTGCCTATAAAGTCCACATATGGACTAGGGCTCACGTAATACCTTCAGCAACAATTCGAATTATATTTAGCTTTTTTACAGCAGTCTTCTTTTAAGGGCTAAAATCAAAATTTTAATGTAAAATAAGTCAAATTGAAGGACCTCAATCCTCAAAAAGAATGATCAGTTTTATACGAAATTTAGTTAAAGCGTACACACATATAGTTAGAAATTTTTTTCTATTAAAAAAAGATTGATGGCCCTTTTTAGGCAAAAATATGTACACAAAAATGGAATTTTTAACTTTAAAATCGTATAATTTCTAAATCAGAGGAGATGTAGTCTTTAATTTTAATTCAAAATGTTTTAAATTTTTTATTACTTACAATTGTATCCAATATTTTGAAAAAACAGGACCAAGATATCGAAAATTCAAACATTTTAATTTTAAAATTCTTGCAACTTGATCATTTTTAAATATAAACATGTATACTAAGGCACCATTTGAGAGGTATTGCCTAGGCCTTTAAGACCATGTATAATTTTTAAAAATCAGACAAAAAAATCAGAAAATTTGCAGGTGCTAGGTATCCAACTTTGAGAGCACATAGAGCTATCCCTGGGAAGTCGATGGTACCCAGCTTTAAAACTTAAGTTCAAATACTCCTCTGTTATACTATTGTTTTGGATCAATCGGCCTAGCTCTTTACAAATGGCCTTGCATTGTTGACAACAAAACCTACCTTAGTAGAAAGTAAAAGGGTTTTTTCTATTGTTGAAAATCTTGCAACGAAAAAAAGCAGCAGTATATCTAGTGAACTGTTAAATGGAGTTTTAAAATCATAATTTAAGAAAATAATTAATAAAATATTTTTTCAGTATTTTTAATCTTTGTTGTCTCTCGTTATATGGTAAATATGTTAATATGTATGGCTGACTTCCAAAATGTATTAATACGAAGCTTGTATGCAGTTGCGAAACAAAGCATCAATTTAAAAACTGATGCGCTAGTTACCCGGTTACAGCGTTTCTAATACTTGTCTGCAACATTTTGGAATGGTATGAATTTGTAAACAGTTAGTACCACGGTATTTTCAAACACAATACATTGTTTGAATACAAGACGTTTTGGAATTCAGCCTTTGTCTTGCCACCTGAATTGTTTTTAAGTTTTATAAAATTCACTAAGCTATTTACTCAGCAAATAAAAATTTTTTAAGTTTCATAATGTTACTAAAAATCATATCTAATACCTTGAAAATTTAAACAAAGATCTTGAAAAACTCAGAATGCCATTTTTTTAATATGTTTAAAATAAATAAAAATATGCAAGTCTTTATATTATACTCAAGGCTTCTTATTTTGGGATTCTATTGGGCCACTCCTAAAAGGCACCAAAAGCTTGGACTTTAAGACTAATTTAGATTCCTCTTCTGCCACTAGCATGTGAAACTTGAACATAATCTGTTTGCACTACGGTCCTTAAATCAATTAAAGCACTCGTTACTTTCGTTCGGAACTTTAAAATAAAACAACGTTTTATTTTTTTGAAATTAAAAAAATTCGTATTACTATAGGTTCCAGTAGAAAAAAGTAATACAATAATAAATCTAAAAATCAAGGGGTGTACCCATAGTTGGTGTAAATTGACCTATATAGGCTTATCTCTTGAACCGTTATAGACAAGCGCTTGCAAATTGAACAGAATGTCGATTGCTATGTCCGTATTATAACAGGTATAAACATTCAAAATTATAAATCAAAGGGTGAATTATAAACTTTGAATTTAGAAATTAAAGATTGTTCCCATATTTGAAGTAAGTTGATCTGTATGACTCTATCGTTTGAACTGTTATATAAAAACAGTTTTAAATTAAACAGAATGTCCACTACTTTGTCTGGTATATTAAGAAGTATAAATATTTAAATTTATAGAGTGTTACAATAGTTGCTATAATTTAATGTACATGACCAAACTGTTGAACAGTTGTAGACAGTTGATTGAAATTTGCAAAGAACCTTTATTGCTAAGTCCGCTTTAACAAGTAGCAAACTTAAAATCAAAGGGTGTTCCTATAGCTGATGTAATTTGACCTATATGGCCGTTACAGACAAACTCTTGAAAATTAGACAGAATGACGATTACTAAATAACAAGTATAAATATTTAAAAATTAAAAAATAAAGAGTGCCCTAATGGTTGTTATTTGATGTACATATATGGCCAATCTTTTGAACAGCTATAGATTAAGGCTTAGAATTTTAACAAATTTTGTTTTACTGTGTCAACAATAAAAAGTGAAAAAATAAAGGGTACTCACATAACTGCTAAATTTTCTTGTTCAATCTGCATTCATATGTTGTCATTCAGCAAATAAAAATCCTGACGCAATCTTTCTCGAATATAATATAATTAATGTATAATTACCGTCCCAAAGAATTATAATTTTAAGTTTGCTAGTTTTGGAGTCGGTGTTTTTTGTGCAAGAATTATTTTTTGTTTCTTTTACACTCGTAAAAGAGTCAAAAAAAAAGAGATTTACTTATATAAGTAAAATTTATATTGTTAGCACTATGGGCATTAAGTTTAAATGCATTCGTTATTATATATCTTCAATATAAATAAATACACAGATATCAGTTTTCTTTTCATTAATATGAAGTTCATTCAACAAATTATTATGTATCGAAGAAAGACAAAATTTCAAGAGAAACACAAACTTTGGATTACGAATCTGATACAAGTATAATTATTTACAACAAAAATTCTGCGAAAAACTTTTAAAGTCTAATCAGGTTACGTGAACTAATTTTTATTTTAATTTAAACTGTCAGAGAGCACCTGTCGGCCAACTTCACAAACATTCACTTCAGCACATCTATGTATGATCAAAGAGATCAATAACAAATCAAACTGTTCAATGTAAGCAAACCGATCGATCGATCACTCTACTGTAAGTGGTACAAACATTCACACAAAACTATTTAACACGGACTATAAACTAAACGTTCCGATCCGTTCGATCGACCGGCAGTAGTTAATTAACGTCATACCACAAATATCAAAGAGTGCATTAATAAAAGCACACACGCATACAAAGGCGGCTACATTTTGAAACAAGTTGCCACTATGTCTAACTAGTTCACATTTGAAAAAAGAATTGTAATCGTGGAAATACATCCGTACAAAGAAACAAACAAATATATTGTAGTGGCCCACAGTGATAGAGCGTAAAACTGATCGATTTATCAAACAACCGCCAAATATCTCTCCGTACCTAACTTCTGTTTACTAGATAAATAACTAAACAGATAACAACTAATTGCACTTGAAGAAAAATAGAGAAAAAATTCAATTCAAAACGGAAAAAACAGAAAAATAATTGTGATGCAAGTATAACTATTAATTAGCCACTAATAAATTTATGTTGAAAATACTCTAATATCTGCCTAAGTTAAAAGTGTTTTTAATAACGGTTCAAAAAATAGGGTCATTTAAGTAAAACACTTTTATTTTAAATTCAAATTGAACACTTGTTCTATTGGGCCACTCCTAAATAATAATTTTATATATATACGTCTTATTTTAACGGTCAAAGTAGTAGACACTCTGTCTAATTTCTAAGTGTTTATATAGAAAGGCTCAAAAGAAAGGATGATATAGGTCAAATTATATCAAATAGCAGAACGCTCTTTAAATTCTATCAAAATCCATATGGCCATTTCGCTACTGCTCTTTCATTTCTTCTAGATAAGGGTTCCCGTTGGAAACCATTCAAATATATTTTAAAGATTCAATGATAAATTTAAAACGAAAATCGTAAACAAATTTTACAAGTAAGCAATGTGCACATAAGAGCGACTCACCAAAAAAAGTGCTCGATGTACCCTTATAGAAATTAACCTTAGACTTTTTTAAGATGACTTTTAAAATATTTTTGCTCCAGCTTCGATCTCTCGTGAGCTGGGCAATTTCGAAAAGGGTATATTTTTTCATATTTTGTCAATTTGACATGGACATGGACATGGATGATCGTCCTTGGACAGACTGTATGCACAGTTGGACGCGCCTTAAATAAACCTTTCTTATGATACCCAATTGTATATGTTGGTATGGAAACAGATTCTCAATTTGACAAAATATTTAAAAATAGACCCTTTTTCAAAATGGTCCAGCTCACGAGAGATCAAACCTAGAGGCGAAATACTTTAGATGTCACCGTAAAAAATACAAATGTTTATTTTGAGGGGGTACACCTTGTACGAATTTTGCTTCCATACAACTTGAGTCGCTCTATTGCACATGCAATACATCAATATGAAAACGTATTATATTGAATCCTTTTCATGCTTATTTACTTTAATTGTGCTTGATTCCTTCATATATAATTATCATGGATTAATATTTTTAATATTAAAAAAATACAAAATAAAATTACTGCGTGGAAAATGAAATTTTTCAGAGTGTAATTAAATATTTAGCAAACCAACTTTGTTATATTGGTTGTTATTGTTATTATAATAGTTTTTTAACAATTGTCAACTACCATCCAATACATGATGCATTTTACTCTGTTAAGTTTCCAAGAAAATTTTAAATACCGCACTTGCCACTTTAAACTGAATACGAGTATTTTTGCCAAAGTCAGCAGAAACAGCACCAATGAAGTCTTCTTGGGCCTGTTGCGTATCAATAATACAATAATTGTATCTTTTGATCGATATAGATAATAACATTTACAAAGACACATATTGCAAAAACACTAAATTGTACCAGTTGGAAATGACAAAAAAAAATGGTCAAAGCAAAAAAAAAAAAAAAAAAACTACCTCATATTAATTCACTTAAAAGCATTTTATAATCCAAATTTTATTATTAAATAAAACAACCGAAATTGGTTTTAAATGAAAAATTAAGTTTCTAATGCCATTACTTTGATTGTTCAACTCAACTCATATGGAAACCTTTGACCGCATTTTAGGTAAACTACAGTTGCCTTAATGTTTATAAATTTAACTAACCAAATAAAAATAAACAAAAAAATTTAAAAAAAGTACACAAGCATCACAGCTAAGATAAGATAGCCGATACCACAGATGTGGATAAATAGGAAGATTTTGTTTGTTTTATCACCTACACATTGTAAGGGCGGTCACACTTATAGATTGCACGATAACTCAAAACGTCTTATGTAACTCGATAAGCGATATATCTTCAACTTATCACATTCTCAGATTTTTGTTAGCTTAGCAGTTTTTTTCCGAAATAATCTTTGCATTCAAACATTTTTTTAAAGTTTAAAAGGTAAAAAATACCCGTTTTTATTATTATTCATGGGCAACATATTACGGTTAAATTATATTGTTGTTGTAAAATTATATTATTTTTAAAAATAATAATAATACAGTTTTTACTGGAACATATTGTTTTCTAATATAAAAATAGTACAGAAATTTAAAATTTTGTGTGTGAAGAAATCTGCACTGCGCTTATCTAGTTCAATTATGAACAGCCACTACGTAAAAGCTGCAATTAGAAACATTATCACTAAACTTTTAAAATTCGTTGTTATTATTGAACGTCAAGTTTATTAGTTGCACTAACATTTGTTTTATTTTTTTCTACTTTACTGCTATCCCTAAATTAGCGAGTAAAGCGCAAGATATCTGTCAAAATTTCTCATGTACATACAAAATGTATGAAGCATCCCTAAATAGCACGGCGTCACCGCTTAGCAATTGGAAAATCCAATTTTGACAGCGCGTAAGGCAATGCAGTTGCCTGATAGCTACTGTTGTTTACATATTTTTAAGAATTTAAATTTAAGAATATTTAAAGAACGTTATAAAACAGTAATGACATTTTAGCTTTTTTCGGGCTTATCTAGCGTTTTTATCACTGTTTTGCATTCCATTTTATAGGGTTGATAAGTTAATGATAAGTTAACATTACTGTTCACAAAAAAACGTTGCGCTTTTATTTAGGTATGTCACTTCAGCGTAAAAACCATGCGTTATTTTGCGTCGCGTCTTACGCGCTAATTTAGGTATGGCTGTTATGCTTAAAATTTCTTTTTCCCTAATGAAGAGAAAAAGTTTTTAATATCACTGTTGCTGAGAGAGGCTTTTTTCTATGTCACCAGCAGTGTAGCCACATAAGGGAATTTTTCCTCAAATTGAAGATTGCAACATAAGTTTGGGGACTGAAATTCGTGGGGATTTTTCATTCTTAGCTTTTGTCACTATCGACACTTGTTTGATTTACATGCATTAAATTTTATATTTTGAATGTTTTTTCAACCTGTACTACTGTCTAGTCGAGTAAACATTTCAAAAGCATCATGATATAAACTTATATGTATAGACTGCTTTCTTAAAACAATTAATTTTTAATGTTAATGAAACGTCCATATACAGTCTTGATTGATGAGCCATCGAATGGATCCAGTTAAAAGGTTGCAGTTTGCAGAGTTCTTTGGGCATTTTAGTTGAAGCAGAGCAAACAGCAGGAATATTATCAGTTTTTTTATGAACTTGGATTTTGGTTTTAATAATTTATCTGTCATTGGAACAGACGGTGCAATCAATAAGAAAAAAGTCTCTTTATATTTTCCTTAAAAGGAAAAATAGTTTATTAAATTAGTTAAATGTTTGTCATTCACTTAACTTATGCAGCTCGGAACCAGCAAAATCCATCCCTAACTCTGTCGAATTTCTTGGATATTGAAAAAGCAAGCCCCGACATAGATATTGGCATAGAATTTATTATTATTTATTTATTATTTTAACGAAAATTGTTAAGAACACTTACTTATTCGTTTTAGCGAAACAAAAGCTTAAAAGGTTATCCGAAAATATGACGAGCTACAACCTTTAAGAAATTTACAATTTAAGACTATTTAAACCATTAAAACATTTTTTTTTATTTATTTATTTTTTTTATTATTTTAAAAATATCCATAGACTCCAAAGTTTACTACATACGAAGCAAGTGGAATAAAATTGCACATGTTTATTGGCAGAAGCACACAAGAAATTACATTGCAAAGGACATTTTTGGCTTTTGGGCAAAGTTTAAGCATACAAAAAAAACCCTGGAAATTATTTCTTTCTTGAAGTCGTTGCCTCTGTGTTCAGTCTATTAATTATGTCAATAAGTAATGCAGTTTTATAGCATAGACAGACGGCAGCGTTAATTTGCATTAGCAGTCTTAATTCAAATTAACTTGTGAATTATCTCCATCTCAATGTGCATTTGATTTGACATAAATGCACGAAATCGTAGTGTATTTAAACTGAATTAAGCTATTTCAATATGGCAATACTCTCGACATTCAACCAGCTGTTGGCAAATTGTGTTTTCAAAGGTAAGTTATTTTAATTGTTTTTAGCAAAAATATAAAAATCGAAACCTATTTTTTCGATTTTATAATTTCCAAGGGAAAGAAGCGAAGTGTGTGGAGTGACAGAGATGCGCAGATTTTGCTAGAGCTGTGGGCGGACCGTGCCACTGACTTGCGACGTACAAAAAGAAATGGTCACATTTTCAAAGAGATTTCTGTGCAAATGGCCAATAAATTTAGTCCAGAGGAAGTCCACGTTAAAATAAGGAACTTCACCCAAAAATACAAGTATTTTTTTAACAAATAATTGTTTAACACATAATAATTGTTGTAATTTATAGAGAAGAGAAAAAGAAAATGGGACCTTCTGGTGGGAGTCCATCCAATGTAAATTTTATAGTCCTGTGCACCGGATTATTGGGAGCAATGCGGCTAATAGTGCTGGAATTTTGGAATCATTTTCAATGGTAAGAATGAACATTTTATATATTCAAAAATATTTTATTTTAACAGAAAATTAACAAACATTTTATTCAATTAGGTAAATACGCTAGAAGCAAGTTGCAACTCATCGCCCGAGTCACAGCCGTTACTATCAGCGGAGTCACAGCAATTACCATCGCCAGAGGCACAGCCATTGCCATCACCAGTGATGATTTCGTCGCCTTCTTCGCCACTGTCTCCTCTTGACACCACGCTATCACCAGCTGCTCCAGCTTCGTCGTCCTCTGGAAAAAAGATAAATCATGGTGAAGTGGTAAAAATGATGAAGGAGCAACACATAATGTTAAAAAGTGTGGTAGAAGACAGCCAATCATTATCAAGAGAAATTGTTAATGCCATTCGCGAGCAAAATAAAACTGGCATAGAGTTTATAAATTTAATGAAAACCTTAATAGACAAGATTCAAAAATGGTATTTTTATGCATTATAAAATTATAATTATATGTTTAGATATAATAAAATCAAGCATTTCGTAAAATATAATCATGGTGTTTGTACTTACTAAAACTCATAGCTATTGCATTCCTAATAGTAGATGCTGTCACGTCATTTTCGCCAACTCTTGTTGAGTGGTTGGGCTGGCTTCGTGTATTTACGTCTAATGAAATATTTTCCATCCATACGAAAGAAACTTCATCGTTTTCCATTTTCAAAAAGTTGTGTAAAATGCAGCATGTTTTTATTATAATGTTAACATTTCTTGGTGCTACTTGCAAGCCACTACCAATTCTTCGAAATCTAGCTTCAAGTTGGCCAAATGCATTTTCGATTACGCGGCGACATCTGGACAGTCGGTAATTGAAGGTTTTTTCTACAGCTGGCTGATTTATTGAATATGGGAATGGCTTCATCATATACCGCGATAAGCGAAAAGCAGAATCGCCAATAAGCAACAAAAGCACATTCGCGTCAGCAATTACTTTGCTATTTTGTGTACAAATTTCAGCGCTTTCATGAAACCTTTTTAAAGAGCTGTTTTCAAAAATATACGAATCGTTGTTTTTCCCACTTGATCCAATGTTTATTTATGTGAATTTTGATCTGCGAAAGAATGAAAGCACAAATATAAAGATTTTTAATAACTTTTAAAAAAATATTTACCTGTGATCACAACTTGCTAATAAAACCACTGAATACCAGCCTTTATAATTGTGATAGTCTACTGCATCATCTTTTTTTGGCTGAATTTCTCTATGGCATCCATCTACAGCTCCAAAGCATTGCGGAAAACCGAGATGTTCGAAGCCATCAACAATGCGTTTAATTTCTTGGGGATGTGGAGGGTACGAATTTATACAGTGATCTTGGTTTTCACATATCGCGTGGCAAAAATCTATAACAATTTCACCAACGGTACTGCGTCCCACACCGAATAAACTACCGACAGTCCTGTATTCCGCTGCCGATCCCAATGCGTACAATGCTATTGCCACTCTCTTGTCCAGTGGAATACAAAGCCTCATATTAGTGTCTGACCTCTCTATATTTTGAACTTTTTCACAAACTTTTTTAAAAGCCTTTCTATTGAGGCGAAAGTTTTCTTTAAATCTGTTATCGTCCATCATAAATACGTCAGATTCGCAAAAAGTGCTGTTGCGGTCCTTTATAAATATCATATATGAATTTTATCCTCTATGAAAAGATATTACACCTACAAATTTCCACAATTGCCTTTCTCTTATTTCAGAGTGTCCTAGTGCTAATCCGACTTGTAGTAAGATGTCCATATTTATGCTTGCTAATGCATGTACAATTTTTACATTATGGAGCAGTTTCAGCAAAAGTAATTTTAATTTACTTTCAAATAAATACTGATTTTTCACCAATAGCATAGCTGCTAGTCGTACCTTCTGTCTTTTGTCCATTTGATTTCGTTGTAAATATCCAAAAAATTAATTAACAAACAAATAGTTGTTTACAAGCAAACAGCTGTTTACTAATTGCAAAAACTGTCGTCTGTCGCAGTAAAATTTTAATTTACATTAGTGAGCTGTGAATGCAAATTAACGTTGCCGTCTGTCTACGCTATTAGAAAAAGTACATTCGTGCATGAACGCTATGAAAACCAAACTGTGCAAGAAGCTACAGTCTAAATTGTTGGAATTACAGATGAAAATTATCAGTAAGGTACAAATTCATTTATATATATTTACATAAAAAATATATTTGCTCAGCCTTAAATTCTTATTCAGAAAAACTATTATGAAAAGCGAATTGAAAAAAAAAAATATTTCGTAAAGTATTAAATTCCGCTAAACGAATTTGTCCGTTTATGTATTGAAGTTTACTTTGTTACTAAAATTAATGTTTATAGCCAATTTATTTGTTTGTCAACCGATTTTTCTTGTATTATAAACGCATGTAGTCAGCTAAAATGAAAAATCATGTAACTAACAAAACATTAAAAATTTGTTTTTCTATTGAATTTCATGCTTTAAATTAAAATTTATCTCCCTGAATTAAAAAAAAAGCACAATTTTGAATATTTGTTAGTTACATGCTTTTTTGTTTTAGCTCACTATATACTCTTGAGTTTTGAATGTACCATTTTTAATTTGTAAGAAATTAAACAATACTTTATTTCTGTTTAATATAGAGAAAAACAATAAATTAAAAAAATTTTTTTATACAGATGCGTATTTTAAATTGTTTCTTTCTGGGGGACCAAATTGGGGATTTTCGTTTAGAAATTGGGGATTTTTGGCGACATCATGAGTCAAATTTGTTATAAGAACCAGAATTTCTCTGGCAACACTGGTCATCGGTTAAAACTCAGTAGAAGAAGTAGTTAAACTTTTGCACTGTCAGTAGCTGTGAGTGAAAACTGTAAGTTTAGTGCACTATCCCCTACTCTACACGTGATATGTCTTCGGGATTATTTTGCATGCAGAAACGAATTAACTGTCTGAAATTTCTTATAAAAATCAACAAGTGATCTGTTTTTCTTGCAACGAGAACAATATTGTTGTCGACATTTTAACAAATTTATGCAAGTTTCTACCGATGTTATAAACCCTGTCTGTGGCAGTTTCATTTGGTTAAACAAATTAAGCTTTAGATGTTATAATTTTTTTTTTTGGAAATGAAATTTACAAAGACAAAATCAATAAGACGTCATCGGGCTTTTTGCAGTTTGGTAAACAAAAAGTTGGTTATTTCAACAGAGTCACATTTATACCCTCTTGAAAACTGCAATTACTAAAATACGATATTTTGGAGTAAAAAATGTAATTCGTAATTGCCAGCTTTTAATAAACAAAGAAGACGAAACAGATACAATAGATTAATCTCGACGTAATCTTCAAATAGATATTTGAAGCTTAAACCTTATGACCACAAAACTCGCATAATAAATAGTATTTGAATCAGACATCTGTTAGTCTTCTGGCTTTCTTCTGTTCTGAATCAAATTTCCTATCGGGAATATTATAATACAAGAAAGAAAAAACACTAAAAAGATTAATACGTTGAGTGGTATTTTTAAAATTTGTACAATTTTTCGCTGTTGTTAACAGGTTTTTGCTTAAACTTTCGCTTTATCCGTTGCATGTGTGTGTGCTTTTGTATGTGCCAGTATAAGTTCTTGCCTTTACAATCGATGGTGATGTCGATGCCGGTGGTAAAGATATCAGTGGGCCATTATTGCGGAATGGTTAACTTACTCACAATTCGAATATCGTATTGTATTGTATTTATGTAGTTGTTGACAAGTGCGAATTCTCATGTTGACACAACATGCCTCTTTTAAATCATTTCGTCTTTTTTTTTTAATATTCGTTCGGCCGACTGCTCTGTCCATCGGTGTTTCAGATTGGATTGATGAATGTTTGGATGAAGATAATCTACCAGTAATTATGCTACTAGTTAGTTAAATTTTTCAAGTGTACTTATTTGGTTGACATATTTAAGTGTTCAAGTGTTTTTGTTTTTTTTTTTTCTTTCAAGTTTCGTGTTAATGTTGACTGTTTAAATTGTTGGGTGCAAAAATCAATAAAAAGTTTTGTCTTCCTTAAGTTAAGGAGAAAAATTTCAAAAATGTTTTCGTATTATCCAGAAAAATATATCTGTACATTACTATTAATGCTGAATTATTTTAAATGGAATTTTTTTCATATTATGCGGCATCGTCTTTTTTTCAAGGATACAAAAAAAAATAGTGTAAATAGAATTGTCGATATAAATTAAATACCAATATGTTATTACACCACAGGTTAAGGTCTTTGTTGAAATTTTATATTGAAGGTTTTGTTAATCTTGTATTTAATATTACTGTGAGATAATTTTGTAAAATATTTCCTACTAAATTTGTAATTTACAGACGCATATGCATAAATGTAAATTATGTGACGCGTTTCAGTTAAGATATAAAAATTTATTTATACAAATAAATTCCAATAATTAGCGCTCGCATATTGAGTATTATAAATTGAAAAAATATTTTTCAAGTTGAATAAACTTATTGAAGCTACATTTTATTTCATTTAGAATTGTGTTATTTTTTTCGGTCTAAGAGTTTATTATTTATTAGCAATAGACCTACTTTTTGCAGTACAAAATGTCGCAGCAGCAGCAGCACTAATTAATACTGTAAACAATAAACGTAACAGTTATAAGAGAAACGACGAATCTTTGGATTATTGTTCTAATCAGTGATTATCGTAGTATATATTTTACTTTGGTTCCAATTGGTCCCACCCAGATTTCGAGTTGTAAGCTCACATAAAGTATGTGTGAAAGCCCACATGCAGTGGTTGTAGCATATTTTTATATTTTTAAATAAGATTTTTCTTATTTTAAAAATATATATTTTTATTTAATTTATTACTTAAATATTTTAATAGTTAATTAAATATTCTATCTCATAAAACTTTTTATATTTGGTTTGTTATTTTCTCAACTTACAAATCCTCCCTGATGCAAAAAAAAAAAAACAAGAGAAGAACTTCATTCTAAAGTCAACTTTCATCAGTTTAATGAAATTTTTATTTGTTATCAAGAAATGCAATGAAGCAGGGGGGGGGGGGGGGGGGGGGCTAAGCAAAATAGCGTGGGATATTTTTAGACTTGCTTTGTGTTCGTTTGTGTGTTATTTAAATAGCAAAAAACTACAATGACAAATATGAAATTAAAAACGAAACTCACAAATTCCATTGCTATTAAAAATTTCACCGTATAGAATCGAAATAAAACTTACTAAAACTTTTAAGGAGCATTGAAAAAATGGACTTATTCTAGTTTATTATCTTCAAAAAATTTTTGTGTCACAACTTATTTGAGATCCATACGTAACAAAATTATTTCTCTAATTGCTGTATAGACTTTATAAAGGGTCATCCAAATGTGACGCCTAGATGTCAGCACTATATAATTTTTATACGTGACATCTTTTCAAATGACATAAGCCATTTTGTTTTATTAGAAAGTAGTACAGTTTTAATCATGGACAGGTACACATTGCAAAAACGCGTTTACATCATTCAAAGTTATTATGAAAATGGGCGTTCTTTGAAAAATACCCATCGCAAAATTTGTGATTTTTTTGGTGTAAATAATCGGCCAAATCAATATTCAATTCAAAGATTAGTGAAAAATTCGAAGAAACTGGTTGTGTTACTGATAAACCAAAAACTGTACGCATAAATGAAAATATTGCTGCTGTTGGTGAAAGTGTTGAAAATGAACCGACAACATCAATTTCGCGTCGTTCGCAAGAATTGGGCATATCTTATGGCTCCTTATGGAGGATAAAGATTTGCATTTACATGCTTATAAAATTCAATTAACCCAGGAATTGAAAGAAACAGACCATTTACAACGTCGTAATTTCGCTAGTTGGATTATTTAACAACGAACAACAGATCCATTGTTTTCAAGCAAAATTTTGTTTAGTGACGAAGCTCATTTCAGAATGGATGGATTCGTCAATAAGCAAAATTGTCGTATCTGGGGTGATGAAAATCGTCGTGTTATTCATGAAAAATCTCTACACCCACAAAAAGTTACTGTTTGGTGTGCATTTTGGGCAAATGGAATCATTGGGCCATTTTTCTTCAAAGATGATGCTGGAAATGCTGTTACTGTGAATGCTGAGCGATACCAATCAATGTTGAGAGCCTTTTTATGGACACACTTGATTCATATTGATGTGTCTGACGTCTATTTCCAGCAAGACGGTGCTGCATGTCACACAACTCGAGAAAACATTACGCTTTTGCGATCAAAATTTCCTCAACGTGTAATTTCACGAAATGCAGATTTCAATTGGCCTCCAAGGTCATGTGATCTAACACCATTTGATTTTTTTTTTGGTTTTTTTGAAAAGTTGAGTGTATGCTAACAAGCCACAAACAATTAATGATCTGAAGAACAACATTCAAGTTGCAATTCGTGAAATAACACCAGCAACATGTCGGAAAGTCATTGAAAATTTCGATATTCGGATTGATGTCTGCAGACGCATTCATGGTGGACATTTGAATGATATTCTATTCCACTTATAATTGTAATGGATCATACTTTTAATAAAAAAAAAGCTTGAAAAAATTGCAAATAGTTTATGTTTTATTTCGCGTTTTTTGGATAACCCTTTATAATAACGAATGGTTTTCGTAAGCAATCTTTATATACATATAAGAAAACTATTACAGGATCGTTTCTGCACGTAATATACTTTTGGAAAAATTTTGTTGTTGGTGTAGAAAGTAATTGATATTGAATACAAAACATCCATTATTTGGAACTTTTTACTGTCCGTCTGTCTTTCTGTGTTCTCATCACGTAAAAACTGCTAAATGGATTTGAATAAAATCTTCCCTTCGATCCTTGATTCAAATATAGAATACTTTTTATCGTAAAGAAAAAGACATGAGTTTTACGTATAATGAATTATATTTTGAATAATTACAGGCAGACGCTTTAAATTTTCAAGGACAAATAATAACATAAAATTTAAATTAAAGGTGGCCCATAATACAGAACTTATCGTCTGTGAGACTTATACTTATCGAATACTTATAGCAAACAAAACCTATTCTTTATTAAAATTTTTATAAGTTTTATGTAACTTCTAGGAATTGCAAATTAATTTGTGTATTTTAAAAATTACTAACACATAATTTAATATCAATCCATCATACTATATGAGACATAACATTAAAAAACAGAAAAATTGCATTAATTCATTTTGCACCATGTTTTTTTTTTCATTTACAAAAATCATTATAAATAATTTTTAAAATTAGCATAATAAATATTGATATAGAATTGTTGAGCCCTTATAAGTACATATAAAATATAACTTACGAATCCCATAATTTACATACGTAAAATCTTATTCGCAATATTATTGTATGCCACATACAACAAAAAAATAGGATTTAAATCAATACCCTTCGATAAACATTCAAAAATCTATAAATGTCATCAATCAGTTGTTCTAATATTTTCAAAAATCCTTAACATTGATACATTGAAAATCCATACCAACAAAACAAGCCATCGAAATTTTCTTATTACCGTAAATAACCTGATAAATAAGTGAGTAAACAATAAAAACAATAGAAGACGTATGAATTTAGTTATGAGTAAAAAGATTGTATTGGCGGAAATTCGCAAGGAATGTTGAAATATTTGTGTTATATCCTTTAAATTCAATGACAACCGGAATATCATAAAAAAAAACACTTATCAATTTTTAAGTACCAAAAACAATAAACAAAAAACCCAAAGTCACATTCCCAGCGTCTACCAACAAAAAAATCGAAAGCGAGTGTATGTTTTTATGTGTGAATTTGTAACATTACTAAAAGTAAACATAATGATGACTTAAGGATGTGTAAGGAAGTGTAAAAGGCTAAAGGGGCAAAATGAAAACATATCACGCTAATAATAATGATAAAGTGGCATAAACATTACATTTAATCTTATTTGAGATGTCAAAACCCTGGCACATACATATCGATACAAATGTATTTATAATGATTAAAACCATTAAGATAAACAAGGCTCTTTATTTAATATTTAAGCATAATTGTTAGATTAATGATTTGAAAACTTATTGATAGTTCAATTAGATACAAGCGTTTTAGGCAGTGACCTGCACACGCATACTATTAGTGTGCGAGTAAAAATGTGATTTGTAGTTCAATAATCTTTTGAAAAGATTTCCGATTTTATTTTTGTGTTTTTTCTTATTTAAAAAGTTTTTATATTTTTAATAGCTAAAGTATGAATGATGTTTTCCCAACTTGTCTAGGAAACAAATAAATAAAAAGGTTTTTAATAAACTACCTTACTTTATAAACAACTTTGTATATCAGATGTTTTATAAAAGTATAACAAAGCGACATAATGATAAAAATATCTGCTAAGATTAAACAAACTGGCAATTTTGAAAGAAGATTAGATTAGAGAAGTGCAGGCAGCGGCCGCTAAGCTTAAATACCAGCTTACGAATCATCCAAATCAATTCAAATGTTAACTCTTACATAATTTTTATTGGTTTAGTCCTCTCTTTTACTCTTTTTTAATTTTTTTTTTACTGAAAAATTTACAGATCCTTTTTTGATTTATTTAAAAAAATAACGAATCTTGAAGTACCACAATACCAAAATAATGATTGAGATGCCGAAAAATCCTGTAAATTTAAGTCTATTCCAGACCAATTTGGCAGTCTTAGAGAATGTTTGAATAACAAACAGATTTAAATTTGCAGCATGATTCTTATAAATATATTAATAATTAATAGATATAATTTTAGATCTGATACTCGTAGCTGTTTAATATTTAAATTAATAGGTATTTTTATTTCTAGCATTAAACGAACAGCTGTCTAATAAAATAGAGAATTATTTATTTATTATTATTGATTTTTAAAAACCAAATGTGGTATTGATAAATTGTGCTTTTTATTTAGCTCGTAATATTTGACACAAAGTTTGGACTTTACGTTCACCCAAACAAAATTATTCTATAAAATTCTACTTGTTAACAAGCTTGAACTTGTGACGGCCGCATATAAAAGAATCGCAAAATTTGTATGGGTTGCATGTTAAACAGACATGTTTCACATACAGGAATACATCCTTAAAATAAAATGATGGGTATAATGCCTACCATCCCATTTTAACAAACATACTTACACACATTTTAATAAACAACATCAATCTCATGGAATTTTTTTAGAAAACCAAGTAATGGGCAAAAATCTTGAAAACAAATTAATTTTATGTGAACCATTTAAAGAACGGGGGTGCAGTTGAGAGAGTTCATTTATTAACGTTAACATACTTGTACAACCCTCACCTTTAAAAACTTCCGTTACTCGTTGTAACTGTGTTGTTTTTGAATTTGTACAAAATTTCATACTTATATTGAGCAAAAATAACTCGTGCGAAATATTTTTACACTTCCTTTCCCTTTTCCCCAATTTTTATTATTACATTTTGGTGTGGATATCCTTATACCATATTCTTTAAACTCCTTACCGTAATGCTTCTTGTCTTGCACATAACGAATTTCCAGTCACTCAGGATACTAGAAGATTAAGTGCATCATTATTACATAAAAGTGCTGTTAAAGATTTTCGAAAGCAACCATGAAATGGGGTCAAATTACATGTGATTTAAACAAAGTAAGTTGAAAGCTTTATATACAATAATAACATTGTTGTTGTTCTTATGACTCTTTAACTATAATGGTGATTATGTCGGTGATGTTAAGATAAAATTTCCCACAATATTAATAAAATAAACTTAAAATCATTTATTTTAATTTAAAAGATACGAATTTTTTATGTGAAATGTCATCCTCCTACAATAAAATATCCTTTCAACTATTTTGAATGCTGCACAAATGATCTTATTTTATCATCATTAATATTTGTTAAAAGTAAATTTACTGTGATAAAATGCTATATTGTTTGTATTGCAATGCATGAGGTGTTCAGATGGGCTACGGACGACGGCTTGTTGTAATTTAACAAAAATTTTGTTATAACTCAATTACTTTTGCAAAATGTTCCCGTTCTGAGCATGTGAATACAAATACAAATGAACATTATTATTTTGAGACAATTAAACCGGAAGTGCTATATATTAAAGTTGTTTTTAAATGAATGCAAACAATACAACAACAATTTATTTTAATGCGTAAAAATGCACAGGGTGACCAGCAACGTTTAGACCTTAGTTTTGTTCGCAAGCGTTACGATAATACGGCGACGCAAGCTTTATTATAATATGTATATTAAAGGCTCCCGCAATAGTCAATAGCGTTTTCACTTACTTAAATATTTAATGAGTGATCACATAAGAAAACACAAGTAGTTTTTTCACTTCACATTATCACATGACATGACTTTAAGCGCACTGTGAGAACTCCTTTGTGTTAACTTAATTAACTTTTATAAAATTTTAAAAAACTGAATGTGCCATGAATTTTAGGCCTTCTGGTTTTTGTAGATTTTGCAAAAAGAAAAAAAATGTTTCATTCTTAAAAGTTTTGTTGAAGTGTGAAGAAAAATATTAAAGAGTGCCATACATTTTATTTTTGTTTTGTTCTCGAGATTGATAAGCCTTTTTAAAATTTAAATTTAAATATTAAATATGAAAGTTTGGGTGCTAAATAACAGAAAAGATAATTTGTTTTGTTTAAGAACAGAAATAGAAAATAAAATAAAAAATCATTTGTCCGGCATCTTGATAAGTATGTTTTATCCTTCTCTTGTATAAACAGAAAAGGTATAAAATTTTCATTGGATAGACAACCAGTTTTCTCAAGCCTGGTTTTTTTTTTGGATTCTCGGGTCTTGAAGCCTAGAAACATTGCCATTGCCAAATTGTATAAATGGAAAAATTACAAATCTCTTATGAAATCAAGAAATTCATATTAACAACCCAGGCTGCTACAAAATTTTAAGATCAAAACGGAACACAAATATATACTGGTACAAGCGTTCATACATATCTACATTATAATGTAGTTTCGAAATTCCTAACATGTAAACTAATTTTATAAACAATCATACACACACACACACAAACATACTTATTTAATATAAATATAACCCTTATAGTTATATAATTTTAAATTTGATAATCTGTAAACTACATTACATCCAAAATCAAGCTCCTTTGACAGCGGGCCTGCGGTCGTCGGAACGAGAATTTTGGTGAGTGTGGTATAATTTTTATCTTGTTTATATATATATATATATATATTAGTTTGAAACTAAAATATTTATAACTTTAAACAAATTAAAAATTTCTTATGTTTTTAATTACCATTTTTTTTTTGTTGCATGATTCATTAAATTTAATTAATTAGTAATTGTACTTTAAATAATATGAAACTTTTTTTTCTTTTATTCCTTCTTTATAAAATAAATATGGGTCTTTGTTAAAATGAAAATTTAAGATTTCCTTCTTAATTTCGCGAAACATTTAGTAAACCAACAATTAGATTAAGTGGGCTATTCAAATGTTCAAAAGAATAGCAAGGTCATGGGCGGGTATTGAAGAGAGAGACAATTTAGATCTCTGTTTCTCTTCAAAAATAAAAACCTTTGCGTTTACCTAATTTTTACTTAAAATTTTTTTGTTATTATTTTGTATTGATTTTTATTTAATATTTGCATCCCAATATCTACAATTAATTAATTAATTTTATTGTAACTAAAAGTCATATTCTGAAGAATTAAAGATTCACCCCAATTTTCGACGAGTTTAGCTTGTATTATAGGTAGCATAAGTTCGGATTAATATGACGCTGTGGAAGAATCGTTACAGCACTCTGCTAAACTATAACTGAAAGCTGAAATGGTAAGCGTGCAAAGTTTTTTTGCAGTTTATTATGAAGTCAAGCACGAATTATTCACACTCACAATACGTTAGTGTGTGGCCAGCAACACAGACGTTCCAAGTTCCCTTTCCTTCAGAGAGTAGTAACACCATTAATTTATGGGCATTTCTTACTTTTCTTAACAAATAAATTTTCAGACAGTTATTCTAGGTTCAACCATAGTGCGTTAGAATTTAATGACAGCAATACTTTTTTTCCGCCCAGTTGGCGAAGAAATAATATGGAAAAAAATGAATTCTGAAAATACTTTTATAAAAATTGCATGCGTTCTATATTTTAAACTTCAAACGAATTTCTTAAATTAATTAAATAAGAGCTGGTCACTTTGTTAAGCAATTAAGACATTGACACCGTCTTTTAATTAATACATCCCAATTGCAACATGTCAATTTGTAAACAATCAGCATTAATTTGTTTGTCCCTCTGTTTATTACATTACTTGCTGGCAGTTGTTAATCGTGCTCCTAAATGTTAAATTTCCACAAGTTTATAAAATTAACATACTCACACTATACAGCGATAGCGGTTAATGTTTACTACACAGTTGTTAAGATTATTGTTGTTTTTGCTATTCATGTAAACACACTCACAATTAAATGTTCTATCATTATGATCATTACAATAAACCACAAGCTACTCCTACATATATACATACGCCTTCAAATGTATTTCACTTTGTAATTCGAGTATATCAAAGTACCATTTAGTTCTGGCAGCACGTTTGTATGTATAATTTTGTCAGCACGCGCTTGAATCTCCCTCTTGATTTTAAACTTCCTTCTTCGCAGAATGTGTAATAGTGCTGGATTTGAAGTATGTACATATGTAAACACTTTTAATTTAACATTTATAGAGCTAATTAAATTATTAAATTATAACTTGACCTGTCAAGCAATTTTTATAATAAGAATAAAATTAACATTGAATTTAAAATTTTAAAACTTTTAATATGATAATTAAAAACTACCCTGTCGGAAATTTAGCTAACTCAAAACTAGTCAGTGGTTAGCCAGAAATGAGTCATAGGTGAATCAAAAACTAGCTCATTTACCTTGTTAAAAGCTATTCAGCTTTAACACACGATGTCCTACGAATGAGTCAGTACTCACTCACTCTGCATCAGTTTTGATCTAGCCATGAGTTAGTTCAAAATTAGTTAGCTACAAGCTAGCTTATTTTGAGTTAACCAAACGTCAGCTAATAGAGATTTAACTAAAAGTTAATTCATTGTGAGTTAACCAAAAGCTAGTTCACTTTTAGTTAACCGAAAGTTAACTCGCTATAAGTGAGCTTGGTGTCATTTTATGATAACATATAATCGAACTATTATTTATGAATGAAAATGCCTACAACTGACATATTTATTTTTCTTATGCATTTTATTGGTTTTATTTTAATATATATTTATAAATTCATTTTATATACATATATATATATATATATATATATTGAAATTCAGTGATTAATTATTTTTTTTTTATTAGTTAGATCAATTTATTTTGTAAGCATACATATTAATATTTATAAATTCATTTGTTTTCCTTATAATATTGTAATATTTACATATTCATTTTTTTAAACATTTTTTGAAATTAATTTAAATTCATTATATATATATATATATATATATATATATATATATATATTAAGTACATATATGGTTTAAATTCTTTGGTTTGCCTTTGTACCTTTTTAGACAGTTTGAAAATTAGTTTTTATTAGTATTTTTAAATTCATTGGTTTGCTGTTTTTTTGTTCTTAATATTGAGACAGCTTGAAAATGTCTTTTGTTAGATTAGTTTTAAGGCAATTCTTAATGATTCTTCGGGATTTTCACAACCGCTGGCACGAATTGCATCTATGGTTTGAAAACAAACCATAAAAGAGTTTTTTTAAAACTTTGTAAAGATAGCTTGCCGTGAATGCCATTGATATTGCATGCGAGAATGACATCTACTGACAAAACCTCTTTTAGCGTCTTATGCAATTGACCCTTAAGCAACGATGAAATAGAACGAGGCTGTAAATAAAAAATGTATTTACATTAATTGTTAATAATAAAATATACTTTTGCTTACATAAATTGTACGATTGCTGTCTATTATTTTGCTATTAACAACCGCCAAACCATCTACGGTCAGAATAGGAAATATTTTTTCCAAATCCTTTTCATATTTTCCATTAGAATCTTTTGGGTGGCAAGAGCTTCCATTATTACTTTATTTTGCTCCACGATGATGGCTCTTCAAAACATGCACGGCTTGGCCGGTTTTTATAATACCAAGCGCCTAATTTTTCACTTAAGGTTTTTGTTTTTTTTTAACATTTCATTTTCATCACTTGTTTTATTAGTCTCAACCACTGATTCTTCTTCTTAATTTTTCTGTTCCATAATGCACATATGTGGCTCTTTTTCAATTTTTTTCTTTATTTCCTACCGCACTTAATTTTGATACGTAAATGGATCTTTCTTTTTTTAGCAATCTTCGCAAATTTCTACTGCTTCCACAATACATTTTGAAGATTATTTTTAGCACTATTTTAATGTATATAATTATTATTTTATTTCTAACTCTGTGTTACTTACTTTTTCTGTGTTTCACAATTTTATCTTTAGTGAAAACACATGTGTTATTGATAACTCAAAAAGCAATTGTAACTTTTCAGATATTTTTACCCAAGTATAGCAAACCAAAAAAAAAAAAAGGAAATACACGTTTTAAAACTTTTCGTAGTAGCTAATTTGGAGTTTGTAATTACATACCTAGATACTCTTTGTTAATTGTCGAATTATTAACACGACATTTTAAGCAACATACAAAAAGCAAGACCCATGGCAAAATATAAAATATATGCATAATTTTTTTATTGAGTCCAATTTACAATCTTGTGCAAATGGTCTTGCATCAGAGCATTTGAAAAATTATGTAGCATATTTTTTATCTACACCAACAAAACATATAGTAATGAGTAAAATATGCTACACAATTTTGCAAATGCTCTGATGCAAGACCATTTGCACAAGATTGTGAATTGGGTTATGGTGTTTAACATTTAGCGTTTACGGCGAAAATCAATGAATTTGCGATCGAGACCATCTGTATTATTTCGCCATGGCAAGACCTTTTAAATGGATAATTTTAGAAAATTTAAAAACAAATTTAGGAATTTTTATATAATAAATTTGTAAAATTTAACATGGTTAATATTTAAATGCGTACAAAGCAAATTTATAATAATAAATTATGAATTGATTTGTTATTAAAATTATATAGCAATTTATTAAAAAAATTTATATCCTATTTGTCTTAAAATTTTCTGAAAATAATTAGCATCACTGTGTATTGACTCACTCTGCATCAGTTTTGTGCTAGCCATGAGTTAGTTCAAAGTTAGTTAGCCATAAGTTAACCTTATTATGAGTTAGTTCAAAATAATCCGACAGGGTAAATGTAGGAACAAACACCACAGACGAATAAAAGTGTAGAATTTCTAAACTATTTGGTCTACCGCTATGTAATAAAACAGCACGTCAAAGTAGGCCACCTCGAATTCGAAAAATGTCTTAGAGCTTATAACTTCATCAAAAGTGAACCGATTTCCAAAATTTTACTTCTCGTAATCTGCATAGATAGATAAAGAAAAACGTGCTTGGAATTTGCATGGTATCTTTTACACTTTAGGAAATTTAGACTTTTAAATTTAAAATATAAAATTTTTATCTTGGAATTTATGGATTTTTTGCTTGTATTTTTTTAATACAAGATAGAACTATTTTAAAAACAGATTTAAAAGGCTTATACTATAAGAAATACCTTTTAACTCGTAATTTTTTTTATTTGACTTCATTCGGGATACCTTTTAATATCCAAAATAACATTTTATACTTGCTGTTGTAACGTAGCAATGCCAAGAGTTTGGCCATATAGATCAAATTAAATAAATCCATCCTTCCATCTCTTAAATCTGTTTTAAAAAGTTTTACACTATCTTCTGTTAGGCTTTTAAATTAGTATTTAACGCCATGTCCTTAATATATGTAAATTTAAGGATACTTTATATTGATTTATTTTTCCAGTTAGCGTATATACAATAAAATTTTTAAACATAATATTAAAAAAAAAAAAACAAAAAAATAACATAAATGTTGACAAACCTGTATGGACAATGTCGACGTTATTTTGTTCACTAATTCTCAGTCTTTGTATTCTTACACTAGGAAATTAGTTTTCACTTTATTCGGCAATAGTTTCGTTGTAAAATTGGTAAACTTCAGTTATTTATGTGGCTTGTAAACTTATCTAATATTAAACGATATTCAATTCCAAGATCAATGCACTTTCTTAAGTTTATCATACTTTGACCCACTGATATTATAACCCATATATTTTTAAACCCAATTATCCGATAACAACAATTTTTAAAGATTAAGACTTGTCATATATTTATAGATTTAGGCACCAAAAATATGTCTTTTTATTTATAAAATATAATATTCAATTGTTTCTTTGGAAGCGAATATGAATCTGATAGCATATCATTTGGTCCACTCAATGAATTTAAATGGAAGGTTTTTTGAAAATTGATTTAACTTTTTTTTTGAACCGACTTCAAAAAACACACGTATCTCTTAAAGAATAATTTGCATACTATCCAAATTTTTTTAAAGGTATGTCTTGCGATGGCCCCTTATAACGAAAGGGATAAAACAACTAAAAAGCTTAAGAACTTCTAAATCTACAATTTAAGTAATCCAAAAAGATCTACGGCCTTACTGCAAATAGAAGGCCAAGAATTTAAATAGAACAGACTTTTCTTCAGTATACATTTTGGTTACCTCATTGAAGGGATTTTTATAAAAAATCGGAATAGCTCTTTATATTTCGAACTTTGATTCCTTGAGAAACTCCACATTTAATACAATCTGGGCTACCATCTCTGCTTCTTCCAGGCATAGCCTACAAGTACTATAAGTTTACGCAAACTGCCATTAACGCAGTTATGCAGCTTTTGGACTTTCTGCCGAAAGGTCACTGCGTTAGAAGTGTATTTTGAATTTAAACCCTGAAACTTTTACGAGCTGTTCCTCTATTGGTCTATAAGAATCCGCATTCCTTTAGGAACTAATCTCCACCTCTCGAGGTGTCTTTGGAAAAAAATGTCGACCCACACAGAGCAGGAAAGTCTATATTAACACTGGAAATCGACAGTTATTCAGAGTTTGCTAGACCTAGCAAAAACTAGACCAATCTAGGAGTCTCTTAGTAAATACAACTGCAAAGGAATATAAGTCAAACTTTTGAAAGTGCACTTAATTAATATGAGCCATACCTTGTACCTGCCAGTCGTTCGTCCCATCTTTTAAGTCTCTTATTTCATTAAGAAAATTAGACACAATAATATTGCTTTTCTTATGACTTATTTTAAGAAAATTTTATATCTTAAAATATAATAAAACTTTTTAATAAGTCATAAATAAATTGCAAAAAATTCTGATTGGAACGAACACCAACATTAACACTGGATTTAGTTTTAAGCGTTAACAAGTGTGCCTCTTTAAACCAGGTAACATTGATATGGACAACAAGACATAACATTATATAGAGCAACGGCTAACAGTATAATGAGAATGACGAGCAGTAACATATTTGATGGGAATATCATAAAGGTCTTCGGTCTTATACAAATGCTGGCTATAACGATATTTTGTGATTATAAACGAAGAGTGCTTCAATTTTTTCTTAATTATGATAACGATAACATGAATACAACCAACTGAAAACAATTTAAAATATTTCGTGCAACATGTATGTCTATATAAAACACAGTGCAAAATAAGTAAAAATTATTTCAACATTGACACTGAAAATTTGTCGATAAAACCTAAAGAAATCTTTTAAAATTTGTTAAAACATACATATAAAAGCAAATATATGAATGTGTGTTATTGATTTAAATTATGATTGTTACTACTAAATCTTTTAAGTTATTAATTAAATAAATTCAAAAAAAAAGGCAGAAAGTTTAAGTCCACAGACACAGTGGCTCATTATCAAAAGATTGTAATCATTCCGTCCCAATTTTTTTGTGTTGTTTACTGTTCAATTGTTTCACCGCTAAGAGACATAAACAAACAACGAATGTATTTACTGGTTCCATTCGTTTGAAGCAAATTTTATAACGTCTTGAAATAATTATCATTTTCAACTGATACTTTTTTTATTTATTTTTGTTCAGGCATTAAAACCTATTTAGTTATTTTTTGTAACCGTGCTACATTCTTTAGGAAAGGGATAAAAGAAAGATAAGACAGGTAGTGAAAGGAGAGAGATAGATAGTTATTTTACTTCGACGGCGAATATGCTGTGAAGAAGTACCGACAAAGGAGGCTGCACATTTTCAATGTTCATTCTGTGGTTGAACGCTGGACAACCAGGTTTGTAGTCAACGTCTTTACCACTTTGACTACAGCAGCCTTGATAAAATTTGTGATAAAACTCCTTTTTTCTGGTTGCTGTTATGCGTTTTTATGTTAATAATGCCATCTGACAAATAGGCTCACCATGTTTTTTTATAGAGATCAATGTTTCTTATAATGAATTTAGTATATTTCTAAGGATCGGCCACCCAACTAAACAAAAAACATCCAAATAAAGTTGGTCGAAAAAGGCAACACAATAAAAAATTACGAAAGGTTTCTTGCAGCATCATTTTAGCTGCTTTATGCTTCCGGCATCATTTTTTTCAAATTAGAAAAATTACGTTTACTTCATATAGAACTGTATCCAAACAATGCTGCTTAATTAAGGGGAAAAAACGACACTCTTTCTTATAAAAAGTAGTATTGGCATCATATAAATCTCGAATCTTTTTGAACAATAAAGCTATGTTGCTAAAGAATTCCGCAAGTTCGAAAAATACAGAAAATTGGTTGGTCTTAATTCTGATAATGTGAAAAATAACCAGAGGCAACAATTTGGCCTGCTGTAATTCTTACCAATAAATCCAAAATAATTCATCTAGCTAAAACTTAAGTTATTAAGCCTAAGAAATATGTATATAAATGTATAAAGAATAATACAAAAAGTATTAATATTAAAATCACATTGTTCCAATTAGATTAAAAATTATGTTACGATCTAGGTTGTCTCCTACGAAATTTTAATTATGATAACAAATTATATTTTTTTGCATAAAGGATTTCCCATCAACACAATAAATTTACTTGTTAGTGTTTTCCTTTTTTTTTATATGTTTTTGTATAAATTTTTTTCTTAAAATATTCCTTTGAAGAACCCAAGTTTAATACATTAAATGATCCCTTTATACTTGTTAGATTTAGTAGCAAGATATGATGAGAATAATAAAAACGATCACGGTTGAAATTTGATCTCCGACCATGATAGTGATGTGCTGAAAGATGCTGATTGTGGTACTCAACAAATCCGCACAACTGCACGTCTCTGATTAATGATCGCGCAATTTACTTGTGATTATTATGAGTAGAAGCGGTAAAAGGAAATAAACAAGAAAACAATTGAAATGAGTTGTAGAAATACATGTACCCTTGTTTTTGTTTTACCTATTCTTGGAGGGACTCATTTATAATTAAACAAAATATGTATTAATAATAAATAATTGTGCAAAAGGAGACAACTGTTTTTAATATGAAATCTACTGCACGGACACACGTACGCATATTTTCAGTAAGTATTTGTGTTCGCCAAATTCTTCACGAAGTAAAATTGGTTGGTTTTTGAGATAAATTATCTCGTCAAACCTGTGCCACCACAGCTTGGATTAAACAAAGTTCTTTATTATGAACGACTACTAAGGGTTACCAGACTATTTATTTAAAAACTTCCAAATATAAGATTATTAATGAAGCAATTGTTAGTCGAGAGTGAATCAAATGTTTTAAATTGTTTTATATCTTTAAGTCATTGAGCCGATTAGATTAAATTAAACGATGCATTAAATCTTAACAAAAACTACAAACAGGTGCAATAATAAACAAAATAGGTTGAAAAACAGGAAAGATAGATGTTCCCGATATTCTATTTTTGCCCATTTATATTTAATTATACAGATTGAGAAACGTTTATGCAAGCGCAGATTTTTTGCTTTTGGTCAATCAGTCTTCTCTACCAAATCTAAAAACACATATGTATATATTTCAAAATATTTAGTCATGGTACAATTATTTTATAGGTAAATGCAGTTCGACACTATGAAATTTTAAACTTTAATTCCACATGAAAAAATCAAGGGTCAAAAAACAGCTACTACACTTACGTAGTGGAGTATTGCGCGACGTTGTTAGTCAATGAAATAATTTTAGCGTGTGGAAAAAATGGCAACACTTCTAGACAGAAAGCAAGAAAAATTAAAGAGGTCCTATTTTATCAAATGAAATGCAATACTTTATTTTAATTTAAGTTCTTTAAAAAATATACTTATATATTGTATGCGGTATCCTTCAACGCTTTGTGGCTACAACAATTGCTGAAATAATATAATAGAAATTAAATAATAAAAGGAAAAGACAAATGGTAATAAATGAGAAGGATGGGATTTTTAGCGAGAATTGTAGGCGGAGGTGCTGTATTACATGTCAGCAACTTTATTAATTGTTCAATTGTATTCTAAACAGCCAACAAAACGCCTGTTTTTGCCATTCAAACTTAGGTCTGATGTTAAAACATGTTTTTAATTGTGCTTGCAGGATGAGCTGATATTAAACGAGAAAAACTAACGTTAAATAAAAGATTATTTAATTCAACAAATTTTTAAATGCAAGAGGTAAGTTCTTATGTTTTAAAATATTTTTTATTTAAGATTTCAATAATGAAAACTAGTAGTCTGCTACTCGCCAAATTTAAATATATTAAAGACGTGAATTATAAATTTTGTCGATTTAAAAAATATATATTTTTTATTTATTATTATCTAATTTAATCATTTATCATTATCTTATTAATAATTGATTAATCGCTAATCTCTAGGTCTTGTTAAGAAATAAAAAATATGTTACTTTTTTCTTTTATTTCAATTGAAAAAAAATATCAAAACATGTACACATACACAAATTCACTGATCTTAAGGCCTTTTTAAATGAATGAGGAAATGAGGTCTACTAAATACTCGATACTACTCAATATATTTCATTTGGGTAATTGGTACTACTTTATGCCTTAAGCGGGACTTTAGACACACGTACGTAGAATAATTAAGAATTTTGCTTTGACAAGAAATTGAGATTTGTATGCCTATTTAAAATGTTTCACTAAAAAAAGATTAAAATAATACAAAAAATATTATAAACACTCTGAACACTACTCCATACTTTGCCAGCACTACTACTTAGTTATGTACATATGTCCATGTTCGTCAAGAAATATTGTCTCTAAAGACCGCAGATGTCGTATCTAAATTTAAAGTCCAATATTTTTTTTGGATACAATAGTGAGAGGTATCTTGTTCAAAATCAATACAACTAGTAGACTTGTGCCATATAGTTCAATTTAGTGATCGCTCTTTTTAGTTCAAAGTTTGAAAATGAACTAGTTCAAAATTTAGTTCAAAGGCTCTCTTTAGTTCAAAATCTCTCTTAGTTCAAATGTTCTGTTGACGTATTGTTCGCACTTTCAACTTTTAGTTCAAACGCTTTCTTTAGTTCAAAAATTCTTTTTAAAATATAATGGCAACAATACCATAGCATTGCCGTAATGAATGTTAAATAAAACGCGTGGTAGCACTAATTTCATGTCGTAAATAGTCAACAAGGAAACACAGTTATGTATTGTAGTTTATCTTGTCTGGTAGTATAATTACAAAGTATAGTTCAAAAATGAACTAGGTATACTTAAAAGTATGAACTAGTTTACTTAGTTAAATCGATGGAATCGTTTAAATAAACTAGTTCGTTTATGAACTACACAAGTCTAACAACTAGTCCAATAATGTGCAATAATGGAAGACGGACGTTAAATTAAAAAATCAATATAATTTTATTTTTTCACTTTTAGGGGGATAATTTTCCTAAAATTGTACTTATATGTCAATAACAATCATAAAATATAATATATTTTAAAAATTTAAACAAATTTTTTATGCCAAGTATGTTATGACCACAGCGCAATGATAGCAACTAAGCCCCACAAAGAAATATTCCTTCAAAAAATTAATACCTTTCTCCTACTTAAGGGTTTGTAGGATTCGACGGAGCTAATATATTAGTGTTGCTTTATTTTTTTTTATTCCAGTTGCTTTGACCTGTTTTGAAGGTCTTTCCAAGAGTATAGGGATCTCAGAGCCGTTTGACAGACAGCAGCGGTTGGTGGTAGCCTCGGGGAGACTAATAAGCTGCACGGGGGCAAATAAGCCCCACTACGTAAGAACTTATGCATTTGTAGTATGACTTTCTTCTTTTTTTCTTTCACTTAAATAATTTGTTTGATAATTTATATTTTTTTTGTTGTCTTTTTTCTATTTAACATAATTGTAATGGACATAACATAACGTAAACCCAACTAATAAAAATTTGTAATCATTTACATATTTACGAATACATACATATTTCATTCATACATACAAATTTAAATGCGTATGTGTACACTGTACATGCATAATATTTTTATGGGAGAGAAAACAAGAAAAGCACTCAAAATAATTGGGTGGAGCTTATATGCGTGTAATTCTTAACATATATTTTATGTAAATACATACATACAAGTATACATTTTGATACGAAAAATAAACATATAAATACATCAATGTTAGGGTGGGACCCCGATGAACTATAAAAAATTAGTCCAATTTTTTGCCAAGAGTCAAAAATACATTTTTTAACTTTAAAAATTTTTCTTTTTTCCTTGAAGATAAAAGTTTTAAATAAACAATTTAAATATTTTAAGCCCTTCGCTATATATGTAAATATATGTTTGCGTAGTGAAGTAACTCCAATGAAATAAGAAAATATTGGGGTGCAGATAATTAAAAAATAAGAAAGTCGAACTATTTTACTATTAACACCAATCATTTATAGGACTTAAGTTCACGCATATTCTTATTTCTAAATTTAATAGGAAAAATTGGGGCTTATTACTAAATGGGGGATACCTAAAGCAGCTTTAACGTATGTTATTTTCAAAGTTTTTAATCCGTTATTAGTTAATAATCGATGGTTTAGTTCGAAATAAACAGTGGAGCTACTGTGACAGTTATAGATTTAACAAGTTTATAGAAGATATTAGGCAAAATTAGAATCTGCATTTAAGTGTTTGGGTTACATTTGGGTGCGGGTAGCTATCGATAATAATTCCATGACTCAGAGACTGCTTATCGTTTGCGGTGATAGACCAGCGTTGCTGAGGAGGAACTGGTGGAGGTATATAAAATAAACTGGGCAGAAATAACACAGCAATATTTGTCATTTAACAAAGTCGAGAATTTCACTTTGCATTGAGAAGCGGGGGATGTTTGATGATTCTATTTGAGAAATTACTTGGTTTTAGGCGCGAATTCATGTACGATCACACACAACACAATGTTTGTGTATTTACTAAAGTGTTGTACAGGGAACTACAGCAATAAGTGGTTAAATGAATTTTGATAAAAATCGATTACAGTACAGAAAAAACGTGGATCGTATATGCGGCGGCTGCAAGGAGACACTTTATCCAGTTTTATATGTTGATGAGCACCCATTGCCTACTATGGACAAATTATATACAGCGATCACTAGCGATTCAAAATTTGCGACTTATGACGATTTACGGAGTTACAGTTTTTCAGGATGATGTACAAATTATAGAGGAAAATGATGACGATCGTCTATCTAAAAAAAATAAGTGTTAAGAAGATTGAACATGAACAATATTAGTCAACCTGTCAAAGTCTATTATATTTAAACTATCTATCGAGTATTTTGGGCTTGGGTGGTCAGATAAAAAACAAAATAAAATCTAAAATTGAAACTATTGTAAGTATCAGAGATCCAAAGAATTAGGATGAAATTAAACCATTTGTAGGTTGGTGAATTATTACGGTAGATTTTTCAGGAATTTAAATTCAATTTAAAAAGCAATAAATGGGTTGTTAGAAAAAGACGTAGAATTTGTGTGGGATCAAGGATATGAAAGAACGCAAGACTTTACGAAACTGGCGTGGTGCTAAGCCATCAAATGCCAATTGGAACAAAAAGGCATATTCAATTCGCTTCACAAACCCTCGCAAAAGTGCAGCGGGAGTAGAGTCAGTTTGGCTTACAAGTCTTGGCTGTGGCAGTTGGCTTTCATTGTTTTTACCAATAGCCTTTTGTTATGGAATTTAAACTTCTAACTGATAACAATCCAATTTTCTCAAAAAGGGATGCCGATATTATAAATTGCCATGCGAAACACTACGCCAATTCCTTACAATCCTTTGATTTTGAAATGCCGGTAAAATTATTAAAAGATAATGGTAACGCTAATGCTATGTCACGTTTGCATAGCCGTGATGGTGATTACAATATTGCAGATGACCGTAGCAATCGATGTTAAAAAATTCTTCCTCGAGAAATCAGAAATTGATATTTTTAAAATCTCGAAAAGTAATTCTCTCAACTGGTATTACAAGCTGAAAATTATAAGCCAAGAAAATGAGATCATGCTTGGAGAAACAACAAGGAGACAACTAATCATAGAGTAGTAAATTAGTTTCTTTACTCACGAGAAACAAATCCAAAAGCGTACTATTAATGGCAGTGAAGTAAATAGGATTTGAGATATTTGGTGATATTAAACCCAGCGAGGCACAGTCATCAGAAAAACTACTATTTACTAGAAGATTTGAATTGAAATCTCCTGATATTAATACATCATTGTAAATAGTTGTTTGTGTTTCCAGAATTCGAATAAACCGCCTTGCACAAAGATTTTTATTAGGCCTATAAGCACTACCTACAAGCAATTTTCTACCTTCATTGTTTAGCTGAATAAATAAATACTCAACCAAGCTTAAAGGATCTGTATCACAATTTTCTTTAGACTCTACGTAAATTCAATCAATATCTGAGTTTTCGAAGATTAATCTAAATTCACCCATCTTTTTCCTTAAGCTTTGAGCATTACAAGTTCCAAGTACCTTAACCATATTAGCAGGATTATCTCTGAAACTGATCCTATGTGGAAAGCTCATTGATAAATTTTAAAAATAATAAATGAGTAACGCACGAAACATATATATTGATAAAAAAGTTGTTATTAATATGTAAATTTCTAGGTTAACTATTGCTTTGAAATGTATGTGAAATTTGTATGTACGTAAATAAAAATGTATTAAGAATGGTACATAATGTCAAAAATAGAACAAAAATGTATTAATAGAAGAATAATCAAAACGTCCATTAGCATTTGGTGCGGTTTCTGCTTCTCGAAAAAAACTTTCCAGATCTTCTATCTCATCAACCCTTATTATGTTGCTTTCCTTTGTCTTTTTAATATCTACTAAATCACGCATTCTAAAAGCACTGCAAAGACGCTTTTTTTTTCAGTTTGATTGCTGCACTTACGAGTATAGTAGTAAAATTATACTTTGTGAGATTTTCATTAACAAAAAATCTACTATCTGAGGATTCTCCAAGGTGTCTTAAACAGAAGTTAAAGCCTTTTAAAGTTTACGGTAATAAGCAAACGATTTTAAAAGTAGTTTTTATCCAGTGGAGACCACATTTTGACAATTATTACCGCATCTTTAGAGTTGTTTTTCTTTTTGTTATTTACGTTTTGCAACCGATAAATAGTTTTGACAGCAGGATTAGTTGTATTTTTTGTATTGCAAATCTCTTCAAATATTAAAAATAGATTTTCATTATAAGGTATTTCGTTTAAGCCCAATTCGCAGGCAACGTTTTTATTTACTTGAAGTTTTAATTCTGTTTTTAAGCTCTTAATTTCAGCTTGTTAGCTGCGACTGTTTCTAATTGCTAAACTCTTTCGGTTACATTTTTTATTTCAGTTTTTATAATATTAAAACTCTTATCAAATATACTAATAAGTTCTGTTTTGCACAAAGTTAATTTTTTGTTTATTATTGTATCTATTTCTGTCGTTAGTTTTTCAAAGCGATTATCAATTATATTTCACAATTTGAAAGGGGAATCAATGTTTGTTAACCTTGGACTCTTACTTGCATTGCCGATTGAAGAGTTTAGAAGATTATCTCTTAATCGCTTTTGCGCGGAATTATTTATAATAGTTGCTGTTGTTGTATTATTAAATTCAAGAGCATTAAATTCTTTATTATTAAATATTTTTTCTTGTGTTACATTTATTTCTTCTGAGTAGAATCATAATTGTCACAAAACGCAATCAATTGTGCGTGATGTAATTAAACCGAGTTTTACAGTTACTCCCTCTAAATTTGTTATTACAGGGTTCCTTTAAATGCGAAAAAATCTCTTAATGTCAAATTTTAGTACAAGTTATAAAAGTTGGGCTCTCAGGAGTATAATACATAATTTTTACGACGTTGTTTTAAGGCGCAGAAGACACTCAAGTTTTGGCAAAACTAATTCATTATATAGGTAATGTAGTTTTTCTAAAGGTAATATTTTCCACCTTTATACACAAAATAGTAAAAGATTGATAAATATTATGTAAAAAATAAATATGTAAGATACTAAAAATTAGGCGCATATTTTACTTAAACTTTTACCGAGAATCAGACAAACGGCTGTTAAATCTTTTGCATGCAATAAAGAATGGATTCATATACGCTGCCATTTTATAATTGATTCGCCTTTATTAAATAGTTATTAAAACGGGGATGATACATCTAGTTTATAGCTATTTCCGGTCAGGTTAAGGCGAATTGAATAATGAGAGAAGCTTAAAGAGTACAACGAATCTTTATAATGTGATAAAGTGGCACCGATGCCAGAACGCATACAGGCCTTTGGTAATTTACTATAAAAATTATGAATCTATTTTTTTAAAGACAGTTTTCTTTACTATATTTCATAAATACCAAGGGAGTCAAAGCGAATTTCCTTTTTAAATCACTAAAAATGTTGCCAAGTATCTGAATTATCTTCGTCACACTTGGTGGCCGATTCGTTATAACTGACAACACTGATAAGACAATAAATGAAAGTAATACAACATTATCTGGACCGCTGAAACCATCATTAGCATTCTTCGCATGTGTCAATCTTAGGTTGCGTATATTGTTGACCAACCAATTTAATAAATTAAAATAAAAGAAATAATTCGTAACTCCTCAACATTAATTTGGTTAGACTATATATGAAAATAAATATAAAATAAAAACTTAACAAACTGTCAAAATTCTAAAATAAGTTTTTTGCCTTTACGCGGTGCCCTGAACCAAAAAATTAAAATAAGGAAAATTAGGTATTTGTTTTTGCAGGGATGCGACCACCTATTAAATATTTGCCTTGTATTAAGCAATGAATACTTATAAATAAATAAATGTCTTTGGAGTTCTTACTTCTGTTATTTTCATTTTAATTAAAATTTTTTTATTTATTTTTATTTACTTATTTTTATGCAATACAAGGAAGTTTTAATGTTTAAAAAATTTCAACAGTCAATGACCTCAATTACGCGAACCAATTAAATGTATAATTTTTAATGGCACTTAACAGATCTTAAATAATGTTTCATAAGAAAGTTTTTAAATATGTCAACATTCAAATCACACTAAATTCATTCATAAAGTAAATACAATGTTAAGTCCATAAAGCATAAATGTAAGAAAATTGTACTATTAATTTTAACACAATATTGTATATACAACATACTTACAAATGTACACACAAAATACAGTGGCAGTGTGTGCAAGTGGTCAAGAGCTAACTTCTTCTAGAAATCTTGTAACAAGCCACATAAAAACAAATCAAGACAATTAAAACTGAATTATAAAATTCTCTGATTGTTTTAACCAAAAGGGCTAAGCACTTTACATGTTTGAATCAAAAAGTAGCAGCATTGAATACTGCAAACGATTACGATTTATCTACTGAAGTTCCTTAGGAAAAACCAAAAATAAAAAATTATTATGTATAATTATTATTATAACTTATTTTTATTCTTTACCATTAAAATATTTTTTAATAAACTAATAAAAAAGATAATTCATGTAAAAAAGATTTGAATTGAATTTTGTAATAAATCTTTCACTATTTCTTTCCTTCTTCAAGCTCGATAATATAAACCTTATAATAAACCGTTTTCAAAGTATTTCGTGTCCGTCCCACTATACATTTTTATTCATTTAAAATTTGTCAATTAAAGGTTTAGGAAAGAGACATTCCATATTTTTATGTCGTTTTTGCTGCATTAAGTACATATTAGATTGTATTTTAAAGTAATTATTATTATTATTATTATTATTATTATTATTATTATTATTATTATTATTATTATTATTATTATTATTAAATAAATTAGGTACAATAGTATGGGAATTTACATAAAAGTACTTTAACAATTACAAACCGCTTAATTAAATATAAGAAACTTTTAAAAATACAATGTTAAGGAAAAAATTATTTCAAAAAACCTTATACAAACTTTAAAGTTATAATGAAAATTGTTTAAACAATCACCAGCATAGGTTCTTTCATTTCAAAAGAATCTTAGTGATTGCTTAGTAAATTTCTTATAGTTTCAAAATTAGACGATTTGCATTTTTTATTAAATGACAGCGTCAAGTCCCTTACAAAAAGTGTGACCATTGGAAATTTTCAAAACGTGGCACTAAAAGCGGATGTTTTTTCAAAAAGTGGCACCAAAAAGGGGATTTTTTTAACTAGTAGCACCAAAAAGCAGATGAAAAAAGTGATGCAAAAAAAAAGGTTTTATCGGAAAAAAGGGAAACTATTTTAAAAACATAATAACTACCATAAACTCTTCATTTTCAATCTATTTTTAATATTTAATTTATTTTATCGTTTTTTAAAGTTTCATTTATTTACAGTATTATAAACAAAAACTTTAATTCATAAAAATATTTACATATTAGATTATAAAAAGAGAAACATACAGATTACATAACAGAGCTAAAAAATAGTTAATATACATATGCACGTATGTATATAACATTTCTTTTTAGTATGTATAGCCAGAATTGCATTGTTCTTTATTTTTGTTTTATATACATATGTACGTTATTACACAATATTGCTATTATTATTTCTTTAAAACAGCACATCTATATTTTTAACAAGATCTGCACTCGGAGTACAATCTTCCAGATCAACATCCAATAAGCTTAAAGCTGAAAGCATAAATTCGCTAGTACTTATTTTCAACCTATTGGATAATTTGTTTTTCATTAGTGCTAGCTTTGGAAATATGCGTTCAGCAGATGCACTACTGTGTGGTAAAGTAAAAATATATGTGCAAAAGTTATGTGAGTTTAAGAATAAATTGTCGTCAAGTTTATTTTTTAAACTTCCTACTTCATGCCAAAATTGTTCGGCATCAGAAATTTTAAATATGTGCTCATAGCTTTCATCATTCGTTTTACCTTCTAACAGCTGCAATAAACGCCTCTGGATCAGTGATTATAAGGTACGTCTTTATTAGACTTAATAAATACTGGATCCAAGTACGTTAGAATATTTAGCTTTTTATTCTTAATGTCAATTTCTGAAAGCATTTCTCCACACGATTTTTGATAAAAAATTAATATTTTGCTTTTAATATCAATTATAAAAGTTTTAGAAAGTCTTTCAGCACATATTTCACTTTCAGCTTCATGACCAATATATATGTAAACAATATCCTTAACGTACAAAATATTAAGGAAATCTACATATGTTTTCTATTTTTACACATTTTTAAAACAATTCTAACAAAATATTTTTAGTGGAGAAAACAAGATATATAATCTGAGAAGACTCACTTTGAAAATTTGTGTTTAATTTGTTCATGCTTTTAAGAATAAACACTAAACATTTTAAATAAAAAATTAATATTTTGCTTTTAATATCAATTATAAAAGTTTTAGAAAGTCTTTCAGCACATATTTCACTTTCAGCTTCATGACCAATATATATGTAAACAATATCCTTAACGTACAAAATATTAAGGAAATCTACATATGTTTTCTATTTTTACACATTTTTAAAACAATTCTAACAAAATATTTTTAGTGGAGAAAACAAGATATATAATCTGAGAAGACTCACTTTGAAAATTTGTGTTTAATTTGTTCATGCTTTTAAGAATAAACACTAAACATTTTAAATAAATTTTATTTAAATAAAAAAGTTTTGTAAAACTGACCATTAATCTAATGTTCTTCGTGCAACAGACTCGAAACACAATCATCTAGTGACGCTATATCTTTATAGCTTAAACTTTGGTACATTAAAAATGCTTTCTAATTCTTTAAATTTTTACAGCCTTTTTGAGTGATAAAGTGATAAAGATGAGCTGTTATTAAATTTATAGAATGGCAAACGCAGCCAATATGAAATAAGTTTGATAATTTTTTCTTTAGTAGTGCAGCTACACCGTTATTTTTTCCTACCATAGTTAAAGCATTTTTGGTATTTTATTTTCTTCTTAAGCTGATAAAACGGAGTTGCAAATGGTTTCGCCAGAACCATTCAACCGTTTTGTCGAAAAAAAAATTGACCCTACCTAATGTACATTGTATTTACAAGCATCAGGTTCTTTAAAAATTGAAAATAAAACAAAAAGTGCTAGATAACAAAAAAAGGATCAAAAAAGGGTAAAATATATAAAAAAGAGCCAGACTTAGCTCTTTTTAAAAAAGGGACACTAAAAGGGTCAAGCATTCAAAAAAGTATCAATTTGCTACTTTAGTAGCACCAACGGTCACGCTGTTTACAAATGAACTAATCATTTTATGTTCACAATTTGAATGTAGTTAGTACTGGGGAATCTACGGGGAAGGTTGTGTATTATTTTTAACTTTTTGTTCTGTATGATTTGAAGCTCTTTTGTATGAGTTTTTGCAGTTTTGTCATACCAGACTTGGCAGCCAAAATCGGTCTGATACACATTTTGTGTAATAATATTTTGTTTTTTAAGTTTGGAATTGATCTCCTGTTTAGTAAAGGATATAGTATGCAACCACGCTTAATTTGTTTGTCTCATATGTACTTAATATGCTGTTTAAACAAAAGCTTTTTATCTAGTATAATACCCAAAAATTTAATATTTTCACTAATAGAAATAAAACTTCCTTGAGAGTACAAGTTTTGTGAAGGAATACGTTTCGGCGACTTAATGCCGGGGTACATAGAATACGTTGTACTTTGACGTATTCAACTGAAGTAAAAGTAACGACAGATGAGGTTGGCACAATAAGTACTTTGATGACGGATGTTAAATCAAAGTTTCTTCCCTATTTTTATTCAGTTTTAGATTAAATTTGTATTTTATTTACTTGTTAATTTAATTAAGTTTGTATTTTATTTTTGCCACCAAAATTATTTTATTAAAATCACAGAATACGATTGAAACACAGCAAGAGTTAAAAAAAAACAAAGAAGAAGAAGAAGCAGTTGATAGCTGTCAAAGTATTCAACGTGCGTCAAAAGTTAAAAGTTGACCAACTTTCGTATTGATTGTGACAACGCTCATAAGAAAACATGTATTTTGACTGACTTGCCAGTCGAAAACGTCAAAGTTTAACGTATGACAGATTTTATGTGCCCCGGCCTTTATTGTACAGAAATATGATAGCTTGGGTTTTGTTATTGTTTACTTTAATTTTCCATTTATTAAAATATTTTTAGCTTAAGTTTATAGTCTGTTGTATTCTCTTGACTATTGCGTTTGATACCTTGCCGCATTACATAAAAACACTGTCGTCAGCATAGAAAGCTGCTTCTTGATAAGTTTATAACGAATATAGTGTAGGAGAAAGAACAGACCCTTGCGGTAAACCTGCTGGTATTTGCCTTTCACTAGAGTAATTTCTATCAACACAGACAACAAATGACCGATTGTTTAAATAGATTTTACTATTTTTTGTAAATAAGGAGGAAAATGGTTAATGGTTAAGACTTTCCACGTAATCTGGAACGCAAGTATCCACAGTAGATGGATTATTAATAGATATAGTGTTAGAACTAGCAAATGCATCAGCAATTGCATTAGCTTTATCTACACAAGTTTTATGGTTAACGTGTTTATACATTCTTGCCTGGAAAAACAACTTCACACAAATAAGTCCAAACTTACCAAAAAAAAGAGAAAAAACAATTTAAAATATAAATTTCGAATAATAATGAAATAAATTTTCTAAAAATTATTTAAACTTCTTTTAAAACTAATTTTAGTGGATCAAAATTTAATTCTAATAAAGTCACGGCTTATGAAATTTCGAAAAAGAAAACTATAATTTTCTTAACAAGATTAAATATTTTTTGTTAATTTGCTTTAATCTGTTTTAATGCATCTAAATTAGTAATTTTCAGTTAGACTCAATAAATTATAAATTCATAACAGATAAAAGTTTATCTAAAAACCTTTTTTAGAAAAATCGGTATCGGATATAATTAATTTTGTCATATTTTTATTTTGCATTAATAATACCACTTTCAGCCATTTATATTTCTGCTTTGAAATTTGCAAGATGTCTTTGAGAACTTTTTTCAAATTTATTAAAAATATAAAATTTCAAAAGCGTTTATAAATAATTCCCCAAAAAACATTTTTATAGGATGACTGCTAGTTTTTTTCCCATCATTGCGTACCTCATTTTAATTGCAATTCTGAGTAGAAGTATTAAAAATGTACAAAATGATGACAAAAATAGTGCCATAATTAAAAGAAAATAAGAGGCAATGATACATGATTTGGAGCCTTAAGTTTTCATATTTAAAGAAACTCATACACTCAACACGGTTCATTTAAAATACAAATGCGTCTTATTACTCATAGTTTTTTTTTTTTTGAAAATATAGAACATTGAGTTAATTATGAATGAACAAAATTGTTTGTATAATCTTTTAAAATTAAAATTTAAAATAATATAATGGCAGCAAGCATAATTATTTTACGAAAGCTTCTTTGCCTTGGCAAAGTTGATTTCAACACTAACACGGACGGACAAACGGACATCGCTCAATCGACTTTCACTTTTTGTGATGAAGGGTAAAATGACGTTCTTAAATACTTAAGTTTTGTGCAATAGAGCTTCTCTTATCTAAGGTTTTGTACGTCCGAATTTATTATGAATCATTTCTACACAACAAAAATTACTAAAACCTGTTGAACTTCTACAAAAAAATAAATAAATTTATTACTGTGTGTACTTTTGAACGTGGATTTAAAAGGAGTTATAGTTTTTATGACAATATTAAATGTTGTTGCGGTAATAAAATGGGCAATGAAACCAACAAAACGTACTTAAAGACAACGAAAATTGACCTCTTGGCGTAGACGTGCCTGGCCTGAAAAGTGTGACAAACTTGTTGGCGCGCGGAGGTCAAAATTTATTATAAACCGAAACGTACAAACGTTTGTTACTACAAACATAAAGTGTTTGCAGTCATACTTTTAGAGTAGAATTATTTATTACAAAACACTAAAACAATTGTGCGAGTAGTAGTTCAACCGAATTTTATAACCTTTTCCTCGAAGCTTTTTATAACTATGTTTTTTTAAGTGCGTCAAAGTTTAAAATATATCATATTTTAGCACCACTTGTGTAAGTTGTCCCGCTTCAGGATTATAATACATTATTTTTTCGACGTTGCTTGAAAGCGCAAAAGAAACTCAAATTTTTGCAAAATAAAGTGACAAATATTTACACTGCAAAAAATTATGCAATAGCTAAAATACACTTTCTTAAAAAATAATTGTTAGGCGTGTTGACCACAGGTTACTTAGACACGAGGGGCTTATATTCCAAGTATTTCGTACCACACAAGTCATGCATCTGAATGGAAATGTAGTCAATTTTTATACACACAATGGTAATATTCTTTGTATTTGCAACTATTTATTGATTAAATTTTTGCTTACACAATACACCTAAAGAAAAAGTCTGGGCTATTTTGTGCAGGAAGAAGAAGATTTTTATTCTTTCAAGAACTCTCTCTTCTACCCAACTTGTAGTAAGGTAACAGTTTTCGGTAACATTGGGATCTCAAAATTGAGTACGGGAGCACACCTAATATTATATTAATAATAACAGTAATAATAGCTCTAATCTACAACTAAATTGTTACTAACTTTAAGTAACTGTTGCTTGAAAGTGTTTACATAATCCAAAAACGAAAAAGTGTAAAAGGTGCAAGGAGTGTGAGATAACAATTAATAAATAAATTTTTACTAGCACGAGTTACACAAACGGCTCTATTGTCACTACACCATGTATAATAACTGCGATTAGAGAAAATTCCAGTGCTAGATGCAGATTATAAAAAGTTCTAGCATATCAAAAACAAAATCTACCACGTTGCCTAGTTAAGATTTAGTGTGAATATTTGATACAGTACTTTTTGTCCTTTACTTAAGTTGTAAGGATAGTTACCATCGCGAATAAGTGAATAATCGTCAAACTAAATTGTTTAATTTAGTAAATATCTGGTTCTTTGTAATCGAATAAATGTAACAATATTATTACGATTATAATTTTTTTATCGTGTATTCTTTTTCTCTGCGAATATAAAAAGTGCAATAAGGTTGACTATCACACTTTTGACATTTAAACCATAGCAAAGCTAGTTTATAGATTAAGCATAGGCATTCATACATATTTAGTTATCAACAAATTGGTTTGTACGTCAAGTTACTTTTCTAATTTTTACTAACAATAAACTCTTTCAACATGTTTCTGTAACAATAAAAGCAAACATAAAAATTTAGTTTTGTGTATTACATTTAATATTTTGCTTTTATTACTGAAAGTGTGAGCCTATAAAAATATATGTATAAAAAAGCTGTAACTTGCTTTTAAACTAAACTAAAAACATATTTTGACAAACATAATTTGGCATATAATAATATATAGTATGCACGTGTGTATATCCGTTACAATAAACGTATTAGTGTATGTAGATTTTGAGAAGTTTGTTACTCCCAACTAACATAGAAACTTATTTGTAATATAAGCGCATCTTTTGACTTAATAATGAATTCTAACAGAATTTTCATTAGCTACTCAGTTCGTAAATAAGCCAGTACAACTAAAGAACAAAAACAACTTCATAATATATTTTTTTATTTTATTTTCATTAGTTTACTCACACTTGAATACTTGATTCGCCTACAAATTGTTTTGCGGTTTTTTTGAGGATTTTTTTTTAAATAAAATTTGCATGAATCGTTTTTGCACGTTTATTACATGAATTTTTAATATGCTGCACTTTGAGATGAGAATTGGCTTTGTAACAGAAGAAATCATCGTACTTATTTTCTTTATATAAACAAAAAATTGAAAAGAAAATATAGCAGTTAAAAACTCACCGAAAACAACTTATTATTTTGTTTAAAGTCTAAGGCAACAAAATTTCTGTAAAATATTAAAGTATTTAATTTAGCATGTAATTCAATAATCAGCCAATAAACATTGCATTATGAAACAACCCAGCAAAAAATTTCAAAAAAGGTAATCGAGAGTGGAATTAAGCATTTTTGGTGGAAGGACTTCTCAACTGGATTACCAACCTAATGATTTTAACAAGGCATGAGACTTTTATAATCAATTACTGAGAATTGATTACATTGACTATTGCAGGAAATAATAATAATCATTAGTATGTATTTTAAGGTATTCTTTTTTAACTAGATTAATTTCTGCTTCTTTTACTTGCGAACTAATGTAATGTGTTTTGTTAGCGAGTAACAAAATGTGGCAATCACAAAAGTAAGTCATTAGATGGCAAGTACTTTTTAAGGTAATGTCTAATTTTTTTCTGGGAATGAATGAGATAAAATAATGCGGGATATACAATATTTATATTTCTAGAATTATTGAACTCTGTTTCGTCATTTGTAGATTTTACTCAAATGTAGAAGAATTAACAATTTGTTAAAACCAATTTAAGTATTTTACAGAAGCCGTATTTTGTTTAAAAAATTTTAATTATTTTATTAATTATGAAAGTTTATTATTCGGAATCTTTTTTTATAATAATTTACTTTAATCGTGCTTGATTCCTTCAAATATAAATATTTCATGATATTCTCATGAAAAATTTATTTTTTAAAACTACAAAATTAAATGTATTACTGCGGGGAAAGCATATCCATATGGCCATTGCACTACTGCTCATATAGCTCATCAGTGAATTTTACCCAAATTTCTAATTCAAAACTAGAAAGTCTTATATCTATTGCCAAGTTGATTAAATGAGAACTATATTAAATCAACAATTAAAAAAAACAATAAAAACTCAACAGGTTTTATATAAAAAAAAACGCAGTAAACATTCAGTAACTATTTTTATTTTTTCTTCCATTTTTCTACATAAGGGTTTCCTTTGGAAACCATTCATATCTATTTGAAAGATTTAATGAAAAAATAAAAATTGTAAACAATTTTTACAAATAAGCAATGTGCACATGCAAATACAATATGAAAATTTATTATTCAGAATCAAGCACGATTAAAGTAAATTATTATAAAAAAAAGTTCCGAATAATAAATTATTTTTTTATTTTTATTTAATCAAAAAATATCTGAAAATCCTATAATTTCTGAAGGAGTAGATAAACTGCAATTAATAGGGCGTATGTACGTCTTTATTAATTTCACACTTTATAAAACATGAAAATTTTTATGAAAATTTTTGAAGGAACGAAGCACAAAACATAAAAATAACGTTAAAATATGATTTTCACTAAATATAGCATTATAATTATTTCATGATACTCCCATAAATTAATTACTATCAAAAATAAAATGGATTATTATTGGAAAGGCGTATTCCTAGGCCATTTAGCTCGAAATTATGTTTAAGGGAGCTTTCTGTTGCAATTAAACTTAGCTTTTGACTTGCAATGTTATTCTTCTTAAACGTTTGTTAGTGATTCTAGTACTTTTTCAATATCTTCCATTGTATTTTTCATACTATCAACAAGTTCAATTGACAAACAGTTCATTAGGTCCTCTAAAAATCCAAATGTTCATTGTCCTTACAAAAAGTCCATGTGATGGATGTTCTGGTCAAAAACAGTACAAGCAAAGTAAAGTAAATATTCATAACATATATTGATTTTATCTTTCGTTCTATTGCGATTGATTAAAAGTTTTTAATGGCTTAGAGCCATACTAGTAACCAACAGAAACTATTGTTTGGAAAATGGAAATTAATGTTTGAAATTCCCTCTTTAACAAAACATTGCAGAGTAATAAAATTTGCATTCAAAAGGAAACAACATAACTGAAGAAGTTCTAAAAGTAAAATTAAAGAATTTTAACCAGTAGTATTAGTGTTTGATGGCCATGATCTCGTAATAAATTTTAAAATGTGTTTCCTACTGATTGATGAAAAAGTTGCACAAGCTTTAACCCAAACATCAAATCAATTAAGCCAGCCCTAACACGATAATTATAAGGAAGCATACAAATTTGGATTGTCTCCTCTTCATGCAAATATCATCAGGGATGCGGAAAAAAATTACCGGTATATTGCCCGGTATTCCTGGAAAAAACAATTCTTGAAGAAAACAATAAAACTATATTAAAGAAATCATAGTCGCCTCATTATTTCTTATTTTCTTAAAATTAATATTTAGAAAAATGTGGTTTTAAACATTTGTTATAGAGTTCTGGAAACAGTGTTAAAAACTTTCCATCTTCAAAAATAAAATGTACTGAAGACTGTTCTAGTGCCATTATACCGATAAAATTGGGTGAATTCACACCGGAATCTCTTTGGCTGACTTCCAAAATATATTAATACAAAGTTTGTATACAGTTTTGCTGCGGTATTTAGATCTTGTTCATATACAAAGTTGCGAAACAAAGCATCAATTTGGAAAATGATGCGCTAGTTGCTCGGTTGCAACATTTCTAATACTTGTTTGCGGCATTTTGGAATGGTATACCTTGTAAAAATTTAGTACCACGGCATTATGAAACACAATACATTGTTCGAATACAAAGCAACTAACGTTTCGGAAGTCGGCCTTTTTCTCTACGAAATGACATATTCTTATGACATAAAAAGTGTTTTGTTTTTTGAACCAAGGTTCTAAGAGACCTCCTCACAAAATTTTATTCACATCTGTCCAGCAGTTTTTACGTGATGCGAACACAGACAGACAGACAAACAGAAAAAAAATTATAAAAATAGGTGTTTTGTATTCTATACAGTGTATGCAGATAAGAAGATTTTTCCCCCAATTGGGGATTTCAACAAGTTTGGAACAGAATTTTGTGGAAAGGGATTAGGAGATTTTTCATTCTTAGATTTTTTATTATCGACACTTGATTGATTTACAGGCATTTAAATTAATATTTTGAATATTTTTCTACCTGTACTAATGTCTAGTCGAGTTAACATTGTAAAAGCATCACGATATATTAAAGTAAAAGTACATAACACGCGTTGAATACGTCAATGCCTTGCAAGCTTTGTATATTTTATACGCTTTAAACTTCTCAAGTTACATTAAACGCTTTATTAACATCTTTTTTTTATCAGCTGTTAAAACAAAATTGTTGACTAATGTTTTTGAAATGGACAACACTATAAGCTTGCACCAAGGTTTTATGAAAGTGTAGTAAGTGTTTACAAACTACGAAGAAAGTATAACAAAAGATTTGGGTTTTGAAAAATATACCTGGAAAAAAATGTTACCGGTTTTTTTGCTTTAAGTTTCCAAAAGCTAAGAAGCGATACGGATCAGTTTTTTATCGCCACAAGAATGCAGAAAATTTTCAGAAGAATTCTGCAAGAGAAATTTCTCCAGATTATCAGTTGTTTCTAACTTTGATGAAAGTTATTACCTTTTAAAGTGACCTTAACAATAATTTTTAAATACTTAGTTACTTAGCACATGGACCAACTGGACTATACTTGTCTTTGACTTTTAGGATGTCCGTGTCAGTAGTAAGAAGTATTGTTTTAGAGACATACCAATTAATATGGGATGAGTTGAGTCAGATTTATATTTCGTCACCAAACGAAAACAAGTGGAAAAAAATGCGGAAGATTTTTACAGCATTTGGAATCTACCTAACTGTGTTTGAGCAATTGATGGCAAACACATTGCCATTACATGTCCTTCGAAGTCAGGCTCACAATACTACAATTATAAAGGTATACTTACATATGTCAAAATTATTTTAAATCGTTTTTAGTTGCAGGGACCTTTAGTATTCTTCTTCTTGGTGTATGCGATGCTAACTACCACTTTGTTGCTGTAGATGTGGGAGCATTTGGCAGTCAAAGTGATGGAGGAGTTCTAAATTACACTAAATTTGTAAGGAATTTAATAAATAATAGTGTTGATTTCCCTCCAGACTCTAAACTTCCAAATAGTGAAATCTTGTTCCCATATTACCTCGTAGGCGATGCAGCATTTCCACTCAAACCATATTTGAAACGACTTTATCCCGGACTTTTGCTAAGTGAGAAAAAAAACTAATTTCAACATGCGATTATCGAGAGCACGAAACACAATTGAAAATGCATTTGGAATTTTGACGGCAAGATGGCGATTCTTACGAGGTACTTTAAACATGTCACCAGATTCTGCTTAAAAAATAGTATGTGCCACTGTGGTTTTGCATAACTACGTTAAAGTGCATGATACAATATATTGTCCACCAGATTTTGTTGACAGAGAAGAAAATGGTGTAATAATAGAAGGGTTATGGAGAAGATTTTAAGAAGCTCATCTAATAATTCTTCACGAAAAGCCCGCAACGGAAGAGATTTATTGAGCAAATACTTGTTTTCAAATAAAAAATACTAATCCTTGTCACTGTATATAATAGTTATTAATGTATTGCATTTATAATGTAATAATAATGAAAATAAATTTTCAAGTAAAACAATCTAGTCTAATGAATATTAATTTTATTTATGTAATAAAAAAAGAAATAATTTCAAAAAATCACATTTAAAGTACAGAGATCGATTAATTTTATAAATATTAATAAATATTTCTTTTGTCTACATAATTAGTAGTTTCCATCGTTTTATTATGTAAATAATTAAAAAAAAATTAGAGTCATCAACTACATCGCCTGGCAATTTGATGCTTATTATCTTCAATATTTGGCACACTAAATTGCTGTTTCGCAATATGGAACATTTTTTTTAACTCTCCAAGCTCATCTGGGTTAGCTTTCCTCTTTTTGCTATGATGGCTTGTTAATGCGCTTTCACTTTTAGTAGATTGATCATCAGCATCCATTGATTGCTACAAAAATAAGTTTAAAAATCAACATAAAACGTAAAAAAGTGTTTATTATCTTAACAAATCAAAGTTGTACGCACCATTAGACAGTCGCTATAATCTACATTAAAGAAAATATGACAAAAAATTACAATTTAAGAATATTTAATCCATTAATAAATAAATTTTATCTCGTGTATAGAATTTTAAAAATATCCATAGACTCAAAAGCATAGATGACTAACCAGATTACTCACCTATGACGTTTTAAAAAGTGTGTTATCATATTGTCTTCCAGCTTTCGTTAAAGCGAATAAACAAATATTCAAAAACGCTAAAAGCAATGCGTTAGAAGAAACCGCTACACACACCTATTGTAGACATATGTTTTCATATAAAAATATAAACAAGTTCTACCAGCAAGTGTTTAAATACTTTTTTGTTAACAAAATAATTGATTTTTAGAAGAACTAAATACCGTATCGACATTCTTATATGAAACAAAATCTTTTACGACGTTTTTCATCGTTCTTCTAAAAGCCGCTGCATGGTCATAGAACTGGCCTCATCGAGAATGAGAATTTGGAATGGGGGATAAGGACGACCCTCTGGTCCTGTGCCACTCACAGTTCGTTTTTTTCGATTTTACCGCATTCATGCTATTCTAAAATTTGTCTAGCTGCTGCAAGAATGGCACTTGTTTTCCTTGTGCCCGGGGGTTCATAAAGCAACATATTAGGCAAATCTACACATTTACTCAAAACAGCTACCATTTTACCTTGTCATACCACGACTGGAAAATTTGTTTGCTTGAATTATTTCTTGTCGCAAGTTTTGTAAGTGTGCCTGTCCCAATATTCGTAATACTTTTAAGTGTTCCAGCGTCAACTCTTCAAATTCTTGAATTTGTATGTTTTCCATGGCTGATATTCTATACGAGGCTTAGGGTTTCTTTTAAAAATCAATTTCTTTGTTAACAAAAAAGTATTTAAACACTTGCTTGTTGAATTTGTTTATATTTTTTATATGAAAACATATATCTACAATAGGTATGTGTACCGGTTTCTTCTAACGCATTGCTTTTAGCGTTTTTGAATATTTGTTTATTCGCTTAAACGAAAGCTGGAAGAAAATATGATAACATACTTTTTAAAACTTCATAAGTGAATAATCTGGTTAGTATCTGTGCTTATATATATATATATATATATATATATATATATATATATATATATATATATATATATATATATATATATATATATATAATTAAGAATATATATTGTAGAATATTTGTTTACTACGCATTTATCATTTGAGACACATGATGATTGTTATTTGATTCCAGAACCTTCCATTATTAATTTGAATTTATTTATACATGCTGTCTATTTTTATTAGTCGTTATGTAGGTGTTTGTGTAGTTGTGTGTTGCGTTTATTTTTATTGCTTTATGTTAGTTGTTTTAGTTTTGTGATTAAGAAGTTTTCGTAGAAACATCTGGCGTTGTAAACATACACAATAGGTCATTTCGTTTTGCTTTGTTGGCGACAATTAATTTTATTTCTTTTTATAACCTAAATAAAGCATCTTCGCAACAATATAATTAAGAATATATTTATACTTATCTTAAAAGAAATCGTTATAAAATATTGCAAAAACTGATAATACTTTAAATCTAATTTAATAAGATACTAAATTTTTTACACGATTAAATATTAAGCATCTGGCAGCACTTTTATGTAACATAATAAAAATATTAAGGCACTTTAATTTTGGTCACAGATAATTTTTGTTTGCACAAAGTAATTTTAGAATAAAATGAATAACTGTACTCAATATGGAGATACAAAAGAGCGGTATAAGTTATGGAACAAATCTAGTTTACAGACGCAGCTTAAAAATCAAAAAAAGTTGTCTACAGGGTTTAGTATGACCAATACCGGCTTCGCTTACTAAAGATATTTTGCATAGCCGGCCTTTGGTCGAGCGCAAGAACTTTCTCCTCTATGATATGACCAACACCGGCTTCGCTTACTAAAGATTATCTGCGTAACGGGCCTTCAGCCGTGCGGAAGGGTTTTCTCCTCTTTGGTATGACCAACACCGGTTCGCTTAGTAAAGATTTTCTGCTAAATCTGTTTTCGTATAATATTGTCACTAAACTTATTTTATTTGATATACATAGGAAAAGCTTTTCTTTTGGTCGTTACCTGTTTTTTTATTTTTTTAATATTTTCCTTTTCAATTAAATAGATATTAAAATTACCTTTCCAATGATACCCATATTGCCTCACTACACCACAAAATACTCGAAATATGCCATACTGTAAATACAAACTTTGGAAACCCGTAACTCCGAGACTAAGGGTCAGCTCCGAGTTTTCCACTTTACATTTCTTGCTTAAAATTAAATTTTACACCCTGTAGACAACTTATTTTAATTTTTACTCTGCGTATTGGCCACCGAGTAAGACATGTCGGGCAGTTCAGAATGTTGTACAGCATTGCGAGCAAATACATAAAGAAACGCCGATAACGGAATTGTAATAGATGCGCAGTAATGAAAAGTGTCTATGAGCCGGTATCAAAGACGTTGTTAGCAAACGCAAAATTCAACGATAGCACCTACAGAAATGCGATAGTAAGTATGTAAAAAAATTATGGTTAATGTATTAAATCATTTCCTTTTGTTTTAAAGAATGATTTAATAGGTATCTCAAAACGAAGTGGACAAGTGGCAGATTATAACTAACATTGTCTTAAGTGTTGCACTCCCTGCCTGCACAAATCCAGTATATTGGACGCTATTGGTATTAAGCCTAAAGAGCGCACAGTCAAAGAAAGGCAACAACGCCGTCGTACGGTATTATCGCAATAAAAATGGATCAAAACTATAAAGCAGCTAAAACGTGATCATCGTGGGGCAGAAAAGGTCAATATTATTCTTAAACAAGTTAGTTGCCTGTTTTGTGCAAAGAACCGCCAACCTTTACCTTACTATCGCCAAATTATTGATCCAAATAATTTTTGGTTCGTGATGGAAATATAGATATAGAATAGAGCGACGATTGCTATCCTCAAGTTCGTTTAGTACCTAAGGATGAAATTGAAACGATTCCTGGAACATTACAAGCTATATGTTCATTAAATATGCAATTATGTGAGGTAAGTCACAAAATGTGTATATTCTGGAATAAAATCAGAAAGTTTTCGTTATTTTTTTTTCCTTTTTAAGGATATGGAAGAATTTTATGACATTGCAGAACCATTGCTTTAGTACCTACCGATATTGAAGGAGAAAAAAGTACGCAAAATAATGTTATTTGAGATCATCAGACAAATAACGATATTCACATTATTTTTTGTCGAGTATTTACAATATTTTATTGTTTTAATGTTAAGTTTATTATTTTTATTTATTAAGCACTTACTTAGTTCCTAATAACCAATTAAAGTAAACACTAGGAATTTTTGTCTTATTTTAAAATTGATCACTAAATTTAATACATTACATACATTTTTGAAAATTTTGTTTGTTTTTTTCTCTGTGGCAATCTTAAGCAAAACACCCAACACTTAAAACTAAGCTAAGTTACATATTTAAAAGAAAGTGTAATAATTCTAATTTACTTAAAACGATTTGTCGAAGTATAAAAATATATCTATATTTTTTAAGACATTCAGAGATTATACTGTTTTATTAAGTTATTAAAACAAGTGCTTATATTTCTCGTTTTTTTTTTAAGACACAAAAGTTTTAAATTAAAAAAGAAATCTATATATGAGCCGTTTATTTTGAAAGTTGCATAAGCCAATTTGCTTTCATGCTAAAGGGTTGTGTTTAAAAGAATTTAAAAGTATTGAGGCTAAATCTCGAGAAGACTTGCTTTAAATTCAACCTTAGGATACTTATTCCCCAATAAAAACTTTGGTCAACATAAAATAGTAGCAGCTCTTAACATTTAAATTTCTTTCTTTTATTTCTGTAAATTTACGCAGTTTAATTAAATCGTCATCATTTACTGCGGGTTTTTTTCGTGACAACAACTTTAACATATCACGCTGAAAAAGTTTGATAAAACAGGCTAATGTATTATAATGATTTATAAAAATATTTTATATTTTACCATTGTAACAGGTATCTCAAATAGTTTATCCCCTGGAACGTCCATCCAAGACATTTCAATGGCCCCTTTGTCACCAGGTAAACATGCTGACGAAGGGGCCAGGTGGCGAGGGACCAGTAACACGTTGTATTTATAAATTTGAACTTATTATTTTTTCTTAATTAGAAAACTATAAATAAAAATCACTTTAAAATGTGCAGCAGTTTGCACTTTATGTACAGGTTCTATTAAGGCATCACGCACAACAATTGAAATACCTGCACCGGAATACCTGAAAAGAAAATTTTAGAATGAACAATTGTTTAGTAAATGAAAATTTAGCTGTGATTTTCACAACGTAATATCTCGTTTGATATTAAAGAAAATTTTAATTTTTAATTTCCATCAATTATTAAGAAGTACACATCTGTTTAAAAACTAATTCCAAGAAAATATGCTAATTCAAGAAAATATACTCAACGAATAACACATATATACCCAATATATGTGGCTTTAATCCACAATTGGTCCCATCTAAGTTTTCGAGATATAAGTCCATATGTAATAAGAGTGAAATTTGAAAATTTATTTTTTTAATACTTTGTTCAAGTAAATATGCTCAACAAATATAAGCTATATGCCACATTAGAGACAATATATGTGGCTTTCATCTACAATTGGTCCCATTTAGGAACAACACCTAGTTTTCGAGATATAAGCCTAGATATAGTATGAAGGAAAGCCCAAATGTAGTAGTTGTAACGTATTTTTAGTCTTTCTTACAAAAGATTTTTTTTTTGTTCATAAAATATAGATTTTTATTTAATTTATTACTTTAACTTTTGAATAATTTATTTAATTTGTTTAATTTTATAAAACTTATCATTTCCGGTTTGTTAAGTTAGTTTGCTAACTTGAAAATCCTCTCTCAAAATAAAAAAAGAAGAACAGCTGATATTCACTGTAGAGTTAGGACCATAATAGAAGTTGCCATAAATTTATAAAACCTAGCTACATATTGGTGCATTTAAACTTGGCAGCATTCGATTTAATATCGACACCATGGCGAATTCACATAAGGTGGCAGCGCGGCTACAACAATAAAAAGAAAAACAGGCACTTAAGTGTATGATAAACTTTAGAACACAAATAATTACTCCACTTTTTCCTTACCCTTTTCAATAACGTTTTTACTAAGATTCGTTTTTTAAATTGATTTAAAACTCTTCTTACAATTCTTTTCTAAAGAATAATAAAAAAAAGAAATTTTGTGATATAAAATGTTTCACTTTTGACAGCTATTCTACACATAACAAAATTAAACAAAAAATTGTCAGCTGCCGCAACGATGCCACCTGGTAAAATTAATTCGCCTTGATCGATACCTTAGAATTGTTGTGCTCCATTAGTCATTTAAAAAATTAGTTGGGTGTGGAATATATACTTGAATTATTTTATTTCTATTTATGTTTAGGTTTATTTAATATTATTGTGCCTCTAATAGCTGTTTAGAGTATGGGGCAATATTGTACAAAAAATAAAAATAAAAAAACATGAAAACATGTTTTTAAAGACACCGCGTTTTCACTTCAAAATATTAACATTTTGTTTTAGTTATAATTTTAGAAATTAATAACATTTAAATTTTTTTATTTATTTATTTAATTTGATTGGAGCAAAAAACAATAAATTTTATTTGCGTATTTGTAAAAAATATGTGCTAGAATTTATTGTTAATAAAAAACATTGATCAGTTATATTTTGAGATAGACTAATGTTAGCGTGTTTCTCGTTATTAACTTTAAAAATAATGGCTACACTTGAATAAAAAAGTGTGTCTGGCAGCCTACATTAAAAAAATGAGTTATTACTTATTTTGGTTCTCAATATAAAGAGAAAGAAATTCCCTCTTTATATTGAATCATAATTTTAGTTTGTTATCTTCTCGTCTGCGTCTTATGTTCGCAATAATTGTCAACGAAAATTGGGTGATAATTATTGCCTCATATATTGCAGCCAATAAATATGTATAAAAAAGTGATGTCTACATTACACGCCGTCTTGACGAGACATTGATTTGTTCAACCGTTGAACAATTTAATGTGCGCACATTAAAATGGCTTGTGTAGACCTTCGTTGTCGATGTCATGTTCTTGTTCAAACAGCGTTGTCAGAACATTTGTTCGAACAATGATGTCTGCCATCAAACATCACTTTCATTTTAAAAATTCTAAAAAAGATTAAATTGAGGCAATATTTAAACCAAAAAGACTGTAAATTTTTCTATTCATTTGTAATTTTATATTATTTAGCAAAAACACAATAATAAATAAATAAAAATATATTAAGAACTCTGAACAAACAATACACGAACATCGCCACGTTTTCTCCACATAGGAAAACTTGAAAAATATTTGTCCCCTTTTCTGCCGACGTTTTGTTCATGTGCGAACAAATAAATGGTTCGTCAAGACGTAGTGTTAGAAATAACATAATTTTGACATTTGCTGCAATATATGTCTACATATTTATTGCTAATCTAGACGATGGGTAACATGTAGAAATACGTATATATGTATACAAACAAATAAAACAATTAAAAATAAAAATAAACTAGGTAAAATACGCCAATAACAAATAATTAATCTTTGATTATTTTATTTACAAACACGGTCTATACAACGTGTACTCACTTAAGGTGCCCTTAGACGAAATGTTTTTAACATGACTTGTCAGTTTGAAAATCCAGATGTAATTCCTTGTGTATGCCAAAGTAGTCATTTTTACATATGGCTTTAAATTTCGCGTTTAAACGAAATATAAACACAAATAAATTTTAAAACTTTTTGTGACGATCCTCCTATGTACCGTTTGTTTACATTTTAGACACATTTCTTTTAATTTAACATACATTTAATAATAAAAGCGAAATTTTTTACACTATTTTGTAATAAATTAAAATGGATACGTTAAATTTAATAAGAAGAATTGGTAAGATTTTTTATTATTTGTGAGGAACTACATACGTTTATAATTGTGTGCCATTTTATTAGAAATTATTAACCAACTTGCAAACTACCGCAAACCAAAAATATATAAAAAGAGGATTGATCCATTTTCTATTCCTGAAAAATTCTTTAAACAAAAATACCGTTTTAATAAGCAAACGGTTAAAAAAATTATAGGTTTAATAAGAAAGGATATTTCATTGGACCGTAGAGGGAACGGTACATCACCAGAACTGCAGGTCTTAGTAGCTTTAAGCTGTTGGGGACGAAGAGGAGTGAGTTGAATACTCTGCGTTAAAAATTGCGTTAAGACGTACATTTCTGCTTTTAGTGTCAGGGTAATGCTGGTGACCTACATGGCCTTGCTCAATCCACGGTCAGTAGAAGTTGTGCAAAAGTTGCTCGCGCCCTAGTTAAACACGAAAAAGAAGTTATTAAAATGCCAACATCTGCTGAGGAAGAAATAAGAATAGCAAGACAATTTAAAGAGATTCAAAACTTTCCCGGAATTATTGGTGCAATTGGTAATACTAACATAAAAATAAAAAAAATTGGGGAAGATATAGCCCATTGTTATGTCAATAAAAGTGGATTTTATTTCTTGAATGTGCAGGTAAGAAAAAGTTTAGACCATAATTTTAGAAATTATTTATGTATGTACATATGTATCTTAGGTGGTTTGTGATGCTCAATTAAAAATTTTAGATATAATGACAAGATGGAAGAAAAGTGCTAATGATTGCCAGATTTTTAATGAGTCTAAGATTAAAGAACGATTTGAAAATGGTGAATTTAAAGGACGTTTGCTTGGGGACTCAAGCTACAAGCTAACACCTTACTTATTCACTCCATTACCAAAACCTCAAAATGAAAATGGTATAAATTATAACGCTGCACAGGCAGCAACCCGAAATCCTGTAAATAAATTCTTGCGCTCGTGGAAGCAACGATTCCAGTCTTTACTGAACGGAATGACGGTTAGTTTTTCAAACGCTAAGGCAGTCACTGTAGCTTTAGCTGTTCTTCATAATATTGCTGTAGAAGAGAAAGATTATTCTCCAGGTATGTAAATAAACTTATTCTTCATAAAGTTGCATGACACATTAAATAAAAAATAATTTTAGATAATTCCAACTCTGATGACGAGATGCTAACAGAAATGCCAGATAATGACACATGTCCCCAAGAGCCATCCACAACGAAAGAAAGTTTTATTTTGCAAAGTTTTGTAGAAAAGTATTTTTAAATTATGTAATGTCCAAATAAAATAAAATGACAACGCCAGAAAAAGAACCAAAATTTTCATATCACTCAGATGTTTGGAAAATGTAATAAAAAACAAGTAAGATACCCTTTACCATCTATGTAAAACTAGTTTAGTAAAGTAACTCCAATCAAAAAAGCAAATATTGGGGTGACAGAGAATTAAAAAAAAGGCAAAAATTTTTCTGTACTACATTTATATAATGCTTAATGGTTCAGCATTTTTAAACAATTTTAGTTTTTCCTTAAAGATCTCCTCAAAAGCTTTTAAACGATACCAATATTGATATTTTGAATATTTTAAAAATTTCAGAAGCCCGTAACTCGAAAAATATCGGCGAGCGCCAATTTTTTCACTTGTTTTTTTTAATTCGTTCTTTGAGAAATAAAATCTAGAATTTAAATTGCCAAAATATTAAAACGCATTGAGATATTTTTAAAATTTTTGAAATAATATTGATAAAGAAATGATATGGTTAAACGTTAAAATGCAATTTTATTTAACTCTTGTTGAGTTAGGTATGAATGTACATGCTCTGTGCTTTGTACGTTATAGATGCTGTTCTATAATGTTGTGAGGAAACAAGTATGAATGATTAAAAAACAAAAAAAAAACAGCATTTTTAGAATTGCATATAAGAAGGGACTTGTTCGGAAATGCACCACTGCGCTGCATCTGATACGCATGTTTGATTAGTTTGCATTGTCAATGCAAAACAACTGATTTTCATTCGATGCGCAGACAAAAAGAGATTATAATTTGTTGTTAGTTTCGAAGGCTGAGATAATTTTACGTTTAATTCATTTCTAGAAATGCATTAACAAATATAATTTAACAAAATAAAATTAATAAATATCATCATAAATATCTGTGATGTATTTTAGAATACTGATGCATTTTTGAACGAACTGAGCACCACATGCAGCGCAGTGATTCTTTTCCGAACAAGCCCGAGATCTCGAATGTAATTAATAATATTTTATTTTCGCAATAGGGGTTTACGTATAACTTTAAAAACTGATAGTTTTCTATTTTTTCTTAAAAGCAATAAAAATGGCATTGACTATAGCACTTGCTTCAGCGGTGAAAAAAGAAGTATATTCTGAAAAATTTTAGGCTAAGAGTAGATCCATTTCTGTCTATAATTGCATAAACGTATTTCAGCTTAAAGTCTTTACACCATCAGTTAAGTAAAAATTTCAACCATCCTTAGTCAGAAAATCTTCCTTCTCCAGGTTAAGTTGAATAAAGATTTTGTTTACAAAATTTAGATAAGAAAATAATATTTTTAAAGAACCATTGAGGATATAAGTGTTTAGCAGGTTTGTTTGAAGTATAAATGATCAAAGCAGTTCCAAGTCGAAGGTACAGTGGCTCCTAGCTTATTTCGTGTGAGACCGTTATTTGAGAGTAATTTATGACTTTTATTGACTTATAAATTTTTTTGTAACTGCTTAATGTGCTATGAAAAATTATTTTAATTATTTTGGAATCAGTTATTCACCCCTATTCTGCGTTTCGATTCGAATTGAAGTTTTCTCTGTCTGACAACTTTGGTATTCTGCGTTCCGATTCCGCTCAGTTTCTTTCGATTGTAGGTATTCTGCATTGGGAACGGAGCTCCGTTTTTCTCAGTTGCTTTTTTGTTAACGGAGGGGTTTTCTTTTTTGTGTTTTTTAGTTAAAAATTGAAAAAATGTAGGTAGAAAATGAGATAAAATGTTGAGAAATGTCTAAAAAAAAACACTTAAAATTATTTTTAAGTATTAAATTTGACATTTGTATATGAAAATGATAACAAACTTGCTTATTTTGCTATTTCATTTCCACATTCCACAATGATGCTATTAATTTTGTAAACATTGTTGTCTTCTTCTTTTTCTTTCGATTCCGTTTTTCTTCAGAATACCAATTTACGATCGTAACGGAACTGAATGCGGAGACTTAATCGAAACGCAGAATAGGGGTGATTATTTTGGATTAAGAATGGGTCGACGCACTTTAAAAGAAAAACGTGAAATCGTGATCAAACATTTTAAAGAGGGTAAAACCCAAAAGGAAATCGCTGAAATTGTTGATTTGAGCCTTTCAAGAGTGCAATATATCATACAGCGCTTTGTACGCGAGAATCGCATTGCAGATAAGGGCAGTAATGCCCCTAATAAGATATTTAATGAAGCTGATGAAAGGTGGATTTTAAGAAAAGTTAAGCAGGATCTATGGCCACCTGCCAATATGGATCGTAATACAAATCACAGAAACAAAGTCGCTGCGTTTTGTGGTAAGTTTGAGCCCTCAATTGAATAATTGCATGCAAAAGCGCGCAAATGAGCGCACAAAAGCTATATGGCTTAAGTTTTTTTATTTTACCAAGGAATTCCAGCTGACAACGGATGCATCGGACTATGCCATAGGAGCTGTACTGTCCCGAAATAACCGACCAATAATGTTCATATCCAGGACTCTTAGTAAAGCGGAAGAGCATTATGCTACCAATGAGAAGGAGGTGCTGGCTATCATTTGGGCACTCAACTCATTGAGGAATTATCTCTATGGTTCAGCTAAGGTTAAAATATTCACGGACAACCAACCTCTAACATACGCGAAAAGTAGCAGAAATAATAACAACAAAATGAAGCGAACTCCACTACAAACCTGGACGGACAAACCATGTTGCTGACGCTCTATTCTTACCTCCTCAATTAAATTCAATGACTGCTACAACCCACAGTGATAACGAGGTGTTATCGCATCACATCACCTTATACCGATAGCTAATGAACCAATTAATGTATTTAAGAACCAAATTTTCCTAAGATTAGGCCAAAGTCCCTCATACAAGATCCAAATAATATTTCCTACTTACCATTGGCACATAATCTATGAAACGGATTACTCAGGACAAAAAATAATAATTATTTTTAAAAAATACCTAAATCCTTCTGTTATAAATGGATTGAACACCACTGAGTCTATCCTTGAAAAAATACAAGAAATATACCCCGAAAGTTTCTCTAATTACCGCACCAGATTCACTCGGAAAATTGTTACGGATGTAATAGATAAAGGAGGTCAGGCAAAACAAATACTGAACCAACATCAACGCGCACATCGTAGTGCTACTGAAAAAAAACCAATTAATTGAAAGAGTTTATTTTCCAAGAATGTAAGCTAAAATCAGAAAAATAGTCGATAGTGCAAAATTTGTAAGGAACAAAAATATGAACGACATTCACAGAACCCATTACTAAGTGAATCACCGATTCCCAAATATCCCGGACAAATAGTTCACCTTGACATTTATCTTGCTAACCAAAACGCAGTTTTAAAGGCTATAGATGAGTTTTACAAGTATGTAACGGCAAAGATTATCAAATCCAGATCAACGCAAGATACCAAGGAACCATTACGCGAAATCTAAGTAAGTTTAGGACCTCCAGAATGGATAATTATGGACAGTGGGATCTGCACCGATAAAGCATATGCTGGAAAATAAATTTGGAATCAAAATATTTAAAGCTCCACCTTACACTAGTACAGTTAATGGACAATTCGAAAGATTCCATTCGACACTTTCCGAAATAATGCGATTCGTGAGAGCAGAAAAAATCCATGATTCCTTTAAAGAATTGCTTGAGATATCTATTTGCAGGTATAACTATTCCATCCATTCTACTACCAGGAAAAGACCAGTAGAGTAAAACCAGAAAAGCTTATGGACGAGAGAAGGAACCACATACAAAAACTAAAAGAAAAACAGCAAGCGGACTTAGCCGTTCACAACAAAAATAGAACAATTCCTAAACAATATTCCCCCGGAGACATAATCTATGTAAAAACTAATAAAAGAATAGGGACAAAACTGTCATCTAGATATAAGGAAGAAAAAGTGTCACAATTAAAACTGTAAAACAATTAAAACTTTATCCGGTCGAATAGTTTACAAAAGCTTAATAAGAACATAACCTTCTTTTCTTTTTCTATTTACTGCTTTTTCTTCTTTTTCTTTCTACTGCAAATCATAAAAGCCGAAATACAAATATTTGACTACACTAACTCCGAAATCGTGACATTTCAAACAGGACGAGCTTTAATACAAAACGGAACCTTAAATTTAATACACATAATCGACATTGAGATTTATGAACGTGAATTAAGACTCATAAGTGAGCTTATTAATTTCAAAATAAAAAAATCCAATCCCCTCATGCCATTTCTCCAACTAAAGATAGAGGAACTGACCCACCCGATAAGTCGAATTAAATCCTTCAAAAAGTCTAAAAGATTAATCAACGAAATTGGCACCGTATGGAAATAGATTGCAGGCTCACCAGATCGGACAGACTTCGATATTTTGGCTGATAAAATAAATGACAACTTACGACAGACGGAGAACCAAATTGTTACCAACAGACTCTTTGAATGGAAATTAAACGAAATGACAAACTTGACGAACCACATAACCAAAAACATTTAAACTTACGACATATAAAACAGCGCTGCACTTAAATTTGATTACAGATACTTAAAGAAGAAGTATCTAATATTGAACAGGCATTATTATGGTCAAAAGGAGGTATAGTAAATTCTTTCATATTCTCCCATAATGAAATGGAGATTTTAAGCGAATTAATTGTATAGCAAAATTTTCCCTATAATAATTTAGAGCAAGGCTTAAAATTCGCTAATATTAAGGTTACCTCGAATAATTCGTTATTGTTATATGTATAAATATATGTATAAAAATATATGTATAGAAATTTGCCTAAAGTAAGCAACCTTCATTGTGAAACTTTGTTAATTAAACCTATTAAAACAGGAAACTTTATTATAAAGTTAGAACATGAAACCAAAATAAAATATTTGAAATAATAAACCAATGTAAAAACTATGACAAACTAAGTCTATGTCAAAAAGAAAGTGTTAAAGAAATAACTAGCACAAGTTGTATAACCAATCTCCTTAAAAGTGGTCCTTCCACTTGTAAAAAAAAATATTTTCGATATCCCTTCCTTGGAAATAATCCAAGACGGTCTTCTATTATATAATCAGTACAATGGTTCCATACTTGTGAATGGCAACTATGTTGATATGCTTGGGGCATTCGTGGTCCAATATCAAAATGCTACCATTACTGTCGGTAATGTAACACTCTCCCATTATGAAAAAGAGACATATAGACCACTATCTGGCAACCTAAGTTCATTAAAATCAAATAACTACTTTAAAGAAACTTTGTCCCTCCAACTTATCAAACAATTACATTTGAATAACAGTAAAACAATTCAATTGATCGATAGGAAAAATACTATTAATTCGTGGCAAAGTGCGTGTGCTCTATTAATATGCGTAGGAATTAAAGTTATCATAGTTCTCAAATGCGCTGCAAACAGAAGGTACGAACTTAAATCCATTAAAAAAGGCCAACACATTAGAATACAATGGCTTAGAATCTGGCCAATCAATTTTTCCTGTAAACGAGGACGATTGCATTTAAGGAGGGAAGAGTTAACAAACTTTTTATTTAATATTGTTTTATAATGATTCTCTTGAAAATTTGTATGCTTAATTGCAAACTCGTGTTGTGGCTATTGAACTCATTTTTACCAATACTTTTATTATTATGCTGAATTGCAAACTCGTGTTAAATTGACATATTTTTATCAATAATTTTATTACTAAATTTAAAAACAACTAAATGCTTACAATGCGTCTGCATTTATTTGTTAATTCTTTTTACGTGGTTTTATTCGCCATACCTACGTTTAATGAAGTTAGTTTTTTACAAGTCTTCGTAGAAGATAAACTTAATAAATAAAAGCTTAAATAGAATAAAAGTTTAAGCTTAAAAACAAGTGTTTTATTTATCCATTTTTTTTATAAAAGCTAGGTAGTAAAATCTAGTAAGTTATATAAATTTTTTTCATGGTGTTCTTGTTAGTTTTAAGTTTTCTTTAATAAATATGTAACTTGTTTTATGTGTTGAACAATTATGTGTTCGTGATAATTTTTTTTATTTCAGGGTGAGGTTGGCCTGATGTGAGGTAAGTTCTCGAAGTATGTGTGTGTTTGGATTAGGAGACCCATAAACTTTCGGATGGAGTAGGTGTACCAGGTCGGGCGGGCAAGTGGGGAACACCATCACCTTGTTCTCCCTCCTAAGTGTTTCCCTGTGTGTTTTTTTTAAGTTCGTAGTTTTTTTGTTGTAACATTATTTTTTATTTGTTATTTGTCTCTGGGCTGCAGCTGTGGGTTGGGACCTGCCCTGGTGGTGCTGACGAGCTGGCTGACATCGCAGATGCTGTACCAATTGAGGCACGTAACAAAATTCGGGCTCCTATCCCCGATTTGGTTCATAATGTCCCCAAAAATCCACAATTTATAAACGAAAGTCCCCAATTTTGTCCCCAAAAAGAAATAATTTCAAAAACTTTATTTTATTGTTTTCGTGTAACTACATAAGCCATGTTATTATTTTTAATATTTTGAACTGTATGATAAAAGAGTCTATATTATACCGAAATAAAGAATGTATGTATATATTTTTAAATTTCTTGTACAGTTGGTTCATCCAAAACTCAAGAGTATAAAAATAAAAAAAAACTAACAAATATTCAAAGTTGTTTTTTTTTTAACCCGGGTACCGTGGTACCCATCAAAGTATATTTACATTAAAAAAATGTATTAATATATAAAATTTTCAAACAAGCTTCTGGATCGACGTTATTTAAGCGAATTAAGACTCTAGATTTATTTTTTTTGCTCCGTTTATCCACGAAAAAGTTTGCTAAAACTTTAACCATCGTAACATGCGCACCCGGGTACCCTGGCACTAAAATGCAATTATTTAAATCTTTAGAGTTTTCAACACAAACACACATTCAGGGTAATACTTGGCAACCCAATACCCTTTTAATACCAATTTTGTTTGTATAATTACGCTTAACTTTGGCATATGTCATTCGTGCTTCAACCATTAGTTGATCAAGTTCTTTAGTTAGCTTAGGCGTAAAAAGGCATCTCTCAGTTTTTTCTTCGCAATTATTTTATCGTTCTCATAGTGATGCAATTGAGGTAATATCTTAAACTTTGGCGCTGACTTCTGTATCTTCTAAACAATTTATCCATATTGCCAGGTTTCGTTTTGACATCGTCAGCTTTATCTGAATGCATTGTTGATAAAAGAACTATAGGTTTATAAATTTTTTTGGTGGGTACATAAGAACACATCGTTAAGTTTTAATGGAAACCAAAACCGACCGAATATAATTTCCTTGATTTATTTGTGACCATGACATTTGGAATATGAGGCTTCTTATTTCAGTGTGCCAACAATGGTAAGACTACATGACAACAAGAGCTTCGCTATTGGCAGAGAAGTAAAAAAGGATATTTCTTCCACTTCCACAGTAGAATGACGCTAATTCTTTAACAATTCTTTCCCTATGTTTTTTTTCATGGGTAGGCGTTTTCAGCATCTTATCTCTACCAGATTTTAATACCATACATAGCTGGATTTGAAAGTATATATATATATATATTTATATATAAGTTATGGAAACAGCATGAAAATGCTCTTATACAAATTATTTACAAAAACTATACTTAGTAAGTTTCATTGAACCTAAAAATTTATTTGCTGACGGTTGATCAGCAAAATTGATATTTCAAAATTGTCTTAAATAAGTTTCGTTGAACCTAAAACTCAATTGCTGACGGTTGATAAAATGTTTACAAAAATTGTTTACTAATAAAATCGCTGATCATTAAAAATATAATATCGAATGACAACAATTATGTTGCAATTGATTGTGCTTCTCATTGGATATAAGTGTGACACTTAGAATTAAGTAATTTAGTCAGTGTTAAGACGTGTAGAGTGTAAGTGAACCATCAATAAAGAAAGTATAAAAATATTTTTTTTAAAAAATAAAAAACGAAAAATTTAATTGGGGGCTCAACCGGGATCCTTTTTGAAAAAAGGGTCCAAGAAAAAAACAAATAAGTATCCTTTAAAAAAGGAGAAAAAATTTTACAAATGAGTATCCTTTAAAAAGGAAAAAAATATATTTCAACAAATAAGTATCCTATAAAAAGGAGAAAAAATTCATTAAATGAGTATCTTTTAAAAAAAAAGAGAAAAAAATTGTTCTGCAAAAAAATATCCTTTTAAAAAAAAATACAAGAAATTCTTTTGATTGATTGTTGAAGTGAATGATCGTGTGACTGTTTCAGCTCCTGAAAAAGTGCTTTATGCTGTAAGCAACAAAATAAATAGAAAGTGGCACTGCATAAACTGTGTGTTTTTGAATTTTGACTATCCCCTAAAAAAGGGATAATCATAAAATAATTAAATAAAAAACTAAATAAAATAACTCTACAGTGAACAATAAAAATTCTGCAATCATCAAGTTTAAATAACGCATAACAACAGAACTCTAAATGAAATAATTAAAATTTACAAAAAACAAATATCTTAATCAATCACATTCTTGATTTTTGGGGAGACTCCAGTCCACAATATTGAAAATATCATCTTAATAACCAACAACTAAACAACGCAGTATCTACACCTGAAGTATCCTTAGAAGAAGGAAAAATAAACATCAACACTTTACAAAGGAAATCCATCTGAAGTCGACAGCCGAAAATTTTAAATGTAAGATTGTTTTATAAGATTTATTGTTATTAAGATTAATTTAATTTTAAGATTAATTTTTCTATGAAATAATATCATTTGAGCTATATGATTTTTTTGTTCGATGTATTGATTGTGAGGCTTAAAACTGGCTTATTCAATAGAGTGTAGTGAAAGATTTAACGGACGAGGAATTGAAATATTTAACTAATAACAGGACACTAGATATAGTTGACGAAGAATTAGAAGAACTAGAAAGAAAACATAGTATAGGAGACTCAGTTGACGAAATTACTGGACTATTTAGGAATATGACAACAAACAGAATGGACACAGAACAGGTTTTACTACTAGTGACACAGTCTACAGCACCACTTCTAAGAGAGTTGGAATTGCTGAAAGAAAACTTTGACAGACTTACAGTGACAAATACTGTTACTGAATACAGACAGGAAACTATTGACGAAACCAAAAGATGTGACGAAAGTTTGGACGTTATCAAATCCCTTCCAAGTTTTAATGGTAAAGATAATTCATATGTGAGTTGGCGGGAAGTAGCGAACAATTCAATGAGTCTTTATGTCAGGGGTAGTCGTAGGTACTTTGCGGCATTGACCATTCTACGCAATAAAATATTAGACGATGCAAATGACACCTTGACAATTCACGCTACCGTAGTTAATTTTGATGCTATTATAGCTCGTTTAGATTTTGCCTATGCAGACAAAAGGCCAATTCATATTATAGAACAGGAATTCAGTGTTATGAGACAGGGTTCCTTGACTATATTAGATTATTATAATGAAGTGAATAAAAAACTAACCTTATTAATAAATAAGACGATCATGTCCCACGGTTCAAATTCTCCTTTGACAAATGAATTGAATAATAAAAATCGTCAGTACGCTCTCAGGGTTTTTATTACTGGATTAAACCCACCATTGGCAAATATTCTATTTTCATTGTCGCCTTCTGATTTACCTAATGCCTTGGCCAAGGCCCAGGAACTAGAAGCTAATCATGTTAGAGCTAATTTTGCAGTACAATTTAACAAAAATCAATTCAATAGCCAAAATCCAAGAAATAACCAGAATATTTTACGATTTCCTCCCAGAAATCACAACAACAATTTTCAATACCGGAATAATCAACATATACGTCAGGCAAAGCCTGAACCGATGGAAATCGACAGTTCAGCAAATCTTGCTATTAACACAAATAAAATTCCACAAAATGGGCAAACTCAAAATTACGCTCGAGGATCACAATTCGGTCAATGGCAGCAGCGACCACAAAACTCCAATCAATTCTTTCAAAGACCTCAATTCAATCATGGCTTAAAAAGACAACAACCAAGTGAACAGTTTAGTTCTCAGCCAAATAACAAGACACAAAGAATAAATAATTTAAACGAAACTGCTTTTTTAGACGTGACCCCGGATTGCCCTATATCATCAGAACAGGAGCATCCGGAAGAACTTACAGAATTTTAATTGATAGTGGGGCAACTAGTTGTTACTGCAGCCCAAATGTTCTTACTAACAGGAAGGAATTAGTAGTTAAAAAGAGAGTAAAAACTATAAATGGATTCACTATTATTGACCATTTCTATGATGCAAGACTTTTTGGTATAAGGGAAAGATTTTATGAAATTCCCAACTTAGAATCTGATTTGTTAATAGGATACAATTTTTTGAAAAAAGCTAATATTAAACTTGATTTTGAAAATGGCACGATTTCTTGTGGCAATAAAACTGATAAATTTTTAAATTTTAAGAAACCTGCGTTAATATCTAGTAAGACTATTAATGATAGTAGAGAGAAAATTGAGGAAAATATTATAAATAAAATTACCAACTCAGGAAATAATCTTGAGGACAAACCTTATGTAAATGATAATGATGATGGGACAAATAAAATGCGAATGGTAATCGATTATAAAAAATTAAATGAAAACACTATATCATATAAATATCCGATACCGGATTGCAATGTTATACTTTCTAATTTGGGAAAAGCAAAGTACTTTTCCACCATTGACCTCGAATCCGGCTTCCATCAAATTTTAATGAAGCCAGAGGATATTGAGAAAACTGCGTTTTCCATAAATAATGGAAAATATGAGTTTGTTAGATTACCCTTTGGACTAAAAAATGCACCAAGCATTTTCCAAAGCGCCATGGATAATATTTTAAGAGACTTTATAGGGAAATTTTGCCATGTCTATATAGATGATATAATATTTTATTCTGAAAATTTGAAAGAACATAGGAAACATTTAAATATGATAGTACAAAGACTTAAGGATTCTAATATGAAAATATCTTTGGAAAAATCTAAATTCTTTAAGAAAGAGGTAGAGTTTTTGGGTTATATTGTTGCCCAGGGAATAATTAAAACCGATCCAGGGAAAATAGAGATCATAGTAAACTACCCTGAACCTAAAACTCTTAGACAGTTGAGAGGATTTCTTGGTATAACTGGATACTACAGAAAATTTATAAAAGACTATGCCAAGATTTCAAAACCGTTAACAAAATACCTTACAGGAGAAAATGGAAGAATTTCACAATATATGTCCAAAAAGACAGCAGTGGAATTCGATTTGGAGGCACAAAGCGCTTTCAATAAATTAAAAACTTCGCTAACTAACCAGGTTGAGCTAACGCAACCTGACTTTAATAAAAAATTTACACTAACAACTGACGCGTCCAACGCAGTAGTCGGAGCCGTCTTAACCCAAGAGGGCAAACCTATAATTTTCATCTCAAAAACTGAACAAAATTACGCCACAAATGAGAAGGAGTTATTCGCCATAGTTTGGGCTTTAAAGACCTTGAGAAATTATTTGTATGGTGTTGCAGATTTGGAAATACATACTGACCATCAACCATTAACATTTGCGATATCTTCTAGAAATCCAAATGCAAAACTTAAAAGGTGGATGTCTTTTATAGAAGAGTATTCCCCGAAGTTTGTTCATAGGCCGGGTGCGACAAATGTTGTAGCAGACGCATTTTCTAGACAGGTCTTGAATAATGTTTCTGACGATGAGTCTTTGCATGGTACACAACATTCTACCGAAAGCAGTGAGGAATTCACTATTAAGGAAACCTCCAAACCACTTAATGAATTTAAACAACAAATTCTCTTAAGCAAGGCCAATTTCACAAATTATGAGTCGCTTACTCAATTTAATAGAATTAGACACATTATAGAATTTGATACGAGAGAAAATCTGAGGAACAAATTGAAAGAGTTTTTACGACCAAATTTGGTGACAGCGATTCATTGTTCTCCTGAAGATCTATATGAGTTTAAGGAAGCAATGAAGGGAATGTTTACCAACAAGTTTGTTTTTACAAGAATCTTTGCAGTTGATATTACTAACATTAATGACCAAAAAACTATTATTAAGGAAACTCACACTAGGGCACATAGAAGTTCTAAGAAAATCATAAACAAGTTTATAAACAATATTATTGGCCCAGAATGATTGATCATTTTAAGGAGCTTATTAGGCATTGTGATATTTGCAATAAAGCGAAATATGATAGAAAAACGACAAAGATTCCAATTGGAGAGGCTCCAATTCCTAGCAAAGAGGGAGAGTTTCTTCACATTGACATTTTTTATGCCCAAAATTTGAAATTCCTTACATGTATTGACGCTTATTCAAAATTTCTCGTAATAAAGCAAATAGAAGATAAAACAAATTTAGGCGAAAAGGTATTGGGTATATTGCAGACCTTTCCTGCAGCAAGAAAAATAACGTTGGATAATGAACCAGGCTTTAAAACACATACTTTTCAGTCCTTAATGCAAAGATTGAGAATTCAATTATATTTTGCTGACCCTAGGCATAGTACTACTAACGGTCAGGTAGAAAGAGCACACTCAACCCTGATCGAAATAGCAAGATGTTTAAAACAAGAATATCATCTTCTAGACACTGTTGAGATTTTTCATAGAGCAGCTCAACAGTATAATCTTACCATACATTCAGTTACAAACGAAAAACCATTCGAAGTGTTTCACAATAAAGTTAATCATGAAAACCTGCGTAATAAATTATTGGAGGCTCAGACTAGAATGCTGCAAAGAAATAAGCCTACTCAGATCAGAACATATGAGGAAAATGAGGGGGTTTATGAAAAATTAATAGGACAAAGGGATAAATTACTTCCACGTTATAAGAAACAGAAAATAAAGGAAGATTTAGGAAATAAAGTTAAAGTTTATAGTAGAAATAGAATTATTCATAAGGAAAATATAAAAAATTAATTTTATCTTACAGAAAATGTTAAAATTGCTTATTTTACTGGCCACACTCACCAACTGCAGACCTGAGGTCCAGATACTGGAATATTAATTTCAATACACACAGGACTAACAAGATTTCAGGACGGAAATTTTTAAATTAATACATTCTATAGATTTGGACAAATACGAACAAGTAATTACAAATTTAAAAGAGGAAATTCGAAGGAAAATACCTTTAAACAACTCCATACTTCCAATACTCGACCATGAGATTGAACAGACGCGACTGCAACTAAGCAATATGAGACCAAGACAGAAACGTTCACTAGACATTATAGGGACAGCTTGGAAATGGTTGGCAGGAACACCAGACCATGACGATCATAAGATAGTACTTGACAAAATAAATAACATGTTAGAAAATACGAACAGACAACGGATAATAAATAGGGATACCGTCACAAGACTAAACCTAATGACTAATGTAACAAACGCAATCTTAAAGAAAATACAGACTGAAGATGACTTTAGAAAGGAATTAGAACAAAATTTGATTTATAGATTAAAATTAATAAAAGAAGAAATATTGAACATTCAATATGCTCTACAATGGGCCAAAGCAGGAGTTATAAATACCTTTATATTGTCCGAGCCAGAAATTGACAAAATAAAAAAACAATTGGACTATGAACAATTCCCACATTCCAATGTCGATGAAGCTTTGCAATTTTCAGATATTAGAATTGCCTCAAGCAATACAACAATTATTTACATAATAAATTTACCTACTATTAATAAACAGATTTGTGAAAATATTGTAATTAAACCGTTAAAAAGACAAAAAACTATAATAAGAATTGGAAATGAAAATATTGTTATATGTAAGAATGAAATTTTTGGAATGAAAACTGATTGTAAAACCTATAATAAGCTATCAATATGTAACAATAGAAATCTTTTAAATATTACAAACACAAATTGTATTCCAAAATTATTATCTAGTGGGAATCACAATTGTACAATTATAAATAATCAGCACGTTCCAACCATTGAGGAAATTAAACCTGGAATAATCCTGTTAAATCAATACAATGGTTCTGTAACAATCCCTGACGCCAAACCATGGAATCTGTCAGGAAGTTTTTTAATAAAATTCCAAAATACGACAATTAATTTAAACGGTATCGATTATCTTTCAGTGGAGGTACATGATTGGAAACCGCTTCCACCCATTCTGCAATTAACATCCAATAAACGAATTTTGAAGAAATTCTTTCTCTTCAAATGATGAAGGAAGTTCAGTTGAACAATGTTCAAGAATTAAGCTCATTATCAACCGAAGGGAGAATCGAGTTTTCCTTTAACATAATACTTTTAATAACGGTAACCATAATTGTAGTTTACTTTTTATGGAAACAAAAAGACAAACGAAATTCTATAAATAATAATCAGGGAACTAAGACAACAACTCCACATCCCGAGAATCCGCCAAATAGACAAGAAGTTATTAGAACATTAAAACAAATTCTCCAAAACGATTCAATCGGGACGATTCAACTAACGAAAGGGGGAGTTATGGAAACAGCATGAAAATGCTCTTATACAAATTATTTACAAAAACTATACTTAGTAAGTTTCATTGAACCTAAAAATTTATTTGCTGACGGTTGATCAGCAAAATTGATATTTCAAAATTGTCTTAAATAAGTTTCGTTGAACCTAAAACTCAATTGCTGACGGTTGATAAAATGTTTACAAAAATTGTTTACTAATAAAATCGCTGATCATTAAAAATATAATATCGAATGACAACAATTATGTTGCAATTGATTGTGCTTCTCATTGGATATAAGTGTGACACTTAGAATTAAGTAAGTTAGTCAGTGTTAAGACGTGTAGAGTTTAAGTGAACCATCAATAAAGAAAGTATAAAAATATTTTTTTTAAAAAATAAAAAACGAAGAATTTAATTTATATATATATATATATATATATATATATATACCGACCTTGGTAAGGATAAAGTTATTCATCAATTGTTAAATAATATAATAAAGATAAATTTGCGTTCAATATTGCTTATAAGTCACAAATTGGATCTGCCTTATCATCTTTTTTACACTGACTGCGTGTATTGTTGTTATCAAATCTTAAAAAGAGCATTATGTTGTTAAAATCTGTTGATTCCCATTGTCACGCCGAACAGTGGATATGAATTTGAATGTGCAACTGCGATATTAAAAATACTGTATTTTATAAAACAACTTGGTGCGGCTTGTCACGACTTAAAAACGTAAGCCGGCAATTTTCATACTTTAAATTTTTTATATTTAAATTACTTTCAGTAAAGAAATATAAATTGAAATTTAAAGCTGTTATTATAGAAAACAATACATAACTTATTAAATGTATGTAAATAAAATAATTTAATTAATTTTTAAAATCTTGCGTCTTTATTTGTAACATTTACTTCATCTAAAGTCTGTTTATATTTGTTGTTCTTCTTCTTCCTAACACAATGCACAAGAACTCCTTGATAGCCGGCTTTAGCAGACTTACAGCCACCGCCGGCATTTTTTTGCTCAGCCGCCGCCGTCGAGTTTTTATCACGACTTGTTTCTCTGGCTTTAACCCTTGTGTTAGTGCTCAACTTTGTCCACATTGGTATCAAGTTAATCATAACATAATTTCACTTATACGAAAACGATACTAACACAAAACTACTTAAAATTTAATAATAACTTTTATAAATTACCTGATGGACTCTGCATCCGCAATTTTTACTGAGATTTTTATGCAACTTTTAAAACAACTACACGTTGAAACGCGAATGGAAAAACATAAAATAACTCATTATTACAGATACGTAGACGACATAGCAAATCAGTAATTTCTTATTGGCGTAATCAGTGGATTGAACACAGAGGCAGCGATTTCAAGAAAGAAATAATTTCCATAACTTTCTTCGTATGCGTAAACTATTGCCCAAAAGCCTAAAATATCTTTAGCAATGGAATTTTGTGTATGCTTCTGCCAATGAACATGTGCAATTTTATTCCACTCACTTTCGTTTGTAGTAAACACACATACCTAACCAGATAAGACACGAAAAATTCAGTGTGGTCAGAACTTCAAACTTATAGTAGCTAATCAGTAATTTCTTATTGGCGTAATCAGTAGATTAAACACAGAGGCAGCGATTTCAAGAAAAAAGTAATTTCCATCATTTTCTTCGTATGCGTAAACTATTGCCAAAAAGCCTCAAATGTTTTTAGCAATGGAATTTTTTGTGTGCCTTGCCAATAAACATGTGCAATTTTATTCCACTCACTTTCGTACATATGCAGTAAGCTTTTGAGCACGTACTGACAACGTTTTAAAAAGTGTGTTATCAGATTTTCTTCCAGCTTTCGTTTAAGCAAATAAACAAATATTCAAAAACGCTAAAAGCAATGTGTTAGAAGAAACCGCTACACATAGCTATTGTAGACATCTTTTCATATAAATAATATAAGCAAGTTCTACCAGCAAGTGTTTAAAAAATTTTGTTAACAAAGAATTGATTTTTAGAAAAAAACCTAAGCCTCGTATAGACTATCAGCCAAGGAAAACATACAAGTTCAAGAATTTGAAGAGTTGACGCTGGAACGCTAGGCACATTTACTATACTTGCGACAAGAACCCCTGGGCACAAGGAAAACAAGTGCCATTTTTGCAGCAGATAGTCAAATTTTTGGTGACATGTATCGCGAAAGAACTTTAGAATTAAATGCTTCTGATTAGTGTCATGAATGCGGTAAAATTGAAAAAAAGAACTGTGAGTGGCACAAGACCAAAGGGTCGTCCTTATCCCCCACTCCAAATTGTCATTTTCGAGTAGGCCGATTCTATGAACATGCAGCGGCTTTCAGAAGAACGATGAAAAAAGTCGTAAAAGATTTTATTTCATATAAGAATGTCGATACAGTATTATACCAAATTAAAAGACTATGTGCATGACTCGGAGTAAGTTATGTTGCATAAAAATATTTAGTTTTTTATTGTTAATAAAATTTTTTTTACAGGAATGCTAGTTTTGCTTGCGAGATAGTGGTTTAGAATACTTGCAAATTATGCGTTTAGGCTGTGATATTATATTGGTTCTGCAAAGAAAATAATAAGATTTATATAATCAATTTTTTCACTTTTGAAGTTTTTTTTAACTCCGAGGAGTAACTGATTTTAGTGTATTTTAAAGAATAAAATGTGCTTTTAACTTTTATTTATCTTATTGATATGTATGCATGCCAATTTCATTAATTTAATTCTTTTTAACAATAAAATATAAAATAAATCGTTACAAGAGTTTTTTTAATCAATTGCTTTATTGTATTTATTAACTATTTTTATTTATTTTTTTATTTTTATTTAAAAAGCATGCTTTATGAGAATCTATATTGTTGCGAAGATGATTTATTTATGTCATAAAAAGAAATAAAAATAATTGTCACCATCAAAGTAAAACGAAACGACCTATTGTGCCTGCTTACAACGCCAGAAGTTTCTACAAAAACTTCTTAATCACAAAACAAAAACAACTAACATAAAGCAATACAAATAAACGCAACACACAACTACACAAACACCTAAATAACGACTAATAAAAATAGACAGCATGTATAAATAAATTCAAAACAATAATGGAAGTTTCTGGAATCAAAAAGCAATCATCGTGTGTCTCAAATAATAAATGCGTAGTAAAGAAATATTCTACCAACAGATGGAGCAAGGTTAGTATATTCAAGAGCCTTAACATTGGGTATATAAAAGCAACAGCCATACAGGCTGAATTAATTCTTAGTGAAAACTTCAACCAGTAAAGATCTTGTGTTAAGCAGTGGTAAAGCTGCCATCGCGTATTTTTTTTGTACTAATCGCGAATAAGTAAATAATCGTTAAAATAAAGTGTAATTTAATTAAAGCAGTAATTAAATTGTGTGTATTCAATTTGCAATAAAAGAACTCAATAAAATAAACGTTTATAAATTTAAATAAACGTAACAATATATTAAGCATAAATCCGATACATAAACTATAAAAATAAATTAATTTCGATTCAATAAAATTTTTCCTTTATTTTTCGATGATCACTGCTTTTTAACAAGCTTTTGTTATTATAATTTAATTAAATATGAAAATAGATCGTTTTGTTTTTGTAATTAAACTGTTATGAAATTTTATTAACTAGTATTTGTATATACATAAACCCATACACATGTATTTGGTATTTAAATTGTGGGTGTATTACTATTTGGAAAAAGTGCGGAAACAGAAATGTTTACTAAACGTAAATTGTTGATAATATTTTAATAGTCTTTTGAAAAAATTAACTAATGAAAACTCTAAACTAAAGAAGATATCGTCTTATTCCTCTAATTTTTTGTCTTCAAAAGAACATGACCAAACAATACTTTTTAGAGCTGTTTTCTTTTAATTCACTTTTTGTGTTCTACACTAAAAACAAAATCAAATAAACACTTTTATGAAAAAAAAAATTTTTTAAATGTTTTTTTTACGTATAAAAAATTGTTGTATTATGTATTAAAACATATCTAGATATTAATATTTGCAGGATATTTAATAAAACTTGCATCTTAATTTTTCATATTCCCTTCTATATTTTATTGCTGCTTTGTATGTGGAACAAAAATTATTAATAATTTGTATATTAATGGTTAAATAGTACAACCAATAAAAAAAATAAATAATAAAAAAAAGACTTATGGCTAAAGAATAATTTGGTTATGAATTTTAATGGGAAAACATAATACTCTACAATGCACTGATTTTTATTTTGTATTTTTTTTTTAGCTTTTTATAACTCGAATTTATGTATAATCTCGCAAGTATTAAAACGATTCTTTCAACTTTAGAGTACAACTAGAAATATTATGCTCTGTAACTGTTGAGGTGCAAATAAACGGCAGATTCGAAGATTTTACATTGTGAATCTTCTGCTTTCTTTAAATTAAATTTTAAGGTTGTATGTTTAATCAATTCAATAGCTCCTTAAAAGCTTATGCGGATTTTATAAAAAATTTGGAAATAGGAAAGCAATCAGATAGCTTCTAACTGTGAATATATGTAACCGCCTTCACATCACTATCTGCCCATTAAGGAAAAACCACCCATTACGTTGCATATTGAGATAATATTTGACTAGTCTAATTTTTAAAGAATTATGGATAAATTATGTCCATACTAAAATTTTATGCATCTATTTCAGTATATGCGTTTTAATATTTTTATATTTTTAAAATTCCAGACGCACTGAACGTAATTCTCGAGGTAATATTAATGGACAATTAAATTTAACTCCTAAACGAAAAAAAGTACTAAAGATATTTTTATTCTTAAATAAGTTTTATTAAAATCAAGGAATTTTCTTGAAATCAAAGAAGTTTTTAGTGGAACATATATTTTAGTAACATTTGTTGATTTAAATAAAAACATTTTAAAAAAATACTTACAGTCTGTTACATGAATAAAAACCATTTTCCTTAATTTATTCTAAATAACAATTTTTTTTAAATGAAAAACAAAATTAAAATACTTTGCGAAAAAAAAATGAAACACAAAGTTTCCTGAAAATAACTTTTTGGTAAGCTTAAAAATTTTCGTTGAAACGGAAAATTTTGAGTAAAATTATTAAACATAAAAATTTTAATTTGTGTAATTACTCAAGTTAAACACATTTATATTGAGTGGGATAAAGAACTGTAGCATTGAAATAATACCGTAACATTTAACTAATTTGTTTTAGCATAATTTATTAGACTTCTTTTAAGTGACGTGAACCATGTATAACAAAAGAAAATCGGTTGGTTCTTTGACTTTATTATTTATACTTCGCTTTATACGTCAAAACTAATATAACTGATTAATTTAATTTATATCTAGTAAATTATATTTGCCTCAGAGTCCTTTAATTTATTCCGTGGTCACCTCCACAAGGACTCATAAGGTGTGGACAGTTCCATATCAGCCAGGACTGCACAATTCCGGATTTATGCTTCGGATCATTATCTTGGTAATACCGAAAACGATCTCTTATACCCAGAGGATTGGCACTTTGCACATTTTTTTATTTGTCTGACCTCGTAGACTAAAAGATAGATTATTATTTAATATTACAGTAAGTAAGCACAAGTATAAGTTTTCATGCGTCGGTTAATCAAAAGTAGTTGAAAAGTAACTAATGCAACTGCCCTCATATTTAGTGAAAATATCGTAATGTCTTAGTGTTACGGGAACACAACACATGTACGAAGTTTCGCAAGAATCGGTTATATAAAATAATTACAAAAGGCCTTATATGTCTGACCTTGTAGACTAAAAGATAGATTATTATTTAATATTACAGTAAGTAAGCACAATTATAAGTTTTCATGCATCGGCCAATCAAAAGTAGTTGAAAAGCAACTTATGCAACTGCCCTCGTATTTAGTGAATATATCGTAATGTCTCAGTGTTACGGAAACTCAACACACGTACGAAGTTTCGCAAGAATCGGTTATATAAAATAATTACAAAAGGCCATACATGTCTGACCTCGTAGAGTAAAAGATAGATTATTATTTAATATTACAGTGGCTCACAGCTTATTTCGTGCAGATGCAAAATACAACTTAAAATGCTTAAAGCAAGAAAGCTAATGATTATATAAAAAAAAAACGATTTTTTTAAACACATTGTTTTTTCAAACTAAAAAATGTATATTTATGTTATTAAGTGTAAACAAAAGTAATTTAAAGAAAACTTAAAATATAAAAAGATTCAGGTCACAGCTTATTTCGTGCGCTGCCAGCAGCCTAAAAAAAAGCTTTGTTGGAATACCGTTTAGCATTTGGTATGGCCTCCTTTTTGCTGAATTACATCTTTAAATTTTCTATCACATTTAAGTCTGGAGATTGTGGAGGCGGTTTCATGAGGTGTGGACAGTTCCATATCAGCCAGGACTGCACAATTCCGGATTTATGCTTCAGATCATTATCTTGGTAATACCGAAAACGATCTCTTATACCCAGAGTATTGGCACTTTGCAACAAATTCTCTTTCAATATGCTTAAATACATATATTTGTCCATTATTCCTTCTATAAAAACTATGTTACCAACTCCATAAGAAGCCATACAAGCCCAAACCATCACACTTCCACAACCGTGTTTACCAGTGGGCTTTAAGAGTTTATTTTGGAGCTCTGTACTAGTCTTACGCCACACATAATTTATGCCATCCGAACGAAAATTATTGAATTTTTACTCGTCAGCAAAAACGTTTTTCCAGAATGTAATTGTCTTTGTTACGTGTTCAAGGGCAAATTTAAGACGACTTTGGATATTCTTTTTTGATATGAATGGCTTTTTTCGAGCTACTCGACCGTGGAACCCACGTTCCCGCAGAACACAGCGCACTGTTTCGGCACAGCATACCCATTTCCTTTTCTCTACCACCAATTTTTTTCAAAAATTTTTTTGTTACGCATTTTGTTACATAAATATTTAGTTAATATTGCACGATAAGTTTTTTTTAATTTGATCATTTGTTTTATTTCTATAGGGTTAAAATGTTTTATTTTACGACTGCACGAAATAAGCTGTGTGAACAGATGTGTAAGCTTTCATGTGTCGGTCAATCAAAAGTAGTTAAAAAGGATCTTATGTGTCAGTCAATCAAAAGTAGTTAAAAAATAACTTATGTAATTGCTCTATATCTAGTCTAATTATCGTTATATGAAATTTCTATTGGATGTTAGAACGATATAGCCTAGGACTTTTTGATTAAAAATATTTTAAATATAAATGCTATCTGCACAAATATATGTATGTATGTATTTATGTACATACCTATACCTAAACAAAAATTAAAAACTATATTGTATTTTTAACTTATTTTTCAAACACATGGTCTTTACCTTTTATTTTTATTTTTTCAATATTTCGCTACTCCTTTGTGTAGCATCATCAGGAAAAACAAATATTTATTTGAACATAAAATAAAACAACAATAAAGTAATAACAAAATTTTTCAAACTAACATAAAACGAAAAGCAAAAAATTATTTTGTCGTGTAAAATTTTTTTAGAAAACAAATATAAAGTACAAAATTATTTATTATTTATCAAGTGTCCATAAATCTGAGCTACATTATCTGTGTCTGCCTTAAAATTAATTCTCTGTATAATTGGTGTATTAATTATTTGTAACATTTTTAACATATAACGCCGTTTATAATTGTTTTCTGTGTTTATTACTGAAACATTTTCAAAATTAGGATAGTGATTTAATCTAGCACAATGAGATGATAATGCAGTTTTTTGTGAATTAATATTTTTATATCTTTGATCAGATTTATGACCAGCAATTCTAGTTTTTAGTTTATTTTTCGTTGTTCCTATATATACTTTATTACAAATCTTGTTATCATTTCCGCTACAAAGAATTTTTTAGACTAAATTTGACAATTCTAGATTCGGTTCTTATCTTTAGTTTTACTAAATAATCTTTTTAATGTAATGCGTTTTATATGCCATTCTATATTTATTGCAGTCAAAAATTTTTGATTTTTCTAACCGTTCTGATATTTCAGGTACATAAATCAAATACTTATACATCTTTGGTTCAATCATATTTATATTTCCTGTATTTAAATTACTCTTATTTATATATTGCCTAATTAATCTATTATAATTCTATATTTTCCTTATTCTTTTATGAAACTCAATATCACTTATCATAAGTATCCTTTCTAGTAAATTTTTAGCTGCATTTATTATAATTCGTTTGCTGTGTTTAGAATAGTAATTAATGATTCTGTCAAAAGCCGTTGTTTTTGATACCAATCTATTAATAAATTATTTCCTCTCCTAACAAGTAAAGTATATAAATATGAAAGTTTTGAATCACATTCTATTTCTATTGTAAACTTAATACTAGGATTAAATTCATTAAAAGGTTTAAGTAAAGTATCAATTGCATTTTCAGATATTATACAAAACGAGTCAACAACATATTTAGTCAATATTACTGGTTTAATACTAAGCTTTCCTATACATGTCTCTAGTAACTTCTCCATAACAATATCAGCCACAATTGGAGAGGCAGTAGATCCCATCGGTAATCCTTTCTGTTTATAAAATTTACTATTATATTTAAAATAACTATTATCTTCTATACAAAATTGTACAATACGGAGGAACAAACTGTTTTCTATATTAGTATGTCGCTCTATAATATTCCATTTTTCTTCTATTGTGCTTATTGCTAAATCAACAGGTACGCTTGGAAATATTGACACTACATGTAAGGAAATTAATTTTTCATCATCTTTTACTTTTTGGTTCCTATTTTTATTTTTAAAATCTACAGAATTTATTATGTTATACTTAGAATGTTCAGTTATCCTTTTCAAATATTAGTTATATATTTCATAGTTCATAAGATGGGAAATTTACACATGAACAAATTCGTCTTAATGGAAAACTATCTTTGTGAATTTTGAGTAGACCGTACAACCTAGGGGCGTTAGAGACATTCGTTTTTGGGATATTTTTTTCTAAAAAAGTTATAATCTTTAATCTAAAAAGTTCCTCAACAAAATCATTATTAATTTTTTGTAATTTATTTGTAGGATCTTTTTTCAGTAATTTATAATTTATACCATCTTCAACAATATGGTTAATACGTGTGTCATAATCCTGTATAGTTATAGATATAGTTGCATTACCTTTATCTGCCTTTAGAATGAATATATCCTTGTTTCTTTTCAAAAATTATTTAGCTTCTTCTTCTTTGTCCAATACAAATTTATCTCCATTTGTTAGCCTCATTCACCATTAGATTTATAGGCACTTGATAAATAGGAAATAGTTTTGTACCTTATTTTGTTTTCTAACAAAATGCATATATGACAAAATAATTTTTTGTTTTATGTTAGTTTGAAAAAAAAATTATTACTTTTTTGTTGTTTTATTTTATGTTCAAATAAATATTTGTTTTCCTGATGATGCTACGCTAAGGAGTAGCGAAATATTGAAAAAATAAAAGACCTTGTGTTTGAAAAATAAGTTAAAAATACAATTAATTAAAAGGTCAAATAAAAAACCATATGAAAAACTATATTTTTTCTAATGCAAAATAAAAGGGGTAGATCTTTATAAAAGCTTTAAAAACATATTTTAATGTAATTACTAATAATGTTTTACCCAAAACGCAATATTATAAAAAGTAGAAAATGGCAATATAGCATTGTTCCTTTGCTGATTAAAATCAACTCATAGAATTAAAAATGATCTGTTGTTTTTAGCGTAAAACTGATTCTTCACATTTGATTCATGTTATGTTTTGATTTGATTCGTAACTCATTTTTCTAATGGGTGATTTGTTTCATTAGTTTTAAAAACTTCGGCAATAAACATGAATGACATGAAAAAACAACGAATGATTCAAAAAGCGTTTTGAATGCATTCATGCAGATCTCTAGTACGCACAATTTGTGTTTATTGTTCGTACAAGCAAAGATTTTGTTTTTGTTTCTTATTTCTTTTATTTATGCATGAATACCATGAATAGCATCATTATTACTATGAAATCTGATGGTCAGCAATGAATCAGAGCTTCGAGCAGTTTTCAAAATTTCCAGATGGCATGAATGAAATGGTTGATAAACTTGTGTTGGCATAATAAAAGTAGTGCGAAAAAAGCAGTCAAAGCACATAGAGAGTTAAATACAAGCACGTGCATATTGATGTTTTTGAGCAGTTAAATGAACGGCAAAAGCAATGAACATATAAATGAGCAATAATAATGGTATGCATATTTATTTTCAAGTATTTTTTTAATAAAAAATACTTCAATCGTAATCGCGAAAATATACGAAGAATAACTCTAAACATTTCAAAGGAATATTTTGTGTGTTTCAAATACCTAATCGTACATATATACCGCTAAAGTTTAGTATCTTTTTAAAAAAGATGAAATAAATAATTTAAAATAAGTAAGCAGTTTCTTTATAGTATTATTTATTTAATAGTGTGTATTAATTTAACATTTTTCTTGTATTTTTATAAATAAAAACAAACAAAGTCAACAATATTCATATCAAAACGTACAATCGTATAATGTTAAATTTTTCCGGAAAACATCACTACTTTCAAGTTAATACTTGGAAGATAAACCTTGAGCCTTAAGGACAGCACTTAAACGTCTTGGCATTGATTTAACTAAGCTTTTACATATTTCGGGTGGTATATTGTAACAATAAACCTTTAAAGCTTCTTTTAATTAACTCGTATTACGAAACACCTTTAAGTTTTCTGGAAAATTCGTCCCACACACGTTCAATTATGTTTTAGTCAGGTGATTGAGCGGGTGTTTTGAGAACTTGAGCCACATCTTCGCAATCATAGAGGTGTGCTTCGGATCATTGTCCTGATAGAAAGCGAAATTATTGAGTATTCCCAAACGTTCGGCGCTTTGCTTAACATTATTTTTAAGGATGTTAAGATATTGATATTTATCCATATTGCCGTCTATAAAATCAATATTTCCAACTCCTACACTTGAAACACACCCCCATACAATCACCGATCCGACACCATGCTTCACAATAGCTTTTGTATTTTTTCAGTCAAATTCTATGTTGGATTTTCGCCAAACGTAGCACTTTCCGTCCGACCCATTTAAACTAAATTTACTTTTATCAGTATATAATACCTTTAAAACCAGTTTTAGAACAAATAACCAGTATTTTTACTTTATTTACCATTTTCCAGAAGTCCATGTCTTTAGTTATATAGTTTGTAGCAAATTTCATGCGATACTTTTTGTTTTTTGGACTACTATAGGGCTTATTTCGCGCAATTCTTCCATGATAATTATTTTTTTTTTTCAAAACATTCCGCACTGTTTCATCGTAAACTTTTTTTAGTCTGTTCCTGAAGTAAGTTGTTAATTTTAACAGCCGTAACAAACGGCTTTGCCTAGCCGACTTTTATTCGCAATAGAACCGTCATTCTTATATCTTCGGATAATGTATTGCCAATTTCCCTATAAGTTATTTCCGCTTCGTGTAATTTAGTTATAAGTTGCCGTTCTTCTAAGATTGTCTGTTTTCCGGACGGTGCCATTATGCAGAAAAGAAGTTTGTTATTCAAAATCGTGTAAGCAACTAAAGAATAATTTAGTTACAGTCGAACTGGTTTTTTAATTTTAATTCTTTACATGTGACAAAACGGAAACCTGCCATCGCCTACTAATGTACGATTATGAGTTTTGGCGTAACTATTCTTGATTTTGGTTGTTTTTGTTTTTATTTATGACGATGTTCGGAATATTTTAAATTTATGTGCATGATGAAATAAATGATACTCCAAAGAAATAATAACGTTTTACATTTTTTTAATAAAGTAAATTTTCCAATTTGAAGAACTATACTAGAGTTCAACGTTGGCTATGTACGATTATGCGTTTGAACCACTTTTTAGTTTTTTCTTATGATAATTTCAATTAGTCTATCAGCCCGATTATAAACAGAAATTTAGTGCGAGTTTTCTCACTTTTCCTTTTTTCTAAAGTGAAAAAAATTCAAAATAAATTATGAAAGAGAAATTATATGTATGTAAAAAAGCAAAATAAATCCCTTTAAATTTCAGTAATGCCACTTTTTATTTATTTTTTTCCCACGGAATTCATAATTGGAGGAATTTTTTCTCGAGAAATTTTTTTCCGTGGGAAAGGAATTCCGTAAGAATTTTCATGATTGGGCTGTATGTTTATAAATAGAAGGTTTCTTGTATGGGACACCTGTTAATTTTTAATACGATTGTGTTTTTATAGATATTATAAAATTGCGTAGCTTTCAACATTTTGTTGTTTTTAGTATTTTTTATGGCAGTAGCATAGTAGGAATTTACTCATGAATGTGCAGCACACGTGCTAAAATTTGTATACTTGCACATGTGCCTACTAAAGGCACATGTGCAAGTTTAACTTGCTTAGGCACATTTCATGTGCCGTTCTTAAAAGCTCCGTTCCCGTACTTTTTGGCTTAAGTTCGGTAAAATGAGAGTAAACATAAATAATTCTCATTTAAAGTCGAAAATGCCCAATAGTACGGGAACGCAAGGAACCAAACTTTTTCCCAAAACAAGATGTCAACCAAAACAAACTGTTACGTGTCTCTTTGTACGCAGTAGTTCAAAGTGCCAGCTAGCTCATTGGCAACATCAGGGCAGGTTCCAACCCTGAACCACTCGTCGAGACAAGCACAATAAATAAAATAAAAACAATTTATAATAAAAAAATAATCATACACAAAAACGAACAAAACAAAAAAAAATAATAAATAAACATACACTTCGCCGAAAACAACTTTTTCTTCAATTGGAGAACTAGTTGTTGTTGTCCTCCGAATTATTGCCCTCCCTGCCTGGGACATTTTCTTCATTCCGATTTAAAAAAAAATATTCTTTTGTTCCCCAATTACCACACACACTTACTTACACTATCCTCAAGTCCAATCCAACTCAAACAAAAGACTTATGACACGAACATCTTTTCTTAGCAACCAAATTACATCTTTATTAAACGAAAAAAAAAAAACTAAATAAAAATTAGTTTCATATTAACATTCCATAATAATATAACTAAACGAATTGTTAACCATATTTAAAACGTAATCTTTTATCTTCCTTTTTTTATTTAAATTTACGTTACGCAAAAAAAAATATATTAACAATCCATAATTCATCATCATGTTTAAATCTTTAAAACTAGGTGCCTTAATATAAAAATTAAATTATTAATTACACTGCTACATGTCTTGTAGCCAACCCAAACAAAAAAAAAAAATATAAACGAATTCTATTACCCTTAAACCATTACACCAAAACAAATTATTATTATTATTTTTTTTTTTTTTTGAATAACACACAAGGAAAAAAAACAGAACAAAAAAGGATAAAAAAAATTTAAAGATTATATTCCTACCTAAAGGAGCTCTCTTAGGGGGGATGTATTTTCATCTAAAATCACTTAAATTATCTTTTGAATACTATTAAATTTTAGTTTACTTGTTTTTCCTTTACGTGTTCTAGAAGGATATCGAATTCACTTAAAACACTAAGAAGCTTTCTATATTTAGGCACTTACACACCAAAAAAAAAAAAAAAAACTTAAACTTCTAACCATTAAGCAAAAAAAATAATATTAACTATTCACTAAAAACAAAAAACTATAATTAATATTAGAAATAATAAAAAAATTAATTCTTTTTTTTTTTTCTTTTTCTAATTTTAGGAATTACGATAACTAAACTAAACTCGATCAGGACACGAAATATATATTTACGTATATATATATAAATTTTGAAATATTTAAAACAAACTCGGCCGCCTTTTCGTCTCTTTAGGCTGACACCGTGTTACCTGGTAAGTCTTCTCTACCATTAACAATTGGCTTGCTCTTTTTTTTCCAGAATTGGCTCTGTTGAATTCGTCCTTGGACCTGAGATTGAGTATTTTTTTGTCCCTATTTCTGAAGATAGTCTCTCTTTACTTTTTTTAAGTTTTTTTGTCTTTTATTTTGAAATGTATTTGCACCGGCTTTGAACCACTTCTTTCCTCTTAACCACTCAACAAACAGTATCCTTCTCCTTATTGAAGTCCACTCAAATATTTAAAAAAAATTTAATTTTAATGTTTTCGTCCTTTTATTTTAATTTAATTTTCCTTTTATTCTTTGTTTGTTTTAATAAATGTTTTATTTTGTTTTTCCTCAATTTCTGTTAATTTATTTCACTTATAAAGAAAACTTTACATATCCTTTTATATTTTAATGTCCTGTCCTTTTTGCTGTTTTTGACAACTGTTTTTTTTTTAAATATTCGTTTCATTAAAAAAAATTGTCCAGATTATCCTTTTTCTTATTCTTAATATTGTTTTTTTTAATCCCTTTAGGATGTCCTTTTTTTTGTTTTTTTAACACTGTTTAATCCTTTACACAGTTTTATTATGTTTTTCTTTTCAGTCTCATTTCGTAATAAAATTTATTTTTTTATCCATCAAGGATGTCTTTTTTTTTTTTTATTATATTTTTTTCACCACTGTTACTGAAAAAATTGTCAGTTATCCTTTCAGGATATCCTTTTTCTATTTTTTTACACTTTCCGTTATTTTATTTTTTAAATTCAAATTCTTTACCTATACACTTGGCTAACTTTTTCACAAAATACTCTTTTCTTTCCTACTTATCATTTTATATATAACAGATTTCCATCTACAAAACTACAAAATCCATTTGTCAAACGGACATATTTAAAAAAAAATTGTAAAAAAAAATGTATCTCTGTAATATACTTTTATTCCAATGTCATAACATAAATTAATCAAGTATGCATTTTCAAACACTTCTTACTAATGTTAATGGGCTAACCATTCACTTGGTAATGTCAAACTCGTAAAGACGAAGAAGAAGACAATAATATTGACAAAGGTAAGTTGAGAAGTAAGTGTCAGATGAAATAATCTTTTATAATAATTTATCTTTTTAATATTAAAATTTGTATTTATATTTTCAGGTCTAGAAAAGTATGAAAAAAAGAAGGCTTAACAGCGGCGCAACAAAACTCCGGATCAACTCAGTTTACGCCAGTTGAACCGGTGTGCGGTGTACGAATGACGGTGCTGGTCCAATAAGAATCAACGTGGGGAACTCCCACACCCTGTTGAGTCTCAAGCCGGGCAAACATTTCACCACCTCCTTATCCGTCTTAAATAAATAATTCCACTATCTCCAACAAAAAAAATACAAATTATCTGTTGTAAGTATCATTAACAAATTATGTGAAAAAAAAAATAATATAGCAAAGCAAAGACAACAACAACACAAAAGAAATTGTGAAACAATGTATGTAATAAAAAAGACAAACAATATTATTACAATTTGAGATCCTTTGCATGGAAAATTCCGATCGGCTTTCCCTGAAGTGATTCAAGCTGATACATTTTATTGCCCACTGGTTTTAAAATTCGGCATTTAACATATTTTGGGCAGAATTTAGAATTAATATTTTTCTTAAATTCTGACAGCACGAAGTTTTTCCTGTAAATTTCTTGACCTGGCCAAAATTTTATCACTCGGGCTCTTTCATTATACCTTTTTTGGTAAGCTTCACTCAGATTTTGCCTTATCTTCTCCCTAATTATTGTCAGCCTGTCGTTTTTATCCAAGTTTGCTATATTGTGGTCAGACAAAGATTGCAACTTTCTTGCCAACCTATAATCTGCGCCATTAGAAAAAATGTGATAGCCAAATAGTGCAAAGAATGGTGTAAATCCTGTGGCCGCATGTACGGAAGTACGAAGGGCACACTCTATCTCCGGTAGGTATAAATCCCAGTCCCTATGATCATTCTCCAAATACGCCCGAATGGCCGTAATAACAGACTGATTTACCCGTTCGGCAGCATTAGACTGTAGGGAATAAAAAGCAGTTTTCATGTGTGTTATCTTATAAGTAGTGATCATCTCATTGAATAAAGTTGAGGTGAACTGTTGGCCATTGTCACTATGTAACACTTCAGGTACCCCGAATTTTTGAAATACTTCTCGAACTAAAAATTGCACCACATTTTCGGTGGTGGCTTCTCCCATAGCTTTCAAGAAAACAAATTTTGAAAAATTATCTACCACTATAAAAATATAAGCGTTACCATTTTTTGACCTAGGGTATTTACCCAAAAAATCAATGTATATCTTTTGAAAAGGCCTTTCCGTCTGAACCTCACACCCTATACTAGGCATCGTATTATAGTTTACTGACTTACATTCTTTACAGGTTTTACAATTATTGATATACTGCTGCACTTGTATAGACATTCTTGGCCAATAATACAACCTTTTCAGGCGCTCTAATGTTTTACGAATTCCACCATGAGCGGTTATTATTGAGTCGTGGGCTTTTTCTATTAATAGGTGTGTTATCTCCTGAGAAATCCATAACCTCCAAACCGATTCATCCATGTTTTCTAACTGGTCGAAAGTGATTTTTTTGGATATTTTTCCGTTTTCTACTTTCAAATCAGGTAGCTTTTCTTGGTTTTCGGTTATATTGCTGATTAATTGTAAATACTCCTCTGATTCGAAAGCTGTGGTCTCGAAATCGAAAAAATCTTCATGATTTAATTCAGTTGCTTCAACAGGCATTCGAGAAAGCATATCCGCAACTACATTTTCCGATCCCTTACGGTGTTCTATGGTAAAGTTGTAGGCCTGAAGTTGTAGTGACCATCGAGCCAATCGTCCACTAAGGTCTTTAAGTGACATCAACCGCTTAAGGCTTGCGTGGTCGGTGATAACTGTAAATTCCATCATTTCCACATATGGTCAAAAACGCTTTATTGCCAAAACAGCAGCCAGGCACTCTTTTTCTGTAACTGAATAATTTCTTTGACATGCGGTTAACTTTTGTGAGTAAAAAGCGATAGGATTTTCATCTTCATTATTTTTTTGGAAAAGAACTGCTCCTATTCCAGCCTCAGATGCATCGCATTGAATGAAAAACGGTTTATTAAAATCAGGGTGACGTAATACTGGAGCTGTGGTAAGCGACGTTTTCAAAATTTCAAATGCTTCAATGGCCTCAGAAGTCAACGAAAATTTTTTTCCCTTTTTTAGCGTATCGGTTAAGAGCGCCGAGAGGGTGGCAAAGTCCTTTATAAACCGCCGGTACCAGCCCGCAGTACCTAAAAAACTCCTCACTTCTCGTGGTGATTTCGGCAATGAAATTTTCTGGGTCTGTCCTGAGAATTCCACCTCCTATTATAAAACCTAAATATTTAAGTTCTTTAAAACAAAACATTGATTTTTGTAGTCCTATAGTTAAATTAGCTTTAGTCAAACATTCCGCTACCTGCTCTAAAATTTTTAAATGCGTTGCAAACTCATCTGAAATAATTAGCAAATCGTCTAAATACACAAAAACATTTAATTTTAATTTTGCAGGGATAACTTTGTCTATAAGACGGCATAAACGCTGAGCCGCATTACATAATCCAAATGGCATCATCCGGAATTGATACAGCGGTCGACCTGGAACGGTAAATGCCATGTACGGTTTGGCCTCGTCCTCCAATTCAATCTGCCAAAAGGCATATTTTAGGTCTACGCTGCTAATATAGTGGGTCTGATCTATCCGACTCAGAATGCCATCGATGTTCTGCAAGGGATAGGCGTCCTTTACAGTAACTGCATTTAATTTTTGTGCATCCAGACAAAATCGATTTTTGCCTGGTTTTCTAACGACAGTTGTTCGATTTGACCACGGACTGTTGCTTTCTTCAATTACTTTCAGATTCAACATGTTGTCAATTTCAGCATACACTATTTCTTGAACGGCCGGTGAAATAGGATAATGTTTCTCTTTAACAGGATTTGTGCCTTCTTTAAGTTTTATTTCATGTCTTTCCAATTTGGTGCATCCTAACCCTTTTTCTTCAAATATTGGGAATTTTTTTATTGTCTCATCCAGTTGTTTTTGTTGTTGTGGTGTCAAATTGTGTTTGTTTAATTTATTATCTGTGTCCTGCATCTTTCGTACCATTTCCACATCTATCTCTGCCGAGGACAGAATCGTAGGGGCTATTTCAAATGCTTTCCAAAAATCTATACCAAGATATAACTGTTGATCTAATTCAGGACACAAAAAGAATTCAATTTTATTTTTATTTCCTTTATAGTCAACATCTAACTCACATTTACCTAACACGCGGTGTTGTTGGCCTGCAGCTGTGCTTACGTTACAAAAAATTGGCTGAATATTTAAATTTAACTCTTCCACTAATTCCCGACAATTTTTTCCTAGCAAGCTTACCGATGCGCCGGAATCTAGTAATCCAATACACTTTTTCCCATTAATAAGGACTTCGGCATATGGTCTAGGGTCTTGCTTTGCAGCACTACGATATATCGCCTCTGCTATCAATTTACGACGTCGTTTTCTATTAATAAAATTGTTTCTTAACTTTAGAATGTATTCTCGTTTTTTTGGGTTTGCCCTAAATATTTTAATTTCAGACTTAGAATTTTGATTTTTCGCGTGCGCTTGTATAGAATATTGCTTATTAACCGATGTTGTAGTACCTAAACTTTCACAAATATTATTATTTTCAAAGATGCGTTTTCTTACTTTAACATAATTTTGCTCTCGTATTTCTAAAGGTAAATTGTGTCGTATTTTTGAAAAATCTGTTTCATTTAAAATTGTTTCGGGGCAGCTTCGTTGGATCGTGACTCCCCCTGTCCTGTCGCGCTCCTCTTTGAGTTTTCCAGCGCTTGAAGGCATTTCGGGCAATTGGGTGTTATGGTGTTTGGTTTGCCGCACTTGTAACAAAACAACGATCTTTGCTGTGACTAGGGTTCCCAACATATTTGGAAGAAAATATAGTATTTTGTGAAAAGCACTACAAAACAAATATAGTACATTTGTAAAATATATAGTACTTTAAAAAGAATTAAATAAAAACCAGTTTTGTTATTTATTTTTTATAAAAGCTATATTTTTTTGCACTTTTTGCATCATTTATCAACTTACGGTCTACAATAAAAGTTTCAAATGCCTTATTACAATCAATTTTCAAATTTATGTAAACCAAAATCTCATTTTTTATTAAACTTATACTTGCTCTGTTTCTTTCCTCACGCCATTTTAAATTCATAACTGAAAATATTCTTTCTGTGAACGCAGATGTTGCTGGAATAGAGAGCAAGTATGAAATTATGCTAACCAAATTTGGAAAGTTATTTCCGGTATTTTTTAAAATATGTTGCCATTTTTGGTCTATAGCTTTCTTGTTAAACTCAGTGCAGTCTTTTATTTTCTCAAAGATATGGTTAAATATTATAATTTCAGAATAAAGTTCATCCATATCAATACATAATTTGCCTTTCAATTTAAGAACTTCTAATATTGTATCAAAATCGTTAAATGAAATCTCTTCTTTTAAGTTTAATTTTTGGACATTGCACAACCGACTGTTTTCACTGAAATCAAACCATTTGTTGAGATAACTCAAACACTTATCAACAAATAATATAAAATTTTTTTTTATATCATCACTTTCTGTATTAGATTTGGCTTCAATATTAATCAAAATTTTTTTAGTTTCATAACCAAAGAAACAGTCTTTTTTACGTTGCTCTAGGGCTGATTTTAAAGATGACATAATATCATACACTTCTAAGATGGTGGTGTTATTACCCTCAAGTTGTTTGATAGTTTTTTGAAAGAATTGTAAAACATGGCTTGCAAAATTCAAAAAAACTTTAACTTGGTCGCTTCCATTAATTTCATTTATTTTTAATATAATTTGGATATGAGCGGGACAATCCTTACCCAAACTTGTAAAATAATGCCGTAAAGGTTCCCAATTTATAATAATGTTATCAACACAAGGTAGCAATGAAAGCCATCTTGTACCAAAATGTCTTTTCAGTTCGTGCCATCCACCATCAACATCAGAAACAAATTTTTTAAGTTCTTCTCTTCGGATTGCAGACACTGAGAAATTACTATAAATTTTTAAAATTATATTTTCGATATCAACTTCTAAAAAGTTCATGGCGTATTTGACAGTGTTGTGCACTATGTGCGCATGGCAGTTGCCCTTTATAACATTAGGAACTAAATGCTCTACATTTTTATAGAGTGAGTGATGAACTCCAAAATTTGCATTAGTGTTATCTGCGCTCAAACCAGAAACTCTGGTAAAAGAAAGATCATATTGGGATAGTGATTTTTTTATAGCGTTGAACATCCCATTTGCCGACTCATCGCAGTTTTCATAAAAGTCTAATAACATGTGTTGTATTCCACTTTCAATATCAAAATATTGTACAACTAATGGAAATAACTTGATATTTTTTCTATTACTAGCGTCTGTTTGTAAGCAAAAATATAAATCAGGCGATTTTAATTTACTCAGCAATGTTCTTAATGCATAAGGACCTAATGCCTCGTGAACAAGTGCTTGCATTTTAGTACGTCCTAATTGTATATTCAAAGCAGATTTAGAATCAACGTATATAATTTTGTTAAGTTTCACAGTGCAATCCATGCTGTTATAGGATAGATTATGCTTTACAGCATGGTATGTTAGAGCAAGTTCACTAGCTGTTATTTTGTCATCAAATGTGTTTACGAGATCTATATTAGACGAAGAGCCCGAAGAGCTAAAAAACAGGTCTAACGTAGAAGTTTTCTTGCAAGAGTCACGTTTAAGCCTATGTTGCTTTGTCTGTTCATGTTGTTTAATCTAAAATTTGTTATGAAAGATTATATTATGCATCATTTTTATGATAACAAGAAAAAAACTTACTTGACCAATGAATGGCTATGGAAAATTTTATATTACATATTGTGCATTTCACATTATAGGGATTTTCTGGATCTTTGGTAATCCAATCAAATATTTTTTCCCATTCAAGTTTATATTTTTGAAGCCTCTTTAGTATCTTTTTTTTCTTTGTGGGCGTTTGTGGCACACCTTCACTTGACTCACTATTACTTTCCATATATATTTTAATTAACTTTTTAACTTAAAGTACGAAATAGTATTGTAAATGTAAAAGCAAAACAAAACGACTTAACTGCTTTCCTTTCAGCTACATGGAAAAATCCCCTGTTTCGTATTTAACTTTGACACACTACATATTAAAAAAAGGTAATGCCCATGGCAGCATTAACCAGGTACAAGCAGTTTTACAACAACCAAAACAACAACAAACATTAGACTACCGAATGTCAAGAATTTGTTTACAAATTGCATAGTGTTTGTTTTGTTGAAAACAGAATTTTTGGCATACGGTCGTCTAAAACAACAATCAGCTGTAGAAGTAATTGTACCTGGTAATTTTGCCATGGTAAGGCAATACACAAGCGATGTTGCCAGAATTATTTATTTAATGGGCCAATTTACACGACAACATTATTTTTTCAAACACACGAGAATTATTATTCTGGTATAAAATGTATACGTATATACTGCTCTGTGTGGGTTTGTGTTTTTTTTTTTTGAGCATGACAGTCAGTTTCGTTAATGTGTACCTCACTAAAAGTTTAATGTATTTGTTTTTATAGGTTCCAAAATATAGTATTTTTGCATACTATATATTTTTTTAACAGTATATAGTACATACACATGAAATATAGTACAATACTATAATATATAGTACGGTTGGTAAGCCTAGCTGTGACCGGCAGTCTTTAAACCCGTGCCCTTTTTGTTGACAATTCCAGCAATTTAATTCTTTCGTGATCGCTGCTATCTCTTTTAATACTGGAGCTTCATCTTCTAGGCCTAAAACCGCTTCACTAATATACTTCTGTGTTCTTACGGGTGGAGGTATAGGGGCACGATTGTCTCTTCTCGGAAAAGTTCTCTCTGCCTCTAAGCACTCCATACGCAATTGCTCCAGGGATGTTACAGCCATGGGATAGACGATTCGCGCCACGCTTTCTCTTAAATTTCTTTTCGCGATTTTTATCATCTCCCCTTCAGCTACTGGTGTCTCTAATTTAGCCCTTAGCAGACTCAGATTATAAAAGAAGTCATCAATCGACTCACCAGGCATTTGTTTACGCTCAACTAATTCGTGCATCAACTCCCAGTTAGATCTTATATTTTTGTATCGATTTAGCAAGGCACTTCTAAGGGTGTACCAGTCAGCTATTTGGGTAGTTTGTAACAGAGCCCAATACCACTGCTGTACTGATCCCGATAATAACAAATGGAAATCACGCAAAATTTCTTCCCAAGGGATATGGTATTGTCGCTGCATATGCTCTAGCCGAAATATGAATTCTTCTACAGAAAGTTGGTCTCGTCCACCTAGGTTACCTTAAAACTCAAGACCAAATTTGTCGATTCTAATTTTCCATCCATCATAATTTGTGTTTGAGGCTGAGGGAAAATTCAAATTTCGTTGTGGTTGATAACTTACTTGTCTGCTTCTTTCTTCAAACGCATGACTACCTGCAATGTTCCTGGGGTTCTCCCTTAAAGCTAAACCACGCACTGCTTCTGATAATTGAGCTATACTATCGCGGACTTTCATCATCTCCTTGCTGATTTTCTCATTTATCAAATCATCCATCGCTTGTTGGGCACTACCATTATCTACGCTATTTATTAAAATCGATTTAGTAGCTGACGTTAAATCCTCATGGCTTGTACTTTTATTAATTCTCTTCACTTTGGGTATAGCGCCACGACTACCATCCGTTGTGTTTATCGTTGCCGATTTGTCCTCAAATTGGGGCGATCGAGTAGTCATTCTTGTATTTTCGTTATCTCTCCAATATTTTTCTTTAACTTGCGGTGACGAACGATTTAAGTCAAATGAAGAAATCCTTTCCCTAGTCCTTTTCAATTTTTCTAATTTTCTCAAGGATTCTTTTTCTTTATTTACTACTGGCTCATCCATAAAAATAAAACTATGTCTATCGGCACGACTTAAAAATGGAAATTAACTTTTCCGGAATTACGAACGCAAAAACGAATTAAAAGAAAAATAAATAATATCTAACGAATTACGCACTATTATTACTAACTTATCAATTAACCAACTGGCCACTACCTAATCTTTAATATAAAACTAAGAAACTAAATAAAATTTATATCCTTTAGATTATTTCAAATAAATTTAAACTAAAAACCAGAAAAAAAACTACTAGATACTATTACTTATAAAACTTAACAAACTAACTAACTAACAAGCACTAACAACCTACCTAATAATTAAATTTACAATTACTAAGTTTAAATCAGTTATTCTATAAATTGTAGACCGTACTAACTTAATTGTATTATTCTTAGTGACTAGACAAACAACACCAAAAAACAAAAAATAAACAAAAAAACTAAGAATAATAAGATAAATTTACTTCTATAATTTAAATAACAACAAAAAAAAAATTAACACGATTAAATAAATCTAAATTTAAAAAAATTAATAAGTATTTTTCTTTAATAGAAACGTCATTTGAGTCGGATTGAACCCTAATGAGGATAGATTCGTCTGTGTGGTTTACTATTGACCAAAGTCAATCAGTTGTCAACGACATCACAATATCAAAAAAAAATATTTTCCACGAAGGTAAACCAAAAAACAAAAATCACAAAAAAAAACGAAATGGTATGCAGGCTGTAACAAAAGTTTATGTCCGGCTTACAGCTCCTTTCATCTCAGAATCTCTCTCCAAGAAGTTAGCTGTATGACTCCACACGCTTTGGTCCCACACCCATTACCATGATGGTTGTTTGCGGCACAACAGACCCCTAAATAAACTATTTAGAGCGGCTACCACTACTAACCACCATCCCTTTAGCAGCTTGGAAAAACAAGGATCATCAGCATACATCAGACCTCCTTCCATATAGGAGCGGTTATTCTGGCAACACTGTCTCCCACAAGCAATTCCACACGGAAAATAAAAACAAATTAAAAACAATATATATGACCATATATTACATCCAGTCTACCAAATGGTAAGTTTACTTTTTAACCCCCACGTTAAAGACTAACAATAACATATGATCTGTTTTACAGAAAAACAAGGCGTATACTGTCTGCACAGCAAATCCCAAAAATTGGTGTTTACGGCTTATATGTAAAACACATAAGGTAACAAACTAATACACGCACTTATTTTTCATAAAAACCTTTATTGTACACCTTGATGACACGTATACCTGTTTCCTACATTTTACATTTGGGCGCCATATTGTTACGTGTCTCTTTGTACGCAGTAGTTCAAAGTGCCAGCTAGCTCATTGGCAACATCAGGGCAGGTTCCAACCCTGAACCACTCGTCGAGACAAGCACAATAAATAAAATAAAAACAATTTATAATAAAAAAAATAATCATACACAAAAACGAACAAAAAAAAATAATAAATAAACATACACTTCGCCGAAAACAACTTTTTCTTCAATTGGAGAACTAGTTGTTGTTGTCCTCCGAATTATTGCCCTCCCTGCCTGGGACATTTTCTTCATTCCGATTTAAAAAAAAATATTCTTTTGTCCCCCAATTACCACACACACTTACTTACACTATCCTCAAGTCCAATCCAACTCAAACAAAAGACTTATGACACGAACATCTTTTCTTAGCAACCAAATTACATCTTTATTAAACGAAAAAAAAACTAAATAAAAATTAGTTTTATATTAACATTCCATAATAATATAACTAAACGAATTGTTAACCATATTTAAAACGTAATCTTTTATCTTCCTTTTTTTATTTAAATTTACGTTACGCAAAAAAAAAAATATATTAACAATCCATAATTCATCATCTTGTTTAAATCTTTAAAACTAGGTTCCTTAATATAAAAACACGAAATATATATTTACGTATATATATATAAATTTTGTAATATTTAAAACAAACTCGGCCGCCTTTTCTTCTCTTTAGGCTGACACCGTGTTACCTGGTAAGTCTTCTCTACCATTAACAATTGGTTTGCTCTTTTTTTTTCCAGGATTGGCTCTGTTGAATTCGTCCTTGGACCTGAGATTGAGTATTTTTTTGTCCCTATTTCTGAAGATAGTGTCCCTTTTTTTTTAAGTTTTTTTGTCTTTTATTTTGAAATGTATTTGCACCGGCTTTGAACCACTTCTTTCTTCTTAACCACTCAACAAACAGTATCCTTCTCCTTATTGAAGTCCACTCAAATATTTAAAAAAAAATTTAATTTTAATGTTTTCGTCCTTTTATTTTAATTTAATTTTCCTTTTATTCTTTGTTTGTTTTAATAAATGTTTTATTTTGTTTTTCCACAATTTCTGTTAATTTATTTCACTTATAAAGAAAACTTTACATATCCTTTTATATTTTAATGTCCTGTCCTTTTTGCTGTTTTTGACATCTGTTTTTTTTTAAATATTCGTTTCATTAAAAAAAAAATTTGTCCAGATTATCCTTTTTCTTATTCTTAATATTGTTTTTTTTTAATCCCTTTAGGATGTCCTTTTTTTTTGTTTTTTTAACACTGTTTAATCCTTTACACAGTTTTATTATGTTTTTCTTTTCAGTCTCATTTCGTAATAAAATTTATTTTTTTATCCATCAAGGATGTCTTTTTTTTATTATTATATTTTTTTCACCACTGTTACTGAAAAAGTTGTCAGTTATCCTTTCAGGATATCCTTTTTCTATTTTTTTACACTTTCCGTTATTTTATTTTTTAAATTCAAATTCTTTACCTATACACTTGGCTAACTTTTTCACAAAATACTCTTTTCTTTCCTACTTATCATTTTATATATAACAGATTTCCAGTTTTTCATTACTACTGTCCATCTACAAAACTACAAAATCCATTTGTCAAACGGACATATTTAAAAAAAAATTTGTAAAAAAAAATGTATCTCTGTAATATACTTTTATTCCAATGTCATAACATAAATTAATCAAGTATGCATTTTCAAACACTTCTTACTAATGTTAATGGGCTAACCATTCACTTGGTAATGTCAAACTCGTAAAGACGAAGAAGAAGACAATAATATTGACAAAGGTAAGTTGAGAAGTAAGTGTCAGATGAAATAATCTTTTATAATAAAATATCTTTTTAATATGAAAATTTGTATTTATATTTTCAGGTCTAGAAAAGTATGAAAAAAAGAAGGCTTAACAGCGGCGCAACAAAACATGCGGTTGTTCATAGAAAACATAAAAATACAAATATTTTGTATGTTTCTAAATTTATTTTAATATTTTTTGGGATAAAACTTGTAAATAACACTTTTGGAAGGCATTTGCGTCCATGAAACATAGAATTTTTTGTATTTGTTAGTGTTTACTTTTCAACCAGCTGATTGTTTTTCAGTTTACACAATCTACCAAAGAAAAAGTCTGGGCTGTTTCGTGCAGAAAGAAGAAGAATTTTATTCTCTCAAAAGCTCTCTCTTCTACCCAAACTTGTAGTACGGGAACAGTTTTCGGTAACATTGGGATCCCGCGGGCTCCCAAAGTTAAGAACGGGAACGCACCTAAAATGAATGGCAAATGAATGGCCGTATATGTGCACACGAAAAAGTTTCCGAGATATAAGTGAAAAACTAAATATATATTTTTTATCGATTTTTTTACAGTTGAAATATTTGCTGGCTTATAACTTTTTTCGTACAGTCTTTCAGAAAACAAGCTTTACAACGATCGAATTGTATTTTTGTCCTCTATCGATTGACGTCAGTGGCTATGATGCACGGCTTTTAGTTTGGTTTGTATAACTAAAAAACCATCACAATTAATGACTATATGCTTTAGGTGAAGCTCCTTCATTTTAAAATGCCGAAAGTGGCAACCGGAAAATCAGATTCTGCAAGGTTGCAGCTTTTTATTTAACATTTCTATTTTACAATACATTAAAAATTGACGAATTGTAACCGTTGCTAAAAACTCTTATTTTTTGTCAAATTTTGTTTACATTTTTGTTTCGAACAACAAAAATACTCCTTGTTTTACAACTCTGTTAAAAAAGTTTTACGTTTTTAGAGTTTGTTTTTTTCCTCCTCCCTCCTACGTTAATATTTCATGTGATTGTGGGAATAAGAAGCACAGGCATAACATAAGATAAAGAAAAAAAGTAAGCAGAAACAAAACATATTAAGTAACAACAACAATCTTAAAGTTAAGTGGCGAAAGAGTAAAAAAGTTATGTTACTAATGAAAATAAAATTCTGTATGAATTAAAAACCAATCAGTATATTAGTTTGCTAAACACAGTTTAGCATCAGGCATTTGGGAAATTGGAAGTAAAGTCAAACTGGTCTTTCCTGCGCTATTCATAAAGACATTGATCAAATTTTCTAAAATGGAAGCATCGTACATAAGCAATATTGTAGATTACAATGAGTGGTCACCTGACTATGGAAATTTGCCAACGGAGGTAAGTCTTAAATTTTGTATGTGCTAACAATAATACTTCCATACATAGAATTATATGTATAATGCTTGCTTTTTAAGAGGAAATCGAGAAATAAGTCGTCCTACAAATTTCAGGACTATTGAATATGCAACGAAAAGACCCTAGTTATACTTTGCTAAAGGCTTTTAACTAAATAATAAATTTTCCACGTTCAGCAATGCTTTTACAACTAATATCGCTAGTAGAAAAGAGATTTATCGACCGATAAACGACATTGGCCAATCTGTTACTGAATACATAAATCGACACCTATCTTATACCCACCTGAAATCATTCTACTCTACAATAGATAGATGGCTTAATTCTAGCTTACGATCACCGCTCCAAAATAAAATGAAGTTGCGTATGGGGTGCAAAATGCAATTTTAAGCAAAAAATGTACAGTGAAAAATTTAGTGGCAACCCTTGTTTCGGAGTTACGAACCTCCGAAGTTTTTATATATAATATTGCATATGTCGAGTATTTGATGGCGGAATAGGACAAAAAAGGTAATTTTTTTTTTAATCTGACAAGGAAAAAACTATTTTTCCCCTGTGAAGATACCTTTGCTAAATAAAGTTTCATGGTGGAATGAGACAATATGGGTATCATTGGAAACGTGATGAAAATTCTTTTTTTATTGCTTTGGTTGTCTTTAGAAAGTGAAGCCGTTGTTGGTCATGCATTGGGGAGAAAACTTTTACGTTCGGCAAAAAAAATCGTTCTTGAACCTTACCAGATTTTCTAATTTTTTTAACTTGTGTTCTATTTAAATAAATAGGCCCTTAAATAACTTTTCTAATGATATCCACATTGTGCCATTCCGCCATCGAATACTCGACGTATGCCATATTATATATAAAAACTTCGGAGGTCCGTAACTTCAAAACTAGCAGTTGCCGCCGAATTTTTCACTTAACATTTTTTGCTTAAAAGTGCATTTTGCACCAAGTAGCTAATTTTTTTTATTTTGGAACGCTGCCTTGTCTAAAAAACAAGCCTTCACCTTCTTTTCTTTTCTTTTTATGAATCATTGCTTATATTCTTTAATTGGAATTTGTTAACAATCTTTCCTCGTGATAATGACGTAGATATCCATACACATACATACGTACACACACTTACATGATTAATTAATGTATTGTTTTGTTAAAATGTTAAATGAAAACAATTCTTTTGAGCTATAATTGCAAGTTAATGTAAATAGAATAACTGGGAGGCCGTCCCAATTTCAATAATTAAAAAGGTTTCGAAATAAAATTTGTTAGTTTGAATTTATTTTATTTATTTATTTTCATTCTGTAATATAAAGCCAAGCACGGCCAAAATAATAATATTACATAGGAATTAAGCCTGAGATAATAAATTCACATTTATACGATATTAAATAAACACAAAATACAATTACTTATCCTTTTTTAAATAGAAAAAATTTAGTACATTTATAATTTACATACATATATTACATAAGCAAATTACATTGTGTTATTTCATTAATTAATTTGTTATTTACTTTACTTTGGTTTGGCCCCCCAGCCACAGCGAAACAAAAATATGTATAAATTAGTCCAATTTATTGACAAGACTTCAGAAAATTATAAAAATAAAGAAGTTACAAGCTCAGTAAATTAGATTATTGCAAATATTTCAAAGTATAAGTAAGCAAAGTAAACATACATTGTAACATTGAAAATTACTTTCATTCATTCTCAACACCCTCCCTGAATGGTAAATTTACAATAAAACAAATGAACCAATAACTACAACAACCAATTCACAACAAAATTGCAATGCAATGACAATTCCAATTTTTAAATAAATGCAATAGTAAAATAAAATTAAAGAAGACCAAAGTTTTCTGAAAAATGCTTAATCTTTTGAGGAGTTCAGGTTTGGTTAAAACATCAGCAATCATCTCATCAGTATTAAGGTATTGTAAAACAACTTCTTTATCATCGCTTTTTTTGTTGAATAAATTTAGCTTTTATGTCTACATATTTGGTTCTTGGCGAATAATTGTTATTTAAAGCAACTTGTAAGGCACCCTTGTTTTCGCAACATAACAACATACTTTTGTTGTTTCCAGAATTAAGTTCAGCCTCAAGACGTTTCAACCAAACTGATTCCTGAATTGCAGCAGTAAGTGACATGAATTCGGCCTCCGTCAAAGATAATGCTACTGTTTTTTGCTTCTTTGTTGACCATGAAATGGGACCAGACTGGTATGTAAAAACGTAGCCAGTTGTAAACCTGCGGTCATCTACATCTCCGGCCCAATCAGCATCACAATAAACTTTAATGTTATCATCTTTTTGTTTTCTGTAAAATATTCCTTTATTGATTGTACCTTTTAGGTATCGCGTTATACGTTTAACTGCTTCCTAATGAGGTTTACCAGGATTGGTTCCTAAAACGACTTAAAAAGTTGACAGCATAGTAGATGTCCGAACGAGAAATTTGAGCTGTAAACAACAAACAGCCAATCACTTGCATATATGGAATTTTTGACATCTGTTGTTTACATCTTTATACTTTGGGCACATAGTGGCAGACAGTTTTTGATTATAGCCCATTGGTGTTAAAGATGGGTTACAATCACTCATTCCAAAACGAACCAAAACATCTGCTACGTAACACGATTGGTCAAATTTAATAGCTTCCTTGCTTCTGATAATTTTTAGACCCAGTGCAGTTGACACTTCTCCCATATCCTTCATTTTGAAGCTACTGGATAGTTTGGCTTTCACTGACTCAAGGCGCTTCAAATTGTTTGAAAATATCAAGACGTCATCAACATAAATAGCCACGTACAACATCTGGTCATTTTCTAATTTATGATAAACATGACCTGACTGTTTTAAACCGTAAATAGATTTTTGCAACTTACATAACTTTTCCGAGCCATCCTCGAACATTTCTGGTTGCTGCATGTGTCCTGTTTTTTTAACGTACCATTTAAATACGCACTAACTGCTTCCATTTGATCTATGTATAAGTCGTGTTTTACCGCCAAGACTAACAAATATCGAATTGAATCATATCTTACAACAGGTTCCAAATTTTCATTGTAGTCGATGCCTTTTCGTTGAGAAAATCCTTTGAAAACCAATATTGCTTTCCACTTCGCAGTATTACCTTGATCATCCTTTTTAGTTTTAAAAACCCACTTCGACTTTATTGCTTCTTTACCAGGTGGTAAATCAGTCGAAGTCAATGAATCTATCTCTGACTTCATAGCAACTTTTCACTCATCTGAGTTATTTGACGACATTGCCTCTAACACGTTATTTGGATCGTCAGAAACGAATTGTATTGCACAGAAATTTTGTGATCGCTGATTTTTGTTAGCTATACGAGAAGAGTGACGAATATTATCACCCACATGAATGTTCTGTCTTTCGTACGCATTTGAAAACCACTCATTTTCTTCTTTTTCAACATGTGCACTGTGATCAATATTTTGAGATAGCGGCCAAATCTCCTTTTGGTTTTTGTTCTCCGATTTTAAAGTTATTAGACTCGTATAAAAGTAGACAGTAGTAAACCTCGGGAGACAAAAAATTAGAACTCTATTTCAACTATTTCACTGAGAACAGGGTGGTCCAAAATGGGCTTTTTCAGAATTTAGTAAATTTATGATATTTTTAGTTAAGTTTAAATGATCATAACTTTTTTGTTTTTCAAGATTTTTTTTGCGTTTTAACTTAACTTATTTCCTATTACTGGTTAAAAAAAATTGAAGCTCTACTATTTTCAGAACAATTTAAATATTTTTTTTAAAAAAGGTCAAATTTCTCGGAAATTTCCTACTTCATAGAGCACAACTCATGTGAATCAAGCTGATTCAAAACACAAATTTTCTATTTTGTAGTCCTAACTACATACATTTATATATATACATGTCCATGCATCGGGACTGCACTTTTTGAGCTACAGCAATTTTTCTGACCCAAGGTAAGATATTCGTTACAAATGCACGTCATATTTTTTTAAAAGTTATTTGTATGTGAAAGTGGCTATTATGCATATATTTTGATGAAATTTTGTACAAGAGTTCTTATTGACCCAAAAAATAATTCTGTTGAAATTATGAGAAAATGGCCCATATTTGGACCTAGTCCACATAGAAGGTTGTATCAAAATTTTGACAAAAATGACAATAGAACTATCAAATTATGTGGTATCTAGCAATTCATTTGGAAAAGGTAAAAAATGATTTTATTGCCATCTAATATTACACAACTTAAGTACCTGAAAATTGCAAATAAATTTAAAAACAATGGAAATAACTGGTAAAACCAAGTACCTGTTATATTATGTTTCAAAGAGGTAAAAAAGATCATGTTGAAACTTCAAGCAATAGTATATTAATCAATGCATTCATTTTTTTCTTCATTATTGCTTAAACATTTGCTAAATTCAGTTATAGTGTTCTATCTGATATATATTTTGAACGGAAAGATGAAAACGACATTATTTTACATATAATGAATAATCCATTCTTCAAAATATGCAACAAACAAGAAATTAAAATTCATAACTTAAAAACTTTTTAAATTCCTTAAGAAAACGGTACAATCAATGTTCCAGAAACAAGAAATTGTTTTACTCACGCAACCAAGAATGGCTAAGAAATAAACTTATTTTTAAAAAAGCTATCAGTAACTACCACGGAAACTGGAAAATGTGGTCGACCAGCAAAGCCAATTGATAATTGTAGTGAAAGATCACGAAGACGCAAGCTTAAACATATCAATGAAGAAGTTTCTTGTAGCATCATAAAGGATTCATTTCTGCATCAAATTCAACCATCGAAAACTAAAAAGAGTAAAATTGCTATCATTGAAAAAATAGTGGAAACTAGCCCCCAGACGCGCAAAAAGGATTTTAGAAAGTATGCCGACACCAACTGAAGAAAATAAATTTACTCCATAAGAAGCATTTGCACTATTTTTGGATTTGAAAATGACTAAAAACCAATATACAGAATTGCGAAAGCGAACCAATGAAAAAAATTGTGGAATTTTTCCATCATATCGAGATATAGTTTCTGCCAAAAAATATTGCTTACCTTCACCAACTGCTATTAGTGTAACTTCAAGTTCAGCAGAAATAAAATTGCAGGATCTTCTTGAACACACTGCAGAACGATTATTAAAGGCATTTGATGCTGACTATTTAAAAAAGTTTAAAAATGCAGCATGACTTTAATTTCTAAATGGGGATGTGATGGGTCCTCTGGCCAGAAACAATACAAACAATGTAATGCGGAAAATTCATCAGATGCCAATTTATTCATGATTTCTTTCGTTCCATTACGTTTAACAAAAACTTATATTGGTTCAGAGCCGTCATCTAGTAGAGCTGCAGAGATAGATGTATGGAAGAATGAAATTCCCTCGTCAACAAAATTTTGTAGACCAATAAAGTTTGCTTACAAAAAAGCAACTAAAGATGTCATAACTGAAGAAGTTGGCAAAAAGATGAAGTTAAAGAACTTCAACCAGTGATATTTGAATTTAATAACCAATGCATCGAAGTTAACTTTAAAATGTCACTTACAGTGATCGATGGAAAAGTTGCACAAGCTTTAACCGAAATAAAGTCTTCGTCAAGCTGCACCATATGCCAAAAAACATCAAGTCAATTGAGCCAACCACCAACACAAGACGATAGTTTTAATGAAGCATATGAATTTGGAATGTCACCTCTTCATGCTAGAATTCGTTTTATGGAGCATATTCTTAAATTGGGATACGATTTGGAATTTGGCCCGTTAGGCGAAACAGTGAGAAACAACAAAGAAAATTTGAAAAAAAAGCAAAAAAAAACATATTCAAGAAAAATACCGTGAGATAGGCCTTATAATTTACCAGCCAAAGAAAGGAGAAGGAAACACAGCAAGGAGATTTTTTTCCGATCCAGAAACTGCAGCTTCTATAACTGGAGTAAATCATATTAGAAGTTATATCATGTAGCAAAAAGATAGATGCAAAAAAATTTGATCAGTATGCTAATGAGACAGCAACCGTTTATAACCAAAAATATTCTTGAAGACATATGCCAACCACAGTTCACAAAATTTTGTTCCATGGGGAACAAAAAATTCAGCACAATATGCTTCCAATTAGAGATCTCTCAGAAGAAGCGCAAGAAAAAAGGAACAAAGACTACAGATTCTTTCGCGAGCACAATACAAGAAAAATTTCCAGATATTGTACTAATGAAGATCTTATTAATATTTTGTTGTGCACATCAGACCCATATATGTCCAGTATTCGACAAAAATGGAAATCAACCTCATTAGAGTTAGGTGAAGAAGCTAAACAACTACTGCAAAATGAAAATCAAAGCTATTTGGAAGAAATTTTTACTAATACTGTTTAATTAATACTAGTTTAAAGATTAAAATTTGTTTCTAATTTTAGTATAAATTTTTATTAATACATTTAATAAAATATATGTGCACTTTAAATCAATAGTAAAAAAAAAGTTTACTTAAAATTTTATCGATGTTGTGTTTTTTATATAATATATCCAAATGGTATTGATATTGTTGGGAATTTCAGTGTTATTTTTCAGTTTAATCCTCACAAGAATTAGCTTTCTTCCAAAAAAAAAAAACAACCTTTGGCCCCTGTGAATATTGAGACTAAATAAATGGCAGGGGCCAAATGCTGGCATTTTCTGACCAAAATTAAGTTTAGGAATAATAAATAAGTATTGGTTGTAAAACACGATTGAAGAAAATAAGAAATTATAAAAAAATACCTATTTAAAATGTCAAAATATTCAACTTTTACATGGAAACTCAACAAAAAATAAAAATGCATTTTTAACTCCACATTACTTACGTTCCTATCAGTCGATTTTTACGTTTGAATACGCTAATTGAAGCTTATAGTCCCTCCTATTGAACATAACAAATTTCGTAAAAAAAATACCAATCCGGTCAAAAGTTATAGAGTTTTGACCGCTATCTCGCGAAATTGACCACTGTGAGGTGACAGCAAAGGTGACTCGTATTCGTCATCATACACACTTTCGTCCGACTCATCTACTTGCTGTTCGCGATTAATATTTGAGGACTCAATCTCAGGTGTTAATTCACATTCGCTATAACCTTCCTCTAAATTAACAATTTTGTAATCTTGTATAAACTCAGGGTAGTATATATCGTTCTTTTCATTTAAACTGACACTACCTTCTTCCAAAAAACAACATCGCGGCTTACAATTATACCACCATGATTAGGGTTGAATAATCTATAAGCCTTACTTTCAGCGCTGTACCCCATCGTAATACACTCGATGGATTTCACATCTAATTTATGACGATTTTCCTTTGGTATGTGAACTAAAGCAGGGCATCCAAAAACTTTTAAAAACTTTAAATTAGGACGACGACCCGACCAAATTTCTTCAGAGCATTTGTTTTCACCACGACAAGGTACGCTATTAATTAAATAGCAAGCTGTGTTTGCCGCTTTAGCCCAAAAACGACGATCTAAACCGCTATCAATAAGCATACACCTTATACGTTCCAATAGCGTTCGATTTATTCTTTTTGCCCTACTGTTTTGTTCTGGAGAGTACGGACATGTCTTTTGATGAATAACTTCGTTGCTTCCATAAAAAAAAATTAAAATTTTTTATTTACATATTCACCACCGTTGTCCGTTCTGAGAATTTTAATTTTTGTAGAACACTGGTTTTCAACCATTTTTTTATCCTACAAACGTTTCAAAAACTTCAGACTTACTTTAAAGCGGATACACAAACAACTTTCTGGAAAAATCGTCAACAAATGTGACAATAAATCGAGCACCAGAAAAAGAATTCACATTAAATGGCCCCATTACATCAAAATGTACCAGTTCTAACAATATTGTAGCTCTTATACCATCTTCTCTGCTTGGGTGTTTGGTTTGTTTACCTTTGATGCAGACTACACACGGGTCCTTGTTTTTTCCATTTTCAAATTAATACCATGAGAAGATTTTCTTATTTCATTTAAGTTTCTATCACAAATATGACCCATTCTTCTGTGCCATAAACTGAATTCTTTTTTAGCGATAAAAACTTTATTTCCTCTTGGTTGTGCCTCACTGTCAATACGGTACAAATCATTAAAAACCGTTGCAGAAATAAAAAGATCATTAATCAGGAACATACTCAACGTCTCCAGCGCATTTCACGAGTAATTCACTTTTATTAGCAACAAGGACGGCTTTGTTTTTTAAGTACCAACACAAGCTTTTGTTGTACTCGTACCGCTTGTTATAGGTGCACAAACATTCATACACGTGCTTGATGCAATAAGTGTAACAATATGTATTTATTTATGTACTTAGATGTATTTATGTAGCCCTTAGATTATAAGAGTATGTAATTATTATAGTTGACAACACTGTTAGATAATAAGAAATAAAGAAATAAAAGCAGTTGTTAAACAGATATCAAAGAGATAAGGTCGTATTATTAATACTTGAAACAATAAGAGTTTACGAAACTGCTTTTCTTTCATTTTTTTATAGCTCTTAACATTACGTTTGTCGTTATTTTTATGTTGACAACTCCTTACAATTAAAACACTGAATCAGTTTTTTCTTCTTCTCTTTTAAATTCTTTGTATTTAACACAACCTCTTTTTCCGAATCTTGAGTATAAAATTTGGCATCTTGAAGAAGAAGATTTTTGACCATATCTACCGTCAGCTTTTCTTTTGAATTTTCCACTGCCATTACCAGGGGCTTAAATTCATCCGACATACCGGCTAACATTAGTGATGCTGTGAGCTCATCGTCTATGTTAAGCCTATCGTTCTTTACTTTTAAGGCAATTATAATTATTTCATTTACGTACCCCTGCACTGAACTGTAGTTCTTCAGCTTAATATTGACCAACTCCTTCAGCAACTGAACTTTCCTTGTTAAGCCAGTATTCTCATTAGCGGCCATTAAAGCATCCCATGCTTCCTTTGCTGCAGCAATGTGTCCATAATTTGAATGATCCACTATCAGAATAAATTCTGCCAAAGCACGTTCATTTAAATTAGAATCTTCGTCACTAACCCGACCATTCTGCACAAGTTTCCAGCAACCTTTGAAACAAGACAAGATTTTGCCTGTCTCTTCCACACATCGAAATTCTCACGTCCTCTTAAACGTTCCAACGAAAATCCTAATGGAAGACTTGTCATATTATTTGCTTCACACAAGAAAATGATTTTTTTTTTTTTCAATATTTTAATATGCGCAACTTGAGCCCATAACCTGTTAGTTTGAATTTCATTTCATTTATAGCTAGTTTTTACTCACCTATTATTAATTTAATTAATTTTAATAAATTAGTTTTTACGCTAACATATAAAATTGATGACATTGAAAACGTTACAATTTAAAATTTTTGTTTTAGTAAATTTAACCAAAAAAAAAAAAAAATCTGTATTTAATTTGAATCGGTTCCAGGTTGTAAAGGGTTTAAAGTTGACACTAACATATTTGTGATAACATATCCATATGGCTATTTCGCTACTGATCATATGGATTTTACTCAAATTTTGTATAAAAAATTCAAGAGTCTTAAACAAAAAGGCAACAATAATTAAAAAACACAGTAACTGTTGAGCCACAACAATTTACTTGATAATGCTATTTAATTTTTTAACATAAGGGACAATGATTTTGAAATTATATGTTTTACTCTCTCGTTTCTAGTTTCTTTTAGCAAAGTAACTGAGCAGAGCTAATATAAATTAATGTTTTTCAACTTTTAAAAATATCATCTTATATATAAAATTGGCAACAAAAGGCGCGGGCCAAAAAAATTTAAAAGAAAAAGTTTTGGCAGTATTAAAATGTGTTTCTGATCAGATTTCTTTCTTTGTTTACAATATTTTTTATATTACTTTTGGAATTAAATTTCTTTATAAAAATTACGATTTATGATTATTTTGTTAACCACAATTTTAAATTGAAATTGAATGATACCAATTAAATAATGATTAATTTAATTACAATTATTTTTAATCGTCTTGCTCTATTAAATCGTCTTGCTCAATTTTAACTGATCTGTTTATATCAACACTATTTTTTTACGAAATCCTACAATATTTTGTATTATTTCTTAACCTGTTTACTATTTCAGAAACTTACACATTTTTCGTTTTTCAGACCTTTGAGCATGTGGAGCGACTTGTTGTCGTTGGCGGAATGCTTTATTTGTTGGTGAATTTAATCAAATGTGTTAGTTTTTTTTATCAAAGTATATCTCTCGGATCGTTTGGCTTTAGGAAAGTTTTTCCTGAAGTTCCAAAGACCATATAGATAATTTTGTTTAGAGAAGGTAACATTTGACCAAACACAAGAACTTTTTATACGAATTGAATTGAACAGCAACTTCAACAGCATTCGATAATGCAGATATGAGAGACAAACAATTCTATAGGTTTATGAAGCAATTGACACACTTAGAATCGTTAACTATAACACGTTGCTCTCCTCTTTTCACGTCTGGTTCATTTTTAGATGGTTGTGGTGATTTCGCTGGATCTTTTTCAAATATAAAACATTTGTCACTAAAACACAATCAGTATTTATCGGATGCGATTTTATTACGTTAAACATCACTTATAAAGGGGATTGAATCCTTAGATATGTCCGGATGTCATATTGCATATCATAATGCCATACATCTTGTTTTTAGGCTTACATCCAGTTTACGGGCACCACTTCAAAATAAAAAAAAGTTGCCTGCAGAGTGCAAAATGATATTTAAAGCAAGAAATGTAAAGTGGAAATTAGCGGCAACCCCTTTTTTCGGAGTTACGGACCTCCGAAGTTTTTTTTTAATAATTTGGCATATATCGAGTATTTAATTGTGGAATGGAACAATATGGGTATAGGCTCTTAAATTCCCTTTTCAATGAAGCAGGAAAAATTAAAAATAAAAAAATGTGGTAAAAAAAAAACAATTTTTTCTTCTATAAACATAGCTTTAATAAATAAATAAAGTTATAACACTTCATTACAAAAGTTATATAAAGAGTGTAAAATGAATTCTAAGCAAAAAATATAAATAAATTGTTTTTGGGGAATCCCTTCTTTTCCGAGTTACGCACCTTTAAAGTTTTCACGTATAATGTATTTTATGGTGAAATGAGACAATATGGGTATCATTGGAGGGGATTACATTCTTTTTTTTTTAACATGATTTTGATATATTGGCAGTTATAGTGCGTTTTTTGTAGAAAAACTTTAGCCGCTGTTGTTCTTACTAAAGAGGAGAAAATTTTGCGTCAGACGAAGGCCGGCTACGCAGGAAATATTTTGAAAGCGAAGCCGCTGCTGTTCATACAATAGAGGAGAAAATCTTTGCGCCCGGCCGAAGGCCGTCTACGCAGAAAATTTAGAAAGCGAGACCGCTGTTGGTCATACCAGGCCGGCTACGCAAAAAATCTTTAGAAAGCGAAGCCGCTGTTGGTCATACTGTAGATGTAATTACGAAACTAAAAGTTTCTACGAAAATTATTACATAACATTTTTTACTTAAATAACATTTTACACTCTCTAGATAACTTTTTTTAAGTATTCCTGTTAAACTTAATGATTTTGGTTAGCAGTCTGTTTATAGAACACGTCAAGAGCGAAACGAAGTGTGGCCAACGTACTGATTAATATTTTTTATTTACTTTTTTTTCAGTTTTTTTTATTTGGTTTTCGAACGGAGTAGTCACGGTGAAAACTATAAAAAAGTAAAAAAGAAAATAATTGAATTTTTTGAACTTAAAAAAAACTTAAAATCTAATTAATTTTATATCCTATATGGATTTCGTACCACCTATTGCGGAATTTAAGCATCCGCATGAAAGCTTATCTCTGATAAACTTTTATCTGAGGAATCAATTCAAACACATTGTGCATCAATTAAAAAATCCTTGCTTTTAATGCCTAATGAAATCAATCAATCTCTAAATACTGATGTTAAAATCATTGAAAACGTTCAAATTCCCAACAACCATATTTCCATCAGCGCTCAAACTTCTGCTGATCCTGAACCAATTTGGATATGAACAATCCAATGGATTATGAAGACCCAATGCTGTCCATATCATCGGATGAAGGTGAATTTATGCAAATCTGTAAGCGCAAAAGAAGGGAAGCTAAGGTAGAAGTAAGAAACTGTAGATTTAACAAAGAATTTATTAGAGAAAAATCAAAGAAAAATACTTTTAGCCAAGATTCACAGAATAGGTTTTTGATATTAGGTGAATTAGATTTTGAAAAAGATCAAAGCAATACTAATAGTAATAAGCATTTTAAGAAACAAAATCCTCGAAAAGAGAAACCCTTCTGTCCACCAATTTTCTTATTTAATGTCAACATTGAAAACTTAGTTGAACAGCTCAATTCGAAAAGATGTAGCCGTTCATGCTGAGTTGATGCAGTTATTAAAAGTTAAAAAAATTGATTCATATTCATATACACCGAGGGAATTTAAACGCATTAGCTTGGTTTTGCGTGGAGTATATTATAAGACGAATTTTAATCTAATTAAAAACGAGCTAAATTTGTTAGTTTCCGGTACGGTAGAAAATGTTTTGAACATTCCCACAACATTCTCAAAAAGGAATTGTCTCGATACAGGCTTGTTCTTAGTAACATTGTTTGCAGGTAAATCAGCTTCAGAATTAGCAAGTATTAAATACATTTTAAATTAAAAGATTACTTAGGAGTTTCCAAAATTAAAGTCCAGAGAAATTCAATGCTGGCGTTGCCAACATTGGGGGCGTACATCGCGGAATTGTAACAGACCATACGCGTGTGTCAAGTGTGAATTAAGTCATGCTCCAGGTGAATGCCAATTTATGCCTTGTAAAGAAAACTTACCTTTTTGTGTTAATTGTAAGCAACATGGTCACCCTTCAAACTTTAAAGGTTGCATGGCTTACAAAAAATATTTGGAAATGAAGGAAAAATTCAGGGAAAAAGTCAAAGAAAAATGCCAAAGAGCTACTTCTAAGGTTTTAAAAGTTGTTGAACATTCAAACTTAGTTCATTCAAATAGATCGTATGCTAGTTTTTTTAAAGAGAACTCTCAAGCTATAGTAAATAAAAAGAAAATTCACCGTTAATAGAAGAATTCTTCTAGAAGAATTCTTTGCCATCCTGAAACAGTCACGCTGGAAAACAAAATTAAAAAATTTATTACTGAATATAGGTCAATGTCCAAAGAGGATATCAAAGAGCATTGTATGACGTTGTTGGATGAGGTTAAAATTTCCTATTGTCCATAATGCATTTAAATTATTGACTTTTAATGTTCGATCCCTCGTAGAGGTAAGTCAAAGAATAGATCTTTTAAATACCTTAAAAAGAAATGATATAGACATAGCTTTTATTCAGGAAACCCATCTTAGCGAAAGACATAAGGTAATTTTGAATGACTATTCATTTGTAAGAGATAAAAGCTCGCAAGGTGTAGCTATAGCTTTAAAAAAATCTTTTAAGTTTAAAATGATTGCGCTCGATTTAGGTTTTCCGCATGTTTTTATTTCTATTGATGTAAAAGTTAGTCATGTTATTAAAAAAATATTGCTTGGATCAATTTATATCCCATGTAACTTTAATTCCTCACAGCTAAATATTGGTTTAAATTGTTTAGCTAATTTCTCACAAGAATTTGATACCTTTTTTATAGGTGGTGATTTTAATTCTCGTCACTTTTCATGGAAAGACAGAATGACTAATGCCAATGGCAACATATTTTTTAATTTCTTACAACAAAACTCAAAACTCATTCGCTTAACCAACCTTTCGCCGACATATCCAAGTTCATCTTCATTTCTTGATCATTTTCTTGAAAGTCACAATTGTGTAAACCAAATTATCCCTAATTTTGAACTTTCAATTCTTCCAACATTTTCTGATCACTTTCCAGTTAAACTACATTTAAAGCTTTCCAATTTGGAAATAATCCTAAACCCTCCTTCTGTATTTACTTCTTTTAAAAATACCAATTGGGAAAATATTCGTTATGACGTCCGGCGTGATATTGTTTTGAATTTTCCAGACTGTAACAGGAATCTAACCAATTTGGAAATTGTTGAACGCATTAAAATTTTTTCTTTTATTATCAATGAAAATTCAGATGTACATTCCAAAAAAATTAATGTTGATAACCGAAAGTTTTTAATTTCAGACAAAATTAAGTGTTTAAGTTAAATATACTTGGCAAAGAATCCTTAAGAAAATATTTCATCGTACTTTGAGTCGAAACGGATCTGATTATTTACTTTTATCCAAGCAAATTCATTTACTAAATATATAAACGAAATTATTTGAAAATAAAATAATGAATATTAAACCTGGTCCAACCGCTCATAAGAAAATTTATAATTTGATAGGTTTCAAGAAAAACGCAGCTATCCAAGAATTTTCTGAAAATGAAATTATACTAGGAGATGATTCACAAAAACTTCAGAAACTAGAGACTTATTTTTCTAATATTTATAGCGAAAAAACTTTAAATCGTGATGTTTCCTTTATTGATGACAGAATTCAAAGCATAATCTCCAACTGCCCAAAATTCAATATCAATTTAGTCAGTCATTTTCATCTTTAAACAATCAAAATTCTAATAATTTTGTTAACTTATATCAGGTGGCCTTTTATATATACACTATAAATAATAAAAAATCAAGCGGGTTGGACAATATTTCAAATTATATATTTAAAAAAATTCCATTAAAAGTAATACAATTACTAACTATTATATTTAATAATTGGTTGAATAATTCCTATTTTACTGGTGTTTGGAAAACTTAAAAAATTGTTCCTATCCGCAAGAAAATTGCTGAAAGTGAACTGAGTAATCTTCGACCGATTTCTTTACCTTCGAACTTAGGAAAACTTTTTGAAATTATAATCCGAGAGAAAATGGATTTATGTATAAATTCCAGTTATATTCCTGATTTGGAATTTGGATTCAAACAAGGCCATTCTACCTTAGATGCCTTATTAAAATTTCAAATCGATTTGGTTGAAAATCTTCGTAAATGTCACTGTACTGTTGCCATTTCCTTGGATATTGAAAAAGCGTTTGACCATTCATACCACAACCGAATTCTGTATAAAATGATTCAAATTGGTTTTAGCACCCCTATTATCAAATTATTTAAAAGTTTTTTCGATAATAGATCATTTCAAGTTTTATTTAATAATAAATTATCTAATAAGGGCGATGTTAAATGTGGAGTTCCACAAGGCTCAATTTTGGCTCCACATCTTTTTAACATCAACATCTTAATGTTTGAATTTTCCCACGTTTTTAGGGAATCTACTGGTATATTACATGCCGATGATTCTTTATTTTATGCACACGATGAATCTCCCGACAGAACACTTCAAAAAGTTTCAGCTCATTTGCAAATTGTCAAAGCCTTTTACGATGATTGGGGAATTAAAATAAATACAGTGAAGGACTTAAGTATAGGCACAAGCTGCAAAATGAAACAAAATATGTTTTTTTCACATTTGTAAGTATCAAATATTTATTTAAAGAACATATAATAATTATAACAGTAATTCATATTAAAAATAACCAAAAAAGTCGAACAGATTTTATTCGGTGGTAGAAAAATAACGAAAAGTGTAAAAAACTTGATTTTCTGTGGGACAAAAGTATAGGCACATTCTTTGTTAACGGAATCAAAACTAGTCAGAAACTCAAATTAGTATTTAGTTGGCAGTTTATTCTGCTTAATAACGGCTTTAAGTCTATTAGGCATAGAATGTACTAATTTTTTTGTAAAATTTTTATCAATTTTAAGCCATTCTTCGGTTAACGCTGTTTTAAGCTCACATTTGTTTGAAATATTTCGTTTCCGAATTCTTCGGTCTAGCTCCTCCCACAAATGCTCAATGGGATTTAGGTCTGGGGACATCGGAGGATGTGGCAATACATGTGCGGTGTTATATGCAAGCCACATCTTGACGTCGTGAGCAGAATGTTTGGGGTCATTGTCATGCTGGAATGTAAATGACTCTGACAAACCCAATTTAATGGCGCTTTTCTTAACATTTTCCTTCAAAATATTTAAGTAAACAGTCTTGTTCATTATTTCATCAATGAAGACTAGTTCTCCGACACCCGCTGCAGACATACAGCCCCAGACCATAACTCCTTCGCCACCATACTTTACTGTTGGTGTAAGATTTTTTTCGTCATATGCAGTATTACGTTTTCGCCATACTCGTGAATGTCCATCAGGCTTAAAAATATTAAATTTGCTTTCGTCTGAGAAGAGAACCTGTTCCCAGAAACTGCATGGCTGATTTTCAAATTGTTTTGCATAATCCATACGTCTTTTTTTATTAACTGCAGATATTAATGGTTTTCGTCTAGCAACACGTGATTTATAACCGGCTTCATGTAGTAATCTCTGAACATTTTTAGAGTGCACTCCTTACCGAAATTTTCCTTGACGTTCCCTGCCAGCTGTGTAGATGTTGTTTTCGGATCAATTTTAACTTTCCGTATTATTTGGGCACGTTCTCTCTCAGTTAATTTTCTGGGACGACTACGGCGTTTAACACTTTCAAAGTTAGTTTTACCTTTAAAACGATTAATTATTTTCCGAATAGTAAAACGGCTTCGATCCATTAATTCGCCAATCTCAGCAAAAGATTTGCCTTGGTTATGCAGATGGAGAATTATTTTTCGCTGTGATTCTGTAGTTTCACTTAATTTAGGACACATTTTTTAGAAAACGACAAAGAAATTATTATTTTTAACAAATTTTTCTTACTTTTCACCAACTGAAACAAATTGAAAATAATAACGGAACATTCCATTCTGTCAAAAAATACAGTATTGCCAGATTGGCGAATTTATAATCGTTTTTTTATTTCCGTTAACAATGAATGTGCCTATACTTTTGTCCCATACAAAATCCATATTTTTAAATTTTTTTTTGTTATTATTCTATCGGCGAATGAAATCTGTTCAAATTTTTTGATTACTTCTTATATGAAGCTTTGTAAGAACCATTTTACGTTCTAAAAATAAACATTTGATGATAATCAATATCAAAAAAATTACTGTTTGCTTCATTTTGCACATACTTAAGTCCTTCACTGTATATCAAAAAGTGAAGCAATTTGCATTCATAATGCTTCTGGTAAACGCAGAAGTTTCGTAGTCCCGGAGAGCAAATTACTTCGTCTTTATCTTGGAGTAGTAGAAATTCCAATAAGGGATAAAATAAAATTTCTTGGCATAAATTTTAGTAATCTTTTGAAATTTAATAAACATGCTCGTATTGCTCTTGGAAAAGCCTGCAAATTAATGGGAATTTTTCCCAAAATTTTTAAAAATAAGAATTAACCTATGAAAACCAAACTTATTTTGTATAAAACAAGTATCAGACCTGTATTGTTATATGCCTTTCCAATTTGGTTTAATATTTCTCCTACTGCAATTAAAGAATTTGAGATTTTTGAAAGGAAGATTTTAAGATGTTGTATCGGGAAATACTACATTTCGCCAAATAAAATGTACTCTAATGTATTTGTTTATTCAAAGTCAAAAGTTGTTCCCGTCGGTTTATATGTTTGTGATTTGATAAAACGATTTGCGCTTAGAATCTTGAACCATGATAATGTTTGCATAAAAAGAATATACAGCACCCAATCTAGTTTTAATTGGTCTAATGTTAATTATTTATCACCTTTAGGTTACATAAATGAGATTCCTCCTTCTTTTTATATAAATGAATCAATTCGCTGTGAATTTTATGATAGGTCTACTCCTGGTACTCATAAGGGTTGACAGTGTATTTTGTCAATTTTTATTAAATTCGTGTTTTTTTCGTTTATTTTATTTTGTTTTTTTTTTCTTTTTTGTTCTAACTAGTTTTTAAGTTTAGTTTTAAGTTATTTTTAGGAATATTTTGAAGTTATTTATAATACTATCTTCGTTTATGAAAGCTTCCGGAGCAAAAGCTAATTAACTTTTTAACACATCTTTTCATTCAATTTTTATTTAACTACTTTCTGGAAAGCTTGGTGCTTTTTCCATTTCTGTTAATTAAGATATTAATTTTTAGTCCTAAGTTTTTCTCCTAATAATGTAACATTATAGTTTGTACATATTAAGAAAAAAAAGTTATTGAGCCTTTTTTTTTCTTAATATGTACATTTAATTTGAATTTATTTTTTCATATACAAGGTGGGAGCGCCGCTACAACAATACAGCTATAAAAAGAAAAACAGGCACTTAAGTGTATGATAAACTCCAAAACGCATTTAATTACTGCATTTTTTTCTCGTCCTTTCAACTAACGATTTTAGTAAGCTTTGTTTTTTAAATTAATTTAAAACTCTTGTTGACATTATATTTTAAAGAATATTAAAAAAGGAACTTCTGTAATATTGACAGCTACTCTACACATAACAAAAATAAAAAAGATAATAATCAGCTGCCGCAATCATACCACTCAAGGCGAATAAACATACAGTGCGAGCGATGGCGAATTCGTTAATATTCGCTGTTGCTGCCGGAATGTCAAAAACACATAAAAAATAGCAGATAGATTTTTTTATATATGGAGTTAGGCTACCGGTGAAAATCAATGAATTCGCCATCGCTCCCACCGTATATTTATTCGCCTTGATACCACCTGATAAAATTATTTCACCTTGAAAATTGTTATACAAGCAGAGTAGAAAATTTTATCCGTTAAACAAAAATTGGTACAAATAAAAAACTTAAACAATAGTTTCTTAAAAAATGTGAGTGTACATATTATATGTATTTTTTTGTTGTTGTAGCGGCGCTCCCACCTTACATAAATTTGTCTTGACAATTTTGTTTTGTTTATTAAACTCAGCTGTTGCCAAGGCAAATTGAATACTAGGTAACCGCATCTGGACAAAAACAAAAAACGCGTGCATTTTGTTTGTGTAAAGATTCGTGTACGTGTTAGTTAGCAGTGATGAATAATATGAAACAACAGAGAATAAAATTAAATTTACTGAACAAATTCTACTTAATTTTATTTTTCATCTGGTGCCTTTCGGCATATTGAACAAAGTTCCACTCAAGGCACTTGCCTTGGTTCCACTCCCGCACTTCTTATTTTGCAAACCACTCAAATATTTCTTCATACATACACACGCATATTTTGATAAAAAAAAATAAACAATTTTATTAAAATGTTTCTCAAAGACACATTTTCTTTTCAATAAATGTTGTTTTTGTTTCTTTTAATTTATATTTTAACTGCACACACACTCTTTTTACTTATCATACAACGGTTTTTTTACACATTCACTATTTTATCAAAAAAATAATGGTTTAAAAATTTTTATTCGATTTTAAAACTGAAAATTTGTTGCGTGGTTTTAAATGGCGCGTCAGCAAAATGTAAACAATTTTTGACGTTGGTTAGGAAAAATGTTTAAAGCGAATTCGATAACCTGTGCTATCAATTTTATCTAGTATTCAATTTGCCTTGGTTGTTGCTTTTTAAGCGACGAAGCAGGGTAACTACTATTTATGGCAAAAACAAAAAATAAATGTGAGAAAAAGTAAATAAAAAAAATTAATACATTTGCCACATCTCGATTTGATACAGCAAAAATTTATACGAAATACAACGTAAGTTAAACGAAAAAACCGGAACGTGTTACACGGACGCTAATTATTACGTATTCGCCCATATATCATCCGGTTTCGTTTCACTCTTGACGTGTTCTATACACAGGCTGTAAGTTTTTAGCCAGAAATTATTTAAAGGAATTGAATCGCAGTCGTACCATGATCAGCGGGCCTGCATTACAGTCTTTGACAGCACAAGAAAACAAAGACGGCGGTTTGTCATTGCAGAAACTACGTTTAGCAGGATTTCGTTAACTGAATTATAGTGTCGTAAAATCATTTTAGAAACTCAAGGAGATTTTTTTATTTATTAAACCTTCATTTACATAACTGAGCCTATAAATGGCCTTATATAGTTATCAAAAACTACTAGATTATAAAATAAAATTAAAGTAACTACAATAAATAAAATATAAAATTTAACAATGTTTGTAATAACTTATCACATAAAAACAATCTCATTAAAAGCATGAGATCAATTCTAATTTAAAAATAAAGATTAATTATTATCAAAAAGAAAAATTGAATTCTTAATACGTTGAATACAAATCGTAATGATTAATGTAACTAGCAACTTATTTTTTATAACTTCAAATATAATATTTTTTTGCATAACGAAAAACTTCGATTTAAACTTATTGATTGAAGAAGAAAAAATTCTTAAGTCCCTTGGTAAATTATTCCAAATTTTTGAAATTCGAATTTGGAATGACTTTTGCAACATATTTAAATGTCTTACAGGGAAAATAATCTGTGGTTTTCTTGATAGGCGAGAAAAATTAAAGTTATCAAAAATATAAGAGGGACAACCAGTTAGTATTGATTTATATAAAAACGTAATTAATCTTGTACTAACATACTTTTCAAAAGATATTCCCAAGAAGTTTACAATATACGCAGCTACATGATCCCTAACTTTCAACCGGTAGACGTAACATACAATTCTATTAAAAATTACCTTAAATTTTCTTTGTACACAACTTTTACAACTAGTGAAAATTTCAGGACAGTATAATATATGAGGCAATAACAAAATTTTAGCTATACGTCTTCTTACTGAACATGGTAAATAAATGTTAATTGAATAAAATCTTTTTAGCATGAAAGAAACCCGAGAAGACAAAAAATTTATATGGAGCGAAAAATTGAATAAGTTTTCCAAAAAAAAGGCCTAACCATTTTATCTTATTCACAAATTGTGCAGAGCCAGAATCAATTTTAATATCTAAAGCTCGTGTATCAAATCCAAAACACATTAATTTTGTTTTTGCAGGGTTCATACGACACCCGTTATCAGATGCCCAAGACACAACCTTTTCTAGCATAAAATTAACGCCTTCTTCCAAGACATCTATAAACTCAACATCGGCATAGCAAACGAATTGCATATTATCAGCGTATACAAAAGGTTGGCAAGAAACACCTCTAACAGCTTCTAAAAGATCATTTACATGGTTGGTTGGAGCACTTATAAAATAAATAAATAGAATGGATAATTATAGCTATAATATTAACACCATTAATTATAGCTTTGGATTTAAAGATGCTAAAACCTATTAAACTAATAATAAGAGAAATAAAGGTAAAGAACAATTTATTATAAAAAAATATATATATAAATAAATAATTTGTAAAATGCATAATAGAAGGGGTAGAAACTGCAAATTTAGAATTCAAAAAAGAAGAAATAATATCTGGAATAGAAATGCTAACTAAACTTTGGAAATATGTAGTTAGATATAAAAGGTACAACTACTAGAGAAGACTTTATTAACAGAAAAATTGTAGAATTACAAACAGTACTGTTAATTAGAAAGGCAGACAAATTTGGTTTAAAAATTTCGTCACAAAGCTTTCAGCGTATGCTAACAAGAGCTTTATCAGGTCTGGAATGCAGTATGTAGTTTTAAACATCATAATACAAATCTCGTAAAAATCCTTGACGGATTACAACGATGTAATTTAAAACTTTACTCCAATAAATGTTGCTTTTTGAAATCGGACGTGGTACATCTCGGACATTTGATAAAACCAGACGGAAAGCCTGACCCAGAAAAATACGAGGCAATAACAAAATATTCGGCACCAAAGAATGCTGATAAAGTCAAAAGATTCGTAGCATTTTGCAATTATTATAGGCGTTTTGTAAATATAAGAAAATGTTAAAATGTTCTTTTGTAATTTATTAAGCACTATGTCAGATTTTAAAATAAGAATATTGTTTTTTATTTTTTCAATATTTCGCCACACCGTTGGGTGGCATCTTCAGGAAACAAAATTATTTAAATTGTGTATTTTCAAATACAAATTAGAAATTTACTTGAAAAAAAATTTCAAACTAACTCAAAAAAATTTCCATAAGAAAAAAAATTCAAACATTTTAACATAAAAATACACATGGCGAAATAATACTAGGTAGTCTCGATAGCGAATTCATTGATTTTCGCCGAAACCTTATTTTTTATATATGGAGTTTGACATTTAAGGTTTTGGCAAAAATGATTGAATTCGCCATTGCGCCTCCCTAGTATTGATTCGCCTTCATGGCGCCGTTGTAGAGCGCCACATTGATGTCAAAAATAGCTGACTAAGCAAAAGGAAGTCGAATTAAATTTATTCCTCTATCATCATTTGGTACTTTAAATGAAGTTATACACAGTTGGTTTCTTTATCCTGTATATGTAGCAATGCCTCAAATTTAATTTTTTGGTTTAAAAATTGAATTTTATAAAATTTGCACAACGTTTGCATTTTCAAATTATTTTCAAATTTTTTATTTTTAATTTATTTTAAAATTTTAACAACGTCGAACATAAACAAAAAACACCTGGGCAATTAAGACCACCTGTAAATTATTTCGCCATTATTCGCCTTGAACATACATATAAAATATCAATACTCAAAATACATTCAAATTTTAAAAAATTTCAAATATACCAAGACAAATTGAATAATAGGTAACCGCGTCAGGACAAAAGCAAAAACAAAAACAGAAAGCGTGTGTATTTTGTTTTGTGTAAATTTACGTCTACGTGTCAGTAAAGGCGCTTTCACACTATAATACTGAGTCGTATGATTTTCATTTAAATTTCTCGTATGAGAATGATTTAGATTTCGAAAAATCTAACGTATCATTACAAAAAGCTTTCACACTATCACACTTAAAACAGTTTATAATTTCTCTGTAGTAAGCAAACAGCTGTTCTAAAGAAAAACATATGTATTAGAGAAGTACGATGCCTGTATAAAAAACTTTAAGCTGCCGGCGGATACTAGCAGTTTGGGAACAAGTGTAGAAAAGCTGTAACTCAGCAATTTTTATGAAATTTTTTTGGACAAAATTATGATGTATGTATATGACAATTTGTATAGAAAATAATCAAAAATACTATTTCTTTCAGCCGTTTTTGCAAATATTGATTTTTTTTGCTGTTGAAAGCTTTAAGGCAAATTTGTATTATAAACTAACAAAAAGTTCAATAACAATACACATGCAGATTAATTAATTTTATTTAGTACACAAGTACAATTTTTAGTGTGTTTTTGGCAATACCGACAGTTGAAAGTAAATTGTAGAGACCGTAGAAAGATTTAAACACTACATATTTAAAGCTTTCACTTAGCAAAAAACTCATTTGTTTTCCTAAACTGAGCGAAATTGTTAGGTTACTTATAAGAAAATTTGTAATTAATAGATGGATATGCTTGAAATTGTTTTTGTTTAACATACATATCTGCACTGAATGTTTCGTATTAGCACATCGTTAAAATTAGTTTAAAAATAAGAAAAACATTTACAGTTCTTAATTACCTCTAAAAATCTGGTTGGTATTTTTATGTCGGCGGAAGACAAAAATCAACCGCGGATAAGCTATGGTTATGTAGCAATTGGCTTCGGTCTCTGAAAAGCAGCTGTTTGTTTAATTGGCTTCATTTTTTGTTGCAAAAAAACAACCCTGATAATAGGTCTGTCTGCGTACACATATTTTGCATCATTTTTTGCAAAACGTTGCAAAATGTTGCAAAATGTTGTCTGCGTACTCCAAATCTCTTGCAGCGAGAGAGCCAAAAAAAATTTTTTTTGACAGTTGGCAGTTAGAGAACTTGCAAAATGTTGCTGGAGAAATTTCTGCTTGCAAGATTTTGCAACTAGTTTGAACAGCTGTTTTTATTTACTTTTTTAATAAAATAATTTTTGTGAAAAAAATAACAATTGAAATTTAACAATGGCAGAGGTAAGTAGTTAGAATTGTGTTGATTTTTAATGTTTATAATAAATAATTATAACAAAACATTTTATTTCATGCTAGAAACGTCCAAATATACAGTGCGACTGTTATGTTAGTGAATTGGAGATGGCAGAACCGATAGAACCAGCAGAACTTTCTGGGACAAGCTTTGCAATTGAAGAGGCGAGTATTTGGAATTGTGTTATATGTAAGTGTATTTAAAGTATTATTAACATTACTTTATTTTCGATGCTAGAATCCTCCAAAGAAACAGTGCGTTCGTCGTGAAAACAGTGACATGAGGAAGAACATATTAGTTACTGCCATGATGTTGCTGGATTCTTCGTCGTCCGAGAGTGAAGAAGATGATTCAGAGCCAATTTTAACTATAATACAAAATAGATGTATAGGCAATGATATATTTTCCAGTATAAAGCCTTTTCTTATGAAGCCAAAAGAAAGAAATTCTGTTAAGCTGTATATGGAAGAAATAGTGCCCAATTACTGCGAAGAGGAATTTCGAAGACATTTCCGGATATCAAGGCAACTGTTTCAAATCCTATGCGATCGGTTTTCAAACTGGGAAATGTTTAAAAAAATGCGTTGCGACAAAAGGCTACCCGAAAGTGCTCACATGTTGGTATTCTTATGGTTTGCTGGGCACGAGGCATGCAGCTTTAGAGATGTATCAGATCGCTTTGACATGAGTCTCTTTGCAGTAGGTGCAATAATAGAAAGAGTGTCAATGTTTCTAAGTTCCCTTAGTCCGGAAGTCATACGGTGGCCAAGCGAACAAAAAAAGGAAATGTCAAGTAATTTCTTCGCCGAGAAATGTTCATTTCCAAAGGCTATTGGTAGGTGTCATGACTAATATACACAAAACCACAAATAATAAATATAATAAACAATATCTTCATTTAGGATGCATTGATGGTACGCACATAGTCATCGATCCCCCGTCTACTTCTAAAGATGACTATATCGACCGGAAAGGCAATACAACAATTTGCATGCAAGGAATCTGTGACGAAAACAGAAAATTTATAAACGTTTTTGTTGGATACCCTGGGTCGTGTCACGACAGTTGGGTGTTAAAGAACTCACCTATCTATGAAAAGTTACCATCGTATTGTAAAGGTAAAATTGATTGTAAAAGATTTAAAAGTGTTATTAATTTAACTTTTTTATGCTTTCAGATTATTATTTGCTGGGGGATTCTGCTTATCCATGCAATAAATATTTGATAACTCCATACAAAGACAACGGACATCTGACAAGAGCTCAGATACAGTTTAATATAAAACTAAGCTCTGGTCGTGTCCGTATCGAACATACGTTCGGTATTTTAAAACAGAGGTTTAGGCAGTTATACTACTGCAAATTACGAGGAATAAAAAAATTATGCCACTTCATTAGAGCGTGTTGTGTTTTACACAACATTGCAAATGAAGATGACCTAAACTTTACATCCGAGATTTCACCAGATGTTGATGTAGAATTTCTAAATCATGACCAGGTTTCTCGAGGAAATAGTGTGCGAGATGAAATTTGCCAAGCAATGCAAATTCTGTCGGATAATAATTAAAACTCATTTCATTATTTTTAAAGAAATTTTTTTTAATTCAATATATACATAGTTGGTTTAAAGTACGGCAGTGTTTACTTGACATTTTAAATTCATTACTTTTTTATCTTATTATAATATTTTTGATTAATTTTTGTATTATATTTAATTAATTTTTATTTTTTAACTTTAAAATATATTTTAAATAAATAAATAAATCTATATATGTACATATATTGTTTGTTGGGTTGCTAAATTTTGAAATAGGCTTCAGTGCCATTTATGCAATATTTTTTTTTTTCGATTTTATTAGTCACTGTAAAGAAAAAAATCAAATAAAATAAATTACTTAAGTTCATTTAACAGAAACAACAAAAGTACTCACTCTTTTTTTAAAAGCAGAACCAATGATTCCAATAATGCTATTTTCCTGGCATCATTTGCTTCCTTTCTCTCTGCCCTTTCTTTCCTCTCTGCCCTTGCCTTCCTCTGCTCCTCTATATTAGCTTCTAATAGTTTGTACAGTTTCTCTTCATTGGCTTCCTTCTTCTCCGCATGCCTCTCTGCATTTTCTACGTACTCTTGTAAAGACGTTTTCCTTCGCTTAGAGCATGAAGCCGTCATATCCAGATTTTCTTTAAACGCAAATTTAAAATATACACATGTAAATAAGTAAATAAAAAATAAATAACCACCTTGAAAAGAATTCGGGGGTTCAGATACGCTGCAGTTGTTTAGGCTGACCTCCGTTTCACTATCCAAAACGTATTCAGGATTTACCGATCTTTTCTCCCGAAGCAGGTCATCCAATTCGCTATAAAAATGCAAACAAAATAACTAAAATAATCATCAAATATTTACTTATCTTTGTTTACCTTTGGAAAGGGCACGCTTGTCTACTTCTTCCAGTTTTCTTATTATTAAGCTGCGCCCTTTTATATTGGCGCTCCAACGTAAAATATCTCCCCTCCACCTGGGAGGCGTTGAAATTGTGTCCATTTGCACAAAGCTTTGCAGCAATGGCCACCCACATTTGCCGTTTATTTTTTAGGTGCAGTGACTTACCCACTTTTGGACGCAGCTCCTTGACCAAACTAATTAACAATTTGGTGGATGCATCCAGCCAAATTGTTTTTTGAGCGTCCATCTCACTGTCGTCGTTTGGTGAAAATATAATTTCATTGTATTCATGCATGCCCGCCATTTGGGCTGCAAGAGCTTGTCTATATTCTTCGTCTGTAAGCATAAAATATATTTTCAAATACTAAAGTTGTAATTTCATTATACTTACCATCTTCAACCCTTTTAAACGTTCCTGGCGAGCACTTCACTTCCAAATTATTTTTCTCCGTCGTCAAGCTGTTGGAGGGCACTGCATTGGGCATTTCATTATTTTTTTCCATTGTTAAGCTGGCACTATGTTGGGCAATGTAAGTAAAAGAAGTTTTATAAAAAATCCGACAAATAAAACTAAGAACTAAGAAGAAATTAAACTTACCAAATTAATAACAGTGTAATAAACAAGTTTTTTTTTATTTACAACACTTTAGGAGCACTTTAATTAATAATTTCTTGAATTACCGCGAAAATTCACTTTTGTGCATTTCTTTTGGTTTGTTATTTTAATTGTTTACACACCGATCAGCTGTTTTCTTGCAAGATTTTACTGGATACTGTCTGCGTACTTTTTATATATTTTCAGCCGCAGAGTAAAATTGGTCTTACTCTCCCAACAAAAAATGACTGAGTATTAGCTGCTGGAAAAGTACCCAGACAGACCTAATATGAAATGTCATAGCTTTTAGAAAAATTTCAAAAAATAGAGAGAGCCATCGGTGTGTCAAATTTTACTTCTTAATCTATGAGATTTTACTTAAGATCGCTTTCACACCATAAGATTTTTCATATTATTTCGAATTTTTGACAAATCTTAATACTCAGTCTTATAGTGTGAAAGCGCTTTAAACAGTGATGAATAATATAAAAAACAAGAAAATTAAATTTACTGTACAAATTCTACTTCATTTTATTTTTCCTTCGGTGTCTTTCGGCATATTGAAGAAAGTTCCACTCCTGCACTTCTTGTTTTGCAAACAACTCAAACATTTCTTCAAATATTTTTTATAAATGTACATACATACATACATAAACAATTTCTTCAAATGTTTCTCAAAGAAACATTTTCTTTTCAATAAATGTTGTTCTTTGTTTTAATTTATATTTTAACTGCAATTGGTCACAAACACTCTTGATACTTATCACACAATGGTTTATTTGCACATTCACTATTTAAAAAAAATGAATTATTTAAAATTTTTTTTTATCCGATTTTAAATGGCGCGTCAACAAAATTTAAAAATTTTTGACTTTAGTTAGAAAAATTTGTAAAGCGAATTCGATCACCTGGACTATCAATTTTACTTAGTATTCAATTTGCATTGAAATATACTTTATTATACTTTAAACATTATACACATACAAACATATAAATTTTACTTGATAAAAATGTTACAAAACATTAAGTTAGATACATTGTAATGTTTACTATTTGTATGCACTTAAGGCCGGGGCACATAGAATCCGTCATACGTTAAACTTTGACAAATTCAACTAAAGTCAAAGTAACGACGGATGAGGTTGGCACAATGAATAATTTGCTGACGGATGTTATACCAAAGCTTGCTCTCTATTTTTATTCACTTTTAAATTTAATTTGTATTTTATTCACTTTTTAAATTAAATTTGTATTTTATTGTTTGCCACCAAAATTGTTTTATTAAATTCACAAAACACAATTGAAACACAACAAGAGTTAAAAGAAAACAGAGAAGAGGAAGCAGTTAATAGTTGTCAAAGTATTCAAAAGTTAAAAGTTGACCAACTTTCGTACTTTGCGTTGACGGACACGTATTGATTGTGACAACGCTCATAAGAAAACATGTATTTTAACTTACTTGTCAGTTGAATTTGTCAAAGTTTAACGTATGACGGATTCTATGTGCCCCGGCCTTTAAAGTCTATAACACTGCGCAACATTATCAGTATCAGCCTTAAAGTTTATTCTTTTTGTTGTTGGAACTTTAATTATTTGTAACATTTGTAACATATCCGACGTTTATAATTATTTTCTATGTTTAAAACTGATACATCTTCAAAATTGATTTAGACTGGCACAATGGGAAGATAATGCAATTTTTTGTGTATTAGAAAAGAAAATAATTTATAAAGGTAAAAAAAAAATTAAATTTCAAATGTTTAAATGCTTTATGCAAAAAGGGCGCAAAATTTAATTCGGCAGAACAATGTCAAAAGGCTTTTGAAACACTAAAAATAAACTTATTCAATAAACCTTTTATCGTCACTTCGGATGCATTTAACATCGTTTTAGGAGCAGTTTTCTCACCGGGGGTAATCGGAAAAGGCAGACTCTTACGCTAGTCGTTCGCTCAATAAACAAACTAGTAACAGAAAAATAATTACTTGGCATATATTGGAGTATACAATTTTTAGACCATACTTATATGGCGGAAAATTCATAGTAGTGACAGATCACCGTCCATTAATTGCATTATTTTCAAATAAAAACCCAAGCTCAAAATTAACTATAATTCGAGTGGAATTGTCAAATTACGACTTTGAAATAATATTAAAAAAATAACACTAATGCAGACGTACTATCCAGAATAAAATTAAACTCAGAAAACTATAAAAAAATTGCTGGTGATAACAAGGAACATGAGCAAGAGGATGCAAAATGAGGAAACTAAAACTATAGGTAATTATAAGAAAAATAAACACGAAGGTGCACTTAAAAATGGTAATACAGAACCTACCCAGCAAAAAATGCTTGACAGAAAGTAATACTAACACATTTTGTACACATTTTGGTACTGAATTGGGATGAATTTTTTTTTAATAGACTAAATCTTATTTTTCGCTTGAGTTTATAGATAATAATGCAGCAAACAAAATTGTGCCAAAGGTCAAACAAAATTTTTATTGAATTTGTTGTAAAAAGTAACACAAAGGGACCAATCAATGGACCCCAGTGGGCTGTGGCAACACGGCCGCCTGCCTGACCTAACCTTGTAAAAAGTTAGCCGGTTTTAAGGAATTTTTGTAAATTTTGAAAAAAAAAATAAGCAAGAGAAATTTCTTGTCAGTTGCAACGTTGTTTGCCCCAAACAAACAAATCATATGCAAGAGGGAAACAACTAATATATATTTTATTTCGTGACGTTAAGAAAATTGCGCATTTATCAAGTAATTATAAAAGTGGTATGGTGAGTTATTAAAAGCAAAAATTAAAGAAAAAATAAATAAAAAAACAAAGATTTTAAAATAAATATACTAGTTCAATGTGGAATTAGAAAGGTAAGTTGCATTTGGGATTGCAAGCAGTTGAAGTGCAGAAATTGTGTCCAATGAACCTGCCACTGGAAACCAAAAACTTCACAGGCATGTTGCGGGTATTAAAAACCGCCACAGCCTTTAAAGAGTTAGATTCGAGTTGGAAAATTGTAAGTTGTTTTTTAATGTGTAAAACTTTTCCTTATTTGCTTAATTTTATGTTTTTCTGTGATTTTCAGTCAACAACAGTATTTGGTAGAAACACTCAAGATGTGTGCCCCAACATCACTGTCGTCCAAAAGTGATCGGGAATACAAAGGTTATTCATAACGTTTAAAAAATTATATTGGTTTAAAATATTTTTCTATTTAAGGCATTCCTTTCCTTTCAAGATTAGGTCCAGGGTCAGAAGGAAATCTAAACCCGGCTTAGAAAACTTGAGGAAAGTATAAAATTATAATTTATTTTTAATTTTAAGAAGTTTTGCAATTCGTATTGCCTAAAAATATTGATAGAGTGCAAGGTGGTCATCAAAAAGGTTGAGAAATCCGTCTGTCGGCTGGCTGGGAAGACTTACGACTTAAAACTTGATAAAGTCGTCAGCATGCTCCCTTTGCAGAATCTTCTAGCGGTAGAAAAGTTGGAGAGAAAGTTTGAGGAGCCGAAAGGTTTCACTGAAGCAATGGTAAAGAACTTAAGTTCATGGCTAAATATTATTATAATCTTACATTTATATTTTTTTAGACATAACATTTACATATGATTAAGGGGACATCGCAGGATGTCAGCACTGTGATGCGCTCAATTTTTACCGACCACCTACTAGAAAAACATAATTGGGATGGAAGGTGGGATAAGCAAGCCCTCTGAAGGCTCTCTTTGGTTAATAACTTCCTGCGAGGTATGTACTACAGATTAGTCAATCAAAAAGTTATTTGTTTATTGCGTATTAAATTATTTATACATAAATGTATATCTTCTTTTACTTTAAGGTGTTTTCCACCAGCAAGAAGCGTTTGATTTTAAAAAAAGTGTGAAGAAGTCAGTATAGCGAAGCCACTACAGACCACAACAATAAAATATTTAAAGAGACAAGAATTTTATTATAAATAAAGTCCTTTTTTATACTGTAAAATATTATTTAGATATTAAAAAAGAAACATGTATATATAGTAGAAAATATTAAATTTTGTTTTATTAAAAAAAGTTCGATTTTTTAAATGAGGGAATATCCATCAATCGTGACGGGTATATCCATCAAGTGTGATAAGAACTTCTGGCATCACTACATAGTAAACTGCAATGCAGATATATGTATTTCATAATGGAAAGATTCATTAGTTAGAGGGAGATGCAAAATCACATGTACACAAAAGTTTCCATCAAGTTTTTCATTTTTCCTTTAAGAATGTGATATAAACTTTGTTCTACGCGATGATGGGAATTTCCGTGATTGTCATTTGATGGATCAAATGATGGTCACTGTTCTTGCAGGGTAATAAGCCTGATCAACTCAAAGGTTGATACATTCATAAATGATATAAAACTGGAAAGAAAGTTGAAGTTTATATTAGAAAGGCCAATAAAATGATTTTGTTTTAAATGAAATGCGAATCAGGTGTAACTACAATCTCTATTATCTGCATAATATGTTGGAGAAACTACCTTCTCTTTTAGGCAGAACAAATTGTGTAAAATTTACACCAGAGAAAGGTGACGAAATAATTAAAAAGATAAATATAGAAACATTTAAAGAAAAAATAAACAATTGTAAAAAAAATGTTAAAATAATGTTGTATAGTAATCCTCAGAGAAAAACAGATAAAAATAAAAACACGAATTAATTGAATTGTATCATAATACACCATGAGGAGGACATTTCGGAATAATAAAGACTTTCAGGCATGTTCTAAAATCCACACGAAGTTTTCACTTTACATTTATCAAAGCATTGTTGCTATAAAATTTTTTACAAAAACAATGTTCAAAAGAAAAAATACATATGAAAGAATATGTTTAAAATGGTAAAAAATACGTAGTAGAGTGTGATCTATGCCAGAGACATAAACAAACAAGACATACAACAGAACCTCTATGCATCACAGACACTTTAAAAGATAGTTTTTCCACTATAGTCATAGATACGGTTGGACCTTTTGCTATATATCGACATTGCAATGTGAAGTAACTTAATACATAATAGTAGCACCAATGGAAACAAAAGAAGCCAAGTCAAAAATGCTTAACAGAAAATTTAATATTAAAATATGGCATATTTAAAACATTGAAATCAGAGGTACAGAATTTGTAAATGAGATAATGAAACTGTTTCGGCGTATATCCGATGCAAAATACGAAAAATCAATTTCCAATATATTAAATTAAAACAAGAATCAATTCTTCAAAATTTCAATAGTTTATTCAATTCAAATTTACCTTGTATATTTTTCTTCACGAAAACCACGTAATGCTTGGTATATATCCAATTAACGATTAAACAAAATGTCCTTCACAACTTAAAGTAAAAGTGGCAAACAATATTTAAGTACCGTTAACGGTTTACTCGTTTGAAAGAACAAAAAAGCCTTCCAACAAGGATTAGAAAAAAGTTATCAATTCGACACTTCAAGAAACCTTGAAACAACTGTAAAAATAACAACTTGTACTTAAACATTCATAATTGATAGCATCACCTCAGGTCCTAAGACCAAGGCCACACCGCCTGAATGATTGAAGTTCGGGTCAGCTATATGAATACCCTGAAAGGATCCCAAAATGGAGTCCGCTACAGATGCAGACGGAGTTTTTATACCTTGCATCTGAAGCGAGCCGTAATGATAATTTTCATGGCCGTGTCATGAATCGACTCGATTTCTATTCGATAATATTGTTCATTTTCCACATTAAAAAATGGTACTCGCAACCTTTTGCCGAAATCCCTGCAAATGTAGCTACTTTGGCAGCACGTAACGGAAGCCGTGAGCGACCTTGTCGTATATTCAGCTGAAGTGTAGGCGAAAATAAAACACTACTGCAGTGGTTAATGGTTATGAAGTGATACAGATTTCTGTTGTTTTGTTTTCACCCCAGTCGAAAAAGTCATATGCTTATGAAACAAAGAGTTGTGGGTTTGTTTGCAAGTTGCCACACTCTTGCAATTTTTGCCCACATGCCCACTCGACAAGCAGCGAAAACAAATTCTATGTACCGCCACCATTCGAAGTCTGCGCTCCAGGCTCATGTCCCTTAACTTGTAGCAGAATCGCAGAGGGTGATTTTTACCACAAATCACACATTTCGATCTTCCACGATTTATGTTAGAGCGTGGAAGGGCAGGGCGTGAATTTGCGTCATGAGCCCGAACGACAGTCTTTAAGGTAAGGACCTCAATTTCTTCAATTGCTGGGTTATTTTGGGGTTATCAGGAATAGTTCTCTCATTTGCAATTGGCACAGAAGGTGCCCGTATCAAAGGCTCTTTAATACCACTAGATGGCATCTTGACGGAGGGATCAATTGCAGCAGCATCACAAATTTGTGCCGGATCGCTAGTTTCCATTGTCTCTTCATAGTCAAGTAGACCATCATCAAAAAAGTCGGTTTGCAGAGCATTTTTGGTAGAGTCCATGACGCAAGGAAAAGAAAGATTTGTATATGTAAAAAGTGATGTTAAACTACTATTCGTTCAATACAACAAGTTTGGTTATCGGACGATTTACTATACCGTTTTGTGTGCGAATATCGCCAACACGAACGTGGCCGTCAGTACCAGTGTAAGTATTAAGTTAATTGGATTTATTCCGCCAGTAAATATAAAACTGTTGTCATACCTTTCGGTAAAGACCGTCGTACTAACCAAAACGCGGCTTAAAAATGATGTTCTCACATCGAAAGCGCTCGCCAATCGTACCAAATAAACAGCCAGTGACTACGGTCTTCACCGAAAGGTATAAAAACAGCACCAGTGTAAGTCTGCACTATTTCTAGCTTCAACGATATTGCTGGTAATTGCTTATTCTTTACAACGACTTTTTGAGGATTTTGCCATTTTTAGCGTTTGTGTAAACCTACGAGATACTCGTCTTCCATCTTTTACAATATTCATTAATCAAAGCCTTTACGATATCTATTAACTATACTATGGAGTTTCATATATCGTCAGTTCCGGTGAAGCCAAAATGGCCGAGCCAATCAAGAAGTGTCCTGGTGTTACGGCTATCGGTTTACCAGAGTTATCAGGCATAGGACATAAGAGACGAGAATTCAGAAAAGCATCTATTCTAGCCAAAAAAACAAAATTTGTACCATTGTCGGAAAACATGATCTTAAGGCATCCTCTTCTTGAAATAACCCGATTGAAGGCTGCCAAAAACATGTCAGTCGACAAGTCAGATGCAGCTTCTAAGTGTACTGCTTTCGTATAAAAGCATACAAAGATACAAAAATACCCGTTTGTAATTCGACACGATTTGCCATTATGATTTTTTACATCAAAGGGTCCAGTGAAATCAATCCCAGTGGTTGTAAACGGCCTATCAACAGTAGTGCGTTCTGGGGGAAGGGCAGCCATTATTTGGCTGCAAGAACGCTATCAATTCTGCACCGTCGAATTATAGTGCGAACCAAATTCCGCAATCGTGGTATCCAACACTCACAACGGTAGATCCGCAACATTAATTGGTTCCCACAATGAATTGAAATCAAATGTATAAATTCTGCCGTAAGCCATGTGATAGAATAATAGGGTACTGTTCAAGATACGACAGTGAAGGTGATTTTACAAGTCGCATTAATCCTAATTCGTCAAGAAAGGTACTAAAGAACTTTTCAGCGACAAGGGAATCTTGTCCAAGAGATTTTTATACTTCTCAGCGTAATAGAAAAAATCGAAACATATAAGCAATGACGCGCATAGCACTGTCCAGTTATGAGAACCTTTTTAAAATGTCCTCAAATTTATAGAAAAATGAGGCATGAACTTTCACAATTCGACTCTTCATATAAGTGTCGAGATTTTGTAGAGTTGGTGTATACCAACGGTTCTTTTCCAGTTTTAACTATGTTGGGCCGTACGACAAGAGTTCACATTTCGACAAAGTAAGCGGGTCCACCCCCCGGCTGCCCAGATCCGCAGGATTGTCCTCTGAACGAACATGAAATCAATTGTGGTGTGCGACAAAGGTGGTCCACGAACAAGGAGGTTTTCGAAGCCAAGCCAGCACAATCGTTGAATCTGTCAACAATAAACGCGCTCAATAACGATTTCAATTTCCTAAGAATATTTCTTAACAATTCTAATGCCAAAACTGCTCCGCATAATTCAAGGCGAGGTAACAAAATTGATTTAAGTGGTGCTACTTTTGTCTTAGAGGATAATAAATGAGTATGAGTTTCTCCACTTAGTGACTCAGTTCGGATATAAATTACCTATCCGTGTGCCTTTTCCGAGGCATCTGAAAAAATATGAAATTCGGCAGTCTAGTTTATGTAATAGTTTACCCATCTCGGCACTTGAAGGAAGTTAACTTGGTGAAACAATTAAACAAATTTTAACCATTCCTTTTCCGTAGAAGGTGATAATACGATATTCTAACTGATATTATGCAACCAAATGCGTAGCATAATTATCTTCTCTGTGACAGTTACCGGGCTTAACCAACTAACTGGATAAAAAAATTAAGCTATGGTTTATAATACTTCCCTTTTTTGTATAGCCTGATTTAACTTTCAGCGGACAAACTTTTAAAAAGAATTTATCTAATTGAGCATTCCACAAAATTCCTTAAGTTTTTGAACAACTAGACTCTTCAAACGTCAAAACCTTTGCATCCACCAAGTGATCTGAAGGCAAATAAAAATAAACAAAGCTCTCATTCGATGTCCACTTCCATAGCTCGAAACCCTCAGATAACAATGCAGCAGTCAACTGATCCCCGGCCAGTAAAGCACCTGAAACCTCATGCGATCCAGTCAAAATATCATCGACGTACATACCTTTCCTTAAAATCGCTGGCGCTAGGGGAAATTCAATCTCACAATCATCAGCCAATTGCAGCAAAGTCCTAATTGCCAAATAAGGGGCGCAATTTAATCCAAAATTTACAGTCTGTTACTCATAACCAATCATCTGGTGATCGGATGTCGACCTGTAAAGGATTTTCTGAAAAGGGATTTGAAAAGAATGGACCCGAATCTGCCTTTATATTCTCGAGACATCGCAATTAAACACAAATTCAAATAATCGCCAACGCAGTATCAAAGTGACCAAATCAGCCTGCAGAGTAGGCCCTACGAGAAGACAATCATTTAAGCTATTGCCATTGGAGGTTTTATTCGATGCGTTAAAAACGACCCTAAGTTTTGTCGTTTTCCGCTCCGGCTTAATCACTGGGTGATATGGCAAATAGCATGTACTCGTGACAGCTCAATCATATAATATCACCCGTCGTAAGTGAACTTATTCTAAATTATCCTTTAGTACATCATCATACATGCTCTTAATTTCAGGTTTACGAAAAAGGGAAGCTCTGTTCTCATAATTTGCTTCATAGTGCTAGACCTTGATATGCCCAAATTAATTTTACGAGGAAATTCTGGCCTAAAGGATAGCGATACGATATATCTACCAGTAGAATCCCTGTGGTATTCCTATAAATCTCATCGTAAATCTTATCAGAAGGAGTCATAATTTTCTTTTTTGGGGTTTCTTCTAACTCCCAAAATTTCAAAAGATTTTTATTTAAAGTATCTTCCTCGGAAAAGGTAACGGCAGTCGAAAAAACGTTAATAGAATTATTAACTGAAACTTCAATTGGACCTGCCAGAATCCATCTAAAAACAGTTTTCTGAGTCATTAGCGATCTAAAAATATCTTTGCAAACCTCGCCAAGAATTATTTTTGGGTACAAATCAGCGCCAAGCAAAAGATGAACTGGCTTGTTTTTGTAAAAGTTTTCATCGGTCAATTGTTTGTTAGATAATTCACACATAATATCCAAAGGAGAATTAAATGTAGGTAAATTGCTCGAAATTGATAGTAAAACAAGTGCAAGGGTTTCTAACTCAATTCTGTTATTTACTGGAGAACCCACTCTAATTGTGCAAATTTTCCATGAAGTCGCTGATGCTTCTTTATTAACGCCGGAAATCTTTTCATTTGTAGAATGTGACTGAATTCGCAAATGTTCTGAAATAAATGAATTTCTGAAGCTGTGTCAATTAATGCTCTTGCCGGATACGTAGTATCATGACAAATATTGGAAACCATATCAGTTCCCCATAAAACAGACGAATCCTGTGATATGTGAAAAACTTGGTTCCATATGCACTGCACTCAAACTCTTATTACCATTGCTATTATTATTATTAACAGAGTTATCTGCTTGCGAATTGCGATGATGTAAGGTGTGATGCCTCTGATTACAAATAAAGCAAATATGTTCACTTTTGCAATCTTTGAACTCATGCGATTTCATTAAGCAGTTAACGCAGTAATGAAATTTTTTCACGGTAGAAAAACGCTCAGATACGGACAATTATTTAAACCGACGACAATATCGAAGCAAATGCGGTTGCTTTGGACATAATACACAGTAATTAGATGAAACTGTATTAGACATATGGAAATTAACTTTCTAAATCCAAACTTGTGAGATCGAGTATAACATCTAAAGTTTGAATTCGGTCTAAGTCCTTCCAAAGCGACAAAGCAGTTTTGTCCTTTATACTTTGCTCTCAAAATGTGACCGTTTGACTTGGCAATTGTTGAAGGCAAATAAAAACAATAACTGGATCCCAATTATGAGTATCTATTTCGTAAACCAACAGCAGTTAAAAAACTATTAATACCGCGTTATAAATTTTTTAGGCCTGAACTAGTTTCCCTTGTCATAGTTTCTAGGCCAAAAAGATTTTAGTTGATTATTAACCAACATTCGCAGATTCTCATATGTGTCCTTTAAATTTTCCACGCGATATCAAACTAACTAGCCTCTTTCCCAGTTCTCTTGACTAAATAACATAATCACCATAGAAGATATCGGTATCACATAGTGAAAGGGGTAAATTATGACAAGAATTACCACAAACTGAATCTTAAAAAAATTTAGAACGTTTCGTTTTGGCCTTTGCCCCCTAGTTCATCACGTTTTATTTTCATTGCATTCATACATCGAATGTATGCATTAAGGGTGCTTGCATATTTCCTTTCAGGAACTTCTAACACACCAGATTTTACTTTCTGGGACGCTTCTAAATTAATTAAACATTGCTCGTATTCAATTTTGACCTATTCCCAAAGTTTATCTTATTCACCCGTTAATATTTCACTAGTATAGCCTTGGTATTCCTCATCGCGAATTTTGTTAAAATTTATTTCAAATTTAAATATGGCATCTGAAACACGAGTAAAACTTTCAAAATATTTTTTCGACATTGCGAAATAAATTTAATTTTACTTCAACTCTTAAGGCTTCGATAAATTTACAAAAAAAAAAAATTCAATAACAATATTATTTAAACGAACTCGAAAAGTAGTCGATTTCACTACCAACAGTAGGGTGACCAATGAAATAAGTAAAAGAAGAGTACTAACAAAACAACACGTTCAAGCTCGTATAAATTTAAAAAACTTCACTGGCAAAATAAATAAACTAAAAAGTTAATAAAACAATTAAAATCACTGTAAATATAATGTAATATAGAAATATAACAATATAACTTTATAAATCGTGTGCTTCCAATTATTATCAGTACTCTTTTTCACACAGTTACATTTGCGAAAATTTTTTTAATTTACAATTAATTGCTTCGCAAATATACCGCACTGTATAGAATTGAATAAACACAATATCAAAGTAATTTTAATCAACTCTTAAGTTCTTTTTCAATTAATAGTTAAATAATTTATTTGATTTATATTTAATAAATTTATATTTATTCTTCGCTCAGCTTTGATAAAATTGGCATTGATAATAAAGTGCAGGCCATCATACACAATTAATGCATGTGTCATAATGTGTCATACACCAATTGCTCGTTTTTTTATAGTTATTTAGGACCAGCACTTGTGCTTGACCCCTACTTGTGCAATGCATTGTGCCAGAACTAGCAAATTAGGTTGTGGGAAGGGGGATGGAGGGAGTAGTGCTTGTGGACATTTGATTTGAATCTTTGCACAACGTAAGTGGCAGGAAAGACCTCTGCAGGGAGTTTATTTCACATACGAACTGTTCGGCTAAAAAACAAATTTTCTCTGTAATGCGTGTTGCGATTCACTGGCCAATCGACCACAAAGGAATGAGCTCTTGATTCAGAGCGCGTTGCGCGTATGAAATTACGGCTTTCAGGGACAAGTTCCTTGATTTCATAAGAGCACATTCCGTTGTAGTAACGACAAAACAGTGAAACACACCCCACATTGCGTCGATGCTCCAGTGAGTCAATAGAGCTGGATACCCTACTGTCACCGATGAGCTTCTTTGCTCTCTCCTGCACGCGGTTGAGTAACTCCAAAAAAGACTTTGAAGCACCGGCCCATACATGAGAGTTGTATTGCATTTTCGGTCTGACAAAGGTGATATCTGATAAAGGAGATCAGATTGAGTCAAGTATTTCTTACACCGATTTAGAAAACCTAGGCACTTGAATGTTTCTTTTGCGACATGGAAAATATGCTTGTTCCAACAAACATCGCATTGAATTTTCATGCCAAGAATATCGATAGCTTCTGATTCCTTAATATATATATCACCCATAATTACAGGTGAGGTAGCATGTTCACCAGCACGCCTGTGCGAAAGCACCAAAAATTACCAAACGGTCGCATTTAAGGGTATCGTCCATGTACTTTTTCATAGCCTCAATTTCCCGAAGGCTTGGTCTACTGCGAAACGAAAATGAATGGCATATGCTACTGTCATCTGCAAAAGAAGTCTGGCGTAGAAGGTCATAAAGAAAAATAAGAAATAGGGTAGGGGAAAGGACGGAACCTTATGGTACCTCTGAATTTACCTTGAACTCGCTCGATGAGATCCCATTTATAACAACTCGTATAGTGCGATCCCTGAGAAAGCTTGATATGTGTCGAGTGAAGTTATTACCGACACCAAAAGCAATAAGTTTTAATATTAGTGCACCATGCCACACTTTATTAAACGCCTTGGAAATATCTAAAGTCACCACCTTACTTTCGCCAAAATGGTGAATGGATTGACACCATTTTTCTGAAAGGAAGACCAATAAGTCACCCGTAGAAGGTGCCCTATGGAAGCCGTGCTGCCGGTCACTAAGTAAGCTGTTAGACTCCAGATATTTCATAAGATGAAAATTAAGCATACTTTCCATTACTTTGGAAAGTGCAGAGCAAATTGCGATTGGGCGGTAATTTTCAGGGTTGCTAGCCTCACCCTTTTTGGGGATTGGTGTTACATTAGCAACCTTTCAACATGGTACAAAATGTTGAAAATTTTATAAAATTTAAATTTTGATTAAATTTTTTATTTTATTTTTATTTTTTATTTAAATTTTTTTTAAATATTGTTTATTTTATTATACACACATACATATACCCGTGTGTATGTGTTAACACAATTCACTTTATATATCAATTTTACTTACCTGAATTTATGTTGTAATTGATGAACGATGAAATTTTTCAACTAGTTCCCGTATAGGATTCCTTGTAAAAAAAGGGATGAATTCTTGTATATTTTACCCGGTTCGTATGGACCAATGTTTCGGCGTATATCCGATGCAAAATAGGAGAAATCAATTTTTATTATATTAAACTAAAAGAAGAATCAATTCTTTTATTAGGCAAAATTTCAATTGTTTATTTAATTCAAATTTACCTTGTATATTTTTCTTCACGTAAGGCACGTAATGCTTTGTAGATATCCAATCAACGATTAAACAAATTGTCTTACACAACTTAAAGTTCAAGCTAGCATTTAGAAGTTTGTTTGAAGAGCGCGATCACTTTACGATTCTTTTTGTATACTTCACCACAAAAAGTGGAAAAAGGGTATATATAAGTTTGTCATTCCGTGTGTAAATTCTACAAATCCATTTCCGACCCCATAAAGTATGTATATTCTGAATCCTTATGCATAGCGAAGACGATTGAGCGATTTCCGTCTGTCCGTCCGTGTTATTGTTGAAAACAAGTTTGCCTCGGCACAAAAAAAATAAATACGTCAATCGATAAGACATAGTGCCGAAAGAGGTGCTATTGGAAATCAGCATTATCGGTCCATGTCCTTCAAGGCAGCAGGCCAATCACCACGCCTACCTCTAATTTTTTCATGTCATTTGGAACAATTAAGTAACTCCAATAAAAAAATGTATGGGGCGATAGAGCATTAAAAACTAAGAAAAAAAACATCAAGTGAAAAAATTTAAGCTCGCCTATATTTTGCGAATTACGGTGCTCTGAAATTTTTTAAAATATAAAAATCGGTATCATTTTAAAGCCTTTGAAGAGGTCTTTAAGAAAATACTAAAATTTAAAAATAATGCTTAACCCATTAGGAGCCGATGTCACTTTTATGTAAAATTATATTTATGCAGTACTAAAATTGTTTTATCGGTAAGAGTCCCAGATTCGGCATATTTTCAATCGTCCTGGCGATTGTACCATTAGATTTGATTTTTTTTTCTTCCTAATTATGCTTTTGCGAGCCACTTTGACGATTTTGAAAAGAGTGAATCGTCTATTCGCATTTTGAAGAGCGTTGAAAGATTATTAGTAGTCAAAGATCGCATTTGACTCTTGTAAATAAAGCTTTTACGAGTCATTTTATTAATTATTGCACGAATATTTTTAATAGAATTCCACAGTCGTAACTTAATCTTTCTGGCGATAGTTAGGTAAACTTATTTCATTTTGAACTATATTACTTAGATACATGGCGAAATAATTTACCAGGTGGTTGCAGTGGCGAATTTCATTCATTTTCGCCGTTGCAGAAAATTTCAAACTTCATATAAAAAAATTTTCGCTGATTTTTTATATATGGAGTTTGACATTTTCTGTAACGGCGAAAATGAATAAATTCGCCACTGCCACCACCTGGTAAATTATTTCGCCATGCTTAGATATTTCTGCTAGTTTTATATTTTTCTGTAGTATTTTTTTTCATTCCAATATGTTGAATTTTAATAGAATGTTTAATCGGTTTTTATCAATTAAAAAAAAAAAAAAAAAAAAAACGCGGTTTTTATAAATTAAAACAACGTGGTAAGAAAAAAAGTGTTTTAATATGAAATTTATAATTTTTAATATTTTTTTTAGTTTTATAGAAAAGTTTCTTTTAAAATTCTCTGAAATTGACGATAAAAAAATTAATAAAATGGGGATAGAACCAAAAAAAGGTGACAGCTAAAACCTAATTTTAATTTTTAAATTTTTTCTCTTTAAAATCCTTTTATTTCTGATTGGATTTATAATTTTTGTTAACCTTATTTAATATCAATAACTAAAACTCCCCCTGCAAGCATTTTATAAAAAAATTTATCATATTCGAGTCATTTACGACTCCACTGCGCGATTAAGTAAGCATATATGAGCGCATTTTCTAATCATAAATGATTGTTTCCTGGGGAGAAAATTGTACCCTACCCGCAGCTCTTCTTGAGGAGTCTTTTATTACCCGCTTTTCTGATCAGTTTCGATTTATTTATGACTGTATTTCGAATTATTTTCGAGTCTTTTTCGTTGTATTTTCGATCGTCCAAGATATTTTTTCGATTAATTTTTCAGCCCCATTTCTTATCATGTGCCAATTATTTATTAGTAATTTTTCAGCCATATTTCTGATCGTTTGCGAGTCTTTTTTGATTCTTTTTGTAATCGGTTACAGAAAGAAATATTTTTCGATTTAAATTATTAACTACTTCAGTTTATTTATAATAACATTACATAAATTAAATTTTTATTAGATTTTATAATAAATTATAATATACATAAATATGTTAGTAAAAATATTACAGTAAAAAAGGAATTGAATTTATAAAAAAAAAAATGTTAATAGTAGCTGACATTACGTTTTTTTTTTTTTTTTTTTGCTTAAAAATCACGTTTCACAAAATGGTATTATTTTTATATAGGGCTTGTTCGGAAATGCATCACTGCGCTGCATCTGATGCTGATACTTACTTGACGCACAGAAAAAAAGATTTTTTATTTTTTCTTTTTCAATTTTATACCCTTAAAAATAGATAAAGTAATGGCATCTCATTAAAAGCTTCGAAAGTTTTACGTCTAATTCATTTTTAAAAATGCATAAACAAATGTAGTTAAACAAAATAAAATTAATAAATATGAAAAAAGAAACTTACTCATCTATCGCATCAGCCATTTTTGTGATGCCTGTTTGACAATTGTTTGCGCATCATAAGTACCATTACTGTTCATAACGGAACGTTGCGTTTTTATTTAGGTATGTCATTTTCGCGTAAAGCCATGCGTTAAATTGCGTCTTTAATTTAGGTTTGTCAGTTAGAACACACGACATTTGCAGTGATGCCTTCTGATGCATTTTCGAACGTACTGCGCATCAGATGCAACGCATTGATCCATTTACGAACAAGCCCATACTTTTATAAATTTTTTAATATTATAAATAACTTAATATAAACTTTTAAAAATTTAACTGTAATTTAATTTACACCATGAGTTCAAATATCTTTATTGAACTAAAAACGACAACACCAGTAAAATATGAAAAATATAACTAAGTATAAAAGCAAAACCTATTTTGATCAAAAATAAATATAATATAATGTAATCTAAAAAAAGTTCAAAACAATCATATTTCAAATGATATATTTTTCATTGCTGCATGTTTTGTTATTGTATTTTCAACAAATTACTTTAATAGCATATACACGAATCATTTTTGAGTCTTTTCTAATGCACGCAAGTGATTAAGCAGTTCTAAATCGTCAAAAGTACTCGAGGAAGACTAAGTTATGTGATTATTGATAAAACAATCTTCCAAATGTTAGTACAGCCCATATTAAAAAAGAAAAAAAAATAACAGTTTAGACTCTCAAAACTCACTTTTATTTTGCAGCATACTTTTAGGATTCATAATGAGCTCATTTTATAATCATAAAGGCGATTGTTTCACGACTCGCTTGATATAAGAATAAAAGAGTCTTACGCGATTATTTCCGAAACATCGTAGACGACTCTTACGGAAGAGTCGCTTTCAGGACACAGTTTCTCCTATTAAACTGATCTTGCGCTATTGGAATACGACATCGCACACGACATTTAAGTACCGTTAACAGTTTACTCGTTCAAAAGAACAAAAAAGCCTTCCAACAACGATGAGAAAAAAAACCGTAAAAATAACAACTTGTATCAAACAAAAGAAATACGTACTTTGCTGAAACCCTTGGTACAGTATAAAGAAAACATAAGAGTTCTAAATGAATACTTCTTAACATTTGTAAATGATAAGAATTGGAGTGATTGGATACCTTATTATACTTTTCGGTATAATATAACTCGACACATATGTAGACACAATTTATTCACCGTTTCAAAAAGTTGTTGGCAAATTACCAGTACTTCCAGTTAAAAATATAATAAAAAATATTAAAATATATGTTTTACATAATTTCGCAAATGAATTAAAAATAGGATTGAAAAATTCATTAGAAAATGCCAGAAAACTATAGAAGTAACAAAGAATAATAGAAGTTTAGAATCACAGAATAGTGTATATAGCATGAGAATTAACTTAGGAGACTTAGTTTTACTAAAAATAGAAAATAGGAAGAAAAAGTAAGCACCTTGGAAGTAATAAATATAGATAATATTCCTGTAGAATATTGTATCCGACAGGCAGCACTTTAAAAACATACAAAATCTTTTTATTAAAAAAAAAAAAATAATTAAAATTATAGAATTTTAACTGAAAGGTTTGGGTGAAGTGTGATGTGGTGGATAATTAAAAACAATCCAGTTTTTGATAAACAATACTGTTAGTAGTAATAGGTCAGCAACTAAGTTTGCATGACTCAAAATAAAAGAATGTTCAAATTCAATATACTTAAAATAGTTTTACGATCGTTTAAACTTTAAATTGTTCTAAGTAACAAATAACTCTAGCGACTTGAACTAATTATGCTGAATATGCAACATTTTGAATATGAAAAAACCAAAATATCAAAAAACCAAATATATTTTAACTTAAACTTAGTGACCCAATTAATAATTATGCTGAAAAAGCAATATTGTATATTTGTATATTCGAGAGAATTTATAAACAATGAGTTACTTTAAAGAAGGGAAACGTTAATAAACTAAAATTAGTAATTTGTAATAGTAAATATTTTCACTCAAATATTTCTGACTGCTTATTACAATATTAAAAGATTGTATGTAAAGTAGATTAAGAATAAGATATAAAATCAAAATCACTCAATAAAAACGAACTTCTCAAAATTAGTACTTAAGCCAAAGAAATTTTAAATAAGTTTATCAAATGGCTTTATTCAACTTAAAAATTGAGACTGTGTTACCTATTACTTTAATTGTAATCAATAGGCATGACAATTTTTACGTTAACATATAAAATTGATGATCATGAAAAAGTTACAATTTTAAAGATATTTTTTACAGATGTACATAATCTGTATTTTTTTTAACCGGTTCCGAGTTATAAAGGGCTTAAAATTGACACTAACACACTGGTAATAGCATATCCATATGGCTGTTTCGCTACTGCTCATATAGATTTTACCCAGCTTTCGTAAAAATAATTGAAGAGTTTTAAATCATAAACGAAAAGGCAGCAAAAACAGAGTAACCGTTGAGCCACAACAATTTACTTGCTAATTTTCGCTAGTAAAGCCGTTAATTACTTTTTTACATAAAAGAAAATAATTTTGAAATTATCTGTTTTACTCTCTCGTTTCAAGTTTTTGTTAGTAAAGTAACTGAGCAGAGCTAATATAAATAAATTAATCGATAGTTTCTCAACTTTTAAAAATAGCTTTTAATATATAAAATTGGTAAGAAAAGTTGCGGGCAAAAAAATCTTAAAAGAAAGGTATTCAAGCCATCGTTTTGGCACTAATAAAAGTTATTTCTGATCACATTTCTTTGTCAACAATATTTTTTATATTACTTTTGGAATTAAATTTCCTTATAAAAATTACGATTATGATTATTTTGTTAACCACAATTTCAAATATAAATTGATCGATACCAATTAAATAACGATTAATTTAATTACAATTATTTTTAATCGTCTTGCTCAATTAAAATTTTAAGTCATCTGATCTGTTTATTCAAAACTATTTTTAACGAAATCAATCAATATTTTTTTAATATTTTTTAATCCATTTACTATTTCAGATAATTTTACACATTTTTCGTTTTCTCAACTATTCAGACCTTCAAGCATGTGGTGCGACTTGTTGTCGTTGGCAGGAGGCCTTATTTGTTGGTGAATTTAATCGAAATGTGTTAGTTCATTTTATCAAAGTATGTCTCTCGGATCGTTTGGCTCCAGCAAAGTCTTTTCTGAAGTCCCAACGACCATATAGATCATTTTGCTTAGAGGAGGTAACATTTGGCCAAGCACAAGAACTTTTTACACGAATTGATAAAACGGCAACTTCAATAGCATTCGATAATGCTGATATGGGAGACAAGCAATTCTATAGCTTTATGAGACAATTGACACACTTAGAATCGTTAACTATAACACGTTGCTCTCCTCTCTTCATGTCTGGTTCATTTTTAGATGGTTGTGGTGATTTCGCTGGATCATTTTCAAATATAAAACATTTGTCACTAAAACACAATCAGTATTTATCGGATGCGATTTTATTACGTTTGACATCACTAATAAAGGGGATTGAATCTTTAGACATGTCCGGATGTCATATTGCATATCACAATGCCATACATCGGCGTTTTTATCCCAACGACAGCGTAGCAGCTAATCCTAGTGAATCCATATTAACTTTTAAGTTTTTAGCCAGGGTTGCCAACTTAAACAGCAATTATTTAAAGGAACTGAATCTCAGTCATACCATGATCAGTGGGCCTGCATTACAGTCTCTGACATCACATGAAAACAAAGACGGCAGTTTGTCATTGCAAAAACTACGTTTAGCAGGATGTCGTCAACTGAATTATAGTGGCGTCAAATTGTTTTTGGAAACTCAAGGAGATTTAGTTCTACTTGACTTGGCAGATACTTTATGCGTAAACGACGATTGTGTGTCCGCCATAGTAAACTCACTTACGAAACTCAAACATCTTAATGTGGCTGGTTGTAGTGGTATTACAAATGTCGGTGCTATTTTTCTAGGAAATTTAAAGTATTTAAAAAGTTTAAATATTTCACGTTGTGATAGCATTACCACCGATGGTATAACGCAGGGTGTTGCACGTTGCACCAATTTAGTGCTAAAATACCTTTACATGTCCCATCTCATTGTATGTGAGGAGAGTATTAAGTGTATTGCACAACACTGCCCCGAGTTACGAGTTTTAAATGTGGGCCATTGCGTCAACGGTGTCACTGACACTTCTGTCCAGTATATAATCGAGCATTTGCGGTGGCTTAGAGAACTTTCACTCGAGGATTGTTTTCGTGTCACAGATGCTGCACTTACGGGTATAAATATTTCCAAGTTAGAAATTAAACATCCTTCAAATCTTTCGACAGGCTCACTTGAAAATTTTTATCCCAACACTCCATCATCTTTGCATGAACTAGAAAACCGTGGATTCAACAACTCGCCACAAACGCCGAAAATTTCTCTGCGGACGAAAGCTGAAGAAGACATTGTACGTGATGCTAATCGCAAGCGCGCCCTATTTGCTGTATACGAATTAAGTGGGATTGATGATAACTTGATCGATGGGTTCAATATACAACAGCTGAAAGGATTACGAACTCTTAATATTAAGGGCTGCAACAAAATAACCGATGTGTCTTTAACATATGGTCTCAAATTTATTGAATTGCAGCGATTATATTTGTCCAACTGCCAACAAATTACTTTGACAGGCATGGAATCTTTAGTGGTAAATTGTCCGTCCATTGAAGAAATCGATCTATCGGATTGCTATAATATCAACGATAAAACCATACAACTGCTAACCGCCAAATTTAAACGTCTGCGTGCATTACACATTAGTGGTTGCACTCAGTTGACCGACCACAGTTTAGATGCAATTCTAGTCAATTGTAAATGTTTAAAAGTAAGTAAAACTAACTTTTTAACTATTAAATTGCTCATCTCCTGTAAATTTCCCTTTTCCATACAGACTCTTTCTATTTATCGCTGCCGTCGAATGTACAGCGATATTGAAGATCGCCTGGGTGATTTATCCACTTTACGCCACTTAAATATGGACAATGCGGGCAGTTTGGATAATGTGGAATTTTTTCGCCTTAAGAAACGGCTAGATTACTGATACTTTGCTGCAATTTTTGTTGTTTGTATACTTTATTACTTTCAATTGTACAATGTTCACTAAAAGGCATGGACGGATTTTGTAAAACTTTTATGTTTGCGTTCTTTTTTCATTATTTAACGCGAATTCATTATTTTCGCCGTTGCTCAGAATCTCGAGTGGTAATCAAAAATCTGTTTTAAATTATCGTATACGCAATTTGATATTCTGAGAATCAGCGAAATAAGCAATTGTTTCACCTTGGTTTACTGTCAATAAAACACGTGCTTGTTCTTTCATTTTTTTACTTTTAATGAGTTGGAATTAGGAACTAAATTGCTCCTTAAAAATAAGTGTATTATTTAGTTCAATGTTATAAAGAGTTTTTTTAGTCACCATTTTTTGCGCAAACTTATGTTTTAATAATTTGAAAAATTTGTATCCTTAAATCCTTAAAATTTAAATAAGTTTTAATTTTGTTGTTAAAGTTTAATTTGTTAATATTTAAATCATTTTATTATATGTTACTATGAATTGTTGCCCCGGGATCCGGGATAAATTTTAAAACTAACAACAAGCAGAATAATTGCTTTCATTTTTATGGCTAGGATCCAGCTATAGTATTCTGTTTTTGTACTAGACTTTTATTTATTTATTGTTGTACCATTTAACAATCTAACTGTGATTTTATAAAAAAATTAAATATTTATAAAAATAATAGCTATTATGTATGTATGATAAGAATATTAAAACAATAAAACCGAAGTTAAGTGCCAAACATATTAGAATTTTTTCCTCTAATCAAGGCAAATTCAATTTGCCTCTATTTATTATAAAAGCCTTGGATATTTCCTTGTAATAGAAACTGAACCAATCTTCTATATACATATATATATATATATATATATATATATATATATATATATATATATATATATATATATATATATATATATATATATATATATATATATATATATATATATATATATATAAATGAAATGGTCCACGTATGTATGTAATGATAATGTATGCGCGAGAACGGGTAGAACGATTTGGCTGATTTTTTTTTATTCGATTCCAAATTTTCAGAAGATGGTTTGTAAAAAAAATATAAATTTTTTTTGAAAACTCAGAAAATTTATTAATTCATTTTTGCTTGCTTTTGTTGTTGTAAACACAAATAGGTTATTCACGACTCGACATGTTCGTTCGAACTGGTTTGTCGAAGCTATATTATGAGAATAATTCTTTTAGCCGCCACACGGCTACTTTTGTAGCCCGTAGCCAACTTAGGCTAATTGAACTCATTAGAAAAGGTGCTTTTCGTTCTGCTCTGAGCACCTCATATCAAAATTTCAAACTACTACATTTAACATAAAAATTGCAAATTACAAGCAAACAAATGACCACCAAAAAAGTGCGATTGTAAAAAAAATGAATTTTGTGTCATGTTAACACTTATATCCTTTTTACACTGATCAACATCTGCCATTAATTTGCGAGGATGTTAACATGTTATATCTGTGGTTAACATCTTCCCATAAGAAATACACAGGGCTAAAAATCAACATGTTTAAAAGATGTTTCTATTTCATTTTGTTCCACCTTACATCTTTTAGCGTCATCACTAGAAAAATGACAGTAATTTCAATATTCTGGTGGCATCATTGATAAAATGGCGGTGAATATATAAATAAATATTTTCAAACGAAAATGAGCGGCATACGCAAGTTTTTTGTTTTTAAATTTAAAAATAAATAAATTTTGGTACATTTTGGTACAAGTATTGAAAAAACAAAAACTATAAAGGAAATATTTATTGTTTGGTGATCTTGAGCGTGAAGAAAATTAGCATTTTCAATTAAAAAAAAAACGATGTATTAAAAATAAAATAATAAAAAAAATTATTTTAAATTTTTATTGTTTATTTTATTTATTTTGGACATCTTTCTCCCAAAATGATCCATAGCGGATCTTAAAAATATAAGTGTTTATTGAAATAAATGTTTATAATCCAGAGTATTGCGACCCACAAACAGACTTACTATGTCTACTAAAAACTTTTCTTCGCCTTCTTCTTTCAGCATGGTTTTCCATTATGTTAATCCATTGCATTAATAACTGAGTTTATTCTTTCAAAGTCACAATTACAATTATTAATGTGAACTCGAAATCAATTTTTTTAAATCTAATTTTTACTACTAAAAATTATGCGTCGTTTAATTAAATGTTTTTGATTGCTGAGTTGATGGTAGATGTTAAATGTTGTCAATGTAAGCGAATGTTTCACGTTTTCTACATCTTCCATGCGTTTCGCCGAGATGTTAGTCAGTTGTAAAAAGTCTATTACGTTAGGCGGGCAGCCGTGTTGCCACAGCCCACTTGGGTCAATTAATTGGTCACGTTAACATTTAATCAGCATAAATGTCGATTACAGAATTCAATTTGGTCGATTTTTCTGTAAGCATAGTCTAGACATGTTCAAAATACTCATCAAGCATTATGGTAATATAAAAAAATTTGATGTTTAACATGCTTGTTACAATATTTTGATGTATTTATTGTTTTTGTCCATTGAGCACGTACAAATTTTAAGCTACGCGGTTTCTAAAAGTGTCGGAAGAAATATGGACATAAATAAATCTTGGATTTCATTAAAGTTTTAGGTCATTGCATCACTTTATGATGTAAGAATTGCAAAATATAGTGGTCGTAATTTACAACAATGAACAATTTGGAATTCATGTTAAAGATGTTTTTTCTTTAAGATAACAAGGCTTAAAGTTTTAACGTAATTAAAATAATTTAATTACAAATTTATCCGACATTTCGTCAAGGGTTTGTGAATTAAAAACGCTATAAAAATAAATTACAATTGACATGGCTGCATATGTGCAGTGCCGAACTAATTTATTGGCACAGTAGTCAATTTCATCATTGCTTTAAAGCCTTTTTTAAAACGATTTTTAATAAAATAAAATACTTACTTTATTTTGATATTTTTATTACGCTACTAGCTGTATGACCCGGCTTCGCTCGGAAGCTATTTGCTAATGATTAGGGATAGAGCCCACTAGGGTATCAATATTTTTACTCGATACAGTATCGATATAAAAATATCGATACGTACTCAATATCAAACAAAAAGCAACGATACCAACTCGTATCAGTCGACTATTTCATAGAATTGAAAAGCCCTAACTTGAATTTTCACGAAAATGAGTTTTTTTAAGATTATAATACATTTCACAGAGATACCACTCGTCACAAAATTTCAATGCGATAGTATCAAGAATAACTGTTTTACAAGCATTTACATTGCAAATATTACATTCTGATAAACACAGTTTCTATTATGTTTTTACCTCCTCCTGTAAAATCACGATTATACGAGTTAGGGTCTTTCTACATGAGACCAGCGATATGTAGTTTCAAGTACGTTATTATAGTTAGTGTGTAATAGTTTGTTTTACCTTTTCAGTTTAAACAAATAAGAGTGCTATATTCGGCTATGCCGAATCTTATGTACCCTTCACCGTGTATGTAAATCTAGTTTAGCGAAATAACTCCAATCCAAAAAAAAACAAATATTGAAGAGACATACTTAAAAAAATAAGAAAAGAAATTTAACATAAAAATGTAACCGGCTCTTAATGGGTTAAGCATTTTTTTAGAATTTAAGTACTTCCTGAAAGATCTGTTCAAACCCTTTAAAATGGTATCCATATTGACATTTAAAAAAAATTGAAAAATTGTGAGCGCCCATTTTTTCGCTTGATGTTTTTTTTTTCTTATTTTTTAATTCTCTAACGCTTCATACATTTATTTTTTTGATTAGAGTTACTTCATTGTTTCAAATGACATGAAAAAGTTAGAGGTAGCCGTAGTTTTTTGCCTGCTGCCTCAAATGACGTGGACCGATCGTGCTGATTTCCATTAGCACCTCTTTCGACACTATGTCTGATCGAATGACATACTTATTTTTTGTCTAGCAAACTTGATTTTGTTGTCATACCTTTCGGTGAAGACCGTCGTCACTGGCTGTTTATTTAGTACGATTGGCGAGCGCTTTCGATGTAAAGACATCATTTTCAAGCCGCGTTTTGATTAGTACTGGTTGGATAGTGTAACGTGTTTGTTGCGTAGATAGTGGTGGGTACAGGTAGTTTTGTCCGTTAGGATGGTGTCTATTTAAAACGGTATTATGCAGGTAGATTGCCTGATATCTGTCATCTTTATTGAAGGTGTATAATTTTAATATTTCTGTCTTTTATTATTAGGTAGGTAAGTGTGACCATCTGTGGGTGTTTTGCGTTTGTAAGTTTGTTTTAATAGCTTAAGTGGTGTAAAAATTGTGTCCGAGGTTGTATTTACCTGTTCGTTAATAATATCTCCGTTAAACGTTCGTGTTTTGTATATTTCCATGTTTTCAAGAATGTCCAGTCTTCGTCCTTTTTTACTAGGATGTATTAACGTCATACATTCATCTATTTCCCTTGGCTCGTGTTCATGTGTGTTAAGGTGTATTGCGAAGTTAGAGTCTTCTCTTTTCCGTTTATATGATCGTATGTGTTCTGTGAACCTTGTTTTTACAGAAATATTAAAATTATACACCTTCAATAAAGATGACAGATATCAGGCAATCTACCTGCATAATACCGTTTTAAATAGACACCATCCTAACGGACAAAACTACCTGTACCCACCACTATCTACGCAACAAACACGTTACACTATCCAACCAGTACTAATCAAAACGCGGCTTGAAAATGATGTCTTTACATCGAAAGCGCTCGCCAATCGTACTAAATAAACAGCCAGTGACGACGGTCTTCACCGAAAGGTATGACAACAGTATTTTATTTACTGGCGGAATAAATCCAATTAACTTAATACCAAACTTGATTTTATTAATGTTTAACAAAATTAAAAACAAATTTTAATCCCTTTTTGTCTGCGCATCGAATGAAAATCAGTTGTTTTGCATTGGCAATGCAAACTAATCACACATGCGTATCAGATGCATCGCAGTGATGCATTTCCGAACAAGTCTCTTCTTATATGCAATTCTTAAAATGCTGTTTTTTTTTTTTTTGTTTTTTAATCATTCATACTTGTTTCCTCACAACATTATAGAACAGCATCTATAACGTACAAAGCACAGAGCATGTACATTCATACCTAACTCAACAAGAGTTAAATAAAATTGCATTTTAACGTTTAACCTATATCATTTCATTATCAATATTATTTCAAAAATTTTAAAAATATCTCAATGCATTTTAATATTTTGTCAATTTAAATTCTAGATTTTATTTCTCAAAGAAAGAATTAAAATTAAAAAAAAAACATCAAGTGAAAAAATTGGCGCTCGCCGATATTTTTCGAGTTACGAGCCTCTGAAATTTTTAAAATATTCAAAATATCAATATTGGTATCATTTAAAAGCTTTTGAAGAGATCTTTAAGGATATAGTAAAATTTTTAAAAAATGCTGAACCATTAAGCATTATATAAATGAAGTACAGAAAAATTTTTGCCTTTTTTTCTTAATTCTCTGTCGCCCCAATATTTGCTTTTTTGATTGGAGTTACTTCACTAAACTAGATTTACATATGTAGATGGTGAAGGGTATCTTACTTGTTTTTTATTACATTTTCCAAACATCTTAGTGATTTGAAAATTTTGGTTCTTTTTCTGGCGTTGTCATTTTATTTTATTTGGACATTACATAATTTAAAAATACTTTTCTACACTTTGCAAAATAAAACTTTCTTTCGTTGTGGATGGCTCTTGCGCACATGTGTCATTATCTGGCACTTCTGTTAGCATCTCGTCATCAGAGTTGGAATTATCTAAAATTATTTTTTATTTAATGTGTCATGCGACTTTGTCAGGAATAAGTTTATTTACATACCTGGAGAATAATCTTTCTCTTATACAGCAATATTATGAAGAACAGCTAAAGCTACAGTGACTGCCTTAGCGTTTGAAAAACTAACCGTCATTCCGTTAAGTAAAGACTGGAATCGTTGCTTCCACGCGCTCAAAAATTTATTTACAGGATTTCGGGTTGCTGCCTGTGCAGCGTTATAATTTATACCATATTCATTTTGAGGTTTTGGTAATGGAGTGAATAAGTAAGTTGTTAGCTTGTAGCTTAAGTCCCCAAGCAAACGTCCTTTAAATTCACCATTTTCAAATCGTTCTTTAATCGTAGACTCATTAAAAATCTGGCAATCATTAGCACTTTTCTTCCATCTTGTCATTATATCTAAGTGATAAATGTGCATGTATGTACATACATAAATAATTTCTAAAATTATGGTCTAAACTTTTTCTTACCTGCACATTCAAGAAATAAAATCCACTTTTATTGAAATACCAATGGGCTATATCTTCCCCAATTTTTTTATGTTGGTATTACCTATTGCACCAATAATTCCGGGAAAGTTTTGAATCTCTTTAAATTGTCTTGCTATTCTTATTTCTTCCTCAGCAGATGTTGGCATTTTAATAACTTCTTTTTCGTGTTTAACTAGGGCACGAGCAACTTTTGCACAACTTCTACTGACCATGGATTGAGCAAGGCCATGTAGGTCAGCAGCATTACCCTGACACTAAAAGTAGTACGTCTTAACGCAATTTTTAACGCAGAGTTTTCAACCCACTCCTCTTCGTCCCCAACAGCTTAAAGCTACTAAGACCTGCAGTTCTGGTGATGTACCGTTCCCTCTACGGTCCAATGAAATATCCTTTCTTAATAAACCTACAATTTTTTTAGCCGTTTGCTTATTAAAACGGTATTTTTGTTTAAAGTGTTTTTCAGGAATAAAAAATGGATCAATCCTATTTTTGTATATTTTTGGTTTGTGGTAGTTTGCAAGTTGGTTAATAATTTCTATTAAAAAGGCACACAATTATAAACGTATGTAGTTCCTCACAAATAATAAAAATTTTTACCAATTCTTCTTGTTAAATTTAACGTATCCATTTCAATTTATTGCAAATGTATTAAATGTATGTTAATTAGTATGTATGAGAATTAGCCAAACAGCTGTTTCTTACTTTTGTTTACAAAATAATTTACTTTGAAAATGCCTGATAAAAAAAATTTTTGTAACATTAAAGAAAATGAAATACATATTTGACAATTAAAAGAATATAAAAATAAAATTATTTTGTAATTTTTCTTTAATTTAGCTATGGAAGTACAAATCAAAGTAGTGTAAAACAACAGAAATTTGGTTTAGAATCTTCGAGCTTTGCAGGTGTTTGTATTTTGTTTAGAATTAAAAGTAAACAAGCCAGTGATGAAACAATTAATGCAATGTACTTTTTCGGATCAATTTAAAGAAGAGTTGTACAATTCTTATGTATACTTATATACATGTTAAAACAACTTTTAATATAAATATTTTTACATCTTAATTACAATAAGAATGTTTATTAGAACTAACTGTAGAAAAAATTTCTATACATGAAGAGCTTAAACATCATAAACGCGTTTGCAAATTAACAGATATTTAAAACATTTAAAATATGTAATTTTTGCTATTTGGTACTTGGAGTATTATTTTAAATTTTTTTCGTGTGGTTACCAGTTTGCTGGCTTTCAGTGGTCTTTGTTTAATACATTTTTGCACTCTAGTACATTTGCTTTAAAAATAGTACTATTTTGTGTGCATACCTTACAGTTTTTACCACAGATTCTTTGATTCTTTATTTTCTTTATATTGACAATAACTTTTATTATTATTTATTAAATTTTTGATACATTTATCTCCTATTGTTATTACCTTATTATCCAGCAATTGGTAGACTACGTTATGAATGGCTACATAATCTACTTTTTCGTCAAGTACTAACTCATCATTGCTTTCGTCTGGCATTAGGATTACTTTTATTCTTTTATATTTATCGAATTCAATAGGAATGGAAAGTATTAAATAAATTAAACTTTCCTCTAACCAAATTGAAGTTTTTATGTTCTCGAACTGCAACACAGTTTAATTCGTCATGGTTTGCAAATCGATTAGTTTTAGGTTTATAATGCCCAGTCTAGCCAACTGCATTGCTAATTGGATATCCTCGATATGTTCAAGATATCTTTTTACATTGTCTAAAAATATATCTGTGCAGATTCTTTCCGTGATCTTGTTCTGTAATCTTGACACGTCTGACTCCAGCTCTCGCAACAGTCTACTTTCATTGTTCACGTGATCTATCAGTTCGTTGAATTCGTTTGTTGTTATTATGTTCGCTTTTAAGTCATGAAACTTGCTCTCCAACTCTCTTTTATCGTCCTCGTTTAGTCCCAAAAAAAATTTTAAACCGTCGTCCACCACATTTGCCAATCCGCGTCTATGCCTCACCGAAAATAATAGTTTCTCTTTAAACGCTAGTGCAAGGTATTTTCCAACTGTGTCCGTTTGGTAATATTTTTTTGAGTTGTACTGTTCGATAATGTTATTATAAGTCAGGTCAAGATAAGTTTTGTTAACAGTCAAGATATGACATTTGTAATTTATTGGGTAATCTAAGGTACCCTGCTTAACAACTGCGAAGCCATGATTATTTTCTACACTGTTTATTTCGATCGTCTGACCACCGATTCTTGTATTCTCTGAGAAAAGCAGCAACAAGGGAATGGTAGAGAGCTTCCAAAGTTTAAGTTTGTTAGATTTTAATGTACCTGAAAAAATTGATTCTTGTTAGTATCGACCATGATCCTTCCTTCTTTTAAAATGTGATTTATATTTTCTAACGTGCCTATTCTTGCACTTAACAACATAATGCTCATTATCGTCCGCGGCCTCTACGATCTCGACTCTCTTGAAAGGGTTTTCAATCGTTTTCTTGAATTGTCAGCGTTTAAGTACCTAACATCTATTGCTTTCTCTACCCTAGTCATATTAATACTGTTTATTCTGTTTTCTTTAACCTCTTGTGGATTTGTTTGAGGTTGGAGTTTGTTAAAAAATATATTATACGGCGTCTCTCCTGTAGTAGAATGAACTATGGTATGATTATATGAAAAGATTGTTTGCTCTATTTGCATGCAAATCAATTCTTTGTCATTTGAAGTATTAATAATTCTAAGCTTTTCATTAAGTGTTTTATGTAATCGTTCAATGTCAGAAATACCTGTTTTTCCTGTAGTCACCTCCAATTTTATATTCAACTCTTCACACCATTTTTTTTTTTTTTTTTTTGTTAATATTATTCGTTCCCTGATCCTGGTCTATCTTCAAAACCCTTGGAGGAACCATTGTGTTAAATATCCTCAAAAGAGCTCTTTTGGTTTCGATCCAGTTTAATGACTTTACTGGTTCAGCTATGGCGAATTTTGAAAACAAATCTATACAAGTTAGATAGTATTCTTTATTCCATTGTCGAAAGTCTGTCACGTATTTTTCTCTTGTTTCGTAAACAGGAGGTGTGATTTTAAATGGCAATTTATAGTCTATGTGGTCCGCCTTACAATGATTACAAAGTTCACACACGTTTATAATACGAGATATTTCCTTAACATAGTTCGGAAAGTAGTATTTTGTTTTAAATGACCTGACTATTTGTTCTATACTCTGATGTAATCCGTTCAAACGAATTTCTAAAATTTTTGTCTTAAAATCAGGGTAATTTGTTAAATTCTCCAGAAGTTTGATCGATCTCAGAATCCTTTTTTTGTCATTCGAAATGATTTGAACATAAACTCTCTGCAATTTGATGAAATTGCCGTCGTCCGGCATATAAAGGGTTATTTTTTATTAAGTAAATATGTTTAATTTATGTCTTTAATCGATTCGGTGTCCAGATCTTTATAAACAACCGTTGTGACGTGATTGAAAAATATCTTCTTTGTAAAGATTCTATTTTGATTTCCCCTAACAAGTTTGATCTGATTCTTAAATATATTTAAGGGTTTTTCAGTTATTGGTATATACGAGGAATTATCTTCATCAGCGGAGTGAATTGTTGCGGCTACAGATGAAATATCTTCCACTCTATCAGCCTCATCGGCTGGCTCACCGTTCTCTTTAATTTCTTCATTGAAATTACAATTATCTTTTCTTGCACGGGATAGTGCATCCGCAACGTAATTTTCCGGGGATATGAATTCATTCAATTTTTTTCACCTCTGAAGCTTTTGGTTTGGCTCCTTAAGGTTTTGCAACCACTGTAATGGTTTATGATCGCTATTGATCATGAATCTTCTGCCGTACAAATAGGGGCTGAAGTACTTTGTAGCCCACACAATGGCTAGTAACTCTTTCTCAGTAGCAGAATAATTTAATTCGTGCTCATTTAGAGTGCGGCTGGCAAAACAAATTGGTTGTCCGCTGTGACTAAGGACGGCACCAAGGGCAGAATTAGAAGCATCCGTTGTCAGCGTGAATTGCTTCTCATAGTCTGGGAAGGTCAATATTGGTTCATTAACTATTAAGAGTTTAATAGTATCGACTGCATTAATATAATCCTTATCCGATGAATTAATTTTATTGCCTTTTTTAAGGCAATGTGTCAATGGTTTTGATATTTTAGAAAAATTCTGGATAAATTTCCTATAAAATCCGGCCAATCCCATAAATCGCTTAATTTCTTTTTCAGTTTTAGGAATTGGATATTTCAAGATGGCTTTAACTTTGTCAGGGTTTGGCTTTATACCATCAGGTGTGATAATGTATCCCAAAAAGGTGGTTTCCTTTTTTAGAAATTCGCTTTTATCAGGCTCTTTTATCACCCTCTCTATTGAGTTGATATGCTCTTGGGGAGAAGTACTAAAGATTATTATATCGTCCAGGTAGACCAAGCATTCTTTTTCTATAAGGTCTCTCAGAATTGTGTTCATCAAACGTTGAAAGGTTGAGGGCGCATTTTTGAGACCAAACGGCATCCTCAAAAACTCGTAATGACCATTCTGTGTGGAGAATGCAGTCTTTTTTCGATCAGAAGGTTCCATTTCGATCTGATGAAACCCTTTTGTAAGATCGAGGGTAGTGAAATATAAACACCTACCCAATTTATCCAAAACTGGAATTGGGTATTTATCACTAATCGTTATATCGTTCCATTTGCGGTAATCGACAACGATGCGCCATTTTTGTTTACAAGTCGAATCAAGTTTCTTAGGTAAACCCAGATTGGTGCATTATAAGGTGACTGGCTGTGGCATATAATATTCTAGTCCAGCATTTCTTGAGTTTGCCTATGAACTTGAGGGTAACAATACGTTTTGTAATATATTGGATCTTCGTGGATAGTGTTGATTTTATGTTTAGTAAAGGTTAATTTATCTCCTTCCCTATAAAAAATGCTACCATATTTCTGTAACAACACTTTTATGCTTGTGAATTCCTCTCTACTGAGGTGATGCAATTTAAACATTTTTTACATTCGTAATCAATACAATTCAAGGATTTTGGATGGCCCTTATGCGGGGTACCAATTTTACTACTTTGAATTTGTTTATACTCAAGCTGATTGATATGTGAATCAGGGGTAATATTTTTATTAGGTGGAAGGCTTTTTATTCCTTCTTTTTCTTCTTGATTTTCGTTCAAAAAAAATATTTAATATTTGGGTGACTATTACCTCAAATTTGCTTATAATCGGGTTGGCTGATCCCCGAATCAAAATAAGTATTTTTATTAACTGGAAAGTTTTTTACTTCCTCCTTTCCTTCTTGATTTTCGTTCAAAAAAAAATATTTAATATCATTTAGGACAACAAATCCCCCTAGAAAATTAAGTTGTGCCCTTAATTTGCTTCAATTATCAAAGCCCAGCAGGCCCGAATAATTGTTACTAAACCTATACGCATAAAACACTAATCCAACTCTTGTTATGGGGCTAAAGATTTCTAAGGTCTCATTGAAAACTATGTTCCCAGTAGCTGTTCTAACACAAACGGGATGTACTTTATTTGGGGAAACTGACAAAGCGTCTGGACGAAGAAGACTAATTGAGGATCCCGTATCAATCAAGAATTTATAAGCTCTACCCTGTATTGTTGTTGAGATGATGGGAAGGGGTTTGAGGCCGCTATGTGAAAATTTTCGACTTCCATGGGCTCGGCAGGGCCGAAACGTCTAATGCGAGATTGGATTGAGTCATTTATCCTTTGGCGTTTGTAAGGACGTGAACTAATGGGAAATCTATTATTAATGTAAAAGTCATTATTGTTTGGGCTATTAGTGTTATTGTGTGTGTTAATATTTTGTCCATTATTTCTATAACTATTATTGTAAATTATCTGGAAGTTTTCATTACGGTTATTCCTAAAACTTGGGTTTCTATATTTATTGTTCACTACTTGAGGATAATGACGAGAGTGATCGGTTCTGAGTACTTTTGTCATTCTTAATCTAATTGTATCGTGTATTCTACACAAGCTTATGTTAATTTCATCGCACAATTTTCTTAGGCTACCCTTATATATAATATTACTTAATTTTAAAATCAGTGTCGGAATTTGTTGTTGCTCACCGTACTCTTATACCAGTAGTCGCTTATATGCACTCAAGTCCTCTGGTTGTTCTCTTCTGATTAAATTTAGGGCATCTCCGTCTAATGTTCTCAATATGCAATTGAAGAATAAGACCCTGTCATCTCTAGGCAGAACCACAATGTTGGGTAATATACTTTCTATGCTATTAATGTAGAGGCACAATTTATCCTTTTCCCCAATAAAAGGATGGACTAATTTTAAGTTTTGCACTGTTGTTATCGTTATCACTATTAGCACCACTTTCTCTTCTGTTGTTAATTGATAGTTGCTCTAATTTAAGTATTACTTCATCCATAGGCTGATGAGAAGTTATTTAGAAGTATTTGGAACACTTTGTAATATTTTCATTGATTTATTTTATTATATATTTTTTGTTTTTGCGTTGTAAGATTGCAAGATTAATAAACAGTGCCACAAAGTTTTTCTTTTATTTTAAACAGTCACTGTCACAGAGTTTTTATTCTATTTGTTCAACGACAATTTTATAACAAAGTTAAAAGTATTAATTTTCTTTTGATTGTTAATACATCTTAAATCTTGTAGTTTTTTATTTTACTTATTAAATTATTAAACGTTAAGGTTCGTTTTAAGGATCTTTTTCGCAGATCCTACCGACTGCACCTGTAATATACAGTGTTTGTATTTTGAGTTTTATTCATAAACTAAAAACTTTTATTCATTAAAAACATTTTATATATAATTAACATCATAAAGGCAATCACAAAATATGCTGATTTTACATTTCGTCAAACAAAAATAATGTTTTTTCTTTTAAGAATAATTTATGTTATAAACGTTCTCATGAAATATGCAGATATTACAAAGTGTTTAATTTCTTTTAATTTTTCAACTTAAGAAAAATAGGAATGCAATAACAAAGAAAATAAAATAAATGTTCATATTACAATTCATGAATTACGGTATGCATGTCACTTACGTATTTCTACATATTACCCATCGTCTAGATTAGCAATAAATATGTAGACATATATTGCAGCAAATGTCAAAATTATGTTATCTCTAACACTACGTCTTGACGAACCATTCATTTGTTCGAACATGAACAAAACCTCGGCAGAAAAGGGGACAAACAATTTTCATGTTTTCCTATGTGGAGAAAACGTGGCGATGTTCATGTATTGTTTGTTCACAGTTCTTAATATATTTTTATTTATTTATTATTGCGTTTTTGCTAAATAATATAAAATTACAAATGAATAGAAAAATATACAGTCTTTTTGGTTTAAATATTGCCTCAATTTAAACTTTTTTGGATTTTTAAAATAAAAGTGACGTTTGATGGCAGACATCATTGTTCGAACAAATGTTCTGACAACGCTGCTTGAACAAGAACATGACATCGACAACGAAGGTCTACACAAGCCATTTATATGTGCGCACATTTAATTGTTCAATGGTTGTACAAATCAATGTTTCGTCAAGACGGCGTGTAATGTAGACATCACTTTTTTATACATATTTATTGGCAGCAATATATGTGGCAATAATTATCACCCAATTTTCGTTGACAATTATTACGAACATAAGACGCGGACAAGAAGATAACAAACTAAAATTTTGACTTAATATAAAGAGAAAATTTCTCTATTTCTCTCTCTCTCTCTTTATATTGAGAAGCAAAATAAGTAATAACACATTTTTTTTTTAATGTAGGCTGCCAGACAAACTTTTTTATTCAAGAGTAGCCATAATTTTTAAAGTTAATAACGAGAAACACGCTAACATTAGTATATCTGAAAATATAACTGATCAATGTTTTTTATAAACAATAAATTCTTGCACATATTTTTTACAAATACGCAAATAAAATTTATTGTTTTGTGCTCCATATCAAATTAAATAATTAAATATAAGCTACATGCCAGATTAGAGCCAATATATGTGGCTTTCATCCACAATTGGTCCCATCCCGGAACAACTCTTAGTTTTCGCGATAAAGGCCTATATATAGAATGGAGGAAAGCCCTACTACATTTAGTCTTTTTAACAAAAGACTTTTTTTATAAAATATTGATTTTTATTTAATTTATTACTTTAAATTTTGAATAATTTATTAAATTGTTTAATTTTATAAAACTTTTCATTTCCGGCTTGTTAAGTTAGTCGGATGTCTTAAGAATCCTCTCCCATTTAAAAGAAAAGAAGAAGAACTGATATTCATAGTTGAAGGGGTACTTTTGTAGATGTTGCCATATAATTTATAAAATCTGAGTCCATTTCGGTGAATTAAAACTTGGCAGTACTCAATTTAAATCAAAGCACTCATTTTTGAACCGTGGAAGCCATTTTTAATTTTGCTCTCTTTGATTTGACTGAAACAAGTTTAATTTGTTATTCTAGTTTGTTATCTTCACGGAGATATATAATTTATAAAATTTGAGTACATTTCGATGAATTTAAACTTGGCAGTACCCAATTTAATTTAAAGCACTCTTTTTTTTGAAGCGTGGAAGAGACTAAGGAAGCCATTTTTAATTTTGCTCTCTTTGATTTGAGTGAAACAAGTTTAAAAAATTTATACTAGTTTGTTATCTTCACGGAGATCAAGGCGCATCAAACAGGTGACTGCACCCGAACATGTGTTCATCATATGTTCAAGCTTTTGCGTGTATTTTGTTTTTGTAAAAACTAATTCGAGCTGTCAAAAACGTCTAGCAATGTGTGTATGTATTTGTGAAAAATAAGAAAGCCACTAAAAATATATTAGAATACATACACACATATTGCCAGACGTTTTTGATAAAATTTTTTTTTGAGAAAATTTTCATAGTGGATTTTAATTCATTTAATGCGATTTTAGAGCAAAATTAAATTGCAAAATTGTAACAGTTGACAATGCATCTACTAGAAATACGTCAAAAAGCTAAATGTCAAAACTATCATGTTGTTTAAGTTCTTGTACCCTTAGTAGATCCCAGTGCATATTAGCGGCAGTGACCAGACACTATTGGACACAGGTCTTAGGCGTAGAGTTACTAATACACTAATAATATTAAATTCATAAGAATTTGTGACGCAATCTTTACACAGGGGGGTTACTCTGTATTTCGACTTGAAAAGATTCGAAAGTGTTTTCTTTCGAATCGAAATACAGAACAACTTCCCTGAACGTGGTCGTATTTCGAATGTCGAGTGAGTTGTTCGTCGTGTACTTTTGTTTCCTTCTAAAGTAAAGACTTTTAAACTTTTGACCATTGTAACACATTATTGTTAAATACATAATAAATAGTTATTAGAATATGCAAACACTACTAAGTGATTAAGCTTTCTTCGTTTAATTTGCTTAAGATTAATAAACACATGCAATATTCTGTATCATACATAATAAAAATAGTATTTATTTTTTCTGTTTTTACTTAAAATTAATGTAAAAATTTATACTTTATCAACGCTTGAAATATCCACCCATGTTAGTGCTTGGTTGCCCTCACGTTCCAGGTCATCAAATTCCAAATATTTAACATCGTCTAGTCCACCCTTAATTAAGTGGTCACCTACAACCGTTATCACGTTTTTACTACCGTTGACATCTTTATCAATAATCGTTGACATGGAATAATTTTTAGCCAGCAAGCCTTCAGATTTAAAAACAATTCTCTCTAGCGGTTCATCGGAAATCTCGTTTGTATTTAGATCATTGTCAACATCAATTTCTGAGTCCTCTTCTAAATTTTGATTATTTTTTCCAGTTTCCATGGCTTGGTGTTGAGTAAACTGAGGCTGATTTATAATAATTGTATCGTTTATATGTTTTGTCTGCTTCATGTGTGTTAAAAGAAGGGGTTTACGCATAAACCCTGCTCCACACTCCATACATTCATAAGGCTTTTTATCACTGTGAACAAATCTATGCGCATTGCGATTGTCGCGACTATTAAATTGTTTGCCGCATACTTCGCAAGCATATGGCTTTTTGCCACTGTGTATTAACATATGTTTCTTGAAGTGTTCTGGATAGACAAATCCTGCTCCACATATTTCACATTTGTGTGGCCGTTCTCCAGTATGAATGGCCTGTATGTGATAGTCTAACAAACGTTTGCGCTTAAAAGATCTCAAACATATTTCACATTTATGTAATTTTTCATTGAAATGGGTTGATTTCTTGTGACTGGCCAAATTGGTGCGCTGAGCAAATGCCATTGGGCAAAAATCACATTTAAATGGCCTTTCCCCGGTGTGAATGCGTTCGTGATCTTTAATTTCTGGTCTTCGTGCAAATGATTTCCCACAAATACGACAAATAAAAGGCCTCTGACCCGAATGCACAATTTTATGAACTTGCAAACTATGCTGAGTGGTAAATGCCTTGTTACACACATCGCATTGGAAGGCTTTAACTGAGACGTGTAATTTTTTGTGTTGGTTAAGATTTTGTTGATTCAGAAATCGTTTGTCACAAATATTACATTGATATGGACGCGGTCGTTCTTTATGAATTTTCATATGCGTCTGCAGTGTATACTTGGATGAGAAATCTTTTGGGCATTCGGGACATTGAAAAGGTCTAACACCGGTATGAGTATTCATATGCTCGTCCAAAATAGATTTTGACGCATACATTTTCTGGCATACAGAACACTCAAAAGGTTTGGAATTGCCATAATGTACACGTTTGTGTATACGATACAAACGAGAATTTGTAAAAGTTCGATCACAATTATTACACTGAATTATATGGCCAATTTCGGTATGTGTTTTTAGATCTTGACGTTTTTCAAATCCTTCACAACACTGTTCGCACACATGAAGTTTTGATTTATGCAATTTTTGAAAATGCTCAGTAATTGTATGACGATGAAATTGTGGCGAGGTTTCACAAAGAAGGCAGATAAAGATTTCTCCATTTTTCTTACAGACAGGTTTTGGAGCAATTTGACAGTTATTGAAGGTCGATGTGTCGTTTTCGTTTTCAATATTAGGTAATATTAACTCAGAAGAAGCTGATTGCTGGGATTCTTCACATTCTTTGCCTATACTTGTAAATATTTCCGGGCTTATAATAAAATCGAGGTCATCTGAAAAAATTTTAAGATTAATAAATTTAACTTTGCGAACAAATATTAGTTATAAAAGGCTCTAAGCATTTTTATTTCGTTAGCACAGATCATGGTGTGCTACTTGCTGGCCGCACTAGATTATTATTTAATGTAACAAGAAAAGATCTACAAAACACAACTCAAAAAGACTCGACAAATGACTGTATTATCTTTTACGTGTATTTTGTTTTTGTAAAAGCTAAAACATGTTTTGACCGCATGATCTAAGGCAGTCACCTGTTCAATTCGCCTTGAGAAAACTTATTTTTATAATACCTAGGTGAATTAAATCTTAGGTGGCCGTGACGTTTTAAAATACAATAACAAAAATAACAATACGAGACTCAACAAAAAATCAGAGCGATTGAGAATAGAAACGGAAAAGATGGATTCAAACTGAAACATATCTTAAATCAAAAGACGATAAAGTTATATTAAGGAAAAAAAATTTTTGTAATGTTTAAAACAAAGTTTAAACAAAGTCGATGACTATTCTAGGAACTTAAACTTAGAGGCTACAAAAATACAGAGAAGACCGGCTTATTCACAGAGAAGGTAAATAATATAAAACATAAGTTATTACCAAAAATTTTAACACATAGTATTGAGAACATCTCTCTTCAAGTTTTTTATTAGAAGATCAGTTACTTTGTACCTATTCGCACGATGCAAGTATTTAAGCTGAGCTGATTAGGTTGTAGGTAACGGGGTGAGGTAAAATTAAATAAGTACAGACTTGCTTGTACTTGCAATTCGGTTTGCTTCCATATTCGTAATGTCAAAAAACACAGATGTGTGTGTGTACATTCATGCAAAAATCTGAACAATTTAAGCAATAAGACTTGTACTGTGCGAACGCCAATGAAAGTTCAAAGAAGAAAATAAAAATAAGCAGTCTTATTTTCTTGCATCGTGCGAATTGGGACTTTTACTTCTGCACCCAGTTTACAGAACAGAAACAAGAATATTGCATATTCACTTTTATTGCTCATTCATATGTTCTTTGCTTTTGCCATTTATTTAATTGCTCAAAGTCATGAATGCACGTGCTTGTATTTAACTCTCCATTTGCTTTAAATGTTTTTTTTTTCGCACTACTTTTTTTTATGTCAACACAAGTTCATCAACCAATTTATTCATGCCATCTGAAAATTTTGAAAACTGCTCAAAACTCTGGTACCTATTCATTGCTGACCATCAGATTTCATAGTATTCACTAAGGTATTCATGCATAAATAAAAGAAATAAAAAACGAAAACAAAATCTTTGCTTGTACGAACAATAATCACAAATTGTGCGTATGTACATACACATGTATATTATACATACGCAGAAAATGAGTCTGTTTATATATACGCAGCGTTGCCAATTTTACTGATCTTTTGGTAGTTTAAACGTTTTTTTAACAAGAAATTGTCATTATTTCTTTTAGATTTCTATTGCAGTATTTTTAATACATGCGCTACGAACATTAGCACAAATATAGAATGTCCTTCCAGGCAATATGAAAAACACAAGAAATTGGGACCTAAGTCTGTAAATAATATATTATTTTCGAATTCAGTTTTTAAATGAAAGAAAGCCTAAAGTAATACACTATTTATGTATCTACTTTTTTATTAAACCTACTTTGTATAATCGCACTAATTTCTGAAATACAGTTGGAAAGTTGGCAATACTCATCCTACGTACAATACTAAAATTCTCTTTTGTGTTTTAATTTAGTGCTGTGTGCCCTTCATTCACAAGTATTCACAAATGATTCATGAATGCAGACGCGGTATTCATGAATCATTGTGAATAACTGATGACATTTTGGTAATACATGCAATGCATACATCATATTTCATCATACGATCGCTGTGTGAATGTGTTCTCATTCGTTTCATTGGCGTAGTGTGTAGTTACGTCAACAACATTATTTTTGTGTGAACGTATTCAAAGCAATAAAAACAATGCAATTTCTTTTCTCTGTACTACAGAACAAAGTTTAGGTCTGGCATAAATTAACTAATACTTTATATGATTTTTTTGGTGACTTAAATGCCCATAACACCCATTGCAAATGTGTTAAAAACAACTCTGCCGGTAAAACACTTTATGAATATTTCACCAGGTTTAGTCAAATTATTTTACCTGTTCAACCTTTTACAGTATATATTTTGCTATCGAACTCCTGTATACCGGTCTTGGATTCCCAACAAAATTTTTTTGATTCAGACCATGTTCCAGTCTCATGTTTTATCAATGGACATTTGCAATTAAAAACAATTTCTGTGCCTTTATACAATCAAGCTGATTGGCCAGTCATTAGAGACCGGGTAGAGAACGAAATTAGATGCCACGACATTGATCGAGTGGAAAAAAACACTAATAACTTAGATACGGCACTAAATCAATTATGTTCTATTGTATTTAATAATATTTAAATCAGGAGATTGTGATAGAACTTCAAGAACATGTGGGCAATTATAAAGTAACCATTCTCCCGCAATATACGACTTAAGTTTGGGATCGTTGTCTTGGTAAAAAAAAAGATCGTCTTCGATCCCCAATTTCTCAACACTCGGCTTGACATTTTGCTTTAAAATGTCTAGATACACAAATTTAAAATTAAAACATGCAGCCTCCTTCGTCGGTACTTCTTTCATAGCATACTAACCGGCGAAGTAAAATAACTAACTCTCTATCTCTCTCTTTCACCACCTGTCTTATCTCTTATCTATCCCTTTCCTAAAGAATGTAGCATGGTTACCAAAATAACTTAGTAGGTATTAATGCCTGAAGTGCTACTTCTCTTTTAAAAAAAAAAAAAAAAAAAAAAAAAAAAAAAAAGATACACAAATTTATTCATGATTCCCGAAATGTGTTGCAAATTTCCGTTGCCACTTCCTGCCATACAGCCGCAAACCTTAACGGAGCCACCACCATGCTTCATACTTGGGATAAGGTTTTTCTGTTGAAGCTCTGAGTTCTTCTGTCGCCATACCATCAGCTTTCCTTCGGAGCCAAATAAGTTAAATTTACTTTCGTCCGTAAATAGAACCTAACCAAGCATTTTTATTAGATATTTGCACTAATTTATAACCGCATACCCTTTGCCAAAAACTCATATCTTTTTTAATATACTGATGAGCAAACTCTAGGCGTTTTTTACGGTTTGTTTTGCTGATAAATGGCTTCTTTCTTGCTACTCTGCCATTATAACCGTGTTTTCTTAAAACTCTTCTTAATGTTTCAGGGTGAACTTGGATATCCGACTGAGTTTTGACCATTTCTGTCAGTTTCGGAGGCTTAGCCGAGGATTTTTTTTTAATTTCTGTTACTATAAAAGCTTCATTTCTTTCTGAAAATGCTTTTCTGGTGCTTTTTTCACTTTGTTTTCTATTCTACCTTCTCTCGTAAAACGGTAAATAATATGTTGCACAGTTCCACGGCTCTTATTCACAAAATTGGCAATTTCTCTTTGAGATTTGCCTTCTTTGTATAGCTCAATTACTCTTTCTCTAATTTCAACACTGGTTTTTCGTCCCATCTTCACTGTGAAGTCGTGTACCAGTGGCAGCAATCATTAGGCACAAATGATCCTGAATTTAACTGTCTTTGGGTTAAATTCAAAATCTGGTCACACTTCTTACTTTTCGGGTTTTTATACAATAGCCCAAACGCGGGAAGGGATAAATCTATTTCCGGCTTCGATGCCCTTTCCGATTCCATATCGAGAATCCTAGAAAGCTGTCCGAACAGTGAAATTGTTGTTGCTGGTGGTTTCAATGTTCACAACTCGTCTTGGATTCGCCGTTCGAACCGTACAACCCTAGAGGGCCAATATGTTGAGCTATTCGCCGCGCACAACCACCTCGCACAATTAATTAACGAGCCAACACATATTTCGTGCATTGAAGGGCAACAACATAATACTCTCGACCTTTTCCTTACCTCACACCCTGATAAGTATGAGGTAAGTATTCTTGCGCCTCTCGGTAACTTGGATCACTGCACAACGTTTCAAAAATTGCCACGAAACGTTTAAAATATATGTACGAAAAGGCTCGCTGGGCTGAGCTCAACGAATTTTTTCGGTATTTTAATTGGAAACTTTGTTTTCTGGACAATAAAATCGATGCCATGGCGAAAATGATTGTGAACATTATTTTGCTTGGAATGAAAACTTTCATTCCATCTAAGCAAGTCCGTGTTAATCTAAGAAAGAATTCTTGGTTTAATCAGACGTGCAAAAATGCAGTCAGATCCAGAGAGGAAGCATTCAGTATATGGCGGTGTAACAAAAACGCCGTAACTGATTTGCTACGCAAAAAGGCGAGATCTTCGTGTGCCAAAGTACTAAGGCGCGAAAAAGCTTTATACGAGCAGCGCCTTCGTGCTAAAGTTCTTACTACTTCTCGGGGTAGCAAGAGCTTTTGGTCATTCGTTAAAAGAGTGAAGGATAATGCTAGTTCCTCAATTCCGCCTCTTTTAAAGGATGATCAAGTAATTCACGACCCGGTTGATAAAGCTAACGTCTTGGCTGAAATTTTTGCAAGTAACTCCTACTTGCCGGAAAGCAATCAACCACTGCCCGCACTGGAAAGAGTATCAGTAACTATGCCAGATATATTCTTTCGAGCACGTTCAGTTACAAGGTTTTAACGGATCTTAACATATACAAGTCCCCTGGTCCGGATGGAATTCCAGCACTGGTCTTGAAGCAGTGCTCTTCGACGTTAGCGCGTCCATTAGCAAAACTTTTTAACATTTTGTACCATGTTGGTGAGTTCCCATCATGTTGAAAGGTTGCTAATGTAACACCAATCCCCAAAAAGGGAGAGGCTAGCAACCCTGAAAATTACACCCAATCGCAATTTGCTCTGCACTTTCCAAAGTAATGGAAAGTATGCTTAATTTTCATCTTGTGAAATATCTGGAGTCTAACAGCTTACTTAGTGACCGGCAGTACGGCTTCCCTAGGGCACGCTCTACGGGTGACTTATTGGCCTTCCTTTCGGAAAAATTGTGTAAATCCATTCACCATTTCGGCGAAAGTAAGGTGGTGGCTTTAGATATTTCCAAGGCATTTGATAGAGTGTGGCATGGTGCACTCATATCAAAACTTATTGCTTTTGGTGTCGGTAATAGCTTCACTCGACTTATATCGAGCTTTCTCAGGGATCGCACTATACGAGTTGTTATAGATGGGATCTCATCAAACGAGTTCAAGGTAAATTCAGAGGTACCGCGAGGTTTCGTCCTTTCCCCTACCCTATTTCTTATTTTTCTTAATGACCTACGTCAGACTTCCAACCCTATCTATTCTTTTGCAGATGACAGTAGCATATGCCATTCTTTTTCGTTTCGCAGTAGACCAATCCTTCGGGAAATTGAGGCTATGAGAAAGCACATGGACGATACCCTTAATCGCGACCTTTTGGTAATTTCCGAATGGGGCCTGGCGAACAGGGTTCAGTTTAACTCTTATAAAACCCAGTGCTGTGTGCTTTCGAATCAGAAGCTCTCGATGCGATATTCGTTGGAAGAAGCACATTTTTCATGTTGCAAAAGAAGCATTCAAGTGCCTAGGTTTTCTGAAACGGTGTAAGAAATACTTCACTCCATCTGATCTCCTTACTATCTGTCACCTTTATCAGACCGAAAATGGAATACAACTCTCATGTATAAGCCGGTGTTTCAAAGTCTATTTTGGAGTTACTCGACAGCGTACAGGAGAGAGCGAAGAAACTCATCGGTGACAGTAGAGTATCCATCTCTATTGACTCACTGGAGCATCGACGCAATGTGGGGTGTGTTTCACTGTTTTGTCGTTACTACAACGGAATGTGCTCTTATGAAATCAGGGAACTTGTTCCTGAAAACCGTAATTTCATTAGCGCAACGCGATCTGCATCAAGAGCGCATTCCTTTGTGGTCGATTGGGCAATGAATCGCACAACGCATTACAGAGAAAATTTGTTTTTTAGCCGAACAGTTCGTATGTGGAATAAACTTCCTGCAGAGATCTTTCCTACCACTTTCAATGTGCAAAGATTCAAATCAAATGTTCACAAGCACTACTCCCTCTATCCCCCATCCCACAACCTAATTTTCTAGTTCTGGCACAATGAATTGCATAAGTAGGGGTCATCCCCTGAGTGCTGGTCCTAATTAAAAAAAAAAAAAAAAAGATCGACGCAAAAAAATAATTACCGTTATTTTGCTAAGAGCAAAAGACAGTGGCTCATTTTAAGTGTGGCGTGAGGTTAACAACATATTTTAGTTTTTTCGTTGCTTTTATCTTTAATATCGAAAAATGGGGGGGAAATGCAATTAAATAGAGCTGCACTTATGGATTAACAAATTAAATAAGAAATAAATGGTGGAAAGATGGTATTTTAAAAATTATTTCAAAAACATTAGTAAAAAAATCTTACATATCATTTCGAAAGCCACAAAAATATTCTTTACTATATTTTTTTTACATTACAGAGAATTTTGAAAATTACTGTTTTACTCTCATGTCTAGTAAAGTTACTTAACAGACCTTATACTTTTAACAATTTGATTTGGTATTTCTGCAGATACAAGTTTTTAACAAATGCTACATCATATTGACAATTTCTACAATTAATTTTTATAGTGTTTTTAATTTTTCATTAGAATATTTGTAAAGTTCTTCTTTACTTTTAAGTTTGATTGACTGTTTCAAACGTCGGGCATACTAGTATTAAACAATAAAAAATGTTTTTATGAAATCCACTATTAGTTTTGTACTACTTATTTTATTTTTGCACAGAACGTTTAAATATGTTCGCAATTCATTATTAAATAAGAATTTCAAGCACAGCGAATATTAGGCTCAAATCTAGTTTACGGACGCAGCTCAGTGAAAAATTTGGATCTGACCCTTTATTTCGGAATTGTTGCATGTAGTATATGGCAACTATCGAATATTTGATGATGAAAAGGTTAGGAAATCTCAATACCTATTTAATTGAAAAGGCTCTTTTCATATAAAAATAACTACCCATATCAAATAAATTACTAAGCAAAAAAGATTCAGCAGAAAATCATTAGTACGCGAAGCTAAGGGTCGGCTATGCTGGAAATATTTATCAGGCAAAGCAGATGTTGATCATAGCACAGAGAAGAATCTTTCGCCCGGAACCAAAAAACTTTAGCCCCTAAAAAACTTTCTCTGTGTTGTACCTATGCCGCTAAACTTACATTTTTGATCGAATTGTGTTTATATAAATTTTGTTTTGTTTGTTTTTTACATCAGCTTTTTTATATATTTTTCTTTTAAATTAAATAGATATTAAAATAACCTTTCCAATTATACCCATATTATCTTCTTCCTTTGGAGGTCCACAACTCCGAAACTAAAGGAAGGACACAAATTTTACACTCAACATTTTTTGCATAAAACATTTTTTATTTTTTAACTGCGTCCGTAAATTAAACTTGTTCGAAAAAATTGCACGTTACTAACTTTAATTTACCTTCAGTACTATCGTAACTTTTTAGGTCGCCAGCTCCATCTTGTTGAACAATTAATTCACTCTGTTTAATCTGACCCGAATTGACATCGTAAATAATTATATCTTAAATTTGAAAACGATATGTTAACATTAAAAATGGTTTAACAAAAGTTACTTACCCTGCCCATCATCTAGCGGAACATCCGTAACACCTATGGATTTTTGCGAAACATCTAAACTGACAAGGGAATCTGATAAATTTAAAACACCAGAAGGCAAAGAGTTTTGCGTAACGTGTTCATTGAAAGCAGCAAAATCAAAGTTTTCAGTCACGATTTCTGAACTAACATTCCCAATAAATCCATCATGATCTTGTTCTTCTGGTACACATTCGTTTCTTAGCACATTTCTGTCTCCTTCGTAGTCTTCATCATCCTCAATTTCTTCTACTAAATCTATATCCGTAACACTTGTATATTCTGACGAATTATCAGGGTCTTCAGAATTAGCAATTGACAACTGTTTTTCACCAGTTTGATTTGGAATAGAACTAATGTTAATAGCAGCGATATGTATAGAGTTATTAAAATTATGCATAGTAGAATTATCTTTATATGAACTTAAAATTTTTTCCCGTATTAGAGAAAAACGCTTTTCAAGACTTTCGTACTCCAAGACATCAGCATTACAAGAATCGCAAAGCAACTGAAACGAAAAAATATAAAGCAAAGTACTTTTTTAAATACGTATAAGAATTGCAAAGCAACTTAAACGCAAAAATATTTAGCAAAATACTTTTTTAAATAGGTAACATACTGTTGAATGGGCCAAGTCTTCCTGCAAGTCCTTCTGTAATATTGTACCTAACAAATCAGCCAGTGAGCATTCCACCCGTCCATCTTCACGTAATCGTTGCTCAAACATAAGCCATGGCTCTTCACCCTCGACGAACTCATGGTCACATAAATAGCAACGTACAGATTCCATTCCATCGAAAGTCATTCAGGCCAGCTGCACAAGGTTTTTTCTACAATGTTTTTTACAAAATTTAGCATTTTTAAAATAGCAAAACTTCTTAAGGACGAAGATCAGAATCCTTTTTCACAAAACAAAAAGCACATGTATTGCCAACATTGCAATTTAAAAGTAGAAATAAGGAAAACAGCACCTTCCGTAACTTACTATTAAAATTTTCGATGTTATTCAAGCCTGTTTTATTTCAAATTAATTTTCAGGCTAGAAATTTTCCTTATGATTTCATAAAAACTTTAATTATTATTGTTTCTTCGTCTTGCAAAAGAAATAAAAATGGCGTTGTACAATTGTATTACATTGTCAGCTGTTTAATGTTAGTTTAAACAACACACAGGGTTGCATGTGTAACAATTTTCGTATTTAACGGCATGAGAACATCAATTTTTGAATTTTCAGAATATTTAGTTGTAAAAGAATTATCTTGTCGGACTATTACACCCTTTTTGATGTTAATTTATAGCCTTTGAAATAAAATGGTTAATGTATTAATTACTCCCTATTTTGTCCTAAGGTTAAAGCTTAACAATATTTAGATAATACAGGCATATATTATTTATTTTTTTTTTTGGAACCGAAAAAGCTAACGCTTGAAGTTTTGAGAAAAGTTGTATATTTGTGGACATTAAAAATATACAAAAACAATGTTATGTTCTTATATTTTAAGCCATTGTTCCATGTCCGTTATATGTACAAGTTTAAAAAACAAAATGAAATAGTCATAGGCAGTCAATTAAAAATTATACACAGTTTTTATATCCATGACCAAGGCGCATTTATTAGGTGACTGCATCAAATCATAAGTTCATCATATGTTTTAGCTTTTACGCGTGTTTTGTTTTTTGTAAAATCTTATTGAGCTGTCAAAAACGTCTGGTAATATGTTTGTATGTGGTTGTGAAAAATAAGAAAGCCACTAAATATATCTTGAAATACATACGCACATACTGCCAGACGTTTTTGAAAACTCAAAAGTTTTTACAAAAACAAAATACACGTAAAAGTTAATGCATTTACCTGGTATTATTGCCCCATGGTTGGGACCAAGGCGAATAAATTACCAGGTGGCAGCGTAGGCGAATTCAGTATTTTTTGCTGGTATACACGACTGTCAAACTCCATATATAAAAAATACACACAAATTTTTTATATATGGAGTTTGACAGTGGTGTACGCCAGCCAAAAATACTGAATTCGCCTACGCTGCCACCTGGTAATCGATTCGCCTTGGTTGGGACTAGCCGATTGTGAATGTGTAAAAAAATTTTAATTGATAAGATTCCCGGCGATTTACCTTTTTAGTGAAAAAAATAATTGGTTATCATAAGCAATATATATATGTATATATTATTTCAGTTGTCAGAAACAATTTTTAAAACTTAGTTTAAATATAATTTTTGATGCAAATTATTTGTTTCTAGTTGTTTTTATTTTCTTTACTAATTTATTGATAATTTAAAAGAGAAAATCTAAATTAAAAGGTCAATAAAAAATAATAATTTAGTAATATTTTTGCAACTCTGAGTTTTGGCAATACTCAAATTAACAACTAGGTATTAGTCAGAGAAGAAAATTAGTTGAGAAAAATGGCCAATACTGGAGTGTTGCCGTTTGTACGGGGAATAGATTTCACGAAAAATGATTTTAGTGTAAGTACAAATAATTAATGAAAGCTTAAATATTAAAGCCAAAATGCCAAGGAATAAAACAACAAAAATATTTCACTTCATTGTAAAAAATTAACAATGGAATACATGATTGATTGCCCAGGTGTATCTTCAATGGATTGGTGTTAGTGAGTTGTCTCAGCTGTAAATATATAAAAATATATATGTACATATAAACATTAGCTCTGCAGCATCGCTGCTCATCGTTTTGTTTACAAACAAAAGTTTTCTTTTTTTGTTGATAGTTTTTAATATCTCTTTCTTTTAAGAATAAAAATTTTCCAACAGCGGTAAAATTAATGACCCGAGTACAATGGCTTAATTTGGATAGAACAAATTTGACGGAAATTCCCGAGGAATTAGGAAATCTTTTAAAACTTGAACACTTAAGTTTAAAAAACAATCAATTGGAAAAACTATTTGGTGAACTAACCGAACTAACATGTTTGCGTTCACTGAATTTAAGAAAAAATCAAATTAAGAGTAGTGGCATACCGCCCGAATTATTTCGCTTGGATGAATTGACGACCCTTGATCTTTCGCACAACAAATTGAAAGAGGTTCCCGAAGGTTTGGAGAAAGCGAAGAGTTTGTTGGTATTAAATCTAAGCCATAATAGTATTAATAGTATACCAACAGCATTATTTATACATTTGACGGATTTGCTCTTTTTGGATTTATCCCACAATAAATTGGAAACTTTACCGCCGCAAACTAGACGTTTGGCAAATCTGCAAACTTTAATTTTAGCCGATAATCCATTAGAGTTATTTCAGTTGCGTCAATTGCCATCTTTACAGAATTTAGAGGTTTTAAATATGCGCAATACCCAACGTACACTTTTAAATTTTCCCACTACACTGGACAGTTTATCCAATTTAGCCGAATTGGATCTATCGCAAAATAATCTTCCTAAAGTTCCAGATTGTGTCTACAACTTACCTAATTTGAAAAGGTTAAACCTTAGCGACAATGCCATAACAGAACTTAGTTCCAGTGTAGAGTTTTGGCAGCGGTTGGAGGTTCTTAATCTATCAAGGAACGAACTGACAGTATTGCCTGCTGCTCTTTGTAAAATAGCGCAATTAAGAAGGCTCTACATTAATGACAATCGTTTGGATTTTGACGGCATTCCATCAGGCATAGGCAAGTTGTGTTGCTTGGAAGTTTTTTCGGCATCCAATAATTTATTAGAGATGATCCCAGAGGGACTCTGTCGTTGTGGTGCACTGAAAAGACTTAATCTATCATCGAATCGTTTAATTACATTGCCAGATGCTATACATCTTTTGGATGGTCTGGACCAGTTAGACCTTCGCAATAATCCCGATTTGATTATGCCTCCGAAGCCAACTGAAGCGACCAAGGGTTCAGGTATTGAATTTTATAATATAGATTTCTCCTTGCAAACCCAACTTCGCCTGGCTGGTGCAGCAGTGCCTCCGTCTGTACCTGTCACATCTACGCCTAAAGATTCTACTGCTCGCAAGATTCGCTTACGTCGTGGTCCTCGGAGTGACTCAGCCCAAGATTCGGCAAAGATACTCAAGGGTATGAAAGATGTTGCTAAAGACAAAGATGAGGCTGAGTCGAATCGTTCTTGGTGCAATGATTCGGAAGAGTCACGTCCCGAGTCTGTTAAGCCAAAGCGTTGGGATGAGTCTTTAGAAAAACCACAACTAGACTATTCAAAATTTTTTGAAAAGGAAGAAGGTCAATTGCCTGGCTTAACGATTTGGGAAATTGAAAACTTTCTTCCTAACAAGATTGAAGAGGTAGCTCACGGAAAATTTTACGAGGGCGATTGCTACATTGTGCTCAAAACAAGTTTCGATGATATGGAACAATTAAATTGGGAAATTTATTTTTGGATTGGAAATCAGTCTACATTGGATAAAAGGGCTTGCGCTGCAATACACGCGGTAAATTTAAGAAACTTTTTGGGTGCTCGATGCAGAACGATTCGTGAGGAGCAGAGTAAGTATTTTATATTGCATATTTACGAGCAATATTTGAAATTTATATACAGTTTACGTGATTTTAATAAAAATTTTTGACCTTAGATGACGAATCTGAAGAATTTCTGAATCTTTTTGACACTGAGGTAACATACATTGAGGGTGGACGCACTGCTACTGGCTTTTATACTGTGGAAGATATGTTGTACACCATACGGTTATATAGGGTACATGGTGCAGGAGCTTCAATACATATGGAACCTGTAGCTGTAGGCTATGAATCTTTAGATCCGCGTTATTCTTTTGTTTTAGATTGTGGCATTAAAATGTTCATCTGGCTAGGTAAATGTTCAAAAAATACATTAAATTCAAAGACGCGTTTAATGGCTGAAAAGATTAACAAAACTGAACGTAAGAATAAATGTGAAATTGTAGTAGAACGACAAGGTAAGTACAGTTAAGAGTTTCTTAATGTCCTACCTTATAAAAGAAATTTTAAGGTGATGAAAGTGAAGAATTTTGGCAACGTATGGGTTGTAATCCGGAGGTAGCAACTAAACAAAAAATTCTTCAGCATGTAGAGGAAAATTTCTTTCCTCCTGTACCAAGATTGTACCAAGTGCAACTAGGAATGGGGTATTTAGAATTACCTCAGGTAGAGATTCCAGAACAAAAGCTTGTCAACAGTTTACTAGTCAGTAAAAATGTTTACATACTTGACTGCTTTACTGATCTGTTTGTTTGGTTTGGTAAAAAGTCGACTCGCTTAGTTAGAGCGGCGGCAATTAAACTTTCAAGAGAACTATTTAATATGATTCTCAGACCATCGTTTGCACTAGTAACACGTTTGCAAGAGGGCACCGAAACCCAAATTTTCAAATCTAAGTTTATTGGCTGGGACGAAGTGATGGCAGTAGATTTTACACGGACTGCCAATTCTGTAGCTAAGACCGGTGCGGACTTAACGAAATGGGCGAAGCAGCAGGAAACTCGAGCAGATTTGGCTGCTCTATTTATGCCGCGGCAAAATCCCATGCCACTCAGCGAAGCTGAACAATTAGAAGAGGATTGGAATTATGATTTGGAGGCAATGGAAGCGTTTGTACTTGAGGGCAAAAAGTTTGTGCGTTTGCCCGAGGAAGAAGTAGGCCACTTTTATACTGGAGAATGTTATGTATTTTTGTGTCGCTACTGTATACCAGCTGATGATGACGATGATGGTGCCGAATTAGATGACAGTAAACCCCCACCAGACGATGAAATACAATGCGTTGTGTATTTTTGGCAAGGTCGTAATGCTGGAAATATGGGTTGGTTAACATTCACTTTTACTTTACAAAAAAAATTCAAAACTATGTTCGGAGAAGAACTAGAAGTTGTACGAATCCATCAGCAGCAGGAAAATTTAAAATTCTTAGCACATTTTAAACGCAAGTTCATCATACACACTGGCAAACGCAAGGACAAATCAAAGAACCCTGACGGGAAACCTGCGGTCGAGTTTTTCCACTTACGTTCGAACGGTGGCGCATTATGTACGAGACTTATACAAATACAACCAGATGCTTCCTATCTCAATTCATCGTTTTGGTAATAAAATATTAAAACTAATGAGATTTTCATTGCAAAGCCTTTTTTAACAGCTATATATTGTATGTGCCATTTGAGACTGAAGATGACTCACAATCGGGGATTGTTTACGTATGGTTGGGATCTAAAAGCTGTCCAGAAGAAGCAAAATTAATACAAGACATAGCCGAAGATATGTTTAACAGTCCCTGGGTGAGTCTGCAAATCCTTAATGAAGGTGAAGAACCGGAAAACTTTTTCTGGGTGGCTTTGGGTGGTCGTAAACCTTACGATACCAATGCAGAGTATATGAATTTTACTCGCTTGTTTAGATGTTCCAATGAAAAGGGTTATTTTACCGTTGCCGAAAAATGCACAGATTTTTGCCAAGATGATCTAGCAGATGACGACATAATGATATTAGATAATGGCGAACAAGTATTTCTTTGGTTGGGCTCACGCTGCAGTGAAGTTGAAATTAAATTGGCGTACAAATCAGCGCAAGTAAGTTAATAGCGATTTTTTGTATTTTAATAATAATAATAAATTTCTTTTCTAATTTTTAAAGCACTAGTTCAGATTTTAAAATAAAAATATCGTTTATAATTTTTTTAATTTTTCAATATTTCGCTACACCGGGGTGGGTGGCATCTTCAGGAAATCAGACCTAGTGCTTAAAAAATTACAAAAGAAAATTAATTATAAAGGTCAAAAATCATTTATATTTGAGACAAATTTCATATTTATTTTTTTAGGTTTACATTCAGCACATGCGCATTAAGCAGCCAGAACGCCCACGTAAATTATTTTTAACGCTTAAAAATAAAGAATCAAAACGTTTTACAAAATGCTTCCACGGTTGGAGTTCTCATAAAGCACCTCCAGAATAAAAGTGATTTATATATTTATCTTTACTAATTCTCTAGAAACTCCTAATGCATTAAGATCTTTTTCTATTATAAAATGTCTGCAACACGCATATAAATTACTTAACATTTTTATCTTTTGGTACTTCATAATTAAAAAAGTATTGTATTTATTTAAACAAAATTCATTTCACTGCTTGTCTTTACAGAGATTTTTTGCTTTCTTGCATAATTAAATATTAACATATAATTAGCCACAAAAAAGTTTTAAATTAATTTTTTTAATTTATTTAGCGGAAAATTGTCCAATCATGTGAACAATAAATATAAAGTTTTTTTTCTTTAAACTTTTGTATAAGTAAACAACTCATTCAGAGGTGGAGTCCGAAGAGTTCTAATAATTTTATAAGTTTAGATAATGCAGCAAATATGCGCAAACTTAGAAAATGAACAGATTAAAAACTTTAAATAATTAAAACTATAACAAGATCATTTTTGCCCATGAAATTTTTTTTTTAATTTTGTTGTTGATGTAAATAGTAATCGATATGGAATACAAAACACATATCTTTGTGTTCGCATGACGTAAGAACTGCTCAATGGATTTGAATAAAATTTTGTGAGGAAGTCCCCCAGAACCTTGATACAAGTATTTTTTTTTTTTTTTTGGGATTTACAAGAGCGAAAAAAGAATGGCACAGAAAGACATACTGCTAGGTTTAACTACTGATGACTTGCAATAAAAGAACAAACATGAATTAAAACTTGAGCTTATAAGAAAAGTGATTGTGTAAGGTGTGTGTTAAATCTTAGACTTGTTACAAATACTATGGTGATCAATAGATCGCCAAACACAAGTATTAAATATCGAACCCAACATCAAAAATCAACTCAGCAAGTTCCACAAAAAGCTTAAGCTCGGTCTTAAGACTCGTATAAATCTAAATCAATCAAAAAAATCTGAATTTTCTTCTCAAATTATTGAATTTCTTACATCTGATAATGAAATGTTCAGCAAATTTAGAGGCATTACAGGTAGGGCAACTGTCATTAAGTATAGCTCTTATTCTTTTAAGATATGTTCTGTCCTATGAGTGACCAGCCATGAGCCTAATAATAATAATAATTCACTTCTTGGCGTCACAGCCTGCTTAAACCTTGGTTTACTGTCTGAATCAGGAAAGAGCTTGGCGAAGAACTTTCCTTTCACTTCTGACACACACCGGTAATCTTCATTCCACTCATCAAAAAGTAACATCGAATAACTTTAAGCACCTCACTTGGCGTAAGACTAGCAACCAGGGGGCACCAACATTTAAAGCTTTCTTGGCCATAAAATCCACTATTTCATTAAACCATATACTTTTATGGCTGGGAACCCAGATAACTTCCACATTCCTGAAAGAAATTTTGCATATTTTTTTATAATATATTATACAAATTAATTTATGAAATATATAAAAAAACAAAAGGCGCCGGTAACCAGACCATTAGCGCTCGTATCGTTAAGTATAAAATTTATATAAAGAAAACTATTTAAAAGTTAAAAATAAAATAGAAATTGATCAATAAAGCAGTTTTAAGAATAAATTTACAATGTTTATAAAAGTTTGCTAGGAACTATTAATATGGTAAGACCTAAATATCTTGAGTGTTATGTCGTTGTAGAGATCTTCGAATTTTGTAGATGTTTTTTTTTTCAAAAATTTCAGCAATGATATAATTATTAGTTTCGTCAGTAAGAAGAACAACAGCAGCAAAATTATCTTCCTTAGCTAAGTCAATAGCTTTTTTGATGGCCAGAATTTCTGAGAAGGTACTTGACAACCTAAAGTTGAGGCGAAAAAAGAACTTTCAATTTTTTCGTAATATTACAAACCGATAAACCAGAATTAGCTTCCCCTAGAGAGGCGTCAGTGTGCAAAAATGTTAAACTTCCCTTGACTGTAACGTTGAAATTCACTATTATAGATTGCCTGCACCATTTCTCTAGAGACACTATCCTTGCCCTGTTTAATCAGATTATCAATGATTACAAGTTTACCACAATTATTCTTGGCAGAGATGGAGACAACTTTATCAGAAAAGGTTTGAACCTCGAGTAAACATAACTGAAGCTGGACTTAAGGGGACATCCATTAACCACAGACTCAGGACCTTCAGGAATTCCTTGGGAGTTAGGTAAAGACCTCTCTGTTTTGTCGGCAGTTCATTTTCTAAAGCATAAACAACTTGCTCAGGGTGGAAGGGGTCAGCCCCAAACAAAACCGAATTTTGATACAAATATAGAATACTTTGTTTTCGTAAAAATATATAATTTCGTAGAGAAATAAGCAATACAAATGTGAAAGTACCCAATTTTAGCGGTATGATTGTACTAAAATATTTGTAAGTACAATTAATTTTTGTAGATGAAAAATTTGTATCTGTAAAAATATCATATTAGGTCATTAACAACTTTACCATTTAGAAAAGTGCGATTGGGCACCATATTTTTTAACATATCAATATGGATATCATTTAAAAGCTTTTGAAGAGATCTTTCAGGAAATGTTAAAATTAAAAAAAAATTATTTATTTTTATTTAAAATTATATATAGTCACTAATTTTTATACCCTTCACCACAAAAAGTGGAAAAGGGTATAACTAATTTTGTCATTCCATTTTTAATTTCTACAATTTCCATTTCCGACCCCATAAAGTATATGAATATAATTGGGTTTTTTTGTGTTCTTACTCTTTGGGGTTGTAGATGACCAGCGCTTTGTCATACTATGTATGATGATGTATGTAAGATTTGGTTGAGTTTCTTCCTTCCTTTCTTCCTTCCAAGCACAACAATTAAGACTTAATATTTCAATTTAACAATTCACAAATGGTAGGTATTTATTTGCAATATTAAGATAATTAATGTAAATATTTTTAGGTAAGTGTATACAGATATAAGTAATATTAGATATAGTACATTATTTAGGTAAGTGTTTTTAGGTAAGTAAGATTAATTATAATTTTGTGTAGTGGTTCAACTGATGGTTGAAAGGTAAGTAAGTTTATTTAATTAGATTTTGCTTAAAAATGACTTCATTTTGGTTTTTTTAAAGCGAACAATTCGCTGTTCTAAATTTCAATGTTGTTATATTCATTTTTTACACTTAGACAATTTAAATACATTTTATTGTCTTATATTAAATTTTAGTTAATATATAATTACAAAAGTTATAATTTACGTGTTCAATAGATTGAACAGTATATATTCCGACTTTTATGCATAGCGAAGTCGATTGAGCGATGTCCGTCTGTCCGTCCGTGTTAGTGTTGAAATTAAGTTTGCCGAGGCATTAGATCAGCTAGAAAAAATTTTAATACACCAATCGATCAGACATAGTGTCGAAAGAGGTGCTATTATATATAACTATTAGTATAATTTCTCTATATAGGTGGGTACTTCAATTAAAACAACAGTGCACAGTGGGGCAGAATCAAAATATTTTGGAAATAATTCAGCCATTTGAAAACGGCTAGGCCGATTGATTTAAAATTTGGCACGAGCATAGCAGAGGAGAACTTGAGCTTAAGTTTTGAAGGTGGTTACCCTCCACTTTCCAGGGATGGCGCTATGTGGTCTCAAAGTTGGACACCTCGCTCCTGAAAATTTTTCTAACGCTTGTCTGATTTTTAAATATTTTACATGGTCTTAACGCTCTCGTAAGTACCTACAAAACGGTGCTTTAAACTGCATGTTTATGTTTAAAAATGATCGAGTTATAAGCATTTTAAAATTAAAATTTTTGATTTTTTCCATACCCAGGTCCAGTTTTTTCGAAATATTGGGTACAATTCGCAGCAAATTTGTTTGAGTTTTTTACCGTAGATAGCAAACAAAATTTAAGATTTTCTGAAAAAAATTTGAAAGTAATATCTTTTCTGGCTTAAAAATTATACGATTTTCAATTTAAAAAATCCAAAATTATTGCATTTTTGTGTATTTTAGCATAAAATGGGACACTAATCTAATTTTTTAGATAGAAAAAATTTTCTTAAGGAATATATAAAATTTTTTTATTTTTATTAAAGCTAACTATATGTGTGTACGTTTAAACCAAATTTCGTATAAAACTGATCATTCTTGTAGAAGATGTAAGTCTTTCAACTTGACCTATTTTACATAGAAATTTTGACTTTACCCCATATTTTCTAAAATCCCAAAGCTGGGATCGGAAAAAGAAGAATACTATAAAAAAGCTATATACACTCTAAATTGTTTCAAAAAGTATTTCGTGAGCCCTAGTCCATATGTGGACTTTATGGGCAAAAGAGTAAAAAATTCCAATTTTGGGATTTTTCGTCTTTTTTTTGGGAATTATGGGATTTCCTTTAGCTTAATGTTGCAGATTTTTGTACCGTTTGATTTTAGTTAACAAACTACATATGCACAGAAAATTTTATCTGATTTGCTTAATTAATAAAAGTTTTATAGCATATTTAATATTTTTACTTTTCTCAAATTGGACCGTTTTTACCATAATTTTTCGAAATTTTCGGAGCTCAGCAACGAATATTAAAATTTTGTTCCATTTTTTTATTTTTTTTATGCATGTGAATAAAGATAACGCAATTTCCTATTAAATAAAAAAAGATTCACCTCAATATCATTCTTACGTGCAAAACTATGCGTTCTTAAATATGAGTGTTTCAATATGTATCTCACTTTTATACATTTATGTTACGGAAGTAAAAATTTTCATGCCTGTGTAAAAAATTGTGTAAAAAAAAAACAATTATACCTAAATAGAGGATAACCAAGAGGCATATCTTAAATTAATAATCATTATAAAAAACATCAGATAAAAAATAAAATTTTCTGTTAACTTTTATTTACGAAAAGTCGTTAAAAGTATTTTTTATTTCCTTAAAATTATTATTTATTTTCTATAAAATAATCTGTCATATCATTATGCATGTCTAAAAGATAAAGTAAATCCTTTAATTCTGTTTTGTTAGAAGGTGAAGAAGGCTCATAATTAATCCAACGTTTTCTCATTGATGAGAGTACAGGATCAGAAGATAACAATAGGCTATAGAAAATGTCTTCATTTTGTGACTGCCTAGAACATTTTCGAGAACTGAATATTTGAATGTACTTGAAATCGCAGTTTCTTGCTTCTTGGGCTTCTTCTGTTAATTCCCCAAGAGGAAGAATATTCGATTCTATAATTGTTTTACCATGACATAATATTTTATGTACTGTGGGCGTCATATCCCTCCATGGATATAGGGAAACGAGTAGCTGTGATATTTTTGCTGTATATTCTCCAAAGCGAAAAGAATTAATTTGAGTTTTGCTATTAATTGCCATTAAAACTACGTTAACCATTCTAAGCAACTCTTTTTCAATTCCAGTTATGTTTGAAGTAGTTTCAAAATCCCCAAAAAATTTTCTTGCAGTATTTCCGTCGTTAGTGTTTCCTCCACTACGAAGAGGCTTATCAATTATTAACCCCGTTTGTACTCTAAACTCTTCTTGGATTCTACTTTTCTCAGAAGCCCTTAGAGCTTTTAGTTCATCATTGTTTTTTTTTTTTTTTTTTTTTTTTTTTTTTTTTTTTGTTATTAAATTTTCTGTCGTACTTCTGTATTTTAAGTCGTATGCAATATGCAGAAACTGCTCCAAAAATCTTATTCTAGCATGAAGGGGGGATATTCCGAAAGATAGAACTTCTTAGTTGACTACGTTGGTTTTTTTTATCTGAGAATTCTGACTTCTTCTGATCACATATGGAACATTTTCAATAAGAAGATGTGTTAGTTATAGCGTTACTAACTTTTCCATCAATCATTGTTAAACTAAGTTGAAAGGATATGTTAACACCGTATTCTTTTATTTTTATTGATATTGGTTCCAATGATCTTATTTCGTCTTTGATATGCTCGACTAATTTTTTTGTCGTAGTATTTAATTCCTTTACATACTCAAAACAAATAGGCCTACAAAAATTTTTGGATCCTGGGGTTGTGTTTTTCCATATATCTTCAAATGTGTTTGCACGTACTGATGAAGATTCAACCAGTGAGTATGAACGAATTCTTAGTGGTACTAAGGATGCCATGAATATGCTCTTAAAATCTATTGTATGTTTTTGTTTGTACTCAGGAAGGGCTGATATTCCATCACATCCCCACTTACACATTAGTACTACATCGCAGTTTTTAACCTTTTCTAGTTGGTCAGTAGAAAAATCTGAAATAATCCGTGACGCCGTATTTTCTAGCAAAGAAGATAGTCCAATAGAAGCTTTCGTTTCATCAACTGTTATTGGAGATGACATAATCGCTTTCTTTTTTTCTTGAATAGACTTATATGATGGTAATATTGCATGTCCTTTCTCAAGTAAAGCTTTTCTCAAAATTTGGTACTTATTTCGGCTTATTTTCATTTCCAACATCAGAGCAATAGCTTCTTCCACCGTAAAATTTGACTGCGATGTCGGAGTAGGTATGCTGTTAACAATTCGTTTCAACCGTTTTGGAGATGCGCTGGGAAGAATACTGGCGATGTGCACTGCCTCGGAAGGCTGATTTTCTTTTTTTAGCAATTCTTTGAACGTATCGGAAACTTCATCTTTTGAAACTGAAGAAAGTTTTTTGTTAACCTTTTTTTCTTAGACTTCGAACATAAGTCATCATAAGATTTGCAGGGAGCTCCACATAATGCGATGTAGGTTGAGAATTTCGCAACAGTATCCATCCAAGTAAGATACTTTACTTTAAACTTATTTTTGTTTCCGCGAACTGATTTCATTTTTTGATCAAATAATTTAAAAAATATTTTCAGTTTTGCAGTACCAATGACATCAACTCTGCAGTTGTATGTCCTATCAAGTCCTTTTGTACCATCAGTCCACAAAAAAGAACACAATGTCTCAAACTTCAATGTGATTGGCATGATGTTTTTTTTTAAATATGATATCTATTGTATTTATGCAAATATCTATATGCGTGTTCAGATCACCGAACAGTTGGGTACCTAAAGAAGCAAAGCAGCTAGCTAAAAATCAAAAAAAGGCACTTAGGTAAGACATAATTAGTCATAGGTCATCCTAAAACGAAAACCTGCACCATTATTTTTAACCCTTACATTTTTAACCCTTTTTTCAGGTATAATTGTTTTTTTACACAATTTTTTACACAGGCATGAAAATTTTTACTTCCGTAACATAAATGTATAAAAGTGAGATACATATTGAAACACTCATATTTAAGAACGCATAGTTTTGCACGTAAGAATGATATTGAGGTGAATCTTTTTTTATTTAATAGGAAATTGCGTTATCTTTATTCACATGCATAAAAAAAATAAAAAAAATGGAACAAAATTTTAATATTCGTTGCTGAGCTCCGAAAATTTCGAAAATTTATGGTAAAAACGGTCCAATTTGAGAAAAGTAAAAATATTAAATATGCTATAAAACTTTTATTAATTAAGCAAATCAGATAAAATTTTCTGTGCATATGTAGTTTGTTAACTAAAATCAAACGGTACAAAAATCTGCAACATTAAGCTAAAGGAAATCCCATAATTCCCAAAAAAAAGACGAAAAATCCCAAAATTGGAATTTTTTACTCTTTTGCCCATAAAGTCCACATATGGACTAGGGCTCACGAAATACTTTTTGAAACAATTTAGAGTATATATAGCTTTTTTATAGTATTCTTCTTTTTCCGATCCCAGCTTTGGGATTTTAGAAAATATGGGGTAAAGTCAAAATTTCTATGTAAAATAGGTCAAGTTGAAAGACTTACATCTTCTACAAGAATGATCAGTTTTATACGAAATTTGGTTTAAACGTACACACATATAGTTAGCTTTAATAAAAATAAAAAAATTTTATATATTCCTTAAGAAAATTTTTTTCTATCTAAAAAATTAGATTAGTGTCCCATTTTATGCTAAAATACACAAAAATGCAATAATTTTGGATTTTTTAAATTGAAAATCGTATAATTTTTAAGCCAGAAAAGATATTACTTTCAAATTTTTTTCAGAAAATCTTAAATTTTGTTTGCTATCTACGGTAAAAAACTCAAACAAATTTGCTGCGAATTGTACCCAATATTTCGAAAAAACTGGACCTGGGTATGGAAAAAATCAAAAATTTTAATTTTAAAATGCTTATAACTCGATCATTTTTAAACATAAACATGCAGTTTAAAGCACCGTTTTGTAGGTACTTACGAGAGCTTTAAGACCATGTAAAATATTTAAAAATCAGACAAAAATTGAAGAAATGCCAAGCGTTAGAAAAATTTTCAGGAGCGAGGTGTCCAACTTTGAGACCACATAGCGCCATCCCTGGAAAGTGGAGGGTAACCACCTTCAAAACTTAAGCTCAAGTACTCCTCTACTATGCTCGTGCCAATTTTGAATCAATCGGCCTAGCCGTTTTCAAATGGCTGAATTATTTCCAAAATATTTTGATTCTGCCCCACTGTGCAGTGTCTGTTTCTTTTTGTTCTGTTAAAAATTCTTGTATTTTGTGCTTATTAGTTTTTGTCAATTCTAGAATCTTTCGTCCAAAGCGGTTTTGCCCTTCATTCACAAAAAAAAAAAAAGAAAAAAACCTGCGTATAAAAGTTGATTGTTAGATGATGTGTTGTATTTTTAAGTGTTGTCTATGAGAGGTTGCCACAGCTACTCCCTCCCAAAAATAGTGATAAGACTACGAAATGAGACTTGTGCGAAAGAAACGGGTTTCTTTCGACTATAGGTCCTTAAGGGTGCTCGCATAGTGTTAGTTCCACTTGTGATGACTGCGTGTTTTAAATCCTCAGTCACTTTTCTTCTACTATATGTTCTTAAATGTGTTGGCGGTGTATCAGGATCCCTTGAAATGAACGCAGGTTTTAGTCGTTCCAGAGACATATTGTTTGGTATGCTGTTTATTTTTATTGAAAATACTCTGTCAGAAACTCTTTGCAATACTTTGTAGGGACCTGTGTAAGGAGCTTCTAAGGGTTTTCGAACATGAACTGATCTAACAAATACATGAGAACAAGACATTAAGTCCTTGTGAACAAAAACTTTCGTATCGATAATGTGATGATTAACTGGTGTGGGGCGAATATGCCCCATATATTCTAGGTATTTGTCCATAAATGATAGGATCTGTGTGTGTTCGTCGAGGTTTGAAAAATATTCTCCTAGAACACGAATTTTGGTGCCATACAACATAATCATCAGCAGAGGCACCCAAATCATCTTTATAACAGGTTCGCAGCCCCAGCAAAACGGTAGGTAAAATTTGTAGCTATGGGCTCATTTTGTTTCACATCAGTGCTGCTTTCAATGATCTATGCCATGATTCAATCATGCCATTTGATGACGGATGGTATGGTGTAGTACGTATGCGTTGAGCGTCAATTAAATGTGGGAGCGATGTGAACAAAGCGGACTCAAACTGGGTTACTTGATCAGTGGTAATAGTTTTGGGTAAACCAAATCTACAAATCCAAGAATTAAAAAAAAAGTTTTGCTACTGTGCTTGCTGACATATCTTTTAAAGCAACAATTTCCGGCCAGCGTGAAAATCTGTTAATCATTGTTAAACAGTAACGATATACATGGGTTATCGTTACTGTTTGGGAGAACTATTATGTCTATATGTACATGGTCAAAACGTTGATCAGTTTCTTTAAATTGTTTAGGTTGTAACTTTGTGTGTTAGTTAATTTTTGATCGTTGACAATATAAACACTCACGTACCCAAGTACTTATATGTCGATTCATTGATGGCCATAAAAGTTTTTGACGTACATATTAGTCTTAGTGTGGCTCTTTTTCCAGGATGTGACAAGGAATGGATCAAATCGAAAACCTCTAGTATCAGAGGCATTGGAATGTACGGACAAACTGTTGATGTTGATGAGTCACAATATACTTCGTGATTCGAATCTTATTTCATTTTTTTTAAGACGTAATGATATACTATTTTCTAAAATTTGTTTTAATTGCGTGCCCGATTCCTGATGCTGTGAAATTTCTTGCAGGCTTACGGCCACCTGTGCTTACGGCTTCGGGCATACTGATTTCAATTACTCTTGATAGATCAAGTGCAACCGTGTTTTGAGAGCCAGAAGCGTGCCGAATGTCAGTTGTGTACTGAAAAATAAAATTTAAATGGCGTACCTGACGAGGTGATGCTTTGTCCAACCTTTGCTGTGAGGCATACGTTAATGGTTTGTGATGGGTTAGTACAACAAAACTACGACCATCCATTAGATGCTTAAAATATTAAATAGCCGAGTATACTGCTAACAGCTCACGATCGTACGTACTATAATTTTTCTGTGCCGGTTTCAGTTTTGCGGAAAGAAATGCAACTGGTTTCCATTGAATTTCAACGAATTGTTCTAAATGGGCTCCTACTGCTGAGTCTGATGCATCAGTAATCAACGAAAGTGGCGCCTGTGGATATAAAAAATTTAACATCGTTTCGTTGGCTTTCTAAATCTTTGGTCCAATTAATTTTTCTTCTGTCGTTTTTCTTTGATTCTTTAAATAAAACGTTGAGAGGTGCTTGAATAGTGGCCGCGTTAGGAATAAATATACGATAAGAATTTAAAATTCCCAGAAATCTGCGTAACTATATAATATTATCAGGCCTAGGATAGTTTTAAATAGCGTTAATTCTGTCTAGAGGCGGTTTCAGGCCGGTGAAGGAAATATGGTATCCTAAAAATATTTAACAAGAAAATTTATTATTTGGAATCAAGCACAATTAAAGTAAATTAATACTAAAAATATTTAATTAGGAACCCCGAACTTACATTTCGAAGCATTAATTGACAAGCTTGAGTCCTTCGATTTTTCTAAAATTGTCTTTACATGGTTTAGTGTTGCTCTTCACTTTCTGAAAATATAAAAATATCATCAAGATAACAATAAACGTAGTCCGTGTCTCGAAAAATCTAATCCATGTATCTCTGAAAAGTTTGAGTAGCATTTTTTAGCCCAAAAGGCATTACCACAAATTCAAGCAATTCAGTTGGTGTTGACAGCAGATTTTTCAATGTCTGCTGGGTGCATAGGTATATTATAGTATGCTTTGTTGATACCAATTTTAAAAAATGTTGTTTTTTACTTAATTTTTGTGATATGTCATCCATTTATTTTCCCATAGTCTCCGCATGCTCTCCATCCACCTATTTTTTTCTTTACAATATTGATGGGGCTAGACCACGGACTACTGAACGGACGGACAAGTTGTAACAAATTAGTAATTTCCGCTTTAATGGTCTTTAATTTCTCACCAGAATAGCGCCTTTGAGGCTCTGCTATTGCTTGACAGTTTGTTATAATTCGGCGTTGATGAGATTGGTAAACGATATGAATTTGGATTTGTAATTTCAACGTATTTTATTACAAGATAGTAAAGATTAGACGATGAATTAATTGTTGATACACTTGACTGATCCGAATATTTTACATGGCATACAGATGTGAGTCAATAAATTGCTTTCTTTTTAGGTCTAGAATCAGCCCATAGTATGACAAGAAATCCGCATCGATTATTGGGGATTATACATCCGCTACTATAAATGTCCAACCATATGATCGCCGCAGTCCTATATTTAATTCAAGAAATTTTGTGCCTTAAGTTGAAATTAATGTGTTGTTTACTTTGGCATAGATCTGTTAAAAAGTTTTTTTGGTATTACTGACACCACGGAGCCTAAATCTACAAGAAAGTTTAAGTTGTGTGCCTTGTCAAAAATGTGTAATCTTTTTTCAGAAGTGAGACTTAAATTAATGTTGCTGTCATTCGTCGCATAAACCGAAGACAGCTTTTTTAGTTTTCCTGTGGTGGAATGTTACGCGCATTGAATTCGCATGGTTGTAGCACCAAATTGAATATAGTAATAGCATACTTTTGGTTGACGGCGGGATTGAGATCTGCTTCTCTCACGATCACCCTCTTTGCTGCTGCTGCCACGTTGTTATGAATTCAATAGACAGTTCGCTGAGTTTTTGAATTATTTGATTTATCAATAATGCGATCAACAATTTCAGCTAAAGTTTCAACAACTTCAGTTTAACACGCGGACAATATGCATCTGACGTTACTTGGCATATGTTGCATCCAAAGTGCAAATAATGCTTCAGAAGATATGCTGGAACTCGACAATTCTTTCATCTCCCGGTTTTTTATTTCCCAGCTCCAAACCAGTTAAAAGTTTTAGCAGCTGCTTTTCTTTAGAATTACCAAAACGAGTAATTAACTCTTTCTTCAATTTTTTATACTTGCCTGCTGCCGGTGGGTTTTTAGCGACATCAGCTATTTGCGTTAAGGTGTCAGTATCTAAGGCAGTAATGACTGTGTAATATTTGGATAAGTCTGCCGTAATTCTATTCACATGCAACAATCCATCTACTTGTGTCAACCACAATTCTGAGTCCTTTGGCAAACACTTAGGCAAATTGTGCATTCCTACAACCTCTAATGACAATTTGTCGTTATTGTTACCTACAACTTTACTGCATTCGCCTGTATTGGCGCTGTTTGAATTTTCTAATGGTTTAAGGCTCTTTTGTGGCGGTAATCTCTCAAAACTAATTTTTTTGGTTTAATTTGTCAGCTCGCTTGTTGGTATTAATCTAACGGGGTCAGCATTTATAGGTAGGTACCAAGGTACATTTATTTTATTAGGTAGTGTTGTCCGCCCAGCTGGTTTGTAGTTGGACATGTCAAAAGTTGTTTATATTTTCCTACTTTTGTTTACGAATTTCAAAAAACACTAACAACAAGCATATGTAGAACAAAGAGAGCGTTTGTTTTTAGACCAATTCTCTTTTAATTTCTTTTTCTATTTTTGACATTTCCACTCACGAAGCAACAATAAAATGCCATGTTGTTTTTACAAATGTTGTATTTGTTGTAGAACCGCTTTTACCTAGTAAAATAAATGTGCCTTGGGTAGGTACTATAAAAAAAACAATAGTGTTTGTTTCGTTTTGTTCTGTTAAAAATTCTTGTATTTTGTGCTTATCAATTATTGTCAATTCTAGAATCTTTCTTCCAAAGTGGTTTTTCCTTCATTCACAAAAAAAAACGGGAATAAAACTGTGTATCAAAGTTGATTGTTAGATGATGTGCTGTATTTTTAAGAAATGTCTATGAGAGGTTTTCACATATATTTCGAATTAACGCCATCTATTGATCAACAATGCGAACACCCTCTCTCTTATTAAAAACATTGAAACACCCCTGACGACAAACAGAAAATTCTGCTTAAACCGTTGTTCTGCCGACGTTATGTGCATTTCTTGTTCAATTTAATGGCTAGTGGAGACGTAGGGTCATAAACTAGTTTTAAGCCTTTATTTTTTCTAACACTCGTTTGTATTCCTGATGGTGGTTGCTTTTTATGTTAAATAATTGGTGAGCTTTTACCTGATACAGCAACCTTTTCATTTACTCGTACTAGGTTAGGCTAACAACCCTAAGCGAAACTTAAAATACTTAAAAAAAAGCTTTTTTTAACAGAAAAACTGTAGGAAAGAATTTCTTTTGCCGAATTTTATAAAAACTATTCAATGGGAAATCTGCAGTATGGTACGTACATATGTGGTAAAGTATATAAGATTCGACATAGCCGAATATAGCACTCTTAGGTGTTTTTAGCTCTAATTAGAAAAAATAAGCCGTAAAGTCAATTGTTGTTATTACGTTCATTGAGATTTAAAAGAGAAATTTATTTTTTGTGTTGAATTGGTTTATGATTTAAAGGGCTGCGGTAACTTTATTTCAATATTTTTTTTTTTTGCTATTAAGCTCTATTTTAAGGATATATCTATATTACATTTTTTTCTATTGATAGTGTTAAACATTTTAGGGGTTAACAAAGTTCACTAAAATAAAATATTTCCTTTTTTTAAGTAGAATTAAAGCTGCTTATTATAAAGCATCACATTCCCTATAGAAAAATTAAAAAAATTGAACTCAAATTATGTATTATAATCTGGAATATTAATTTAATAAAGCAAAACCAAGTAAAGAAATATATATAAAAACTATTTAAGTTATTTTACCTAATATTAAAAATTATTATCTCCAACTCCTTGTGTAAAAACTCAATTATTTTATTAATCATAAATCTTAGTTATGTGTATTTATCCTAAATACTAGTATTTATAACTACAAATTTGTATACTTTTCACCATACGTGGAAAAATGGTACATCTAAGCTTGTCATTTCGTTTGCATTTCTTCAACAACCTTTTCCGATCGATTCGGAGTTCTTATGCATACCGAAGTCGATTGAACGATGTCCGTTTTGAGGTTGAAAGCAACTTTGCTAAGGCATTAAATGCGCTAGAGAAATATATCAGACATAGTTTCGAAAGTTTTGACAGCAAGATCAGTCCATGTACTTCGAAGCACCGGGCAAAGCACTACGCTTGCTACGTCATAAAGAGACTTGTTTGGCATATAAGGCGATAATAATTAGAAAAATATAAAAAAAACATTAGAGTTATGGACCTCTGAACTTTTCTATTGTAGTACTAAAAAACTTGCAAAGTTGAAAACAATAGTTCATTGAAATATAATTTTTACTTCTTACTGAACTTATTGAAAACGCATATTTTAATTGTTATTATATAAAAAAGCTAAAAGTTTCAAACCAGACGAAATAGTGTATGCTAAAATTTTCAGAAATAACAAGTACATATGGATAGCTGGTTCGATAGTGGATACTTATTTCTGAAAATTTGAGCATACACCTTTTCGTCTGGTTTGAAACTTTTAGATTTTTCTTCAAGTTTTTTATTGAAATTTATATCTTGTTGAATGTTATGTTTAAAAATTGCTTGACCTTGTGGTTTAAGTACATCCATATTTGTTTTAATTTAGTTGTTGATGATATGTTTAAAATTGAAAAAAATTTCCGGCCACTTTGAATCAGAGAAACAAGTCGTGATAAAAACTCGGCGGCGGCGGCTGAGCAAAAAATTGTCGGCGGCGGCTGTAAGTCTATCAAGGAGTTCTAGTGTATTATGTTAGGAAGAAGAACAACAAAAACAAACAAGCTTTAGATGAAGTAAATGTTACATATAAAGACGCAAGATTTTTAAAATTAATTAAATTACTTTATTTACATACATTTAATAAGTTATGCATTGTTGTCTTTAGAAATATATTTTTATTACCAATCAATTTAAATATACATAATTTAAAGTATGAAAATTGGCGGCTAACATTTTTGAGTCGTGACAAGCCACACCACTCGGCGGCGGCTCGAATATTAACAAAAAATCGGCGGCGGCTCTTAGCCGGCTGTGAGCCGCACGACTTGTTTCTCTGCTTTGAATACGCATTAACAAAATAATATAACCAATTACAGAGCCCAGCAATATCTAATGTATGCGTGTTGCGGGTAGAAATGCTTAGGAATAAAAATTCTTTGGCCACAGAAAAAAAATTTTCGTGGGAGTACCTTAAGGAGGCCGAGTCGGGAGGAGGAAAAAAAAAATATTCCTGAGGCCTCGAGTCCCTCATAAAACATTGAATTCATTAAGGAGGGGTATTCGGTTATGGAGACACTTACTTCTGCCCTTGTCCAAGTGTTTTGCTAATAAATGTTTTAAGTTTTTGTTTCTATGTTGTTTTGTTTATTTTGTTTTTGTGGTTATAGTGCTTAAGACCTGAAAATAAAAAGGGAAGGATTTTAAATTAGTAATTTTGTTTAAGCCTGTAATTAGAACGATACATATTTACCCTATACATCGATAAGATATCCCTTTTAGTTGTCCTGGATTCCTGAAAATAGTAAAATAAATAATAAGTTTCCATAATTATACTTACATGTGCGTCTGCCATTGAATTCTGCTGTTTAATGTAAATGACTGACATATGATGTTTAGTACTGATATAATTACAGCCTTGCCAGCGTGTAAAAAATACAAATTTGTATTTTTATTAACCCTCCGATGAGTGAGAAGGACCCTAGGGACATTTTTGCCTTTTCAAACTGAAATTACTCCTACTTCGGCCACTTTGATATCAGGGTAAGAAAACACCTTCAAATTCAAGAATAGAATATATAGTTATTTGTTTTTTATTTTTCTTTTCATTTCAGGTATTACCAACACCGTAAAACGCGGGCATACTGCTTCGGCTGCGGCAACGCTGTTTGTGGAGAACATAGCACACTTTTACATCGCTGCAACACTTGAGCACAGGGCGGGGAACAAGAAGTACACGCTCAACAACAATAATTTTTAAACTTTCTTATAATAGTCTTAAGAAAATTCAAGCAAATTTGAATACCGCCGTAAAAGAAAACGTAAGTTTATTTAAACAGAAAAAAGAACTATAATATCGAAAAAAGAAAAAGTTGTGTTAGCTTAATAAGGAATGTGTTTTTTTCTTTTCTTGTAGTAGCTGGCTGAGGTGGAAAGGGTGACAAGATTCTTCCCGAAAGTTTCATCCCATCAAGAAAATAATCAGGTAATAATTTTTATTTTGTATGTTCAGTGGAAAATCCAAAGAAGTGCGGTTTCATATTTTTATATGTGAGAGTACCCTTAACAAAACACAAAAGGGACAGGATTAGATAGCAAACTTTTATTAACATCTGTAAGACTAGAAGCGAAAACTGCATTGATTTTAAAAATCGTCGCTACGCTAATTAGCAAAAAACTTAGTTTGAAGCGAATAGAGTTAAGCATAATATAAATTATTGAAATATAGTTGTTTTTGATAAAAATAGCTAATTAAGTGTCGTGATATTGTGAGAGAATTGTTTGCATTCGAAAGTGTTGTGTGTTTAGTACTACAAGAAAACAAAAAAACAATTTTTTGTTAGAAAAAAGAAACTATAATACGTATATATCTTGGCTAGAAAAAAAGGATAAGAAAGAAGTAGTGGTATTTTAGTGTTCAAGTTAGGCAACTAAAGTAGACGTTAAGCTCTGAATTCGACAGAGAATAACATATTTAGGAAGCTCCTTCAGGTGTTAAGTGAAGATAAAGTAGTGTTGATATCCTGTACTAGGAAAAAGAATGTAATTTGAGCGCTAAAAGAAATCATACAAGAAAATTGAGCAATTAAAGCTTTTAAAAGTGATCAAGATCTATGTTTTTTTTTAAGTAACGGTTAAGAAAAATATGGAATTAATTTGTATTTTTTGGTGAAAAAAAAAGTATTTTGTTAAGTTATTTACCTATTTTTATTTGTGTAGTCATTTTATGCGTTATAAACTTTATATGTAGATTTTCTATCAATAAATTATGTCTTTTAAGTGAAAAAATGGTGGCTTAAATAACTAAAGGTGTGACAATGATAGATTGGTAAGTGGAAGATTGGTTCGAGTGGCTGTTGGGTCATAGCTTTACATTATTTAACGGAAACCTACCATGACAAGGTTGGGAGGACAAAAATGTCTCAATGTTCGAGTGCGTGGTATGTTGTGTTAATAAGTTAGTTTTTTTGTGTTTATGCTCTTTGCTTTGTGTTTCTGTCGCGAACCTGACAAAAGGGTTGGAACCTCCTGAGGTATAGTCTAGCGGGCCGAAAAGATTGTCAGGGATAAACCGCAGGTCGTAACATAAATGGCGCCGAAGCAAATGTAACGACTTATGATGTTATTAGTTTCACAAGAAGTTATCCTAAGCCGTATAAAATGACCATGTAGAAATATCTGCACATAGGACAATATCCCAATAAGAATAGAAATAGTTTAGTTAGATAATCACGATGCTTAGAGAGAAGTTTCGTAGACTGTGGATTTAAAAAAATTAGTTATCCGAGTTGTACGAAACTATCGAGTTGCAGAATGATTGTCTAAAAGAATACTTACGGAAATAATTGACTGTAACTTGGTGACCATTGCCACCGTAATCGTTTAGTAATTGTTTCAATTTTTATTCAAACTTAATGTATTTTTATTTATTTTAAGTTTTTGTTCTTATGTAATATATGTAGGTTTTGTGAAAGTGCATAATAACCTCTTTTTATCGCCATCAGAAGGACCGTTATATTTGATGTTGTATACAAAATGCAGAAATCTCATTTGTTTTGATACAGAACTAAATGTTGTTCGGAAAATCACAAGCCTTACCAATAAATTTTTTTTTGATAATTGATTGGATTTTATGCCACACATATAATTTAGAACGAGTAGTGAAACCGCTACGGCCTCTGCGTCCGTCTATCATTGTCAACCTATGACTAGTGAAAAAGAGAAGTTTATCGAAATATAAAAAAAACAGCATTTAGTTAATTCATAATATATATATATATATATATTTCGATAAACTTCTCTTTTTCACTAGTCATAGTGAAAGAAGAAGAAAGAATTTTGCAAAATTGCTCTCAAAAAGTTAAAAAAGTAAATGAACGCTTTACTAGCAAAAATTAGCAAAGAAAATTGTTGTGGCTTCGGAAATGATATGTAATACGTAAAAACTGTACGGAGTATTATTTTTAAAGCAAATGTACTAGAGTGCAAAACTGTATAAAACAAAGACCGCTGAAAACCAGCAAACTGGTAACCACACGAAAAAAATTTAAAAGAATACTCCAAGTACCCAATAGCAAAAATATGTAAAATGTTTTAAATATTCTTTTAAATATATGTTGATTTGCAAACGTGTTTATGATGTTTAAGACAGAGCTGTAAACGAATGATTTATTTTTGGTTTTTAACTCACCGTGAATTAAAATGTTTGAATGCATTCACCTGTTCCAAAAAATGAATTGAATTAAAATTTGAATGCATTCACAATGAATTTGAATTCTTGAATGCCATTCACTTGGCCACACAAAGTAAATGAATTTGAATTTGAATGAATTTATTATGAACAAAATTTGTGTGAATGCATTCACTTCATCAGCCAAAAAATGAATTAGAATCAGAATGGATGTATTATGAATATAAACGTCGTGAATGCATTCACTTGCCATCGAATTAAATGAATTAGAATTTGAATGCAATTATTGGGAGAAAAAAAATATTGAAGGAATTCATTTTTTTTACAATAATTCTTTTAAGTTGAAAATTATACAGTGTGTGTTTTACTACGTCGGCCATGACATAAGCTGCAGAAAAGTTAACGGGTGTTATATCGGGCATGATAAACGCTGGGGAAAAGTTAAAAGGTGTTACAAAATTGACGTGATTTTTACGATTATAGTGTTATCTTTTGAACTATAAAAGATAAAAACTTGAAATTTACGCAGTGTGTGTAACTACATCGGCCATGATAACCGCTATAGAAAAGTTAAAGGGTGTTACATAATTGACGTGACTTTGAAGATTATAGTGTTATCTTTTGAACTATGAAAGATAAAAACTTGAAATTTACGCAGTGTTTGTAACTACATCGGCCATGATAAAAGCTATAGAAAAGTTAAAGGGTGTTACATAATTGACGTGACTTTGACGATTATAGTGTTATCTTTTGAACTATAAAAGAAAAAAACTTGAAATTTACGTAGTGTGTGTAACTACATCGGCCATGATAAACGCTATAGAAAAGTTAAAGGGTGTTACATAATTGACGTGACTTTGAAGATTATAGTGTTATCTTTTGAACTATGAAAGATAAAAACTTGAAATTTACGCAGTGTTTGTAACTACATCGGCCATGATAAACGCTATAGAAAAGTTAAAGGGTGTTACATAATTGACGTGACTTTGACGATTATAGTGTTATCTTTTGAACTATAAGAGATAAAACTTGAAATTTACGTAGTGTGTGTAACTACATCAGCCAAGATAAACGCTATAGAAAAGTTAAAGGGTGTTACATAATTGACGTGACTTTGACGATTATGGTGTTATCTTTTGAACTATAAAAGATAAAAACTTGTAATTTACGTAGTGTGTGTAACTACATCGGCCATGATAAACGCTATAGATAAGTTAAAAGGTGTTGCAAAATTGATAAAACGCAGTGTGTTACTACGACGGTTATGATAAACGTTGTAGAAAAATACGTGTTATTAATTATTTACCAAAAAAACCAAAAATAATTCATACCTTCGCAAACCGTTTACATTTTTTAAGAAATAAAACTTGTAACAGTTTCCATGACAAATGTAATGTGAGTGAAATAGAGAATGTACAATAAAATCTGTCTAGTATTTAAGGTCGGTATAATGATTCTAATTTGCTTGCCAGTGTAAAGAATTTAGTTCTAAAATTTCATTTGAATTTTTATTATATGGTAGTTAAAACATTCCAATTGAACAAGATTATTTAAATTTTTGTTACTTGCCATTTTTACAACGTAGCACGTGGTCAACAAACAGGCCATTCAATGACCCATTTTTTTGTTGCTAGCACTAAATTGAGGGGTAGGTACTTTCTTTATTGCACTTATAATGAGATTTTTCGTGGAAACTGTTACAAAGTTTATTTCTTAAAAAATGTAAACGGTTTGCGAAGGTATGAATTATTAATGGTTTTTTTGGTAAATAATTAATAACACGTATTTTTCTACAACGTTTATCATAACCGTCGTAGTAACACACTGCGTTTTATCAATTTTGCAACACCCTTTAACTTATCTATGGCGTTTATCATGGCCGATGTAAAAACACACACTGCGTAAATTTCAAGTTTTATCTTTTATAGTTCAAAAGATAACACTATAATCGTCAAAGTCACGTCAGTTATGTAACACCCTTTAACTTTTCTATAGCGTTTATCATGGCCGATGTAAAAACACACACTGCGTAAATTTCAAGTTTTTGTATTTTATAGTTTAAAAGATAACACTATAATCGTCAAAGTCACGTCAATTATGTAACACCCTTTAATTTTTCTATAGCGTTTATCATGGCCGATGTAGTTACAAACACTGCGTAAATTTCAAGTTTTTATCTTTCACAGTTCAAAAGATAACACTATAATCTTCAAAGTCACGTCAATTATGTAACACCCTTTAACTTTTCTATAGCGTTTATCATGGCCGATGTAGTTACACACACTACGTAAATTTCAAGTTTTTATCTTTTATAGTTCAAAAGATACCACTATAATCGTCAAAGTCACGTCAATTATGTAACACCCTTTAACTTTTCTATAGCGTTTATCATGGCCGATGTAGTTAAAAACACTGCGTAAATTTCAAGGTTTTATCTTTCATAGTTCAAAAGAAACACTATAATCTTCAAAGTCACGTCAATTATCTAACACCCTTTAACTTTTCTATAGCGTTTATCATGGCCGATGTAGTTACACACACTGCGTAAATTTCAAGTTTTTATCTTTTATAGTTCAAAAGATAACACTATAATCGTCAAAGTCACGTCAATTATGTAACACCCTTTAACTTTTCTATAGCGTTTATCATGGCCGATGTAAAAACACACACTGCGTAAATTTCAAGTTTTTACCTTTTGTAGTTCAAAAGATAACACTCTAATCGTAAAAATCACGTCAATTTTGTAACACCTTTTAACTTTTCTACAGCGTTTATCATGGCCGATGTAAAAACACACACTGCGTAAATTTCAAGTTTTTACCTTATGTAGTTCAAAAGATAACACTCTAATCGTAAAAATCACGTCAATTTTGTAACACCTTTTAACTTGTCTACAGCGTTTATCATGGCCGATGTAAAAACACACACTGCGTAAATTTTAAGTTTTTATCTTTTATAGTTCAAAAGATAACACTATAATCGTCAAAGTCACATCAATTATGTAACACCCTTTAACTTTTCTATAGCGTTTATCATGGCCGATGTAAAAACACACACTGCGTAAATTTCAAGTTTTTACCTTTTGTAGTTCAAAAGATAACACTCTAATCGTAAAAATCACGTCAATTTTGTAACACCTTTTAACTTTTCTACAGCGTTTATCATGCCCGATATAACACCCGTTAACTTTTCTGCAGCTTATGTTATGGCCGACGTAGTAAAACACACACTGTATAATTTTCAACTTAAAAAAATTATTGTAAAAAAAAATGAATTCCTTCAATATTTTTTTCCTTCCAATAATTGCATTCAAATTCTAATTCAATTGATTCGATGGCAAGTGAATGCATTCACGACGTTTATATTCATAATAACTCCATTCAGATTCTAATTCATTTTTTAGCTGATGAAGTGAATGCATTCTTAAAAAGTAATTTCTTAATGAAATTCAAATTCTTATTCATTCATTTCGTGTGGGTAAGTGAATGGCGATCAAGAATTTTAATTCATTGTGAATGCGTTCAAATTTTAATTCAATTCTTTTTTGTGTGGAATGAATGCATTCAAAAAATCACAATTCAATGCGGGAATGATTCGCAGGAATGATTCAAAAAAGAATCATTCGTTTACAGCTCTGGTTTAAGATCACCATGTATAGAATTTTTTTCTACAGTTAGTTCTAATAAACATTCTTATTGTAAATAAGATGTAAAAATATTTATATTAAAAGTTGTTTTAACATGTATATAACTTATTTTTAATTATACATAAGAATTGTACAACTCTTCTTTAAATTGTACCGAAAAATGTACATTGCATTGAATGTTTAATCACTGGCTTGTTTACTTTTAATTCTAAAAACAATACGAACACCTGCAAAGATCGAAGATTCTCAACCAAATTTCTGTTGTTTTACACTTCTTTGATTTGTACTTCCATAGCTAAATTAAAGAAAAATTACAAAATAATATTATTTTTATATTCTTTTAATTGTCAAATACTTGCGTTTTCTTTAATGTTACAAAGATTTCTTTTATCAGGCTTTTTTAAAGTAAATTATTTTGTAAACAAAAGTAAGAAACAGCTGTTTGGCTAATTCTTGCAAGTAAAAATTTTACTAGTAAGAATTTGCAAGACATTTTTTGTATATCATTTTTTTGGGTTAATGAACACTTTCCAGTAACAATTGTTACAAATTCGTAACTGTAGTGTATTGAAACGATTGGAGTTCGGTTAACAACTAACTTTATTAAAATTAAAGAAATAGACATATGCTTAACACAAGTCAAAAGCTTAGTGCTTAACATAAGAAAAGCTTAAATCTAAGATAATGTTATTTGCAGAATTAGAGATATGAATATATATTTAAACAATATATAACACGCCTCCACTTAAATTAGATTAATATTTTTCTAAATTAATACATTTCATACTTAAATATTTATAAATATTTAAAGACAATATATTATATTCATTATTAAATTCAATTATAGTTCAGAATTATTATTATTATTTTTTTTTATGATATTACATTTTATAAAAATAATTCATAGTTTTCAAAATTTATATATTTATTTTTTTTTTGTTCTGGGTCTCAATACCCTTTTACATAAATTTTCATTTTCTTCAGAATTAACGATTTCGTTTTCTATTTCAATTTCTGAATTAAAATCATTTTTGTCTCTTAATTCTACTAAATTATTATTATTATTACTATTATTATGTGACTGTTGAACTACACTCGATGTATTTCCACTCGAACATGATGGTAACTCTGGCGGTATGGAATCATCATTAACATTTTGAACTTCTGTTACCCCTGCCCTAATCTGATCAGTGTGTCTCTTTATAATTCTTCCATTTGAAAGAACACATTGATAAGAACGTGGACCCATTTTATTCCTAATAATAGCGGGAGCCCATGACTTTTTATTTACCTTTGTGTAATCCCTTATATAAACATTTTGATCCTTTTCAAAAGTGACTGATCTCCTACCTTTATAATTTGAAATGCTTTTCATTTGCTGTTCTTGTATTTTATCTTGAATAAGGGGAGGTTTAATAAGATCAAAACGTGTTCTAATTGATCTTCCAATAAAAAGTTTTGCTGGACTTTCGTCTGTTGAGCTTTGTTTTGTATTACGATAATTCATCAAAAATCGATTTAAAATAACATCAATATTCTCATTTTTATTAGAGTTTAAATTTGCATAAATGGATTTCTTTACGGATTTTATAAAATTTTCCGCTTGGCCGTTCGTTGCGGGATGACCAGGAGCTGTTAGTATATGATTTATTTTGTTGTTTGAAATAAAGTTGTTAAAATCTTCAGACACAAATTGCCTTCCGTTATCACTAACAATCGTATTAGGAATACCGAAACGACAAAAAATTTCCCTTAACTTCGTTATTACAAAATTGGAAGTGATATCCTTTGTTTTAAAAACTTCTACCCGTTTGGAATATGAGTCTATAACTATTAAAAAATGATACATATTGATTGGGCCTGCAAAGTCTATTTGGATTCTTTGCCACACAGAGCTTGTTTGTTTCCATGGTATAAGCATACTCTTCTCTGGACTATTAACGAGCTTTTGACACGAAGTACAAGATTTAACCAAATTTTCAATCTCGCTATCGATTTTAGGCCACCAAACAAATGATCTAGCTATTGCTTTTGTTTTAACGATGCCGAAGTGAGATTCATGCAATAGCTGAAGTACTGATTTTCTAAGTTTTTGTGGTACTATAACCCTATAACCCCATAGCAAACATTCATAATCTAAAGTTAGCTCAGTATCTTTGTTAGTAAATGCTTTAAACTCTTCGCCTTTCAATTTTTTAATTTTACCCTTTTGAACAAATTCGCAAACTTTAGAAAGAATAGGATCTCGCTTAGTCTCTCGAGCTATGTCTTTAAAGCAGAGTACGTATTTGTCTCCTCTTTCATTTTCCATATTCATGACGAAACTGTTGATTTGCTTTTTGTTTACTTCATTGTCAATAAATGAAATTTCGTATTGCTTTTGTTTTTCCTCTGCACACAAAAAAGATTCACACACACATAATTCATCTCCTTGAATGTTTGCTTTTTAAACTGCTGACGTCTCTTTTTCCATGAATTATTTTTTGTTCAGCTGCTTTTTTTCCATCGTCCATGAAATGAACAAAAATTTGTTTCAAAATTGTTTTACACTTCGTACAAACGAAAGCAATCGTACTTAATATTTAATGTATTGGGAAAACAAGAAGAAGAATGGTGGTGTTCAAATTTTGAAACAAATTTTTGTTCATTTCATGGACGATGGAAAAAAAGCAGCTGAACAAAAAATAATTCATGGAAAAAGAGACGTCAGCAGTTTAAAAAGCAATCATTCAAGGAGATGAATTATGTGTGTGTGAATCTTTTTTGTGTGCAGAGGAAAAACAAAAGCAATACGAAATTTCATTCATGGAAATTGATAAGAGAATGAACAAAATGTACTATTCATGGTGAACAAATACGTACCCTGTTTTAAAGTCAAGGTTTAAAATGTTATCCTGTTGTATATAATTAACAAAAGTACTATCATTGGTATCACTTACGTTTTCAATTTTCAGTTGAGGCATTCGCGATAAATTGTCAGCTTCATTTAAGTGACCCTTAACATATTCAATTCTATAATTGAATCCTGAGAGGATAAACGCCCACCTTTGAACACGTGCTGCTGCCATTATTGGTAAGCCTTTGTTTTCACCAAATATGGAAATCAATGGTTTATGATCTGTTTTTAAAGTAAAAACATTTCCAATCAAGTATTGCTTTAGCTTCGTAACAGAAAAGATAATAGCCAATGCTTCTTTTTCATGTGTACTATATTTTTGTTCGGTTTTAGTTAAAGCCCTAGATATGAATGCAATAGGTTTAATTCGTTGTTAGAAAATTTATGGGACAATATGCCAGCTATGGCATAATCTGAAGCGTCTGTTGTAAGAAAAATTGGTAACTTTGGATTAAAGTGAACTAGAACTTTATCTGAAGTTATTTCTTGTTTTATCGTATCGTACGCAACTTCACAACTTTCAGACCACACAAATTTAACGTTTTTCTGTAACAACTGATTTTTGCAAAATTATTGACAAACGTTGAGTAATAATTTACCAAGCCTAAAAATGCACGTAACTCAGACACGTTATTGGGGATTGGTGCCTTTAACACAGAATGCATTCTTTCCTTGTTTTTTTTAAGACCAAACTTTTCAATGGTAAAACCTAAATATGATATTTCATTTTTGAAAAATTTACATTTTGATAAATTGAGTTTAAGACCCGCTAGCGACAATTTAGTAAGCACAGATTTTAAATTTTGAATGTGTTCTGTTATATTCTTACTAGATACCGTAATGTCATCCTGATACACAACTACGAATGGTATACCTTGTAATAAGGTTTCCATTGTCTTTTGAATTCCAAAAGGTAAACGTTTCATCTTTAAAATGCCAATGTGCGTTGACCACGTACATAAAAGTTGTGATTTGTCATCAAGTATAAGCTGATTATATGCGCTAGATAAATCTAGTTTTGAAAACATTTGACCTCTTTAAAGTGAAGCAAATATTTCATTTATCAACGGCAATGGATATTTGAAATTAGCCAAATATTTGTTTATGGTGACTTTGTAGTCGCCACAAATTCGAATGTCACCATTCGGCTTCAAAATTAGAACAAGTGGTGTACCCCATTCTGAATGATCAACTTGTTTTAAAACATTATTTGCAATTAACTCCCTCAGATTTTCCTCAATTTTACTTTTCCAAGCTAATGGCATTGGACGAGGCTTACAAAAGATAGGTTTTGCATCCTTGTCAATAGCTAGAGAAATTTTTCCTAACTTGTAACTTCCAAGGCCATTACTAAAAACTTCATGAAATTCATTTTTTATTTGTTCTGTCATGATGGAGTTTTGATCCGAGTTAACAGAGTTTACTTTAACAAGTTCAAAATTAAAAGTTCTCAAAAAATTCCTACCTGTCACTACAAGTTTCACTTTCCTTTTTGTTCCATTTACCTCAATGATCTCATCATATTCTTCTAACAATTTAATTTTATTTCTATTATAGTCAACATATGGGTCAATGCAAGGTTTGAGACTTACTTTTTTATTCAACTTGTCAATAAACGATTCCGATACCAAACTACATGGAGCACCAGAATCACAAACCACATCAATAGAAATTCCATCTATTTTTATTAAAACTTTGTAGAGCTTAGTTGAATTGCCACAATTTTTGTTTCTACTGATGCTGTAAATAGAAAAGTCACTAGAATTATTTTTATTAAAATCTTCACTATCTAATTCTGATACGTAATTTACAACTTTATCCTTTCCTCTGCAAACTGATGCCAAATGTCCCACCTTTCCACAGAAGTTGCACTTACTATTCTTAAATCGGCATTCATTTGATTTATGGTTTCGCCACCCACAGTGAGAACAGGCTGTTGTTTGTTGTTTCTTTTTATTAGCATAATCGTTGTTATGTTGTCTGATGTTCTTTTTGTTGTTATTGTTGTTACTGTTGTTGATTTTTTTCCTATACTTTCCATTTTTTATATTTCCAACTTGCATGTCATTATTGACTTTTGATACAAACTTTATTTCCATAATAAGAGCTTTATCTTCTCATCCTCTTCACACAATCTCTCGAATATTTTATTATTTATACCCATAACAAAGCGATCCAAAACAAGGGCTTCTAAATTGTCTGCAAATTTACATGCGAGTGCAAGTTTTTTTACTCTTGCATGCCAATCTGCTACAGATTCATCATCAGCTTGCACTGCTGTATGAAAGTTTTTACGCTCACGAAAGATGATAGTAGGTGGAGTGTAATGCATTTTGAGTAAGTTGCAAAGCTCCTTCTATGTCTTAGAGACTGGTGTAGCTGGGCTACATAAATTGTGCAATGTTTCATATGCAATTGATCCAATAGCTTTTAAGACAGTCGCCTTTTTTGCATTCTCTTCAACACAATTGATTTCAGTAAAGTGGATATCAAGTTTCTCTTTCCCCAAAGTCCATGATTCATTGCGGGGATAGAATTGTGGTATATTATTTGGATGGTAAATTGTAACTGTATCGCTTTGTACATTGTCTGGAGGAGCCATGATGGTTTTTTTTGGAATTGTGATACACAAATTTATTTAAAAAAATGGTTTATGTATTAAGCTCGTTTTTATTTTTTTCTTTGTTGTTGTTGGTTTTTCTTATATATGGATTTTAGGAATATATGTATTTACATATAAGTTACATATTTTTCTTCACTTTTACGAATTTTGTGCAATTTTTGTTTTAACTGTCAAGGTGATGATTTCTTGATTCGTTGTGTTTTTTTATACATATATACATATATATGTAACTTATATTTCCTTCTTTTTTTTAGTTGCTTTGTTGTTAACGTTCTTGTTGTATAGATGGCATAATACGCCCAAAAAAATAAAAAAGAAATTTGACAAATTCGAATTTTAAATATATATTTTTTTATATATAAAATTGCATGTGTATGTGTGATCGTATTTACGATTTTTTTATTGTTCTTTATTTTTACGCTCGTCGCCAATGTAGTGTATGGAAACGATTGGAGTTCGGTTAACAACTAACTTTATTAAAATTAAAGAAATAGACATATGCTTAACACAAGCCAAAAGCTTAGTGCTTAACATAAGAAAAGTGTCTAAAACAGTGAATATTGAAACCCGTGATCAAACGAATAATCGAAAAGAAATAGGCAAAGCAATCTGAACCAGTCAGTCCCTTACGTTTTACCAAAGGTTAGAAGAACACATTTCAGTAATAACAAGATGTCTAATCCTAATCCTAGGAATCAGTTTATTGATTTGTCCAATACTATAAATTCAAGACACCAGGCTCAGAATTTTAGTGCGAATAGTTCAGTTAATATTCAAATAGCTCAAGGGAAGGATATAGCCCCTGAGGTTTGAGAAATGGTATCTGATGAGGCCATTATGGTACAAAGATCTTTAGAAGATAAAGTAATAGAAATGGTGCAAGTAGAAATGTCCGATGTAAGGAACAGTATCGCCGAGTTATCCAAGTCTGTAGTGGAGGCTGTTCAAAATGGTAGTAGTCATTCAGCTCAGAGTGGAAGACTCGACGTTAGAGTGGGCTCAGGTACTAGCTCTGGAGATGGCTCTGTAAACAGTGGAAATAATAATTTGCTTCTTCAAAGTGTTTGCTTACCTTTACCAAATTCCCAAAATTTAGATTTAGCTAGAATTCGTGTCTACAAATTAGGTATTGTGTTCGATGGACAATCCGCCCACCTAAGTATAGATGATTTTATTTTTCGTCTCGAACGTCTGCAGCCTCATTACCAAATACCATTGTCGGAAGTATTGAGAGATTTTCATTTGTTGGTGTCCAGCCCGGCTAAAGAATAGTACTGGCTCTACCTAAAGACCCATGGAGTCGTTGATTGACCAGGCTTAAGATATGCTTTACTGTCATAATATCAGGTTACGCGCTCCAACTTTGAAATTATGCAAGACCTAGTTGAACGCAAGCAGCAAAGTGCTGAGACAGTGAATCATTATTTTCACGCAATGTGTCAAATAAGATCACGCTTAATACAACCGATACCTGAATATGATCTCATAAAAATCATTAAAAGGAATGTTAAAGAAAGTATAGGAAGAATCGTCTCTCCTATAGCCGTGTCTTTGATCGAGCAGTTGAGAGTTGAGTGTAATGAAGCCGAAAGAAATTTACCCAGAAGAGAAATTCGCAATATACAGCCTCTAACGCGAAAAGACAGGTATTTCAATGAAGCTTATTTGGACAACAATGTTGAAGTTAATTGTGGAATGCCGTCAGAAACGTTTAAAGATTTGGATGCATTAAATGTAAACGTGCAGCAGAGAAAGCAGCCAATTATTTGTTGGAACTGCAAGCATCAAGGACATGAATTCATGGTGCGTACATCTTTGGAAAGATTACTGTTCTGTTACAGATGTGGTCGTCCTAATGTGATAACACCGAAATGTCCAAACTGTCAATCGGGAAACCAGTACAGGAGCTTGGGACCGAAGGGGGACCCACGCTCAACCATCAGTCAATCCCCACGCAAAACATAAATAAAACAAATTTCAATACTTTAGAAAAATCGCAAAACCTGAAATACATCAGACATTACTTACCAATAGAAATAAGGCAGTTAAATTATGAAAAAGTAAAAGCGCGCATATTTGGAGATGATAAATCTAAACGTGTTTCCAATCGAATCCTTAAGGTACGGAAAAAATTTATTAAAAGGAAAAAGCTTAGAAAACTCATGATAAAATCAGTGGTTAGCGCTGATAACGAAAAATTAGATAAAAGAATTTTTGCGAAGGTAATTTTAGAAGGCAAGTTAGTTAGGATACTGGTGCGTCCGTTAGTATTTTAGGAAAAGGATGTAGGGAATTTATACAAGATTTGAATCTAAGTATTCAACCAATATTGACTTATGTGAAAACCGCCAGTGGTCAATATTTTCGAGTGCTAGGCAAAGTAAATTTATCCATAAGTTATAAAGATCAGAAGAAATTAATGCTTTTGTATCTTTGTCCCGACTTGAAACAGTCATTATACTTAGGAATAGATTTCTAGAGACTATTTAAGTTAGCATTGGATGTGATAGGAATAGAAGAAATAGATATACAAAAAGTAAAAAAAAGATTTTACGACAGAAGTAAGTGAGTACAAGTTAAGACCACACGAATTAAATAACGAACAGAAGCAAGAACTAGATGAGGTAATTAAAGAATGTAATAGTTTCGAGGAAAAAGGTCTAGGCACAACGCATTTAGAATAACACAGAAGCAAGAACTAGATGAGGTAATTAAAGAATTTAATAGTTTCGATGAAAAAGGTCTAGGCATAACGCATTTAGAAAAACACAACATAAAATGAAGAACACCCAATCGCATTTTACTTCCAAAAACTTAACCAATGTGAAAGAAATTATACGGTAACGGAAAAAGAATGTTTGGTAGCAGTGATGGCAGTACGAAAATTCAGATCGACTTGCTACATTTTGAAACCACTGAATTCGAATCAGAGGAATATACCAATATAATAAATCAAATACAAAATAATAGCGATAAATTGCCAGATCTTAAGGGAAAATAAAAAAAAACCAGTTCCGAATCAAGCCTAACGCAATTTCAGTGGAAGCTATGGATACCATCAAAAAAGCTAATACATCTAATACGTCTGCGCATGGTGGTACGGCAAAAACTATGGAAAAATTAAAAAGATTCTTTTATTGGCCTAAAATCACCATTCAAATAAAAGAATTCGTAAAAAACTGTCAAATATGTAAAGAGACTAATCCAGCAAATAGAAACTTGATGCCAAAAATAGGTCAGGAAGTAGCCACTGAACGACCCTTCCAGAAAATATATATTGACTTTCTAGAGAAATATCCCAGATCAAAAAACGGTAACAGTTATATATTGGTAGTAATGAATCATTTTACCAAGTTTGTGTTTTTGAAGGCTAAGAGGGAAGCTACCACCGCAAATGTTATTAAATTTTTAACACGTGAAATTTTTTACAAGTTTGGTGTCCCTAAAATCATTCATAGCGACAATGGTTCACAATTTGTTTTAGCAGCGATCCGAGCGTATTTGAATGAAGACCCGAAATCGAATGTGCTCTTAGGACCCCAGTGCATTCAGCTACGGGTTTTACACTGTTCTTTGCTCTTTTTGGGGTTCACATGTTCTCTAATGGGGCTGACTACAGACTTGCCCGAAAACTTATGTGTCTTTCAGATCACGAAATTAAAAGCCTTTCATCTTATTAAAAGCTCGAACTAGTTAGAGATAAAATTAAGAAAAATATGCATGAGGGCTATGAGAAGAGTTCAATGAGATACAATAAGAGGGCCTGAAATATAAAATTTATGCCAGGACAAGAAGTCTTTAGGAGAAATACTATTCTGAGTGATTTCGGCAAGAATAGAATGTCAAGTTTTGTCGTAAATTCATTAAATGTAGAAGAGTTAAACCAATTGGAAACAACATGTATGAGTTGGAAAATTTGCAAGGAAAATCTATAGGCGTGTTTCATGTGAAAGATATTGTTACGTTTGTTTAAATTTATAAACGTTTATTTTACTGAGTTCTTTTATTGCAAAATAAATAAACACAATTTATTTACTACTTTAATTAAATTACACTTTTATTAGACGATTATTCACTTATTCGCGATTAGTACAAAAAACATACGCGATGGCAACTTTACCACTGTTTCATCTGTTTTACCACAAGATCTTTACTGGTTGACGTTTTCACTAAGAATGATTGATGATGTATGGCCGTTGCTTTTATATACCCAATGTTAAGGCTCTTGAATATACTAGAATTTTGCTCCATCTGTTGGTAGAATATTTCTCTACTACTCATTTATCGTTTGAGACACATGATGATTGTTATTTGGTTCCAGAACCTTCTATTACTACTTTGAATTTATTTTTACATGCTGTCTATTTTTATTAGTCGTTATGTAGGTGTTTGTGTAGTTGTGGTTGCGTTTATTTTTATTGCTTTATGTTAGTTGTTTTTGTTTTATGATTAAGAAGTTTTTGTAGAAACTTCTGGCGTAGTAAACATACACAAAAGTTCATTTCGTGTTACTTTGTTGGTGACAATTATTTTCATTTCTTTTTATGACCTAAATAAAGCATCTTCGCAACACTGCCGCCCACTTAAGCCTTTTCGTCCCGAATAGGCTCAACATTACCTCTGCCATATTTGACCAGCCGTTCCAGGTGAACAACTTTTATTTTTGACCTCGAATTATGGTATCTCTGTATCCGGTAAACCACATCATTCAATTTCTTAATCACCTTGTATGGGCCCTCCCAGTGAGTCTGCAGTTTAGGAGACATTCCTTTCTTGCGTTGTGGGTTATATAGTAAAACCATTTGTCCTTCAGTAAATCCCTCCGTGTTTGCTGCTCGATCATATCTGGCTTTCATTTTATCGCTAGACATTTTAATGCGATTACGGACAAACTCATAAGGCTCATGCAGGTCTTCTTGTGCTTGAGGAACATTTCCATTGCACTCCTTTTTTTCGACATTTGTGCAGTGCTTGCACTCTACATTGCATGGCCGTCTTGAAAGGGCATCAGCGTTGTTGTGTTTTCCGCCTTTTCTATGTACAATACTAAAGTCATAGTTTTGCAAACGTTCAACCCAGCGTGCGAGCTGCCCTTCGGGGTTCTTAAATTGCATCAACCATGAAATGTTGACCATATAAGTACTTGTGGTAATGTTTAACACACTCCATCACTGCCAAAAGCTCCCGTCGTGTAACGCAGTAATTTCTTTCGGGCTTCGAGAGTACCCTGCTGTAGTAGCCAATGACCTTTTCTGTTCTATCAATCTCCTGAGAAAGTACTCCTCCTATTCCAAAGCCGCTTGCATCCGTGTCCAATATAAATTTCTGTCCAGCTATTGGATAGGCGAGGACTGGTGCCGTACAAAAAAGTTTCTTGAGCTTCTGGAATGCTTCTTCCGCTGCCTTACTCCAGTGGTACGTTTGCGACTTTCTGGTCAACTCATGCAAGCTAGCAGCCACTTGAGCAAAGTTTGGCACAAATCTGTATGTAGTATGTGCAAAGCCCCAGGAAACTACGCAGCTCATGAAGATTTTGTGGGCGAGGCCAGGTCTTTACTGCCAGTACATTGTCTTCATCAGTTGATATGCCCTCAGCTGTTACACGATGCCCCAGGTATTTTACCTCCTTTTGAAACAAGGCACATTTTTTAACACTTAATTTTAATCCTGCATCTGTTATACGCTTAAATACTTCATCCAGGTTTTTGAGGTGTTCGTCAAAAGTTTTCCGCATCACGATTATGTCATCCAGATACACTAAGCACGTTTTCCAATTGAGACCCTTAAGCACACGTTCCATAACGCTCGAAAGTAGCTGGAACGTTGCAAAGCCCAAATGGCATCACCTTGAACTGCCATAAACCACCACTCGCGCTAAAGGCAGTTTTCTCCTTGTCTTTATCGGCTATCTCTACTTGCGAATAGCCGCTCTGCAAGTCCAAGGTAGAGAACCATTTTGTTCTGGCCAACGTGTTTAAGGTATCGTCAGTTCTAGGCAACGGATAACTGTCTTTCTTGGTGACGTCATTGAGCTTCCTGTAGTCAACGCAAAACCTGGTACTGCCGTCTTTCTTCTTTACTAAAACTACTGGCGAACTCCACGGACTCGAGGATGGCTCAATGACTCCGTTCCGCTCCATTTCGCTGACAAGTTCCTTGACCTCGTTTCGCTTTGCTAGGGGAACACTTTTCGGTGCTTGTTTTATAGGCCTCGCTTCGCCAGTATTAATTTCATGTTTCACAACTGCCGTTCTACCTTGGCTTTTATTACTTAGGGCGAAGACGGAGGCATGTTTTCTCAACAACTGCTTTGCTTTGTTTCTGTCAGAAGATGTTAGTTCTGCCACCCATTTTTGCACCTGTTCTGCTAGTAAATCTCTTTCTCTGGCTTGTAATTTGGGGCATACTGTATTCACCGCACAATTTATTATGGCTTCAGCTGGCTCACATCGACCTATCTCAGAATTTCTGTTTACGGTTTTTTTGCTATTGGACAGATTTAGTACTCTCACAGGAACTCTTCCATCGTCGCAGATTTTTACAAGGGCTTTAGCTGTTAAAATGTCCTCTTTTACTTCTGTTGGTTCTACCACCCACAACCGGTTATCCACACAATCTGCCTCCACACGTGCCCATACTATAGTTTCCGCCTGAGGTGGTAACTTTTGGCGTTCAACGGCAAATAGCTTCCTTACTGCGGTCGTGCTCTCATAACCAACATCCAGGGGTATCTCCACATTACGCCAGATCATTATTTGCTCGCCCATGTGCAGATTAATACCGTTGGCTATCATAAAGTCTGCATTAATGATAACTTCATCCACTATATCGGCGACAACAAATACATGGTCGACGCTGATGTCTGCTATAGTCAGTCTTACCCTGGCTCGTCCATAGACAGTGCCTAAGTCCCCAGTAGCCGTGCGCTGTCGTACATTATTTAACGGTTCCACAGCACCTTTTACTAAATCGGGCCTTATTATCAACTGAGACGCTCCTGTGTCTATGGTGAGGACTTGCTTTCTTCCGTTGATAAGACCACAAGCAGTTAGGTTGCTATTCTTCTGTTGCACAATTGAAATCGAGATTGTGGGGCCATCGGTTGTGGGAGCTATTTAGTTTAACGATGACTCGAGCGATTTGGTGTTATTCGCCCGCTTGTTGTCCCTCGTTGGCGAAGCAGATCTTGATCTTTTCTTTATAGATCCGCAGTTGCGCTGGAAGTGGCCAACTTTTCCGCAGTTGAAGCATTTGGCGCGAGACTTACCCCTTTCCTCCTCCATTATTTGTTTGACAATATATTTTATCTCGCTTCTTTTGTCGCTGTGGTTATAATCATCAGTCTCAAGACATCGCACCTTGTACACCTGCGGATTCGAAATGACTTTTGCGGTCTCCTGTGCTAGCGCGTACGAGATAGTTTCTGCAAAGGTTGATTTTTACATAGCACAAACCGCATATTTAACATCTGGATCTCGTATACCATTCACAAATGCTTCAATTTTCAACTGATCGAGAAACGGATGATGTTCGCCTGGATAAGTCAGCTGCACCAAACGTTCAATTTCCATGGCGAAGTTTTGAAGCGTCTCGTTCGCCTTTTGAATCCTGCCTCGTAACTCCATTCTGTAAAGTTCCATTTTATGCTCCCCTCCGTACTTACGTTGTAAGGCATCCATTATGTTCTCATAATTATTTCTAATTTTCAAGAGTTTGTCTATAACGGTTTCAAAGATAGGGCCATACAGAACAAATTATATCAGTTATAGGGGCACCCTTTAATTTCTAATTTCTTAATATAACAGACAAAGTAGTAGACATTCTGTTTAATTTTTAAGTATTTGTATATAACGGTTCAAACGATAGGGCCACATAGGTCAATCTAATTCAAATATGGTGACACCCTTAAATTTCTAAATTCAAATTTTCTTTGTACATTTCAACTATCTGGTTATAACAGTTCAAAAGTTTGACCACATACATCAAATCAAATTAACTGTTAGGACACTCTTTAATTTATAATTTTGAATGTTTATACTGTTATTATAATGGTCACAGTAATCGACATCCTGTCCAATTTTTAAGCGTTTGTCTATAATGGTTTAAAAAATAGGCGCATATAAATCAATAAACGTCACCTATGGGGATACTCTTTAATTTTTAGTTTTATTTTTGTAATACTTTTCGCTATTGTAAATTACGGTAATATGCATTTTTTATATTTTAAAGAAGTTCGCTTTACGATTCGTAATACACTTAAAAACATGTATGTTGTATAGGGACACCCTAGAATTTTCAAGAGTAGGAACAGTTTTCAAACGTAAGCATAATCAAATTAGAAAAAAATTTCAAAATCGGTTAAGAAATGACTGAGTTCTGCAGGCACAAACATAAAAAAGCAACATTCAGTCGAACTGATATACTCCTTTTGTTTTGAAGTCGGTTAAAAAAGATTGCTCTACAAAAATTATTGCTCCCCAGACTTTTCCATTGTCTGTTCGTCGTTACTTGCCCACACCGACTAGTAAATTCAAGTTGCATTGGCTCCATCTTTGTCAATAAGCGACTTAGTTGGGTGTAGTAAGCTTAAATACAACAGAGAACTTGTTACTGATAACTGAGGACTCTCAGGCAGCAGAACCCTTTATTACTGTAAGATATTCTTTATGTCCGATACAGCTCGTTTGGCAATTTCCTATGTGCGATGACAGCAGAAATAAACAATCAATTTAATGAAAGTTGCTGCAATCAATAGCTTCACTAAAGCAAACCCCAATGACGCTTTTAGATCTAATTGCATTTCTATATATATGTATGTTGAAAAAACTTGGCACGGTATTGCTGGAATACATGACACGCATTTTAGATATCTCGATTCTCCAGCTAGTAATTTCAGACATTCCAATTCTAAAACTAGACAAGGTCAGTACTAAACCACCTTACTGTGAGTCGTAGCAGAGGCTTGAGATAAACTTCTTTCAACAACGCTTTCTTTCTTTCTCTAACGCCCCATATATTTGTTTTTGTGATTGGAGTTACTTCATTGTTTCAAATGATATAGAAAAATTAGAGGTAGGCGTGGAGTTTTGCCCGCTGGGTCGAAGGTCATGGACCGATCTTGCTGACTTTCAATATCATGTCTTTCGACACTATGTCTGATTGATTGGCGTATTTATTTTTTTCCTAGCTGATATAGTACCTTGGCAAACTTGATTTCAACACTAACACGGACGGACAGACGGACATAGCTTAATAGCTCAATCGGCTTCGCTATGTATAAGAAGTCAAAATTGTATTAATTACTAACGGACTAAAAAAATTAGTTATACGCTTTTGCAAATTTTGTGAAGAAGGATAAAAATAAATGGAGATAAAGAATTCAAAAATAAGAAAAAAAGCAGCAACTGTAGAAAAATGGCGCTTGCCCATATTTTTCGAGTTATAGGTATCTGAAATTTTCATAAGAAAATTCGATTGTCAATATGGGTATCATTTGGAAGCTTTTACAAAGATCTTTCAGAAAATACAAAAATTTTTGAAAAATGCTTAACCCATTAAGAGCCGTTGACACTTGTTTAATTTATTTTTTAATTTTCATAATTTATGTATGTTACCTTATGCCACCTATACTTGGCATAGTCTTACTTGTTAGCCTTCAACAAGTTTAATGGTTGGAAAACCTCGCCATCACTGCTGCAGGTAAACAAATTAAGCCTTACAATCGCCGAGCTTGTTTTTAGAATTTTTTTAAACCTTGAATTATAACTTTAACAGTTTATTACTTACATGTGTTTTTGAATGCGAAAAAAATGAAGTTGAAAAACTTTTGGATCAGAAAAAACTTTATCATTTCTTCATACAAAGTAAGGGAAAATGAAAAACATTGTGTAAGCTATGAATAAGAAAGGTAAAGGCTTTTAAGACTTTAACTATGCAAAATAAATACGACAGCTTATGAAGGTACTGCACCGCTATCAGATGAACACAGTGAACAGTGTCTCTAAGACGGAAGGAATGATTGCAGAATTTTGTTGGTAAATTCCACGAGAAACTCTTAATAACAATATAAATTAAAGAATATTATTTATTGTCAGAATTTGGGTTTTTTTAAGGTTTTAGTCCTGGGTTATATATACGTAGATATCTTGTCTAAATGGTGAAATAAATCAGTATTTTTCTGGCCAAATTAAAGAAAGTGCAGACAGAAAATCTTAAGCAAATTTCCTTTAGACTTTTGTCGCTTTTTGAAAAAAATTCATAAAATTATTTTATTTTTTTTTTTTAAATTGCACGTGAGATTCTCCAATAAACTATCTGAGCACGGAGATATATATTTTTAATTGTTAATTTTTATTATAAGTAATTTGCTTAGAAATTAATGTTTTCTTCAAAGGCGATTGTAATATTATTCTATTCATTAAAAATTTTTACAGTAACGGTAATGAAATACATTTTATAAAGGAAGATGTAATTTAAGTTTTTTGTTTCGTAACAAATTTGTTGTTTTAATAAATTCCTTGCTTGGCTAAGCAATCGATTGTTTCAAAAATTTAAGTAATGTATAATAAATGTATGTACGATAAGTTTTAGATGTTAAAATTACGTAATAAATAGATACATAAAAAATTGATAAAAAAAAACTTTGTATAGTTATATGGTCCACCGACAAATTATTTAAAGAAAGAATAGTTAATATAAATTAACCGCCGCCACCACCTCCAGATAACTCGTCCTCATATTGTTTGCGGAAACAATCACCGACTGGAAAGAAGTCCCAACTACGCTGCTGGTACATATTCCAGACGTATGTTTCTTGGCCAGTGTATTCTGTATCGGGTTTGTTGATCAAATGCATAAGGAAGAACATATAATTTGCCAAATTGTGTTCTTTCTGGACATGAGTATCGAAACCGTGTGGTA